>CM057003.1:54362096-55744765 GCA_029891345.1 Dryococelus australis
CTTTTCGTGATGAGAAATCAACTTTATAAATTCACAGTTTGAAGAAACGCGCTAAAAATAGAGAATAATTAGTGTAAAACTCTGGTTGCTACAACATTATACTTTTTTTGGCTCGACCAGTAGTCTGTAGCCCTCTTTCTGCGTGTGCTTTTTTTATTGACGGAAAAAGTTGCTCACAAGTTCTATTTTTAAAAGCGTGCGTTAAAAAGTGAAGTAGCAGTCGTACGTTCGTTTGGCAACTGTTGCACGAACGATTTGCGCACAGGAGTTTGTGCAACGCCGAAGCGGGTCTCGAACTTGAGACCTTGCGCAACAGATGCCGCCGGGTCTCCGGACTGTGTTGCGCCAACGAGGACTCGTTCCCGCTGCCGCGCCGGCGAAGATAATACGTAAGAAACAATGAAGTGCAGCGCTGATTGTCTTCAAGGCCGCGCGTTTGCGGAACCACTTCTCCAGATCGTGGCAAGGGAACTGTGGACAAACGTGCGGCTCCTGATCGCTCGGTCACGAATGAAACTTGTGCAAACGGCCAGCGTGACTGACTCTATATAAATATGTTTACAAGCTGCCGGCAGGGTGCGGTTAAGGCCACTCGGTGGCTTGTGCACTAGGTCGCGATTTTCATTCGCGTATCGGGAGTTTAACTACGTGAGCGTCGCTCGACGGGCGTATGAGCTATTCACGGTAAAATGAGCATTTTTTGAAAACCCTGCTTAAGATCTACTTGTATGCACAGCGTGTATTCTTCCGCCTTATGTAAAATTAACATTGCGGTAGGCCTCATCAATTTATTCACGCGTCGGTCAAGTGAAACTATAAAATTATTAGAAAAGTGTTCTACAAATCTGCTCATTTTAAAACTTTATGTAGACTATTAAAAAAAAAAAAAAAACAGAAAGCGAAAGAAATAATTAAGTATATCACATATGGTAACCTAACATATTTAATCCGACGTAAAGATATGGAACTACTTTCCATCCACCGTTACCAACTTTACTGGGCGCTTGTCACTCAGTGCGCCTGTTAAAGTATATGCCAGGGAGAAGCAGTGATATTTTTCTAAGGTTGATTTCAAAAGTGCTCACTTTATCGCGAACAGTCTTTGGCCGGGGAACTACGGCGCAGACTTGGAGCGAGGAGTTCTGCTGGGCCTTGAGAGCTAGTGTGAGCCACGACCGTGTGACAGCGGAAGGAAGTTTAATGTACCGCGAACTGGCGGGTTATTTGTGGAGTGGCTGCAGTCCGTTCGTCGTCAACGATGGTGGCGCGAGTGCATGCACGATAGATTCATGCTTTCCCGCGTAGCCGGCAACCCCGTCGTAAATAACTTGAAAGGCCCGGCTTTCTTTCCGTGTGAATTAGGTTGGTATAAAACTCTCGCGGTTTTTTTCCATGCAACACTGTCTTACGTGCGTGACAAAAGAACACTGCTTACAGGTAGATGTTTTCGGAGTATAAAAAAAAATGGAAAAATGATTAGCTTATTTTGCAAGTTATTTTTGAGGAAGTATATGTGTACGGTTTTTCGAGAGAGAAAGTTGAGTTCTCTTCGCTAAAGGGCGCCCACCTTTAACTGAGGACTTTTGAGATCAACCTACGAAGGAAAAAGTCACTGCCCATACCACCGTATATTTTAAGGGGCACACAGACTGATCGGCGCTTAGTTAAGTTGGTGACGATGGAGAGAAAGTAGTTCTCTATCATAACGTTGAATTTAAGGTGTTAAGTAAACATTTGCGAATACTGAAATTATTCATTTTGCGTTCTGTTTTTTTTTTTATGTCCGTTAGTATAAAAATGAGCAAATTTGTATAATATTTACTTCTATAAATATTTCGATATTCCACTTGACCAACGCACAAGTAAAGTGATCAGTCCCATGGCAATAATAATTTTACGTATTGCGAAATAACTCATAATGCGCAATAAAGTAGATCTAAACAGGGCTTTTAAAAATACTGAGTTTACCGTGAAGAGCTTATATCAAGTTGGCGATTGGGAATTCAACTATACGAAATAGCCGTCCATGCGCAAAATATTTTCGCCCTAGTTCCATTTTACTTAGGTCCCAAAGCTACATAGTCGTAATCCGGAGTAATATATTTTTGTAATGTCAGCTAAACTATGTGTTTTTTTCAGCGCTGAAATTTTTTATAGGGTCATTCAGGAAATTGGTTTGAAAGCATTTCAGTTGACACAAAGGCAGGTGTGTGTGTGCTTGACGGTCGGTTGAACACCGATTCTCTGTTCGGCTTCTGACCTTGGCGAAACACCGTGTCTGGAGGAAGTGGTAAGGTTTGGCTTTCCTTTTATGTCTGCCCTGCCTGCAGACACAATCAACGTCGTGGTGATTTTTTATTTTAATAGTGTGTTTGATGACATGATCGTAAATTTTTTTGAAGTGGGAGGACTAAACTGTTTTTTTTTTTTTACACGCAAATTCTGTTATTTTTACAGCTAACTTTTGGTAACTATTTTCCAGGGTTATTTTTGTATAGGATGTTCACGGTAAAATGAGCGCTTTTGAAAGACCTGCTTAAGATCTACTTGTATGCACGTTGTGTATTCTTCCGCCTTGTGTAAAATTAATACTGCCATGGGCCTCATCACTTTATTCATGCATTCGTCGAGTAAAACTGAAATTATTAGGAAAGTAAATAGTATACAAATCTGCTCATTTTTGCGCTTCGATGCATTAAAATAAACAGAAATCGAAGGAAATAATATAAGTTATCCCAAATGGTTACCTAACACTTTTTATTCAACGACAAGATATGGAACTATTTTCCATCCGTAGTTACCAACTTTACTGGGCAAATTCTACTCAATGCGCCCATTAAAATGTATGCATTCAGAGGCAGTGACTTTTTCTAAGGTTCATTTCAAAAGTGCCCTCTTTATCGTTAACAGTCTTCAACTCTGCAAGTGAATAGAAACAAATTTTTCAACACGTTACTGAGGAATGTGTATAACTAAAGTCGAATTTTAACAAGCAGGTACTTTGTAGACTTTAAATTTATTACAAACATGAAGATGCATAAACGATTTTGTGTGTTTTATGAAACATTGTTAAAGGCTGTTCACGATAAAGTGAGCACTTTCGAAATCAACCTTAGAAAAAGTCACTGCTCCTAGCTGCATACATTTTAACGGGCGCCCTGAGTGACGTGTGCCCAGTTAAGTTGGTAACGATGGATGGGAAAGTAGTTCTGTATCTTAACGTCGAATAAAAAGTGTTAGGTAACCATTTCTGTTAACTTGAATTATTTCTTTCGGTTTCTGGGGGTTTTTTTTTTTTTTATGCATCGAAGTGTAAGAATTAGCAGATTTGTAAAATATTTACTTTTCTAATAATTTTACAGTTTCACTCAATCGACACATGAATAAAGTGATGACATCCACTGCAACATTATCTTACATAAGGCGAAAGAATACACAACGTGCATACAAGTAGATCCTAAGCAGGGCTTTCAAAAGGGCTCATTTGATCGTGAATAGCGTATATAAAGATGTAGTATTTTACTTGTAGTGATACAAGAGAGTTTTCGGCAACTGCTTTCAAAGAATTTGTCAAACGTATAAAATAATTTTTACTGTGTAGTGTGGTCATTTTCAGGGCCCAGAGAGCAAATATCTTCTGACAAGTTCAAGGGATTATCAACATAGACGTGAATACGTACGTTAGAGCTTCGTATGTCGGTCGTTTGCAATACGACTTACTTACAGTCTTTATATGCAGCATTGCTATTTACGAATTTCTATACAGGGCTTATTTTAAGTATATTTGAAAATAATTTTGAAGTCACACAAGACTAAAAGATAGCCACTGATTTTTCCTTTATTGGAGGATATGTCATAAGAAAATATTCAGAAATCTTATAACAATTGTTAAACACCATTAAGCATATAATTGAATTTTACCAAACCATTGTACATGCTGATAAATGTTGCAAATTTCTCAGTAACGTATACCTTTATCAAATTTACGTCGATGTATTTACAGCATTCTGTAAGTTACCCGTGCAGCCAGATAAATTTGGTAGACGTGTAGTTACCAAAATCTGAATTAAGTGTACACGGTACTCGGTATTTGTGTCCTCGTTATAACCTCAGTAAATATGTACCAAAATCTGAATTAAGTGTACACTGTACTCCTATTTCACACGAAACTTCATTCCACGCGCATACAAAATATTTTATTTGAGTGATGTTGAATAGAATAATTTGACTCATACTGGTTGATATTTATAGCTTCAGATGTATAATATTTCTTACTGTAGTCCATATTTTTCGCTGATGTAATAACGCAATTCAAATTTTTCACCTAAAGAAACTGACTTTTAATAAGTAAGGCAAGGGAACATGATTGTGCGTGATAACGAATCTTCGATGGGGTACAGTTGAAGGTTTCTGCATGCCATCTGATACATAGGATATTCACGATAAAATGAGCACTTTTGAAAGCCCTGCTTAACATGTACTTGTGGGTACGTTATGTATTCTTCCGCCTTAACATTTTCATGGGACTCATCAATTTATTCATGCGTCGGGCAAGTGAAACTGGGAAATTATTAGAAAAGTAAACATTTGACAAATCTGCTAATTTTTACACCTCAGTGTATCAAAACAACAGGAAAAGAAAGAAATATTTTAAGTTATCTCAAATGGTTACCTAACACTTTTTACTCGACTTAAAATACAGAACTACTTCCCATCCATCGTTACCAACTTTACTGGGCGCATGTCACTCAGTGCGCCCGTTATAATATAGGCAGGGGCAGTGACTTTTTTCCACAGTTGATTTCAAAAGTGCTCACTTTATCATGAACAGCCTTTAGTCAATCGGTCAGCACAGAAGCTAGTCTTTACGAGCGGAGTGGATATGGCTTGCGTGGGTATCGATAAAAAAAATATTGCCCGGGGTTTCTTAATGTGATCGTCTTAAAAGTCTTGTCGCGAATTCCTTTTAAGTTTATTTCGGAATATTGTTTGGTTTTGTTGTGCTGGAGGTCCGGTTGCATGGTTTTACGACCTAGCTTTCTCGTACTTCGCGGCCTTGCAGCGTGCTTGGTTGGGTGCGACGGCCTTCCCTTGGACACACTCGGGCCTGAACGACTCAGGTGCACACGATCCCATTGTAGTGAGTGAGTGAAGAGCTTTGGGCGGCTCTTAGCATCGAGGAGCCGATGAGGGTGATTGAGGTGAGCATGGACCAGGGGCGGGGAGAATGGGAGATCCCCGAGAAAATCGCCCGGCACGATTCCCACATGCGAAATTCCTGGAGTAACACGGCAGGGGATGTACTTATACCAACTCCCTCTCTCACCAGTGTCTCGTTGCTTGCCGTTTGGCATGTATACTTTTTTTTTTTTTTTCCCGTGTTGGTGGCGAGAGGGTGTTCTGATCTTGAGTACGAGTTAGACTTGTTATTAGCCAGAATTCGTAGTTTACAAGGAAAATTCAAAGGCGTTGATATGCAGTTTTATTAGTCTACATTAATGTTGGTTAAAAAAAAATGTTTATGGTATTCATTGTTACTTAAGAGGGTCGGCCGGGGGAGGGGGGCTACTGTGCCCTCTGGGTCCCCCCACCATCCCACCACCCTCCTCTTGTACCATTGACGCCGTACAATAAAGGCCAGTATGTATGTATATGTTACGATCTGCGGTTTACAGATCGTTCAGAAATAGACGTGACGTAGTCCCGCGAGCTTTCTCGCGGCACTTGTAAACCACTACACTCTCGCCGCAGGTAATGTTAACACGGCGCGCTCTGTTTCGAGCGGCGCTGAACGTCGCGTTCCGTGATTGGCCGGGAGAGAGAGCGAAATTGCCCGGGAGAGACCGCCGGCTGTCCTTGGCCCCCTCACTGTAATGGGCGGTCTTGCTGCTGTACTTTATACCTATCGGTCGCGTACTGCACTCGGGAGAACTGCCGGCCTCGCACAACGCAAATTACTGCCACCTCACTGCGGTTTGCTTTCTGTGTAGTTTCTTTGGTCGAACTTGCTTCCCTTTGCTGGCTGTGGCTGCTCGGAGATGTCTGCTGGCAACGTGATTTCCGTGCAAGCAAAAAGCAGAATGTGTTTCTAATCGATTAATTGTAACTTAAATTATAATAATCGTGGACAAGCTTCGATGACACAGAAGACACAGTACGGCATATAAAAACGCGGTATACAAGCCAAAATTAGCCTTTGTTGCCAAACAAATTAATGTTACGTCGGCCTCGCATAATTCCGCCCGAAGGATTCCTGTAGTAAATCATTGTCGTTAAAAAAAAAAATGATGGTTTTTGAAATACATCTATTCTTAAACTATATTAGTGATGAGTCTTATTCTGTCAACCCACATTGGTATAAATCATTGGAAAACTCTTTTTAGCGCAAAATTACGCGAAGCCATGGTGGCGATCATTTCTATAGGAAAGGAACGGTGACTGTTTATTTGCTTTGGTTATTATGTGAACTGTTCTTAAACTGTGTGAACTGCATGGTAGAAAAATAATGTTAATTTAGGGTCAGTTTGTATAGGAATAGAGCCAAGTGTACAGCCTGGAGCTCACAAGAAGGCTAAGGCCCGGTTGCACCAACATCTCTGATCCGAGATCGAATGATCCTAGTTCCGAACCAGGATCTAGTTTATTCTTGGTTCGAATGTAAAAGTGTTGCACTAACTCAATTTCATGATTCTGGAGCTTCGTTTCGTCGATCTTGGCTCCAAAGTGAGAGATCGAGTTTAAGTATGAGACAAATTTTGCTATTGGTTCGCAATATATGACGTCATGGAAGTAGGCGTATTTTTCACTATAGATAGAACTAGATGTGCGATGTTTTATCTGTTTTAAGTGAATTATTGTTGTATGAATTTTACTGAATAATATTGAAGTGCCAATAATGTTTTAATTTCCCAAGAAAACAATCGAACTTAGTGCTATCTGCTGGCGTATTTGCAAACTACATTTGTCGACGATGGCTGCTGATCTTGGATCGAGATTTCGAACTGAAAATTTCGCTGGTTCGAAATGAACTTCATATCGATCTCCAGTCCAGCTCTGAACTCGAATTGTGCAACATTTTTCTGTGTAGATCTGAGATCCGATCTCTGATCGAGTTCCGAACCACAGTGTTGCAACCTGGCATTAGTCTGTAAGTAGGATTGAGAGGGCGGGGTTGGGGTCCTAAAACCCCTCATCGCCAAACACGCGCTTCTACGACAGCGGTACAGCCTCCCTCTCAGCTAGTCATACCAAAGTAGTAAGTCTCTGCTAGTCTCGTTGGATGCAGTTATATGTCGGTGTGGTATATTATGACTATATACTTCAACTTTTTACGTGCATTCTTGCAAATTTCCTTTGGCTTATTGGCTGTGTGTCTGGTTGAGAACATATTTTTTTTTTTACACAGCTGGGCCAATCAGAATATAGTTACGAACGACACTGAACGTCCATGATTGGCTGGTATGATCTTAAGACTCGTGCGGACTAAAATCATCCAACCATTATATTGGTCCCAACTAACTTGTTCTGGAGTAGATCTGGTAGTGGAACCTTTTCGCGAAAATTAGGAGTCCCTAATTATGGCTTATTTAAAGAAAGGGCAGCACGATACAAGGTGAAGTAAGGGAGCCAATTATAAGTGTGTTGAAAACGTGAAGGAGCCGGTGGAAGATTAAAACATTTGTTTTTTCAACCAGTTATCACGATTCGTAAAGACGTTACAGATACATATGTGACAGTTCGCTGTGCTAGGAAAATACCGTAAATGTCCAAATACAAGAGAAGTTTTCGTTTAGCCATACTTTGGGGATAAATTTGCGTGCGTATGTGTGGACTGTACGTTATAGTCAATTCACGGTTACTTCCAACTTTTCTGAAGCCCTCCTATAGTTCGACTTCCAGTGTATTCCTCCGCCTCGTGCAAACAAAGCCTAATAAAGTCTAGAAAATTACACCAAAGGGACAACGCATATCATTAGTTCGAGCTCAGAGAAATATTTTTCGTGAGAAGTATTCCTTACTAGGCATTACCAACACATATATTCACTCCCTGTTTTTATTTACATTAATTACAAGTGTGAAATATTATTTTAATATATAAAATATAAGTAAAAGATCAATTTAATAAAATATAGTGTATTTTTATTAACACATGTATCAAAAGCTTGTGATACAGGACATATTCAGTAAACGACCAAACACGTCATACATGATATGATATTTCAAAGGTGTGATTCAAAAAGTGTGAAGAAACCTCGAATAGGCTATGCAACGAAAATTTTATTGGAAACCGATATTTTCAGTACTGGTAATGAGTAAAAACCACGGGGGGCGACATTGATATCCCTAATAATTAGAGACGAGAAAAATTCGCGAGTTCAATGACCTGTCGGTTAGACTTCACAGTCTTATATACACTGGTGCAGATATCAACTTTTCATTGGTTGCTTGTTGTAGCCAGTAGAAGGCGATGATTGGGCCTAAAATTTATTGCACCTTTGTTATAGGCTCATTCATCTCCTGGAGGCGTTGAACAACGCGTCGACTAATTGCGAAAGTAACATGTAAGTAAAAGTTCGTGAACTACAGCTTGTCTCGAAATGAAAACGACGATATTTTCAGGTATTGACGAATATTGAAAAAAATTTAGTTTTATTGGAAAGGGCGTATTAACGTGCCCCGGTGATAAGGCCGGAAGGCTTATCAGGGGACGACTTACGAACTAACTTACGACCTAACTTATGCTAACACCCATGTCTTGCCTAGGATTCGAACCCAGAACCTCCCGCACCGCAGACCGGCGGCGCTCCAACCGACTGCGCCACGGTAGGTCGGCTACAAAATTTTAGACAATACTTAAACCGCAAGGAATAGTTTCTAAGGGCCACATGCAGAGAATAATCTAGTCACCACTAACACTAGAAAACGGGGAAATCGTCACTAGATGGCTCGTTTCGTATGTTCAGCTGCATTTAGTATTAGTCATCCTTGTTTGTTAAGTGTCGAAAAGGGCTGTATGCAGAGAAGTATCTAGTCGCCTCTATTACTAGAGCCGAAGCGAAATCAGCACTAGATTACTTATTGTGTGTATGCTCGGTTACTATAAGTTGTAGTGGCCCTTGCTTTTTAAGTGGATAAATCTAGTCGCCGAACTACCTCCCCAAATTACCATCTAGTGGAGATTTTCTGCAAGATGGCGGTAACAAGATCAGTATTTGACTAAGATTTAAAAGTTTTAATATGTAAGGGGTTGTATATTCACACATTCTTGTTAAGACAATGTATTTATGGAACTGCAACTCTACATATACGATTATATTGTATTTTTTCATCCATTTTCGTTTCGCAAAAATAACGTGTTAATTCGTATGTGACAGTAATAAACACATTACCGTCACTAGATAGCGCTAAAGTTAATACATTGTATTTAGTACTACAGGTTTTCAGTTGTACTTCTGTGTAAGTGTACATTATTTAAATGTATACACATTAATTCGCAAAAAAAAAAAAGTTTTTAAATGTCTACAGTTACGAACTAAATTACGCTTCTATAACATTAAGCATATTACGCAAGAATAATAACGTTTTTGCAAAGTATATTTAGAAAATCGGACCGTGTATATGGTTTTTAAACTTCGTTGATTAATTCAAATAGCAATAAAATAACTTATATTACTCATCCTTTCATCCTTGTAAATATGTACCTCTTGTAAATATTTCTGTGTAAATATTTTTTCATTTCTCATTCTACATATCATATCTGCATGTATATAGTCTATTATTTTCCCTGCATATACATAGTCTTTAAATCTTTTAGTTTAAGTTCATCCATGTGTAAATATGTAAATAGATTTTAGATATTAGTCCCCCTATTGTAAATATGAAAATAATTTTATTGTAATTGCTGATCATCCCTTATATTGATGTGCAACAGTTTTTTTCCCCATTGTGTTCTTCCTGTTAACTATAGTTAGGATAAGTTACAATTATTTAGTTTAAGTCCTGATGATTAGTTTTAAGAATGTCAATGTAAGCTCGAAAGAGCTCTCGCTGGAGCGAGCTTATTAATAATGCAAGACTAGTACACCTAATGTACTAATTTTTTGTATGAGCTGATTTAATAAAATGTGACAAAAATAACTTATGTTTTGGCGCTGGAGTTGTGTGTGAAGTGTTGCTAACAATCAACTAATGCTTTAGATCACATATCCCTTCGGAAAATCTCATAAAAACATTATTTCATAAACTTTCATTATTAACATCTTAGAAATACCAATTCCGCATATATTATTAGTTGACTGGCAGTATTTATAATTATACATGCGTTTTCTGTTGATCCCAGTATTTTAAATACATTTTTTTAACAGTGTAATAAAAATATGTGTAATTCGAGGAACAAAACCCCTTTTTTTTTCTTTCGAGGAGAATCAGACGTCATAGTTCTGCGACTTCCTATTGGCTGAGACCTACTGACGTCATTAATTTCGGGCGAGCTCGTGTATCCTCGTATTTAGTGACCATCCATACTAAATTTCACGAATCCGCACTAGCCCTTAAACTAAAACTATCTGGACATACGAAATCTAGTGACGCTTGGAATATCCACTACGGGAAGTGGTTGTAGTGCTTCGTTTCTAGGCGATTCTGTGCATATGGTCCTAAATGTCCCCGTAGAAATGTTGCCGTGTTTCATCGCCGGTCGACGTGTGCCAAAGACTGCCCGCGGCTCTCGTGACGCACGCCAATTAGGCCGAAGGTGGAGTGTTGTCCTTGGTTGGTGGTGGCCTGGCAGGAGTGGTCATACAGGAGCTGCTATTGTCGTTGGGGTTGTCTCCAGGAACGTGGCAGGTGGCGTCCCTTCTCTCTGACAACCCTGGGGTGGCGTCTATCCGCCGGTTCTCCCTAAGCTGGAATCACAATAGCCCGACTGACACGACACGACACACTGATAGAAAATTGGACAAAATATTATTTGTTTGTATAGGGCCAAATATATATTTAGTTGCCCCAACAAAATATATTATTACTTTTGTTCGTCTAACAAAATATATGTTTGAGTAAAAATCTCTGTGCTGGGCAATATATATATATATATATATATATATATATATATATATATATATTATATATATATGACTGCCAACGAAATATTTTGTTGGATCAACTGTATATATTTGTTTGGCCACTCATTTGACTGCCTTCGTTCCAAAATACAGTTCGAGTTTCTTTGTATTTTTTGTGACAATTAGGATAGTAACAGTGTTAGTGCCTCTATGATGCTTCAAATCGCATAAACACATTAATAAACTAATGCAACCATAACCTGGCAGGTAAAGCTGTAAAACTTTAAATATTTGTTTGCACACGTTGCCCAATATTTGCAGTATATCTATTTGAAAGCTTTGCGGCGTCATAAATTGTCACATTAGCCAAGATCACTAAGGCGTGGCACATGGACGCAGGTGATCTAGGTCGAACTTGGAAATTTTTGTTATATCTGCCTAAACTGTTTAATGTACGTGTAGCCAAACAAATCTTTAGTTGCGCCAAACAAATCTTGTTTGATTCTACAAAACCTTATTCAGTGCAGCCTGGCACGATGTTACAGCGTGACGAAATTTTCATATTATATTTTATTTAGTTTCCACAATACCCAGACGATATCTGCCTCACAAGTGTGTTACATGGCTGTTGGAAAATCATAAAACGGCAAGTTATCCATATAATTTACAGTATTTACAATTAAAACTCGCAATAACGTTAATTATTCTTTGCTTCTGACAATATTTGTATTAGTACAAGAGAAAAATCAAAATTTTAAAATACAAACCGAAAAGTCATTTTTGCTCCAATTTAGTTTTACTACAGTAGGGAAATACAGTAAAACTCAGTTAAGAAGTGTTTGAAGGGACTGAGAAAATAACACTTATTAACCAGGGAAACTTCTTAAAAGGGTCAAATTGCACATGTGCGTATAGACAAGGTGCAAAAATATTCAGCTCATTAAGAAAAACTTCTTAAGTGGTAACTTTTAACAGGGTTCCCCAGGGTTTCACTGTATACACGAAATTTTGTTTTGTTATGTTGTGTTTGCATCCTTTGCCCGTCCCGACCAGCTCGACACGACGGAAAGAAGAAATTCGATCTACTTTTATCCGGCTATCCTGGCTGAGATTCTATCGGACTGATGTCTCAGGGACCTGTCTTTCCATTGGCTGCTACTCAAATTTCGCCGTGTCGGATTCATCATGGTGTTGCGACTCCAGCATTAATCGGCCGGGTGGGCTGATAGATCGGCATTGGGTGCCGTCACATGACGCCAGCCACTGTGCTTACTCTGCACGGCTTGAGACGAGTCGCTTCATTATGTCACGTCGCTTATGCGACGCGCATATCGCACACACGCACGTTCTGCTGGTATCGCAGTCGTGCTTCTGCTGGTCCAGAGTGTTATTAAGGGAGAGAGCTGGACATAATTGTGGTGTTTCCTTTTTTTTTTTTGAGCCATAAAATTTATTCAGTGTTTATGAGTGAAATGTCTTCTTTCACAAGGCATAGTATATCATTCAAATGATTGAATAACTGTAATGTCAATGCAGTATGTTTAGCTGCTTACCATGTGAAACAACTGAAAATTAATTATTGAATACCTTCTGAGAACGACTAGAGAAGTGATAGCAGTACAAGAAGTCAAAACATAATAGTCTTTAAAATATAATTAAATTGTGATTAGAGACGTGCAAAATTCGCGTTATTATTTGGTAACATGCTGGACTCCACTGTTTTATACCTGATTGAGCGCAGTTCGTGATTTCATTGGCTACTGCCAACTATACGACCTCTTACCTTGAAATTGGTCGCTCAGCAGTTGAGGCCTTACTACAGGCCTTGGATGTTTGTGCCACACAAGTTGTCGGTTAATGGCAGAAGTCGCACGAGCCTACAACATCTTGGCGTTTAGTTTGTGGCTCCAGAATAACGCGAATTTTGCGCGTCCCTAATGATGTATGTCCCAACAGTCGCATTAAAAAAAATTGATCCCAAACATAACAAACGGCAAAAAATGTACAAAGTCAAGATGCCGTCAAACACTCCCGCGTAAGTAAGAAGCTTTTGGAGATGTCTTCGTACGGTAGACATTAGAACTGTTATATTTCAGGAAAAATTGTCACGATGAAAATGATAAATTTAGTGTTTATACAAGATGTGTACAATGTAATGTAATAGAAGAAATGGGCTGTAATTTGGGATTCAGTGAACGTGTTCTCATTATTTGCTGGAGCACATTCACAAATATGTGCACCCTTTGCAGTTTGGATGTGTAATCGATCAATGATATCTACCCAAGTGCTATGTAGCATATCAGGTGTAATCGTGGCAATAGCATTTCGGATTCTGTGCCGCAGCTCTTGAGTTTGCAACACGAGTCACGTAATTTCAAGAGTCGCATAAAGAAATTGGATGTCAAGTCCGAGGAATGGGGAGGCCAAGCGGTTGGCCCAACCTGACCAAATCCAAATCCAATGGCCAGGAAAATACTTGTCCAGAAGTTGACGTACGAAACTTTCCCCATTATGGAGGAGCTCCATCGTGCTGCAGTTCATGTAGCTGACGAAGGATAAATTGTTTTCACAAATCCAGGTACAGAATCAAAGTGACTGTTTCACAAATAAAAAAGGCCCGATTATGTGGTCAAGCATGAGACCGCACCATATGTTTAGTTAGGGGCTGTTTCTCATATTTCCTGATAACATGCGTTTTTTAGGGCCCCTTATCCTCACATTGTGATGACTGACATGTTCTGACAGAGGAAATGTTGCCTCACATGAAAACTGGATTTTTTTACAGGAAGTTTTTGTCTTCGATTATTCTGTTCATCTCATCCACTCCAAACTGCTGTGTCCTTTTGTGTGAATAATTTGCACTTTGTAAGCGTTCAGTTGTAAGCGTTTGTGTAGCAATTTGTGGATTGTTGATTGGGGAAACTTATTGCTGTAATGTACTGAGTGTTTTTTTTCTCCCGTAGAAAACGTGTGGATCGCTTTGACACTGTCCTCAGCAACAAAAGGTCTTCCTGGTTTAGGATTATTTTCTACATTGCCTGTTTCCACGAATCGTTGGTACCATTGCTTGATTCCTCGTCTGGACCCTGCATCGCGTCACCGTAAACATTTCCAATGTCGCATTTCGTCTGCGTTAATGATGCTGTCTTTATGTACCACTTAACACAGTGGGGCTTTTCCTGCATCGATGTACTATCGTACATAAAGTTGACGTTTATCACACCGTCATATGCGAAATACTGCAACACGTGAACTAAGCAGGAACAGAACACCAGATGTGAGTGAAGTGTTGACTTGTTCTTGGAAGGGGAAGATCTACCCACCCTTGTTGTGTCTTTTGCCCGGGTACGGGAGACAACGGAGAGGTCAGGCATTAGGGAAATGTACAATCGCATCCAGAGAAAATGTCTTTCTTGTCTATACGTTTGACAAGCAGCATAATGAACTGAGGTGTAAATGTACATTATTACAATTAGCAAAAATTATATCGCACACTTCTGTAATAACATTGCAAAATATTTAAGTTCCGTAGTCATTATAATACAATAATATAATTGATCTATATTTTTAAAATTTTTTCCTTGAAAATTAGTTTAGGAGTATGAAAACTTCCACTCATATTGCCTAGTTATAATTTCGTAATGCAAAGAACGCGAACCCCCTCTATGAGGGTACTATGACATTCCATGGGAGCGGTCGCCTGGTCCCTCCAAGATCTACGCCCCTCATGATCATCATAGAACTCCTGGCTCCGGAAAATTTGCAAAAAATAAATAAAGACAATCCTGTTGTTTCAAGCGATTTCCATGTTACGACCATTCACTTTTGTGACATTACTTTATGCAGGCCTACATCCTATATTTCTTCGTGTTTGCGTTAGGCGCTGTAGTTCCAAAAGGAACTTGGTGATACATAGTCTTTTGCCAAGAAATCTCGTCCTAAGCAGGTTGATAATAAATTCCTTCCCCTTTCCTGATCGTCTGTCCGGCAAACTGGTTCCCTTTATTTTGACTCTGCTGTCGACTGGACGTTAAGCCACACCCATGAAGCAACTGTACAGAAATAACCATGAAGATGTCCGTGGTGGTGGATGTCCTTGAGAGGCGTCGAGGGGCAGCGACGACAGTGATGCTTTTATGCCGGCACCGTCCCACAATGCGGGATGACTGCTGACGATATCAGGGCCCTTTGTTTCCTGCAATAGCCGTCCTCTACCTCACTGGGTACTGTAGGACCAGGGTGACGGGTACTCGACGGCGGCTATATCTGGTTCACAGTTGATTGAAACTGCCTTTGGTTTGTTGCGTAAAGTTGCCACCAAATTAGGAAAAGTAGTTAACACATTTAAACGTCGCATTCGAAATGTAATGCCTAAACAAGGGTCTGCTGAAATTACGGTTCCCGGAAAACTTTTCACAAACTGGAGTCGAGCAAAATATATGGTTGGCATATTTATGCATATTAGGCCGTATACGAAATTAGTTTTTGTTGGTCCAGCCAAACCTTTTATTGCACGGGACCGCTGAGAAAAATACTGCTGTAGTTATGGAGTTCGACTGTGTAGACCATAAACCAAAGATGAGGTAGGTCGATCTCGCTGGCTGCGCAGAACCAATCTCCGTGTCGTCCCAACATTGAACTGCTTTTCTGCCAACATGTCTAGCGAAAACGGCATGGTTTGGATTTTTGGTTAGAAAACTGATATGTAAACAAATGTTTTAAGGTATATGTATACGTCCTCTAACCAGTTTGTAACGCAGTTTGATTGAATTCAAATTGGTAAAAGTATTTTTATTCATATAACAGTGCTTGTCGTTCAAAAATTAAGACATAAACACTTTCATCACTGTTCACCATGAGACTTTGACAAATGTGTGTGATTGGGGTAGGTCAATGTTGGGTACGTGCGCAGAAGACGTATAAGCGGTCTACCTCATCATTAGTCTATGGCGTAGACGGATTGCCGGCCATCTAAGCGGAAGCAGACGGAACTGAGGTTGTTTGTAGCGATTTGCGTGTGGCAGAAACAGTAGGAAAACGGGACAAACAAGGCAGCGTACCAGAATACGGAATTTTATTTCCCAGCACAGTATTTTAGTTGCAGCATTTTTACATTGTATACTCTCTTAAGTCGGTACCGCAGAATGGATTAGCACGTAGAGACGGAATGGCGGGGCAGTTTTTTTTTTTTTTTTTTTTCCGTGTACCCATTCTTCGATTGGCTGCACGAGGTTCTAGGAACGGGCCGGGTGTCTAATTCGCTACTGCATGCTGCCAAAGGTTTTCTATTGGTTGGTCTGCCCGCTGGGGAGTACGTTACCGGGCGCTGGTTGGCGAATGACTTTCCAATACGTTGCTGGCCAGTGATGCCATTTTGTTAGCGTGTGCGGCTGGAGCTCGCATTGTCGACGCTTGTTTCTCGTCCTCAAGTACTTGGTGTAGGCACGGCAAATCCCGGGCGCCATGTCACCACGACCCGGCGCCTCGTGTGCAGTGAACTTCCAACCATTGGCATAAAAGAAGCATACAAAATAAATTCAATAAAACGTTAGTTTAAAGACAACACTATTATAGTCTATCCACGGTTTTCTCGCACTTATGGAATCAGACCTCTGGAAAAACTCTCCATGTATGACATGTTTGGTTGTTTCCTGAATATGTAATGCATCACAAACGTTTTATACTTCTTTGAATATAAAAATACCTTAGTTTCGGTTAAACTGAACTTTTACTTAGATTTCATTTATAAATTACGATATGTCATTGGTAATCAATATGAATAAAAACAGAGAGAGAAAAATGTATGTTAGTAATGCCTAATATAGGCTGTTCACGATAGAATGAGCACTTTTGAAATCAACCTCGGAAGAATGTCCTGCCTTTTCCTGAATATATTTTAACGGGCGCACTAAGTCACATAGGCATAGTAAAGTCGGTAACGATGGATGGAAAGTAGTTCCACATTTATCGTCAAATAAAAAGTGTTAAGTAACCATTTGTGATATCTTAAATTATTTACTTCGTCTGTTGTTTTTTTAATGCATCAAAGTGTAAAAATTACTAGATTTGTAAAGTAGTTACTTTCCGAATAATTCCACAGTTTTATCTGATCGACGTTAATGTTAATTTTGCATACACAACATGCATACGATTAGATCTCAATCAGGGCTTTCAAAAGTGCTCATTTTACTGTGAACAGCCTGTAATAAATAGTTATTTTGCAAAATATTATGTAACTGAGTGCGTACGAATGTGGTGCGTTGTCTCATTGGTATATAGGCTGTTCACGGTAAAGGGAGTACTTTTGAGGCTAGTTAATTTTTTCTTTCAGTCATTTGTTATCCTTTAGCTACGTTTTTAAATAAATATTGTTATGTAAGTAATTAACACAGTGTATATTACACGACACTCGGAAGTTAACGCCTAAGGCTAAAATAAAATATATTTATTGACTATTATTCCAAATGAGAGAGCTTTCAAAAGTGCTCACTTTACCGTGAACAGTCTACTATTTCATAGACTTTATTAAGCTTTATTTGAATGAGACGGAGGAATATCCTGGAAGTAGAACTTTAGCAGGGCTTCAGAAAAGTTGGAAGTAACCGTGAATGACCTATACGTATTTGTTGTATTACAAAATAATATTCTAGAGCTGGTTCCGGGTACCTAATAAACACTCCGTAGTGCCTATTTCTCACTAAAACAAATTCTTGATTTACTGTCCGTAATCGATAGTTTACATAAGTGGCGCACTACCGCTCCGTACATCTCGTAGCGAACTGAACTCGACAAAACTCGTAGTTTGGTTGCGACATTCGATATAGTGAACTTCCACTGTGGTCGAAGGTATTTACAGTAGATTTACTCACAAAACGGATCGATATGGTGATGTTTTCTGAAGTTATAATATATTTTTATAAATTAGCCATAGCTATTTAACAAAAATTAATAAATAAAGAAACCAAAACAAAAGTATTACGCAATAAAGCACACGGAGTTCTGTTATTGGTGGTGTTAAGCAGAGAGTATTCGGCGTATACTCATGACTGCAGCATTGCCAACAGACACGTGAACACACGAACCGAAAATGTACGATTTACATTTATAACTACCTTAAGACTTCGCAAGCTGAAATTTGTAACACAGAACGGATTAATTCATCATGTATCCTTAACTATTGTAATATATCTGTCTATAAACTTTTACTTTTAAGCTTCAAGTTGAACTGATTTCTAATATTTTTTTACAGCCATACTCAAATCAGTCGTTTTTGCGTGTTTTTTGTGCCTTAGTAAAAATTAATTTTAAGAGCTTTACAAAATAATGTCTTATTTTTTAAAACATACTTTTAAGTGAGCACTAAGGAAGAGCATGTTAGTATTGTGCGCATAATTACACTATAATTATTTCTTTTTGGATATACCTACGTATGTGATCACTGTTGTGACGTTATTGTGCTATTGCGAAAAATAAGTTCGTTGATTTGGGTTCATAAACATTGATTTAAAACTGTCAGGCAAAATTTGTGATACTGTTACATTATGCACTCATGTTCATGCGCTCAGACTATTGTAATAAAAAATCAGTCTAGAAATGACTGTCGTAGTAAGCAGTTATCAATATTTTCCTGATTATTGGTTATCTAATCACATTTTTGTAATCTACTTTAGTACAATGAGTCCACGTTACGATTGTCGAGGCTTACTGATGTCATTTGCATGTAAAGTGTCCGAGAAACTCATCGGATTATATTTAGCTATACGAGGACAATTTTATTTAAACCTCTAGTTATGTAATGTTTAAAAAAAAAAAAAAGTCCCCTGTCAGTGCACGACTGATGAAGTTGGCAACCAGTGAATTGTATTCAAATAGCACAGCTGGTTCAAGCACCTAACTATTTTTCTTTTGTGGTTAAGGATTTTCTGTAATTGTCTTTGTTTTGCTAAGAACACAAATGTTCGGTTTAAAAAAAAAAGATATTAATCCGTATATTTTGATTGATAAAACCCCTGCGTTAATAGTTCATGGACGTAGTGTGGAGGATAAAGGAGGGGAAATATAATTGAGTCGTACATTGCACAGGTGAGTACAATAATGCTGAAGTCGAGAGGACCTGTTCATGGACCGACGTTATAGACGGGAGGGGAGAAAGTGTCTTTTTTAATGGGGTTTAAAAAGCTAACTGAATTCGAAAGAACTCGTTAGCTTCTCGATGAATAAAGACTTGGTAGATATTCATCAGTATATATTGGTCGTACCGCACTGCATTAGGTCCTAAACTCGATAAAGAAATCTGATCTCGTGCAAAAAAAATACATACTAAAAAATAAGACTGTGCTGTTATTGATTTCGCTAAACGTGACTGGAGTTCAGAATCGCCTTACGCCATTCGCATACAATTCAAATAAGTAAACATTTTGTTATTTTTGTAAGATTCATATTCGAGAATTCTTATTTCGCGTTGAAACTGACAAAGTATGCCTATTATATGCTAATAACTGAAAAACCAGCGCATTAGAGCTGAAATCTCAGACGATATTGTAGAATTCTCAAGAATTTATGTTAATTTTCTCGTAAATTACATTTTTAGCGTCACATAAATGTAGTATATTTTTCATTACTTGGTGTATTTTCGTAGCACAGAACACATTAATACGTAAATGGCAGTCTGCGCGGAGATATAATCCCATGTTTGCAAACAGGCATACGTAATCAATTTGACGCCAGCAGTGGAGTTAATTACTGATAAGAAACTCTGGAGTAATGAATTATGTCCTGCGGTCAAAGAACAGTGTTGGAGAAATTCATTTGTACATACGATAAATGTCCGAAGTCATCATGTAGGCCTACGATTTATTGCTTTCATTCTATGTTGGTTATTTTTTTGCGGACGATATAATGTGATAGCTGAAGTTTTGACTTTGAAACCGTGACCTTCCGGGTTTTTTTTTCTTCTCTGTAACAGTGTGTTTTAGTGCTGTGCAGGACAGATATCATACTTGATTTCACAATTATGCCGTTATCAGTACTGCAACGAACTTTTCTTATAGGAACACTCCAGAAGCTGGTATTATAACATTTCAAGCCTTGGACACAGGTACTTTCGTTAAGGATATCAGTTTTTGCCGGGAAAAATTTTTATGCAGGGTTACCTTGCTGTGTGTGTAATGTATGCTGTTATTTCTGTCACTGTACAATAATTTCTTCAGTTGATTCAGTTGTGTTTGCTCCAAGTCCATATTTCATGAACAGACAACCAAGACACGTGAAACACACATCATGACGTATACTCAGTTTCCTTTTAGGCTCCCAAGCAAATTGTATCTTAATAAATACGATAATGGATAGAGCGTTATAAAGGTTGGTTTTCAGGAATTAAATAGGCACAGACATTTATCTAGACTGGTGATGGAAAACCACGTGAAAAGAGGATGGCGAAAGAGCTGTTATTAATACAGCCGACCGGATGGGATCGAACCGAAGGCGTTGTGTTCATGTGGTAGCATACCTCAAGTGTATGATTCAGGAGCTTGCGGATGCGATCAGAACAGACTCAGTTGAAATGGTATATATTGAATTGGAGTGGTTCTGTTTCACCCAATTCAAGGTGAATACCTTTGCATTTCCCAGACAGTAACTTCTTTAGTTCCTTACACTTTAAATTACAATCCTGGCCACTCTGTTTTATTTTTGGAAATTAAATATTATTTGCAGCCTTCTTAACCGACTACCATGTCAGGTTTCTGGCGTTGGTGTAGAAAACTTAGAAAATACTGGTATTAAGGTTTTTCCCAGCCCTAATCAGCGGAATAAAAGGACGGAGTAAACCTATGTACGTTGCATGAGAATACCGCCAAACTTTTCTTCCTTGGTGCAATAAAGTGTAGTTTTATTTTACAATACACATTTTCCAACATTTCCGTGACGACTTATTGTGTTTGTGGCGCAGAATTCCAAATTTAATTTACTACCACTTTGGCGAGGCCAAATTGTTTACTGTTATTTTTAATAAAGAGAGGGTAACTTATATCAGCAGATAATCGCTCACAGCCACCTTATTGTATGGCGCTGTTCGTTTACACAAAACTCTCGTTGAAGTTTTACATAGGCCATGAAAATAGTGTTTCAAACAATTTTCATCATATAGGCAAAAAAAAAAAAAGGGGGGGTGGTGATAAGATGCAGTCATGACAAGTGCCACTCTAGTAAAATGGGTTATTGTTAAAAACACTGCAATGAACTTGCGCCTTAATAAGTAGGTATTAAATAATTATTTATATGAGGGCTATTTCTCTTGAAACAAGGGGCCGCGGTGACCCAGCGGTTAACCCCCTCGCCCCCCACGAAGGCGAACTGGGTTCAATCCCCGGTCGGGTCACGCCGGATTTTCGCATGTGGGAAACGTGCCGGACGATGCCGCTGGTCGGCGGCTTTTCTAGGGGATCTCCCGTTCGCCCCTGCCTCTTCGTTCCGGCGCTGCTCCAAACTCACCTCGCTTCACCCTTATCGCCACCCAAGACCACGACGTTAAGAGCCGCGCAAATCTCTTCACTCACTCACTCACTCACTCTTGATACAAGGCCAAAATATAAAGAGGCTGTTACTAACAGGTATAGGCTGTTCACGATAAAGTGAGCACTTTTTAAGGCCCTCCCAACATACATTAACCGGTAATAAATATAGCTTATTGCAGAATCAGGCATTGTTTGTATTAAAAAGCAGCAGGAAGATGGAAACTGGATGAAAGGAAAAATTTATATGGGCTTTTAAAAATGCTCACTTTACCGTGAACAGCCTATAGCAAAAAATTTCTGGTGGTCTGTATTCGCAGATTCAAGTTCACTTGATATGGTCTTTCACTGTTATGCCTTATTTTGGCCCAATTTATGTTTCGTCGTATTTAAGTTGCGGTGGCCGAGAAGCAAAATAAACACAACTTAGTCGAGCCCTTCTGTTTTGTCAGCAACGCTTTTGCTGTCGTTTTTGATTATGTGTCTCGTATAATGACTGAAGGGTACTATGGTATAGGCACAGAATTATGTTACAATAACATTATTTAAAAAAATTACTTGTCAGAGAAATATCAGGAAAATGTGCTTGAGGTCCGGGAATTTAGTGATTTGTGATTTTTGAGGAAATGGCATTAATATTTTCTAACTGTTGTAATCTATTTTGTCAGTGAAACATTCGGGGAAATGTCAGGAAATTTGTTATAAGTACCTATATTGCTAGCTATTCTGTAATTCATGTTTTAGCAAGAAATGTGATTGGTTTGCCTCGATTCCACAATGACGAATATCATATTTCTTTAAGGAAAACTTGCTACTAAAGGTATTATATGTAATACGAATCTGGTGTCACATTCGTGTCACTGCAAACTTGTCATAACAGAAGAGCCTAATATAATCAGTGTGATAACTTCTGGTCGACCACGACGATTACTGTAAGTTTTCGTGTAATTTATCAACTTATGTGTGTAGCGCAGAACAAAGAAAAAGATTGTTACTTTTATACACTGCAGACATATTATACTATAACGGCTTTGCAATACAGTTGGGGGATAAAGGCACACTAAGAGTTCAGGACGAGAGCATTACACGTATTTCCATCAGCGTTTATAGAGAAAATAAAAGGACGAAATTAAGTTAATTAAAATGCTTGGCGTAAACAGTTAAAAAAAAAAAAAAAAAGTTGAGCTCATCTTTGTTCTGAGTTCAGCTGTTTTTAGTCTGTCTCGGTAGAGGTCGGTATGTCAGATGTGGGGCCACTTTCAAGCTATCGATAAAGTGTTTTGAACGTTTGAACTTCGGCCTTCATATTTGACCCAGATTGCAATAAGGAAATGATTATGAAGAACGATATTGACTGTTTTGGATGTTTTTCTGTAGGAAGTGGTTCACACAGCCAAGCCCGCGTGGGGGAGGGGGGGGGGGAGGCTTGGTGGAGAGAAAGAGGGAGGTTACATAAAGAGTGTGCGCACATTGTGTATTCTTCCCCGATATGCAAAACTAACCGGCGTTATTCGTTCCAGAAACCCGGAGATATAGTGGAAACGGAAACATTATGAATTTTGTTTTTACGGGCCTGAGCTCCGGTTTTCGACATTACGGATTGCGTTTCCGTACATTTATTGAATATTTCCTGAAATTTTTTTTTTGTTTAAATACGGAACATTTGAACAGTGTGTGCTAACTAGCCAGCCAGACCTATTACAACCTTCAGTAATACAGATTTTCTATAGTTTACCTCTCTCCTCCCCTTCCTCTTCGTTTTTGTAGAAGGCCTGCGATTTTATTGTATCATGCGATTCATTTGCTTTTTGCATTGCGTATAGAGAGTAGTTTTTAAGAATTTTTTTTTTAAATTACGTGGTGACAAATGTACGGGAATGTCTAGAAAGCCGATCTGACAGGCGTGTGGGGTCCTTTAATGTGTTTATATTTACAAAGGGAGTGCGTCGTTTACACTAAAGACGTTTTCCTCACGTAACTCACACAAATAGGCGTTTGCCCTACACTTTGTTTGCCCTAAAGGAGTTTCCCCTAAAACGTAATTTGCCCTAGAGGCGTTCGCCCTAAAATTAATTTTCTTAAACATTTAAGGCACATGACTTATAGAGGAAACTAGAAGTGGGTCACAGTATCAACTTGTTAGTTTGTATCTGATACCCACTTTTGTCAGGTACTGTAAATGAGTACATTGCCGAACTACCAGATACATTTAGTATCAGTTTAACATTTGCTAGTGTGTTTCGTCTGCTGTTCCATTTAAACAATTTACATTTAGCAAGTTCATTACGCACACTGAAAAATTTTGCCCAAATGAAGTTTTCTTTTTTAACAGCGCTTGTTCTTATCCATACTTAATTTCACTGTAACACATACCACACGGTACACCAACCCGAAACAGGAACTAGCGAATCAGCGACGTAGTCGTGTTTTCCTGTATCTGATACAGAAAGTATCAAATACTTTTTATCAGACAAAATTCTGTATCAGTATCAGTTTGGAACAGCTACAAAGATAGCTGTAATGACCCATGTCTAGGGCAAACGATGTGTATAGTCTATTCGTTGTTTCTTCACACTTTTCGTATCAAACCTTTGAAAAATCACCCCATATATGACGTGTTTGGCCGTTTCGTAATACACCATGTATCACGAGCGTTTTGTACTTGTGTTCATAAAAGTACCTTATTTTTGGTTAAATTAATATTTTATTTATATTTTGCCATAAATCATGTTTCATTTATAGTGTATGTGAATTAAAACAGTGAGAAAATAGGTGTGTAGGTAATGCCTAAAAGCTGTTCATGATAAAGTGAGCACTTTTGAAATCAGCCTTAGAAAAAAGTCACTGCCCCTAAATGCATATATTTTAACGGGTGCGCTGAGTGACATGCGCTCAGTAAAGTTTGTAACGATGGATAGAAAGTAGTTCATATCTTAACGTCGAATAAAATGTGTTGGGCAACCATTTGAGATAACTTAAATTATTTCATTCGCTTTCTGTTCTTTTTTTTAATCCACAGAAGAGTAAAAAATGAGCAGATTTGTAAAATATTTAATTTTCTAAAAACTTCGATTTCACTTGACTGACGCATGAATAAAGTGACCAGGCCGATGGCAATGTTAATTTTACACAAAGCAGAAGAATACACAACGTGCATACAAGTACATCTTAAGCAGGACTTTCAAAAGTGCTCACTTTGCCGTGAATATCTTTTAGTAAATAACATTTCCTACGCAAACTATTATCGCACTGAGTGCGCACGAATGCGGTGCGTTGTCCTTTTGGTGTAGTTTTCTAGATGTGGTTAAGCTTTGTTTGCACGAGGTGGAGGAATATCGTGAAAGTATAACTTTAACAGGACTTCCGAAAAGTGTGAAGAAACCGCGAAACGTATGGTGTGTGGTGTGACCATAAACTAAAGATGATCTCACTGGCTGCACACAACCAAAACTGTGGATTGCATTTGAGGTTAGAATACAGATCTGTAAACAAATGCTTTGAGATGAATATATACGTCCTCTAACTGATTTGTAATGCAGTTTGATTAAATTAAAATCCTTAAAAGTATTTTATTCATATTCTTGTCATTTTGAAATTAAGGTATGAACAAACACTTTTATCACTGTTGGGTACATGCGCAGAAGACGAATAAGTAGTCTATAGGCTGTTCACGGTAAAGTGAGCACTTTTTAAGGCCCTCGCAAAATGCATCAACCACTAATAGATATGTTTTATTGCAGCCTTGGATGTTAACTTTTGAGATTAATGCAATGTATGCGTTGTGTTTACTAGTCACGTGGCAATGTTTATATTAAGAAGTGGCGGAAAGATAAAAATAGGCTCAAAGGAAAAATTTAGGAGGGCCTTAAAAAGTGCTCACTTTACCGTGAATAGCCTATACCTCATCTTCAGTCTATGGGTGTGACAACAGAGGCGATGGCGCGGCAGTCTCACGTCTTTGTGTTCCTTCTGGTTTCAGGTCCGCGGGTGAGGAGCGCGTGCTGGAGCCGGCTGTGAAGCGACGTAAGAGTGCAAGCCGTCCCGACACCCGGCCGCCGAGGCGAGCGGCGTCTCGGGTTTCCGCCCCAATTGTCTCCGACGGCGACCTTCCCTCACTCCCTTCAACCTTCCTAACTCCCTAGATCCTCCCCGCAGCCGAAGTTCCGTGAGGTGTGCGCGATTTTGACGGGGCCAATTTAGCGCCAGTCACCTCCCGACACCCACCCCCTCCACCCCCCAATCCTGTCCCAAGACGTAGCCTCAAGTTCGCCGTGGACCGCGAGGCAGTGAGATAGAAACATTCGCTGTCGCTGGCTGGAGTGGCCGGAGCATGCGGCTGGCAGGCGGGCGAGATTTGCCACGGCCCGACTTCCGGACGGCGTCTCCCGTCGCCCTGCTTCGAAACTGAGGCTGGTGAGTGTCCAGATATATACCCCCTCCCCCTTCTTCATTTCTTCGCACCCAGTACAGTAGAGCCTGGGAAACTCCACCTAACGTGGACCTTCAAGGCGACGAGTCAGTGGAAATTCGTGCTTTACGGAATCAAGAGAGAGTATGTAATTGACAACTCATTACACGGAGCAAAGCATAGACAAATATTTTTTGTATTTTGTATTTGTCTATGCTTTGCTCCGTACGGTGCTGTCGAGTTTTACGATATGTAGAGCTTCCCAGGTTCTTCTGTATACCTTTGACGATACTGGCCGTTCGTTCATCGGGAGACCGTAATCCCGAGAACTTGGTTATGAAAGAACAATTAGGTATTTCTGAGCCATATTTGACAGATTTCCGTCGCGGTTTTCACTAGGAGTAAGAGTTAAATAATACCAACAATATTAACCTCGAACGTTAATCAGCAGGATTAATGTTCACAGGCTTTCCCGGTCGTTGTGTGTTTGTTCTAGGCTTTTAGGTTGTAGCCACTTCACAGTAACTGTTACTGATGGTGACTTCAAAATGGAGGCTGTGACGTCTTCCGCAACACCGGGACAAGAAAGGACAGTGACGCGACTACATACCAGAAGCCAAGAACATGCATTATTGAGAAAAATGTTTCTTTTATTTGTAATGTTGAAACTATTGCGTGTTTGACAAGCCTTAGTGACGATTCTTTGATTTATTTTTAGATTTTTGACACTAGTGTGGCAGTGGAAAATTCTTATGATAAACTGGTTAGTAATGCTGCTTTTTTTACCGATAGGCTAAAGAGCAGCCTGGCCGACATGCCAAATTAACCTAAAGCATGGTTGCCGCCCGTCTGGAAAACCTGGAAAATAGGGAAATATCAGGGATCTCTGAACACGGTAGCTAAAGACATGATATATATATATATATATAATATATATATATATATATAATATATATCAATTGTGAACCGCTAACAGATTGTGGGCAAAATGCTTGGGCATTTTTATTTGCCAACATGCAGGAAGTAATTTTTTTTTTTCGAATCAGATAAGTATTTCTGTTTAAAAGTGTTCTATAATCCAAAGGAGTCTATCCGTACAGAAAATTTTGTTAAGCAATAGGTCATGGAAAACATTATGTTTGTCCATAAATTAGGGAAATGTCAGGGAATTTTCAAGTGGATAAAGGCGACAACTCTGTAAAGTAACGGCTATAAATGGCACTTCGGCCTCGTTGTCTAAAAGCTCTGTAGCGAACTCGGCTATGGAGTGGGCGGGGTCAGCTTGCAGTAAGGGTAGCTGTCTGTGAACGTCAACTGCAGATTATCCCAAAATTTACGTCCTATGAAAGTCTAGCTGGTTACAAAATCTGTAAAGTGGAATCATCGGGTCCTGTACGCATGTTTTTTTGTCGTCTTTGATGACTTTCTGCGTGGCCCGAGGTGTTCACTTCCGTGGAGCTCTGTTGGAATGAAATCGATAACGGGATATATTTAGATAATTGTATTGCAGCAGCTCAAGGCTCAATATAGGCTCAAGTGTTTGGTTGTTTTTGAAACATTTATCAAGACGCTGTTGTAACTCTGGAAGTAGGCCTAGAAACTGCTGTATAGGTCAGCCTTCAAAATATATCGGACCGAACCTTGGTTGGTTGATAAAGTGTTTATTATACTGATAGACATAAGAAATTGAAATAAATAAAAACTTAAGAGACTGTAAAATGTCCACGTTCCAGCAAAAAACAAAACGCTCTTCTGTCGAAGTAAATGGATTGATAAAACTCAGAGAAAATGGTCGGGAACAAACAAAAAATTAATGGTAATTGGGGGGAAAGCACCCAAAAGCCCTAAAATGGAGTATAATAACAAAAAAGAACGTAAGGATCTAGGGACAATGCAAGGATCACAGAAGGAAATGCGTTAAGAGACAAGTACGGAAATTAAAAAGCAATAAAGAGAAAAAGCAAAATAGTGGATACCATTAGGCTACATGTAATGTAGTGTGGGGTGAGGTTGAGGCACCTTGGACCATAGAGTAAAACATTGTGAACCAAATAGGGCATGTGTACTATTTATGGCAAAGTTATGTTGATATAACTTTGAAATGAAAGTGTTACAGGTTAATTTTGTTAAAATGAGTACCAGAAGTTGAAGACTTCTTAAAATGAGAGATAACTACATCGGTGCAACCATTTTGAAAGTTTAAACAACTAGAAGGATTCGTATTCTGACAGCAACAGCAGTTCCACTGCTTAATACATTTTTACATAATCCCAGTAATTATTTCCTTGAGTATTCGCGTAAAGAAAATAAAACTTGTGCCAACTGTATGGTAGATAGTCATTCATCCAGAGGAGTAACAAATTCCAAAAATATCACAAATTGGGCCTGTGCGTGTGTGCGCGTGCTCGTCAAAAAAATTATTCATGCTTATTACATCTACATCTTAAACTCATTCACCGCCTTTAAGTAATCTCGACTGACATCTTCACTAGCATCTTTTCCTATTTAGTTTCCGTTTTTATTTGTTATATATTTCGTTTGTTTCCTACATCGTACCAGCTGTGTTTCCATCGCGTAAGTTCGCCACATCTGTTGTCTATTCGCTGTTTTTAACAATCGTTTGAAAAAATCGCGCCATACGTCTGACATGCTTGGTCGTTTGTTAATATGCCATGTATCGCAATCATTTTATACTGTCGTCAATATATAAACGCCCTATTTTTTTTTGTTAAATTGAACTTTTGCTTATATTTTATCTATAAATTAGAATATTCCATTTATAATTGATGAGAATAAAAACAAGGAGAAAGTAGGTGTGTTGGTAATACCTCTTAATAAATAGTTCGTCTGCAAAGTGTTTCTACAGTGAGTGCGCACAAATACAAATAAGGTGCACTGTCCCTATCGTGTAGTTTTGTAGACTCGGTTAAGCTTTGTTTTCATGAGGCGGAGGAATATCCTGGAAGTAGAACTTAAGCAGTGCTTCAGAAAAGTTGGAAGGAACCGTTAATGGGACTATAGTTAACTTAAGCTAGGGATATTGAAAAAATTATAGATATATCGAAATGACGTTACATATCAACGATATATCGATATATTTGAACGATTTTTAGTCGAAATCAATCTTTTTTCCGGGTGTCTGAAATAAATATTTAAAAAATGCTCTTTTAGTAAGCTATGTTTTGAATACAAAAATTAGGATTAAGCAATTACAGTGTGTACTTTGACATGTGCTAAAAACAGTCTTTCTGCAATGCCTCGTGTCCTCAGTATGTAATATTCCAAGCAATTTTACGTTTGTCAAGAAGTCCTTTAATAGATAAAATATGGGTTACCGGTGTACCGAATATCGATATTTTTGTTTCGATATAACGGTTGGTTAAACGATACTTTTAGTATACATAATATAAATAATTTGTTTCACACACCAACTTCCCTTTCTGAAGCCCCTAACTCAGGCACCGCGAGTGTAAGAATACGGCACGCACCTTTGTCGACGGCTGAGCCGTAGTCTAGCCACGGGCTTGTCTACCAGCGGAGATAGTGACGTCGCCGGTGATGATAGTGTAGTGTAGTGCAAGACGAAGGATGAGGAGAGCTCGCCGCCCCATTCCCAGATTGTATCGCCTCTGCTGCGGTGCGCAAGTGAGAATGTCTGCCGGGGCCTTCTCCCATGAAGTGCTGCAGCCCGGCCGGTCACGCTTCGCGGCTCAGTCCCGGGACAGAAAGAGAGAGTAGAAAGAGAGAGAGAGAGAGGTGTATTCACCAGATCGCGTTTCTGCTACGTCCGCATCCTTTGTACTGATCAACCTGTCAACGCTTCGTGACTGTTTGTCTAGATGTCTCCAGCTCTGCCACACTCTCCTTCAAGACTGCTGCTAACAAAGATGATTTGTTGTGACGCAGTGGCGCGCGGTGAACTGTTGCAAGGTAAGCTGGCGTTAGCTCTGTGCTGTACCATGTAGCTTTCTATATGATGTTCACGGTAAAATGAGCACTTTAGAAAGCCCTGCTTAAGATCTGCTTGTATACACGTTGGTGTAAAATTAGCATTGCTAAGGGCTTCATCGCTTTATTTATGCGTTGGTCAAGTGAAAGTGCGAAATTATTAAGAAGGTAAATATTTTACAAATCTGCTCATTTTTACGCTTCAATGCACTAAAAAAACGGAAATCGAAAGAAATAATTTTAAGTTATCACAAAAGGCTGCCTAACACTTTCTATTCGACGTTAAAATATGGAACTATTTTCCATCCATCGTTACCAACTTTACACGGCGAATGCCACTCAGTGCACCCGTTAAAATAAATACATGCATGCAGGTGCAGTGACATTTTTCTAAGGTTCATTTCGGAAGTGCTCACTTTATCGTGAACAGCCTTTAGTTAACATTTCGACCAGTAAAACGGTCCCTTGCTGCTCGCTTGTGAGTGAGTGGTCGGAACGCATTCAGTTCCCCCTAGGCTGCACGGTGGTTACTGGCTCTCCTGCTGTGTGCATCGAGAATGTACAGCAGTGAGCAAGCACCAGCTTACCTTGCAACATTTCACCACGCGCCACTGTTGTGACGTCACAGAAATGTCAGTAGTGCGGCCATGTGTGTCTAAAAAAAGTTTGATGGCTCTAGGTTTCCATCAGAGAATCATGCAGGACTTAATGGTATTAGCTATAATTATAATCGTGCTTCAACAGTGTGTTATTTTTCTGTCACGAGAAATTAAACAAGGCAATGGAGATAGTTTATTTTATTTGTATAAAAGCTGTCTTTACACGAATGCTGTTGGAAGTGTTTTTTTCTACACAATAATATTAAATTATATTTATCGCGCAGAAAATTGTCTCTATATTCGTTGTATATACCTGTGATAAGTTGCATGGTCTTTACATCATCATTAAGGTTTTTGTTATAAAAAAATGAATGTCATTAGAAAGCGAAAATTTGACAGGCACTTGAAAGATGTGCAAGCTCTGTTACTACAAAACATTTGTCGTAAGGTACTCGGCATGGATAGCAATTAAGAAATTTCGTATAGTCATGCGAGTCATTTTTTCTTTGCTTACCAAAGAGAATTTCCTCTAGAAAGAACGTTATTCGAACGTTGTTAGAAAATGGAATACCCGGAGAGAATACCCTAATCAGCTTAATAGACGATAACGCTGTACTGGTCCATATATGTGAACAAGTCCAGTGTTATCGCCTATTGAGCTGATTAGGGTAACCACTGACGAGGCTTACATGGATACGACACGTACTTGTTATTAGAACCCAGAAATTAACCCACGAACAGTGGACGAATGCCACGGCTCGTTGAAGGAAGGCGAAAATTTTCAAGATCTGCCCTGTTCGTTGAGAGAAAAATTCTTACTCGACTCGGCCGCCTGCTTTCCGGGTCGATGTTCGGGGGGGGGGGGGGTGAAGGGGGGCTACTTACAAGAATATTTTATTGTACTTGATTGGTGACAAATCACCAGTTTTTCAAGTTAAAAGGTTTTCGTATGCTACAGCCTGAAGAAGATTTTTGCTTCATTTTTGCAGCTAAATAATATAATATATACCCTCAAACAATTATTGACAAATATAAAAAAAAAAAAATGGCCCTTAACAAGATTTGCGAACGCACTTTCTTAAAAACAGCTGTCGCATGATTACTGCACGATTTTTTGTTATACCTTGGAAATGTATTTTGGAAGTCGTGTCTTCAGTGAAGGGAACAGTTTATGACTTTTTAATATTAGAAATAAGCTCAGACTAGTTATAAAATACACTTCAAAATACGAACGGGAATCATTTTTCTGTCGCCACTGGCAGAATTCTTGTTTCTTTTGTGTGGGCGACGCACAGACCCGAGGTTGTTCAGAGCTGGGCCCGCCCGTACAGGCGGAAGGAGTTCTGTGTAATGCAGATGAGAGTGGTCGCGAACTCGGGTCTCCCGATGATATGCGTGAATAATCGTGCCTCTACTTATTGTTGGCTTCGGTCCCGCAGATACCGTACCACGACCCCCCAGTCTCCGAAGAGTTTGCCGGCCGTGGGGAGATGGCTCTCGAAGTCATTATCTCTCGTCTCCCCCCTCCCTCTTTTATCGTCATCTCCCTCACACTCAAGGCCTTTGTCTCCATAGTTTATCGCCCCCTAATGAGCCAGACAGGAGGGGCATTATGGCCCCGCATGATAATTAACAATCTTCCCTCCAGCAGCTCGCCATCCCCTCTTCTCATGCGACTGGCATCACTGCAGTATCAGGGCTCTTGTTATCTTACGCTGTCTTGCTCGACCAGTCGCTGAGAGTCGACTACCGCAACCCGCATGCTTGGTGCATAGTTCGGAGGGGAAACTCACTTCAAGTACTGTCTGCGCCAGACGTGAGACGTGGTGGCACTTGTTTGGGTAAGGAGTTTGCGCTAGGGTTTGCCGGGGAGAGGGGAAACAATGGCGTGCGCAGCTCCGGCTGTGTAGCATCCGACCTGAAAACATTATTCCACTTCACACACAGTTTGACTATAGAAGTCGTTTACGATGAAGCTGGTGAGTGTTCCGAGCTAGCGAGTGAAGAGAAATTTGGACAGCTCTGTACATCACGATCTTGGGAGGTGAGTGTGGAGCAGCGCCGGAATGAGGTAGGTGGGGGGAATGGGAGATCCCCGAGAAAACCCACCGATCAGCGGCATCATCCGACACAATTTAAACTTGTGAAAATCCGGGAGTGACCCGGCCGGGGATGGAATCCGGTTTGTCTTGGCGAGAGGCGACCACGGCCCCCTAGTACCAACGTTGAAAATAAAAAATTTACTGCATGGAAGTTACTGAATATATCAGTTGCTGTAAGTTATAAGAGTAATAGACTACACAGTACCAAAAACTTCTAGTTACCTGAAAATGTTTTGCAAGAAAAGTAAATTTTACTTTCGATTTATTACAAACAGTTGCAACAAATTCGTACTCGAAGTATATCTTCTCGAAAATTATACTTTTTTTCATTAAAAGTTACAAATAATTTTTTTTCTATTAACTAGCTACTTTTAAGTTAGTAGGTTGCTTGTAAATTGCTGCACTATTGCTGGATTCCTATAGAAAATAAGAGTGCTAATTCTAACGTTGTGTTAATAAAAGTTGAAATCAACCTTTGAGAAATGTCACTGCCCCTACCTGTATCTATTTGAACAGGCGCACTGTAAGATTGGTTTCGACGGAGAGAAAGCAGATCCATGTTTTAACGCTGGAATATGTGTTAAGTAAAACATTTGTGTAAACTGAAATAATTTATCGTGCTTTCTGTTTTTTATCCACCAAAGTGTTAGAATTAGCAAATTTGGAAAAAATATTTACTTTTCTAATAATTTCACAGTTTCATTTGACCCAATCAGGAACAAAGTGATCTGGCCAGGCCCTCGGCTGTGTTAATATTGTTGTGGGTCATTCTACTCTGGTTCGGAAACTGAATGCTTTTAGTTTGGCAACTAAAACTTTTCACCACTACGTAAGCGCTAGTGTCGCATGTGTACCAGTAATTTTTTCTATTGTTTTATGTTAAAAAACAAAATAATTGCAATAACCATAGATCACATATAAAATAACTACTTCAGTGAAACCTTTCTCTTTTATTAATTACCTAGCTTAATTTTTTTTATTTAAAGTGACCTCTTTGGAACACTAGCGCTTACCTAGCGGCGGAAAATTTCCGTATGTCAAACTCTCCCATAAGAAAACTCGTTTTGTCCCTAACCTGAGTAGAATTAACCTTAGCAAGAGAATGCATACCGTGTATGCGAGCAGTTCTTGAGCAGGTCTTTCGAAAGTTCTGAGTTTACTGTGGGGAAAAAAAAAAAAAAAAAAAAAAAACGGCTCGTACGAGTCTCTATCTTCCTCGCCTTGTGGAACGAGGGACGCGAAAGGCGAATGCGAGGGCGTGTGTGTATGCGTGTGCGCGCTACGAGGGAGTTGGCGCCTGACCCACTTCCTTGAAAGCACGTCGCTTGCAGCCATTAGCAGGGTTCGCTCGCGAACCAGAGTTTATTTTCTGCATGTTGCGCCTTGCATTTGACCCAGTAACTCCTTGCCCCCCCCCCCCCCCCCGTGAAAAAGGGAAAAAGGGGGGGTGGGGGGAGATAAATCAGCAACTAACGTACGTTGTGTGTACGGGCGTGGTTTCGCGTTATTGCCAGTGTGGGTACTGGGGCTTGCTGGTGTCCCCATGTTTCGTAACGTTCCGTTCCCTACGGCATAGGCTGTTCACGGTAAAGTGAGCACTTTTGAAAGTTCTCATTTGGAAAAATAGTCAAATATATCTTATTAGTCTTAGACGTTTACTTCCGATTGTGGTGTAATATACACTGTTGTTTATTACTGACATGGCAATATTCATTTAAGAAGGTGGTTAAAGGCTAAAAAAAAATGGCTATTGGCAAAAAGTAACTAGGTCTTCAGAAGTGCTCACTGTACCATGAACAGCCTTTATCAGTATGTATACTTCCGCAATGTATGTTCGAAATTCAACTTTTTTTTACGAAACTATTAAACGTGCGTCGAATGTGCTAGTCTACGAAGAGGACGCGTACTTCAGACTACGCCTTACATTACATCACGCACATTAGAAATGCCATCTCGGAGCACTGCAACATAGCTGACAACGGCTTTTTTAAAGCGCTGTATCTCAGAGTATACGCGTTATATACACGCAGAAGTAATTGAGGGACATGCATTGAACCTTCCTACAGACTTCCCACCAGTGTAAATAATGGGGTCGCCGCTGAAAGTCACGTAGGTACACGCAACGCGATGAGAACACTACACACCAATCCAGAGCCCTGCGCGTGGCGGCGATTGCGCACTTGCAGCGCGTGGTATCGTCGCCCTTATTGCTCCCACGCTTCTCGGTCTCAAACGCGGGTAAAAGCTCCAGGCAGGCGGGCCTCTTAATATGCATTAACACTGCCTCAATTCTTGCCTTAAGTACATTTAAGGGATTTCCACCGGTCATCGGTTGCAAGTTCATCTAAATAAGACCTTAAAATCAGAGATTAAAAGAGGTCTTCTGGAGATGGAACAGCGATGGTATGCAAGAGCGGGATAAATAGGAAACCCGCCGGCTAAAGGCTGTTCACGATTGAGCACTTTTGAAGTCAACCTTAAAAAAAAGTCACTGGCCCTGCCTGCATATATTTTAACTGGCGCACTGAGTGACATGCGCCCAGTAAAGTTGGTAACGATGGAGGGAAAAGTGTTATGTAACCATTTCTGATAACCTAAATTGTTTCTTTCACTTTCCGTGGCAGATTTGTAAAATATTTACTTTTATAATAATTTCATAGTGTCAATTGACTGACGCGTGGATAAAGTGATGAAGCCCATTGCTATGTTAATTTTGCATAAGGCGTAATAATACACAGCGTACGTGGAAGTAGCTCTTAAGTAGGGCTTGCAAAATGCTCATTTTACCGTGAATAGCTTTTAACAGGAAATGCCGTCACGTTTTCCAATCCAAAAATCCGGTGTCCCCCTTCCTCCCCAATTCCAAAAAATGTCACTTTGAACACTGGTTGTCTTGGTGTGGGAGGTCACTTTGAACACTGGTTGTGTTGGTGTGGGAGGCAGGTTAACTAGCCTAGGTAAAGCCTATATCTCACGATACTTGCAGCCGTACTTGGTTCTTGTACAAGCTTCTACAAGCCCTGGTGCATGAGCCGATATACCAGCCTATCTACGAGTCGCCATGGAAGATTCATATTACACGACAGCAGTTCGCGTAGATACTAGCATTTGACACCCTCGGTGGGTGCGCAGTCTGTGGTTTGTAATAAATATGAACCACATTCGTAGAACAGCTACTAGTTGCCTAAACCTATAAAATAAAATAGCTAGCACATCTTAATATTGCTATATTACTGTTCTCCATTTACATAAATTGATTGCTTACTAGTATCTATAGTCTAATTCATTTTCTTGAAAATGACGAAGTCACTAGAGCACGAGTGTGTTATATTTAAGTTTGACGAAACTTACTGACCGGTTGCAAAATAGTTATTTCTTCACGTACCGGGATATGATTCGCATGTAAACTTGGGGTCTGGCGGAGTTTCGAACTCACGCCCTAAAGTTACATGCTACTCCCAGGTGCCGTGACTTAACCAGTGTACTACCATTTCACACACTAGATGAGTTTATATATAGTATAAATAAACAGTTCGAATTAATTTTTTCGTAGATAGCCAAGGTTTTAAATATTTCAAACCATTTTAAACAGTAATTAAACGTAGTCGTCGCCAATATAATCCGTCGTTGTCGTATTTTAACACTGTTTGAAAGAGTTTCAACCTCACTGATGTATAATAAAGATGGAGGAGTCCTTTTTGGATCTTTCATCAACTTGTTTCAATTAGTTGCCACGGGAATCGCCCTACGCTCTGAAACTGCGATGTGATTGGCCAGATACGAAAGCCGGTGTTAAACCTGCCACGGAAAATAGGACGTGTTCTATTACCAAACCTGGTACTAAATCTGGCCGTACAAGGTGGGAAATGCCATGACGGGTGCCACACTAGCCCGTATGCCGGCCGCTATGGCGAACATTGCACAAGCTTGTACGGAATCTGGTATCGTGTAATATCGGCTTAACACGGTAACCCCAAGACGTAAAGATATTTTTCATAATTCGTGGTGGTGCAGTGGCCACACTACCCGCCTCCCACCAAGGCAAAACGAGCTCGATTCCCGCGGAGTGCCTCCCGGATCTTCACGTTTGGGAAACCTGGAGAACTTTGCTCTTACTCGTTTGGGAAACCTGGAGAACTTTGCTCTTACTCGTCTGGTTTTCTCGGAGCATTCCCGTTTTCCTCACCCTTGCATTCCTTCCGCTTCTCCATTTTCACCTTGTTTCATCTCTACCAGCGCTCAATGCCTCGCTATCAAGCGCCGATCAGCATCTCAACATGTGTGTACATGTATGTTTTTGATGGAACGGCGTCCTTACTGTCGCGCATATTGGAGTTTTTTTTAAATATCATTAAGAGACTGTTAATTCATGTTTTAAACGTCCAGGTCATTGTTTATTCTGCGGTATGGAGCCAGCTGTAAGCCGGCCAAGGCTTCGCTGTATAAAATAGTGGTAAAATTGCCTGACAAGTGTAAAGTAATATTCACAAACTTGAGAGGGAAACAGTTTTCCTTACAGGTAAGGTAAAATTGCCGCACTGCGTAGTAAAATTCACGTACACAGTAGTGGAAAATCCCATACATGGATGGGAAAATAACCTTACGACGCGTGCATCTCTTCAGCATTCTCAACACCAGTGTGGGGGGATGGGCGGAGGAAACAACCGTCTAACACGCTTATATTCACTAATGTCGCGCACCCCAACCATCCACTGGAGGCGCCCATGGAAAATACTTGCCGATCCTAACCTTTCCTCGGATCTTAGAGCTGCAGCATTCGGTTTCTACAATGATATCGTAGCAACTCAGCAGCGAAAATACAGCATTCACCTGACAGCTGACTCTGCATGCCTGCTGTGTGGCAACACCGACACGGCCCTTTATAGGGTAATTTCCTGTGGGTATGCAGCTCCCATCTGGCAATGGTGTCGCGTAAGAGTACGAAAAATAATTCGCGATGAACGTGGAGATGTCAGCGACACGCACATGCTTCATTGCGATTTCTTCACCTTCCCCTCAGTTCGACGAAGAGCTGTGGCCTAGTTTATACTTCATGCGGTCGTTTTTTTGGTGGACCGTTCGACACCGGTGACAGTTTAAGACTTTGTCCAACTTCTTCGTCAAGATAGGTGGAACATGGCGCGGCGTGCCACATTGTGTCAGTGGTACGGCAATTTTTTTTATATTTTCATTCTGACGTTTGCGCCTACAGGAAGTGCGTGTATATTACCGATATTGGGTGTACGTCGTGCGCTGCCCACCCCTCGGTCCTTACAAGTGTACGCCTTAATTTTCCAGTAGTCGTTGATAGGTGGTAGTGTTATAGGTCAGTGTCCCGTGTCGGGGTATACGTCGTGCGCTGCCCCTCACGTTAAATAATTTTTGTGTGTATATCTATATTTGTGTGTGTGTGTGTTTGTATATACGTGTGTATGTATATATGTGTGTGTATGTATATATAAAGTGGTGGTTAGCATACAATAGAGAAATTTAACACAAAAAAAAAGTGGTTGACACGTGCGTCTCACATGCTCAAGGTCCTCGGTTGTGCCGTGTAGTGGATTGTGAGCTGCCTGCAAAACTGGGGCAGTTTTCAACACCCGAGGGTACCAAAATAATAATATTCCATTATTGTCAGAAAACACTGAAGTTTGGTTCTTCGACTTTGTCAGTAAAACCAGTTCACCAAATGTTTATATCGTTGTGTGCCGCCATGTAAGACTTGTGTAGATATTTTACTGAGTAATTGTTATTGTTTATATTGTGTGTTTGAATGTGTACTGTATAATAGGTTAAGGGTAAACACCTCTGTATATTGTTTGTGACAGTAAATTTATTTATTTAAAAAAATGGATAGCGCATCGGCCTATTGTGCTAGAGGACCATGGTTCGCGGCTACCCACCAGCAAGTGTCGAGGATTTTAGCCTTTATATTTCGGTTACTATTCGTCAGAGGAAATGGACAATAAAAAAATTTAACAGTATTAATATTCCAAGATTTTTTTTAAATATAATTTTATTATACAATATAGTTAATTTCCCCTTACTTGTAAGGAATTGCCCCCCCCCCCCCCCCCCTTTGCCAGGTTCTTTTTCCAGACGATAAGGAGAATAGTACTTTGCTTGTAATGTAAATTTACTCTACATTTAAGCTTCCCTTATATGTAAGGGGATTTTACCCCAATTTTTTTACAGCGTAGGCTCACTCTTCGCTGGGGACGTAGCAGATTCTGTGAGAAATTCTAAATAAATTTGATCGTCAAAAGTTTTTGGCTTGCTTTCAGGAACTGCGACGTTCGTTAGAACAAGTGGCAATAAATATTTCAGATAAGATAGTAATCATCAGTGAGTGACATTTTTATTGCAGTATCTGGGTTAGCTGTAATGTACAAACGTTTATCTTAACAGAAAACCTAATAGTTATAGTTCGTCTGAAATTAGCCGGATCCCTGTAGTTCCGCCCCAGAGGTCCTGAGATTATTTTAATGACTAACCGTGTTGAGATTGTAGCGCTCGCTACGTCCTGCAACCAGGACAACACGAGAAACGCCACCTAACTAATAAAACCACCAGTCATATGGAACCAGCAAACAAAACTTTGAGAACAGTTTAAATGCACAGTATCTCTAGAAATTAGAAACACGCACTCTCCATGGTAAAAGTCTTCAGTCTGAAAATCACAAATTTTGTTGTGTATTAAGTACAGCAACGGCTTTAAAATTTATCATGGCACAGTATGCTAATTTGCATTTTTCCTTTCAGGTGTATTCCAAAAATGTTTGTTAAAATCCTGTAAGAGATTATTCTCCTTTTAAGTGTAGCGCTTAGTATTCCTTATACTTCGTATACTTAAAATATATTTCAAAGTTACTTCATTTCAGGACAAAGCAAAACAATAATTGTGCGTGTGTGTGCGCGCGTGCGCGTGTGTGTATACATATACACACACACATGACTTTGGTTACCAACCTACACCAAGGCTGAAACAGCATTTTCTTAACGTGACTTTGGTTACAAAAATCAAGGGTGAAGCAAAACCATTTTTAAAATTAACAGCCTTTTGTCACTAAATTTTGATCAATTGAATAGCCATCTCAAATCGATGTCTTGGCCTAGCAGGATAAATTCTACCTGTTACATGGACGAGCAAGAAAGTCACATGACTGCTGGGTCAGTTGATAGTGCAAGTTTGGGTAGGAGAACACCCCACTACTTTTGGGACAAACAGTCAATTTTTAATTTCGAACAATAGTGAGCATCGGCATCTTCCAGAAGGAGTTAATTACCTAGAAGTAAGGTACTTGTGGCTGGTACACACCCCTTCCGCTACACTAGCGCCCAAGGTGGCAAGTCAATGAACCATGTTTTCAGGGCCGCTCATATTAACAGCTGCCATACTGCACGACGGTCTGCCGCGGCTCGGGCTCAGATGAATTACACGTAAAGGTATATCGTTCATCGTGTACATCACAATTCCACTCAAGGTAAAAGCTCTTTATTTTTATTACGTAGCACAGTAGCACACAAGTGTTTTGCGTATTTCCAACTCTAGGAAAAATAAACTTCGCCTGATGTAGCGTCGTGCAATGTAGGTAAGGCAAGCAGGTGGTCCAGCTAGCACACGGGACGTCGGTTGTAGCGCCGCTCGAAGTCAAGTTGGGGACGTAGTTGGTAACTTTCCGCTGTACATGAGACTCGCGGCCTCAAAATTAAGTTCTATTTCAACAGTAATTCGAAATAAATTGACCTTTACCGATCAAGAAGTTTGAATAATTTATATGATACCAATAAAAGAAATACAATAACATTGTGTGTACATGTGCAGGGGCCGCGGTGGCTGAGCAATTAGCCTGCTCGCCTCCCACCAAGGCTATCTGGGTTCAATCCTTGGCCGGGTCACCTGATTTTCGCATGTGGGAATCATGCCGAACGATGCCGTTGGTCGGCGTATTTGTTCGGGGATCTCCCGTTTCACCCACCCTTCATCCCGGCGACGCTCTATACTCACATCAATCATCCTCATCATCTCTCAAGACCACGCTGTTAAGAGCCGCCCAAATTTCTTCACTCACTATACATATGTATACTTTTCGTGTACAGTCATGTTTGTATGTTTAATATATGGCAATAAGTGTTTTAGTTAATTCATGGTTATTTTAACTTTTCTGAGGCTAAAAATTTGTACTTTTAATCTATTCTTCCGCCTTGTGTAAACAAAGCTTAGCTTTCTAGATAATTACACCAAAGGGACGACGCACCGCATCCATACGCACTCAGTTTAATAATATTTTTCACGGGAACTATTTCTTTCTAGGCGTTACCAACACACCCATTTTCTCTCTCGTTTCATTCATAACAATCGTAAATGAGACGCTATAATTTGTAAATAAATTATAGTTAAAAAATTTGACTTAGCAGAAAATAAGGTACTTTTAAGTTTACACAAGTATAAAACGCATGTGATACGTGACGCATTTGGTAAACAACCAAAGACGTCATACATGGGGTTTGAGACAAAAGTGGGACGGTACTGCGCATGAACTATATTTAGCTTTGAAAGACACGCGAGGCGTGCAGGAATATTGCTTCCATGCTATTCGTGGCAGCTGTATAGCGCGAGGCCTGTGGCGGCCTGGAACAGGTTAATTACCTCTCGCCGCGGCAGCTGCACCACGAGCCGGCCTCAGCTCTGCACTTCGAGGTTTGTAGAATCTAGCTTGTTGCCAAGTGTATAGGCTGTTCACGATAAAGTGAGTACTTTTTAAGCGCCCCCCCCCCCTCGACCAAAAAAGGAATTAACCGCTGACAAATACATCTTATTGCAGCCTCATCAGGCATTAAATTTTTAATGTGGTGAAATGCATACATTGTGTTTATTGGTCATGTTGTAATGTTTATATTAAAAAGCAGCAAGAAGATAGAAATTGGATGAAAAGAAAAAAATTTAAGGGCCTTAAAGTTCTCATTTTACCGTGAACAGCCTATACGTCATATTTTCTCTCTCTCTCTCTCTCTATATATATATATATATATATATATATATATATATATATATATATATATATATATATTGGTTAGGAAAATTCGAGAGTTCAATGACCTGTAGGCTGGACTCCTCAGTCCTCTGCATACTGGAGCCTCAGCTGTATTTTCATTGGCTGTTGCCCCACACATGACAGTTATGGGATTCGCAAGGTGCTTCCTTGGAAGTCTGCTATTGGTTCAGAGGCGTGTAGGGTGGGTCTAATAAACTGTGATCCAATTGCGAAGGTGACTTCACTGTATATGTTTTTGACGTCTTATCTTGTCCCGAAATGAATTCGCGAAATTTTCCTATCCCTATTTATAGGGCACACTATGTATGTATGTATGTGGGTAGATCATAAGCCAACTGTCTTCCGGAAAAAAGCAATTCGATACGATATCTTTTATTTTGTGAAAATCTGCAAAGACAATACACGGGAATGAAACAGCATTTTGTTACAGTATTCTCTCGGGACAACGTAGGATGTAAAACAAAACAACACATTTGATGGTTGAGGGGTGGGTGGGATGAGCAGATATGTGTTACTAGTACTTATCTCTTATTGTTTTTCAAAGCTAATGAATAGGGCGACCTGTTTTTCGTGAATTCACGACTTACTGTACTGGAAAACACGTTAGTGGAGAAACAATTTTGTGGTTAGTCTCGTGCGCCTGAGGTGTATGCCAGCTAATCGCGGAAGTTCAGTGCCGGAGTAGCTTAAAGCCTAGTACACGCGGGCATCTTTCTTGTACAAGGAAGTGAAAATATAGGTGAACAAGACATTGAACACTAAAGTGCCTACTAGCTAGTATGCATAGAATTGTGAGATTCATAGCACACATTAGCTGGTGAGCAAGAAAGTGGGTGTTTGATGTTAACTACGGTATGTATGATTTGGAAGCAGTTTTTGGGGTTGCGGAGGTAATTTGTGCATTTTCAATAGCATCTGCCATAAAAAAAATAATAGAAGATTTACCGGTAGTCCAATCGGGCATATTTCAAGCACTAAATATATATATACACGTGTAGAATATCTACAATCACTCGCAGAAAAAGGACAAACCTCGCTATTTTTTCAAATTCATACACAGAACTATTTGCGATAGTGGGACTATTAAACATGTTATCGTATTAAAAGCATTAACATATCTGCTTATTGCCAGCATCAACAAAATATATGTTTTGTTTACATTCGACTTGTACAAGAAAGATGGTGAGAAATATGATCGTCCCTATATGGCACTAGCTAGCATACAAGCTCTTGCGTGTTAGTAACTAGCATACTCGGTGGCCGTCCACACGATGCGAGTCGGGGTGTACAGGAACGTGCTCACTTTCTTGTACAAGAAAGATGCCCGTGTGTACTAGGCTTTAGCCGATATTTCACGATACCTTCAGTCGTACTTGTTTCTTGTACAAACCCTGGTGTACGAGCCGGTATATGAGCCGCCATGGAAGATTCATATTACACGACTGCAGTTCATGTGATAGCATTTGGCACACTCTCAATTCATTGCTTAGTGGTGTAGTTGTATTCATTTTCTTGAAAATGATGTGTAGTCGCGAGAGTACTAGTGTGTTATTTTTAATTTATACGAAAGTTATTAACCGTTTTCAAATTGTAGTTGTTCTTTTATGCACCAAGTTATTATCCGCATGTAATATTTTATGGGAAACAAAAGCTTTTGATTGAGTTTCGAACTCACGCCCAATAGTAACGTTTTAATCATGAGCGCTGCGACTTTACCGCTGTACCATCAGTTCACGCACCAACCCAAGCCTTTAAATATTGGAAATTAATATAGCCTCTCGAATTAATTTTTTTGTAGTGTATGTAAGTTTTAAGTATTTAGGATGGTTTTAAATTGCTATTAAAAGTTGTCATCGCCATTATTATTCACCTTTGTCGTATTTTAAATCGATCTGGAAGAGTTTCAACCCCACGGATTTATAATCAGGATGGAGGCGCCCCTTTTAGTTTCTTCATCAACTCGTTCCAAGTAGCAGTCACGGGGAGCGCACTACGCTGTGAAACTGCACTGTGATTCGCCAGGTACGAGAGCCGGTATGGAACCTGCCACGAAAAATAGGACGTGTCCTATTACCAAACCTGGTACGAAATCTGGCCGTACAAGGCGGGAAATTCCATGATTAGTACAGTGTTGCCAGATGGAAAAATTGAATTCTGGTACTATGCGCCAGAAAATTCTGGTATTCTCCATAAAATTATGGTACGCTAATAAAAGGGGCCCGTACCCCTTCTTCAGTTATTATAATTACGTTACAGTACTTTTATATAACATAAAATACTCTTGAGCAGTTGTGATACCAATTTATTTTTTAGTTAAAATAACTTTAACAATATTTTTGCTGCATCAGTAAATTTTTGCGACTAATTAAAATATTATATATGTGTACCATAATAAGAAAAATCTGGTATCTGGTACCAAGAGAGTAAATCTGGTAAAAATACTAGAATTCTGGTACGTTTGACAACACTGGAGTGCCACACTAGCCCGTATACCGGCCGCTACGGCGGACCTTGAACAAGCTTTTACAGAATCTAGTATCGTGTAATACGGTCTTTAAGAGGAGTCCACGGCGACACATTTTCTGTGAAATCGTTGTTTGCGCGTATTTGCGTATCTCGGTAAATAAATGTTCTGGAAATACAACTTTTTGCCAGAAAGGTAAAAGGCAGTTATTATGCCTGTGTGTTTTTACTTTTATCATATTAAGTATATATTCACGGAGAAAAAAAATCCGTGAAAATGGTCAAATATCGCGTTTTTAAAGCTTGCCTTGGCAGTTTCCTTAAGGGGCTAGAGAGAAGTACAAACATACGGGCGTAATTTAATCTTTGAACTTTCGTCGCATGTAATTAAAGTCCCATTGTTACATATCTAATTTGCACAGTGCGGGACCACGACGGAAACACTGCACGCCTTGCGCGTAGGAGCGATGAGGCACTAGGCGTGCTTGTAACTGTCGCCCGTATCGCTTCTTGGCCTTGGACGCGCAGCTGTGTACTTCGCCTTTTCTGAAGAAATTGTTCGTTTTCGGGTTATAATTTCAATATCAGAGGTATTATTGGAAATATTATATTATAGGAAATTTACAATTTACTAGTTGTTTAATATTTTCGTATCTAATTTGCACTGTGTGTTTATTCCTGCTTGCGGAAAGGCAAGAACGTTTGATAAAATAAAACATTGACACGTTATAACCCACTGGCTTGCGCGCATTCACACGGACGAAATTACCGTCAAATTGTGCAGAGGCGGGGACGAATGCGCGCATGCATTAGATACATACAATTTAAAGTTCGTCGTTTCATAATTTGAATTTTATTTCAAGTAATAAAAATAATTTTTAAAAACCTTCTTATTTTACGTTCCCCCTTCCCCCTTGTACAAACCATCAACCGGTAGCCATAGCATTTGCCCAACCATTCAGTTATAACACGGGCTTTGGAGTTAGGCGTTATGTTAGAATCATGGAAATCGAAAATGATAGGTAATTTGGAAATACAAAAATTATCTGTTATTTAAGACTGACGTAGTTTGTGCTGGGCTCCGTGCCCCTTTTTCGCACGTTGAACAAGCTACGTCCTTTTATCGGAGCAGAGACCAGATGATATCTTGCAGGTATATTTTGTTTTGAATACGCTGTTTACGGTAAACTTTTGAAAGCCCTGTTAGAGATCTACATGTATGCACGTTGTGTACTATTCCGCCATATGTAAGTAGACATTAAAATAAGCCCCATCACTTATTCCTGCGCCTGTTAAACGAAACTGTGTGAAATTATTATAAACAGTAAATATATTACAAATCTGTTTATTTTATAATTAGATACAATAAAAAAAACAAGCGAAATAATTTCAGTTTTCAAAACTCCTAACGTTAAGACATGGAACAACTTGACCATACGCATGCTGCTCAGTGCGTCCGTTGAAAGGGCAGTGACGTTTCTGAGAGGTTGATTTTAGAAGTGCTCACTTTATCGTGAACAGCCGGTACTGTGTTGTAGTCCGTCGGGCCTACAATCCCAGTTGCAAGTACGGCTTGGAAGGCGCGTGCAGAGGTCTAAGAAATCGCTGTTAACACGAACGGTAAAGATGCACTTCGCGGAATTGCAGTGCGTAGGCGTCAAGGGCGGGGTGTCCGCTATGGTACGTGCTGTTCGGAAAATGTAGGCCGTAAACGGTTAGTGCGAGACGAGTAAGGAATCCTACGACAGTCGAGTCGAGTGGTCGTCGATCCCCGATGCTAAGTAATCTTAAGGAGATTTCGACAAAAACAAAAAACTGATGACACGCTTTGTTCTAAAAAAAAAATATTGAAGTGTCTGCAGCTTCATGCGTTTAAGGAACTGACTTCAGATATGACTAGCAAGAACAGACAAAACGGAATAATATAAATTTCTTACTACCGCATATTTACTTGCACAGTAAGCTCGTGCTCATATGTATGTGATTTGACCAACATCGGAATGCGCAAATATTTTAATTCATTGTGTACTTATGGATATACTAGTTTTATTCCACTGAAGTTCTTTTTTCTTAAAGTTCCAGTGTGTTTTTATTTTAGTTCCTTGCATCTTTTATTTAATGTACTAAATAGTGACGCTGAAAACCGTTGAAAAATTATCTTGGATTCAAGGTTTTATCAGCACCCACGTGAGATGTTTCCCAGACGTCTCTGGGCAGAGACCAGGTCAGTTACCTTGAGTAGGCCCTACAGCGTTTCAGCTGATAAGATTACATTCCAGGTGAAGTGGATGATACACAACTGTCGAGAATCTCCCTGGATTTACCAGTGTTCATGTGACATCTTGTTTCAATGTTACTTCGTTTGAAATCCAAAAGTAGAATGGGAGTAGGCTTAAAAAAAAAAAAAGAATGCGTGTTTACTTTATCTTTAGCATACTAGGATGATTTCCCCGTAAAACTTTACTTGACCCACACCCGGAGCCTGGATCTAACCGGAGATGAATAATGTAATTCGTACAAAAACTCTTAAGAACTGTATATGTAATGGAAGTCGACATATCCGGATTAGCATTTCCTCTGAAAGCATTTATCAACTACACAGTGGAAACGTGCGTTTTTGAAGCCGACGATGACAAAAAAATTAATGATTTGGAATTTGTAGTATATATAAGTTGATATATTTCACTCGGTGTATAGCGTATGGTCCCCCCCCCCCCCCGCCCTTTTTTTTGTAACACTTAATTCCACAAGTTTATTTTGACGTCATATGAAGATACAGAACTGTAGGTAACAAAACAAACCCCCGTGGTGGGGGGGGGGGGAGCTTTGTTACGCGAACGACGGTGGTGGGGGCTAAACTCATTAGTATGTTGTTGTACTATCCAACATAAAAACACCAGACTTATCAGACTTCTATAAACTTTTTTTTTTTCCTGCCAGACGGTTGCAATGTTAACATAATATGTAAACATTTTGTTCGGGATGATCGAAATTCTTGAGGACGTCTCGTATATAATACCTCTTTCATTCTGTATGACTGGTAATATAGCAGTTTACAAATATTTTGAGGCGTTTGTAGGTGGCCAAGGCGAACCACTTTTTTTTTTTACAAAGACCCTTGCTCGTCCAGGTCATTTAGGGACGGTGTGTATCTGCCCAGTAGAAACAAAATTTTTAATCGTGACCAGGTGATATATCACATCTCGGACACAATTATAACCGTGCGGGTCTTGAATTTTCCAAGGTTTGTTTCCATTCGGCGTTTCTTTGCCAGCTATATACTACGTTTATAGTAAAACTTCGGACTTGACTGAACTCGGATTGAAGCTGAACTGTAACAAACAAGAAGCGGACATGAGCCCAAAGTAGCGTTTGAGGTAAAGTTTTCAACCCGGATTGACATGTAATTATAGGTTGTTCGCGGTAAAATGAACACTTTTGAAAGCTCTGCTTTAAGATGTACTTGTGTGCACACTGTGTATTCTTCTGCCTTATGCAAAAATAACGTCATGCTCCTCAGCCCTTTATTCATGCGCCAGTCAAGTGAAACTGTGAAATTATTTGAAATGTAAATATTTTACAAATGTGCTAATTTTTACACTTCCACGTATTAAAAAAAAAAAAAACAGAAAGTGGAGGAAATTATTTAAGTTATCACAAATGGTTACCTTAGCACTTTTTATTCACGTTAAGATATAGAAATACTTTCCTTTCATCGTTACCAGTTTTGCTGGGCGAATGTCGCTCGGTGCGCCCGTTAAAATATCTGCAGATATGGGCACTAAAATTTTTGTAATGTTAATTTCAAAACGCGGAACGCGGACTCGGCACGGGCCTAAATCTGTGGTGACATCTTTCGGTAAGTGAGGAAACTAGGAAACAAATGATACTCGAAAAATAAATAGATTATAGTTAACTTTACAATAACTCCGGGACAAAACAGTTGCCTTTTTTTTTTTTTTTTTTTTTTTTTACGATAGTATAATTCTGATTGTTGTTTCTTCAGCAATACGCTTAAAAAAAAAACTGTGCGTCCAACTAGGTCCAAACATTTTTTTTGTGGGCATTATTGCTCTAGTAACGCGGAATTCGCTTGAAACAAATTTTAAAACTCCGTAGGTGCAAACATGCGAACAATATACTTCCATAATGGGCAGCATCTGGTTTGCTCTCGCTCCAGTCCACCTTGCCAACTGGAGTGGATTATTCACGCACTCTACTCCTATACTTCAGTCCAGTCCGAATGTGTTTACAGTAAAGTTTCACTCGGGATTCTTCAGTCCACTAAAAGTTCAATCCGTATTGAAATAAATGGTATCCTAATGTATTAATTAATTTATTTATTTATATTTCATTTAAGACGAAATTCATCCCAAGACTGGTTTAAAATTGGTACTTTTTACAACTTAGTATAATCTACATATGTTATACATCCTTTTTTAAATTTATAAGTACTACATATTATAACTTTAATTTTAATTTAACTCAGTACAATAAGTTTAATTGATTTGTTTCCTGGCATGCAATTCATAGAATGACGTAAAATAACTCGTATACTTTCGGTTTATGATGGATTGATTGATAAAAGTTATTTTCTACAATGAAAAGTTACAGGAACAGTGGAAACAGTGACAATGCACAGTACAGATAATATCAACATTCCAGCCAATCATGGCTCTTCTGTTGTATCTGATAATAATTTCTTCGTCCAATAACAGTAACGAAAAAAAAACAGTGCAATTAAAGAAGCACAGGGAAACTAACAAAAACCCTACATGTGACAATAATTATATATATATATATATATATATATACACACACACACACACACACACACACAATATTGGCTTCATCCAATACTGAAAATTGCAGAACACAAATAAAACTGACAGCAGTATTATTGGTGTGGGGACCGAGAGCAAATTTAGTTGAAATAAAATAGTCAGGCACGCTCGTAATCTAACCCTGACAGCATTATTGGCTTCATTCAAGCTTGAACCTAGCCTGCTGTGACAAGCCTGCAAGCTTTACGTGGAAGCCAGCAAGCTTACATAAATCTTGAATGACGCTATCGAGTCTGCATGCATCAACACTGTAACAAGATTGATGCGTAAAATATTCTGCAACCTTGTCTTGGCGAGCTGTAAGACCTGAAAGCATATTTAAAGCCACCTGTAAGCTTGCCCTTAGCAAGTATGTGCCAGTCACTTTAAATCTAGCTTGAATCAAGCTTGAATCGCCACACATGACAAGTTTTGTAGTCAAGGTAGATCCAATTCAAAGGCACTCGTGCCGCGAGTTCTTGCGTTATCTGGCAAGGGACACAAAAGAAACAATGAAAGCAACAAAGCAAGGTGCCTGTAAATATAATAGGTATCAAAAAATGAGATTACATATCTTTGTGGAAACAGCATTACCTATCCAGATAAAATCAAGCTGTATCAAGCACAACAAAATCCAGGCGTAAATCCGGGACAAGAGATACAAAGCACTCTTAAACCTCAATAACAGAAATGCGAGTAATGTTTGTTTTTGCACCGTCACAGAGATATCATGAGAATGATAACATAAAGAAGTGACAAAGGTGCCGCCCGCTAATTTTCGAAAAGGTTAGCGTCAACATCTATAAAAAGTTACACGAGACAGGCCGTACAAGTGTTAGCATACATTTGACTCATTAGTGTGATTTACGAAAGAGGTGCAGCCTTGGATGGACATTTTATCGATTTTTCTTTTTCTTCGAACCATGAACTCTGCCAGTTTTTTTTTTGGGGGGGGGGGGGGGTAGTAGTCTTGAAACCAGCATACGTATACTCCAAGGTACGATAAATCTCTTTTTGGGATTAATTTCATTGCAAGGCAAAGTATAAAACCAACCCCTCCTTCCCTTACCTCTTCGTGGCTTTCTGAACGTACTTTTGTTATACGCCGTAACAGTTTTTATGCCAGTCATGGACTCGTTAGGTGTGACCGTATGCAGGGTAGGCCAGTAACTTGCGATGGCACATCGCCACAGCTGGGCGGAAAGGATGTTTTTTTTTTTTTTTTTTTTTTTTTTTTTTCGTAGTCACCTGTCAAAGAATGTTCCAGCATTAAGTAAATGGTTTCAGGAAGTCGCTTTCTTTAGTACAAGATGTACATAATTGGAAGGCATCAGCAAAGCAGGCTGCGAGGCTATGCGGGTGCCGGTAGTGACTCGTTAAGATCTAGGTAATACATGTATGCGAGTCACGTTCTCGATCATTTTAAGGAAAGTCGAAACAATTAGCTTAGCGAAGAAACGTTAAATTTTTTTTCAGCCCGGTGACGAATGTTCGGTCTGAATATATCTCGGTAGTGTTTTTAGAACTGGTGGTTTTTTTAATTCCGAGAAAATTTGCTGTAGTTAACAAAATTCTTTCGTCAGTGTAGGTCTCAAAAAAATATTTCGTGATACCAACGTAATTGTTTTGTCATTTCAATATTTAGTGGCAACCACAAAAAGACTTCTGTATTCGCCAGTAAATTCAGTTGTGTTGCTACTGTGAGCGCCACAAGGGCTGTCTGTCCGCTTCCCTAGGTTCCTCTGCTCGGGCAGCCGACACGGCCCGGGGCAGCTGGTCTTAGTGACGGCCCTGCTGTGTACTGACTGTTACAGAAGCAATCGCGCAGTTTGACTAATGTTATTTGTGGCCACGTCTGGCTGCGCATAACAAGGCTAAAACGCACAGCAGAAAACTACCAAAAGGGTATCATAAGACAGTTTAAACGCACCTTAATATTAAATATTAAATCAAAGACATGCATGGTTTGGCTGAACTGATTATATATTGTGATAGTTCAATGTACAAACACTCAAATAAAAGAATACTAATCTTAACAGCTTTATAAAAAGGATGATTCTGGGAAATAGCCATACGTGACATTTCTGAACATTATACTTTGCAATTACAAGATGTCACCATTTTTCAGGGCTATTTTTAGCTAGAATTTACCAATTCTAAAATTTCACATATCATAAAATTTATGCCCACTTTACACCAAAAAAAAAATGCAAAATTCAATTTCATTTTTAAGAACCACTCAAGGTTCGTCCTTCATTACAAAAACCGGATCAATAGAAATTCCACCAATCACCATTAGTGAAATTTTCGAAATGTTCTCAATTTCCAGGAAAACGTGTGAAATTGCCGTTGCCTATTTCAGTTTGCCGCTGAGTAAAATAACGCTCCAAGAGACAGTGCTGCTCTCACGCGGTATGTTGCCGAAACAGCGTGGCAATGTCAGACATTGAGTCAATAGTTATCTGAACGGACATACTGCCGCTCCGTGCCAGTAACCTTGTAGAAAAGCCAATTGATCGTGTCGCACATGTAGAAGTTCGAGCACAGAGTTCAACTCTTCAGTAAGGTAAGGTAAAAAAAAAAAACGCTTTATTTTCCACTGTAGTAATATTCTTGATGAGTCTTTAAATGTGTTTTCAAATGATGGCGGTGGCTTTTCATACGGGTCAGACACACGTCAGGGCGCAGGTGACAAATGCGTCCGTTCCGCTAGGCCGTCGGGAAGTTGAAGGTGCGTATTTTAGGAAAGTTTGAGACTAGCTGTCTCAGTTTTTAGCACATCAGCCACCGCGACCCCTCCTGACATGAAGTTTGATCACGAAGATGTGTAAAGAAAATCCAAGATGGAAGCAATACTTCCTCGAGGTGGAACTTTCCAGTGTTATTACAGTGCCTCACTCTCGTTTGTCTGCAGCCCGTCGCGGACCGCTCTGCGGCAACAGAACGGCCCGGCGAGCATAGGCGACATCCCACAAATATCTGGCCTGCAGTTTTCAGCAACAGCAGTAAAGCACTGTCGTGTGCGGATCTTGACGGGTCGTGTGCTTTCTTGGCGTGACTTAAGAGATCGTTTTATTTTATATCTTAAGTACAAGTCAAGACGAAGTAGCCAATCAGAGCACAGCGACAGTTATTGCTGGCGGGAAACAATATTAACAACTATTATTTAGGGTATGTCGTATTGTGAAATCGTATGAAAGTAATTATTTTAATCGAGAGATAGTTTCCTCTTAATTTAAAGAATAGTTCATGGTCATGTTTTCTTTCATTGAAAAGGTTATTGAATTTGCTTCAATTAACCTTTTCAGATTTAATTATGTAAATGCCTAGTGTTGGCATCGGTTTCCCCTTCTATAAAATTTCACGGATATTTTTAAACTATTACACAAGCAGTAACCACAGATAATTTAATATACATGTAAACTGTCAATTTTTCCAGAATTCATTCATAAACTGCAAATATTCTTATTGTTTATTTTCCGTGTGCTTATCGAGTCATTAGGTACAATTCTTAATTCTTCAGTCTTTAATTGTAAACCCGCCTTAAGGCCGCATCACGTTATGATCAGCGCTACGTGTTCATGTCTCCCCCCTCCCCCATGCTTAATCTACTCACGATTTTCACCTCCGCGGCACCCCTCTCAGATTTGCCCAGACACTTTCCGGCTATGCTCACATGGGAATTGATTTTAACGGTTTTTCCTTTCACCTCCCTTCAGTATTCTGATTGATAGGTTCACCGCTTAAAGTCCCGTCTGTACACACAACGAAAACACTGCACGCCAGTTCAGCGCCTTGCGCGTAGGAGCGAAGTTGCTTCAGGCGCGCGTGTCAAGGTTGTCCTTACCGCTTCCGCTCTTCCCTCCCCTCAAACGCGCTAAAACCATCCAAGTAGGCGGCGCCTTGAAGCCCCCGAACATTCGGTCTTGCAATCGTGCATCTGATTGGGCCGTGGTAATATCCCCCGGATTCAAATCACTTCAGTAGACTGCTCGCCACCCACCAAGGCGAACCGGATTCAATCCCCGGCCGGTTCACTCCGGTTTTTCGCAAGTGGGAATCGTGCCGGACGATGCCGCTGGTCGGCGGGTTTTATCGGAGATCTCCCGTTTACCCCGCCCCCTTCATTCCGGCGCTACTCCACATTCGCCTCACTTCATCCTCATCGGTTCTCAAGACCTCGATGTTAAAAGCTGCCCAAATCTCTTTTCTTCACTCACTCTAGATCATCTAACTACTGTGGAATGCTTTGTGTGGTTCAGCTAATTTTTTTTCTTTCGGTGCAGTCATTAACATGCCAGACTAGGATTTTTTTTGTGAAACTGCTTCAAATAAAATTGAATGGTCCTGACGTCACCGAATCGTCGTTATCGCCGCCATATTTGTTTGTAAATGTTGGCAGGCTCTTGTTTTCACCAAACATTTAGAACATTGGATCGGTTCTTAAGTTTTTTTTTTTTACGGACTCAGTCTATCCAAAATCGTGCATGGCAGAAATGGCCGTGTCCGACTTCGTGATACTTTCAAAGGACAAACAATTGTTGAAAACGAGACAGGACTATGAATATAAGTTATGTAGAATCTGTCTGAGCTTTGATAAGGTTTGAAGTGCACGTTGCTCAATAATATCAAGAACTAGCAGGCTTTACATTTGATTGTACAAGAACTACTTATTATTGATAAGATTTACACACAACACAATATTACTTAAAAGTTTACTGTGTGCTGGATTGCATGGAAACACCCAGTAATATTTCGAAGCGAAAATAATTTTCGAGTAAAAAAAATTAGACTACATCCGCGTTGTAAAAAAAAAAAAAATTTGATAGTGTTGGCCCATTTTAAAACGTGGAGTTTTTAATGTTATAGGCCTATTTCCAACTTCAATTGGCGGGGGAATGTGATGGATGTAATTCGTCATTAAATTATATCTTGAAATGTATTTGAAGGCGAGAATTTAACAGTGTGACAAGGGATCAACACAAGTTAACCGACGAAACGTTTTGCCTCCCCCCCCCCCCCTCTTTCGCAGGGGTGTGGGCGGAAATGAATGCGCGCCCTCACGGTGCTCGAAGTACAGTGACTAATGGGACGTGGAGCGCACTGTTGTTCCGAGCACGCCGCAAGTGACACGTAACACGTCTTGGCAAGGTCGAGCTGCAGCCATACATGCCCGTGACGTCAGCCTGCTGCATCGTCCTTCTTTTGTTGCACCACCGGAGTCGGAAATATATGCAGTTGTCGCCTATCAACACCCTCGCCTTTTGCTGGTTTACGAATTCTATAAGTAAAAAGTATTTCCGATTCGATTTCGTTTCATAGCCGAGTCCAATATCGGCAATATAAAAACGGAAAATTATTTGATATAATGTAAACAAACTGCTTATCGTTTTATGAATATTTTTCAACGCAATTGAAAATAAAAATATAGTAATATTGATTCAATTGTAGAGAGAAGTATGATGATTTATATAAACCCACATTTCGTTTTACGATGTTGGTGGTGATGTGAGCATTACATTGTCGTACGGCCGTGCATTGGGATCGATGTGAGCTAGGTAGTGTTTTAACAACGATTTGGGGTTGTGTACTGACGCTTGACCGTTCACAGTGGTCGTGTATTTATGGATGTAATTCTACATATTTTAGGTGTGAATATTGAACACATTTTTATTAAAATGGGTGTAATTAAACGATTGAAATATTATGTTGAAAACTGTTCATGTTAGTAGTGGCAACCCTTAAACTATTTTTTTTTTTTTTGTTTTGACATTGGCACATGTGCACTGGGCAAAACAAAAACGTTCCGCTGCTTTGCCTTGAGTGACGTCTCTCGTACTTGTGTGCTCTTTGGGTAGGACTAAACGTATCGTCCACAGCGATGTCATTACAGACGGCAAGCTGTTCAAGGGAGGCAAGAATGGGGGGAGGAATTGGCTGGTGTCTCTGTGCCAGGAATCGAACCCAGGTCCTCGCGAATGCGAGCTCGAAGATTTACCACTACACCGCCTCGTTCGGCGCCGCTTATTCTAGAGAATCAGCTTCAAGTTTGGATAACCTTCTGGAATACAAAATCAAGACCGAATGCCTTTCCTGTGCCCACAACATCGTCAAGACGAACCCGATAGTGATCCATTAGGATAAATATTTTCATCAGGAGCTCAAAGGTGTTACAGCATAATGTAGTATAAAATACTTAAAAGGCTGTTCACGATAAATTGAGCACTTTTGAAATCAACCTTTGAAAAAACACGCTAGACATAACATGTCACCTGTTTTTTTCAATAACCTGTAATCCACAAATTTATAACACCGTGGTTAGCTTTAGAGTACTGTTTATTGAATAAATTAACCTTTACCTTAATATATTTATTTCTTTTTTAAATACGAGTTAACAGCAGCGAGTGCAGCGACGTGTTGGCAAAGACCGGTAAGAAATTGTTCACAGTTAAAATATTATTTTAACCTAGTTTCTTAGGCACCGTTTAATTTACAAATAGTATACTATCAAAATATTTAAATATTTAAGCAGTCCCGAGTTATCACAAGTTTTACCTTTGGCCTAAGGAGTTTAAAACACAGCCGTGTAACGTATTTTGCCACAATCCCAGAAGAAAAATACCAAGCCCAGCCCGATAAATTTCAATAAATCTAATAAACAGTAAGTAGCAATACATGGAAATATGAGCGGAATAAAAGTTACCGTAGGCTTATTTGTTTGCATGCTCACCGCTATATTTTAAGTTTCTATAACAAAAAATGAGCAACACGAGTTGCGTGCTTGAATTTAATGTGCCTTTTTCACTGGTTGTTCCTTTGTTTTAATATTTATTCCAACTGAGGCTGTCCTTTTAGAAAAATGACCCAACACATATCAATAACAAAAGAATAATTACAATTAGTACACCCCTTTACCTCGCAGTTGTAACAGTGTTAAACACAGTCGCGGCAAAATACTAACGTTCATTACATGTATTGAGCTACGTCGTGGAAAACAAATATGTTAATGTAGAATATCCGTAAGAACTGTCTTCAATTCAGGCATTTTTAAAACTTCATAAAGCTGACCTAAATAATGTTAGAGCCCTAAACTGTGAATATTCATACGGAATGGTTTTTGAAATTTGCCAGAATTCTTTGAAAAGCTGTAAATAGTAAACAATACATTTGACAGGTATAAAAGCAGAAGTCGCATTTCAATGTTTATTTTTAGGTGTAGCGAAAGTATACGAACACATGTACACACACAATGGAATGTAAACATTGATTTTTGACATGTCACATTGCAATGTTTGTTTACACAAGGCGGAAGAATACACAACATGCATACAAGTGGATCTCGGGCAGGGCTTTCAAAAGTGCTCAGTTTGCCGTGAATAGCCTCTTAACGTCTGGGGCCAGGTGCGAAGTATGTAGGTAACTTTCGGGAATCGAATTGCAGTGGGTTTTCTTGTCGTACGGTTATGTACGAGGACGCCTGATGTAGACTGGTTCTCCTGATTACAGTGGGCTCGTGTCCAATTCTTAAATCCTGAGCCGCCACGCCATATGTGGTTTCTGGAACCGTAACCGGTTCCCGCCCGGGCAGTGAGGATCACTTGAGGATCCAGAACCTGTTGGACGTGACGCGGCGTTCGAAAGACCGCACATGATGCCCGCAGATATTTGTGCACAGGATGTCGCGTGGAGGATTCGAGAGTGTGTTAGTGTCTAAAGGCTATTGATACCTAAAGTAAATTTATAAAAAAACTAGAAAATACTTTATGTAAATCTCATGCATTAGATACTGCATAAAAACAATAATGTACCTACGTGAATTAATCGCCGTGGTCAAGGTCGCTAAGGCGTAGCGTTTAGGTGCAAGCCTTCTTGGTTCGTATGTCGGTCCTTTTTTACAATTGAAACTCTACAGCCATACAAATGTTTAGTTGCACCTATCAAATCTGACACGTTTTTACACAACCAACAAGAACAGAAAAAAATAACAATTTGGTTTCTGCAACAAAATATCTTATTGCACTTACACGAAAACTTAATTTGGTTGCGCCAAACACATTGTGTTTTATTCAAACAAAACTTTTTTTTTTCTTAGAGCGCGGCCGCCGAATTCCGGAGTCGCAATGGACGTTGCGGTACGTCGGTTGAGAAAAAAAAAGGCCGCGGTGGTGTAGTGGTTAGACTACTCACCTCTCACCAAGGCGAATCGGGTTCGATTTCCGGCGGAGTCGCTCCCGGATTTTCGCACTTGGGAATCGTGCCGGACGAAGCCTCTGGTCGGCGGGTTTTCTCGGGGATCTCCCCCCGCCCTTTTATTCCAGCACTGCTTCGCACTTAACCTCAGCGGATCTCAAGACCTCGATGTTAAGAGCCGCCCAAATCCCTTCAGTCACCTACTCGGCCGAGAACTGTGGCGGAAGCGGTGAGTGACCTCCCGACCGTAAAGTGTAAATTAAATCGTTGTTTCCCGCGTTTTGAATCAAAGTGACCTCCGGGGGCCTCGTTAGCAATGCAGATACGACCGTCGTTCGGTGCTATGTCGGTGGATCGCCGTCGGCCTGCGCTGCCTCACACACCACGTCTTCGCCGTACTGCTGTGTGCGGTGATTACACTTCCTCAAGGTCACTCGCTCGTACATTTTACCACTGAGTGCGCCGTATATTGTTTGTACGTCGGCACATTTGGAAGCCAAACTGTCAGAAATAAGAAAGGGCGTAAGTTCTACAATCTAATGTAAGCAGAAATTCGGTAACTGCTGGAGTTGAATGTGTACCTTTTATTTTATTTATTTGTTCATTTCACTCCAGAAGCCTTGTGCTTGTTTAGTAACTGAACGGCAGGGTTTGGAGCATGTCGACTTCAAATACTGTAGGCCTAATACATGTTAAGAATATAAAACTGACTTATTAACATGTCACAAATCATGACCGTATACTGTATAATTATTATAGTTTAACAATTGCCATCACACAGCATACGTATCTTATCGCGCACAATAATTAAACATAATATGCACAACTTGATAGATATAAATGCTGTTGAATAGCATAAATTCAAGAATTCATTAGATGTAAGTATTATCTTCTTGATTTGGATTTAAAAAGTATATATATATATATTTTTTAATAATTACCTATACTGTTCAGGAAATGATAAAAATATTTATTATAACTCAATATGTACCCTTTTGGAATGGAGAGCCATTTTTCACAAAGTAAAAGTATTGTGCTTTCAAGTACGAAGTGAGACAATATTCGAAAGGAATCCGTCGAAACAAAAATGGTCAGTAGAATTTTCAAAAGTGCTTTCAATTGATAAAATCTACAAGAACATAGCGTACCTACCAGTTGTATCAATAATCTTTTGAATGGAATTTTCTTTTAGATATTAACATGTTTCTGAGTTTGTAGAGAGCGTAAAGGTGACAGATTGTTTTTTATTGTGATCATTCAGTGTCTGCTTGTAGTCGAACCAACAAAAACAAAACATTTTGAAAATAAATAATTACACACTTTACCTAACAGTAGGATCTATGATGTGTGTTTTATTGGGCACCTTCTAGTTGACTACACATGATGCGCACACTGGCGCGCCCGGTAAACAAGGAAGTGTATTCATTGCTTGACTTCCTGAAACTTGCACTTGTTTGTAGGTCTTATATATTGCGCGGTAACACTGGCGGCACGGCAGTGCGAAAATAATAGCGCGAATTTTTAGAAGTGAAATTCCGATTTGTAGCACGAAAAATCATTGCACTCAGTGCTAGGGCATAGGGCTTGGAACACGCAGCATTCCGATCACTGTAAAATATTTTCTGGAAAAACTTCCTAAACCGTAATAGACGTTTTTAACCTATAAACTGTACGGAAATAATACCACACCTCAAGCTGCAGAATAGAAATGTGTAGCATCAATACTATACAAAGTTGGGAACTTTCCTACGCATCTGACTGTTTCCTGAGAAAATGTAGGAACTTACATTACCGCTTTCTCACTAAGCTTATACACTCGTATGGTACATTTTCGTATAAAATCTTGAGTGTGCGTACTGAGTGTGGGCCATTGCAGTAAAGGAAATTCGCATCGATACACCTGCAAGGACATCAAATATTCCTGAGCTTGTGTGTAGAAATTACACGTTTGGTCTCCGGTCGCCAGACACACAAAGTTCCAAGAAATGTACAGTATATCTGACTGGTTTGGCATTTCCGGGCGTACGTTAAACTGAAAATTTTTCTTGGCGTAAAGTGAGAGAATTTTGAGGCTGCGGTGGTGTAGTGGTTAGACTACTCGCCTCCCACTAAAGCGAACCCGGTACTAATTTTACTCATAATATCCAGACAGTTCGAAAAAGGAAGGCGTGCCTGAGACAATCACGAAAGAAAATTTCTCTGCTTTGTAAAACGTAAGTGTTTCAGATTTAAATTTTAACTTTAATTTGCACCACTGGCTTAGAAGGACCAGACGGTTTTAGTTTGCTTGATCCTTTTGTAGTAAAGCATAATCAGTATCATGAATTAATTCAAGATTACTACTACGAGTATGTAAGATCTATTAAAGAAAGGTATTTATAACTTTAACTGATACGAAATGTATGTGCTGGTACAATGACGTCGAGTGGTATAATAATTGGATGCAGACAGTCATCTTTATAGAAAAAAGTAGTTATATTTGTAGCATTCTCGAATCTGAACTTCAATACTATTAACATAAAAAAAGTTTAGGTTAAGTTAGATTACGTTAGATTAGGTAAGGTACGCCCAACTGGTTAAATAGTTGAGTAAACACACACACACACACACACACATACATATATATATATATATATAAGAAATAATACACACCACATGTTAAGTTCTTTCGCGTGTATTAAAGTTATTTCTTGGAAAAAGCCAATTTGGTTTGTGTCCTATGACTCTCCTCTAATCGAGACTAGTTTTTAAATAGTTACCGTAGTTTAGGCCACTCGCCCCTGTAAAAGTTTGACGAACCAGAAGTAATTAGTAGTTCATCAGACAGTTCCAATGGCTCTTTGTCCATATCAGGCATATTTGAGGGCCCAGTATCACAAGTATTTTCTGTGGTTGGCCCGTCCAGGGTTGAAAGGTGGTCGGTTCGATTCTCGGATTTTTCTGCATGTGGGAATCGTGTTGGACGATGCCGCTGGTCGGCAGATTTTCTCCGGGGTCTTCCGTTCCTTCCGCCTTTGCATTCCGGCGCTGTTTCATAATCACATCGCTTCACCCTCATCCTCTCAAGACCTCGTTGTTCAGAGCCGCCCAAATCTCTTCACTCACTCGCTGTGAGTGAAGAGATTTGGGCGGCTCTGAACATCGAGGGCTTTAGAACAAATGATGGTGATTGAGGTGAGTGTGGAGTAGCGCCGGAATGAAAGGGCGAGGGAAACTGGAGATCCCCAAAAAAACGCGCCGACCAATGGCATCGTCCAGCACGATTCCCACATGTGCAAATCCGGAGTAACCCGGCTGGGGATTGAACCTGGATCGACTTATTGGGGAGGCGAACAGGCTAACTGCTCAGCCACCGCGGCCCCACTCACAGCGAGAGAATTTTATTCAGCGTCAGGACTTCTGACATGGTCTTCAAAATCAGACCGATGATATTGTGTACCAGGATGGAAACTGCGACGCTATAATTTCGTGACAAACAACATGATTGAAATAAATGTTGTTTGGTTCGATCGGGTTTACGTAGAAACCTGAAAAAAATCGCGAGTTAATTTTGGGACAAGCTAGAATTGGAAAACTCTTACTTGTGTGCCACCTTTGCCATTGGTCCACGCGTTTTTAGACACCTACTGGAGGAAGTCTGGGCCAATGAGAAACGTACAACAAAATGTACGCCGAATCATCGCCCTTCATTGTGACAGAAAGCAACCAATGGGCAATTGATATAGTCCATTCACGGTTTCTTCGGACGTTTTGACACAAACCTTTGAAAAATCACCCCATGTATGACGTATTTAGTTATTTCCTATATATGCCATTTATCAACCGTTTTATACCTCTGTAAACACAGGCGTATCTAATTTTTCTTTCAATTGAAGTTTTACCTATATTTTATTTATACATTATAATATTTCTTTTTTAATAAGCACGAATAAAAACAGCGAGAAAACGCCTGTGTTGCTAGCGTCTAGTAATAAATAGTTCTCATGCAAAATATTATTACAACTGATTGCGCAGGAATGGGGTGTGTTGCCCTCTAGTGGTAATTTTCCAGACTTAGTGGAGTTTAGCTTGCACGGGGCGGAGGAATATCCTGGAAGTAGAACTTAAGCAGGGCTTCAGAAAAGTGTGAAGTAACCGTGAATGAATTATATATGCACGATTGTATATCAGACCGTGGAGTGTAACTTGGTGGTCGTTGAACTCGCCGAAAGGCAAAGGCAGTGACTTCTTGCTAACATAGATTTCAAAAGTGTTCAATTTATCGTGAATTGCGTTTACGTCCATCTCGACCATGTATATTTATATTATCAAATATACTCTTTTAGCAGCCAGACTAGTTTGAGTTCATACCTGGCAGCAATCATCATGCGTGATGACAAAGGCTGTTCACGGTAAACCGAGTACTTTCAATAGACCTGCCTAACATCTACTTGTATGCACATTGCGTTTTCTTCCAACATACTGCTACGCGCTGCAGCTGGCGCCGGGAGGCTGTCCGGTGCTGTGGGTGGGTGACCTACCTCGATCCTCCCCACATCCTGGAACGACGCGCTCGCTGTCTCGTTGCTCCGCTTCTGGGAAGCCCATGAATAATTGACAGCGGCCAGACTTGTTCGCGTCACAGCCCCACCTCGCTCCGCTGAAGAAGCCGACAGGAGGCGCAGGGATATAATGGGCATTAGGACACTCGGTGCAGCTCGGGAATTAGAAAAATTTCTTGATGATGGTCTACGACCTATAAATACAAGCTACAGCGGGATTGCGGGCAGTGTTTGACGAAGGCTATCTAGCTGAGTGCGGGCGTGAAGTTAGGTACAGTACGACTGCGGACGAGGTGATCTTGGTGTGAATGGTCGAGAGAGCATAAAACCCGGCGAGTGAAACCGACTGTGCGTGAGGGCGCTCGAAGAGATCTAGAACATTGCGGACTGGCGGGATATGGACTAAACTGAGGTGGGACTGAATGGACATGTAATGCGGATTTTATAGGAAATGTCAAATATGGATACATAATTTATAAAATATTTGAATAGGTTGATACACTGTCTATTGGGACTGATTTTAATTACTTAATTGCATTGATTTCTTTGTGGTATTTATAAATTGTATTAATTGGCGTCATTAATTGTAAACATTAAGTGACATCAATTTATTGTGAGATGTTGAGTTAAGAGAATTTGGTTTGTAGTTATTGTAAATAAAATTAGGAAATTATAATTAACTCTTTTATTTAATTGAGATCTCCATCCCTTAACGAACTTGGGGTTTTAGCGCACGTAATCTCTAGAGAGAAATTGTAACAATACGTAAGATTAACATTACCACGGGTTTAGCCACGTTATTCATGCGGCGGTGCGTCGGTCAAGTAAAAATGTGAAGTACTTAGAAAATAAATATTTCACAAGATTTTAATTCTTGCAGATTTGTGCATTAAAAACCAACAAGCAAAATATGCGATTTCAGTACTCACAAATGTTGACGCAGTACCTAAAGTTCAACGTTAATAATTGGAACTACTTTCCTTTCGTCCTTACGGGCGTTAGTGGGCCCACGCCAATCAATGTGCTCGTTATGGGCACTGATTTCGAAAGCACTTATAGGCTGTTCATGGTAAAATGAGCACTTTTGAAAGACCTGCTTAAGATCTACTTGTATGCACGTTGTGTATTACTCCGTCTTATATAAAATTAACATTGCCATAGGCCTCATCACTTTATTCGGGCGTAGGTCAAGTTAAACTTTGAAATTATTAGAAAAGTAATTATTTTACAGATCTGCTCATTTTCACTTGGACGCATTAAAAAAAAAAACAGAAAGCCAATGAAATAATTTAAGTTACCATAAATGGTTACCTAACACTTTTTATTCGACGTCAAGATATAGAACTACTTTCCCTCCATCGTTACCAACTTTACTGTGCGCATGTCATTCAGTGCGCCTGTTAAAATTTGTGCGGGTAGTGGCTGTGACATTTTCCGAAGATTGATTTCAAAAGTGCTCACTTTATCGTGAACAGCGTATACGTCGACGTCAATTCGGCGGCTGAAATTCGTCGTCTTGTACGCATTTGTCGGTATAGTGATAGGTGTGCGTGGTTCCGCAGTATCGTTCAAAGCTAAATGCGCAATGACTTGCCTTTAACTTCCCATCACATATGCATTATGAAACCATTAAAACTTAGTTACCCGCCCTTTTACTATCCGACCGGCATAATTTACTACAAAACTTCAAGTCTCGTGCACTTATTTGCATTCATTTGCAATTTATATCGAAAGCGGTGTGTGTTGAGGCTGCATAATAAACTAATGACCATCCTTTGCGCATAGCAAGTGACCCAATTAGCATGACATTTACACGCTCTCTTTTGTTATCATTATCGAGGCATAGTATGCCTAAAAATACAGTTCACTTCATACAAGTTAATAAAAAAAAAAAAAAACTAACAATTTTTTAAAAACTGGTTCACATTCTATTTGACTTAGTATCAAAACCAGTATTTAGAAAACTAACTAAGCTCTGCTGTCTTAATAAAATATTTAGCTGCATTTTCAAAACAATAATAAACAATATTGCAAACGCCTGGGTGTACTGAAATTCGTGAAGAATAAAAGTGTCAGATAAGTAAACGATTCATATGCTGCACCACAGCCCTCAGTGAAAATAATAAACCTTTAGAGTCTCTTCGTAGTTTCTTTACAACTTTTGAATCAAACTTTAAAAAAAAAATCACTCAATGTACGACGACCTTGGGTCTTTCCTAAATATGTAATGTGTTATAGTCGTTTTATAATTACTTCTGATAACGTAAAAGTACCTTATTTTTGGTTAAATTGAACATTTACTTATATTTTTCCTATTCAGTATAATATTTATTTTATATTTGATATCATTAAAAAAGGGATGAAATAAGTGCATTGCTAATGAGTAGTAAAAAAATAATTCATATGTAAAATATTATTTAAGTGACTGCGCATAAATGCGGTGCCTTGCTCTTTGGTGTAATTCTCAAGACTCGATTAAGTTTTGTTTGCATGAAGCGGAGGAATAACCTGAAAGTATAACTTTAGCAAGCTCTTCAGAAAATTTGGAAGTAACCGTGAATGGACTATACTTGGTATCGTTTTAAAATAAATAGTATTATAGGCTTTTTCACGGTTAACTGAGTTTTTTGAAAGCCTCGTTGAAGATTTTATTTTCTCATTTTTTTATCCCTTCGCCACATGTAAAATTTATCACCACTAGCCTGATGACTATTCATGCGTTATTCAAGTTAAAACGTTCAAGTTTTAGGCACCTAAGTGAGTTACAAATATGCAATTTCTTTTTCTAATGTGTATAAAGCAGAGAAACTTTATAGGCTGTTCACGGTAAAATGAGCACTTTTGGAAGCCCTGATTAAGATCTCCGTGTATGCATGTTTTTGTGTTCTTCCGCCTTATGTAAAATTATCATTGCCATGGACCTCATCACGTTATTCACGAGTCAGTCAAGTTAAAGTGTAAAATAAATAGAAAATAAATATATTACAAATCTGCATATTTTTTACAGTTCGATACATTAAAAAAACAGGAAGCGAAAGATATAATTTAAATTATCACAAATGGTTACCTTAACACTTTTTATTCGACGTTAAGGCATGGAACTACTTTCCATTCATCATTACCAACTTTTCTGGGTGCAGGTCACTCAGTGCACCCATTAAAATATATGCAGGTGTGGACAGTGATGTTTTTTCTAAGGTTGATTTCAAAAGTGCACACTTTATCGTGAACAGCCTCTACCTCGATTTGCCATGAAGTTAAACGTTGCATCATTCGCAATACAACGTCAGTACTTGGGACTGTTTTTCCTCTCGTCCAGGCACCCTAGGCTTAGAGCTCGCCGTGCTGGTATTGTTGATTATTCCTCTCTCACGCATGCTCAGGGATTACCTAATTCAGCGTCGATATTTTTTGTTGACGGAAGAGTAATCTCCGAACTTCTCGAAGGTTCTAGTTGCCACCAGGTGTGTCAAGTGTGGCCCAGGGACGTCGCGTCTCCTACTCTCTCTCACACCGACGCGAACCGGGTTCTGTTCCCGGTCGGGCTCGCTCCCAGACTTTCGCACGTGGGAATAGTGCCGGACGATGCCGCTGGTCAGCGGGTTTTCTCGGGATCTCCTATCTCCTCCGCCTTTGCGTTCCGGCGCTGCTCCATACTCGCCTCGCTTCACCCTCGTCGGCTCCCAAATCTCTCTGCACCCAGCACGTCACCCTCACACTGGACTCGTCTCCTTGCAGTTGCCACGAGTCACAGACGCGACGCCTGTAGGCAGTCTTTGAGTGATAAAAAAGAACGGGGCGGTGGAATGTGAGGCAGCAACAATAGCTCGGAATTGATTAATACCAAAGATTCTATTTTAATAATTTTCAGTGCTTCATTAAATTAATTTGGTGTATTTTGTGGGCTGTGACTGGTGCGAAGTACTATTTTTAACGTCGCTGCTTACCAAGCTTGCAGCCACTGGGTTGAGTTTAAATTGGGAATGAATGTTGAATATAATTCTTCGTTCTTGTAATAGTGTTTTCATGTCCACAGTGTTTCTCTTAGACGTAGGTACGCTATACGTTCACTCTGGTGAATCGCTCGTGTCGAAACAGAGGGCCGTGTTCGAATCGAACATTTCGTTATTTAGTAATTTGCGATTATGTAGGTTTGAATTCGGGTGCTGTGAACACACTTCTATAGCAGTAGTAATACCGTATCAAAATTTTGTATGGAACATCTTGTATGTTTTTTTTTTTTATAATAAGCCCAGCATTAATATTTTAAATATATTACTGTAGTTCTAAATGATAAGTGTCCCGTGATGACAAAGCACAGTTCTTTATTCCAAATCAAGTCGACTATGCATTTCTGAATATATTTCACAGGGCTTAAGAAAAGTGCTCACTTTATCGTGAACAGCCTGTAATGTAATGTACTGCAAATCTAGCAACTTTACTGTGTCAAGAAATCAATTTAAAGTCGTAGTTAGGCGTGTACGTACTGTCTCTAAATAGAGCAAGGCTCTGTGGGACATTCTATAAATAAATAACATAAATGAGGAAATAAAAAAAAACTATTTTAATGTATACACACTTTGTACTCTTGTAAACTATTAATGGAAGATATTTTACTGTTATAGCCCACTTATACTTAAATAAGAAGATAAGTTCCAACCGTCTGACTTCTATGCTGTCCTGTCACGTTTATGTTCTAGATTTATACTAGTGATTGCATTTCCGCTGGACAACTGCGAGTTTTATATCCAGAACGTAAGAACGTGACGGCTAAATATGACAGCGTCATAAAGAGAGGATGGTAGATTTGCTCCTGGTTGTTCCGTTGCGTAAGTTTTTTTTTTTTTTTGTTACAGCGAGGAGGCAAGTTATTTGTTCGCTGTCAGGAAACAGGACACGACAGACATAGGGTGACGTTTGATTTGTTTGTGTGCTGAGAGGAAGTCGTCCTGAGAAAAAAAACCGGTTGGTGAGGAGGGGGGGGAGGCTTTTTTGTTGATAGATCGAAATCATCTGGACAGGGAACTCTTAGTACCAAAGTCCATTCAAGAGGAGCTGTTTACGTAGGCCGAGGTGTTTGTGCGTTTTGTTGTGTGTGTACGTGGCCGTGCGGTTAACGTGAGTACTCGTATTCGAGAGGTCATGTTTTGGATGCCCGATAGGCGGAAGTAGCAGCTTCCGTCGTCATTATAGCTATAGGCTGTTCGCGATTTACTGAACGCTTTTCAAATCCCTGTCTATGATCTACTTTTACCTCTCATTTCGTATAATTCTGCCATATGAAAAATTAACATTTCTGTGAGCCTGAGCACTTTTTCCATCCGCTGCCATCCAAGTAAAACCGTGGAATGGTGAGGATTGTAAATGCGTTACTGATACGTAAATTCATACCGTAATATGTATACAACAAACACTGTTAACATAATTTGCCGTAAATTTAAACAGTTCATTTGCAATATAACTCCAAGTGTTGAGAACGCTTTTTATTTATTCTCTGGCAAATTAACTAATGGCTATTCAAGGTAAACTGAACACTTTTTAAAAGCCCTGCTTAAAATCTACTTGTATACACTTTGTGTATCCTTCCGTCTTACGTAATATTAACATTGTCGTGTGCCTCATCACTTTATTCACGCGTCGGTCAAGTGAAACTGTGAAATTATAAGAAAAGTATCTATTTACCAAACCTGCTCATTTTTACACTTCGATGCATAAAAAAACAGAAAGCGAAAGAAATTTTTGGTTACCAGAAATAGTTTCCTAACAATTTTTATTCGACGTTAAGATACGGAACTACTTCCCATCCATCGTTACCAACTTTACTGGGTGCATGTCACTCCGTACGCCCGTTACGATATATGCAGGTAGCGGCAGTGACATTTTTCTGAGGTTGATTTCAAAAATGCTAACTTTATCGTGAACTGTCTTTAGAAACCTGTATGCCGTGTGATGCTGTTTGTATTACGTCATGAGCAGTGGCTCTTTAAGGTTTCTTTCAGAGTTCTCACTTTAACGTGAACAGCCTATAACGGTTGTGTATTCCATATTCCACTTAAGAAGGCTATTCACGATAGTGTGACCACATTTGAAATCAACCTCAGAAAAAAAAAAGACTGCCCAATAACTACAAATATGCTACAATATACACCGACATGCAGGTTCCCATCTAAGTTGGCAGCAAATTAGCGAAATTAGTTCCAGTATTTGGCGGTGTTTCGCGAGCTAATGTTTAACTGGAGTGTGTTTTCCTCTGTTTTATACACATAACGTGAAATTTGCGTATTATTAACACTTTTTTTTTTCGTAAGAATTTTAATTGTTCACTTGGCGCATGGGAACGTTAATTTCACGTATGGTGGAAGAATACACAGCAGGCATACAAGTAGAGACTAAGCAGGACTTTAAGAAAGTGCTCTGTATATCACGATAAATAGCCTAAACACAATTTGCGGCTAAGCTCCTGATGAACATAGCTGTGCACGGAAGAAATCAGATTGTTGCTATTATTTCTTGTAAAAAATTTACATGCAATATCCGCCACCCGGGCAGCCTTCCCGCTACAGACGAAAAGTTCGGCAAGCCCTGTGCCGGACTGTCGTGTAACGGTCAAGCCGCGAGACACGTTCTCGGCCCACCGGAAGCTGCAGAAAACCGCACGACACCTGTCGACTTCCGCCGTAGCCAACGCCACGTGTCCGCTCGAGCCGACCACTCCCCATTCCAGGGTTGCCAGATTGGGCGATTTATCGCCGTTTGGGCTACTTCAAAGCCAAATTTGCGATCAAAAATATCGAAAATGCGACTATCGCAATTTGGGCGGTTTTTTTTAAAATGAATTTGCGATGTTTGGGCTACTTGGAATAATTTACTTAGTATCGATATATTTTGTGATTATAAGCAGATTTTAATTAGTGATATACGGTTATGGTAACGGTGATCACCGAGATCAGAGCACACGTGACTTCTGTCGACGGAATACTTGCAATGTTTTTTTTTGACCTGTCAATTAATAAAGTTGAAAGTTATATTATTCTTTCATAAATGGCGAGTTATATTTTCCTTTGACACACGGTGCTGTTCTAGCCGTTCCGTACTCTGGCGTGTAGTGAACTAACGGTGTCAAAAGATCCGGAAAGGCGGTAGGAATCTGCCACACGTTCGGGAAGCCGTTTGACGGCTGGGAATGGGCCGATAAAGGGTTGGATAGGATTTCGAGGGTGGTGATGGTGAGGCCTAGGATGTGGTTTACCCGACTAGGCGCCAGGCGTCATCAAGGCGACGCCGAGATGATTGTTGTGACACGATGACTCTGCTGATCTCAGGGTTGCAGGCCGTACTTGCTGCAGACGATGAATACATTAATAGAATATCACTTAATCGTTTGTGTTTTTGACATTGTTTTTTGATTTCGTGTAAATTAAAAAAAAATAAAAAACAGTCGGTGTTTAATGCATATAAAGTTTGACATGATAAATTGTTAATCTCTTAAAATAGTTCAGTTAGTATAAAGCCAATAAGAATTGGGCGACATTGGGTGACAAAAGCTTAGCCATTTGGGCGACTTCACCAAAAACAATCTGGCAACCCTGCCCCGCTCCACCTGTTCGGGCCCGACCGTTAAAGAAGCTTTGCGTTTTGTAATCTGATGATGATCAGTAGTCGGGTTATGGGCATTCTGGGACAACTGATTCTTGAGTAGGAGCCAGGGACGTCCGCCATCTTGGATGGCATCACACCACCTGCTCTGTCATTGCGGTCTTCTGGCGGACATTTTGCGACCTTGGCCTTTCCGCCATCTTGTTTCTATAATCTTCCTCTTCGTGCTCTGTCATTCCATATAGCTACTTCATCCTTTGTCATTCCATCTTTTTCTCATGCTACCGATGGACTATATAAGTTCATGTGTCTTCGTTCCAACAAACTTTCGAATTTTATTTCCATCTCCATCGTGTGTGTGTGTGTGTCCATCTTGATACCGGCATCGAGATATTTAGAGAAACGACAATGATTTACGTAGAACAATTTGGAGCCCATCTCATTACGAAATATTTTCACAGTGACTCAGACCTTAATCTCAGTCGCTGAAAACATGTGCCAAATAGCGTATTAAAATCATTCCAGTGTCAATTTAACCTTAGAGTTCGAAGCCCCTTGTAGTCTGTAGTACGTGAATCTTTTCTGTTTTTTTTTTTTTGACGATGCCTATTGAAATTTATGACATAGGTACTGCAACCACCCTGAAGTCAAGATAATAACTTTTGCTGTAGTTGCGTAAATCTGCGATTGCTTTGGTTAATTTTGAAGTATTGATATTTTACTGTCAGTAATTTGATGCTACCTTACACAAACAAATTATTGTGAACAGTAATGTAACAATTTTACGTTTTGTTAGTGTAATTTGTGAAAACAACTACAGTACGTGAAAATTTACACAAATGTTCTTAATAATCCAGAGTTTACTAGATGTTTTTGGTGAAAATACATGAATGTATGGCTTAATAAACACAATATTGTGTTAATTAACACATTTGTAAGAATGTGTAAAAATACACCCACTCACTGTAGTATAACCTTAAGTTGTGTATTTTTATTGCTACATAGTCGTTGTATGAACACCCAATGTCCGTAGATTGTACGTCTTCAACTGTGTAATTTTACAATGACCATGTGTGTGCAAACTTGCATTACATTCTGTTGTATCTGTGAGCGTATATTTACACATAAAAATTTTATCGGTAATTTAACATTTTTATGTGTAATTTGCTAAAACGAACACAGTATTTGTAATTTTTCACTAATGTTCCTGTGAATTCAAATATAACTACAAGTGTTTGTTTAAATCATGCGATCTAGCGGTAAGGAGTAGAACTACTAAGAACACATGCTGAGGGTAAAATTGCTTAGTAAAACAGTGAAAAATGTACAGAAATGACGTAATTACAATTAGTGAATCTGCGATTTTACTATTTTGTTAGTGAGCAAATACAAGTACACAGTTGGGGAATTACAAATGCGATGTCTGTGTACATTTACTTGTGGAGAGAAAATACACGAATGTTGCAGTTTATTTTCTGCTACATAGTAATGGTAATTGTACACCATTTTATGTAAAGTTAGTTGTACAAAGTGTGTGTTATTTTACTAACTTGTAGGCTAAATTTACTTGGACGTAGAATAAAAAGACATTGACATATGTAGGTGTAAAATTACACTGATCTCAGTGTAGATACTGCTGACACATACATTTAGTGTAAATTTAAACATTTTTTTTACAGTGTATAAAGAAAGATACGAACGAGTTTACAAAAACAGGCGTAAAGAAGATTCTAAGCGGAGTTTTAAAAAAAACAAGCCGCTATAGCGCTGAGTAAACGTTCACTTGTATACCACGTAACTTTTCATCGCTTGCTGTTTCTGCTTATCCATGAAGGGGAAGTTACTGTGCTTAAAGGCCGTTCAAGGCTAATTAAGTACTTTTTAATTCAACCTTTGAAAAAAGTTACTGCCACAACCTGCATATATTTTATTTAACGGATACACTGACACTGGCGTGCGACCGTTACAGTTGGCAGCAACGGAGGGAAAGTTGTTCAATGCCTTAAAATTGAATTTAAGTTATTAGGTAAACATTAATAAATGCTGATATTATTATTATTTTTTTGTTTTTCTAATGCACGCAAGTGCGATAGAAAACTTGTAAAAAAATTAAGTTTTAAAATAATTTCGCAGTTTGGTTCAACGGGTGCGTAAATAAAATGATCAGGACCGTGGCAATGTTAATTTTACATAGGGTGGAAGAATACACAACATGCATACAGGATGTTAAGTAGGGCTTTCGAGAGTGCTCAGCTTGCAGTGAACGGCCAATACGAAGTTTTGAAACGGGCTGTATAATTTGTGTTGGTGTGAAGACGACGTTCTGTGTGAGGGACCAAAAGAGAAGGCGGTAGATTATTACCACATGATAGCAGACACCCACCCCAAGAAGAAGGGTGACGATGCGCAGGTTTTCCCATCCCTTGCTGTCTGGCACCAAACACCCCCCCCCCCCCCCCCCATCACGGTCGTCACAGCAAACAGCCACCCCTCTGCTACGACTTATAGTATTCTCCCCCCCCCCCTTTTTTCCCCCTAGGGAGAACAGTGGAATGCCTTGTTCAAAGTTAAAAAATATTGTTTTTTTTTTACAGTGGGGAAGATTCGAAGATACATCAGATGCGTCTGTCTTGCGTAGGGACGCTTCCTTTGTAGTTCGCCGCCAGTGATCAACGCGTCATTTCCATCCCCTAGTCGTCGGCACGATGAAATGACATGCTTTTGAGCTTGAGGAGTACTTTCAGCTGCGTTGGAATATAATTGCTGGTACTCATTAATGCACCGGCTTTTGTGTGTCCAAACTAACCGGGAAGTGGCTCTCAAACTGAAATATCACCTAATAATAATAATCAATTACTAAACATCGTAAGTCGAAGAGAATAAAAAAAAAAATTAATCCATATAGGCTAAAATATTTAGTAACCGTTTTGTCATGAAACATGTTTCATTTTCCAGTAAGGTTTGGCAATCGTACTGTCTCACGGTGTTCCAAACGCAATAGTTACCAAAATTGAACTGGTTTGTTTACGTTATTCGCGTGAAAATGTCAACCAACATTTACAATATTATACCTATTATTGGTAGGCGTCACACTTGGCGTAGACCAACAACTAAAACGAAATCACACAGGTCGTCCAGTACAAATTGTTGGAGACTACAGAAGTCTTTCTATGTTATTTATACTAATTATATGAAAGTTTTGTGAGTTAAGCTACAAGCTACTTTAAACTAGTAAAACATTTTTGGGCAATTCCCCCCCCCCCTCCCCAAGATTATCCGCGAAGTTGTAGAAAGTGTTAGATGTGTTGGTGGGGTTTCAGTGAGATGTCGAATCGGCGTGTAAAATGCCCTCCCAAGATAGTTTGAAACAGAACCGCAGAATCGTAACGTTAAGTCGACTTCCGACCCAATTGCCGTGCCAGGATCTCCAAACCCACGCTAAGCCGCTGTCAAGCCATGCAGAAGTTATTAGTGTGGCGCAATACCGAGCTCAGCTACAGGCACAGTTTCAACGCCACTAAAGAGAATCTGTCTGCTTGGTCCATCCTCGTGTCACCTTCAGATGTATACGTGTTGGTTTGTAGCGACCGCGTACGTAGGCTACGTCGTGTGTTTTGTTTGTATTGTGCGTTTTTCATTTTACAATTTTATTAATGTCGTGCGTGCTTTACTTGCGTTACGCACGATTTATTTCTTATGTATTCTTGCGGGGTATTACACACAGACTATCGCCAGAAAAGAACAGGCAGCTTCAGTACTGTAAATCTATTAATGTACGTATAGGCTATTCACGGTAAAATGAGCACTTTTGAAACCCTGCTTAAGATCTACTTGTATGCACGTTGCGTATTAATGCGCTTTATGTAAACTTAACATAGCCATGGGCCTCATTACTTTATTCATGCGTCGGTCAAGTGAAATTGTGAAATTATTAGAAGAGTAAATATTATACAAATCTCCTCATTTCTACTGGTCGATGCATAAAAAAAAAAAAAAAAACAGAAACCGAAAGAAGTTATTTATGTTATCGGAAATGGTTACATAGCATCTTTTATTCGACGCTGAGGCATGGAACTTCGTTCCATCCCTTGTTACAAACTTTACTGGACGCATGTCACTCAGTACACACGTTAAAATTTATGCAGGCAGGGACAGTGACTTTTCTAAGGTTCATTTCGAAAATGCTCACTTTATCGTAAACAGCCTTTACGTGATTTTTACAGTGTGTTCAAAATGTCCTTTGCCATTCTCTGTACAGTGGGCACAGCAGCTTCCCATAGACGCATGTAAATTTCTACCTTTCTGCCACTTTTTAATGTAAACATTGCAATATGACTAATATACACAGTGTATATATTTAATCAATCTTAATAGTTAACGTCTGAGACTGCAATAAAACATCTTTATTAGGGGTTAATGACTTTTGGGAGGACCTTCTAAAGTGCTCACTTTACCGTGAACAGCCTATAGGTAGAATTGCCTACGTGTTAGGCAGTGTATCGTTGCAGCCGAAGATGTAAGTATTTTACTCAAAAATGACGGGTACTAGGTCGTTGCAATAAGAGGACTAATTTTATTAATTAGGTCATACATTGAGCAATTAACCAGCATCAGACGTTCATAAGAAAATCCTGACAGCAAAAAAATAGTATGCGATAAGATGACAACCCCTGGTGTTCTCATTACCATGGATGGTGGAGCCCCCCCCCCCCCCTCTCCGGAGTTTGTTCTTAGGTTGAAGGTCCCAATATCATAAAACAAAGTTCATAGAATTGTTATTTAATCTTACGTGGTTTCTGATATTTCGCGAAAATGTTGTCTAAAATATCAATTTTCTAGGGCTCGTACCTCCCTTAATATTCTGTTTAAGTTGAAAGTGTCGTGTATATTTACCATTTGATTTTGCACAAGGAATCACCTCACGAAGTTCCGCCCTATATCTATATGTATATAAATTCACACACACGCGCGCGAATATGTATAAGAAAATGTATCTTCTTCTGTGTTTTATTCTATTTGCAACTCTCAAAAATAACTCTGATTGGGTATTTTATTGGGTTTACCATAGAATTGCGTGATTTAGTATGTTAAATCCGCTGCTATACATTGAAATCCCCAGGATACGAAAAGTTTGTCGTTCTAGAAGAAAGTTTTAGGTAGTAATTACGGAGTGAGACTTCAGTTAGTATTTATGAAGTATTACGGGAAGTTTTTAAATGTAATTTGGAGAGAATGTGGTGGCAAACAATTTATTATAGACCATTCACAGTAAAGTGAGCACTTTTGAAAGCCCCTCATTTGCAATAATAACTAATAAATGTATTTTATTTTAGCCGTAGACGTTAACTTCATAGTGCGATAGAATAAACACCCTGTCTTTATCACTTACATGACCACATTTATTGAAAAAGTTGGTAAAAGAATAAGAAATGCTGAAAGAAAAAAGTAACTAGGGCTTCAAAAGTGCTGACTTTACCGTGAACAGCCTATAAGCTGCCGGCGGGGCGATCGGCTCTTGGTTCCAACTGTTACTTCGACGGTCTGATAAGTATTTTCATTTGTGCCACAGATGCTATCGCGCGAGATTTTATCTCGGCGAGCTTCTTTTTCCTCGACTTTTCTTATTCGCTTTTGTGCACATCAATAAAATGCTGAAGACTAAAGTACAGTCGCCTCTCTGTCTTCTGGACGCAAGTACGCGCGGGTTTTGATTATTAAGGGGACTGACTATATATCTGTGCGTCCAAGGTTAAGAAGCGGGGGAGCGATACGGGCGACACTAACACGCACGCCTAGCGCCTCATCGCTCCTACGCGCAAGGCGCGCAGTGTTTCCGTCGTGGCGCTGTACTGTGTAAATCAGATCTGTAACAGTGGGGTTTTATTATACGCGATGAAAGCGCACAGATCAAACTACCTGCGTATAATCGTACTTTACTCCTATCGCTTAAAGAAACTGCATAGGCCAGCTTTAAAATGCTATATTTGACCACTTTCACGATTTTTTTTCTCCAATAATACACTTAATGTGATAAAAATATAAAAATAGGGACATAGACAATAGTTTTTTTTATTCTTTCTGACAAAACTTCGTATGTCCAGAACTTTTATTTACCGAGACACGCGTTTACACGCAAACTACAGGAAATCCCATGTTAAGGAAATTTCGTTTCAGTGGATTAATTTCAAAAATGGGCGTTTCAAACAAAAGTATCCTTCACGAAATTTTTACGGGAAATATCCCTACTAGCGTACATTTCCAATATACTTGGGCAGTACGTACTTTTTTTATAAACACAAATTTTACAAATTCGTTGCAAACAAGTTGTACATGCTATGGAAACTAATCCTAAAAAAAAAATCCGCGAAGAATGTATTTTGTTTGAAAAGCTCATCTTTAAAATTAACGCGCTGGGGGGGGGGGGGGGGAGCGAAATCTGCTTAACACGGGATCTCCTATTTAAATTTCGCAGCTGGCAGCCGGTAGGTAGTACCCTTAAGTATTGTGTACTAGGTGCGTCCATTACCGTAGCTGTTCACTTCCCCGCTTGGCGTGCTCGGACTATCAGACTACAGCCGCCACTTCCGACGTTTAATCCGTAGCTGTAATCCAAGGACGCAAAAAAAAAAAAAAAAAAAAAAAAAAGGAACGTTCATCTTCGTTGGAAACCATTTTGTATAGTAACAAACAGTTCTCTCCTTATAGGCTGTTCACGTTAAAATGAGCACTTTTGAAACCCTTGCTTAAGATCTACTTGTATGCATGTTGTGTATTGTTCCGCCTGATGTAAAATTAACATTGCCATGACCTCATCACCTTATTCATGCGTCGGTCAAGTGAAACAACGAAATTATTATAAAAGTAAACATTTTAATAATCTGCTAATTTTTACACTTCGATGCGTTAAAAAAAAAGCAGAGAGAGAAAGAAATAATTTAAATTATCACAAATTGTTACCTAACACTTTTATTCGACGTATATGGAACTACTTTCCATCGATCATTATCAACTTTCCCGGGCACATTTCACTCAGTTCGTCCGTTGAAGTATATGCAGGCATGGGCAGTGACTTTTTTCTAAGGTTGATTTCAAAAGTGCTCACTTTATCGTGAACAGTCTTTACTTGGTAACTGCAACACAATTAATGTTTCAGCCCGCCTCCCCCGCCATTCACCCTCAGTTTATGTACCAGTTAAGACGACGTTATTTTTCCGCTAATGAACTAATTACGCAGGATAGAATACCGCTGCGGTTAGTCTTTACTAGAACTCATTTATAACTCTATGCTAGAAAAATATGGGCGGCTTAAAAAAAAATATTTCCAAGCCTGTCAGAGTATGCCGAGAGCGCGTATATAAAAAAAATTAATTTTCGTAAAATCTTAAACATTATTAAACGGGTGTTTAATCCCGCATTTCCCCAAACTTGCGGCTTCAACGTTAAGCTTACGGTAGCCTATAATGTGCTTATTACGACAGTGTGTCTGGTAGGCCTACATAAAATATGAGATCACAGAAAAATTAAAGCTGAAGTGTGATTTGAAATTTAACAGTGTCTCTGCCAAAAGTGACATGAGCCATAAATAATCCCTATTCTTCTGTTTCTCTTGGCCCCCTTCGTATTGTGTAACTGGATTCGGTTATATGTAAGGGATCGCGATGCTGGTAATTTATATCGATGAAGAATCTCTCAGTAGCCATTCAAAACATTTAGCCAGGGTACTAGTTGAGGTAGGAGATAGCAGAACTGTGTACAGGCTATGTGCTTAGAGTGGGGAAAAATAACATTATTTTTGGTTTCCTTAAAGTTAGCGGTTTAGACAGGAAAACATTTCATTCATTCCTGAAAAAAAAAAATTTCTGCATCATAAGTAATTTGTAGTCGTGGATGTTTTTAAATGTGTGTTACTGTAGCTGCCATAGTTCACTTTATAAAATATAGACGTTTTAATACGAAAGTCACAAGCGTTTTAACTGTAAAAGTGGGTATCTATCACACTAACAGACGTGCGTTGATTCTAATTATTTTTTAAAATTATATTTTATGACCTTGACTTTTGGTTGTTAGCATGGACCACAGGTGAATTTCCAGGTTGACATGTATAGGCCTAATGTTGTTTCGATGGCCGGAAATGTTGTCAGGCTTTAAACCTTCGTAAAGGGAGCTGATAACACAACCAGTAGGTCAAAAGAATGTCGTTTGTAGACTTTTTTTTCTCAGTGACAGCTACAGTATATGAAGAAAAAAAAACGCCTATTGTCAGCTCAGCAGCTCGTCGCTACTGCGTAGTCCGCATTACATGCAGATCTAACATTGCTGGACAACAAACTATACAAATATTTCGACTACCGTGAATTAAACATTTCATGCATGGACCATGAGCTGGTGGACAAACAAAAAAAAATATATATATATATATATATGTCATTTCTTCGATTCTACAATAAGCTGTATGCCTCTTGGATACAGATTTCATCAAGAAAATTTCCACAAGTCATTAAATACAGAATTTTAAATCTATTACTTAAATTTAGAAAATATAAATATTACAGTAAATACAATACAGACAGTACGTACTATCTCATTATAACAGGTGTTTTTAAACTTTTAAACAACGCCAACAAACTCCGGCAGGTTATTCTTCGCGAAAATATAAGACAAAAATGTATGTACCCTTTCCCCTAAAGTGATTCTTAAGGGAGCTGTGAACCCCACAAAATTATCATTTAAATCTCTCCTGAATCTCTCCTGAATTTTTGCGTTTTGCCTACCTGTCAGCCAACTACATTCTATTTGAAGAGTTACGTATGGATATCTCGAAAACTGTACACCTGAGTGTGTTCCGAGAAGACGACCTTTTTTGTTAATTTACAGCGTTGATTCATAAGATGTCTTAAAATATCACGTACATCTTAGGGTTACGAAGTTTTATCCAAAAGTAAGGGTGCCAACCCCCCCCCCCCCCCCCATTTTCACCACGAAGAAGGGGTATGATGTTGCCAACCGCGTTTTCAGATGTGCAAGATTCCTGTTCTACAAAACATCATTTACTGATTTGTTGCTTAATCGCAAGTATTTTATGATATTTTGAACTAAAAGTATTTCAAAATTCTATTTTAGGGGTCGTAAATCCCCCTTAATAATCTCTTTAGGGGGAAAGCAGTACTTACGTTTTCATTAGGAATAACGTGCTGGAACTGGCGTTGTAAAAAAAAAAAAAACGGGTCTATTATATCCAAGCTTATTCGCCTTCAATTTTAAAAATTCTTTAATTTCCTTTATATTGTGAAACATTGTGAATCTAAAAGTCTGTGAACAGATTTGATTATATCGTAAGCAGCATATTTTGGTAACCTAATTTACATTTGTATAGTCATACAATCAAGTTCTTTCTCATTTAAAGGACTTGAGTGCTGTGTGTTTCTTAATTTAAAAGCATTCCTTGTAAAATGTGTGTATTGTTATTGCTATAAGATTGTATGTTTAATTTCATACATTTAAGTGTTATTAATGAAGTATTCCTTATAGAGTAATGAATTTTAAGTATTTTTAATATTTGACTGCACGAAATTTACCAATCTTATAGCTTTCTTCTGTAATATGAAAGAATTTTTACCGTGTAATATTTCTTCCGCATTATGGTGACTGCACCTGAGCTGATTTCAGTTCTTTATTAAGGGTGCTGGTCAACAAAAAATCATAATTTAACTGTACGCAATATCGTTAAACTTGTGTACATTACTTGCACGTACTCTTTTCTGGCGTAAAAAGAATTTTACATCACACAATTTTTGCATGGCATCTCAAAATCACAATTAGTGTTGTAGGGACGTACAAATGAAGTAAACAAAGACATTTACAGAAATGTCGCGGATTTATTTGGGAACAAGCTAGACTCCACAATAATTTGTTTACTGGAGCCTCGGTCAGTTTTTCATTGGATGATGCCGCAGTTTTATCGCAGACCAGGTACAGCGATATTCGGTCCGTGTTTTCTTGTAGGCCAGTTATTGGCTCAAATTCGTCCAGGAAGTGTCTTACAAACTGCGATATAATTGAGACAGAAAATCAAATGTAATCCTGTTTGAAATCTAGCTTGTCCTCAAATGAAATCGCGAAATTTCTGGGTCTCTACTTATAAGTAATTTCTACAAGTTGACAGTATTTCGTACCAAAATAACATAACGAAGTTATTGGTGACCATCGCACTTATTGCATGTTTTTAATTACTGTAACCGAGCGATGTTGCACAGTGGCAACACACATGCTGAACTCTCGTGCCGAAATCACACAGCCCCGACGCGCACGACACGACGGCCAACAGCCAATGAAATAAAAAATAGATCGTCGTAAGTCTGGCCTATTTTGTCGTCCGACCAGTAATTTTGGATTAGAAATTATTTATATTTTTCGTCGTGTCGTGCGACACGACGCGCAGATTGTACAACCTTGCAAAATAAATTGTATGGCAATTTTTTCCAATCTTTCCCTACAATGGGAAACATACGCAGCGACACAGTAATATTTACTTCTTGGTGTGTAGTGCCTCAGTGTAAAAAGAATTAATTGCAAACTCCAATATCATGTGTTCCAACGTACCAACCGATTATTTTTCTGACGAATTGCTGATTATGAAAGTTCCCGAGAATGAGGTACTATACGATTTTCGTTAGAAGGCGTATCGAAATCAGCACCTATATTATAACTTAAAACAATATTAGGAACACAGCTGCTAATATTTTTGCGCTTAGATCGTGTTCAAAACAATAGGCAACATGTAAACGAAAATTTCCCTCTTATCCACCGCCTTTGAAACTACCATAGCCAATCAGCGCCTTTTAAGTAGTTAGGTTAAATGCCGAGAGCATGGTGTCGGTCGTGCTGTAAATTCAAGTAGTCCCATTGAAATGTGTCGTGGTTGCGTTTTTGGTCGTGTCGTGTCGTGCTGTGTTGGTCGGGGCTATGTGATTCCGGCATCATTCTAAAGGACGTCGGTTCAATTTCTGGTCGGTCTTCCGTGGTTTTCAAAAATCACTCCAGCGAAGTGCTGAGATGTTCGTTAATACAGACCATGGCCAATTCCTTCCACGTCCGTGTTTCCCTGAGAAACTTACTCCGTCTATAATGACCTCGCTGTGGACGAGACGTTAGGCCTACGTCCCATCTAGTAATCAACCTACCTGCTTTTACTTTCTGTTCATTCCATAGACCAAGATGAGGCAGACCGATCTCGCTGGCTGCGCACAACCAATCTCCATGTCCCAACATTTAACTGCTTTTCTGCCAATACGGTTAGCAAAAATGGCGAGGAATGGGTTTGAGATTAGAACACTTTTTAGTAAAACAATGCTTTTGAGATGTTTTTATACTTCCTCCAAGCAGTTTGTAATGCTTTTTGATCAAATTAAAACTGGTGAAATTATTTTATTAATATAATAGTGCTTGTCATTTAAAGATTAAGATATAAACAAATACGTTTATCACTGTTGACCATGGGACTTTGACAGTTGTGTTCCTTAAGGGCAGGTCATTGTTGGGTACATGCGCAGAAGACGAATAAGCGGTTTGCCTCATCTTTAGTCTATGGTTCAGCCCTATCGGGTTCAAAACCACGGAGGTAATAGATGATGGATTGGCAACTGCCTATCTTCTCCTCGTTTATTTAGTGAAGCCGATGCCTTGTCTGCTTCTTTCAACTGCGCATGCGCAGACCGATTGTTTACGTCAGCCGCCATATTATGAGCGGCAAAAGTTACATAGTAAGCAATGTAAAACATGCACCTTTTTGCCACTACTAGTCCTGTCCTTGTCTTTCATTTTCGGCTCCCACTTTCGTGTCTCGGCTTGCACTCTATAGATTAATACCTCCATGTTCAAAAAGCGTCACGAAAAGAGACACTGTTCTTGGTGAACATTTGTATAATTTTCGTCGTTGCTGCACAATTGCGAACCCTGAACATAGCGGTTTGTGTCATTCCGTGAGCTCAGTGGGACCGCTCATCTCGTTTGAAGTCTAGCGGCGACTTCTTTGCACCTCTCTGAATCCGTTCCCGTCCGCAGCAGAGTGGTCGCTGTCAGGAGGGCGCGGTGTCCCTCCCCTGTATCTGATCGTCGAGGATTTGGACTTCCCTTCCTGGATAAGCCTTTTGGTGGGACTCCACCTTTAAGTCGCTAGGACAACGCTACTTGTTCTAGCTTGTGTACAAATTTCTGTTGTGCTTTGTGCACAAGCCGGTATACCAGGAGCTATAAGAGGCGACACGGGAGATTGCCGTTATGCTGGATTCACAATAGCTCGACACATCGTGGTAAATAATAACACAATTTTGGCTTCAAAATCCCCCTTTTTAATACGTCGTTTTCGCATGCTTTTAAATTTGGCCAGAAGTGAAGAACCATTCAATTCATCGTGATTGTTAGGTATTATAAGTGTCTTGTTATTTTAGGACTTTACAACAGCCAAGTAAAACAGTTTTCGGACGTATATTGTCGGGCTGTCGTGTCGTGATCTTCGTGCTACTGTGGATTAAGCATCAGACGGAATGTGATGGCGTATTAGCCACAATGCAGACGGAATGTGATAGCGTATTAGCCATAATGCAGGCGGAATGTGATGGCGTATTAGCCACAATGCAGACGGAATGTGATGGCGTATTAGCCACAATGCAGACGGAATGTGATGGCGTATTAGCCACAATGCAGACGGAATGTGATGGCGTATTAGCCACAATGCACACAATATGCTTCTACAGAAGAGCGTATGGTTTACAACAAGTATTACTCCCGTTCGTTGAATTAGCGACTAGTAACTTGTGTACACCAATCTTACTACACTGCGTTTCATAAATATTTGGGGGATTACAGAAATGTATTGCAACAAATTCACGCAAAGTGTATTGACAACAGTGCAGAATGAACGACGGCCGACGCAAACAGTTTACGTGAGTAGCCTATGTGTCGTGCTATGCCGCAAGTTGAAAGTACCTGCAGCTAGGCGTCGCCAGTGTGTTGTTCAGCTGGCATTCCTTAGTGTTGTGCAATGGCTGCTAAGTATGTTGAGAAATCGTTCTGTATTTTGGAATTTTAACACCACGAAGTCGGAACCTAATGCTGTGGCCCCCAAGATCACCGGAGCTCACACCTTGTGACTTTTTTTGTTGCGAGGTTACATAAAAGATGGTGTATACGTCCCACAGTTGGTAATGCCTAGTAAGAAATAGTTCTTATGCAAAATATTTTTACACTGAGTGCGCACGAATGCGGTGCGCTGGCCTTCTGATGCAATTTCCTAAGCTTTGTTTGTATGAGGCGGAAGAATATCGTGAAAGTACAACTTCAGGGCGCCGCCTGGCTAGAGCTAGTCCCTACAAAAGAAAGGGGACAGTAAGGGCCACATTGGCACGCACATCAAATGCCGCATCGCCTCTGGGCGCAAGGCACCGAGCTGACGTGTAGCCTTTCCACCAAACCATTTTTTCTGTCGGACATTAAGGTTGAAGTAAAGCAACTGCTTATGGAGCGTTGCACCAGACAATACAACGTGAAGAACTCATAAAAGTAGTACAGACACCATAAAAATTCTCATAAGAGTGCGATTCATGCAGTATATGAAATAATAAGGTATATATTTTGCAATTTTACTAAAATATGCTTTTTAAATGAAAAAACATAATCGATTACAATATTCTAAATTTTTAACCAAATTTAAGAATATTTCCATTCAGGATGCTTCAGAAAGTATAATTTGCAAGAAAATATTTGCTATGGAATATCGTCATAATGTTTACTAATGATTGTGTGTAAGAAAATCGAAACAATAATGTAGGAAAAAAAATTTTATAATTGATTTTATTTGCGTCCATTTGTCACAAACATTTATAGCTGAAACTGGCGTAAATAAAGTCGAAGATTTTCTTGTAAATTCTGCTTTCCGAAGTTTCCAAAAAGTAAATGCGCTTAAATTTTGTTTAAAATGCGGACTCTACCGATCGATTAATTTTTTTACATTTAAAAAGTACATTTTAGTAAAATATTTTATAACGTTGCAAAATATTTACATTCTTCTTTCATATACAGCATAAATCACACTTCCCTGACAATTTTTATGGTGTTTGTAATTTTTTTTTTTTATTACAGTCAGGTGCAGTGCTACATAGGCAGTTGTGCTTTACTTCAATGCGGTGACCATAGAAATTGATTGGTGAATCGTCTGTAGCAAAGTTCAATGCAGTATTATATCATGTTTTGCTTGTACTCGATTAGCGTGTTTTGAGATACGGCAGTTTCAAAAGGCCGTTTTTAGCCATGCTAGAGGGCTTAGAAATAATATTTCTAGTGAGCGTAACGTTTTGAATGCGACATTCCGTACTCGTCTGAAGCGTGTTTTCTTTCCGTAAATTAGCACATTGATAACACGTGAAATATTTTCGTTAAAAAAAAAAAAAAAACCCGGATTTCCTAACATCCTGCAACGCATTTCAAGCACCTGGGTGAATGGAGTATATTGGCTTATATGCTGTTAACGGTAAAATAAGCACTTTATAAAGCTATGCTTAAGATCATTGTTTTCTTCCGCCTTATGTACAATTAACATTGCTACGAGACTCATCACTTCATTCACGCGTCGGTCAAGTGAAACTGTGAAATTGTAAAAATAGTAATTATTTCATTTATCTGCTCATTTAATTTACACTTGGATTCATTAAAAAAAAACCAAAAGAAATAATTTAATTTATTACAAATGGTTACCCAAGACTTTTTATTCCATGTTAAGATGATGGAACTACTTCTCATACATCGTTACCAACTTTACTGGGCTTATGTCACTCAGTGCAGACAGGGACAGTGACATTTTTCTGAGGTTGGTTTCGCAAGTGCTCGCTTTATCGTTATAGGCTGTTCACTTTAAAGTGAGCACTTTTTCCTTTCAGCCATATTTTATCCTTTAGCCACCTTTTTAAATAAATATTGCCATGAAAGTAATACACAGTGTGTATATTCCACCTCACTAGGAAGTTAACATCTAAAGCTAAAATAATATATAATATATTTTTTGACTAATATTCCAAATAAGAGGGGTTTGAAAAGTGCTCACTTTACCGTGAATAGCCTTTAGTCGTATGCTTCGATGTGGACCGCGAGTCATTGGAAGCTCCCCTCGACACCCGCCTCGTTTGAAAATTAGCGTGGGGGCTGCTATCGGACAAGAGCTCACATCGTCACGTTAAGGGACGCCCGAGTGCGGCTACGAGACCGAATCCACCTGCTCCGCTAAACGTGAGTCACGCCCCGAGATGTTCAGTTGACTCAGGGCGGCCGTCCAGCTAACTTCGCGCCCACGCGCTAGGTGCGCGCGCCAAACAATGTGTGGTCTATATTTGGAAGGCGCCGGCACCACGCTGTCTTCTTGTAGCAAACTGATGAAACGGCACTTACATTGTACAGCGCCCTACACAAACCACAGACTAAAGTTGAGGTAGACCGATCTCGCTGGCTTGCGCACAGCCAATCTCTGTGTCCCAATATTGAAGTTCTTTTCTGCCTATACAGCTGGTCAAAACAGGCGTGGATCGGATTTGAGGCTAGAATGCTGTTTAGTAAACAAGTACTTTGAGTTGAGTTGTTTCTATACTTCCTCTAACCTATTTCTAATGCAGTTTGGTTAAATTTAAATTGAATAAGTTTTATTCATATAACATTGCTTGTCATTTAAAAATTAAGATACAAACAAACACGTTCATGTGACTTTGACAGTTGTGTAGGATTGGGGTAGGTCAGTTGGGTACATGCGCAGAAGACGAATAAGCAGTCTACCTCATCTTTAGTCTGACACAAACAACATTACACTGACAACAACACACACACACAAGGAGTGGGGCGGGGGGAGAAGGTTCAAGGGTCCAGGCAGAGGAATTTTAACTTTTGACATTTTTAAATTATAACGTAACGTTTTCTTTTAAACTTCAACAGAATAATTTCAAGCCTCTGTTTTAAAATTTAACTTGTTTTTAAATGTCGTAATGCGATAAATTTTATGTTTCGACTATCTAATAAATTTATTTTAGATTCAAGTAACTGAGACCATTTATGGCCTTCGGCTGGGTACTGGTGCCACCTTAATATGTTCTTTTCTGTTCTTTCGTCTTGCAGTAACTAAACCGCCCGCGTACCGAGCTGGTGTAATCGCAGTGCGCCTTTCTGGGATTGCGTCTTCCTCCGGCTGTGACCTTAGCCTAGCCACAGAGCAGGTGAGTACGCAGAATCGAAATAGTGTGCCGGTTCCTTTGATGTGAGCGAACTCGATAGTTGGTTGGCCGCGCTGAGCTACGGAAACGGGCCGTAAGTCGGAGTTACTTATGGGACAATCGCATTATTTTGTAATGAAAATGAATCGATTACGATTAATTTTCTAATCGAATAAGTAATCGGTAGAAATATTCGATTGTCTTGTTCTAATCCATACATAAAAATTGTCCGCGAATACTGTATATTTCTATACATTTGTTTAAAGCAACTCAACATTTTTCTGTTTATTATGAATAATTTATGCTATTTTGAAAATTTGTTGTTGCAAAATTAAAGTTTATATAATTGTGAAACATGTAGGTAGGTATCTCCAATGTTTTGTTTTGTTTAAGCTGAAAATCTTGAATAATTGAATTGTTTTTAAATAGTCGATGAATCGATTCTAATTAAACAATCGAATAATGTATTATTTTACAAGCGATTATCCCATCACTACTCTGTGTGGCTATTGCACATTATGGTCGGCTGCCGCCTGGTTAGTTCGTCTCCAAGATCTTATTGGTGTACGACGGGCTGGTTAGGCCATTTTGCTGGCGTTTGCGACTGGATGTCGCAGTTCACGCCATCATTCCACCTCTGTATTTGTAAGTACTCTGCGGTCTAACTGAAGATGATGTGCGTTTTCGAGATAGTTTTCCTGTGGTGGTTGTCCAGCGCCCGTGTGACGAATTAAGGCCCGGCTACAATTGGACGTCGTGGACTTGTCCCAATCCCAACGTCAAGTGACATCAGATCTACGCAGTCCAGTTATGGTCTGCAATAGCTATGTCCGAAACTGAGCTTTCTGAAATTCCTACTAGAACCAAACCAAGTTCAAGTAAATAAAATAGTCCCAACTGATACAAGATCTAAGGTGTATAGCCACTTCCTGGGGGACTTAACGCTTACCCTAGCGGGGTTGCGAGTGTGAAATGGCATTCGCATCACACTAGCACTGCAGTATCTGGTGGTCGAATCGTATTTGCATTTACTCTTTATTTCAGCGCTCCACCCACCTCTTTTTTTCTGTTCATCTACTTCTACTGTACTCTTCCTCTGTGGCTGTCATAGTTCTGTGCGTTCCTGTATCCGACCCCCGGTGTTGTTCCTGAAAGCTTATCAGGGGACAGCTTATAAAGCAACTTATGACCTAACTTAAACTAACATCCATGCCTTACTTAGAATTCGAACCCGGAACCTCCCGCACCGTAGACCGGCGCCGCACCAACCGACTGCGCCACGGGAGATCGGCCCAATCACATCGAACAGTTTCCACTTCTTCTGGTGAGGACAATACGCCAGGATCGCGAAAATCACACGGTCACTGGCACGCAACTTTCTTATTCTATTTAGGCATTAGAATACTTATACTTAAGTAAATATTCTTCATCAAGGTAAATAAAGGTTGCGTGTTACATATTATTTTGCTCTTTTTTTTTTTTTTAAGATAACTATCTGGAAAGCATATTTTTGAAGGTTTTTAGGTTGGCCATCTCTGTCTCCAGACTTGTCGCCTATAAAACATATTTGGAGCCAGCTGTGATAGCAGATTAAGCTATCAAAGGGTCTGCAGTATCTGAATCGGCGGTCGCAACAACTATATAAGACGATATGCAATAGAATGACATTAGAAGTCTCTGTGACTTCATGCCGGACTGTATTGCCGCACCGCTAGGGGTGTTCCAACAACGTAAGTACTAAATGACCTATCCAACTGTGTAATCACGCTGGAAAAAAAAAACTACCCTTTGTCGTGGTGTTGTAATAAATTATTTGTGTTATCGTTTCTTTGTCTGTGACAATTTTTTCCCCCCCATTTCGACGCCTTCTTTTAGGTGTTACTATTCTTATGGCAATGTTTTTTTTAATTCCATCCCGAACACTCGGTCGCAGTGGCCATGGATGGAGTGACGTCTTGAATTCTAAAGCGGGAGGACATTCTTGGCAAAACCTTCGTTCGTCCGTCCGTCCGCCAAAGTCGATCCAAGACGTCGCGTGGCAATGCCCGGTCGTGAACGAGTGTTGCCAGATGGTCATCAGACGTTGCCTCTTGAAGTGCGTGTTTGAAATGTTCTGTGGATAATAATTCAAAGGAAATGTAGTTAATAAGCTGAATAATACATCAGTTTTTAGCTACAGCAATGCCTTTCAATTTCTGTGTCAATCAAATTCCTTCTCTGAAAACAGATTCTTACGAGACGCGATATTAATACACTCAAAGAGAATTTTAGTACAAATCTTATTTTGCATATATATATATATATTAAAGTATTAATTTTAAGTAAAATGTATCTGTAGTTCAATGTTAATGTCGTGGGCTGATGTGCAGAAGAACGCAAGTTCAAATCTCGTCTGAGGATTAGAATTTTAACCAGTTCATAATGTATTTTTGTAATATATTTAGGATTACAATACACATTTAACATCATTATAAAAACAGTATCGATATAATAAAATGAAACCAGCCCATAATACCAGTGCATAGCGGTGTGTTATGAAAATTTAACAAATCAATATGGAATAATAAGATATTAGTATATTAATTTTATCATTCTCCATCTTGCAGTATTACCATATATGATAGAGAGTCAAATATTACAATAAATGATAGAGAGTTATGAAAACAAGGTTGAAACGAATAAAGTGACGTTAATGTAGTGAAAAATAAAATTGCTATTCACCACTTTTGAATGGTAATAATCAAATGCAAATAAATGCCGAGACCTTTTATACAAGCATTTACTTCCAAAATTGCTTTGTGTAATATATATACTTACAAAACTTCTACTTTTATTTTCGACATCCAGTATAATTGGTTATATTTTGTTTCTAGTTACGCAGATGAATGATGATTGTAAACTACTATTAAATTTGAAAAGAAATAAACATGTTTTTTTGTAAATAAAGTTATGTTGAATTTAGCGCTATCTAGACTCTATTTTGTCATTAGTGGAACTTGGTTTTATTTGAGACGAAAATCTGCAATGCCCATGCTCAGTAAACCTGGCAACAGTGTACTTCGATGATCCTTCGACTAAAGTTAGTCTCATTCTAATCGGCGTTTATGAATAAGATGTATTTAGTCCACCCTTAGTCCGGACTAACCTCAGACCAACTCCGAGGAAGATCATCTCTGGATCATCCTTGGACGAAGTTCTGACTGTGAATAAGGCCCTCAGTGTAAAGTGGTAGCGTGTGCCACAAACGTGTATTCATTTTAACAACGCGTGTTTATTGTTCGTGGTGTTGGGTTTCCTGGCGATAGAACTACTCTGTATTGCAAATTTGAAAGTGCATAGGACGATACCGTTTACCTCAGCACATTCCAGCGGCTCGTCACACGTGTGGAAGACGCAGGGTTACAGGATGTCGATCGCGACCGCGGTCGACAGGGCAGTCGAGAACCTCCTGCTCGTGCTGTGTGTGTGTGTGTGTGTGAAGTAGTGTTAATATTCATGCCGGCCAGCGAGGCGCCCTGTACCCTCGCCGTGCGGTTGTCATATCGCGCGTCGCTTAACCTGCCCCCGGCCCGCCCCGGCATACAGATGAGGTTCCGCGGGCGGGGCAGGACGTGGACCTGCTGTATCTCCCTTCGCAGCGGCGACGTCACATGCGCCTGTGCTGCACGGGGCAGGGGCGCCCTGACCCAAGAGACGCTTCCGTATCAGACGGCACGAGTTTCGGCGGTGACCCAGTGGCGGCTGGTCGACTGTTGCAAGGAGGGTATATAACCGCCCGGACGTCGTCAGGTTCGTGAAAGGATCAAGGCCTTTATTAAAGGACTAAATTTGACCTAAATTATTTACAACACTTCTGTCTCATACAGGATGTGTCTAAATTCCCATTACACAATGTAAGGGCTTGTAGTGGGGGCCAAGACGGTTATGTTTTGCATAGGAACTTAGGTGCGAAAACGTACCGTTTTCCCCACGACAAACACACCACCACCACATCACATGTTGACCTCTCCCACGTCTGCAACACACTGTACGTTGTTATTCGTCAGGGTCCACATACAAGAAGGGCTCGATGTGACGACCAGCGACGTCTACACAAACACGGTACCTACTTACCATGTTCTGGTACACACGATCACCAATACCTGGACGTCCAAGATACGCCGCAGCCATAATCCGCGCCAGCAGGCCTTCCTCTGATTCCACAGGGGTCTCGTAAATCAAGCCCTTCGTGTGGCCCCACAGGAAGTAGTCTTGGCGGAGTCAAGTGGGATGAACGTGCAGGCCAAGCAATCGGGTACCCATGAAAGTACGTGGAAGACAATGCGGGTAGGTACCGTGTTTGTGTAGACATCGCTGATCGTCACATTGATCGCTCATTGTAAGTGGACCCTGAAGAAAAACAACGTGCAGTATGTTGCAGACGTGGGAGAGGTCAACATGTGTTTTGTTTGTCACGGGAAACTGTACATTTCCGCACCTAAGTTCCTATGCAAAACGTAATCGTCTTGGTCTCCACAACAAGCCCTTACATTGTGTAATAGTCTTTTGTATATAGTATACAGTATAATAAATTATAACTTTTGAGTTTACAGCGTATAAAGTATGCGCGGCACGAGGTTTGCACGCGGCATTGCGTGTGCAGTGTATAGTATTCATAGAATATAGCACATCTATATAAAGTGTGTATTGTGTGTTTACTTTGTAATAAAATAAGTCGAGAATTACAAACTACACAATCACTTAGATCAGTCGTGGTTCTGAGTACAAAGGAAATTATCAGTTTCCAAAACAAAACCATGTTAATATAAATCATGTCCTCCAGTACTCTACGTCAGTGCATCATTCGTATCAGTACGTCGTTAACGACTCTCTCCCTCTGCTTCAGGGGCCGCGGTGGCTAAGCGGTTAGACCGCTCGCCTCTTACCAAGGCGAACCGGGTTCGATCTCCGGCCGGGTTTTCTCGGGTATCTCCCCCTCCCCCGCCCTTGCATTCCGGCACTGCACAATCTCACCGCGTTGTTAAGATCCGCCTAAATCTCTCAACTCAACTCTGTCTCTACTTCGTCGTGTAGGTGAGTCACAAACACCGTACTCACTCCTCGCTGCCGTCTGAGGCCGCGCCGCCAGCAACCTCCATAGCTCGTAGTATAACCAGGAACACTCATCACAAACAGCCATACACAATTACCCTCGGGGTGGGGTAGATAGCTCTTTTATACCTGCGCTAGTCCTTTGTAAATTATTCCAAACTAATGCATGACCAGAGATGACATTCAACATCGAGACGTTTCTCAATGGTGAAGACAAAACTAGAAGAGCCGCTGGCAGGTGGCGTTTGCTGATGATGAATGGGGAAGGGGCCGCCGATTATAAATAATATGCTGGTGCTTGCGAGTTCAGAGGCGTCTGCTAGCGGCTGATGTGTAAACTGGGAAACTTCCAGGTACACTCGAGAGAGAGCGCGTGCGCGCCAACTCTCAACTGTTTACACACCATCCGCTACTGCACTGACTTCTGGCTGGTAAGGGCTGTTCACGATAAAGTGAGAACTTCTGAAATCTTTATTTAAACGCCACTCTTCCTACCTGCAGACATTTTAACGGGCGCACCTAGCAACATGCTCTCAGTAAAGTTAGTAACGATGGAGGAAAAGCAGTTCCATCGTCTTATCGAGTCAAAAGTGTTGGGTAACCATTTGTTAAAACTAAAAATTATTTATTTCGCTTTCTGTTTGTTTAATCCATAAAAAAAAAAAAAAAAAAAAAAAACTTTTCTGATAATTTCACAGTTTCGCTTAACCGACGCGTGAATAAAGTGATGAGGCCCATGGAGGTGTTAAGTTTACATAACGTGGAAAAATACATAACGGGCATACAAGTAGATACTAAACAGGGCTTTCAGAAGTATTCAGTTTACTGTGAACAGCCTATAACCGACTGTAATCCATTCACGGTTACTTCAGTCTTTTCTGAAGCCCTGCTAAAGATCTACTTCCAGGATATTCTCCCGCCTAGTGCAAACTAAACTTAACTAAGTCTAGAAAATGACACCAAAGGACAACACACCGAATAAGTGCGCACTCAGTGTAACAGTATTTTGTATAAGAACTATTTCTCACTAGACGTTATAGACGTTACCAACACACATGTTTTATCACTGACTTTTATTCAAATTATTTATAAATGAAGCATTATTTTTTATAGATAAAATATGAATAACATTTAAATTTAACAAAAAAAAAAAGTGACCCTTGTGAACACAAGTATAAAACGCTTGTGATGTATGGCGTATGTTGGAAATAACTAAACACGTCATACATGGGGAGATTTTTCAAAGGTTTGATTTAAAAAGGCCGAAGAAACCGCGAATAGACTATACTAGGCACAATAGGCACAATACATTACATAAGGATGGCTGCACAGAGCTAAAACGGTAAGGAACGACAGTATGTTGATATTGTATTGTGCTCCGAACAACAGTACCGGCGTTGATACTGTGAAATCATTGTCACGCTTCATGTGGCAATGAGGACAAACCAGAGATGATTGGTGCGCGGAGACTATGGGACGAGTAACTAGTCTGTAATAACTTCGAATCCACAGTGATTAGGTCAAATAAGCTAGTTTAAAATTAATAATCATGTTTAAAATTTCGTAGCTTAAAGTAAAAGAAAAAAAACTGGTTTATCTAACGAACCTCCTACGAATCATCACACGTGAAATGAGTTCACTGAGAAAGATTTGTTTTCCGCCTGGTTAGGCCGTCGAATGTTATCATGCAATATGAAACTTCAACAAGACAACGCAATCTTCATGCCCTTTGATCACTGAGCTATATTAAATTTTTGAAGTGCAAATGGCAATAAAAAAAAGTTTTCGCAGTTTTTTTTTTTTTTTACGCAAGATCTTTGGTACAGCATTTTTGTTGTAGTTTTATCTTCAGTCTTAATTATGTCGCAAAATAAAAAAGATTTTGGCCACCTCAATTATTCCTAAATTAAGTTTCCGTGTTTCTTTGTGCAGTCTTACGGAGAATGGTGCAAAGCAAGCATGAGCTCCGAGAATAATAAAGACAGCGAATATCAAACAATGTAAGAAGCTGTTCGAAATTATTCTTTATATTTGGTAGTGCCAAAAATTTCGCTTGCCACCCTTTATTTTGTTACGAATGTGATACATGCATTTCCCTCTTATTTATTCGTCAGAGTTTGTCGGTAATTTAGTAATACGTTGTGTGTGTGTGTAATATTCTAGCGTATTAGCTTTTGATAAAAAAAAAACATTTTAACATACTGCATGTATTCTTTCTGTAGATAATCTATGAGGAAATATTCTAAGGAAAACGGAGTCCGGATTTTGGTGCATGAAGGGTAGATCTTCCCATGTCAGAAGATATCGAGTTTCTACGATGTTCTCCTTTTACCTGTGAACCACCAGACGTGCCGGATGATATATCGGACCATCACATGAATAGTGTATAATGAAATTACCCAAGTGGTTTCCTTGTAGCACTGCCTCGTCGCTTGCGCGGGAGGGGGTGACCAGACGTGGTTGGACCGGCAGAGAGGTTTACATTAGGTTGCCATGGGACGCAAGGGGTGGCTTCTCTCTGGAAGGGTAAGAATAGCTCGAGTAAGTTGACTTTTATGTGTGGTCGTCAACATAGAGGGTAGGGGGATGGCGAGGGCAGGCACATTCGGTGTGGGGACTCTTGCTTTCTAATGTTTTGTGAGACGTTGTGACCTTGAGGTATCCAGTTAGATAAGCGAATTAGACCAGGACTCACAACTGGCTGGGTTGTTAGATCGCCAGTCCCCCACCCATTTTTTTTCGCTTGTATTTATGGCAGATGCGGAAAAATTTTTCGAATCTGAATTCTGTTGAGAATAACGGTATTGACCACTGAACCCGACATGTTGTTCCAAATTATTGTCAGTCGTGCGAGGGAACAATGCGTATTTCGTACTGAAAACAAGTTTTGGCTATAATTGTGTAAATTGTAACCACACATTTATTGTGTAGGATACAGTGACGCTTGTAATTCATTCGCTGGTCGGCCTAATAACACGTGTTTGTGAACGCGAGAAGAAAACTTCTGTAACCCGAGGAATTCGTGACCCCCCCCCCCCCCCCCTCTCCTGGATCACATTTCTCTTGGGCTATTCATTTATTGCACACATTTCTTGCTACAAGACGTGCTGCGCAACTGTTTCGTTAGCGAGCTAGGAATATGTTTTAGGAATACTCAAAGACTTGGTTCAACTCTTAAGACACGTATGTTGTCGTAGCCCAGTTTCAACAGCAAAACTTAAACTATGTTGGCTGCAATTTACTGTTTTCGTTTAGCCAACAAAATTTGTAAAATTTTCACGTAATCGTTTAAATATAAGCGTAATATAATTAAGTTTGGAATGCATATAAAAACGGAGTCATGTTAGAATGACAGTTATTTGTGAAGAACGGTAGACATTCATAATATAATTCTTTGTACGTAACTTTCGTCTGAGAACGTTAGCAAAAATTCCAATGACTTTGTAGTACTAAACGATCAACTAATAGTTTGTAAATGTGTAATTAATTCGGATGTAATGTCATACCGCTAAAATATTAGAGCCTACGGAGTTCAGATCGTGAAGCAGTGTGCGTAGAAGTTTTTGTGTAAAATTTTCCTCTAGATATCGCCAGTTACATTTGGTATTAAGGAAAGAAATATACAGATTTGAAGGAAACTGCCTCTTTGATCTTTCAAGCACAGAAACTCCAATGAAGAAAAGACACCATCAAATAATGTGCTGGTCCCAACCCAAACTTTTTTTTTTATTTGAACCAGACACTATCTTCTTTTGATATATATTTCGATGAGCCAACAACGCATTTGCCGACAGCAGCTGATGCCATTGTTTGCCCACCGAGAGCACACCGTATTGATTTATTTGCCCCGGACAAACTTGATTGTTAGTCGACTCGGCGCGTTACAAATGATCTCTGTCCAGCGCGGCGCCATGGTGTTCTTGAGGCCATCCGTCTTCCTTTGCGTGCCTCTCGTGTGATGGGAAGTCTGTGGTGCAGTCCCGGGACCTTCCTGCCCCCACCACTTACCCTCCTCCATTTCACCCCTTCCCGTACACCTCCGCCTTCAACCTCATCACAATCTCGCTACACGACTAGAGAAGACGACCCTTTTGCCAATTTCTGGGCCGGGTGCATGCCCCGACTCGGAGACGATCCCCTCAAGATGGTGGAGACAATGAGGGAGGGGGGGGGGGGAATGTCGTCGATGAGAAACGCTCGGCTACAGACGTGCTGCCGTGAACGGGGCGACCATAACTAAGATGTCTGCCAGCTCCGAAAAGCCCCATGAAGGTGACCGCACGTAGAGCTCCGCATGCATTCTTCTGCTTCCTGGAATCCTACCATCTGGCCCATGTCGGAGCCCAGTTTTTGGCACAGTACTGAAAACAAGTGTTTGGACACTCTGGCGGCACCAGTAAATGTTTACCGTGATACAAGAATATAGCTGGATAACGATAAAATAAACACTTTTTGAGAAAGGGAAGGCAGTATACAAGCCCGTGAATGCGTGTGTTTCAGCGGTGGCCGCAAAGTTATGAGGTGTTTTGTGTCTTAATCCACAATGAAAAGTATACATATTGTTCAGATTGGTAGATTCTGATATTCTTTCCACATAATTCGGGTGGGACTCATAACATGTTAATGTCCCCAACATAATCACTGTCTTTCCATGATCGACGAATGCGTGTTATCCGTCGATTAATCAATAAGTTCTTGCTTAACGTCGTTACATCTTGTAGAAATATAGCTGCAGAATACGGAAAGAGCTAACTCAGCTTGGTTTTCAAAAGTCTGTTAAAATGGCTTGGGACATAAATCAATGTTGAATTTGATAGTTGAAACTTAAGGGTTTTTGGCAGCCAGTATAGAAAATCCAAGAAAGGGCAATTCCAGACAGCAGTTTTCGCCAACTTTGGGAACAAATATTTTATCAAAGTGATACGTTTCTATCGAGCTATTTTCTTACACTTCATTGCGACACAAGATATCGAGGAAAAAGAATGTATCGCTCTGATAAAAATTTTTCTTGCAAAGTTCGCAGAAATTCTTATCTAAGATTGCCTTTCATATATTTTCAGTACTGGCCTCCAGAGATGCGTAGGCTTTGGTAAATAATTTTTGCATTACTTATGGACCGCGCATTCTTTTCCGAGTGTACATTATACAGCATAAGCCAACCCCCCCCCCCCCCCCGGAATATTTAGCGCGCACTAAAAACAGTTGATGTACGGTTGACGAAACAATTTTGAAATAAACTTTAAGAAAAAATCTTTCTCGGTAATTTTACCTGTATTACAACATTCATAGTTACTGGAGTTCTCTAGGTTGATAGCGTTCAGTGAACATGAGGTGGAATGAATGCTCTTGCCAGTTGAGCAATGTCTATGCCCGAACACTGAGATACTTAGCACATAGGATATCTTATCGCCTCTACGTTGTGAGTAGGGATAGGAAAATTTCGCGAATTCATTTCAGGACAAGATAGACGTCCAAAACGTGTACGTTAAAGTCGCCTTTGCAATTGGATCATAGATCATTAGATAAAACCTGGACGAGTGTGATACAATAGCAGACTTGCAAGGAAACAAGTAGCGAGTGCCATACTGCCAGGCGTGGACTAACACTGGCTACTCTCTGGGGCAGCAGCAGCCAATGAACACAGATCTGAGGCTCCAGTGTACACAGGACTGTGGAGTCTAGCCTACAGGTCATTGAACTGGCGAAATTTTCCTATCCCTAGTTGCGAGGTACGGAATTGGTTTGGAGTTCTCCACTGCGCAACCGAGTTGCTATGCAGGGATTTCATTTCCCAGTAAATAATTTTGAAAACGCTTGTATTGTAAATTTCACTGTAACAAGTGAGAGATAAAACAAAACTAGTCTACATAAATTAATTTTTCTTAAGCTTTTTTGGTTTAAAGATACTGTTCTTTGTATACATACACATACACACACAGTTACTTTACTGACACTGTGCAGTTCATTTGATGGCTTGCAGAATTTACAAACTCATAAAGTAAGTCGCTACTTGGCGTTAGCCCTCAGCAAAGTTGCAAGTTTTTACTTGTTTTAAGTAGCCTGTAAGCTGCCAAAGTTCACGTCGTGAAGTGGAGCACTGATAAATAACGCTTTATCTGTACGTATGTTTGTGTACGGTATTAGCATAAGAAAGCAGTGAAACAAATCCTTACTTAGTGCAAGGAAAAGAAGTGAACTCGGTTTCTCTTTGCGAAACTAGAGATAAAAAGGCTATCCTATATCCCACCGCCTCTTGAACTATCTGCTAATGAGATACCTGACCCCTGCAGCGAGGAAGAACAAAAAAAAAAATGCCGTGTACTCAACACCCGGTTGTAATTGCAGAAGTTGGCAGAACTTGCAACAGTGCAGCTGTCTTGCGGGAATTTTAGCCAATTACCCGGACGATAAAAACTCCCGTTTAAGCGTCCTGCTTGACAATTTTGTGTTAAAGAAAAAAGGAAATTTTTGTTTGCAAGTGCAGTTACATACACTTGTCCGCAAATGAATTTTTAATTAACTCAGTTTTTCTTTCGGTATTTTGTAAAAATGTCGATCATTTTACCCTCTGTATTATTTATTATATTGCAGTTTGCCTTTCGCTGCATTAATTTGTATTTATCTTTAAACAGAGCTTTGCTATCATCAGTTTATTAATATTTTTATTGAAGCTATAAGAAATACGCTCATGCGGAGATATGATGTAGAAACATTGTATCTAGTAATTCAAAATAGATCCTAGGAGGTAGAATATTCACCGAAACGAATATCATCGAGAGTATAGGAAGGCAGGCTAGTGGCCAGAAGAGAATACCAAATGGTATATGTATTGTCTTTCACAATCACTATTAAGGGTCGTAACAGAGAGCAGAGTCTTGACTTGTGTCGTAAGACTCGACTTTACTTCATGCAGAAATTCCTAATTTCCGTGTCGTAATTGCAGTTTGAGTACTGACTAAGAATTTCTGACCATAGAAAATTTTAAATTTTACGATTTGTTATTTTCATCGTACCTAATTTTACTGTGTTTTGTTTGGTATGTAAATTTGTTTTATATTGCTCATTTTGTGACAATGTTTCTTTTAACAGTTCAAATGTAATTCTGTACTACAAATTAAGGAAAACACAGTGTCTTAACTTCTATAGTAGCAATTTATAACACTGCACTTTACAAAAACTCATATCAGCAGAGATGAAAGAATATGATATTGTGGATCACGCCGAGCCTTAAATGTTAGGTGTAAAAACGCCCTCTTCCCACTCCATTATCCTCTGTTAACCTGTAACACCTTGCGGCTTATCGTTACAAGGAGGGCTATGGAGATGAACAATTGAGTTCGTGAGTCGAGAGATTTGGACGGCTCTTGACGTGGTCCGGAGTGCCGAGAATGCATTAGAAAAACAGTTTTTGGTACGTTTGCTTTTTTCACTGCTAGTTTTCTATCCATTCGATTCTGATAAAGGCTGTTCGCGTTAAATTGAGCACTTTTGAAAGCCCTGCTTGAGATCTACTTGTATACATGTCGCGTATTCTTCATCCTTATGTAAAATTAACACTGCCATGGGCCTCGTCACTTTATGCATGCGTCGATCAAGTGAAACGTTGAATTTATAAAAGAAGTAAATATTTCACAAATCTGCTCTTTCTTACACTTCGATACATTAAAAAAGTGCAAAGCGAAAGAAGTACTTTAAGTTGTAACAAATAGTTACTTAACACTTGACGTTAAGATATGGAATTATTTCGCATCCATAGTACCAACTTCACTGGTCGTGTGTCACCCAGTGCGCCCATTATAATATATGGTGGCACGGGGCAGTGACTTTTTTCTAAGGTTGATTTCAAAAGTCCTCACTTTATCGTGAGCAGCCTTTATTCTCATTTCACGCATTAAGAATGTCTGCCTGCTCTCCCTGTCTTTATCGGGAAATTGCTGATTCAGCACCGATTAGCTGCAGTAACAGTAAAAAGAGCATTTCTTCCCAAGTTGTTGTCAACCTTTCATTCTCATTCGCTTCCCATTTTCCCCAACGTCCAGTATTTCAAATAGTTGCAGTTGACGAGGAATAAACGAACAGTTGTTATTATACTGAATTTTTGCAGTATGCACGTGAACTAACTCCGTAGAGAGAAAATATGGTAGTGTGTTCATGCTAGTTGCACAGCAGCATTTCTCCGTATCCCAACATTGAACTGCTTTTCTGCCAATAGCACTTCCGAAAACGTTAGTAGGATTTGAGGTAAAAACACTGTTAATGTAAGAATAGGTTGTTCACGGTAAAATTAGCACTTTTGAAACCCCTGCTTAAGATCTGCTTCTATGCGCGTTGTGTATTCTTCCGCCTTATGTAAGATTAACATCGCCGTGGACCTCGTCATATTATGCATGTGTCGGTCAACTGAAATTGTGAAATTATTAGAAAAGTAAATATTTTACATATCTGCTCATTTTTGCACTTCGGCGCATAAAAAAAAACAGAAAGCGAAAGAAATTATTTAAATGGTGATGTAACACTTATAATACGACATTAAGTTATGGAACTAATTTCCATCCATCGTTACCAACTTTACTGGACGCATGTCACTCGGTGCGCCCGTTAAAATATATGCAGACAGGGACACTGACTTTTTCTAATGTTCGTTTCAAAAGTGCTCGTTTTATCGTGAACAGTTTTTATGTGATCTGAAACGTTTTTACATTTTTTTTGACAAATTTTAATGTAAGTAGATTATATTCAAGTTGGCCAGAGTATTTTACTCGTGTAAAAGGCTGTGTCTGTTGAAAATTAAATGTAAACAAATACGCTCATCACTGTTTATCATGTGACTTAGACATTTGTGTTGGCAGTAGACGTGTCAATGCTGGGGACTTGCACAGAAAACAAAAATCTGTCTACATCATATTTAGTCTATAATCCATTTACGGTTACTTCCAACTTTCCTGAAACCCTGCGAAAGTTATACTTCTAGCATATTCCTCCGCCTCATGCAAACAAAAGCTTAACTAATTCCAGAAAATTACACTAGAGGGACTTCGCATCGCTTTCGTGCGCTTACAGGGTAATAATATTTCGCGTAAGAACTCTTTCTTACTACGCATTTTCAACACACCTATTTTCTCTCTGGGTTCGTTCATGCCAATTATAAATGGAATATTATAATTTATAAATAAAATACAAATAAAAATTCAATTTAAAACAAAATAAGGCACTTTTATGTTAACACAAATACAACACACAACCAAACACGTCATACATGGGGTGATTTTTCAATGGTTTGGCTCAAAAAGTGTGAAGAAATTTTGAATCGAATCGACTAATTCTGATGGATGTTGGTCTCCAACATAAACGAGAAAATTTTTTTTTAATTGTCAAAACGACTGACTTAAGATATATTTTTTTTTTCCTTTTCACTCCTTCCTTCTAATTCTCGTGTTCTTACAGTGCTCGTAGAATGTGCAACTTAAGTATCGCCATAAAACGATCGAACTTTGCGTGCTTGTTTGTGTCATGTGGCCAGTTTCAACACGCACTTGCGTATCCCTGCCTAGCTCCGTAAAAGGAAGGTTGCCTCGTCGTGTGGCGATTCAATTCCTAGAAAATGACCCGCATAAACTAGTTATTTTTGAAGACTAGGCAGTTCCGGAAAGAAAAAAAAACATCAACCTGCACTGCCGTGAATTTCGAGCAAGGCTTGGTATCCCCTCGCTCTCATGACTGACGTTTTTTTTTTTTTTTATCTCGTCTTGCTTTCCCCACTGTCCTTGCATAACAGAAATACTGTCTAACGAAACAGGACTAGTGAAATAAAACAAATAATTGGTACCTGAATTTTTTTAAATTTCTAACATTTCTAGGAAGAAAAAATTTCTAAGGTGAAAATAGTCAAGAGTCGCTCGGTTTTGCTTCGTGTATAAAAATTTCAACTAAATAAAATAACTAGAGAATGTTAAAGAAATATTCCCACATTTATAACTTATAGCTTACGTTATACAGTTACCTAAGACTAAAAGTATAGAATACAAAATTATATCTGTCGCACTCTAAGGATAAGGTAGACTGATTTTAATCATCTGCGATTGGCCGCGACATTGACTCAGGAATTTTAAGCATAACTGCCAAAATCATTTTTAGAAACAAGACATGGGCGCCTGTTTGCATTTAATATTTCTGCAGAACTGTTCTTTTTCAAAAACGAAATGTTTCTCATAGTTTTAATAATTGAGACGCGGGAATTATGAGAGTCCAGGCGGTGATAAGATAAACTTCAAACTTGTAGTCTAACTTCCTGGTTAGTTTTGCCACTCTTCGTAACATTATCTTCAGGACGGTGAGCCAGCAACATAGTCTGTCCCGCCAACGAGTGTACTTTATGACAATCCTGAAAATTAGTTTGGTATACATTTATCTCCCTGGCAAGATATTCTCTGTTGACCTACTGGTTAGGTTGGACAGTCAGCTGAGTGTGTTTATGTATACGTAATATGAGGCGGAGGGAGACACCGCTGTAGCCATAGAAACAGATGTAAATATAACTTTCTTCAGAGCTGTCAAAAAAGTGCACTCGTTCGTGGGGCAGACCCATACGAATGTAATTGGATGACGAGCTAATCGCATACAACCTATTACAGAGGATGAAGTGCGTATCATGAAGGAGCAGCCAGTAAACCGATAGATAGCGCTTGAGTTGTTGTATACAGAGCTGTCGAGTAAAGTCTTGTCATCAAATGAACTGGCGAAATTTCCACCTGAGGGGCGTATCAGAGTTCGTGAGGAATGGAGGTCTTGATAAAAATAAAATAAAATAACTATATTTATTCTCAGTGCTACATACAGTCAAACATCTGTTATTTACCGGTCTGAGCATCCTATTAACTCTTATTGTTCTTATTGAGCGCAATATTTAATTACTATCTCCATTTACATTAAAGTCATTATCACAATATTTACTCTTGTTGCTAATGTCTCGTAAACTGCTCCAATTATTTCCAAACGGTTAGTTAAAAATGTCTATTTCCGTCGTTCCGAATGTTTTTTTCACTCGCGCATCCAGTCCACAGTCCCGCAGATCAGTCCCACTCTTCACTGCACACAAGCTCGCCGACGTACTCTCGCAGATCGCTGTAGTCATCCCTCGCCGCTCCGGAATCGCCCAACTGTCGCTTAAGGTCGCACGAGACGCCAAACTCTGGGCTTTTAATCACACCCTCCTCCGAGGCCCGCACGCGATATATATAATTTGAACGTTCTTGGCAATCCCAGTTGTTCTGGGAAAGGTAATGGTGATGACATTCCTGCGTGATAAATGTAGAAATAAGAGCTTCTCTATGTCAGCGAGGTGCGAGCTGCGATAAGAATTATCGTGTCGGCTCACTTTCTGTAAAAGATACGCGGCCACCAACCTACGCTCGTCTGTTCATTCAAAACGATCCCTCATCGCTGCCGCCGCTATCATATTTCTCTCTGTCCTCACTTACTCGCGCGGGGAGGGCCAACCTCAGCAGCGCGGACCAGCGACAAGTAACAATATCATAGTGGCATTAGAACTCGGCCATAGTTAGCGTATTAACCCTTTCAAACCCACTTTAATTTACGGATTCAGGTATTGCAAATAACAGATGTCAAGATGCGTGCTGTACTTAATTCGGCCCAACACTTGTTTCGTAGTCGCAGCCAATGAGCTGTAGTCTACATGTTCGGCTACAGTTGTATGAATGAGTTATGAACTAGACCAGCAAGACAGTTTGCGAATCACCTACCCACAAGTAAGATCATTGGTCATTGAGCTTCGTAGTGTGAAGTATAGACCATAATTTACCCACGCATACGTCATGTACACAATTGTGTACACCTGGTCTGAATTGGTTAAAATTTCAAAGCGTGTATGTATACAAATAGTATATTAATGTTGGATCCAAGCCACACGTTTCTGTCTACAGTAAATCCGGTCAACATTGAGGCTTAACAAATTGGTTACTGCGTAGATGGAATGTGTTCTGTATCCCATGTTTCCTCTACAATCACTGCAGATTAAGAAGTTCTCTTATCCCCTGCGTAATATTATGCTGTCGCAAATATACACAGACATGGACAGAAGTACACTCGGGAAAAAGGTTTAGTTGCGGATACCAAATAAATTGGCTAGTAAAGAATTTGTTTACCATGAACAATATTTTCTTCACTCAACTGAACAGCTGTTGCTCCAAACATCTGCATTAGTTCCTTTAAACCAAATAAGTAATTTAATAACAACTTGAGACGAATTCATAATTTCTCGTACCGAAAGGAGCTGTTTCAACTTCACCGTGATAAATTTTGGAAGTTACTTAAGTTACCCAAATGACGCCTGGATTATTCATGCCTGGATTCGTCCTGTAAACCTTCAGTAAAGAAGGCAGGTGCTTTAAATAATGCCGAGGTAGTGTAAAATTAAGGCACTCGCCCACCTTCTGCGTGAACTGCATCACAGTGTGTGTGAAATTTCTGAATTGTAAAGAGCATACACCTCACAAAACTGTGAATACAACGTACAACTCAGCTTGCATTTCGAGAGTCTTTAAGCACGGCCAAAACATTTCCGCAACGCTATAAGTGCAGTTATAAATTATAAAAGCATGTTAAACTAATGTAGCGTATTGCAGTGAAGTTTAGTTCAGACTTTTCAGGGAATAAAATAACACGGTCCCCGTTTGAATTCCCATGGTTGCAAAAAAAAAAAAAAAAAAAAAAACCGCCAGTTTACTGCTTTGCGTTTAGGGACTATGACGCCGTATACGTGCATGGTAGTATCGCCCGTAGCTCTTCCTTGCTGCCGTGACTCAAAAACGCCTAACGCCTACAAGCAGGCGGATGTCCGAGTGTCACATTTTTTACAATCTTTCCTTCCCAAAAAAATATTCGTTCAGAGTTTCGGGATGAACTATGTTAAGGGGAATGGTGCACGAAATCAGTATATTTACCGGATTTACGAAATAAGTCGTTTTCCAAAGGGTTTATCGAAATCTTTTGGCTCGTCAAGACGTAAATAATAATTTTCAACGCCTTTTTGCGTTGCTATATATTCACTGCACTGCCTTCGTTATTTTCGGAACACTAATGGAAGTTATGACTTCAGTGCTCCGAGAATAACTAACACAATGAATTGGAAACAATGTAAGAAAGTGTTCAAAACTGTTATTTGCGTCTTGTCGAGCCAAAGATTTCGAAAAATCCTCTGTGAAACAAGTTGTGACGAAAATAATATAAATAAACAGTTTTCGTGCACCATTCACCTTAAAGTACGTGCCTTTGATCATCAAGACTTCACGCTGCATAATGCTAAGAGGATACGCTAGCGATGGTGGTTCGAGTCTAATCCCCAGTGTGGCTCATTTTATGGCCACAGGACCTGGTTGATTTGCACTGCAGGCCGTTCAAGTTACGCAGACCTCTCGAGTTTAGCCGTTAGATGCGTAACCGTGAGATGCGGATACGTAGATTACGAACATTTCAACTTTGGAGACTGATGAGTAATAGGAATTATTTTATTATCGTCCCCGCGCTTCAACTGCCATCCAGGTTATCCCTTCCCTTCTCATTACATTTTGCTACTTCTGGAAAGACCGCGGAGATTAAGTGTAAAAGGAAGCTGATAGGAAGCGTCTGCAGCTCGGGCGAAGAATCGTATAACTCTTGCCGGCGTGTGGACTCGAACCCGGGTATTCCTTACCACGCGTCTGTCGCCCGTGCCAACTTTTTCATAACATCTACTTCGCAAATAACAAGGCGAAGTCTACTTTATGTCGCCTATGTATTCTTAGCTTTCTTTTCCTGTTTTGTTTTCTCTATGGCAACTGAGTAATGTGTATAGGCTCTTCACGGTAAAATGAACACCCTACTTAAGATCTAAAACCAGAAATTGAAAGAATTATTTTTAAGTTATCACAAATGGTTATCTAACACGTTTTATTAGACGTCAAGATATGGAACTACTTTCCGTCCATCGGTACCAACTTTACTGGGCTAATGTCACTCAGTTCACCCATTAAAATATATTCATACATGGGGCAGTGGCTTTTTTATAATGTTAATTTCTAAATGTTCACTTTATCTTGAACAGCCTTTAAATACGGCGAATCATACGTACGCGGTATGGGCTCATGCATACTTTTTTTTTGCGTGCACGTTTTACAGTCCGTGTAGCGTCACTTTGCTTGAGGTGATTTTTTTGTAAGTTTGTGTACTGCAGTTATGCAGGAAAGGCTAAAAAGCTGCGAACTGACCTCACGAGTGGATTTCGAACTCGTGTACCGTACTTGATAAGGACGATCACGACTGGTAGCTTGGGATTTCTTAAGAATGGGCTTGCCTGTCCTTTACTGTTTGGTCCTAAGTAAAGGCCCTTGCACAATTGAAAACTTTACCTTTGACAGTTCCATTGTGTCAAGCTCCATAAGAAACAACATGTAGGAAAGCAAACGTAAAGTCAAATGTTAAAGTCAAGCACTCTTGACTTTACGATTTCAAACAGTTGAAATTTAAAGTCAAAGTCAAGCAGTCATTTTGCCGAGAATCTAACAGAGGTTATGTGGAAAGTGCGTTATTTTATTGTAGTGCGATTTTAATCTCGGTATATTAAACAAAGCTCGTCTTAAATTAAATAAATGGTAAACAAATATAATGTGAAGAACTATATGAATTAACGTATTTCAATAAAGTAAACAAATTATTTTTTTGTTTTGAAATCAACTTTTAATATAAATTTTAAACCTATTTTTATAAAAGGTGCGTAAAATGCATTCCTGGATAATATAAGAATTATTTACATAACAAGATACACATTTTTACGAAGCTGGCAGAACAGATGTTCAATTGTCTGAACTCCGACTTTACAATTGTTTTGTGTATTGGTGGCTTCGTTGGAGGAAAGGGAACGTAAAGTCAAATGCTAAAGTTTTCTACTGTGTAAGAAGCATAAGTTGTCTTGTCCAAAGTGCACCGGTACTCGTCATGGGTCAAAGGTCTATCCCAGTCTCTGAATACAAATGACGAGTGCAAGCAGTCGCGTTTTCTATAGGCTGTTTACGGTAAAGTGAGCACTTTTGGAAACTCTATCATTTATAATAATAGTCAATAAATATATATTATTGTAGGATCAGACGTTAACTTTCTCGAGTGCGTTGGAATATATACACTGAGTTTAGTACTTAAAATGTGGTTAAAGGATAATAAATGGCTGAAAGGAAAATGTAGTTAGGGCCTCAAAAGTGCTCACTTTACAGTGAACAGCCTATACCACTCAGTATGCCTTTTATTATCTATTCGCGGGTTTTTTTCACTCTTCTTTAATCAAACGTTTGGAAAGTCACTCCATATATGACGGGTTTGGCTATTTCCTAAACATACCATGTATTACAAGCGTTTTGTATTTCTGTTTAAATGAATCTGCTGTATTTTGGTCAAATTTAACTTTCACTTAGGGCCTATATTATTCTCTAATTAATATGAATAAAAACAGTGAAAAAATAGGTGTGTTGTTAATGCTTAGTAAGAAATTGTTCTTAAGCGAAATATTATTACATAGTGCGCACGAAAGCGGCGCGTTTTCCTTTTGGCGTAATTTTCTGCTCTTGGTTAAGCTTTGTTTGCAGGAGGCGGAGGAATATCCTGGAAGTAGAACTTTAGCAGGGATTCAGAAAAGTTGTAAGTAACAGTGAACGAACTGTAGTATGTAGTAGACGTGTATAGGGACAACTGTGACTTATCTTAAAGAGCTCCACCTATTTGGTACCGTTATGCACGTGTGAATACTTAGACAAGGGATGTTCAGGGTGATTATGGCACGCGCATCAACGGCCTCGTCGCCTTTACGTGCAAGACACTACCACGTTAAAGCATTTTCGTTCTGCAGCTTGCATAGCAGACGCAGAGTAGATAAGTACACAGTTTAAACGGCGTGGCTGTTCCTGTGACGTTTACGCACCCGTTCGCTGGTTGGCTGCGGAAGGTTCCCTATTGGTTGGTGTTCTGGTTCCTCGACCAGACTCTTGTTACAATCTCAATCTCCGCTAAGTTAAACTCTCAGCTAACTATATAATTACCTGGTGAGCGTCCGTGATGGCGTCAAATAATAATTCAGATAATTTACAAAACTACTAATTTAATCTCAGCTTGAATTACAGTAAATTATAGAATACTATAATAACAAAATGTAGCTAGTTGCGCGAACGGAATCCTCAGAATGTTTCTGTAAGCAAAAAGGACAACATATTATAGTTGAGATACTACATTACATTCAATTTGTGTATAAAATCCATTCCCAGTTACTTCAGCCTTTTCTCAAGCCCTGCTAAAGTTCTACTTCCAGGATATTCCTCTGCTCCGTACAAACTAAGCTTAACTAATCCTGGAGAATTACACCAGGGGGACAACGCACCGCATTCGTGCGCACTAAGTGTAACAGTATTTTGTATAAGGACTATTTCTTACCAGGCGCTACCAACATACGTATTTCCTCCCTGTTTTTATTCAAATTATTTATAAATGTAACATAATAATTTATATATAAAATTAGAATAGCATTTCACTTTAACAGGAAAAAAAAAAAGGAACTTTTATGAACACAAATATAAAAAGCTTGTGATACATGGTATATGTTGGAAAAATGTCTAAACACTTCATACATGGGGAGATTTTGCAAAGGTTTGATTCAAAAAGGCCGAATAAATCGTGAATGGACTACCGGCTTGCAGACGCCCTGACCTGGAGTCCGTCACGTCTGGGTATCGTAGAGGGAGTGAGTCGGGCCCGGAACTGAACGCCTTTATATATGTGCCTCCGATGACGACGTTGCCACTCTGCAGTTAGTCCCGCCCTCGGTGTCATGACCTCAACAGCGTGGCCGGCATACGGCACACCTCCTGGATTTGTTCGCAACACTGGGCTGCTGGCTGACGAGTAAGTGATACCGGGCGCTGATTGGTGAACGGCTTTCCAACATTTTTTTCCATAGCCAGTGACGCAATGTTGCGGGCGTGTGCGGCTCACTGGAGAGTTCGCGACATGAGCGGCTCTTTCGCCTCTGTATTCTGTTAGTGGTATCCTTACTAGCTTGTGTTCATCCTAATATAGGCTATTCACGGTAAAATGAGCACTTTTGAAAGTCCTGCTTAAGATCTACGTGTATGCACGTTGTGTATTCTTCCACCGTGTAAGATTTAACATTGTCATGGGCCTCATCACTTTATTCACGCGTCGGTCAAGTGAAACTGTGAAATTATTAAAAAAGTAAATATTTTACAAATATGTTCATTTTTACACTTCGATGCATTTAAATAAAAGAGAAAGCTAAAGAAATAATTAAAATGATTAAAAATGGTTACGTAAAACTCTCTAGTCGACGTTACGATACGGAACTACTTCCCATCAATCGTTACCAACTGTACTGGGCGCATGTCACTCAGGGCGCTCGTTAAAATACATACAGGTAGGAGCAGTGACTTTTTTGTAAGGTTGAATTCAAAAGTGCTCACTTTATAGTTAACTGCCTTTATCTCTCTTAATATTAATTCAGAACTTTTAATTACGCACGGAGCTACCTTAGGGAAGTCCTGAAACCATAATGTACTGAATTCATTCTATATTTTACATGTTGCTGCTCTTCAGAACTTCCCTTGGCCCGTAAAGCTCGCAAGAGCGAAGGAATGTGCGGAGTTCACTCGAGCGATAATCTAAGAACCGCGTGGAGATTTACAATGGGATGCGTCGCGTGCCGCGGTAATCCCATCGCGACTCGTGCGCCCCTGACCTTGGGCGGATTGATTCTCTGGGGTTATCTGTAACGAATGTTCTGGTCAGTGCCCTAACCACTCTCACCTTTACTCGGGGTGCGGAAAATCTTCTTGATCGGGCCAGCGAGACTGTTTACGGTTGAAGTAAAGCAATTGCCAATGGAGCACTCTACTTGAATTTGCAATGTGAAGAACTAGTAAAAAAATTAGTTCATACACCATACAAATTGTCAGAAAAGTGTTATTTATGCTGTATATAAAATAAGAATGTATTTTTTTTGCAATATTATAAAATATTTGGTAGGCTGTTCACGGTAAAGTGAGCACTTTTGAGGCCCTAGTTACTTTTTTATTTCAGTCGTTTTTTATCCTGTAACCATTTTAAAAAATGAATATTGCAATGTAAGTAATAAACACAGTGTGTAGATTCCACCAAACTCGGAAGTTAACGTCTAAATCTTAAATAATATGTATTTATAGACTATCATTCTAAATGCGAAGGCTTTCAAGAGTGCTCACTTTACCGTGAATATCCTATACTGAAATGTACTTTTTAAATGTAAGAAATTAATCGATCGATAGTCCGCATTTTTAACTAAATTTAAGGGCATTTCCGTTTTGGATACTTCGGAAAGCAGAATTTACAAGAAAATCTTCTTCGAGAAAGATCGTCATAATATTTACTGTGATTATGTGTAATAAAATCATAGTAATAAATGTACCATATCAATTTTATAATTAACTTTATTTGCATCAGTTTCAGCCATAAATGATCGTGAAAAATGAACTCGCATAAAATCAGTTGCAAAAATTATTTCCTACATTATTGTTACAAATTTCTTACATACAATCAGTAAACCTTATGTCGATATTCCACGGCGAAGATTTTCTTGAAAATTCTGCATTCTGGAGCTTTCAAAATAGAAAAATGCTTAAATTTTATTAAAAATACAGACTATTTATTTAATTTTTTACACTTAAGAAGTATATTTTAGTGAAATATTTAATAATGTTGCAAAATATATGCATTCCTCTTTCATATACAACGTAAATCACACTTTTCTGACAATTTTTTTGGTGTCTGTATTACTTTTTTTTACGAGTTCTTCACTTTGTATAGACAGGTGCAGTGGTCCATAGGCAGTTGCTTTACTTCATCGCTAAGCCACGACGAGCCTCCGAGCGGACAGTTCTGAGAGTTGAAGAGTTTGGAGGATTGTGTGACACATTAAGCGATAGATGTGCGAGGACGGCGAGGAAACGACTGACAGAGCGACAAGTGGCGACCATAGACTAAAGATGAGACAGGCTGGTTATTAGTCTTCTGCGCTTGTACGCAACATTGTCTGAGACAGGCTGGTTATTCGTCTTCTGCGCTTGTACGCAACATTGACCTAACCCAAAGGAAACCCAACTGTCAAAGTCACATTGTCAACACTGATGAATGCGTTTGATTATATATTAATTTTTAAATGACAAGCACTTATTATATTAATTAAATACTTTTAACAATTTTAATTTAATCAAACTGCAATACAAATTGGTTAGAGGAAGTATTCATAAATCTCAAAGTATTTGTTTACAAATCCGTTTTCTAACGTAAAATCCAAACCATGCATTTTTCGCTAGGTATTCCCTATGCCCTGAAATCCTTCGTTTTCAAATATCTGATCGGAAAAATAAGCTGTAGTGAAACAAAGTAAATACAAGATGGAAGAAATACTATCCCCTTAAGTATTCATGACATTGATGTGAACGACTGTACCAGGACGGCGAGTATCGACCGTAGCGGGTACAATCACACACCCCCCTGCGTTCAACTCAGCTCCGGAGAACGGTTCATCTCGTCTACTGTTACAGGACCTTAATTCATCACTTCTCCTTCATCGCCTACCCCCTGCTTAACAGCCTTCATTCTCCTTCTCCCATTTCCTCCTGCTTTTAATTTGGGTTTGATCCTGGCGCGCTACACAGGGGAGGATTTTTCGCCAAGTGGTTTTTTCCACGGCACACCCTTATCTGGTGTGGAATATTTGTTTTTCATTAATTACGTGGTTGTAATATCTACAACACGTCATTTACTGTGCTTCACGTTGTTTGTCAATTTAAAAGTATTGGACCTTGCATGTTATTTGTGATATTTTAACTTCAGCGTCCAGTCTGTCATCACTTACTATGTTTGTAATGTATAAAAACCACACAAAACTTTGTAATATCCACAAGTCGTATTCTGATCAGAATATCTTTCATTGGTCGACTCTTATTGTCCTTCACGTTTCCATTGCTTAAGTGAAAGACAAGGCGGCGTCGCTTTTCTTCGCCATATGTAAAATCAAGTCGTAAGATAAATAAATACGAAAGTAGTGTATTTGCGCATCGCCACTTCGCTCAACGCCACTTCGCTCAAAGCATCGAACTGTTTTACAGCATTTACTATAGGACTTAAAGCAGCTATCCTGTAATGTTGTTGGTTGTAGGTTTATCGTAATTTCCAATTCAGGGCAAGGCAGATCTGAAAATGTTGTTTACGACCATTTTTAGTGGCTTCAAAATAATATTATTAAAATGCGTGATGTGTTGTAAGTTGTATTCCGGGCAGTGCTGAAATTCTGTTTTCTTGCGAGAAGTACTGAGAGCACGTACGATAATTTGTTTTAAACATCGGTGTACGGTGTTCTTGTCAACTCGTGTGTGCGAAACAGCGGTGAACTCGCCAATTAATGACGTAGTAACAAAGAGAAAGTTGCGCTGCATGTCCCTGAACTACTTGAAATGTCCTGTATCGACATTTCCATACCAAATAATGGTTGTAAAAATGTATGTTTTAACAATTTTTCACTTTTAAAATATACGAGATACTGAAAAAGAAAACAAACTAGTCTTTCAGACGTTACATGGTTTTTAAATGCTAGTCATATGTAACATCGCTTAAAAACAGTCCAACTATTTCTTTTTTACATAAAACTTTATGAGTTTGGCTCCTTTTATGGTATCCTTGAAGTCCTGGCAAGAGTTGCCACGTAAAAGTATTTTTTTTATAGAACTCGCAGCACGTTTGGTACTTGGAACCAGTTGATGAAGAAACCGAAAAGGACGCCGCCGTCTTGATTGTACATTCGTGAGATTGAAGGTTCAAATAGATTTAAAATATGACGACTAATAATATTGGTGATTACAACTTTTAACTACTGTTTAAAACCGTTCTAAATACTTAAAACATTGCCTACTGTGTGAAAATAATTCATTCAAAAATTAAACATATATACAGTATATCAACTCATCTGGTGTGTGAAATTGTAATACAGTGGTAAATTCACGGCGCCTACGGGTAGTATAGGCTTATTACTTTTGGACGTGAGTTCGAAACTCCGCCGGACCTAAAAAATTTTCCCATACATTTTACATGCGGATAATATCTCGGTACGCTAAAAAACATTTTGGGCAACCGGTCAGTAATTTTCGTCAAAATTAAATATAACACACTCGTACTCGAGTGACTCTACGTCATTTTCAAGAAAATGAATGAAACTATACTAGTAAACAATCAATTTATAAAAGACGAATAGTAATATAGAAATATTAAGATGTGCTAGCTAGGTTTTTTTTAAAGGATTACGCAAGTTATTGACTGATAAAGTTATACGAATGGGGTTCGTATTTACTATGAACTACACGCTGCGCACCCAAAGAGGGTACCAAAATCTAGTACCTACGCGAAATGCTGTCGTATAATATGATTCTTCCATGGCAGCTCATTGGGTAAAATATAAAGAAATGGCTGCAATTAAAGCTTTGAGAAAATGTTGTCAGGTGTTACCATATAATTAAGGATGCTTGTACCTAGAATTTTCATTTATCAAGATTGTTAAATGGTCAAGTGTGTTGACATCAGTAATGTTATCTCCACCGTATACAATTCGTTTTTTTTAAGTTTTTAGTTAATACTGGAGCATCAGGCTGGAATCGCAAGTTCACGTTTGTTGTACATCCAATGTGCGAATATGTGAACAACCTACAGGCTCGGAATGGTGTTGGAGAAAAGTAAAACAAAGGCTCTTGAATTGAAAATCAATACGCCCGACTGCAAAAAACATTCAAACTCGTTTATATTTTGTCAGATGCAAGATCCGCTGATATTTTTACTCAGTATTATGCCTGAATTCGCTTGCATTATTTAAGCTAGTCAAGTGTTGAACTAGTGAGTAAAATCTCCAGTAATCCCCCGTGATGTGATAATTTTATTTGCACATTCCAAAAACAAAAGCGTGGTTTTCGGAGCTAGTTGTGTAAAAATTATGCAAGCGAAAAGAAAAACACAGTCGTGGGCAACTCCTTGTAACTGTACTGTGTGTTACAGAAATGTTTAGTCATGCCCTTACTTGTTTAGTCGTCAAAGGGCACGTGTTCTAGTCAGTGTAGTTGAATCCTGTTGATTAACGTCGCTGCGACTCTGCAGCGAAGTTGTCTTCTTCGCCATGGCTAGGGGAGCATAACCCAGCGGCGATGCTCCGGTTGGTAAACATCCCCGGCCAAATTGAAACACAAAGAGCCCCCCCCCCCCCCTTTAACAGGGGTTTTGCCCCTTCCACTTGCTCGTGCACTCGAGAAGCTCAACTTGAAGGTGCGCGCCTGGTTCCTGCAGGGAACCAGTCCTCCGTAATGGGCTGATAGGGCGGCCCGGATTAGAAGCTCCATTCCCGGGATGTGGTTAATATCGCACGTGCCCTTCAGGGAGCACTTAACAACAAGACCTCCGTCGACAAGGGCCCCGGGTCTCGCCGGGTACTCACCTTCTTGTACGAGGTTTCGCTCCTAGAGGAGATGATCTTTATTCTCCCCTACGGACGTATGGGCAGCCGGGATTTAACCTAAATGTTTAATAAAGTATACCGAATAGCACGGAAGTGCCCGGGAATTTGAATGGGTTGAGTTAAGAGATTTGGGCCGTACTTGAGAGTCCTATGTACCTGCACGTTCAAGGTCAAGAAGCGAGGGAGCGATAGGGGTGACACTAACACGCAAGCCTAGCGCCTCATCGCTCCTACGCGCATGACGTGCAGTGTTTCCGTCCTAACACTTTACTGTGTAAACTAGATCTGTAACTGTGGAGTTTTATTACACGTGATGAAAGTACACAGATCAAACTACCTGCGTATAATCGTACTTTTCTCTTACCGCTTAAAGAAACTTCATGGGCGAGCTTTAAAAATGCGATATTTGACCACTTTAACGTTCTTTTTCTCCATTATTACACTTAAGTAAAAAGATAGCGATATAGACAATAGCTTTTTTTTTATCCTTTCTGGCTGAACTTCGTATTTCCAGAACATTTATTTACCGAGACACGCGTTTAGGCGCAAACAAGGCTTTCACAGAAAACGTTTCAGTTCATAGGACCCTTAACAACGAGGTCTTGAGAGCCGATGAGATTGAAACGAGGTGAGAATGGAGCAGCGCTGGAACGCAAGGGCGGGGGAAACAGTAGGTCCCCGAAAAAAAAAACCACCAACCAGCGGCATCGTCCGGCACGATTCCCACTTGTGAGAAATCCGGATTTGAATGGGAAAAGGACGTTAAATCTGTACACGGAAACCTTAGCTGTCTTGTGGACCCCATAACCGAACTTTCGACCACATGAATGCGAGACAGCCTAACCGCATGGATATATATATATATATATATATATATATATATATATATATATATAATGACCGTAACATGGTAACTGGTGTTCCAATATTTTTTTTATATAATAGTCTGGTGCCTAGCGTCAGTTTTTTTAATGCCGTTAGTTGGTTCTGTTTTATCTGTAAACGTTACTCACTGCAGAAGATACTATTTTCAAGCATGATGTAATTGTTCTATATCTATTCATTTTTTAATGAAATACGTATTTCTCAGTAATTTTCTAATGTACGCAAGTATAGAGATGTGACAAGTCTTGGGACTCTATTTTGTTCTATCGTTTAACAGGGATTATGGTAACTAACTATTTTCGTCTTCATTTTTAACTCCCAGCCTTCTTCAAAATTCATATACCTCCACAGCACCTACAGATATCCACCCCTAACCACCCCTCTTCATATTCAGAACAAAATCATGGTTTGAATAATTTAATTTGAAAAATTAAGCATGGCAACTCGACTTTTATCTATTGTTTGTCTATGTATTATACATAAACACTTAATGCAAATTTCATGCAGGTAGGTGAAAATAATTAAACTTTTTAAGAAAGCTGTTTCGAAAAAAATGCCTCATACGGTGTTGAGATGTACATGATGATTACCAGGAGTGTACATGATGATTACCAGGAGTTTACTATCACCACGGATATTGGATATATTTAACCCTATCTCTAGAATCCCTCAGTATTCCTCTCTTCAACCTTCGTGTATTCTGCGGCCCCAATATTCTTCTCTCATATTTCCTTCGCCTCCCATCGCAGCGGACCGGGTTCGATTTCATTCCCGGCGAGGTCGTGTTGGATTTTCACATGTCAGAAACGTGGCGGACGCTGTCGTTAGCTGGTGGGTATTCCCGTTTGCCACATCATCGCAATCCTTCACCAGTATGATCAGGTCCACCTCTAATGGTGAAATAGAAATCGAAGATACTCTTAATTTTTTTATTACATTCGAAGGTTTTTACATGAATAATTTTTTTGTGAATCTCGTGGCGTTCGAGTCCCGAGTAAATCTTATCTCGCAGCCTTGCTAATACAAAACGAATTTAAGCCTTTTAATTAAGGTTACATTCAGAACATTTCTTTGCCAGATGCTTTTCTATAATCCAGTGCCTCCCGAAGAGTCATGTGTGTCACCTCACGGCTAGAAACGCTGTGTATGAAATTATCAGGTCCAGAAGTGTCACCTCACGGCTAGAAACGCTGTGTATGAAATTATCAGGTCCAGAAGCGCTTCCTTTCAGAAATGATGTGTGCTAGTGTGATGGTTGTAAGCGAGATAATACGGTCGCATTATAAATTGAAGCTGAGCGATAATCACAACAGGTGCTAAATACAGCGCCAAGCTTAAATCCTGAGAGAGTTCTCTTCAACACTCCGTAAATAAAACAAAACTAGGATGTTGAACAGATCAGGAAATAAGCTATTAGACTTCTTATAACGCCAAAGTTAACACATTACACACACATACGCACACATTCTCTCTCTCTCTCTCTCTCGCTCTCTCTCTCTCTCTCTCTCTCTCTCTCTCTCTCTCTCTCTCTCTCTCGCTCTCATCGCGAAGTGTGGCGCTATGGAATCACTGACTTCTCTTGCCTGACCGAAAAAAAATTTTGTTTCTCAGAGAAAATATATGTATTCGCACCGATAAAAACTTTTTAAATTCGTTTATCACTTTGAAATAAACAACCAGGACGTCAGCAGTTATCTCATGAAGCAAATGGCGTGATGCTTCCCTTAAAGTTATAGCTAGTAAATATTTTAAGTTACTATACCTTCCGTGATATTATACATTTCGTTGCTTCTCAATTTATTAAAGTAATTAGCCAGTCTCTTATAAAACTTTACTGGTGAAGCGTTTCTCGTGAATTACAAATGCTCGGCGCTATATAAAACGCAGTTGCGGATTTCACCGTTTCTGAAAGGGGATCTGTCAACTCTTATCGTCCTGATTCTCCGCAAATATCCTTTCTTGTAAAGCACATTTTCAGTATGAAATTTGAAACAGTCGCGTGGAATAATTGATGCAGCGAGGCAAACGACCGTATCAGTCACGAGGAATAAGAAAGATTCTCCTGCCGAGAATTGGACGAATGCCTTTGTGGTTTATATGATCATTTAAAAGGTGTATAAACGATCGTCGCGTTTCTTCTCTGCAAATAAAGGTTCCAGAAGAGCTGCGATTTGAATTTCAACGTCGTTTTTGTTCACGGATGCTCCCTAGTTTACTAAAACTTGGTGTCGTCCTTAGTAAAACGTCAAGCTCAGCCGGATGTCATTCGAGTATCTGATGGCTAGTCGATTCTTATCGACTGCGTCTCTATCCACTCTTCTTACCTCCCCTCCCCCTTCCAAAGAAAGTTATTCAGTTGAAAATCAGTCAAAGACAAAGAAATGAAACAAAGCCATTTCACTTCGAGTAGCAGATTTCTTTTGGGTGCTTGTAAATATATGTATTAGATTTTTCAGTACATAATAGGTTCAACACTGCCGCGCCTGGCGTCTAATAAGACTACTCATTTCATTATGTAATGCCTCCGAGTAATTAAAATCGTAATTTATTCCAGAAATAAAAACCAGAATTTCTTATGCTGTGATATGTTAAAACGGCACCAACCCTTTTACGTAAATATTTGAAACTTTTTCCATTTATTTTTAAGTTTGCCCTCACAAATATTAAATATAAGTTTTACCTCACTTTTGATTAGAAGTCGCTACACTTAACAAGAACGCCCCGAAATAGGGATGATGGGGATAAGTGTAATATATTCTCTTCTTGCAGTTACCGCGCCGAATAGGCGAACTTTTCAATAGGTGCTCATTAGTCCTAACTCTTTAAAAAAAAACCCGCTTTAACTGACATCCACAATCTCCTCTAGTCGTAAATGGAACTGAACTAATTTGAGCGTCTAACTACAGCTTGGCGATGAGTTAACGAATTCATTCCAAAATTACCTGCATACATTTCCAAAGACGAATACGTCAAGTGGTGCGAGAGTCAGACCAAAATAATGAACACTTTTTTCGTAAGTCTAGACAGCGTCTGGCCGCGTACTATTACGTCATCTTGCTGTAGTTGCTAGTTCACGTTATAAGGACTCTTTCGAATCAACCTTTAAAGTTGAGTTGAGATAGTTGGGCTGCTTATTTTGTTTTACACGCGTAATGCTTAAGATTTGGCGTAAAATTAAGGTATAGGGTGTTCACGGTAAAATGAGCACTTTGGAAAGTCCTGCTTAAGATCTAGCTGCATGCACGTTGTGTATTGTTCCGCCTTATGTAAAATTAACACTGCCATGAACCTCATCGCTTTATACGTGCTTCGGTCAAGTCAAACTGTGAAATTGTTAGACAAGTAAATATTTTACATATCTGCTATTTTTTACGCTTCGACTAATTAAAAAAAAATACAAAGCGAAATAACCATTTGTGATAACTTAAATTTCTTACCTAACACTTTTAATTCAACGTTAACATATACAATTATTTTCAATCTATCGTTACTAACTTTACTGGGCGTATGTGACGCAGTGCTGCCGTTATAACATACGCAGGCAGGGGTAATGATTTTTTCTAAGTTTGATTTCAAAAGTGCTCACTTTACCGCGAACAGCCTTTAGCTGTTTTTTTTTTTTGCTGAAAAATTAATCGGCGCATGAGACTGGTTATGTCCAGGGCAATTTTAATTTTTTCAAGTGACAAAATGAGGCGGCTTGACACACAGGAGAAATGAAGCCGACTCAGAATTGTTCAGTTAACCGACTAAAGCGTGACCTAAGATATGTGGGCGGCTCGTAACTCGGAGGTCTTGAGAGCCAACGCGGGTGAGGCAACGTGTGAAGCAGCGTCTGGAATGCAAGGGCGGGAGAAACGGCAGAATCCACGAGAAAAACCCGCCTGCGAGTGGTGTCGTCCGGCAGGAGATGCCCCACATGTGAAAATGCGCGATCGACCCCTCCGGGAACCGAACTCGGTACCGCCTAGGTGCGGAGGCAAGTAGTCTGACCACCACGCCACCGCGGCGGGAACGGCCGTGGAATGTTCGCATCCCAAGAATGATCTCCCAGTCAAGTCGTTGAGACGCGGCCAATTGTGTCTGATATGCGAGTGGGCCACAGAGTTGACCGAATGTGTCTGTACAGGCCATTCGCGGTAAAGTGAGCACTCTTGAAAGCCCTCTCACTTCGAGTAATAGTCAATAAATATATTTCATTGCAGCCTTAGACGTAAACTTCCGAGTGCGGTGGAATATATACACTGAGTTAATTGCGTATAGTCCATTCACGGTTTCTTCGGCCTTTTTTGAATCAAACCTTAGAAAAATCTCCCCATGTATGACGTGTTTAGTTATTTCCTAAATACGCCATTTATCACAAGCGTTTTATACTTGTGTTCATAAAAGTTAGTTTTTTTTTTTATGTTAAATTGAAATGTTGTTCATATTTGATCTATAAATTATAATGGTTCATTTATAAATACTCTGAATAAAATCAGGGAGAAAATAGGTATGTTGGTAGCGCCTATTGAGAAATAGTTCTTATACAAAATACTGTTACACTGAGGGCGCACGAATGTGGTGCGTTATCCTCTGGTGTAATTCTCCGGACCAAGTTAAGCTTAGTTTGCACGAGGCGGGGGAACACTCTGGGAAGTAGAACTTTAGCAGGGCTTCAGAAAAGGCTGAAGGAACCGTGAATGGACTACACGTGGCAATATTTTTTTAAAAAGATGTTTAACGGATAAGAAATGGCTGAAAGAAAAAAAGTAAGTAGGGCCGTAAAAAGTGCCCACGTTACCCTGAACAGGCTATAAAAACAGCTCAGCGAAACTCCAAACTGGTGCCTTTGCTAGGAAGGCGCAGAGTGTATGTCAGGTTCACTATGTCTGCAGATCACGCCGAGCAGAGCAGCAGAAACCGATATCGTTTTTCGTTCGACCCGCGCCGAAAAGTTGAGCTCAAGCTGGAATTTCTGCTCGTGGAAAGAGAATGCTTCGATATTTCCCGGAAGTCTGTTGATTTTCAATGTTCACATAATTTATTGGATAATCATCGTGTATTGATGTAATAGTGTAGAGTATGTATTTATCACTAAATACATTAACACAAACGGTAATTTTATTCAACGTTTGTATTAAATAAATGTAGTCTGGAAATGAACCGATAAGTAGCATTAAACTCTGAAGTATTTTTGGAAGTATATAAAAAAAATTATAATTCCTTTGAAATTATTCAGTAAAATTTCGTATTTGAGTGGAATTTATGAAACAGAGTAGAAACATGACAGCGTCTAGCGTGTTATCCATCACGTATTATGGATTCTTGGTATTTAAAATAACTGATGAAACAGCCTGCAACCAAACAGCAAAATGGTAACGTAGAAAATCTGCTTACATGTGAACAACTAACTACACGTTCTGTCCGCTCTGTGTGTTTGTCGTGATTGGCGTAAATGTGAACCAAGTTCAACACGACTCTGTAGCGACATAGCGTATGTGCACAGTGCTTCCTGTGAGGACGGGAATATAGCCTATACTATATAGTATAGGCTGTTCACGGTAAAATGAGCACTTTAAAAAACCCTGCTTAGTATCTGTTTGTATGTACGTTGTGCGTTCTTCCGCCTTATGTAAGATTATGCCACAGCCCTCATCGCTTTCTCCATGCGTCCATGGGCGTCGACCTGGGTCAACTTCGAAAGGGGGGGGGGGGGGGGACAACTCTAGGACAATGTAGGATGTATATAGGAATTGGTGTCTCGTCGACTGCAGGGTCGCGCGCGTGTGTGTGTGCGTGTGTGTGTGTGTGTTGCATACAAATTTAATTGCGTAATCATTTAACTTCTTATTTATTTACACACGCAGAATTTTAACCAAGCGATCTTCTAAACGTCGTAGTAGGGCATAGAATCTGGCAACAGCGCACGTTATATGTACTGCAGTCTAAGTACCTACTGTACTGCAATATGCATTGGATTTAGTTAGCCTCGTACTTTTTATCACCAAAACCACTGTTTCATAGCTTAAAAAATTTCGCCTGTCTGGTTGTCTGGGGTATGAAAAACATTTTCAACTCCTAATGGAAAAGAGGTAATGATGCTTTGTTTAAGCTTGGCCATGACGTCCGTAAATTAATGCTTCGTGGATTCTGTTTCTCGCCGCGTATACTGTATGTCAATTGAAGCGTGTGTTTTATTTCGTACTTTTAACTGTGTTAAATATGAAAAAGGGCTACAACACATTTTAATACAAGCGGTGTTGTAAATAAAAATATCTGCTTGGGTGCCAACATATGAATTTACATTATTTTTAATTTAGTTTGTTAAATTAATAGTGCCAACACCAATGAGCAAGCGTGTTAACACGACATGACTACTAACAGCCAAGTCCAAAAATTGCACACTTTTATGAAAGACTATGCAAACTTTAATGAACATCGCAGCGTACAGCATTGAAAGTACTAGTTGACCCCATGCTTTAAGATAAAATCTGAGCATAATACTCTACAGGAAACATAATCGAGTACTTTTAGTTCTACTCTTTTCACTGAGTGTAGATTTTCATTAAGATAGCCATAGCCAATATAAGCACATAAAACATAGTTACCATAATCTATTGGCATAATATTTATTTAAATTATTTTTTGTAATATTATAGCAAGTAACCAGAAATTTGCACATTCATAATTCAACGACACATTTGCATTTTCAAGTTCTGTTAATAAAATATGATAATATATAAACGTACTATCTTTTACCCGTGGCTCCATACGCGTGCAAAATTCAAACCTTAATTATAATGACCAAGTGCCCTATCTTAATTGTTCTTCTTTATTACTCTAATATTCTGGATTAGCACATAAAGTACTTTCATCCCGGAATAAAAAACAGATCACCAACCAGGGCCTACTCAAATGGTTAGACTGGCATATTTTATATATTTTCTAAGAAACTGTTCGTTTTTCCAGCATGAAAAGTACCCTTTCTGCTAATACAGAATATAATATACCCCCGTACCAAATTCCATCCAAATCCGTCGAGCCATTATGATGTGATTGAGTAACAAACAAACATACAAACTAACTTTCGCATTTATAAGATGATTACGATAATTGGCGTGCTTACTATTGATATATTCACAGTCCTGAAAGAATGATGTAATATTCTGGCACCTTCTTGCTGCAATCTTAAATTAATCTGAATGCCTTATCGCGAGCCGAGTACTAAGACACACTGTTAAAGTCGTACGACGACTTCACTCCAGTACGGGTCCTGGAATACTAACTCACAAAGTTTCTTGTTGGCCGAGCACGAAGCAAGCAAAGTATTAAGAGATTAGGGCGTCCTTAGCCAGGATAAAGTCGGAGGGGGACTAAAGCTTCTTACACAATAGGAAACTTCAGCATTTGACTTCACGTTTCCTTTCCTCTGACGAAACCACCAATACACAATACAATATTGTAGAGTCAGAGTTCAGACAATTGAACATCGGTTCTGCGAGCTTCGTGAAAATGTGTATCTTGTTATGTAAATAACTATATTATCCAGGAATGTATTTACGTACTTTTTTTTTTTAACATTAGGTTTAGAATTTACATTAAGAGTTTATTTTAAAAAAAACTAATTTATTTACTTTATTAAAATATGTCAATTCATATATTTCCTCTTCGCATTATATTTGTTTGCCATTTGTTTAATTTAAGACGAAGTTTACTTAATATACCGAGATTAAAATCGCCCTACGATAAAATAACGCACTTTCCAAATAACCTCTGTTCGATCCTCGGCAAAATGGCTGCTTGACTTTGCGATTTCGAAAAGTTGAAATTTAAAGTCAAAGTCAAGAGTGCTTGATTTTACCTTCGACAGTTCCATTTACAGATAAATGAAAAGTATTTGGTTAAAATGATCAAAATGCAGCTCTGAATTTTTAAAAATTATCTTAGAATCAAGGGATGATATTTACCACTCCCCTTTTTTTTGCCATCCCCTTGACGTACACTTGGGGAGGGCAATGACCCCCTGCTCCCCCCTCCCGGTGACGACTCCCATGCATGCGCCGATCAAGTGAAAATTTAAAATTATTATAAAAGTGAGTTTTTAAAAAATCTGCTAATTTTTACACTTCGACGCATTAAAAAAACAGAAAGCGATAGAAATAATTTAAGTTATCACAGATTGTTACCTACCACTTTTAATTTGATGTTAAGATACGGAACTACGTTCCCCTCCACCGTTACCAACTTTACTGGGCGCAAGTCACTCAGTGCGCCCGTTAAAATATATGCACGTAGGAGCAGTGATTTGTTTCCGAGTATGATTTCAAAAGTGTTCGCATTATCGTGAACAGCCTTAACTGTTATAGGCAAGCTCCAGCACAAAGCGCGGGCGCCGTGTTACCTGGTAATGCGCTGAGGTGGGTGACATGCCTCGACCTTCCCCTCCCCCTGGCAGACACACACACACTACTTCGCCCGGCGGCCGGGAGGACGATTACAGCCGACCTGGCTGGCGTCACAGCCTGGAGAGGAGTCTACGACTTGAGAGAACGAGCAAGAATTTTCTGGATAGAGGCTGTTCACGATCAAGTGAGCACTTTTGAATTCAACCTTACAAAAAGTCACTGTCCCTTCCTGCATACATTTTAACGGGGGGCCTGAGTGACATGCGTCCAGCAGCAAAGTTGGTAACGATGGATGGAAAGTAGTTCCGTATCTAAACGTCGAATAAAAAGTGTTAGATAACCATTCATAGTAATTTAGATTATTTCCTTCGTTTTCTGTTTTTTTTTATGCCTCTGAGTGTAAAAGTTAGTAAATTTGTGAAATATTTACTTTTATAGTAATTTCACTGTTTCACTTGACTGACGCATGAATAAATTGATGAGGCCCATGACAATGTTGATCTTACATAAGGTGGAAGAACACACAACGTGCATACAAGTAAATCTTCAGCAGGGCTTGGCTGGAATGTGGTAATAGGGAAAAGTCTAGTGCAGTGAGGGACATCAGCAGAGAAGACGGAAGATGGCGAAAGGTGCAAGAAGACGGCGGACGATTGTGTGTGTGTGTACGCACGAGAGGGCGTGGAACCCGTCTAAAACAGTGCTATTGTGCATGGGGGCGCTCAGGAAGCTCTTAGAACTTTCCGGACTTTATTGTAAATATCGGAGTTTTCAAATATGAACGTATACTTTATAAAATAATTCAATAGATGTTGATACACTGTTTTTTGGAACTAATATTAGTTATTTGATTGCACTAATTCCTGAGAGGTGATGGATGATTATGAAAATATTAGGTGTAGATAGCAAGTGATAGCAATTTGTTGTGAGATATTAAGACGTATTTTCTTTGTAGTGTTTGTAAATAAATTACAGAATTTTTTATTTATTGTTTTATTTTATTATGACCTTCGTCCCTTAAAGAATCTGCATAAGGCCATTGACTTTGAGAAATTGTAGCTGTACTTTAAACTAATTTTCATTCAGTAGTATAAAACAAAGAAAAATGAGTTAATTTATTACTAATTAAAAATTTTTACTTGCAATGAAATCTAAAAACTTTAAACCGCCCCCTCCCCTTTTATAATTCGTTGTTGACATTAGTTTGGAGTAGACCCTACTACAGCAACAGTAAATGTTTTCGTTAAAATGAATGTAACCATGAGTAGGAATTTTTTTTCCCAGGGTTTTATTTAAAAATAACGCTAGGCGTGTACCAGGTGGAACAGCGTTTTGGATTTATGGCGCAGCGTTAAAACAAAGAGTGGACTCCCGACGTATATAAATACAGCCGCGCCGAAACTAATGTGTGTACATCGCGCGGTGGTCGGAAGGGTTGGGACGATAACGCGAACGTGGCAACAGCGCGCAGACAGGGGTTGGTGGAGGGGGTGGTCCTCCCCCCCCCCAATCTCGGAGAAGAGCGCCCCCTGGACCCGCGTGCAGACACGCTGAATCGATCTCGCGTGCTTCATCTCCCGCCCTCGCCCCCTCTAAATCCTACACTCTCGTGTTCCTGGCGCATGAAAACAACCAAGCCAGGGGTGACAGCTAGTACACCAACCCGGTCTGTTCCAAGGAGTAGACAAGGACATACTGTAGTTTCAACTCAATGATATAACGAGAGAACCATATCTATATAGAGGCTATTTACGTTAATGTGAGCACATTTGAAATAATAGTCAATAACTATTTTTTATTTTCCCTAAACGTTAACACTTTCAATCAGTGTCCTCTATTTGGGACGTTGCATACGAAGTGGCTTGAATGGTCTGCACTGTACACAGCAGACCATACCGTCCAATGAGAAAGGTTTCCTGCTTGTAGAAGACATTATTCGCCTCTGAGACAATGTTCCATAGCCTATTAAACCACTGCTGCCAGTAATATAAAGCACAGATAGTGTTTTAATGAATGTTATACATAAATATATGAACAGAAATATAAAATTATTTTAAATTTATTTTATACATAATTATGTAAATATAAAAATATTTCTAATAAATTTTACTTTTACAAATATATATAACTTTACATAGTTATGTTTGAAATAAATTAAAAATAATTTAATATTTCTGTTTCTATGTATACATAATTATCTGCGTGTTTTCTTCTGGGGCGAACGAGAGTGTGGGTTTTCTCAGAGTGCTTCCATATTTTTTTTACATATGAATCTTATGGTGGAAGGCCTTTTGTGGGCACAAGCTAGGCTCTTTGTTGTAAAAGGAACCACATGTGTATAGAAAAAAATGACAGTTGACGTTCTGACACCGCGAGGTGAACACCATTTGGAAGCACACCCTCGCCATACCATGAAGATGAATTGCGAATACGAAGGCATACCTTTGACCTCAACGATCATGGAGCCGCGATCTACATCATCACTAACCGGTTGTCGCCATTGTCGATTCTGCGATCGATTTTTCACCTATGGTCAAAATGCTTGTCGGCATGTACGAAGAGCCCTTTTCGCGCGATGAAGCATTACGATATTGGTCCCATGCAGTTTATGCAAGGCGATACATTGAAAGTACATACCGAGATCTGCAAGAATTCGTCTACTGAGAGTAAGCAAGTGTTGCCGCCAAGACCTCTTGCTGCATCAATGGGTACCGATTCGACAGGTGATTATGATGTGGCAGTTAATGCTAAATATGAAATGAGTGCAGTAGAGTCGGTTTGTGTGGAATGTACACTTGCAAGACTGTCGCATGAAATCGACGAACTTCAAAATAAACAGTTGTCGGCTCAAAATACTGTTGAGCATACAACTTTTACAAAGGAACACAGATTTAATACAGAATACAAAACAGGAGGTGAAGATCACGTACAGAGCATTTATTAAAATGAACATGAAGACACTGATAGTGCTGAAGATGATGATGGTGATTTTCTCGATGACCCAAATGAACTTGTTGATAGACTCAGATATTTGATTGACCTTCAAAAACGTAGAGATGTCTCACGCGTTGTTGAAATATCTTCCAGTCAATAGTAAACTGAAGGAACGGGGATATATAGCATGATGTTATGAACGGCTTTCTTCTGAAATTGTAATTACAAAGTAATAATAACATTTTATTATATAATAATTGTTTTTCTTTATTTTTGTGTCTCGTATCCTTGTATCCCTCACAGCTTTAAAGTGGGTGGTGCTATGAGCACTGGACTATTAATGGAAAGATCTGCATATAAAATTATGATAAAGACTTCACATTAAAAAAATGCATGAGTAGTTGACTGCATACAAAACCTTGATTCTGTTGACATGTACACATTTTGGAGACAGTTGATTAATCTTTTTTTAATATGTGTGGCTAGAGACAGATGACAAACAAATCCAGGGATTGAATATGGATTAAAGATTGATGGAAAGATTGCGAAATATTTATAAAAAGATTGATGGAAATATTGCGAAAGATTGATGGAAAGAATGTGAAAAATTGATGGAAGGATTGAAAGATTAATGGGAAAACATGTCTTTCAATAATTTTCAAAATTTCTAATTGGGATTTTTTTTAAATTTTATAAAAGTTTTTAGAATTTATTTTCGGGTGCAAGGTTATCCATGGCCATGAGCATGGCATCAAGGTCAAGGTGAAAGTTTCTCAGATTTAACATGTTGGAGTCATCAGTGCCACCTAGGTAATGAAATTGTAAACAAACGAAAAAACCAATATGTTGAGTGGAGGGCATTTGACAGAATGAGCAAAGGTGAGTGAGTAGGTGAGGGGAATGTTAATACAATGCGATTGATTGGAGTGGGGTCAGTCGTCTGCTGGACGGGGCGCTGTGGGAGACCTCCAAAAGTTTGTTTTTTTAAATAAATTCTTACTAAAGTGTTGTGATTTTTTTATGTACGTTTTGGGTTTTCAAGGTCAAAGTTCGCTGGGGTTAAGGTCAAAGGTCAAGTCACATAGATCCAATATGGTGGTAGTAGTCAGTAATGTAATATGCTCTCTGACTTATGAATTTATTCCATTTTCACAATTTTTCCTCGAATTTTTGGTTTCAACGTCATTCAAGGTCACGGTTATAGGGTCAAGGTCACCTGTCCCCAACGTAGCAGTTGGGTTATGTAATAATAATGCGACCAGTTGGCGCTTAGGCTACTTTCCCGAGTCCCCTCTATGTCCAAACATTTGGAATTTTAATATTTTGATAACTCTTAATAATTCTTTGAAAATAAGTTTTTCAGGGTTTCAAGGTCTGTCACCGGGTTCAAGGTCAAATGCGAAATGACATCCAATATGGCGGACAATATGGCCGCCAGCCGACCGGAATTACAGAGCATGAACAGCTCCGACGCACCGCGCCTCCACTCCCTTGCGCCAGTCATCCAAATTGTTCTACTAACGCTGTTCGCCATACAGCGTCTGGAAACATAATCGCCAGCTGGCAGCCCAGCCAATAGGAAATCTTTCGCACCGCAGAGCAACTCAGGCCCAAGGCCACGCGCAACTTATCAGGAAAGGGTACGCCCACGTCAAAGGCACCGACACCCCATTTTGTTTCTGTGTAGTTATATTCTATTCGCGGTTTCATCACAAATTTTGAATTTAACCTTTGAAAGATCACCGTATGTATGACGCTTTTCGTTATTTCCTAAATACTCCATTTATCACAACCGTTTGATACTTCTGTTATTGTAGAAATGCTTTTTTTTTTTTGGTTAAATATAACTTATACTTAATATTTTATCTATTAATGATAGTATTACATTTACAATTAATATGGATAAAAACAGGGAGAAAATAGGTGTGTTGGTAATGCCTAGTAAGAAATAGTTCTTATGCAAAATGTTATTAAACTGAGTGCGCACGAATGCGGTGCGTTGTCCCTTTGGTGCGATTGTTTAGAATCGTATAAGCTTTGTTTGCATGAGGCGGAGGGATAGCTCGAAAGTAGATCTTAAGCAGGTCTCTAGAAAATTTGGAAGTAACCGTGACAGACTATATGTATAGGCTGTTCACGGCAAAGTGAGCCCTTTTGAGGCCTAGTCACTTTTCCTTCAAGCATTTTTAATTCTTTAATCACCTTCAGATACTTCCATTTAAGTAGGGGCAGTGATATTTCGCGAAAAGATTTCCAAACGAGATACAGTTCACAGTATTGTGGGGTCGTCCAGTTTTTTTGATTGGCTGAAGCATGTTCTGCTCCGTGTTAAACTATCTGCGGACGAATCACGAAGGTACAGTGTCGGAGTTACGGAATTCTGAGTGGCTCGGTCAAATGCGGAAACGCCAGCAGCCAATGGAGTTATAACAACAGTGGAGGTGTATACATTGTATCGAAGTCTACCGTGTGCTCCGATTATTCGCGAAAAATCATTGGCAGTACATGTAAGTAATAAACACAATATGTATATTCCACCGCGCTCGAAAGTTAACGTCTAAGGCTAAATTAAAATATATTTACTGAGTATTATTCACTATTATTTATTATTTCAAAAGTGCTCAGTTTACCATAAATAGCCTATACTTGCCTACGCTCTGTGGTTCAGGCGAACAACTGTCTGTCGACCTGTTCGCCAGTGTCTTCCCCCCCCCCCCCTTTTTCGTTCACCAACAGACGAGTCACGCCCCGCCCCCGCCGCTATTGACGCGCGTCTCCGGGCCCCGGCGGTGACGTCACGGCCAGGCAGCGCGCCGTGACGTCACGGGAGCTGGCTGCTCTCTCCCCTCCGCTTACAACCCTTGTGCCTTCGTCGTCGGGTGGTCCCTGAACCCCAGTTTCTTGCACCGCACTTCGCCGGCTGTTCGTCCACCTGCCCGAACTAATCTGAACTCTATTCACTGTTCCTTCACACTTTTTCAATCAAACCTTTGAAAAATCACCACACGTGTGACATAATGTAACGTATAACGAGCATTTTATACTTCTGTAAACCTAAAATAATTTTCTTTAGTGTTAAATTGAATTTTCAATTGCAATTTATCTATAGATTTTACTATCTCGTTTATAATTAATATGAATAAAAACAGGTTAAATATAGGCGTGTTGGTAATGCCCACTGAAAAATAGTTCTCGTGCAAAATATCATTCAACTATGTGCGCACGAATGCGGTGTGATTTTCTAGATTTTGCTAGGCTTTGTTTACGTGAGGAGGTAACGGATTTCGGTCCTAGTTCTCTCTCTCTCTCTCTCTCTCTCTCTCTCTTTCTCTCTTTCTCTCTCTCTCTTTCTCTCTCTCTCTTTCTCTCTCTCTCTTTCTCTCTCTCTCTTTCTCTCTCTCTTTCTCTCTCTCTTTCTCTCCAGAGACTGTATTTCGTTAATTTTGTTTTATATTGTTTCGAAGATGGATTTTGAACGTGAACTTGGGGAACATTAAGTACCCTACAGTGCAAGCAAAAGTACTATACTTCAGATAGCTAAATGTACTCTAAGCTCAAATCAGCGATATCAATCAGTGAAATAACATTCATTGAAAGTCAGTTAAGATACTGCCGAGTGATAAATCATGGGAATGGACTGGGAACAGGTGACTTAAGGCAGTGGGATTCTCGACATTCAGTGGGAATCACAAATAATAAGTTAAAATCAGCCAACATTTTAATTAGTTATCAGTCTCTGGTTATCTGTAGCTCAATTCTCACTAGTTTCACTCATTTTGCTCAATTCTCACTCTTCTAGATTTATTGTGTAGCTACTTCTATTTACGAGTTATTATTTGCCACTTTGCAAATAATAAATACAGCATATTATTGTTACAATTTCTCTGAACTCAAATTCTCACAATAAATTGAAATCACTTACTGTTCACAATTGACGCTAATTAATAAAATTTATAATTACTACAAAGAAATCAATGGAATGAAATGATTGAAGACCAGTCCCAATAGACAGTGTATTAACCTACTCAAATATTATATAAAATATGTGTCCAAATTGACAGTTCGAATATTTACAGTAAAATCCGTATTGCACTTCCATTCAGTCCCACCTCCGTTCAGTCCATGCCCCGCCAGTCGCAATGTTCTAGAGTCCTCCAAGCGCCCTCGCGCCTTCACTCGTCGGTTTCACACCCTCTCGTCCATTCACGCCACGAACACCTCACCCGTCGTCCCGCAATCTCCAGTCGTCGTCCACACTTGACTTCGCTCGCGCACACTTGCCAGGCGGCCTCCATCAAAGACTGCCGGCCGCTGGGTTGCGGCAGTATATATAGTGCCTTAGGCCGCCACCTAGAATCTTCCCCAACTCGCGTGATGCGTCGCGGAGGACTGAGGCGCCAGCCAGTCTCACCAGAACATTCTTGCGTCGTCGTTAAACGTATCGGAAACACTAGCAGGCGAGAAGAGATCTGTGACGCCAGCAAGTCTCTCCGCTGTCGGCATTCACGGGATTCCTAGAAGGAGGGTAGCCAGCCACGAGCGCATCGTTCCAGGGAGAGGGGAGGGCGAGGTGGGTCTCCGATTACGGTGCGGGGCAGTGGAGTCGGCGCCAGCTGCAGCACGTAACATTATTTCATGTTTTAAATTGAGATTTGTTTAAATATATCCTACATCGATGATGCAGAGGAATCCTAAGAAGTTGTTTTTAGATATAATTTAAGACACTAAATCTAGAATTTTAAAGGTGGAGTTCACACGACCTCAGCTAACACGACTTCATAAATCGTACGAATGTCTCTCTTTGCAATAAAGAACAGTTAATAGTATTTCTCCTTCAGCTAAATAAAACTATAGGATATTCACGGTAAATTGAGGATTTTTTAAAGCTCTCTCAATTGGAATAATAGTCAATATGTATAGCTTATATTTTATTTCAGCCTTAGATGTTAACTTCCGAGTGCGGTGGAGTATGCACACTGTGGCAATATTCGTCTTAAAAAGGCGTTTAGAGAATAGAAAATAGCTGAAAGGAAACAGTAACTAGGGCCTTAAAAGTGCTCTCTTTACCGTAAACAGCTTATAACTGCCTTTTAGTGGATTAAACACACCAAAAATATATGCGACGGGGCGTCATATAGTGGGATCCAGAGTTATTTTGAAACTTAACTGTGCACATTCTGATCATTTTATAAGTTCAGACTCCGAACCATCATAGCTTTTATTTTATCGCCACGTAAGTGTGGTGCAAACGCGATGAAGGCCACCCAGAAAGGTTTCAAATGGAAAGTTGCCACTGAATTCGAACGATTTTACCCTCGTTCTTTGGTCTCCTCGCCATTTCGGTATTGGAGACGAATTTGTTTGGATGGTACAAGATACTGTATCCCTTCATCCCTGAAGCTCTGTTCAACTCGCGTAGCATTGGAGAGGATTACATTCTATATCCTTTTGTTTCTTTCCGCTGGTCTGGCACAGCTAACTTGGTATTAAGGGCTCCGCCTGGAATACGTTGCAGAGGTTCGGTAGAAAACACGTTATTAAAAAATGGTTGGATATTTTGTAGTGAGTGGTCCGTAAAAACGAAAAACGTTTTAGAAACCTTTTTTGCCGAGACAAATTTCATGACCTTATTTCCACGGGTCCGCGGTGGCTGAGCGGTTAGCCTGCTCGCCCCCCACCAAGGTGAACTGGGTTCAATGCCCGTCCGGGTCACCTCCGGATTTTCGCAAGTGGGAATCTTGCCGGACGATGGCATTGGTCGGCGGGTTTTCTCGGTGATCTCCCGTTTCCCCCGCCCTTTAATTCCGGCGTTGCTCCATGCTCAACCTCAATCACCCGCGTCGGCTCTCAAGACCTCGCTGTTAGAGCCATCCAAATCTCTTCAATCAATCAATCTTATTTCCACTGTAATCCAAGCATTATTTTTTTTATTCGGAAAATCGTTCATACGGGTGTCTAGTCCAGAACCAGTTTTAGCTGCTAAATTTTCTTCACAGAAAGTTCAGAGTTGTCTGTAGAGACGCAGTATTATTTTTTTTTATCTTTATTAGAGTGCCGTAAAAACTTTGGGTCACCGCTCGCGTCCAGGCAGGATATTCCTCCGCCTCTTACAAACTAAGTTTAACTAAGCGTGGAGAATTACACCGAAAAGATAAAACACTGCATTCGTGCGCAGTAAGTGTAACAGTATTTTGTACAAGAACTATTTCTTACCAAGTATTACCATCACACTTCTTTTCTCCCTGTTTTTTATTCAAATTATTTATAAATGAATCATTATAATTTATAGGTAAAATATGAGTAACATTTCAATTTAACAGAAAAAAGTTACTTTTATGAACACAAGTATTGAACGCTTTTGATACCTACATGGTATATGTTGGAAATAACTAAATACGTCATATATGGGGAGATTTTTCAAAGGTTTGATTCAAAAAGGCCAAAGAAACCGTGAATGGACTATACGTCTTGTGCAATGTGTAAGACATTCTTACAGCTAGACAGCTAAGTCAGCAAAATATTTAACAATTTTTTACATAAATATTTAAAAAAAATATAAGGAATCAGTTTAATTTTTCTCAATTTTCCATTTTTCGAATTTTGCAGAAATTGTCGCCCCAAAAAATCTACTGCCCTAGGTAGCTACCTAATCTACCCAGCCCATATACGCACCTGTGTGGAAGTAGGTCCTTCTCAGATACAGGGAAAGATGTTGTCTTTCTATAGTTCACTGCAGAAGGCAGTGGTAAACCACATGCTTACTAGCCCTCGGATTGAGCACTCATAATGATTAGTCATCCAGTCGTCTGTACTTGAAACTGATTATTTTAGCCGAGCCATTCGTAATTAATATCTTGCACCTTTGAGTGATCATTTGCTACCTGTATTACATACCAAACAAATTATTTACATAAATGCACTATCGTAATATCGAAAAAGAAAAATTGAAAAAGAATTTATTTAAATATCTCCAAACCCGAAGGAATTTACAAGCACTAAGGTAAATTATTCTTGGAGACTATGTACTACGCTGAGAGCTGCGTCAGATGTAACATGATTGTGTCGTGTCTGTTATTCACAGAGTGTGCGAATAAAGCAGATAGTTGCGAAGTGAGTACATTTTTTTTTTCGATCTCTAGGGTGTGTGTCCTCGTCATTGAATCAAGTGTTGCATAATTTGAGGTTACTGCAAACTGCATATGCATTACATGCTGCATGTCTATCACGTCACTTAAGTCTACTTATTAAACTACTACTCCTAAAATTATATAAAAAGGTATTTCAAGTTAGCACTAAAATTGTTCAAAATTACATTCTGTATGAAGGACTATTTAAAGTAACGCAAAGCTCAAGAACTCCGCGTGTGTTTTGCATATTGACCCAATTACGCCTAGAGAGAATATAAATATCGTTTTGTTAAGAATTGGTGTGAAATTTCGCAGCGGTACAATGATACGAGGTTTTGTGCCGTCATGCATTCAGCTGCGCGCTTTTCTGTTACTTCTATGGATAGTGCATTTGCGTAAGCAGTACGAATAGTAACCGCCTTCTTTCCCGTTGTGCAGTGTTTCGCCTTCCGCCATTGATATATATGTAATTACTTATCTCGTAAGATAGCGGCAACATATTCGGTAGGAAGTTGTCCAGTATAAATACTGTTGGAGATTAATCTTTCACGTGCGAATCAATAATGAAGAGCATCTGCATATTTACGTACTTACAACTAGAGATAACAGATGTCTGGTATTTTGTCGCGCTTTTTATGATTGTGTTAAAATTTTTATTAACCATTGTGAATGGCACTGCTATGAAATGTATGTACACTGAATTAAATTGAAACGAAATAGCAACATTTGTAGACTTGCAAATTCATAGAGTTGCTGTTCCAACAAGTAAAAATGTATAGTTTTCCGCGAAACCTATGTGTTGGGAATTAAGTTTCTACCACATCGTAATGCGAAAAAAAAAAACCATCTGGGCCATTGTTGTGTTGTCGAACTCGTAAAATACTTTTAATTCGGCTGTTGAAGATCGTGTGCGTTTGAAGTAAGCGCTGACCCCGCAATATGCTGCTCCATCGCCTCCAAGCACGGAGCCAAGGTCGGAGACAGTATACAGACGTGGGCAGAAGTATTCGTACAGTCACAAGTACGAAGAGAAACTGCATATTTTATGAGCTCCAGGAACAAACATAATCGCACCTTACAGGTATAAATGTAATAAATCATATTAATATGTAGATACAGAGACTCGCGAAACTATTCGGTCTCTACCCTATGAACTGCTGGACCTTAGAACGTCGTCTTACTGCATAGATACTATAGGCTGTTCACGGTAAAGTGAGCACTTTTGAAGCCCTAGGTGCATTTTATTTCGGCCATTTTTTTATTCTTTAGCCATCTTTTAAATTAAGTATTTCCATGTAAGTAATAAACACAATACGTATATTCCATCAAACTCGGAAGTTAACGCCTAAAGATAAAGTTATACATTTATTCACTATCATCCCAAACGAGAGGGCTTTCAAAAGTGCTCACTTTACCGTGAATAGCCTATAGTAAACAAAACTGTTAACGGACATGATATGAATTAACCACCATCACACATGTTAACAAAAGCGATTTCTCATACCCAAATAATAGCATATATCTTCTGGGCAGTTTCAAATGAGTGATATGTATCTCATGTTAATATTCATTCTCCACAATAATATAAGGTCTCCACATTAATAAGCACCATAACAAGCACCATAACAAGCACCATGCCCTCGGCACTTCAGTACCTCGTTCGATACCCTTTTTGTCTAATGACGTCTTCCAAACGAGTCTGCATGTTGGATATTACTTTCCTGGTGTAATCTTGTTCTATGTGATCCCATTCTTCCGCCAGCCTCCTCGTCAACGCTTGGTGTCCTCCTGACACTGGTGTTATGCTCGTCGCACAGATTCTCAGTGGCGTTTCGATAACCTTTGCACGGTTATATAGGAGCCACTCTCGTACCAGAAGCGACTTGTGTCTCGCATCGTTGTCCTGATAGAATTTGAAAGTCAGTAGAATACATATGAAGTACTGAGCAAAGGAAAGCAGCCTTAATTTTGTTTCGGAATTGTGATTTTGTGTTAGTGCACGAATACGTTTGCCCGGCTAAAATGCCTCCGTTGCGAAAGAATATTTCTTTATTTTATAACGCTATACCTGTGATGGTAATGTATCTACATGTATTATTTATTACAAATATATCTTTGAAGTGCAATTATGTTTGTTTGTTCGTGGAACACACACACTATTTTTTTTCTCATTACCTTAAGTTATGGAATTAGTTGTCACATATTATTTGTGTTTAATCAATCAATCAGGAAAAGTAAATTTCTATCGCATATTTTTATGAGCAACCAGTATTCATCGACTAGTATCGAGGTTGTCCCAGTGTTAGTTGACTCAGAAAATTTTAGAAACGGTTAACCGAAGAGGTTGGTGAGCGAGGAAGGGGGGGGGGGGGGGAGAGCGTACAGGTCCTCTGCTTAGGGCGCCAACTTACCTTATACTGACCCTGAGCGAATCATTTAACTGGCGTGTGTTTCCACCGTGCCACGTATAACTATGCGACTTCAATATGTAAATCTATAATTTTACTGATGGGAAGTTTATATGAGTTTAGTAGACATTCCTTCTCTAGCTTGGTACATGTATAAGCAGCATATTTTTAGATACAGATTTTGGAAGGGCTGTTTTTCGGCCAAGTTGGTGGCATTCGAAATTATGTTTCTGAAGTGCGCCGTGTCTTGTAGGTTCCCTTGTGCCTTGTCTGAAGTATACATCTCTCATGTCATTGTATTTTAAATACGTTGAAATAATTTTTTCCAAGTAAAAAAATTAGTAAAACACATTGCAAAGTAGTTCAATCGTTGCTTTTCGACAATGCGATTCAAAAGACTTTGGATTGAACAAATGCAATCAAATGCATTCTGAATATATATATAATATATATAATATATATATATATATATATATATATATATATATATATAAAGGATTCTTGATTGTGGAGTGTTTACATACCGGGAACTTCCTACTCCAAAGTCTTAACCTGGATGGACTGGCCAAGCTTCTGATATAAATGAGGTGACCAGACAGTCCGGGCAGTCCTTTCTTTTTATCTCCAATCCCGACGATATCTTTAGTTTCGTCGGGACGCCCGATTTTGCCCAGTGAAAGAAATTATTTAAAAAATATAGATCCAATGGACCAGTGATAATAATGAATGGCTTTTGTAGCACAACTTAGAATAAAATCATTAGCTATTCAGAAGATATTTTAGCACGCAGGCAGTGGTAGCATTGGCTTGTGGTCTTGCTTTACGCTTTGTATGTGTAGTCTTAACAAGTAAATGTAACAAGTAATATAGGAATAAGTAGCAAGTAGCAACATAAGTAAATAATGGGCATTATCATCAATGCATTTGTCATATATCTGAAATACACATAACCAGAAAATAATATTTGATTTTTCTACATGTTTGTTATCTTACTTCAATATTTTTTGTACTTACTTATTCCCCAGCAGGAGAATCCCGATTTTACACACCCGAAATCTGGCCGCGTTAGACATAATACACGCATGCATTGAACACGGCCCATATTGATGAGGTTCCAGCGTTCGTGACAGTTGTTTAGTTCTGATGTCGATTCACCATGACGCACATGGGGGGGGGGGGGGGGGGGAAGGGGAAATGTTCCAAGGCAGGTGGAGGCGCGCTCGCATGTCCCTCACACTTTCTTTTCTAATACCATTTCCGTTTTGGGTGTAGGAACAGGTGCAGAGCCCCTGTTCCCCTCGAATTCTGTTCATGTAAAAGCTGCAGGAAATAGGTGGGGGACGGGTGGGGCAGGACAACTGGACTATAACGGTTACCTTTAACATGCACGTGCCTACCAAGTCACGCAACAACTGTCACGATATGTATGCACGCCCTCCGGGAAATGCTCTCTCAATGACGTGACAGTGTGTCAGTGGTGCGAGTGTTTATAAGTGGGTAAGATGTTTGCGTTATGATGGTTTTTGTTTCAGAGAACTCGGCTAGGGCTTAAAAATATTTCATAATTAGGGCCAACTGTTTTTCGCCAAAAGATTTACGCGAAGGCTAGACTCCATTGTCCTATGGCATATGTGCAGTTCCCATTTGGTTATTGACCACGTGTCTTTGCCGAGAGATAGCTTGCTACCTGATTCGGCCAATCAGAATTAGGTTACACCGACACTGAATGTCCGGTGATTCCCGGGGTTGTCCGTGATTCGTAGGCAGACACCTGCATTGCGTTACAGTTAAAACCATCCAGTCACGAAAGTGAATCTAAGCTTTAGTGTTTTGTAGTCATGAAAACTTTTCGCGAAATGCCTTATTCATAATGCATAATGTAGTTTATTTGAAAAAAAAAAAAAAAAAAAACAAAGCAATTAATGACTCTGTTGTTAATAAATTCTTCATATTTACGTGTACAAATAACGTGCTAGCTTGTTTTAACGTTTACTTGTAATATGCTTTGATAATTTTTACTGTGGTTATGTTACTTTAGTTAATATGTGCTGCCTGTGATACACAGAAGATGTTTCAATACTCGTACTGTAGAAGCTCTTTTGTTTGTACGAACAGCACGGACCAATTTTTGAATATTCTTTGTTTTCCAGAAGTTCCCGAGATAATATTTTTCCGTTGTTTTACTGGGGATTGTGCTAGTCGCAGACACGGAGGCACGATAAATAATTTTTTTTTTGTGTCCGTAAAATACGCGGGATTGTGGTTCAGCGAACTTGGTTCGCTATCCCTTCCACAAATAACAATCACCAGAGTTTGATCACAGAGTACTTAGGAATTGCAGAAGCGAAACTGCCGCTTAAATCGCTAACTCCAGCCGCACACGCCAGCAACACTGCGTCACTGGCCTGCGAAATGTTCGAACGCTGTTTGCCAATCAGCACCCTCACCAGCTTCAGCCCAGCCAATAGGGAATCTTGTGTACAATACCCCAGGCCAGGTCCCAGGCAGAGCTTCACGCAGCCAATATCGAATGAGCACGCCCACGCCACATCAAAGGAACCGCCGTACCGTATTCGCCACTGTGTGCTTTTCTATTGTGCGATGTGACTGTATGGTCGTTGGCGAGTGAAGTTAACGAGCCAACTTGGTCTTTCAACTAGTTGGAAAAATTGGCTTGGCTCATCGGTAGAGCGCACGACGTTCGCATGTGCGTATTGAGTGTGAAACTTTGTTCGTATGTCCAGTCCCTTTATGAGATGATATCTGTGATCGTGCCAGTCTCAATTACAATATCAAATTCATCTGTGTCAAATTACGACATTCGTTCGGATTTGTATCTCTGTATGTTCAAAAATATAATATGAACTTATTTTTATACCACACTATTATTATATTAATCTGAGTATGGGGTAATGTGCGGCGGTAATGATGAAAGTGCATTTGATGAAAGTGCATTTGATATCCCTACGAAGGTCGATCCAACGTCCCTTCCCTCTACCTTCCTGTTCTTTCCTTCCTATTTCTCTCTTTGCCTTCCTGTTCCTCTCTCTCCTTCTGTCCCTGTCTCTCCCTCCTTCTGTCCCTGTCTCTCCCTCCTTCTGTCCCTGTCTCTCCCTCCCTCTGGCCCTGTCACTGTCTCCCTCCCTTCCCCTCTTTCCACCTCTTCATGTATCTCTTCCTCTTCCTCTCTTGCTTTTCTCGCTTTCTCACAGTGACTCTCATGCACTCTGTGAGTTTTGTGTTAGTGCTAGTGTCACATTGATCACGAGTGTTCTTTGTTTCCACAGGTGATGATTTATCTGAAAACGTGTGGGCTGCCATGTGGCTATCTGACGGTCCGCTGTTCCCTTCCACATTCCTGTAACTAAGGTAACGATAACATCCTGTGCTATTTTTTAAAAAATGTGTTTGAGGCTACTTTACAGACGAATATTACATTCATTGTAGATTATTAAAATATCACAGCAATGTGTGAAAACTAGCAGTTTATAAGTTGATTGTATACAATTTCCGATGTAACTTTCTGTGCATGCAATTTGGTTTTGAGAATACATGTGAATGATGGACTTAGGGTTTTGTTGAATATCTAAATTATATGTAACAGCGAGTAAAAGAGGGGATATGTAAATCGCCTTATTTTATGACTCTTATAAAATAATTTTCTTTTTGTAGTAAATGTACTGGAAAACAGTATTATAAAAGCTTCACCAAATCTCTTTGGTTAGGCGGATCTGCCTCGTGAATTAAATCGATCCCGTCCCGATTGATGGAACGAATTTTTTTTTTAAGGTTTCTATTTATTTTTCCAGGCTAGTACAGGCCCTTGAAATTTTCATTGGCTATTTTATTTTGGTAAGTGAAACAATTTTAATTTGATATTGGGTAATAATTCGAAATTGTTACAGTTTATGCTAAACAGTACAGTTTTGTATTATATATTGTAACGAAGCATAATGTTTTGACTTATGAAAAATAGACGTATTTAATTGCGGTAAGTATGGTCGTGCGCAGCTACATAATCACACAGGACATTCACCCCTGATTCACCCCCGCCTACATCCTTCGGGGGGCCGCGGTGGTGTAGTGGTTGGACCATTCGCCTTCCACCAAGACGAACCGGGTTCGATGCTCGGCGGGGTCGCCCCCCGGATTTTCGCATGTGGGACTCGTGCCGGAAGATGCAGCTGATCGGTGGGTTTTTTCCCCTACCCCTGCAGCCCGCGGCTGCTCCATACTCGCGTCATTTCACCCTCATCGGCTCTCAGGACCTCGATATTAAGAGCCGCTTAAATCTCACCACATACTCGCCTATCCCTCAGGCAGGTCCAGAGGTTGTCCCTTCCCAAGACGACGTGATCGGTGTCAAGAGGAGGGGACGGGGAGGGGGGTAGGTAAGTAGGTGGGCTTATCGTCTCGTCGACAGCTAGGCCATTAGAGACGTACTTATAGCAAGTTGTTCAGGGAAGAGTTATTGGGGAAGAAATGGGAAGGAATCGGCCATGGCCTTTGTTAATGACACACCGCGGAAAACCGAAATCAGGATGGCCGGACCGGGAATCGAACACGGGTCCTCCCGAATGCGAGTTCAGTGAGTTGCCACTGCGTCACCTCGCTCTGAAAAGAGTAGCGGGAAGGGGCCGCCACACCTGCCGGATTATCACCGAGCAAGGCTGACGTCGCTCCCATCTGCTGGAAGTTACAACGATTTGCGAGCCTTTGCGCAAGTTTCTGGGCCGCGGCGTGCCTCTGTTAGCAGCCTTGAATGGCCGTCAGTGTCTAGTGGCTGTGGTGTGGACACGTCGGGAGACGACGACGCAGTGCAGCGTCGATGCCCAAAAATGCGAATAGCGGCTGTCCAGAGAGCACAGACTAGGGTTGACCTGTTCGACTATGAGGAAGTTCCGCGGGTGATGCACATTTGGACGATGTAAATATTTAGTGAGTGAGTGAAGAAAGCCGAGCCGTTGGTAATGAAGCGAGGTGAGTATGGAGCAGTGCCGGAATGCAAGAGCGGGGGAAATGTGTGACCCTCTATAAAACCCGTTGACCAGCGGCATCGTCCGGCACGATTTCCACATGCGAAAAACCCAGGGGCGACCCCGCCGGGAATCGAACCCGGTTTGCCTAGGTGGGAGGCCAGTTGTCTAGCCACAATAACACCGCGGCCCCGTAAATAACTAGTGTTGGGAATTTTGGTCCCTTATTTGTAAGGATCTAGATTAGTATAAGGACTGCGAATAAGACATACAATTGAATGTAGCATAAAAATTGCGCTCATTGCTAAAAAACGGCGTTAATAGTAGTGATAGTTATATGTTGTAAATAACATGTGACTATCTTTATAGCATTGTTTCATTGAGACATCAGTCCCTTATGAACCTATGCCCTAGGAAATTTCTCATATTATTGTTTTCGTGGCCTTTGTTTGTATGTTTTTTAATTAGATTATAATTGTTATGATTTTGACGTGTACTGTGTCCTAGATCAAATGTGTTCGTATTGAATCCAAAAGATTGGAAAATAAAAATACACGTCTGAAAACCAGTGTCGATAAAAATGTTAGGTTTATCAAGACAAAAAGGAAGCTTCGTATGTTGGGTCATATCTGGTGTCTGTGTGTGTTGTAGTTAGAGGACGTGGTGTATAAATTAATGCAGGATACGTAAACTGCGGACAATGGACAACAGGTTTTTGGAAGACAAGACTGAAAAACTAAGAAAGGGGCAATCTTAGATAATGGTTTTGGCAACTCTGCGAGTAAATATTTTGTTAGAGAGATTCTTTTATTTTGCATAATTTATTGCGTTACAAAGGCACGTGAAAATTTAAATAGTCTGAAATATCTCTGCAGAAATAGGCCTACAGCATACTGTTGAAATAACTTGCTCATAAAGTGAGTAAACACGGTTTTTTTTTTTAGGATTGCTTTTTTTTTTTTCTACCCATAATAAACTTGTAGAATACAGTTAACGTTTTTAGTGTTAATTTATGTCTCGCTGGGTACTTCGACATTTTGACGTGAATGCGTCTTTAAATTTGCAACCATAGCGGGAGGCTATCCAGAAAATCCGATAACAAAATCGGGGTATACAGTTTGGCATTGCAGCTCCGAATCTATCGTTTACATTCAGAATTCAATTACACCACTCGATTGCCAAAGGATCAAAGAATATGGTACTTTGAGTGAGGATTTCAAAGCATTGCGTGCGGCGTGGTTGGTTTGGGGGGGGGGGGGGGGCAATTTGGAGTTCGTTTCTCCGCGTCTTATAACTTCCGCGTAGTATAACTTTTGGCTAGGAGAAGCTACGACGCTCGTTTAGGTTTCAATCGACAGTTCTCGTCAAGATCAATCGATTACGTGTATAAAAACATTTGTGTGGCATGGTTATGGTGAAATTGTATGCGTTTAATGTAAAAAAATTAAGAAAACTTAACACAATTTCTGCCTATACTCGTTAAACAGCCAAGTCGAAATACAGAAATCGTATATGGTTGGAAAGAGCACCTGAAAGCAATCCAATGATATCCATAAAACCCCATATGATCTAGTGAAGCGGTGCCGGGAACGTAAAATAAATATCAAGGCGTCCGAGCGCGTCAACGTAGACGTAATCACGCAAAACAAACGGCCGTGTTCCTAACACAGCCAAACCTTATTTTTTAGTGCGTGTGAAGATCAGAAATAAGCGAGCGATGAGGGCGACATTGACACGCGTCCCTAGTGCCCCATCACTCCTACGCGCAAGGCTCTGAACTGGTGTGCAGTGTTTCCGTCGTGCAGCGTGTACCTATGGGACTTAAGCGGTGACGCTATCATTTTATTGGTGGAAAGTCTGCAATGAAGTTCAGTGTAGGACCCTATAATCGTTTCGCATGTTTCCTACAAGAGTGTTAGGATTGGAGACCTGAAAAATTCGCGGATTCAATTCGGGACAAGCTAGGAATCATAAACGTGCACGTACGTGTCACTTTTACAATTGGTCTACGCTTTATTTGATACGTCCTTGAGAATTCTGAGCAAATAACAAACTTTAAATAAAATGCATGCCCAATCAACGCCATCCACCCTTACAGCAGGTAACCAATGAGACATTGATACCTGATTGTTTGAACATAACACTGTGAATTCTAACCTACGGGCCACTGAATTCGCGAAATTTTCAGGTCTCTAGTTATGAGATACAGCAGCGTGGAAATGCAGTTTTTAGCGATGTTGGAGGGCTCGGTAATAGCATTCTTTTATGAGCATATTGCATTGAGAGTGTAATTCGTAACTCGGATGAAATGTTTTCTTTTCGTATTTAGGTATAGTGGCGTCACGTTTAACGGTTTCGCAAAAAAAAAAAAAAAAAACGCGTGGATTTCAAGCACATATCTTCAACGTAACTTTCTCATATATTACTGTGACATTAATACATTTTCAAAAAATGTTACATTTTAGCAATGGAAGATATTAAACATAAAAATTAGCAATACTTCTTAACCTGCCAATATTCCTTTAGGAAACGTCACGTAGAAAATTCGTTGTTTGAAATGGCTGTTAATGAATGATGCATTGAGAAAGGAATTTATTTTACGTTGATACCGCATTTGAACTCTCTGGCTGGACACTTGGCAGGCAGCGGCCTTAATTTTCGCGACACTGTTCGAGCTTGCCCGACTCCGGACTCGCACCGTTTTGATTACCTTTTACGCCCGTTGTAATTTGCTGCCTCCCGAAAACTGAGACCGGGTCGCGTACAACAAACTCTTTCTTTCTTCGTGGAAAGTGCTTAGTCAGGGCCGCCCCGCTTACGGGAAGTTGTTTACCGCCGTGCCGGCTATGCTGGAGAAGCCAGACGCGAGTGGGGTCATTTCAGGCTTTTTTTTTTTTTGGAGACGAGTGCGAATTTTTAAAATTCCTGCGGTAATAAGTACTTGCCACTGATACAGAGCATGTTGATGCCACAAAGTATATTGCATTTCAAAAGAATAGATTTCCAGTGAATGGACTTTTAAAGCACGGCCTTAAAGTGCTCGCTTCAGCGTTAACAGCTTATAGTCCGTTCACGGTCTCACTTTCGACTTTTCTGAAGCCCTGCTGAAGTTATACTTGTAGAATATTCCTCCGCCTCATGTGCAATCAAAGCCTGGCCGAGTCGAGAAATTTGCACCAAGGGGAAAACGCACCTCATTCGAGTGCACTCAGTTTAATAATATTTTGCACAAGAACTATTTAGTAATAGGAATGGCCAACACATTTATTCTATCTCCTTTTTTATTCATATTAATTAGAAATTAAATATAATCTATAGACAAAATATAACATAAGTAAAAACCGAATTTAACCAAAAAAAAGAGGTACTCTTATTTTAATATAAACATAATACACGTGTGAGTGATGAGATTTGCGCGGCTCTTAACAGCGAGGTCTTAAGAGCCGATGAGGGTGAAACGATACGAGTATGGAGTAGCACGGGATTGAAAGGGTGGGGTAAACGGTAGATCCCCGAGGAAACCCGCCGAGCAGCGGCATCGTCCGGCACGATTCCCACATGCGACAATCCGTAGTGAACCGGCCGGGGATTGAACCCGGTTCGCCGTGGTGGGAGATACTGCGCGTGTGATACATCGCATATGTATGAAACTACCAAGCACGCCTTACATAGGATGATTTTTCAAAATTTTGATTAAAAAATTGTAAGACAACCGCGAATAGACTATACAAAAAATTTACAAACTATAAAACTGATTTCCAAAACACCCGTTGTAAACATTTTCACGCTAAAAAAAAAAATAAGTGTGTAAGTGAGAACTTGTATAGGCTGTTCACGGTAAAATTATCACTTTTGAAAGTCCTGCTTAAGATCTACTTGTATGCACGTCGTGTATTCTTCCGCCTTATGTAAAATTAACATTGCCATGGGCCCCACAACTTTATCCATGCGTCGGTCAAGTGAAATATTAAATTTTCAGGAAAATAAATAGGCCTATTATACAAATTTGCTCATTTTCACACTTCGATGCAATAAAAAAAACAGAAAGCGAAAGAAATAGTTTAAGTTATCACAAATGGCCACCAAACACTTTTTATTCGACTTTAAGATACGGAACTACTTTCCGTCCATCGTTACCAACTTTACTGAGCAAATGTCACTATGTCCATTAAAATATATGCGTTCAGGGCAGTGACTTTTTTTATAAGGTTCATTTCAAAAGTGCTAATTTTGTCGTGAACAGCGTGGGTCTGAAAGTGTTAATCGAGACCCTACAATGTTACAACGCAAAGTATGCAGCAAAGTTTATTACATGTTGCTATACTAGTTTTGAGTATTTCCGGTCAGTACATTTTGCGATAAGGCTGTTCTTAGTTACGTTGGAGAGCTCGGAAATAGTGTTTGTAATATGCGTGGTGTCTTGGAAGTTATCTCCGTTCCTCGTCTCAAGTGTGTTTTCTTTTCGTAGAGTGGTATACGATGCAACGTACGTAAGGCAATGCCGCAAAAAAAAAAAAGTGTATGTTTGTTTTTCATGCACATTGCAATGCACTTCGAGCCCCAGGTCGGCGCATTAAAATGTGTGCAGAGGTTCGAAAGGAAAACACGCCATTCAAAAACGTTTGAATAAATTGTAGTGGTGCTTGAAAACGAAAAGTACCTAAGAAACATTTCATGTTAAAGCTAGTTCAAGATAAAGTGAGCACTTTCGAAATGAACCTCAGAAATAAGTCATTGCCCCTTAACGCATATATTTTAATGGGCACAGTAAGTGACATTCGCTCAGTAATGTTGGTAACGATGGACGGAAAGTAATTCCGTATCTTAACGTCGAATAAAATGTGTTTGGTGACCATGTGTGATAACGTAAACTATTTGTTTTGCTTTCTGTTTTTTTTTTTATTGAATCGAAGTGTGAAAATGTGCAGATTTGTATAATTTTTACTTTCCTGAAAATTTTACAGTTTCACTTGACCGATGCATGAATAAAGTGATGGGTCCCATGGCAATGTTAATTTGACATAAGGCTGAAGAATACACGACGTGCATATAAGTAGATCTTAAGCAGGGCTTTCAAGAGTGCTCATTTTACCGTGAACAGTTTATACACGTGCGCAATGTACACAAATGTGTACACTGGGTCTGAATGGGTTGAAGTCCCACAGTTCCATCTGTACAACGATAACACAGCACGCCGAGGCGATAGGTACAAGAGTCGGTATCGGTCTTAAGGTAGGTGTACGATTGACTTAACAGAATAAGTTCGCCGTGTGCTTAAGATATGCTTTAATGAATTCAAGGGTATTAGTGTATGTCTGTCGTGTGCGGGTCTTGACGGGTCGTGTGAGTTCTGGGCGTGACTTCAGATATCGTTATATTTTATATCTTTAGTACAAGTCAAGACGAAATAGCCAATCAGAGACCAGTGGCATTTGTTGTTGGCGGGGAACTGTATTTACAACTTGTGTTTCAGTTATGTCGTATTGTGAAATCGTATGCAAATCATTCTTTTAATTGTGAGATAGTATCCTCTTAATTTAAAGAACAGTTCATGGTCATGTTTTATTTCTTGGAAGAGGTTATTAACTTCGCTTTAATTACCCTTTTCAGATGTATTGATGTAAATGCCCAATGTTGGCATTGGCTTTCCCTTATACGAGATATAACGAGTTTTTCAAAACGTTTGTACAAGCAGTTACCACAAATAATTAAATCTATCTATACTTCCAGATTATGCTGGCTGCTTTCGTCTTCTACGATTCTGATTAGTTAGATTTAACAGTTGATAATTCAATCATAAATTGCAATCCTTTTCATTGTTAATTTTCTGTGTGCTTATCGAGTGATTAAGTATAATTGTTAATTCTTCAGTCTTTAATCGTAAACCCACCTTCATCGCTCCCACGCTTCCATGCATCGATTGACCAAAACAGCTCCAGGTACATATGATTCTTAATACGCACATGGAAGTGGAAAGAGGATGTATTAGAGCAACCCGCGTGGACCTAGCGTTGCCGTGGAGTCTCCAAGAGCTTGCCGAGCAATGTTTGTCCCGTCTCGTCGCCCCAGGAATGCCGGAGGGAGGGGAGATGCGTGGCATTTAGGCGAGTTAACGCCGCCGAACATCTGCCCCGCCCGCGCTGGAGTGCTCGCGCATCGCGTGATGGACGGCCCGCGCCAGACTGCTGTGGCTCGACGGGGGCCATCGTGATCGTCTGGTCGCCGGCGGCACGTGCCCCGGCTCCGGCTAGCTGACCTCCTTGACATCGGCTGCGTCTGGTCCTCCTCTTCCCCTCCCCCCCCCCCCCTTATTAACAAACAAGCCGTAGTCTTGTTTCACGACACCTAGGCGAACCGGGTTCGATTCTCGACGGAGGTCGCTCCCGGACTTTTCGCCAAGTGGGAATCGTGTTGGACGCTGTCTCTGGTCGGCGGGTTTCCTCCCCGCCTTTGTATTCCGCGGCGCTGTTCCCTACTCACCTCACTTCACCCGCGTTGGCTCTCAGGACCTCGATGTTGTGGGTGTGTCGAATACAAAAGAAATTATTTTATATTTGTACTAAACACTGTTTAACTTATGCACTGTATTTGTTATTATTTCCCTATAATAAACATTTGTACACTGTATATATTTTTTGAATAATTTTATATCAAATCCGAAATTTTCTGTTTTGCTACAGCCATAAAAACAATTATATGCTGTTCACGGTAAAATAAGAACTTTTGAAAGTTCTGCTTAAGATCTGTTTGTATGCACATTGTGTGTTATTCCGCCTTATATAAAATGATCATTGTCGTGGACTCCATCACTTTCTGCAAGCGTCGGTTTAGTGAAGCTGTAAAATTATTGGAAAATTAAGCATTTCAAAAATCTGCCAATTTTTTCACTTCGGCGCATTAAAAAAACAGGAAACTATAGAAATATTTTAAGTTATCATAAATTGTTACCTAACACTTTTTATTTGACGTTAAGATATGGAACTACTTTCCCCTCCATCGTTACCAACTTTACTGGGCGCAAGCCACTCAGTGCGCCCGTTAAAATATATGCAGGTAGGAGCAGTGACTTTTCTCTGAGGTTGATTTAAAAAGTGCTCACTATATCGTGAACAGCCTTTACCAACTGAGATCTAATAATGGAAATATTTACAACTTAACTAATGCCGGGGACTACCGCGTGGCACATATGTTATCACCAAATAACAGTTTATTCGTTAAAAAAAATGTTTTAAAAAAATTGCATATTTTTAACACTTAAAAAAATGTACGAACTGTTATTTCGTGATTACACACATGTCAAGCGGTAGCTCACGGCAATAGTTTACGTTGTAATTTTTTTCATTTTACATTTTAGTGACTATTTCTTATTATGACTACAACGAAAAAGAAAAAAATTCGGAATTTACATCAAATCATTTTTAAAATGTAAAGGATATTTTATTTTATTTTAGGAAAACGTAATGCGTACAAGTTGAACAATATATGGTACAGCAAAAAGTAATTAATTTTTCGGTATCTTACACCCTTAAGCTAGCCTAAATCACTCCGCTCTCCACTCCAATTTTTTTTTTTTTTGGCAGTTCTCAAGACTGAGTTTACAGCTGTTTGCATCGATACAGGGGTGCCCCCCCCCCCCTTCTGACAGAGATGTTAGGTACATAAACACACTCGGGTAACAATCAACCAGCGCAGTATGTTGGCAAAAAGTATTTTGCCATGGAAATAACGGTACGCAATACTATATGCTGTTCAAGGTAAAGTGAGCACTTTTGAAGTCATAAGTTACTTTTTCCTTTCAGCCATTTCTCATCCTTTGACCGCCTTTCTAAATAAAAAATGCCATGTAAGTAATAAACACAGTATGTATGTTTCACCACACTCGGATTTTAACGTCTGAGGCTAAAACAAAATATTTATTGACCATTATTCCAAATGAGAGGACTTTCAAAAGTGTTCACTTTACCGTGAATAGCCTATACTATACTTTCATAATTGTCAAAAAAGTGCACTCTTTCGTGAGGCCGTCTATAGAAGCAGGGTACGCGTAGGGCAGTGTTTGCCTATTTTTTTTATATGCTACATTAAAAATTATTTTGAACGTGCTACCAAAAATATATATTGTTCTACGAGTAAATAATAACCGAAAATACTGTAAATATAATAAATTTTATTAGTGTTGCACAGCACACAATTTTTCAACGGATAATTTAATATCCCAATTACAATTATGCAAGTTACAACTTTTAATGTATTTTTTTAAAATAAGTCATAATTAACTTGTACAAAAAGTCCGCGGGTTCGCCACATTCCTGGTGTAGAGTTATAAAATACTCCGGATAAGGAAGGACATTCACTGTCAAATGAGGACATTTCACAAAAAAGGACATGCAACTCCATTGTAGCCAAAAAATTATTTATACTAGGAAAACTATATGTTAATTGTTTTCGCGTTTAGTTTAATGTTAGTAATATTAAAAAAAAGTTTAATCGATGTATTATTTCTTAAAACAAACAACTTTCAAATCGGTAACATGAAATAATGTTCACATTGAGTTAACATAAAGTATGAAGGCTAAGTAGCAGGAAAATAAACGCAGCAGTACAACAAATGAATTTTTAAAAGTTATAACCACATTTTAAATGGTTTATCAATATCGTATAGATGTTTTTGGTTTTATAACACTAATAAAGTAAACGTTAACATCCGTGATTGATATCCTTCACAAGTACTCACTCTTCATTGTTGTGATGTATCCATTTTTCCATGATTACTTTGCTTATATGTTAATCTAGGCTGGTCTTTATTTTTCTGTCGCAGTACTCTTGGTTTAGAATTTTATTAAAGGCCGTTCACGATAAAGTGAGCACTTTAGAAGTAAGCCTTAGAAAAACGTCACTGCCCCTGCATGCATATATTTTAATAGGCGTACCGAGTGACATTCGCCCAGTAAAGTTGATAACTATGGGTGGAAAGTAGGTCCATATATTATGCCGAATAAAAAGTGTTAGGTAATCATTTGTGATAATATAGAATTATTTATTTCGCTTTCTGATTTTTAATGCATCAAAGTGCAAAAACGAGCAGATTTGTAAAATATTTACTTTCTTAATAATTTCACAGTTTCACGTGACTGACGCATGAATAAAGTGATGAAGCGCGTGGCAATATTAATTTTACATAAGGCGGAAGACTACACAAAGTGCATACAAGTAGATCTTAAGCAGGGCTTTGAATGTGCTCATTTTACTATGAACAGCCTATTATATGATATACAAAAACCATATTCGCAAACAAACCTACCTCTGCTATAGCGTTATTTGTTCATGATGCAAATGGAATAGAACGATTGAGAACGTGTTAAATTTCAGTGGCTGTGTTGATTACACTACAAAGCGAAATCTCAGGTCAAGATTTTCCATTCTGCTTTTTTTTTTTTCTACCGTTACGTAGTCATTTTGTAGCAAAAGGCAAAATGATCACAGATTTTATTTAGTACTAAGCATGTGTTTTTTATTATGTTATTTATGATCCTTTCGCAAGTGTTATTCAATAAGGTATTAGCGAAAGAAGATATTAGTGAACTAAATGACGTAACATAGTGCCGACCTCCCGTGGTGCAGTCGGTTGGTACGCCGCATGTCTAATGAAGAAATAAAGGGGGAAGAGGGGAGTACTTTATGTGTAACAGACCCGAGAAAAAATGTGCAAAGTAAAGAAATCATAATTTTTATTATTAAAATAATAATGATATCGAAATTTTCAAATAATGCCTTTGATTGGAACATTAAGGCATTTCGTGTATGTAAGAAAATAATCGTCCATAAAGCATTGCAATTAATATATCCAGTGTGGTACAGTACAGGTGTGGTGCTGGAACACATTCACATTCTATCTGACGAGATGGGCCATATGGCGGACGGGGATTAAGAGCATGACAATTATCTCGTACTTTGTTTCGTTAAGTGCCGCTAGGTATAGTCCATTCGCGGTTTCTTCACACTTTTTGAATCTAACCTTTGAAAAAACACCCAACTTATGACCTTTCGGTTATTTCTTAAACATTTCATGTATCACAAGCGTTATATAGATCTGTTAACGCAAAACGACGTTATTTTTGGTTACGTTAAACTTATACTTACTTTTGTCTATAAACTATAATATTTCATATATAATAATGTGAATAAAAACAGTGAGAAAACGGGTGTATTGGTAATGCTTATACGGGATATTCACTCTAAAATTAGCACTTCTGAAAGCCTTGCTTAAGATCCACTTGTATGTAGTTGTGTATTCTTACGTCTTATGTAAGAATAACACTGACGTGGGCTTCATCACTTTATTCATGCGTCGGTCAAATGAAACTGTGAAATTATTAGAAAAGTAAATAGTTTACAAATCTGCTCATTTTTACACTCCGTGCATTAAAAAAACAGAAAGCGAAACAAATAATTTAAATTATCAGAAATTGTTACCTAACCCTTTTTATTCGACGTTAAGATCTGGAACTACTTCCAATCCATCGTTACCAACTTTACCGGGCGCATGTCACTCAGGGCGCCCGTTAAAATATTTGTAGGTAGGAGCAGTGAATTTTTTCTGAGGTCGATTTATAGTGCTCACTTTATCGTGAACAGCCTTTAGTAAGAAATAGTTCTTATACACAGTGCGCACGAATGCGGCGTGTATCCTCTCTGGTGCAATTTTATAGACTTTGGCTGTGTTTGCATGAAGCGGAGGGATATCCTGGAAGTAGAACTTCAGCACGGCTTCACAGAAGTTATAAGTAACCGTGAATGAGCTATACTTCCAGTGACCTGCTATTGGCATTGGCGTGTGTGTGTGAGGGCACGGCTTGGCGCCGACGTAAACAAACTCGTTCCTCTTCGTCAGTAGCAACAGTGTGGCCAACCAACCCCGTGTAAACCCCTCACTCGACGAGCCGCAGCTCGCCCGGAGGACAGGCTCCTTGTAAACACTCAGCGATGCTGCACGTGTGGCTTCAGCGGACCAACCTCGGTGCCTGGGGCTGCTCCGTGTGTGGTCCGCGGCGAGTCTGGCTGTTCCTGCAGTCTTAAGGGGAATCAGTCCCCGCCATCTTGGATTTTCGGAATTTCCGCCGTAAATTGCGTCACAGATATTGTATTTTATTTTGGACGTCGATACAGCGTAGGCTACTACATTGCACATGTTCTAAAACATGTATTGGTAGACTACTGTTGCCAGGACCATTCATGTAACCGAAAGCAAGAAAAAATTATTTAATTATTCCCTGCAATCACTAGTCAAAAAATAATAAATTCTACAGAGATGTAATAGTTTGAGTAAGCTTAAGGAGTTATTATTTATGTCACGCCGTGCGAAAAAATCTCATCAAATGTTCTTAAACGGAACTTATAGCAAAATTAATGAAAAGCCAAGGTGGCGGGGAATGAACCCCCTCAAGGCAGAGTTCCACCCGCCATATTGTATTTGTGGAATTTTTGCCAAACTCTGGAAATACAGTTTTTTTTTTTTTTTTTTATTTCAGAGCACCTAGCATTTTCTAGTGTAATTTCTGAGGTCAGTATTTCTTGATTACTGTTGATATCGTCGCATTTGTAATCGTTCACAAGAAATAACCTCGCATTTTGTCTCTGCAGTTACCAGATAAAAATTAATAAATGTAGCAAAGTTGTGGCAGTACGATAAAGTTTGTGAAGCTGTTATATTCGATATGTCATGTAGGTAATGTCAATACACCTTCTGAAATAGAAGCTTTGGCGAAAAATCGATGGATCGAAGATGGCGGGTCGAAATCAGCCGTAAAGGGTTTACACGATAAAAGTTTCTCGCAAGAAGTAAGATGTAAATTTTTTTTCCCGATGCAATAGCTAGACACCTGAAAAATTCGCGAGCTCAATGACCTGTAGACTAGACTCTACAATACCAAGTACAAATATGTCGATATTAGCTGCACCTTGGTTGTCAGCTGTTACAGTGGTAGGCGACGATTGGGCCAGCCTTCTCCAGGAGGTGTCGAACACCGTTTGGACCAATGTCTAAAGTTATATAAACACACGCATTTTGAATTCTAGCTTGTCCCGAAATGAATCAGCGAATTTTCCAGGTCTCTAGCAATAGCTCAAACCTAGTACAACACAATGGAGTTGCTACTGCTTACTGCCACTTGGAAGTATTTCGGGAGTCTCAAGTTTAGCCAGTCACCAATAAAGCATATTATACAATTTTCGTTTCATTTCAAATTATGCACTACAATAATAACGTATACTGGACTGCTTCGAAAAAAAAAAACGCTGGAAAAATACGAATAAACATACAACTGTTGCCATTTTGAAAGAAAACAGAACACACGGAGATGCGTTTCTATTGGTAGAGCTTAAGCAATAATGTCGCTGTTGCGACACTTGAATCTTGGGAGCCTATAGGTTACTGCTTAATACTTACTAAGTTTTTTATTTTGTAAACCCCTTTACACCTGCTGCCCCTGTTAGTTCTTACGCCTAAACTGCATTGCAGTGTGTTTGAAATACAGTTTTGCTCACGAAACTATTAAATTCGCTCCCAATAGGCTGAACTACCGAAAGATCACGCGCTTCAGAAGTGGCCATGTTAGTGCATTCAAGACGCCACACACACTAGAAACACCATTTCAGAGCACTCGAACATGGCTGAAAAACGGTTGTTTCAAAGCGCTGTATCTCAAAATATACGCACAAGACACATACAGAAGTACCGTTACGTAATGTAGCTCGCACCGGCCGTGAGCTCCCATAATGTGTGGTCTGGCTCTGTGAGGAGGTGACCTACCTCGATCCTCCCCTCCCCCTAGACAGAAGTGTTCGCTGCCTGCACCCCCCCACCCGGCCCCCGGAGCTGCCATGGAATGATTGACAGTGGTGACACCTGGCTGGCGTCGCAGCCCCTCCTCCTCCCCCTGCTGGAGAAACCGGCAAATGTAGAGGAGACGCAAGAATATTCTGGGAACTAGGACTCTCAGCGCATCGCGGGATTTACTGAAATTTCTGGGTGATGGCCTACGACCCTACAAATACAAGCCACAGCTGGACTGCCGGCAGTCTGGCGGAGGCCATCTGGCCGAGTGCGGAAGCGAAGTGGAGTGCGGCGAGGGACGGATGATGACGGGGGATTGCGAGATGACGTCGGACGAGGTGTTAGTGTTGTGAATGGCCGAGAGGGCGTGAAACCCAACGAGTGAACGGGTACTGTGCGTGATGGCGCTCATAGGGCTCTAGAGTAATGCGGACTGATGGGGTCTGGACTGAACTGAGGGTGGACTGAATTAACATGTAATATGGATTTTATTACAAATATTGGAACTGTCAAATGAACATATAATTTATTACATAATTGAATAGGTTTCGATACACAGTCTATTGGGACTGATTTTTAATTATTTAATTTCATGAATTTGGCAATCCAAAGACCGCGTACAGGCGCAAATCCAAACCCGTTCCTTTTTGAACAAGGAGAAAAGGGACTATGGCTATTAAATTGAATTAATGAGTAAATTTAAGCATTTTAGAAATATTTTAATACAATATAGATGTACAATTTTTTAAATCAATAATATACCCCCGAATAATTCTGCAACAGTAAATAGGCCTAAAGTACAAAGGCAGATTGCAAAAAATTAGTACGTGATAGAGAAAAACTGGGACCAGTTTAGGATTCAGCATCCCCAAAATATGGGAGGATATCAATTGTGAAAAAAGATTTTAATGGTTTAAATTTTGTAGGCTTGTGCTATTATTTCAAAGAAAGAGCTTTTAAAAGTGCTCACTTTACCGTGAATAGCCTGTAGTCCCATAGATACTCGCTGCGCGACGAGAACACTGCACGCCAGTTCAAGGCCTTGGGCTTAGTGGCGATGGCGCACATGATGCGCGTTACAGAGTCGTCCTTATCGTCCTCGCGTTTCTCGATCTCAAACGCGGGAAATAGCTCTAGATAGGCGAGCCCCATAAATTAAAGCTGAACACCTCGACTGAAATTTACAACTTTCCGAGAGCCAATTAAAAAAAATCAAGAAAGGGCAACTCTAAATGACAGTTTCTGTCTACCTGGTAAGCAAATATTTTGAAGTAATTAGCGCGATATGTAACGCCGCACCATAAACTTGCAAATTTACAGTGTAACAAATATTTTGACAGTAATGCATCAGCATGTCTAATAATTTTCTTACAAAATTAACGAAATTACTATCTAGTTTTTTTTTATGTTCACGTCCAAAAACCTGTAGATTTTTGTGTTTATTATGTACCGCGTCATCTTAAAGTAGAAAGAGTGGCTTCTAGTTACGTATTACAGCCGACTATATTATAGTAATTTGGGGTATAGGCTGTTTACGGTAAAGTGAGCAATTTTGAAATCAGCCTTCGAAAAATGTCACTTCCTCCGCCTTCTACATATTTTATCATACGTGTCGACTACTGGCATGCACCCAGTAAAGTTGATGGAGAGTAAGTAGTCCCTTGTCTTAAGGTTGGACTAAAATTGTTACGTAAGCATTTGTGAAAACTTGAAATTATTTCTTTTGTTTTGAGTTCCATTCATGCAATTTTAGTGTAAAAATAGTTAAAAATTTGTTAAATATTTACTTTTGTAATAATTACGCAGTTTCACTTGACCGATGCATGAATAATGTGATCAGGCTCACGGTAATCTAAATTTTACATATGGCGGAAGGATACAAAATATGCATACAAATATATTTGAAGCAGGACTTTCAAAAATTATCATTTTACCGTGAACAGCCTATAACTTTGTATCATCAGGGCAACTTTGTACCACCTGCCTAATTTTATTTTAAATGAAGGCCTGGCTGCATACATGTTTCTTCTTACAAGTGAAATATTTAACAATGAAGAATGCAGCAAGGTGAAGGCTGTAAATCCTTCGTTATAATCGAAAAAATGTGGTATAATGTGACCTTTAATTGGTACAAACCTATCTCAAATGACCGTACATGTAGGGTTCATTAAAAAGTAATACACACACAACCAAAATTGTCAGAAAAATACACTTTTATGTTGCGTATCAAAGAATAATGTACATGTTTTGCACCATTGTATAATATTTCGCTAAAATTTCAGCGTATTCCCATCCTGGGTATTTAAGCAAGCGTACTTCGCAAAGAAACCTTCCTCTGGCAAGCACAGCATAATAATTACTCCAGTTGTAGGTAATAGTAAAAAGATAAACATGATGTTTACAAATTTTTAAATTATTCATTGTATGCATGCCCATTTCAGTTAGGAAAGTGACAACTTTCGTATCACTTTGCTTCAAATGACAATAGCTAAAGCTATACCTATGTGTGTAGGTCCAAAATACAAAAATTCAATTTTTTTATATATTAAAAAATTATACTCATAATGAAAACCTACTTTTCCGCTGCTTAGACTGCACCGTTTCCGCTGACTAAAATAAAATAAGACGAAATAAATGTGCACAAACTTCTCTGGCGTTTGAGAAAGGAATTGCGGACTTGTAATTAATTGATTTGCAAGGCCCGTGTTTATCTTTCATATCAGTATTTCGATGTTATTTTAATGCAAGCGATGTTTGCATTTAAAGTTACCCATTTCTTCACCAGGTCGTGGCACCTTCATTGATTAGCGCTACCCAACGTCTGATACGGGAACTTTTTTTTTATATCCCTTGTTAAAGGCTGTTTGACGGTAAAATGAGCTCTTTTGAAAGCTCTGCTAATGATACACTTGTATGCACTTTGTGTAGTCTTCCGCCGTATGTAAATTTAACATTGCCATGAGCCTCATCATTTTATTCATCCGTCGGTCAAGTGACTGTGAAATTTTTTCGGCTCGTTTTTACATTTCGACGTATTAAAAAAAAAAAAAAAAAAAAAAAAAAATTGAAGACAATAATTTAAGTCATCACAAATGTTTACCGAACACATTTTATTCGACGTTAAGACATGGAACTAATTTCCATCCACAGTTACCAACTTCGCTGGGCGAATGTCACTTGGTGCGCCCATTAAAATATATGCAGGAAGGGATGTGAATTTTTTGAAGGTTAATTTCAAAAGGGCTCACTTTATCGTGAACTGCTTGGGTATTTTTAACTTGGTGCAGCGCGCAGAAATAGCCTCTAACGTTTCTCACGCGAGATTCTAAAACTTGCCATCAGATAAATGTACCAGTAAATTTTCGTTTACAACGTTCAGTGGTTAAGTGGCATAAAGATTCTCGTATCATTTTTGACGGGCGACTGTTATTGCTGAAGTTAAGTTTCTATTACGGCTTGCCATTCAGAAGTGGCTTGACGGGTGTGTGGCGGGGGGATTCATATCTGTAGTAGAGCACGAGGGGTGAGAATTCTTGCGTGGGAGGTTTCGTAACAAGGCGGCAATCACAAAATTGAGTAACTTGTGTGTGTTAAGTTAATTCCTGGCATAAATTGACCCTGTTTGCGTTCAGACAGCAATGATTAATGGTGCAGTGTTGCCAACAAGTGGCTCATAAGCATTTATCCCAGCAATGGCATTGCCGTGTCATGTTCAGAACATCTGCACAAGAAGAATAAATCTAAAAATGTAATGACTGAACTCCACAGAATTAACACTGCGAAGCTCACTTTTTAAGCAGTGATAGTTCACCAACACCTTAATTGAGTAATAAGAAAAGTCTTTTAATTCTGATAGCGGGGTTGTAACAAGAAAAGAAAAAAAAATAGGAGCTAACATACAAAGTCCTTTTGTTGAATTATTTTTCACACGAAAGAAGTCCGTGAGTCGGATAATTTTAACATTCATTTTTATTTTAATATGGTTTTTATTGCTTCAGTTAATCGGGAATCTGTTTACGTCTAAAAATACCGCACTTATCCATCTATGTCCTACCAGAGATCCAAACCAGGAATTCATTTTTTCTTAAATTAGCCCTTAAAGTGACATCTCCACGGATGTAACCTGTTCCCAAAGAATATCACTTCGTATACGCTATACGTAGTAAAGTGAGAACGTTTTAAAGCCCTCTCATTTGGAATAATCGTCAATAAATAAATTTTATTTTTGCCCTAAACGTTAACTTCTGAGTACGGTGGAATATTCACACTGTGTTTGTTACTTACATGGCAATATTTATTTTACAAATGCGTTTAAAGGATAAAAAAAATGGCTGAAAGGAAAAAGTATTTAGACCCTCAAAAGTGCTCACTTTACCTTGAACGGCCTATACAAACCAGTGTAATTCCAGCCCATTTAGAAAATTTAAGAAATGTATTTTACAATGCGTATTATCATACGTACGTTTTACTCTTTCTTTGTGTGGTCAAATATTTAACAAGAATTTTTGCTAGACGGTTGTAAACATTTCGTCCAGTGACATGTCAATACTATAAACTGTAGTGGAAGAAGAGGTCCCAATATCCCAATAATAAGCGTGGAGGGGGGGGGGTGAACCCAGGGCGAGGACCCTATGAGTGACGGGTTTTCCAGCTGGGACCCGTAGGTGCCCGTCATCCCTGAACATGGCACGGCACCCTAGGATGGAGCGGTGCTGGAATGCAAGGGCGGGGAGTACCCCGAGAATACCCACCGGCAAGCGGCATCGTCCAGCTTGATTCCCACATGCGAAAATCCGCGAGCGAACCCGCCGGGGATCGGGCCCGGATCGCCGTGGTGGGAGGCCAGTGCGCTAGCCACTGCGCCACCGCTGCCCCCAGAAGTCCCAATAAGAGTCTAGCACTTCTGCATCTCGCAAATTCATGTGTCCTTGAAATAAAAGTTACAGCATAGTATCCTAAGTAGACAAAAACATAACACTAAAAACGTGTGTCAACTATACTAAATTGGTATTATTAGTTTCAATGTTATATATGAGGAGATTAATTTTCTTTTGCGGATATATTATTTGTGAGGACTGTTAGATTTAGGTTCAAAATAATGTTGGTTTCGTTTAAAATTATTTTAAATTATTTCCACTCACTTTTAAGATCGATCGTTCATGATCGTTACGAAAGTTTTTGAGTTTCGAAAGTTTTCAAGTTTCAAGTGGAAGAACGTTTATAATCTCAAAATGTAACCAACCTAAAGATATTCTTTGATTAATTAATTTATGGAAAATTATATTTTCAAATTATGCATAAACTCAATTTTGTAAAAAAAAAAAAAACATTTAAAGTCCCATTAATTAATAAATCATTAATTTTTAAGCCATACATTTCAGAATTTTTATTTCGTAGTTGGCGACATTGGTTGGCTTTTCAGCTGGGGGGAGGATTGTGTGTTTATATTTGGCGCACCCCTTTTCTGGGCTCGGAAACCACATGGGGCCATAAAACCCGCATCGAAAATGAAGCGTTTAATGTTTCCATGTTGACCCTATTTTTTTTAAATTATGAAATACCCTAGTTTCCTGTGTACGATTACGGAACCTTAATAACTGTGTGCACCAAATGTTTAGCGTTTCAACTAAACAGCTTTGGCCAACAGTAAGATTGAAAAAAATGAAGGAGTCTGTATTTACAATTACGCAACTACGAGCACCTGTTCTTTTTATAACTTGACAGAGAATTATTATCCCTGCAGTAAGTCGCCCTGTCGCAAGTAATTATTGGAATAATGGCAGCCATTCTTTCTCGTAATTTACGGCCGTACAAGCGTAGACCACTTCGAAAAGTGCGTAATTCGTGGTTGTCGGCTCGTTTTAGGAAGGGTTCAAATATATAAGTTCTTCCGCCAATTACCGAGGGTACGCGCGGACGCAAGGTAGGCTGGGAGAGTAATGACGTGTGGGGTGTCTGCTGTAGGAAGAATGGAGGCGGCTACGAACGAATTGCAGCTCGAGTTGGTTACAGGGAATGATATAGCATCATCGAACAAGACACGCACATACGACCTACTTTTTACGAATTACCTCATTTCGTTTACCTAAACTCGCATTTCTCTTAACGCTAGTTTTGCACGTCTCGTAGCAATGTCGGGGCCACGGTGGCTGAGCGGATAGTCTGCTCGCCTCCCACCAAGGCAATCCAGGGTAGACCCCGCCGGGAATCGAACCCGGTTCGCCTTGGTCGGAGGCGAGTAGTTTAACGACTACACAACCGCGGCACCTCGTGAAAACGTTTAATTTTGGAATCACTATAACACCAAAATAATTGTAGCATGGCATGCCAGACAGTTGAATGTCGTGGTGGTCCGACTAAACCTTACAAAACGATAAATGCAAATTACGAAACTCGGAAGCGAATTGCTTCACGGCCTGAACTGGGATTCTGTAACAATCGTTCACCTCGTTTCGATCGAGATCGTCTTTAATTTCGATCGAAATAAAAAATTCAATTCTGTAACTTGTTTTTCTTTCAGTTCGATCGATTTCCGGAACTTCGATCGAGTTTATTTCGATCGACAATGTTAGTCGTTTTCAACATGGCGGAGGGTTATAAGACCCGTACTTGATTAAGATTTAAAGATTTCAATTTGTATGGGGCTGCATATTCACACATTTCTGTTCCGAGAATGTAGTTATGAGTCTGGAACACTATATATGCGATTATATTGTAATTATACATACAGATTCCTTTCACAAAATAACCTGTAATTCGTATACATCAGTAATAGTTACGTTGCTGTTCACAGATAGCTCTAAAGTTAATAAATTATATTATTTACTCTAAATTTTTATTTGTAATCGTACATGAGTGCAAATATTTAAATGTGTAATTATTAATTCATAAGATATACGAAGTTTTAAAAAAAGTCTACATTTTAAAAACGAAGTATTTTTTTTTTTACATTAAGCATATTACGCTATTTTATTTACAATTTTACAAAATATATGTACACAATCGTGCCATTATTCATATTTTGTATTTTATCTATTAGTTCAAATATCACTAAAATAACAACCATACCGACTGCGCTGTCAGATTTATATTTAAATAAAGGGATGGCTACAGATTACAAATCAAAATACACACACATTGTAAGAAATGTTCGTTGCTAATAAATATATTTATTAAATGTTTAGCATAAAATACGTGCTTACTCTGTGTTCTAAATAGGTTCTGCTAACCTCAACACTTAAAATATAAATAAATATTAGTGTACATCCAAATTAACCAAGTGGTAAAGAATCTAAATTATGATTGTCAACTGGTTGCCAAGATGAAGATGATGCACTTTAATTTTCTCCAATGGCCATCCAATGTTGCCACATAGTGTACCAATTCGATAGACTTGAAAAAAGTTACAGAATCTCATTCTCATGAACTGATCGAAATGCAACTCGATCGAAATCGAGATAAGTTGTCAAGTTACAGAATCCAAGCACTGAGCTTGCGCGAAATAACACGTGTTGTGTGCAGCCCTGTCGCCACGTGTGACAGGGGCTTGTCGTGGCACCCCTGACCGCCGCCTGGTTGGCTAACCTCCCCAATTACCAGCATAGCAGGAAGTCTGAGGAGTCGCGGCGCCTCCTGATGCCGAGAGGGTTGATAGGTAATGACAAAGTGACAGGTTGTTGGTGGCGTGGTGTGTGCGGCGACCCTCCTATCGATTTGACTGTCGAGATAGCTTCCGCTCCGCGCAGCTAATAAAATAGATACGAGGATTGTCAGGACAGGCGATACAACTCTCCTTTCGCTGATAGCGGTATGTATATACATATATATAATATATATATATATTACACATACATAAATAGGTAAATAAACTCGGAAAATAATGCCATTTTCCCATTTGTTTAATGCTACAATAAAGAAATCGAGAATCACCAAATCTTTGTCTCTTCCTACAAAACGTTCTCAGGAAACGGACAGGAAACTGCATTTCATAAATAATATTTTGTGAAATAAATATATAAATTAAAAGTATTAAAAATTTTGTTGGCTAAATGGCTTTTAGATAGTTCAAAATGTTATATCGCGTATTAGTTTGAGAGGTATTAATACCACGAAATATTGTTGTGATACTGATAATGAATTGCATCCGTTAAGTTGCACTATGTAAGGAACCCCCCCCCCCCCGGTCTAACTGGCTTGAGGTGGTGCTGAATCGATATTATACTGGTAATAAGCATAAGCGGTGTGTTAAATTACGTCTCCCGTGCCTTGACAAGTTCAGGAAAAGGCGATAATTAATTAATACGAAATCATTAATCATATATTGTTACGCGCTAACGCTAGCACTAGACGCGCGCTCCATGCACGGTCTAGCTCATTGGAGGGGGGGGGGGTCCGTCACCTACTTCGACCATCCTGTCCCTGAGGCAGACCCGCTCCCTGCCCCGTCGCTCGCCCGTCAGCCCGGAGGGGAGGGGGGTGATTGACAGCGGTGGCATCCTGGCTGGCATTGCATCCCCTTCTCCTCCCCCCTTCTGTAGAAGTCGACGAGTTTAGAGAATGCGCAAGAATATCCTGGGAACTTAGGACCCTCGGTGCAACGCGGGATTTAGAGAAATTTATGGGTGATGGCGTAGGACCCAATAAATAGTGCAGCGGTCCAAGGGTTGGAACTCTTTTAGTGGAAGCCAGTTGGCTGAGTGCGGTAATTAAGTACTGCGTGGTGCAGCGAGAGACATTGGCGAAGTGGATGGACGACGACGGAAGATTAAGGGGTGACGGCGGACGAGGTGTTTGTGGTGTGAATGGACGAGAGAGCGTGATACCCCACTAGTGAAGCTTACTGTGCTTGAGGGCGCGCGAAGAACTCTAGAACATTGCGGACTGGTGGGACCTGGACTAAACTGAGATGGGACTGTAAGAACATGTAATACGGATTTTATTGGAAATATTGGAACTGTCAAATATGGACATAAAATTTATATAATAATTGTATAAGTTTTGATACACTGTCTATTGGAACTGGTTTTTAATTATTAAATTAAATTAATTTCTTTGCGGTAATTGTAAATTGTATTTATTGAATTTATTAATTGTAAACAGCAAGTGACATCAATTTATTGTGATAATTTGGTTCCAAGAGAATTTTGTTGGTTGTTATTGTAAATATAATTAGGAAATTATAATTAATTCTCTTATTTAATTAAGACCTCCGTTCTAAACGAACGTGGTTCAGCCCACTGACTTTTCAGAAACTGTAACCAAATGTGGGATTTCAACTCCCTAAATTTCTACAATAAATTTGGAAATCATGCCTCATAATTGAAAATACTGACAAATTCCACCTTCCTTAGTGCCATTTTTTTAAATTGAGTGACATTGAATAATTTTGGTAAATAGCTTAGTTTTGAGTGGCAATTGCAGACATCAGCGATCGTAAAATATAGTTTAACACTCTTCTACTTACAGTAGCAGCAAGCTAAAAATGTTCAGTACTATGTATAAAAAGCTGTGTTCTCGTCCAGGAATGCGCACGCCCGACAAGAAATAAGGCTGAGCCTTGCACGTCCAAGGACATTACTGCCCCGTATTTATGGTTGGTAAAAGTAATGGTCACCTGCCCGCTGGTTTTCAGTGGTTAGTCGCTAGCCTCCTTCCTCTTTGGCGGGAATTCTTCGTACGTGAAGGGAGTTTATCGCATACTGTCATGTTATGTTGTTGGGTGAGTTTCCTTCGCTTGCTTTCATTCCATCGCTGCGCCACCTTCCATAATATTTTCCTTTCACTAATATCGAAATATGTACGTTTTTTTCCCCTCCTCAAATGACCTATTTCACCATCAGCAGATAAATATTTATGCGAATTAGAAATTTTACACGATTTTAAACCATTATTTCTGTAATGTTTATTACAAAATGACAACATTTCATGCAAAAGCTGTGCTCCAAAACCATTCCCCATAAAAAATGGTAACTAAAACCAATCTCTCATAATAGTTTATTTCACAACAAAAAAATAATTTTTCTAATCAAGTAAGGAATTCTTTGGTAGCTTGGTGCAATATAGAATGTATACCTCGTTTGCATAAGAGTAGTAAGCACATATCATGCGTAAGACATTTAACTATTCGCAATATAGAACATATAACTCATTTGCGAAAGTATAGTAACATATCTTGTGTAAGGCTTTTAACTATTCGCGCCAAGCTTTTATATATTAAATATAAATTGATGCAAACATATTAATTTGTAGTAAAGTTTATTATGGCATTGCAACCACATCTTACAAGTTCTACAAATTCTGTCACGACTATAATTATTTTTCTCTTTTTAGTGCATTTATAAATAAAAGGTGGGTTTATAAATTTTTTAGTTAATTTATTTTTAAATTTTTAGTCTCGACAATTTTTTTGTTATATAGGTAGATTATTTATCGATTCAATTATACATTCGTGAGACTAAAAAGACTAAAAATGTGCAGTTAAACTCTGATGGCCCCTTTCACACTTCGGGCTGCAACCTGACGAACAGTGATGCGCTGCAGGCAGACTGCATGCCAGTTCAGTGCATAGAGGTCGGACAGACACCTACCGTACATACAAACAATGCAAGTTAAAGAAAAGATTGTAAAAAAGTGTGTATATTATTTTCGTCATATTTTCGGAGGAGTAACCTGCCGAAGTTCGTCGGTGGCGTTCGAAAACATCGTGTATAATATTCAGTGAACCAAGTGGCGTATTGGGCATTATGACCCACAGGCAGCAGCTAGTCTTGTTTCCGTATATGTTTTTAACGCCATCCTCTGTGTTCTCCGTGCCCAAAGTAATTTCTCACTGAATCACCTCACCCTCCTGTATGTCGGGACAGCGTGCGGGGGTTATCATTCAGGGAGAGATGACCAGCGGTCGCCAACTCCCGGGGCTACCACAATTAGGACCTGCGTGCGTCATTTGCGCCGCGGGCTGTGGCTGTGATCTGCTGCCGTCGGCAAATTGCGGGGAATGAAATTACAGGCCCTGGGCAGCCCGGAGGCGAGGGTTGAATTATCGACGCCCGCTTGACATTGTCGGGGAGACAATAAAGAGCGATGATCCGACTCGCCCGCCGCGCAATGGATCGATGTGCCGACGATGCAGGTCATTATCGAGCACAGTTCGAGCGCCCGCCCTGCGAGGACAGGAGCCAAGGGCTAAAGGTTTCAAGGGATAATGGGTGACGTCATCCCCTCCTGGGGGGGGGGGGGGTTAATTATATACACGGCTTCTCCCCCCCCCCTCCCCGAGCTTTGCAGTACGATCGTGTTACCTGCAGTCGTTTTATTGATCGTGTGTGATTCGGTCAGTTTTTAAAGAAGACTATTTTTACTTGAATACTTTCGTATTATCACAGTTTTTTTTCTGTCTGAGGAGAGAAGTAAGGGAATCAGGCTCTAAATAGCTAATTTTTGCTCACGCATTTGTGACACAGGGTCGATGACATTCCGCGAGTTCTTTAGGTGCCAGCTTCCATGTGGCAAGGAGCCCAGAGTTTCGGGCGGCTGATGAGGGTGAAGCGAGGTGAGTATGGAGCAGCGCCGGAATGCAAGGGCGGGGAAACCCGCCGACCAGCGGCATCGTCCGGCGCGATTCCCACGTACGAGAAACCAGGAGCTACATCGCCGGGAATCGAACCCTGTTCGCCTTGGTGAGAGGCGAACGGCGCTTTAGCCGCTGGAGGGGCCGGGGTGGTATAGTGGTTAGATGACTCGCCTAAACGAACCGGGTTCGATTCCTGGCGGGGGGTCTCCCGGATTTTCTCATGAAGGAATCATGCCGGACGATGCCGCTGGTCGACGTGTTTTCTCGGGGAACTTCCGTTTTCCCCGGCCGTTTATTCTGGCGCTGCTCCATACTCAGCTCGCTTCACCCTCATCAGCTCTCAAGACCTCAATGTTACGAGCCGCTCGAATCTCCTCACTCACTCACTCTGGCCGCTGCGCCACTGCGACCCCTACAGAGACAAGGGGTGATGTGTTAGGACCTACACTAGAACGCGCATGGATATATATATATATATATACACACACACACACACACACACACACACACCATGGTACGTAAATCAACGCCAAATAAGGTCGTTGCAAGTGCAAGATTTTGAAAGCCAACATAGAATAATTATTGTTCTAAGTGAAATAATTGTGTGATTACATCACAACGTCGTTTATTCTGTGCTACGCTCTGGTTGGCTGTTTGTTACTAATGATGAAATTTGCGGGAATTTCTGCATTCGTTGAGCTAAATATTAAGGTAGGCCAAATAACATACATTTACTTCGTACTAATACAGTGAAAGTAACGTTAGTTATTTGAAGAAAAAAAAAGTAAAAAAGAAAAACTTGAAATTAATGTTGGAAGCGCATATAATTATTACAGTGTGTGTTTTTGAAGTCGGTTTCCTTTCGTTGGGTGCACGTACAGAGGCGCAACCATTCGAACATGTCAATTAGGATAATTTAATTCAACGTGTTTAGATCCGGCATTTAGTATAACGGTGCCGTAACATAACGGTCTTGCCAACTTCGTGAACAAATATTTTGCCAGACTAATGAATTTATTTTGTATAATATTTTGTGTCACAATTTCATGTAAAGATTTGCATGGCAAGGAGAATTTGGACAGAAATACATCACTCTGGTAAAATATCTGCTTACAAAGTTATGTAGTTGAGTTGTCTGTATTGACTTACATAAGTTTAGAATACAGTTAGTCTTATTTTGTGTCCCACGATCTGACTGGCAGGTAAACCTTGGCGAGGTAGGTGGGGGGGGGGGCATGAGCGCTCCCTCCCCACTAAACTTTGGAACTTAAGAATAGACTATATAAAATGCGATTATTCTCTAAACGTAGCACATTTTTGATAGTCTCGCATAAATAGATACGCTAACAGAAATTATTACAAAATGTTCATAATTCGATTTATTAGTACATCATAGTTATTTCAAAGCCAGTCCAAGTAGAGATTTTTCAAGAAATCCGAATTCGTCAAAAATAATTTTGACTTATATTGTTGGCATAACGGTACCTTTTATTTATCATATTGTTACAAGACGTTCGTGAAAGATTGAGGTGAGTAGTATGGGCGTACCGATCCTACTTTACTTTGGCCACCGTCAGGTGGAGTGCCATAATGTTAACCTAGAAAGGGTCTCAAACAGGAGGATGCTAAACTGGCGCTACCCAAATTTGGAGTAAGGGATAATATCTGGCGCTATCCCTGGTGCTGCAGTGGAGGGATACCAGCTGGCTCGTTCACTAGTCGCTGTACTGTGATTGGTAGTTGGTTGTGGCAGACAATTAAGTAGGTATTTAAGCCTTTTTATATAGTCACAATTTCCAAACCATCGAAGCGATAGTAATCAAATTCATAACATAGACATCGTACCAGTTATCTATCACGATGGTAAGGTCATTTAAGCCGGCCTTTCTGACAAGGTTAATTTTGAGTTAAGCCCTTTTGTAAAATGTAGTCATAATTTCCGAACAGTTGAAGATATAGCAATAACTTTCATAACATAGGCATCATATCCAATATCCAGAATAATGGTATGGTCATTTAAGCCCTAAGACGTTTCTGACGAGGTCAATTATGCATTTAAGCCCTTTTGTAAAATGTCATAATTTAGAAACTGTTGAAGCTATAGTGATCAAATTCATAACATAGGTATCGTATCCAATATCCATCACTGTGGTAAAGTCATTTAAACACTAAGGCCTTTCTGACAATGTCAATTATGCTTTTAAGCCCTTTTATATACATAGTCACAATTTTCGAACCGTTGAAGATATAGTTATCAAATTCATAACCTAGGCATTGTATCCAATATCCATCACTGTGGTGAAGTCATTTAAGCCCCAAGGCCTTCCTGACAAGGTCAATTATGCTTTAAGCCCTTTTATGAACATACTCGTAATTTCCGAACCATTGAAACTATACTCATAAAATTCATAATGTAGGTATCATATCCGATATCAAACACGATGGTAAAGTCATTTGGGTATTAACCTCTTTCTAACAAGGACAAGCACATATAAAGCACTTTCATAAGCATACTAACTCATAATTTCCTTATACCAGAGTTAGTCATCAAATTCATAACATACACATCAAGCATAACAACAAACAAGACTAAAAGGTCAAACACACCTAAAGACCTTTTATAAGCATACTAAGTCATAATTTCCCATATACCAAAGATAAAATCGTCAAATTCAAATACTAACTCATAATTTCCCCATCAGCTTATAAAACTAACATCACACCAACAGACTTGGTTTCCAAAACATTCCAACCAGCTATGCTAACATTACCTTTAATTCGCATACCTTCTCCATCACATTGTGGAAGTCATTTCATTCGCCTTATACTCAACAACAGATATTATAAAGGTTTGCAATAAAAACACCGATATTTTTTCCATGTGATGTTAGGATATTCGAATAATTTTCGCATATAGAAATAAGCTCAGTATTCAATTAATTTCACGTCATCAGAGAGACATACTTCATTTCCGCAAAGATACGACCTCCCACACCCTAGCTACTGTCAAAGCGAATGATACTGGAAGCGGGGTAACATTGGAGAATTTATCGAAGTAATGCAATAGTCTCTATATCCAAAACATTCGATAATAAATAGGAGGAAAAAACTTCTCACTTTAAATAATTAACACAAGTTTTCCTTTCTTTTCTTTATTTACTGAAAAAAAAACCCTTTCATCACGAAGCCACGTATATCTCTTCTAAATACCATTTAAATTGCCACAGAACTCCATATCAATAGATATATAAGTTTTAGCTTACAATTAATTTATATGTATCATAACACTCTCTACAACTATCAGAAAATTTATTTTATAACATCTTCAATTCACCTTTAACTCAGATTAGTCTTAAAATTTTTCTCCCAATCAGTTAATAAAAGGAGGGAATGAATAAAAACAATAGTTTTTCATACACTTTTAATTTTATTTCACACAATACCCAAAATGACACACATAAATACACTCAATCATATTCTCCACTCAACAAAACATTTCTGTAAACAATCCAAACATAAATATTACTACCTTAAAACTATTTAATGAGATTTACATTACCTACAAATATATACAGTTTCCATGAAAAACAAACATTACTGCATTACATTGTGTTTATATTTAACTATATGATTGTCTAATATAAACTTCCTGGCAAATATTTGTGCACACATCATACACCGATGTACTATACATTGAGAATTTTTTAAACAATTGCTCGTCATGTGATGACACATATTATTACGAAATGAAAATAACTTCAGACAAAAGCGGCACTGATTTCTAGAAACCATTGAGTTATAAACCCCATCACTTTCATTGCAAGTTAACCAATGTTTTTGACGTTCGGTATGATCACTAAACACCGAACGGCAATTTCTACATGAATATTTCTTTCTAAGAATGTTTCCTAAACAATTATTTTTCTTTTGATGTCTTCTCAAATTGCGTTGTGACGTAAATTCCTTCTCACAAGTTTTACACTGGAAACCAGCTTGTGTTCTCTCTTCCGAAGTAGTTGCCAATCATATAATCAATTTGCTTGATTGCAAGGAAATTTTACATTTTTTCTCATGCTTCTTTAATGCAGTCTCTTTCTTAAACAAAGGTAGACATATTCCACATCGGTATACTTTCAAAGTGGGATTCTTGGAACATGCTCTCTTTTCATGACGATGAACATAATGATATGCGGTAAATGTTTCTCTACAGAAATGACATGCGTGTTGTATTCCATTGATGTATTACATTTACATACCGCTATGTGCCTTGCTAATGTATATTGTCTCGTAAATATAGCTCCACAGATTGTACAGCAATACCTAACACACGCAAGATTCATTACGCAATTACTTCTTTCATGGCGCCGCATACTGCGAATATGCTTAAAGTTTTTATAGCAGTGCTGACAGTGTAATCCAAGGGATGGTTCACCCATTGCAGGAGTAAAACCACAGCAGCTCATAACATGTAGATCTAGTTTATTACTAGTACCTAACAAAGATACATTTTAAACATCTATGTAGATGGAGAGTAGATTTACTATGGCAGTATCGTTCATGAGAACATAACTTTCCCTCATCGAAATACTCCTTATCACAATAACAACACTTATGCCTCATATCTAATGCTTGATGCGAGGTTTCTTCTGAACAATGCAGAGCCGATGTGTTCACCTCTATCATCCTAAACAGACTGAGCTAAATACCTTAAGACAACGAGCTTTTATACCTTTCGGAAATGTAGTAATGTACGAGGGAAAAAAAGCAACCAATCGTTAGAGATCCAATCTACCAATGATCCATTAAATGAAACAATGACAAATACAGTTTATCAATCACAATGCCACTACCGTTCAGAGCTCATTCGATCTTCAACCACCAAAATGTAAAAATCGTTCCACGACGAGAACATTCTTTCGAAGATAACCCCAGTAATTAAATCCACTGAAGGTCAGTAGGACACAAGTCCCGATGGGATTGTATGGCACAGGCGGTGGCTCGCCTTTGTAAATCACCGCACACTTCTAGCTTTATCACCTTGCCCTTTGCACAAGTGGGTCGGGACAAGAAGGGAAGCGATGCAGACCAGCAACACGTAACAATAGACAATATATTACATTTGTAATGTTAACTTATATAATTTGGAAAAGCACTTACTAACTCTAAACCAGCATTTGGCTGGATTTGGCAGCGAATATTAAATATAGAAATATGTAAAAAGCAAAACTCCGACCCATCTACTGACGTTTGGTCGTTTTTTCATTGACAGGTATGTGTACGCACAAGCTTTGCAGATGAGAAGGGTGAATAAAAAAGGTGTTCCTAGAGCATAATGGTCTGTTAAGGGCAACAGGCACCCGTGCTTGAACGACTGCCGTTTTGAGTCTATGAACGGCATTTGCAGGTTAATGAATTCATGCGAGATATAATGAACCATCATTTTGTAACTATTCTGTGGAATCGATGTCGAGGTGTAGTTTGATCAGAAATGGCTTTGTGTGTAAAATTGCATGACGGATAAAAGTTTTGAATAAACCATTTTCGTCCCCAGTGTATACTCGTTGATACGACGTGAGATGTGTACTAGAAGTTGTACATGCTCTAATATAGAAGATCTTTAGCTTCTTTTCGCAAGGAAAAATTCGCCTGCAGCTGTTATACTTCCGTAACTTCAAATGGTTTTCTTTCACTGCCTGTGATTTATGGTTGTCGTGTTCAACTCGAAAACTTGGACGTAAGTTTGTAACAGGTCGGGAAAGTTGAGGTCGAACTTGCCCCGTGCTGACAGCCTTTATATGAAATGTAGTATAACTCAGTGTAATGGATTTATCGAAGTTACTTTTCAGCCTCTCGCTGACCTGAAACAGGGCAGCGACTATAGGAAAGGGCCCGGGGAGCGTGGTGATAGATGGTCGCATTCCCCGGGCGTCATTTTGGCGAAGGGCGCCGAGAGAAGGCTTGGCATGGCAAGCGAATTGGAAATTTAAGTGTCCTCTTAAAACATTTGTGTAAGGGATGTTCACGTTAAAGTGAGCACTTCTGAAATTAACCTTTGAATAATGTCACTGCCTGTACCTGCATGTAGTTAACCAGGCACACTTACTCGCCTGCGCTTAGTAAAGTTGGCAACGACGGAAGGGAAGTAGTTCCATGTATAAACTTTGATTAAGTGTGTTAAGTTAACATTTGTGAATACTTAAGTTATTTCTCCTTTGCCTTATGATTTGTTATTGCTTATGAGCATATAAATTAACAAATTTCCAAAATATTTCATTGTCTAATTTTTCCGAAGTTTCACTTCGACGCACGAATGTTAACTGTAAGTGTGGTGGAAGGATACACAATGTGCATACAAGTAGATCTTAAGCAGATATTTCAAAAATGCTGAGTTTACCGTGAACAGCCTGTAATTATTTTTAACGGACTGTTTCTTGCGTGTTTTATTTAAGGAAAATATACTTTCTTCCCTGTGGGTGGACACCCTGAATTAGTCAACGAAATGTCAGAGAATTTTCACCTGGGTCAGGGAAAATGCAAATAATTGGTACTTTGCAAAAGTTGTTTGTTGTGTGAATACAAGATAATGGAATTAAGAGCGCATGCATTTTACAATTTCAATTTTTAAGTTTGTGAACTGGCAATAATACATCTTGGCCAGTTTGTGTGTTTGTATTGGGCACTCGTGTGAAGTCAATAGCATGTATGGCTAGAAATATTGATGATCAGAATAAAGTGTTGTTCCTGCTTTGCTTGGTCTGTTGCAGTGTAATTTAATCCAACTTCATTAATAGTACATTTTTTCTGTCAATGGTGGTATTATAATGGTATTAGAAAGTTTTAGTCCTAAAAATACGTCAGAGAAAATGGTAAAATTATGCCTGGAAAACTGCAAAAATTCAGTTAATTCCAAAATGGAATTTCAGTGCACGACTGGTAATTAGTTCAGTTTATTATAAAATGAATTTCCTTTAAAAAAAATGTAAGTATCAATGAAAGGTAATCGGCACATTCTAAAGCCTAGTACACACTGGCATCTTTCTTGTACAAGAAAGTGAAAATAAAAGTGAAGAAGAAATTCACACTAAAGTGTCTACGGAATTGTGATCCATACACACGACACTAACTGGTGAGTAAGAAAGTAGATAGTTGATGTCAGCTATATATGATTTGGAAGCAGTTGTGGAGTTGTGGGGGTAATTTTTGCATTATCAATAGCATCTTCCATAAAGAAGGATAAAAGATTTAGTCCAATCAGACATATTTCAAGCACTGAATATATAGAAATGCAGAAAATGTCAAATCACTCGCAGAAAAAAAGACTAGGCTCTCTATTTTTAAAATTCATACACAGAATTATTTACGATAGTGGGACTATTAAAACATTTTATCATATTAAAAACATTAACATATCTGCTTATTGCCAGCATCAACAAATTATATGTTTTTGTTTACATTCGACTTGTACGAAGGAAGATGGTGAAGACTAGGAAAGTGGCTGTTCACACGATGCAAGTCGGGGTGTACAGGAACGTGCTCACTTTCTTGTACAAGAAAGCTGGCCGTGTGTACTAGGATTAAGCGACCTGTGTGTGAACTTACACGTCTTTAAGAGCTCAAACCGGGAGAATTATTTTACCTTATTTTTATGATATCTCGTTGGCGGCGTTATCGTTAGGAAGGGAACCAGTAAGCGTCTCGAGCAATGAGGAACAGGACGTAATGTGAAGGAACCATACCGCGTTCGCGTGTGCGCTTATTATGAATAATTACTCATTGCACTGTTCCGAGCAAATAGTGACTGTAAAACTTGTTAGCCAGTGTAAGAGAGAGAGATTACGAAGCTTCGTTCGCTGCGATAACGGTTGCGGTGAAACGCTACTCTCCGGTCATTGATGACGTAGTTGCGTTCAGTGTTATCACGGGTGCCAACTTGTTGCCTTGCACATCGTATTTACATTGCGATACTTTCGGTTCGTGATCGGGGGGGGGGGGGGGCTGAGGCGATTTCGGGAAACCACAAGAAATCGAACGCAGGATGGCTGGACCGAGAACTGAACCCGGGTCCCGCCTAGCTCGATTTAAAATAGGGTAAGAAAACAAATCAGGAATTGAATTAGAAATGTTGCATTATTCTTCCGCCCATCAGACCCGTGAACGGAAGGAGGATGCTAAAGGTGAAAAGGGGGCGTTGGAATTCTAGTTTACTCGGGTGATTGATTTTTAACTCATTGCTCAAGAATCACAATCGTATGACTAATATATTTTGTAGAGCTGCTATAACTTTCTTGGTTTCTGTGCCATCTTGTTTAGCCTACTTTCGAAAGGAAATATAGGCGGCACGATTTGAACTGCGTGTGTAGGTGAACGTGTGTGTTTCCGAAAATCTTTTGAACCTGTGTCCCGAATTCCACCATACTTGCTATATTTGCAGCACTAACAAGGACACCAGACTTTCATACTTTTCGAAAAAAGCCAGATACTTATCTTCGAAATGATGGCTATTGTAAATTTTTGTCTGTTTTTATCTTTTAAACCATTTAAAACAATCTCAATCAAAATCAATATGTCGACAGTCCACATTGTCACCATTAAATTCAGTAACTCACGTACATATTTACTCACCCGTTAAAAAAAATATATGTATAACGGTATGTGCGAAATGAAAATTTTATGTCAGGTCTGTGGAACTATGGAAACGAATCTCAGAAAATCTGGTATACAAACAGTACGATGACAGCCCATCTGAACAGGAGGCTTAATGTGCTTATGTCAAATGCTGTTTCGCCTTACCATTTAACCGATTGGACACGTTAAACTTTAAACACGTGTACCTTTGCAGTACGTTTGTCCATAGTATATTATCTGACACGCCCCGGATAAATCTGCGCCAATAAATGAACACTTCACAAATGTGAGCCCACAATAACACGTAGTTCAGTCAGAAAGGGCGTGGCTTCACATCTAGACAGCAGCCAATGGGAAAACGACGACGGCTCTGGTATATGCAGTACTGTGGAGTTTAGCCTGGCACCGAGTAATAACGCGAATTTTGCGTGTCTGTACTGATTAGTTACATAAATAACTTCTTTGTTTTATTTTGAAATTTGCGTATTGCACCGCATACGTAAGTTCGTTCGATATGAGGTATCCGCGGAGCAACAATGCGAGATTAATTACTTTTTTATTTTTGGGATGGATGTAGAATTTTGTCTCAAGGCTGTACAGGTCAAGGTCGTTATATGGAGAGAAAAAAAAAAGTATGTAGACTACCTGTCACACCGATTCAATGTGAAAACATTGCACATGATACCTTTCGCGGCCTAAACATTCTTCGGTGCCGTGGTTTTTTCTAGTTTTATATTAGTCATGATTTTGCTGATCTGACGATACACGGAAAGAAAAACCAAACCAGTTGCAAAATGGAAGCTGGAATCGTTTTAACGAAGATATAATGAGAATGGACGGAGAATGTAGTGTCTAATATGATCGTGACGTAAAAACCGTTAGCGTAATTTTTACGCACCATCAAGCATAAATTATGGGATTTAAAATCCGTTATCTTTTGATGTAATTGACGACGCATACAATGGTTACAAGTGTGTGTCCGACAAGAAATGTAAAATCGAGGTACTTTTTTTTACTATGCAGCGCTTTCAGCGAAGCGTGGAAGAGTCGGTGTTCAGCTAGCCTTCCCCCTTATCACTTACATTCAACCATCCTCTGAACAGGTCTGTCCGACAGCTAAGTACTGGGTTTAAAAATAAATGTTAGTGCATAGTCTTGAACTCATATTTTAATTAATTTTCCGTGTCATTGCTATATGCACACGTGATGAAATACTTAAATTTTTCTCCACGAAAATGATTCTTTTAATGACGTGTTTACACGGCATCAGCTGTGCAAACAACACGTGTCAAGCGCTGCGATTTGTTAAAAAAAGGGAAAAATCTAATATTTAAAAAAATTAACTTCAGTATTTGAAAAGTATTTTCCGTCACGAAATGTCTTCAGAGAAAACCACTAAATATTCCAGAGACTTTTGTAGGTGTCAGCAGTGCATACAGTTGATAAGGTAGTGCGAAAGCTGTTTCGTCGAGCGTTAGCGTATTGATTTTAAATTTTATAATCGGTTACCCTTGTTAAAGCTGTTCACGATAAAGTGACCTTTTTTGAAATCAACTTTAGAAAAAAAAAATCACAGACCCTGCCTGCATATATTATAACGGGCGCACTGAGTGACGTGCGCCAAGTAAAGTTGGTAACGATGGAGGGAAATTAGTTCATATCTTAACGTCGAATAAAAAGTGTTAGGTGACCATTTGTGGTAACTTAAATTATTTCTTTCGCTTTCTGTTTTTTTTTAATGCATCTAAGTGTAAAAATGAGCAGCTTTGTAGAATATTTCCTTATTATAATAATTTCACCGCTTTACTTGACCGACGCATGAATAGAGTGATGAGGCCCATGGCAATGTTAATTTTATATAAGGCGGAAGAATACACAACGTGCATACAAGTATATTTTAAGCTGGGCTTCCAAAAGTGCTCAGTTTACCGTGAACAGGTTATACCAACCATGTACCCAATAAGAAAAATGTAAAATTAATTATATTACATGGCCCGCTCTCTGACGTTGGAATTATACCGTGTTCGCTTTTACCCTACCCGAATTCAGTTAAAAACAAATTTGGCCTAACTTGGTATCCGAACATAAAACCTTTTGCGCCAAGAGCCAGTTTCGCATCCAATGTCCTCACCTTGGTGGTACTAATTTGGATCTTTGTCACAATGAAACGCACCGTCGGAGTGCTTGCTGCCTCCACATTGGATTAGAATGTGTGTGGTTAGTAATACTCTTGACATAGTTAATTGTGCACCCGAGACAAGAAATGCAGGTTCTATAGACATCTCAGTAGGTGTATTGGCTCTGAACGGAACAGTTATGCTTTCGCCCATCCACAACACACGTTGTTTTGCTTTCGAAAGTTTCAGATTAAAATCAAGAGAGTACCATGTGCTTCGTTTATAGCCAAGTTACCGTTCCCTTCCTTTCGTAATTATAGAATTGTCTTGTACTGAGAGGTTGCTATTAAACGTGTACCCCTCTAACACACACACACTGTCCAGACTGGAAAACAGGTCTCGAAAAATTGGAGTGGCGTTTAGAATCAGTACCAAGAATTTCTTCTGTTACTTGACGCAGGTTACCGGCGACACGTGTCATCATGAAAGAGAGTTTTATTGGACGGCATAGGCAAGCTTTTCAATGATAGATTGTCAACGCCCACCTTCACCTCACTTGTCACATTATCTCGTAGCTTTTCCACTTATCCAAGAAGTATTTTTACATCGAAGATCATAGTGGCAGTAATTCGGGGAAAGATTGAGACGATGGGTGTGGCGAAGGATTGAAACGAATACCGACAATTGCAACGCCACATGAGATTACTGCTGACGGACTGCAGCTTCTCGGAACTATCATTCGTCACTTGTCGGTCGATCTGGCCTGGCCTTGGTGGCAGGAAGCTGGCCATCTACGATTTCCGTTCCCTACTCTATTTGCACCCCTACGTACTTCTTTGCCCCTCCATCATTACCGACATTTAAAAAAAAATTCAATGCTACAGGTTTCGGAAAACATCCAACATGTTTAATTCATATTTTATAGTAAATAGTGACCTCAGTGAATACAAAAAAATATATCACATTTTTTTTAGTAAACAGTAAACTCGCCGAATACAAAATATACTGCATCTTGGATATTTTATTCTTTCTCAAAACTTTTCTTTGCGGTGCTAAACCAAATGCAACTAGTGAAGTAGACTGCTGAGTTAATTGCTATAGGCTGTTCACGGTGAAGTGAGCACTTCCGAAGCCCTAGTTGCTTTTTACTCAATCATTTTTTATACTTTAACCACCTTTTTAAATAAATATTGGCATGCAAGTAATAATCATAGTGTGTATATTCCACCGCACTCTAAAGTCAACGTCTAAAGCTAAAGTAAAATATATTTTTTAATTTTTTTTCCAAACGAGAGAGCTTTCAAAAGTTCCCACTTTACTGTGAATAGCTAATACCGTCTTGTAGTTTTGGCAGTATGCACTCTCCTGTGTGTTAAAGTATAACAGAAAAATATTTGACAGGCTATGTTGTAATGAGCGTGAACATAGAGATGAGTTAACAATCCGTGAATATTTAATTTCACTTGAGAGTTGATAATAAGAGAACGTACTCGTTTAGTATTAGTACTGACAAATATAACTTAAAATTCACATAATGGTTCTAATGTACAAGAATGTTGTGTAATTAATGATTCGGTGGACTATCGATGCCCTCCTCCCCCCCCCCCCCCCCACCAGCAGTGGCTAAGAACACAATATTTATCGGACAGTACGTGGATTTTCAAACCACAGCCGAGAGTATTGCCAAATCTGTATGCCAGCACAAAGATACTTACAAAGGAAGTTTTTCACAGAATGCCAATTAAGAGACAGTTACTGACTGACGCGAATGCCGTCTTTATCATAAGAATCTAAATGTGTCTATGTTTACCAAAGATAAATTAATGGAATAGTGTTCTAGATATTTTACTTGTATGGAAAACTGCCCACGACACGGCGGATTGGACTGTATTATCTGTATAACGAGTAGCCATTATGGGTTTATTGTAAAGTCGTTGATTACCATTTACAAAACAAATCGCATATATTGCACGACGTAGGAATTAGAGCACCGAGCTGTTAATCAAATTATTCGAAGTCCACTATAATCAGAAGGTTCAGTCAGTATTCAGCCTTTATTCTCTTAAATGCCCCACGTAAATTTAATGCCTTTCAAATACGCAGTGACGTGGGCTGAGACTTGGCTACTTCACGTTATTTATTTGGATTTGTTTTTGCTTGCGGTCTTTTCGAACCCTAATTTTAATTTTTTTTTTTCTCCTGGATCATGCGTATGTCAACGTTAGTAAAATGAACTTTATATTTGTAAATTTCCTGATGTGTCTGTTTCTTGAATGGCATCTAGCAGAAGTATCCTGGGCATGGATTAGTTTCTTGATAAAGTATTGGAATAAAAACGCGAGGTTACAAAAGCAGCGTGTGCGGGCGGTGCTGTCACCGCAAAAACTTTGCACTGTCACGGTTATGCGAAAATACACCGTTATGCTGGCCCAAAAAGCGCCGCCCGAAATGATATTTTTTTTTTGGTTGAAAATACGAAACTTCTGAAAATTTACGCATTTGATTTGAAACACACGTTTTATCGCGAACACTGTTTAATAAGATGTCTTAGCTAAAGCTTAAATTTTTGCGAGTATATCACGCATGCAAATAATAACCTGGAAATTTCAACAACTCCAGGTTTATGGGTCTGGAAGGAAAGCGATGATGGCTGGCCTACGTGGCGAATCGTGCCGCATCTCGTCTTTATGGATGTAATTTGTTGTCCCCCTCCTGTATTAACTACTTCCCTCTTCCTTTTCTAGTTTTCTCTCTCTCTCTCTCTCTCTCTCTCTCTCTCTCTCTCGCTCTCTCGCTCTCTCTCTCTCTCGCTCTCTCGCTTTCTATCTTTCTCTCTCTAGCTCTGCCTCGTTTCCTACTGCCGTGCTACACAGGAACCAGCTGGACGAGTGTTTACTAACGTTGTGCAACTCACCGATAACTGCAGCTTCCCCCTTGTTGGTTGTTGCTATCGGGAACTCTGTAAGAGGGGAGTATAAAAAGTAGGAGGGGCGCAGAGGAATGCTCCCTCCCTCCCTCCCTCCCTCCCGCCCGAACTCCCGCAGGATGCTGGATGGGTTAGTGCGGTGTCTGCGCCAATTAGCGAAGCGTCCGGGGCTCCCAATAGCACTGCGTCATGTGACCTAACCTCGCCAGATGGTCTTAGGCAAGTTATCGGCACCGTTCGTCGTGATTGCCGTTTCCCCGCAGACTTCCCCGCAGCACGTGTTCACAGCGCTAGTTCTGAACCTCTGGAAAACAGCTTGTGGAAACTGGACGTGAACTCTTCGCCCCCCCCCCCCCCCCCCCCATCCTTTCCAAATCCTTCCCCCCCCCCCCCCGATCCTGAGGTCTTGTTTGAATCGACATATTTTGTTGGACAAATGTGCACAAGTGACGACATATTCCGAAATATTTAATTTCATATTTTGCTTGTAATCTCTTACCTGCCCATTAATCACGATGCCTAAATTAATTATTTAATTATTAAATGGTAGTTTTTTTAAAATAAACGTGCGTAGTCCTTATGCTACAGATAATTATTCGTATACTTACGTTTGGATGTGAATCGTATTCGGCCTATTTAATTTTAGTTGTACATTCATGGCTCATAAAATCTTTTACGAAATTTTTTAATCGTTAGATGAATGCGCCGGCAAGCGGGAATTATTCGAACAGGAATTCTCATGTGGGTACATTGTAGTATTGAAGACACTGCGTGGTATAGAGGTTTACTTAGGGTGCTCCAGTTTCCTTCTTCCGTCTTTATTCCGCCACTTCTCCATCACCATTTCGTCTCTCATCTCAGCCATTATTCTGGTTGGCTGAGTACGGCAATCGTGTCCCTAGAGTGTGGCAGCCGGCTCAATTTACGCGCGTCAGAACAGTTTTCGCGCCAGTGTAAAACAATGTTCGATATACGTTGTTCACTGTAAAGTAAACATTTTTGAACTCAACATTTGAAGAAAAAAAAAAGACTGCTTATCACTTATGCTACACGGTACACGCAGGCTTGTAGGCTGCCAGTTACGTTGGCAGCGAATTGAGAAAAATAGTATCAAATACACTAAGAGTTTCTATTTGATAGTGTATATGATAGTACTACGACGTGAAGTTGTCTTTAGAGTGAAATATTTGCAATTATGGTTACTGAAGTTGGTGTTCCTTATTTTATACAGATAAAAGAGAAGGAATTTGCGTATTATTTACATGTTTGCTTTCCTAAAAACTCCACAGTTTCATTTAGATAGCGCATGAATAAAGTGATTAGGTCACCGGCAACGCTAATTTTACATATGGTGAAAGAATGCAAATGAGAGAAAATGTAGATCCTAAGCAGGGCTTCCAAAAGCGCTCGATTAATAATGAATAGCACATAAAGAGGAAACATACTGACGACAAATGTTTCCATGACGTAGTAAACCTATGTTTATCCTACAGGAATCACACGAATAATTTTTCTGTCACCAACGTGAACAATTCTCTTGGTATTGAGGGTCTGCGATTTTTGGGGCTTGTTTTGGAGAGAAATTGACGCAAAAAAAAAAAACTGCGTAGTTGCATCGCAAAGCCTACCCCACGGAAATATATTGTTATGTATGTATATAAAGTTTGGACGTAATATAGCAAATATAGTACAGTCCCGCTCAAGCGCGCCAAGGAGTGTCCCAAGTCTATGCTAAGTAACCCGAGAAGCACGCGGAGATTTACAAAGGCAAGACACCTCATGTGCCTGATAAACCTTTCGGGACCCACGCCTTCCCGACGGGGTTGAGTTTCGAGGGTTATCGGTGCAAGAATGTCCTGGTCATTGCCCTAGCCTCTCAGTGTGACTCGTGGTGCGAGGCGCCTTCTAGATCGGACCAGTGAGACTACTTAAGGTTAAAGTAAAGCAACTGCCTATGGAGCACTGTACCTGACTGTACAACGTGACGAACTCATAAAAAAAGTAGTACAGACACCATAAAAAATGTCGGAATATTGCGATTTATGCTACATATGAAAGAAGAATGTATATATTTTACAACATTATAAAATATTTTACTAAAATGTACTCTTTAAATGTAAAAACTTAATCGATCGGTAGAGTCCGCATTTTTAACCAAATCTAAGCACATTTCCATTCTGGATGCTTCAGAAAGCAGAATTTGCAAAAAAAAATCTTCGGGACAGGTAATAATAATATTTACTGTGATCTTGTGTAATAAAATCATAGCAATTATGTATCAATCAATTTTATTATTAACTTTATTTACGTCAGTTTGTGACGAATGTACGCACATAAAATCAATTATAAAAATTACTTCCTACGTTATTACAATTTTCTTACATACAATCACAGTAAGTTTTATGATTATCTTTCTTTAAGCAGATTTTATGGCAAACTCTTCTTTCTGAAGGATCCAGAGTGGAAATATGCTTAAATTTGGTAAAAAATGCTGACTACCGATAGATAAATTTTTCACATTTAAGAAGTATATTTTAATAAAACATTTTATAATATTGTAAAATATATATACACTCTTCTTTCATATATAGCATAAGTCGCTCTTTCCTGACAATTTATATGGTGTCTGTACTATTTTTTTATGAGTTCTTCACTTTGTATAGTCGGCTGCAGTGATCCATTGGCAGTTGCTTTACTTCAACCCTAAGCCACGACGGGCCTATAAACCGACTGTGTGGAGTTTGGAGGGTTTGTACGACCTTAGGTGTCAGGTGACAAGCGAAGTGACGAGCCAAAAGTGACCAGTGCGGCGGGAGAATGACCAGCGGGAATGGAAACTGCGGACTGCGAGCATCGGTAATATGAAGGGTGTGACTGGCGGGCGGGACTGCTGAACTGGATGCGTGAGTCTCAAGACATTGGGAACGATGGCAATAGACAGATTGGATATGTGTAAATAATGAGTGTTTATTGACTTTAACCAATATGTGATGCGTTCTCAGAAAGGTACTTTAGGGTGAAAACGTAAGTTGTTCAGGAGGCCCAAGATAGGGTATAAACACTAAGGCTGTTCAAGATAGTGAGCACTTTTGAAATGAACCTTAGAAAAATGTCACTACCCCTGAATGTATCTATTTTAATGGACGCCCTGAGTGACATTTGCCCAGTAAAGTTGGTAACTATGGATGGAAAATAGTTCCATATCGTGACGTTGAATAAAAAGTGTTAGGTAACTATTCGGAATAACTTAAATTATTTCTTTCGCTTTCGCATGAATAAAGTGATGATGCCCATAGCTACGTTAATTTTACACAAGGCGGGAGAATATACAATGTGCATACAAGTATACCTTAAGCGGGGCTTTCAAAAGTGCTCATTTTGCCGTGAACAGCCTATACAAGGATGCGACGTGTTTCATTCAATTCCTAGCAGAATTTTCCACACAAACAGCCCAAAATCTGAAAATTTTTTCAACCTAGGGTACCTTTTCTGGGAACATATAACATGTAGAGACAGTGGTAAATACTGCATTTAAAATTGAGATAGACATTAAATATCGCGCTCACTGATAATAAGAAGCGTAATAGTGGATATCGGTAGTTTAATTCTGTAAATAATAGCTGTGTGAATAAATTAAAAATCAAATTTAGTTATTTTATTCATATTAAGACCGCCATTCCTCTCGAATTAGGGTACGTACATCAGGCGTCTTTTAACGATACTATGTATGATTTTGTGGATTTTTTTTTTCTTCCATCAACACAAACTTACATTAATTTTTTTTTTTTTTGGAGAATAGGTTATTGTGGATGAAACATACATTTTAAGAAGTACGGATTATTTTGGGTTAAAAATACATTTTATGCAAAATAGTATTTCGACTACAAAAAGTATTTCCTTGGAAAGTAGTTTTTCTTCTAGAAAGTTAATTTTTGTAAAATTATAAATTGCGGCGGCAAAAGAAAGTTTTCGTAACAATTTTTTTTATTTGAAAAATTATTTTTAACTGAATTGTTGGTACGAGTTACTGTTTTTAGCTAAAAATTTTTTTGAAAAAGAAGCAGAGGTATTATCAATTGATTGGTTATCAATGGCAAGGGGCGAAATCCGTAATGGCAGTTAGCCAATTGGAGCTGGTGAGCAGGAGATCTAGAATATATCTTCTTTCCCTACTTCTGGGTCATCCTACATTTTGCACTGGAGGTATTTTGAATCCTGTCCGCAACGATTTCTCTTTCGTGGAAACGAAAACGTCAGTTTTTAACTTCCTGTTCCACATGCGTCTTATAGGCATGATTCCAGTTTTAATGACACTTTTAACTAAATGAATTTCGCATTGTGTATAATAATGCTATCTCTTTGAAGCATGTCAGTAATTTAGGAATTAAATTATTTAACAAATTACCATCTGGAATTAAGAACGTACAAACTACTAATGGTTTACAAAAAAAAAATAACTTTTAGTCCATCGTTAGCTAAATCACATTACAGTATTAAAGAATATCTGGGTAATTCTTTGGAAGAAATAATTTGTTGTAATTTGTTATTTTATATATAATATTTTTCTATTTGTATTTTCTTTTAAGCTTCATATGAAACTAATTATTCGTATTGTAATTAAATATTTTTATTTAATTGTATGTTTTCTTTGGCATTTCCCCATTTCAGTGAGCAAATAAATACATACAGTAAATAACTGTTTGACATGTTGCTGCGAAAAGTTCTCTTTCTGTTTCTCCGCGTTGTTAACTACGGCGCGGTTTGAGCCTTTCCAGAAGAGTTCAATCACACCTCGCGGAGCATGTTATTTATTGGAATCCCGTCGCAGGCTAGCTCGACGAAAGCGAGGGTGTAAGCGAGGAAGAGAAGTCTCCTGCAGCGGGGCTCGGCTCAGCGGAAATTGAGTAAGGCCGCGGTGGACGCAGCCAACATATCTGCGGTGATTTGATGGGCGCCAGTCCCGGGCGTGACTAACCGCCAGTCGGTATTCGTTACGGTTCGGACCCGTGAAAATTGGATCACGGTTCGTCGCCCGCTCCCATCGATCAAGTGTTGCAGGTTCTTCGGGCACAACAGGTGAGCGCGAGCGAAGAGGCCAAGGTGCGTAATAACCAGCGCACCTCATCGTGGTGGTGTAGTGGTTACACTACTCGCCTTCCACCTGTGCGAACCGGGCTCGAATCCCCTGCGAGGTCGCTCCCGGATTTCCACATGTGGGAATCGTGCCGGACGATGCCGCTGGCCGACGGGTTTTCTCGGGAACATCCCGTTTCCTCCGCCTCTCAAGATCTTGTTTTTAAGAGTCGCTCAAATCTCTTCACTCACTTGACTGTATTCATGACAGTTTACAGTAGTTACATGACAATATTTTGAAATTTCGATACTCGGTGTTGTACCAACAAAATGCCATAATCCAGCACATTGCCGTGCTATATTATCCCTCGCAAAATTTTAAACTTCAGTATCTTAAAACTATTACAGGTAATATATATTTCTATAATGAATCTTGTAAAGTAATTAATTTTCAAAAACTCATATTTTATAAGTTGTAATACTGTTGTACTGAGGTATCGATTTGTTAAACATCTTGTACACCGTATTTACAGTAATTTATTTTGGATTACCGTTACAGAATTGAATAGTGTACCTTCGCAAAAATAGTTCTCAAATAGCGGTTTGTAGAATGAAGCTCAAGGGATCGACGTGTATAGTTAATTAATTACTGAAAATGTTTCTTTGTACATCCGTACGAGTAGGGTTCCTACCAAGAGAACGCAATTTCTCATTACCTGTTACTAAGACCGTGTCCGAATTCGCCTGAAGTACATACTTGTGCGTACCTGTCCCCGGAAGTGACGTCGTAAGTGCTGTCCGAACTGCAAATGAAGTATGCGAGTAAACAAAGTTGTTCACTTCTCGCATACTTGCGGAATATGTACCGCCGTTTTGAGAAGCTATTTGTATATTATAATTGATTTCCGACATAATTATTTGCTTTAAAGTTTAATAGGGCAACATTACTACTTCGTAGACATAGCATTTTGAACTGAATAAATGATTATCACAAGTTTCACCGTAAAAAAAAATGGTCTAAACTATAATTTCGAATTAGGCCTATGTTCCTAAGCTACAGAAGCTAAGAATAAAAAAGCAATCCAAACTGCACTTACATAAAATAATGCAAGACAATAAATGTTAACGTAAATCAAATTTAAACATTATTTAATATTTTATTTAACCCCTAACACCTTCGGCACCGAAGCCAACAAGTCTGCCTGTCCGAATTCATCAAGTTTGGTGCCAAGGGTAAGTGAAGTAAGCAAGGATGCAAGTACACGAGTATATACCTGAGTTCGGACACGGCCTTAATTTCTACGATTTGTAGTATTTAAAGTTAAATAACTAAATTTAATTTTTTCATGTATTTATAATGCTCAAAAAATACACATGTTATTTAACAACATTAAACTACGTATACCTATCTACTATTAACACATTATTCTCAATACTAATTTAAGTCCTTTCCACTGTCTTTATTCTTGCTACAGTCACTTAATTCACACTTAGTATTTACACATATTCAATCAAACACTGTATTGCCATAGTTTCAAATGTCTGTTATTAACGTATCTCGTCAAAGGCTCCAAACACTCGACTCGAAGGCCCGCCGTGGTGTATATAGATCAGCCGGCCCGTTCCAGAAGGTTCTTGGCAACGCGAGTCGCGCCGAGGGAGGCGAGTGTGTTAACCAGAACATTCTTGCAGCGATAACCTGAGTACAGGAGGCGGCACGGGTACCAGTAGGCCTATCGCGGTAGCGGCATGCGTCAGTAATCCGTGGTGACCCATCTGTAACGTTGTTTCATCCTTCAATTTAAAGATTACTAGTAAAAAAAAATAGTTTACTGATGTTTAGCCTTTAGTATGGGTAGTAGAGTTATTTGTCAAGAGCATCCTTTCGACGTTTCTATTCAGAAGATACCGTTTATTTTGAGAAAAGGCTAACCATTATTGACTAAATTTAATATTTTAAAATTAGTCTCTTAAAAGTGTCATAATGTAAAATAAAATTCGGTGTATACGGTATAATTGGATTGATATAATAAAACAAGTGCCAACGTAATGCTTTTTTGTTTTAAGAGCTCCAGAATAAAGTCGGACGCCGAGAATGTCTTCATAACTGATCTTTGTCGTCTAATAAGAAATAGTGAATTTCTATTCTCTCAGAGATGAATGTTTCTATAATCCATTCCCGACTGGAACAATGCCCTAGCAATTAGCTGCATGCATATCTAGTGAAAAAAAATGTCGGGTTCTGGTGCGGATGCTGTATTCGCACCAGGACATGCAACTTTTTTTACTAGCTATGCATGCAGCTAATGGCTGGGGTGTTTTTTCAAAGGTTCATAAGTCTGTTCCAGTCGGGAATGGACTATGTCTCTGCACACACTTCTTTCTACTTTCAATTAATATTTTAATTGCATCTTCCAGCCTGAGTGAATCACAAAGCCAGTGTCTGCCGGCGTCTGTGCTTTTTTTTTTCCAATCGCCGCGGGCTGCGCGTCTTTCTCGCCCGGTAATTAAACAAAGAAAATTTAATTGATCACATGCTCTCTGAAGCGATACCACCTGACACTCTTCCTGTAGTCAATCGGACATGCCCCGTCGGTATCTTTCAAAAATTCGATTTTCCAGGACGACTGGTTTAAATACTGTCGGTCGAAGCCAGCGTAAATAGTTGGAGTGAGCTTTCAGTTTCTGAATCGAGTCTCGTGCTCCCACATGTAGAATGTGGACCAACCGAGCGGGGAGGGAGAACAGTTGGTCTCGTGCATTGCTCAGAAGCGGAGCAGGGCAGAGTGTAAACAGTTCCGTATACCAGGCGTGAAATGGCGTTGTCGTGTAACGGCTTTAAAATCACCCGCCGTCGACATCTAAAGCTGTTTTCATTTGAAGCGTGTACGCTATGATTCTTCTATTCCAAAACAAAGCCCGTGTTGTTGACCTCGTGGTTTTTTTTTTTTTTTCCATCGATAGCTGGGTATCCGTTTAAAGTCCTTCTCGAATGTTGTTTACAAGCTGTTCGCTGTTTACTGAGCACTTTCGAAAGCCATGCCAACGAACAAACGACTTTATTCACGTGTCATTCAAGTGAACATGTGAAATTGTTAGGAGCCTAGATGTGCTAGTAAAATTCAGATTCGTATTCCATTGTGTATAAGAGGCCACGGTGGCATAGTGGTGAGACTACTCGCCTCCCACCTAGGTGAACAGGGTTCGATTCCCGGCGGGGTCTCTCAAATCTGTCCACTCCACATCATTGTATATAAAGCAAGGAGAATGGGGGAATTTTATATACCGTTAATTTAAATATAGCACTCGCAATACAACGTCAAAACGTATTCCATGACTAACCGTCGTCGTGGAAGGTGTTCACGGTAAAGTGAAAACTTTTAAAATCAACATTTGGAAAATGTCACTGCTCTTAACCACATGTAGTTTACCGGGCACAGTGACTTGCTGCGCTCAGTAAAGTTGGCAACGACGGAAGGGAAGTATTTCTGTGTCTAAACGGCGAATTAAAAATGTTATGTTAAAATTTTTTAAATACTGAAATTATTTCTTTTGCAGTATTATTTTTTAGTGTGTTTAAACTTATAAACTAACAAATTTGTAAAATATTTAATTTTCTAATAATTTCGAAGTTTTACTTGACCGACGCATGAATAAAGTGACCAGGTCCATAGCAATGTTAAATCTATATGGTGGAATAATACACAATGTGCATACAAGTAGATCTCGCGCAGAGTTTTCAAAAGTGCTAATTTTACCATGAACAGCCTGTACCTGGAAACCTGCGTATCAGTGCGTACAGTAGCAAATATGTAGTTAATGGGAAGATAATTTTGTCAAAATTTGATTCCAGAAGTGATTACGTTACCGTGGACACCCAACAAATAGCAGTTTTATAATTGAAGATGTGAAATATTGCCGAGGTTTTTGTATGTTTGTTCGGCTCTTATCATTGCGTCCAGCAACAGTAGCAGCTGGATACTGAACGAAAATGGTTAGCAAATAGATGCGCTCACTCCCGCAAGAAAAGAGTTTATATATGTGTGTATATATATATATATATATATATATATATATATATATATATATATATATATATATATATATATAATGTGTGTGTGTGTATAGGCTGCAGTAAGCTTCATAATGTCAGGTTTAAATAATTTCATAATTTCAGTGTAAAATCCCATGAGTGTAACGTGCCTTTGCAAAAGTGAAATGATAACTGAGGCACCACGTGAATAAAGCCACTGCCACGAAATCGTAAAACATCAGCTCGTGAGCATGATATATTTATCGTGATCAAACACGCTCCGTGTGTTTGCGATGATAAAATTTGTCGGTAACGTACGTGGTATACATGCACTAAACCACACAGTACTTTGTTACCACTCGCTACAAAATTACTATTCAGGCTGGAACTACCGTGTTGTGCCTGAGACTCGGGCCAAAAGGTCTTTTTATCACAATCAGGATTGTCACGGAGACCAACAAAGGTATTTTAGTTAAATTTGGCGTGAAATTTGTGTCTAAGCATGGAGCAATACTCGCATCAAAATTAAGGTGACATGTTGTTCCTTTAGGGCGGGTTTTATCATCACCTCCTGCTAAAACAGTAGTTCGGCATGACTGACGGCTAAATAGAAGAATTATGTTTGTAATCTGAATGTTGGAGTCTGATTTTGTAGATGTTGGTAACAAAAGTTGCTAAAAGCTAGTAACTTTTCGAGTTTGTATTGTTTTAAGAACCTCGTTTGGATATGGTAACCGTATTATTACGTAGTTCAATATTTATTAGTAACCAACTTTGTTTAATAATACTAAAAGTGGGTGGTTGGTATTTTCAGGTCGCAGTGTTTAGGAAAACAAAGGTGATAAGTGATATATTTCAAAATGTTATTTTGTTCCATATCTAATAACTCTTAGTTAATCATAATTACAATAAACGATTATCAATTGCTATTTTCGCTATTTTTATGTCTCCGTTGCCATGTTTTATTTTCTCACGCAACAGATATAGTCCATACATTGTTACTTCTAAAACTTTTCTGAAGCCCTATTAAAGCTCTAGGTTGGGACTATTCCTCCGCTTCATTCAAACAAATCTTAACTAAGTCTAGAAAATTACGCCAAAGGGACAGTGCAACGCATTCGCGTGCACTCGTTTTAATGTTATGTTTCATGAAAACTATTTATTACTAAGCGTTATCAACCCGTCAATTATTTCACTATTTTTATTACTACTAAATATAAATGAAATATAATGTATGGATAAAATAAAAGAGAAATTGAACCTAACGAAAAATGAAAGACTTATGTCGACAGGAGTATAAAACGTTTGTAATACAGGACATATTTAGGAAACAAGCCAAATACAACGTTCATGGGGTGATTTTTCTAAGGTTTTATTCAGAAAGTGTGGCGATACTGCGAGTATACTATAGCAGCACATCTACGCGGCTATTCACAGTAAAGTGAGCACTTTCGAAAGCCCTCTCATTTGACGTAATATTCAATAAATATGTTTTATTGCAACCCTAGACATTAACTCCGTAGTGCTTTGGAATATACATACAGTTTATTACTTACATGACAGTATTTATTTAAAAAGGTTGTGTAACAATAAAATATTGCTGAAAGGAAAAAAGAAGTAACTAGGGCCTCTAAAGTGCTCACATTACCGTGAACAGCCTATACACAGATGGTCTAACTGGTATTGTATTTTTTTTTCCTCATGATTCGCGCAACTATGGTGGTTCGAACGACGGCCCTACAATTTTGTTGGCGAAAAGTTTGCCACGGAGTTGAGTGTTGTCTACGTTACTCTCAATTTTTTTTTTGTGACTCCATTGAAGAACTCCGAAATATTGTGTACCATACGGAAACGTGTCTGTATGTAATGTTGTACTACAGAGTGGTCTATTCTGAAAACTATAGGCTCACACAGCTTTGGCTTGTCGCCAATGTATTACCAGTTTTGAATTTTTTTAGTCCACGGTTTTTAGCAAAGAAATAGGTGGAAGGAGCGAGATTGAGAGAAGAGATTTGAGCGGCTCTTAACATCGAGGTCTTGAGAGCGTATGAGAATGAAATGAGGTGAGAATGGAGCAGCAGTGTATGAGCCGGAGATAACGGGAGATCCCCGAGAAAACCGCCGACCAGCGGCACGATTCCCACAGGCAAAAATCCGGGAGCGACCCCGCCGGGAATCGAATCCGGTTAGCCTAGGTGGGAGGCGAGTAGTCTAACCACTAAACCACCGCGGCCCCTAAGGAGGAGGAGAGGGGCAGAGGGAGGAGAAAGAGGTTATTCATTACGGTGAAATTATTGGAAAATTTCAACACGATTTTGTGGTGCCGTACTAATTTAATATCGCGATCGGCGGAGTAGGAGACGACGAAATGGGAGATCGGGTGTCGAGGTTATAATGTTTCGTGTTGGACCGCGGAAAACGCGAGGGGTACTGTGTAAGGGGGGGGGGGGGAGACGCAGCAGGCTCTCGCGCAAGGGGCTGATGAGATTCTGCAAAGGGGTGGTGACAGACGTAGTCGCCCGCCCCCTGTGGACGCGGGAAATCAATTTAAACCTTACACTCCCGCCCTCCATTTCAACTCCCGTACCCCCTTCTTCGTGGTAAACCCTTCCCCCGATTCCCCTCTGCGACTGCCGTGGTTCTGCGTGCGCCCCTGTCTGCGCCCTCGCTGAACGGTGACTTGCTGCAGCGTGCCGTGATGATGAGAGGGGGGAGCTGGGGCAGGGCGGATGGTGAGCATGAGAGGAGCCGGGTAGCAAGACACGCGGCCGGCCCCCTTGCGAACTCCACAGTCGATAAAAGCTGCTGACCGTGTAGTGAGCACTTTTGAGGCCCTAGTTACTTTTTTTCCACCACTTTTTAAAATAAATATTGCTATGTAAGTAATACACACAGTGTACATATTTCACCGGACGCGAAAATTAACATCTAAGGTTACAATATAACATACTTATTGAATATTATTCCAAATAAGAGGGCTTAAAAAAGTGCTCACTTTACCGTGAATAGCCTATAGCAAGCAACAGGGTACAGCACAGAGCTAACGTCAGCTTATCGTGCAACAATTCACCACACGCCAATTTCCGTAACGGAAAGTGTGGACGCTGTTCAAGGGAACTCTTTGAGTAATATCCCCAGGATATTTGCGTCCTGGTCTGGAAACGATGTTATGACATACGGAATTTAATTTTCTACTTACTGATAACAAGCAGTGAACCATATAGGTATAACTAACCGCGTCATAACATTTTCTGCAAAGCGATGTTTCTGCGGAGTACGGCTCTGTTCGGAGTTGTGTTCGTTCTGCGCGGAAATGGGGAAAAAAAAGGGGGGGGGGGGGACTGGTTAGGCCGTTAGTTTTAGCAGCACTGCGAAACTGGAAGAAGCTGGTTTGTCGCCCTCCAGAGCCGGTTCGCGTTCGAAAGGGCGGACCGGCAAGGGTGTCAAAAGGGCGTGGCCGCCCCGCATTACGGGCCGTAACGTGCGACAATCTTACGCAAACTGGGCGTGGCCACACGTGCTCTCTACACCAGTAACTTCTCATTTCACCCCTGAATACTTGTGAGTAATATTTTCAAACTCTTTAATAAGAGCAGCAGGTAAAAAACGTAACGTGACAGCTTCGGGCAGTTAAAACGTGCATAATGTGGTCCTAGAAAAATAGAAATCTTGTTTATTTAACGTCGATATTCAGCAAGACTCTTGCCAGGATAATTAAAGAACTACCCATTGTTCAGATACATGCTTTTACATGTCACACTGCCAAATTTTCGCCATCAACTAAATTTGACGATACAATTCGAAGACAAAATAGGGTAATCGAATTTTTCCTTCCAACAAATGTGATAAAAAATATTGAACGTGTTTGAAAATGTGTCACTGTAAATTTTTTTTACCGCGAGAATCTAATTTGAATTATCATTAAAAATTTATTTTCACAGTGAGATATTGCTTTTGTTTTTCCATGCAGTCCATTGCAAGAAGAAATGTAAGGAATATTGAAATTTATTTTCTTATCTGTGCTAAATTCAAATTTTATTTATCATTGATGTTTCCTGCGTAATGAAATTTAATGCCTTCAAGTTCGTAATATTGTGTGCAATATTAACTTATAATAGCATTCATGCTCGTGCAGCTTCTACATAAATAATTATCTTCATTAACTATTTCGTTTTTAGAAATTGCGCGTTAATTTAAAGTGTCTTGACGTCTATTTTTGTCGTGCACGATTGTGATTGGCTGAGACCGTCAAACATCAAATAAATTTTAGAACCGGGCCAATCTTCAAATGTTTTATGGAAACTGAAGCCATCCAAATTTCTCAGACAAATATGGCGGCGTTTATGACGTTTCAATGAAGTCACAACTGCCCTAATTTATTTGACAAAAATTTTTGGAAGCAGTCTGACGGGAATATTTGACAGTGTGACAGGGCCTTAATGAATATGGTTCAAGCATGTGTGTGTTACAGATATTATTGATTTTAATTTTTGTAAAAAAAATACTGTCAAGTTGATTAAAGTAAGAGTTCGAGGAGTGGTAAATTTAGCGAGTGAAGAGATTTCGGCGGCTCGTAACAGCGAGGTCTTGAGAGCCGATGGGGGTGAAGCGAGCGGCGCCGGAATGCGGGGTAGATGGGAGATCCCCGAGAAAACCCGCCGACCAGCGGAATCGTCTGGCACGATTCCTACATGCGAAAATCCGAGAGCGACCCCGCCGGGAATCGAACCCGGTTCGCCTGAGTGGGAGGACAGTAGTCTGACTACCACACCATCGCGATTTCCTTTCGTTTTTTTTTTGGCTGTAAAGAGAATGAAAAATAAATATTTCTCTGAGATTTATATTTTACGATTTACATGATATCGCTTTCATTATCTTGGTGCGATAATAATCTACGTATGCCATTTTTAGTGTTTAAGGAGTGGGTTACTAACATTTAAGGCGCATGCTTCGTGTGCCTCCCAGCCATATTTGTCAAAAACTGAATCAAATATTTGAACTTGTAGTGTTTTTGCAAAAACATGCTATGGTATTCCGCCTGTCCGCGACAGTTGTCGATTGTCCCGAGATCGCGATAACCCCCCAATCACGCCTGGATATGAAACCCAATTAGTATGTTGTCAGCGCATGCTAATTTCGTGGCTCCGAGCTCGATTTCGGGTTTATCGAGGAAATTGCCGAGGTGAAAGGCAATGGCGAATTAATAATTTTCGCACACAACAGATTACGAGATACTCGCATGTTAAAAATAAAACATAAATTTCTCTTTCTGATCATACTTGCTAAACTGAACTAAATACCCTTTCATTAAATTTGTGTCTTTGACGTTTGACATAAAACTGGAGGATGCAGTTATATATTTTTGAAAATTAATAACGGAGTCCTTAAGATTGCTTCAAAGTGTGTAGCTGTTCTTTTTGTGTGACTGTACAACCTCACGAAGGCCCCGCAAAGTAACGAGTATTGAATAATGATTTAATTGATCAGTGTACTTTATGAATTGATAAATTGATGCAAGACTAGCTTTAGTTTCGCGAATGATAATGCCAGAGTAGGAATGATAGATTTTGTAACCAATATTGGAAGTGATTTTGTATTTACAGAACTTTGTAGAAACTCGAATTGCGAAGTAGGCTACACTTTACTGAAACTAGCCACCAAAACAAATTTAGATCACTTACTGTTTTTCTGAGACGGCTTCTTGTGAATAATACACATAGCAGCTTTTAATCGAAATTCTTGATGTTAAAACTAAACCAACAAACTTATTCTTCATGAGAATAACTGCTTCGGTATTAAGAAATAAAATTCAATCGACCAAGTCATAAAAGTGACTACATATATTCCAACTTTTGTTACACAAACCAAGAATAATTAAAAAATAAATAAAATCACAGGCAGTCCATGTCCATCGAATATCGTTTCCTGGCATTGACACCAGATGTCGTCCCGCACACAGGGCTTCACGAGACGACCCAGCGAACAGCATCAGAAACGTCGGTGTGTCACATTTGTAGTGCAAAATGCACAGTATTTATCACTAATTTGTATTTCAGTTGCGTGCCCGTTTCGAAGTCTCGTAGGCAGTAGTTAATAATACAAAATTTATTTGCATATTGAACAATGTGCTATGTAATACCTAGCACCGTGTTGCAGCACAAATCCATGTGGATTTTTGTTAATTTTTTCACGTCTCCCTAATATATTACTATCCCACCCGGTGCTGTGTGTGCTAAATCATCCAGGTAAGAACTGAATGGCATGTAATTGAGCCCGTTTTATAAATATATGATTCAGGAAGATGTGCTTGAAACACTATCGGAAGACTTGCACAATTTTGTAAGTAGTTTAGTTAATAGTTTGGCAGATGCCACATGCCTATTTATATATATATTTATTTATTTTTACTCACTGTCATCAAATAGTGGTGCACACAGATAGGAATTCCACGCAGTATGTAAAATGCACATGAAAACACTCAAGCGCTGTAACTATGAATGACCTGTTCATTCTTCAAATATAGCAGCCAGTGAACCAAAATATTTTCTGCTAAAACACATCTAGTGGCGCGATCTGATAATTTCTATGCGAAATAGAATGTTAAGCTATTAATGTTACTGTAACATTAAGTACTTTTGTGACAACAGTACTTTCTTACTGTACTGGCTACATCAAGATTGTGCTTATGTTGCGGCCAAATATATTTTGTGTTGCGGCAAAGCAAATTTAGTATTGCATTGTTGTTTTCGTGTTAAAAATTTTATTGTACTTTTTGCTTTAAATGAACAGTGCATGGTAAAATAAATTAAGTGCAATTATTTTGTCACCTAAATAAATATTTCTAACGAAACAAAATGATGGCTGGCAGCGTAATCGAACCCATGCTTGACGTTCTTCACTACACGTATCTGTTTCATATTGAAAGTATTGAATATAATTTAAACGACAAACTGCAGTTCTCTTTCGTTATGTAGGAATACTTTATGTTCTAAAAATATATGCATAATTGGCACACACAAACTGCTTCGCAAGGCTTGAGCGCTGGTCTAAGCTACATTTAGTTCTCATACTATGCTTAAAAATGTGGTTTCTCGTTACGAGGTTATCGCTGTTATTATCCGCCATTTTTACAACGCCAAGTCAGTGTAATCTTGTGTTGATTGGACAACTCTTTAATTTCGCAGTAACACGAAATAATTAGTTCTTCCTGTTAATTTTAGCGTAATACAACTTTCGGTTGCGGCAACATTACTTAGAGGCTTTGTTAACATAACACTTCAATATTATGTTTGCCTTACAGAAATATAAGGCTTTGTAAATGGTTAACATTAAGTAACTTTGCCACAACATTATTAATGTTACTACAACATAAACTATTAAAGAAATGCCTCAACATTATTGTGTACCTAATACCGGGTTTCGCGTGCCCAACTATAACTCGAAATAAAGAGAAACCAGACAGACCCTTTGCGCTTCGTCTAGTGGGGAAATGAGTGCAGAATAAACAAAATTAGGGTTTCAGTAGAAATTACATAAACATTATGTGTCTTCTCCTTTTAACCTTTCTCCTCAAAACATTACGGGCACTAAACGCAAGTGGGTTGCAGATATTGTTTTCCGTCCATCTGGCCTTGATTAAAAAACATATTGTGGGGCGAGAATCGGGTCTCGTGACCCAGATAGCTCAGAAGCTTCGCGTTAAGTTAAAACTAATGAAGAGGGGAAGGGTGGAGTCTGAAGGGCGTAACAGGAGGTTCCCAGATGTCTGGAACAGTACTTTTTCGAGATGTAGACGAGTCATGTCCCAAATGGGATTCAACAACGCTTTAAGTGTGAGTTCGAACAGACTTCGGACTGAGAGTAAATCACGTTGATGTGCAGAGGTGAACTTTTGAATGCTTCTACGTACATGAACGGCGCGAGAGTTGCGTTATCCTAAACTGTAGTACAGAAACGCGAAAAACCGATGAACAATTTTTATAGCGTATATTTATATTTCAGCATAGTAAATAGATGCGAAATGTACATTTCCCCGTCCAGTTTGGTAAAACTTGACTCAAATTAAGAAAAAGAGACAATAGGGCCAGGTATAAACAGTTTTCATCATACTGGCTGTTGACCTTCAGAGTGGTCGCATTGCGAAATAGAAAATATTGCAAAGAAAAACATTGCAAGCTCAGTAATTAAAAGAAACTGAATGTTTCCAGGCGGTTACAGGGCGTGTGATTTGATTCGCGAGATTTTTATACCGTAAGAGCAGCTCATCCGCCAACCTGTAACTTTGGTCATGGGGAAATTTCGTTTTGAGTAGTGAGTCAAGCAAGGGTACTGGTAAGAGGGGGTTCCACGTACTATAGACTGGCAGTTGCTGCAGTATTACATCCTCCCACCCTCCACACTAAAATCCCATTATCCTCCCTCTTTCACGGGGGGAAGGGGAGCAGTGAAGGGGGGTGGGAGGCGCCACACGAGACCGACATCGGCCCGTGGCGCCATCGATTCTTCCGTTCTCGCTTGCAGCCGCGGGGCCCGTAGGCAGCGGGTCATTAGCCCTGCCCCGATCCAGCATTCGTAAGGAGGTTTCCCCACGCTTGGTTACCGGCGGGCATTGTGACGTCACCAGGGGGTGGTGCCAAGCAAGGGCGCTTCCAGGGGCCCAGACGATTAGTGAAGTCGCGTGAATCTTCCTTCAGGCTTCCGCCTACCGATAGCTTTTTTTTTTCCCCCGCGTCAGATGCCGAGGAGTGCGGGAGCGATAAGGGCGGCAATCACTGCCACGCGTAGTGTTCTTGTCGCACTGCGGGTACCTATGGGAGATCTCGAAGTAAACCATAGACTAAAGAAGAGATAGACTGATCTCGCTGGCTGCGCACAACCAATCTCCATTTTCCAACATTGAACTGCTTTTCTGCCTACACGTTTAGCGAAAATGGCGTGGAATGTGTTTGAGGTTAGAAAACTGTTTAGTAAACAAGTGCTTTTGAGATGTTTTTATACTTCCTCTAATCAATTTGTAATGCTTTTTGATTACATTCAAACTGGTAAAAATATTTTATTAATATAATAGTGATTGTCATTTAAAAATTAAGATGTAAACAAACACGTTCATCACTGTTGACCATGTGGCTTTAACAGTTGTGTAGGGTTGGGGTAGGTCAATGTTGGGTACATGAGCAGAAGACGAATAAGCGGTGTACCTCATCTTTAGTCTATGAAGGAAACCCGCCTACCATCGGCATCGTCTTGCGCGATTCTCTCGTGCGACAAAACGGCAGTTACACCGCCGGAAATACAGCTTGGTTCGCCCGGGTGGGACACGAGCGCTATGACCTCTACAACCAACCACGACTCCTTATAGTTTAAAATTTATAATTTACAGCGTTTGCAAGGTAGGAAAATCAGACTTTGGACGGAAACTTGCTGTAAATTCGAACATAAAACAGTTTAATTGTTTGTGAAGACTGTCCGCGGTAAAGTGAGCACTTTTGAAATTAATATTTGAAAACCAAAACATTGTCCATAACTATTGTCCATCCACGGTTACTTCCAACTTTTCTGAAGCCCTGCTGAAGTTCTATTTTCAAACTATTCCTACGCCTCGTGCAAACATGCCTTAATCAAGTCTAGGAAATTAAACAAAAGGGACAACGCACCGCATTCGTGCGCACTCAGTGTAATAATATTTTGCATCAGAACTCTTACATATTAGTCATTACCAACACACCTATTTTCTCAAAGTTTTTATTTATATCAATTATACATTAAATATTATTATTTATTGATAAAATATAAGTAATAGCTAAAAATTTAATTAAATATAAGGTATTTTTGTGTTAACAGAAGTATAAAACGTTTGTGATACATGTCGTATGTACGAAGCAACCAAAGATGTCATACATGGGTGGTTTTTCAAAGATTCTATTCAAAAAGTGTGAAGAAACCGCAAATAGACTATACACACGAGTATGCTACAGTACACACTGGCATGCACCCTGTCACTTAAGTCAGCAGCAAACCGATAAAAGTAGTTCTGAGACTTGATGTTTGTGTGGAGAGTGTAATATGTAAATTTATGGGCACTAATGTCGATGGTTGGTTTATACACACAGGTACGACTTTGGTTTTTAGCAGCACTCCCCAAAAACTTGTATGGTTTGCACTCGGATGACGCATAAGGTGAGAAGGTCCTCGTCCACGTTCATATTGCACGTAGCGGAAGGTTACAAAAAATAAAATAAAAAAAGAGATACGAAGCAGGACTTTCAAAAGTCCTCAGTTGAGGTGGACCCACAACCATCCGTCGCATCCTTCAGTTGTCCGTCCGGCGGTGACGTGATCTTCAACCAATCGCAGGGCATTTTTGTTTCTATCCGTCAGTTCGACGTAGCGACGGATGGGTCACCGCCTTATGACATTCCGTTGGCGCGAATACGCACTTTGAAATAAAATGCAAGGCGGTGGATGTGTGTGTATTATATTTAGTGCTAAATTCAGGAATTAAAAATGTAAACAATAATTATGTATAATATCTTATCACGTAAAAAATTATTTCCCCAAAATATACCTCCAACTAAAGAAAGATCGCGATGATAAGTTGTCCAGCTGAAGTTTTGCCGTACAGAAGGATGATTGTTGTGAATATATTTCAATTGACAGACGAAAAAACAGACGGATGACTGACTGACTGACTGATGGTTGTGAGTCCAGCATTAACCGTGAACTGACTATATAGGATGTATCTAAACTATACGACAAAAGGGGCTGCGATGGTTGAGTGCTTAGCCTGCTTGCCTCCCACCAAGACGAACCGGATTGAATCCCCGGTCGGGTCACTTCCGGATTTTAGCAAAAGGGAATCTTGTCGGACGATACCGCCGGTCAGCGGGCGCCTGCGCTGTTCCATACTCACCTCACTTCGCCCTCATCGGTTCTCAAGACCCCGATGTTAAAATCTGCCCTTATGTGTTTACACACTATAGGTCAAAAGTGCTGGTACTCATTCAGGGTATGTAGAGGAGGCAGAAATGTTACTGAACATAGTTTCGGAAATGCTTCTGTTTGTTGCTAGAGCCGTTATCGTGTACACTGGAACACGCTGGATCCATGTTATGTGGAATACCATATCGGAACGGTACACTACAAAACTAACCAGAGCCCTTGCCTTAATATTATAACAGTTGAAAATGAACAAACAAAGCAAATATTGCGAAACGCGTGTAAGCATAGCACAGAAAATAGCAGACCTCAGAGGTAATAAGTGTCCTAACATGTACTTAGGATGTGTACCGTACACACGATCGCCAGTATGGCATTCCACATGACAGGGAACCTTCCGGACCTACGTTCGTTGACATTTCTGCCTGTTTTACATGCCCTGAATACGTACCCCCTTACCCCCCTTCATCCTCCAGTTCTGACGTGAATTTTAGACGCTCGTGGTGTAAGGATATGATTTACGAAATAAAGGTCGGTTAACGTTAAATTTTAAACGATACCAAGTCGTATTGCTACGTAGGTTTTGTTTCGGGGCGGGGGGGGGGGGGGAGCTGCGACATTTTATTATTATAGTCTCGCGCTATGCACCGCATGGTCGGGCCCTCCACTCGTCACGTCACGTCTGGAATGCTCCGCGCGGGCACGCGCAGGATGAAGTAGTTACAACTCGGAGGTCCGCGGCCGGCAGGTTTATGGCGGAAACGTGACTTGCGTGTTTCCCGACGCCCGCGCAAGGACGCGCCACCAGTCTACCTGTCCCCCCCCCTCCCCCCCTTCTCAACCGTGGTAAATCACCGCGCGCCGCGCTGTCTCGCGCCCGCCAGTTCGTTGCGACAGCCAACTTCATCACTGATCTACGAAAAGAACACACACTTCAGACGCCCGTCTACCTAGAGCTTTTTTCCGCGTTTGAAGCCGAGAGGCGAGGGTGCGTTAAGTGGGATAAGTCCCCGCCATCTTGGCTTTTCACTATTTTTGCCACAAGTTCCAGTTAAGAACGTTTAATGAGATTTCTCTCATGACATGACATAAATAATAGCTCCTTAAGTTTAACCAAACTATTTCATCTCTATAGAATTGATTGTTGTTCGACTAGTGATTGAAGGCAAGAAATAAATAATTTTTTTCTTGCTTTCGCTTACATAAATGGTCCCGGAGCAGTAATCTAGCAATACATGTCGTAGAACATGTGCAATGTAATGTCCTTCACTTTGTCGAAGCCCAAAATAAAATACAAAATCCGTAATGCGATTTACGGCGGAAATTCCGAAAATCCGAGATGGCGGAGACTGATCCGCCTTAAGGGCGACACTGCCACGCGCATCAAGTCCCCCATCGCCGCTAAGCGCAAGGCTCTGAACTGGCGTGCAGTGTTCTCGCCGTGCTGCGTGTACCTATCGGACTTTCAGGGGCGACAATATTATTTTATTGGTGGAAAGTGTGCAGGAAGGTCAATGCATGCCCCTTAACTAGTTTTGTATGGATCTGACACGTACATTTTGAGATAGAGCGCTTTGAAAAAGCCGTTTTTAGCTATTTTGGCGTGTTCTGAAATGGTGTTTCTAATTAATGTGAGGTCTTGAAAACACTCAACAGCCCTCGTCTGAAATGTGTGTTCTTTTCGTAGATCAGTACGCTGGGCGCACGTTTAATAGTTTTGTAGAAAAACGTGTATTTCGAACACACTGCAACGCACTTCAAGCGCCAGCCAGGTAGACGGGCGCCTTCAGGCGAGGATCTGTTGAGGGCTTTAAAGACGTGTCACGTACATGGTACATTTCAAACCGCTATATCTCAAAATATACGCGTCAGATACACACACAACTATTCAAGGGCCCTGCATTGAACCTTCCTACAGACTTTCCATCAATAAAATAATAAGGTCGACGCTTGAAAGTCCAATAGGTACACGCAGTGCGACAAGAACACTGCAATCCAGTTGAAAGCCTTGCGCTTGACGGCGATGGGCGCACTTGATGAGCGTGGCAGTGTCACTGCGCTTCTCGGCCTCACCGCCATTTACATCACTGGGACGCTACTCCCTCAGCGCGGAGGTAGATCGGTCCCTTGTGAGGGACCTTGGCCACCCAGTTGCCAGTTAGCTTGCGGAGGCGAGGAGAAGCTAACCCCCTCCCCCCTCAATCAAACTTACTTTATGCTGCAAAGCTAGCATTCTTTTACAGGATTCCCAGGGTAGCGCCTGGGAGCCGTTTCCATAGCTGAGTTTTACTCTCTTTTTCCCTGCCTGTACGGGATAAAAGAGTGGTGAAGTTAATTGAATTTATCAGCGCGGATTTTTAAAGTTCAGGACTTGTGATGTACTGTCACGAGCTCCCTGTAAGAGAGCTAGCGACAGTTTGGTATAAAAAGCGGAGGTTAATAGCCAAATGAAGTTAAATTATCGATATAAGTAGCTTTCCCATGACTGGAGTGGCAAGGGTTTATATAATTAAATTAATTATATGTATATTGTAGTGTTGAATTCAAGTTGCGCGAGAATTTAAATCAGTGTAGTCGTTTCAGTAATTTACTTCATTTCTTATGAGTTATTGTTAAAAACCATTAAATAATCTGATTGGTGTGCAAGTGCATGTCTGAATGTACTGTGACGAGCGACTAAAAGTCAAGTAAAACATGTTAACTCGGGGAATTCCGAGAGCGATATGGCTGGCGCGATGCTAGCGCCAAATAGTTTTGTTAAACGTGGTCGATTTTTGTCCCGGACCGATCGGAAAATTCCGGCCAGTTTCGGGGCCTTATTTCTATGAAATCGGGCGGTATAATTGCGCTGAAGGCGTGAATTTATATTTTTAAAGTTGTTTTGAACTATATTCCGCATTGATAATTATTTAGACTTGTAAAATTCGAAAGCAGAGTCATGAAAACACGTCGCGTGAGTAAAGTTAAATAGTAATATAGGCCAGAGGGCTCTGATTGGCCGAGAGAACTTGGTGGGGCGGGGCTTACGAAGTTGCTCGTGAGGTGGCAGCACGGTCGTTATTTTACCGTCCACAGCTTTTTTTGACACGGAAAAATTTTAAATACATTAAAGCGGTTGTAATTAAAGTTATTAAATCATCTTAAATAAATAATTGATGCTGCAAAACTTAAAATGTTCAGTTGTGTACGACTAGAATATATACGCGATTATTTCGCTCGTCATAGTGATTAATATTTATGTAATGTGTTTCGGAGTCGCTCCAGTACAGAGTAGGGGAAATTGGTATATGCGGGTCTAGTTGACGGGCTAGGGGGCCGCAAATGACGCCATGGCTTCGAGAAGTAGCCAGGTTCTCTCTTGTTTCTCTGTGATGTTGCGGAGTTTTAGTATGTAGGGGTGGAAATGTGCCATGAGCGAGGCGAAGTCGCATGCTCTAAGGAATTCCACGAGTTCATGGAAATCCTACATAACGCCTCGCATCTCTCCTGGCGAATTTCGCTGGCGAGGGCGGGATTGAGGTTGTGCATTTGGCATTGCAGGGGTGTCAAGAGTGGGAGCTGGTTTGTGAATAGGCGCAGAGAGTGCCTGCGAATACGTTTTGCCGGGCTGTAATGTCCTGACCGTGAACCTGGACGGGACAGGAGGTTGCTTTGCAGTTTTCGGTGTGATTTTCGCAGCAGCAGTTCTTTTCTGCACCAAATCCAGGAACTTGGGGCAGGCTTTTGAAAGAGCTGTGTGTTCGCCTGCGCAGTTGCTGCATGTGGGCTTGGAGTTGGTTTCGTTTTTTTTTTTTGCAAGCACTCTCGGGGTGAGGGCCGGCGCAGTGAGGGCATTTTGTCGGCATTGAACAGTGATTTTTGGTGTGGCCTAGGGCGAGACAGTTACGGCATTGTGCCACGTCTGTCGGCCGTTTCTGGTATTGTCGGGGATAAACAATTGTCATATTTATCCTCGTGACAAAGAGCAGAGGAGGGAGAGAAGTGTTCTGCGCCGCCGTGACACAGAAAAAACGTTGCGGCTCCAACGTGAATTTGTTTGGGTGTGTTTGGTCTGTGATACGTTTTTTAAATTGATAAATGTGCTGGATTGAGTAACCGGCACATTCCAGATCTACCTTGATTTCCGCAATGTCGGTTGTGGGGTGGAGGTCAAAAACTACTTTCTGTGGGAGCTCGGAAGCTTGGCAAAAAGTAAAATAATGGATGTAATTCACTTCTAGCATTGTGCGAGCAGCTGTGTAAAAATCAAAGTTTTTAGTGAGGATTTGCGTTCCTTGAGCTGGGGGGAGAAGGGAGAACCCGCCCCTACTAATAGCTCGCAGTTTCTGAACAAGTTGTATTTAGTGGCGTCAGGAACCACTAATCTGAACTGGTTTTGTTTTTTCTTTCGTGTTTGAGGTGCGGCCGGTTGTGTTTGGTGGGTGGAAATGCTTGAAGAGCTGGGGTTTTTAACTGTTGTGGTTTTTTCTGTTACCTCCTTAAGCGGGGAAAACCTATTTTGTATATGAATGGTGTTTGTGCCTCAGACGACACAGAATGGAGACGCTTGTTCTTCTGCGTGGTTGTTCAGTTCTCTTTTCTCTTTACTATCTGGAAGTCGGTTTCCATTTCTAATTTTTCATTTCCTGCGGCCGGTGTTGTTGGTCGGGAGGAAGTTGGTGTGGTGATTGTTGACGTCGTTGGAGCCTATAGAGTAGCCAGGAGGAGGTCAATGTGGTCTGGGATCTCTCATCATTGCCGAAGCTCGGAGCGGGGGTGGTGCTTGGGCCCTTATACCACCCATACGGTTGCAGCAGTTGTATCTCTCTGCGGGCTGGGGAAGTTTCCCTCACCAGACCGCAAAGAACACATAGCCCAGAGGTCAGGACGCCCTGCACGTCCCGGCGCAAATGTGGTCTGGGATGCCTTGAGGAAAGATGTCGGAAACAGTTTGGTGATTAGGTCGTCTCTTTGCCAGTTCTAGGAATCGGTTGTTTTCCCGGAGGTACTGCAAGGAGTACGGGCCAGTTCCCGTCATTCACGACGGCTCAGTCAGTTCCTCGCCCTCCGCCATGACCGGGAGGGAGGTGGGGGAGGGGTAGGCTCTGTGTGAAGTGACTCTCGATGTGTTGTTGTTTGCAATTTGCGAGAAATTGTTATTAGGAAAGTACCTAAATCGGTGCTGTCCACTGTGACCGCTGACCCACTAGGGGCTAGGCTCGAGATGACCTGTTTCCAGGCCGATCACAGTGTACAGGATGTGTGCCGCGAAGCTATTAGTCGTATGCAACCGGAAGAAGCAGAGACGCACCCTCCTTAGTCGAAGGCGAAGACAACACTTCTCGGCCTCAAGCGCTGGAAAACCCACTTTAGTAAGGTCGCTGTACTTAGGACTTGGGAGCTCTGCCAATGTCGGGCTACTTCTCCCCAGGAAAGGAAAAAAATTGATCGATAGGGGTATGGCAGGTAGGAGAGAGTGCCTGCAGATTCGCCTGCCCGCCCGCTAGCTAGACTGTTCACAATAAACTGAGCACTTTTGAAAGCCCTGCTTAAGATTTACTTGTATGCACGTTGCGTGTTCTTCCGCCTAACGTAAAATTAACACTGGCATAGGCGTCATCACTTTATTCATACGTCGGTCAAGTGAAACTGTGAAATTATTTAAGTAAATATTTTACAAATCTGCTCATTTTTACACCCCAGTGCATTAAAAAAAAAAAAAAAACCAGAAAGCGAAAGAAATAATTTAAGTTTACAGAAATGGTTACAGTACTTTTTATTCGACGTTACCAACTTAACTGGGAGCATGTCACTCAGTGTGCCCGTTAAAATATATGTAGGTAGGAGCAGTGACTTTTACCTATGGTTGATTTTGAAAGTGCTTACTTTATCGTGAACAGCCTTTATCTGTGTTTGGTGATTTGCACGTTGTTCTCTCTCTCTCTCTCTCTCTCTCTCTCTCTCTCTCTCTCTCTCTCTCTCTCTCTCTCTCTCTCTCTCTCTCTCTCTCTCTCTCTCTCTCTCTCTCTCTCTCTCTCTCTCTCTCTCTCTCTCTCTCTCTCTCTCTCTCTCTCTTGGGTAGGCAGAGCCAAGTCCATTCTTAGGCCGGCACGACTATAGGTACTACCATTGAGTAACGATATACCTAGAGTGGACTTCCCCAGGTTGAATTTTCTGACCACTCCAGCTGTAGTTCGAGGGATGAACACCACGTCGCGCTAGTCCATTTTCGTGGCGTGTGCGTGGGGAATGTCGGTGGCGTTGCCACATTGACATCTACCCTCTCTCTCACTCATACTCCCATCTCTGTCCCCCCAGTCCCAACGCCGCAACAGTAAAAGGGTTCTGAATATCTGCTATATCCACACGCTGGGACAGACAATATGGTGAACACTCTAGTTCCTTTCTCACGTCGTATATATCCGTTTACGAAAATATTACAAGTTCTGTAAAACATATGAATGAACAAAATAAAACATAATGTACGCATGAGTAACGGGAAACGTTGTATATTACTCATACGGTCATAATAAAAGAATGAACACCACCACTTTATAAAATACGCGATAACTGTGGATTTACGTTCTATATAAATCTTATCACACGTGTGCAATGTAAGTGGTTTGTGTAGCTCAGTGAGTTAGTGCGCATGTCTGTCTCGCGTAATTGTAGGTTTTAGAGTTCAAATCTCCGACGGGTATCGAGTTTCTTTAGTGACACATTATTGCTGTTTATAATTTATTTTATTGTTAGAAAGTGTTTATTTCCAGAGTATCTTTGTCTAAAAGTAATGATACGCAAGTATCAGCACTGCACAGTCGACGAGCAGTGGTTGTTTGCTAATCTCATAGATTATTTTCTAAGGTAGATAATTTGAACTGTATAGCATGAGTAATGTTAACAGGCACTTTTGAAAGCCGTAAGTTTAATATTGTAACAGTTCTGTCTTCTTTTGGCCGTATAACCGTAAAAGCGCATTTAATTACGGAGAGCACAAGATTGATTTTTATGTTCATTAAAGATACACATTTGAAAACGGGGACGTAGCGCTGGGATGGGGGTTGATATATTGAGACCCCCCCCCCCCCCCTATTTTCGACGAAATGTAAATAAAATTTGAAAACAAAATGAACGAAGTTTTATTTTATGTTCATTCAAGGAATATGTGATCTTCCGTGAACATGTAGAATGTTTATAGCATTGTGTGGTTCCATATCTGTATATGAAGCCATTTATTAATATATATATTTATGTAACTATAAATTTGTAATAATACAGGTTTTGTATTTTTTTTTCACAAATAGAATATTAAATTCCCCCCCCCCCCCCCCTTTTTCACCTACGCCCGCCTGGAGTAAATTCCTTGCTACGCCCTTGTTTAAATAATAATGTGCCAATGTTTTAATGAGTGGCATCATAAATGTCCGTCGTACATACATGTTAATACAATACCTTGTTTTCCATACATAAGCAGTGTCTTTACTCATATCATTTTACATGCATTAATCCCTTCTGCTATAGAAACTTGTATGCCTTCTGTTTTGTCCATGAGTATAACAGAAAGTTGCAGGAATTGGGTATCGTGTAAGTACGGCTTAAACAACTCACGCCTATCGCAGCATTTAGGCACCAGAAACTTCTTAAATCCTTTTTAAATATCGGAAGAAAAACTGTTTTGAAAATATGATACCTACATACTGCTAGTATTTTACTAACATATTACAATTAACTTTGTTACGTGGTGGGGGAATGCTATTAAAAAGGAGAAAATACCCACGATAAACGAATCAAATCTACACTTGCTGTATGAATTAACACTCCTTGTTAAGAAGATTCGTACATGTTAGTATATTTGTGCAAACAAAATGAGTGGTCGTTAAAGGAAAAAGTATTTATTCATTCAACAAAACATGGGGCACAGAGAATATAACTACTTTAGGAAAAGTAAATTATAATTATGTAAATATGCCACAAAGTTAACACACAAGAATGCCCTACTGTCACAAATCATTCCAATTTGTACATAGCATTCATAAATTGTTTTCATTATCCATTTGTAGGCAAACATTCCAGAATATACGGAAAACTTTTGACACTGTCAAGATATTTAATAATATTTCTGTTATTCTTGGTAACAAGTGTACTCTATGAACAGAGAAATGTATTGATTCGACTGCGTTTATACACACCTGCACACTGTAATGCACCGTAAGCTGCGACGTCTTAAGTAAAGCTGGATTTGCAATATAAATATTTAAGCGTTATATTATGCGTTAAGATGTGTACAGAACAAACGAATGTGTGTTCTCTTATGTTTTGGTTCCCAGTGGAACTTATCAGGTCTCGTGCGTTGGTGGGATCTCCTTAAGCATTGAAATGTTGTTAGAAAAAATTTTGAGACTACGACCAATCATTACAGAGCAGTCGGTGTTGTTGGCTGAAAATTGTTATTTACATTAATGTAAGTATAAAACAATATGACAAAGGCGTGTGTGCACATGTTGACGATTATAATTGTTCACAAATAATAAGCTTCTCTAATAGCAAATGACGACTTTGAAGTATGATCTGTGTCAATAAGGTTGTTTTTTACGAGGTGGTGTTAGGAACAATAGTAAACATGACAGGCTTGCTGTCTGTTTAAATTCACTGGAACTAAGAATTAAAACACTAATAGAAAACTGCAAATACAGAAGACGTGTTTCCGTATGTCAGATAAGCGCCTACTTCATAATTCGAAATGCATTCGTTTTTGTATTGTAAACGTAGGCCGTGTCCGAAATGGCAGATTGTGTTGACAAGATGATCACGTGACCTGATATTTTACACAAACATTGTGACGTATTTGGTAAATTGATATTTAGTGTCTTGTATATAGTGGATGTTAGCAAAAATACAAAACGACAAACTCAGCGCCATGCTGGTTTTTACATTCAAAACACATGTGCGATTGCGTACTTAAAACTGTTTTTTAAAACAAATAACTGTTCATAAAATACACTATACATGTTTTAAAAAGCAAGCAAGTGCTGTGCTTTGTATGTATTTCGAAACACGTGTTTTATTTTAAGTCGTTATTGGATATTATATTATTGTCTTGTTTATTAACATATTCACAGCATTCTAGTAATTATCGTAGAAATATTACGTCCATTTTAAGCATTTAATTTATATAAAACATATTTTCACTGTTAATGTAAGAATGTGTTGCCGCGAATGCTAAACAAGTGACAGTCGACAACGTCCGGATTGAAACCTACGAAATGACAAATTACTTAATAACGAATCTATCCTTTCGGACACGGCCTTAGCTTGACTATTAGTGATTGGCACCGAGTCATTGCATTCAACCGATGTTTAGTGCAGAAATAGTTATATTTTGTAATGTACGTAGTCTGAAGTAGAATATTGCGACTCCCTTTGTTATGTCTAGTTCTCATGCGTTCGTTAGTGTTAACATTGCCGATACACTTCAGTGTCAACTTTTTTCGCATTGTTATGAGTCCGAGGTTTCAGTGTACAACATACAATGGTGTTGCTGTGTTACACTCGTGTAAACATAAACACACACAGCTGCCAACTTTTCAGAAAAATATCACCTAATGCACATTATTATTGTAAACGTTTATCTTGCAGAGACGACAGTTGTATTGTCGCTTTAAAACAAACATCTGTTAGAGTTGAGCCTTAAATATTATCATTAATGCTCTTTTCCCGCAGCATGCAAAAGGTTTTCTGTTTATTGCGCTCATATAGCGTTTTCATTAGTCTACGTACGTAAATGTTTTACATTACGCACGTACACGGGGACACGAATGTGTGTACGTCTCGCGCCCTCACGGCCCATAAGCTACGTTTTGAAAATCTATTTATATGCAGTTCATAATTGTTATTCCTTATATTTCGTTTTATAAAGAGTTCAATGAAGTCATTAACGTTTGAGAAACACCACTGAGCAAGGTTCTTAACAATGTATACGCTTTAACCTTTAATGGTCTAGAAGAGCGGAGATAAACATAACCAGTTTTCATCGTGATTTGTTATAAACCGGGACATTGAATTTATAGTTAATATGCAGAGCAGTGAGAACACTGCCAATGTTTTACAGAGCAAAGCATACATGAGTGAAAACGTTTTATAAATATTCGACACTTAATTATTATTTATACCAATATTTGTGTTAAAAGGAAATTTACCTCTAGTTGTTACCAGTTTTAATGATACATTATCGGTAACTGCGTTTACTGACTCAAATATATATTCATTCCTTTCTTGTAAAAAGTCTATGATTGGTTAATAGGAACACTTTCACTGTCATGCGCTTTCCAGCTACAGCTCCTAATGGACTGATAATTCTAAAGCTATGCGCCTACGTTCCAGTTCATATTCAGTATGTGTTTTCCGTCAAAATGCTTGTTCAGAATCGTATGAGCTAACTAGTTGCTGTAAAAGATGCAAAAAGTATGTCTATAGGAACGTATCGCATATCGAGCCGAGTGAAGTATGCTTATATACATAAGTGCATTCCTAGGTTCGGACACAGCCTTAATGACACTCGAATCGACACATTGAAGTACAGATAATTTCTACGAACAGTCAGCTATGTAGTAGATCACAACCCCAAACTGTAAACATTGTGTGCAATTGTAGACCGTCGTGCGTCTAAAATATACATTTCTCCATTATTGAACAATTATTTCCTGTCCATTTTCTTTCACGTAAGAACGGAACGAAAAGTTTACTATGATGTATGACATTATTCATTATTAATATGACGTTTGTAATTGTAAGTGCTAACAGTACTTGTATTTTATAATGAACGCCTAAAGTATAGTAAAATAAGAGATTATAATTAAAAACAATGACCGTTATATATTTATGATAGTTTATTTTCGAAGAGGTAAATAAAACCAAATAGTAGTTGATATCGCTGCATATTTCCGCAAACACATAATTCTACGACAGAAACGAAACACATGCCATGGCCGCCACTAGTAAACCATGAGTTTTGTATTCACAGCTGCAACGAATGCTGGTAACTCGCGTGTGACAGGCTCGCCTCTGGCAGAACTTGAACGAACACGAGGGTGAGCCGAGCCCAGGGTTATAACATACTTTGACCGGCTGCGGAATTGGTAACACCGCGTGGATGTAGTCGTTGAGAACACTAGCGCTCCTCTGAATCACTCACGGAACTAACGCATAAAACTTGTCAGACTTGTTCCTATCCCATGGCCACTCTATTGTATATCTTTACTCATTGGTACTACCTCACGCGCCAGCAAAATTGTGACACTTTGCCAGCAAAATGTTGGAAAGCCGTCCGCCAATCAGCACCTGGTAACCAACTCATCGACCGGTAGCCTAGCCTGTCAGAGTACCTTTCACAGCAAGCAGTACCCACTCACACACACACATACAGCCCGTTCGCAGAGCCTCGTACAACCAATCGGAGAGTGGGTACGCCCACATCAAAGGAGAGGCCGTGGTGATGTAGTGGTGAGACTGCTCGCCTCCCACCAAGGCGAACCGGGTCCGATTCCCAGCGGGGTCTACCCCGGATTTTCGGGTGTGGGAATCGTGCTGTACGATGCCGCTGGTCGGCGGGTTTCCTTGGGGATCTCCCGTTTCCCCTGCCCTTGCATTTCGGCGCTGCTCTACACCCACCTAGCTTCACCCTCATCGGCTCTCAAGACCTCGATGTTGAGAGCCGCCCAAATCTCTTCACTCACTCACTCCCATCAAAGTACCCGCCACGCCATTTCGTCTCTGTGTACTTTATGGTTGTGAAGCATACTTTTCGGAGCCAGTGGAACAAAATTTGCACTTTTTTTCTAAAGGGACGAAACATCTCCAGCCTAAGCTTTGTTGCCCATAGCTTAATCGTGTGATAGCTTCATTATCCTACTAACTGAAGACGACGTATACCGTCCTCTGTGCATATCCGCAATATTGATCCACGACTTGCCAGCATTCCATTTTGTTTTTCAACAGGTACTTGATTATTTATATATATATATATATATATATATATATATATATATATATATATATATATATATATATTCGCGAAATATTTGCTGCGGAAACTTTTAAATTAAAGTATCTTTTTTTTTATGTTACGTACAGCAAGTCGATACGATTTGCGAACGGCAACACTTGAGAATCATAACTAACTGACTGATGCGCATTTTAAACTACTCCGCTTGTAACGACAAACATGCTTGCCAGCACAATCCATATGGCGCTGTTTAGACTATCCGCTCGAACACCCATTATGCAAGGACCGAATCAAAGAATTAGAATACAATACCTGCGTGCGAGTGTGTCTGGGTAGGCCTACACACGCACATATACAGAATCTCATGATTGAAGACTGAGCCCTCAGAAAATTAGATTAATTTGAATTTGCGTTACCATGTGACTACTCCCTGTTCGTGCACGTGGTGTCATACACATGTTTTATGCAGTTATACCGTCTGCATTCAAATATCCCTTGCCTCACGTTTTGTAAACTTAGAACTTAGTGTACATTGGAACACGCATTTCAGCATCCCGTACCAAGAAATAAATTTCGATGCTTTATACTACAGTAATCTATCTTGTATTACTGTTGCAGATTCGAATAGCGAATTTTCTGTTGAGTAGTTTAAATAAATGAAAATAACCCGTAATCTAAAAGCAGTACGTAGAATAAATCACGTATATTATTAGGTCCTGAATATATTTATGAGTATGTACGTATCGTTTCAGTTTCTACTACGGGATGCGATTTCGTAAAATAACCTCTCGTTGAATTGTGATGTTTGTGCTTGTAACATATCAACACGTTTTCGGCTTGAACCCTCCACAACAGCTCGACGTGATAGGTTAATTTGTGGCATTGTGACACAAGGAAATCAAAATGTGAAACAGGGCAACGAACAGCGATGATCCCAGATGCTGCTCTCGAAACCCTGCTAAGGTTCTACTTCCAGGATATTCCTGTGCCTCGTGCAAGCTAAGCTTAACTAAGTGTGGGAAACCACGCCAGAGGACAACGCACCGCTTTCCTGCGCGCTCAGTTGTAATATTGTTTTGCACGAGCACTGTTTATTACAAGGCGCTACCAACACAGATTTTCCTCACTGTTTTTATTCGTGTTTATTATAAAAGAAATATTACGATGTATGTATAAATAAAATATAGGTAAAACTTCAATTTATAAAGAAAAATAAGATTGTCTTGTGTTTACAGAGGCATAAAACGCCAGATACATGGCATATTTGGGAAATAATGAAATACGTCATACATGGGGTGATTTTTCAAAGGTTTGTGTTAAAACGTCCGAAGAAACCGCGAATAGACTATATAGTCTATTCGCTGTGTGTTCACGCTTTTTTAAAATTAAACCTATGAAAAATCACACTTTGTATGACTTGTTTGTTTATGTAATGTCATGTATCACGAGCGTATTATACTTGTCAGCATAGTTTCTTATTTTTGGTTAAATTGAACTTACTTATATTCTATCTATAAATGATTATATTTCATTTAAAATTAATAAAACAACAAGGGGGAAATAGAGGTGTTGCTGATGCCTAGTAAGAAATAGTTCTCATCTAAAATTTGTTGAATTGAGCGCGCACGAATACGGTGCGTTATACGTGTAGTGTAATTTTATATACTTGGCGGAGGAATAGCCAAAGTAGAACTTTAGTAAGGTTTGGAAGTAACCACAGATGAACTATAATTCGTAGGACATGTGTAGCGTTTTCCTCGGCCGTAATTTTTTGTTCCGTGTTTTTTTATGTGCAATCCAGCAGCTAGTAGTGCAGCGTTCTCGTCAAACCTATAGAAGCCTCGCTTGCACGTGTGGCGTTTTACGGCCTGGCTGATAGCCAGTAACAGCGTTTGTAATGCCTCATAAAACAAGCGTAGTAGGCTATATCTGAAACGTGCCAGTGGTCGCTACACGAGCAACTGCACTGCAAGAGACAACACTAAGGTTAATTCTACTCAGGTTAGGAACAAAACGAGTTTTCTTATGGGAGAGTGTGGCATAGGAAAAATGTCCGCTGCTAGGTAAGCGTTAGTGTTCCAAAGAGGTAAGTTTTAACTAAAATTTTAAGTTACGTCAACATTGAAAGTGAAATATTGTTATTTTATATATTTTATTTATGCTTATTGCGACTATTTTTTTTAAACGTAGAAAATATTTAAAAAATCTGATACTCGTGCGACACTAGCTAGCGCTTACCTGATGAAAAAATTTTTGTTGCCAAAGTAGAAACGTTGAACTTCCCAACCTGAGTATCAACACTTGTGAAGTTAGAAGTCCGACAGGACGTTAAAAGAAAAAATAACAATGTGGCTTTCTGGTTTTGACCACATATGTAACTCTGAGCGTAACTCCCCCCCCCCCTCAATAAGACTGGGCAACCGAATGACATATGTATCGTTTCTGGCATTCTTTTACTCCAAAATTTAGGTCTTGGAGATGTCATCTGGTGCTGCTGGAACAGTTTATTCCATTTATAGGAGAAATGTATTTTTTCAGGCAAGAATTTGGCATTAAATTGTATCCATTGTATACCTACTGACTAAGTTGGCCATAGAGTACATTAGCTGTTGACAAAGTTTTGTGGGAAAGCTTCTTTAAGGGGTCGCCGTAATTTAATACATTCAACCACATCTCAAACAATTCAAGCCGTGAATTAACTCTCATCGCTAGATTATTACACAGCTTAATAGAGCAGCCTTTTCGCCGTTGTTCTTGCAGGACAACATCCAGATCCAGCTTAGAAACGAGAAACCCGTCGTCGTGGTTCCTTCCAAGGGTCTGTGCGGGGACGACACGCCAAAATATGGTACACTGTGCATTATCCGCATATGTCACGCAGTATATATGCCTACATGTATAATGTTTTACTGTAATAATTTTAAATAAGGCCTCAAAATGAACATGCTGCATTAAAAATTGCAGTTTTTCATTGTCTGCCAGTAGTAGGGAAATGGCGAGTCGTGGACAACGGATTCCGGAGAAGCTAGGCGCCGGCCGGCCGCTATCTTAAATTTCCCTGTTTTCTCCAAAAATTTTCCTTTTCCCTAAAATTTTTTCTTATTCCCAAACAATTTTTTTTCTCGAAAAATTCCCGTTTTAAATTAAAAAGCACAGAGCCTATTTTTTTTTGTGAAAACGAGCCGTTGGGAGCTTTTGAAAGGCTCGTTAGGATTCTTGTTTGAGGACTCAAAGACTCAGACCCTATATCCATGAACTTAACCTTGAAAACGAAAACTCAAGAAAAAAAGATTGCAAAAAAGGAATAAATTAATAAAAGTCAGCGAGTATATAATGTTGCTGACTACTACCGCTATATTGGGTGCAGGTGACCTTGAATTTGACCTCGTGACCTTGAACCCAACAAATTCCAAAAAAATCGCATAAATCCCTACAAATTTTTAAAAATCTAATAAAAAAAATCCCAAACATCCCCATATATATATTTTTAAATTATAAAATTAGAATTTTTAATGTTTGGGCTTAGAGGTAACGAAGGACTGGAACCTACCAGCTACAATGTTATGACGTCACCCAACTGCCATGCTGTACCCAGGCAAACTTGACCTTTCGACCTGGAACCCAAAAATATAAAAAGTTTTAAAAAATTAATGAAAGACTTGGTTTTTTTCATCACTCTTTCGATCAATTTCGCACTCTTTCCATCAATAAGCTCCGCAATCAGCTCCACAAACCGCTCTAATATCGGCTCTGAAATCAGCTTCGCAATCAGCGGTGCGGATTGTGGCGATGATTGAGGTGTGTGTGTGTGTGATGCTCACTGCGGTACTGATTCACGGAAAGTTTGGGAGATTGATCGCAAAATGAATGAGAAAAAAAAATTCATTAATTCTTTAATTTTTAAGTAATTTTTTGGATTTCATAAAAGCTTGTAGAATTTTTAGGTTCAAGGTCAAAGGTCAAGTTCACCTGGCTCCAACATGGTGGTGGTTGACGTCATAACATGATGACTGGTCGGTTCCGGTTCCTCGTCACCTCTAAGCCCAAACATTTTGGAATTTTTTGGTTTAAGGTAACGGGGTCAAAGTCAAAAAGTCAAGGTCACCTGCACCCAATATGGCAGCAGTAATCAGTAACATAATATGCTCGCTGACTTTTATGAATTTATTCAATTTCTACCATTTTTTTTCTCGAGTTTTAGTTTTCAAAGTTATCGAAGGTTATGAATTAGGGTCTGAGTTATGAATCCTGAGTAAAGAGTCCTGGTGAGCCTCTCAAAAGTTTCCAACGGCTCGTTTTTGGATTAAAAAAAGTCTCGGGGCTTGTTTTTAAGGAGAAAGACGGAAATTTTTTGAGGCGAAAAAGGAAAATTTTTAGGGAAATTTAGTCCATAGAGAAATCATTAAGGGAAAAATGGAAAATTCAAGATGGCGGCCGACGCCTAGCTCTTACTCGGGAATCCGTTGTCCCCGACACACCATTTCCCTACTACTGCAACTGGAGCCTCAAAAGTGATCACTTGACCGTGAACAGCCTATACCAAGCTCGACGGCGCGGCGCTGCCAATCCTGTGCCGTCAGCGGCCTTTTATCGGGGTCGTGTAAACAGTAGGCGGCGACGTAGACAGACGTCCCGCCTGCGTGTGCACTGTACGTGCGTAACAGCTGTGCGGCCCGAATCGTTGTTTGTTCGTGCGACAGGTTGTCCCTCCCAGCTTGCTACAGACGTTGTTTTCTACCCGGGCCGTCGCCTGCAAGCCTCGCCTCAACACTGGGCAGGGCCCCTGGTGTAAGAGCTATCGGGGTCGTCTGAAAAGGCATATTAGAGGACGTCCGAACTCCGCCAAAACACTTGCCCAGCTAGAGGAAGCCCTACGAGAGGAGTGGCAACACATTCCACAAACGCGTATCAGAAGACGGGTTAGGTGTATTGCCAAAACTTTGTGCTGCAGTGATGCAGGCAAGAGGTGGCAACACAGCTCATTGACAATCAACAGGAGTGCACAATTACCGCATTCAGTTTTCAGTATGTTTAAGAATCATTTCTGTTTTACTCATAATTACTTTAATTTATCGCAGGGAGTAGAGAGAAATGTTGCGTTACAAATGCTTTATTGATTTTAGTTTTCGGAAACGTTGAGAAGTTTGTATGTCTTTAGTTTCAGCAAAGTGGTGCCGAATAGATAAAATATATCCACGCGAAATCATGACAACTTTTATATTTTGAGTAGTTTATATATTTGTGAATAAAAACCAAGTTTGTATTTAGTTGATGAAATAGTTTACTACTGCGTGGGATTTTTTTTGTAGTCACTGGGGGAAGGGAGAGATGAAACGATGTCTTTCCATTGTATATGACGTGACCGCTGATATACTGCTAAAATGACTTATCCAGACACGAATAAAATGTTTCCTTTTTATTTTAAGTCCCATTATAATAATGGAAACAAGTATTTACATAAAAATCTCTAGACATTAAAAACGAATATTTACATCTTAAGACATCTGAATAACTTACAAGTATTGGCGACACAATTCCTCGATTTTGTCCATTTTTAATCGCCACAAAGAGGTCTGAAGTAGCCCAAATTGCGATAAATCGCCTCATCTGTCAACCAGCGGCGTGTGGTGAACTGCTGCAAGGTAAGCTGGCGTTACCTCTGTGCTGTACCATGTTGCTTGCTAGTTCACACTTCCACCAGTAAAACGTAGCTCGACAGCTGACGCCGCAGGACGCGTGTAATGGACAGTCTGCTGCTCGCTTGTGAGTGGTCAGAATGCATTCAGTTTCCCCTAGGCTGCACGGTGGTTACTGGCTCCTGCTGTATGCACCGAGAATGTACAGTAGTGAGCAAGCACCAGCTTACCTTGCAACAGTTTACCACATGCCACTGCTGGCAACCCTGCTGAGTGCGGGTCGTGATCCGTGGGTGGTCCCTGGTTCTTGCAGGTCGACCACCCTTCGCTCGGTCTTTTGTTCCGGGGACGCGCTGTGTGGCCCAGAGCGGGGTCACCGGAGGGCGCCCACGAGGTCTCCAGGCACTCTCTCTGGAGGCTGGTAATTACTGTCGTCTCCAAGCCACTTAATGCTCCTAATCGAGGTAATCTAGCACACGCCTGCGTTTCTACTGTGCGTGATATATACTGCTCACAAAAAGTTTAGCATATTCCCCGTTCGCCAACTAATACGAAATATTTGTGTTTCTAGCAGGTGTGGAGCGTACCTACTTTGTGTGAATCATGTAACGGGGTTGCCACAGGTCTGGAAAACAGGGAATTTGAAAACTGTTAGGGAAATCAAGTAAATGTCAGGGAATTACAAACAAGTTAACTAAATGTCATGAGATTCTGTGATATGCATGATACATTTGGTAGCTCGGCCATCAATCGTTCACCGCTGCCAGAATCATATAAAATTATTGTATTGGGTGTGGACTAAATGCTTAGGCATTTTTCTTTGCATTCTATGTGGTGAGCACTTTTCTAAGATCAGAGAAGTATTTTGGTGTAAAAGTTGTTACAATGCAAAGGCGCCAATTCTTACAGAAAGAAAAAGTTAAGAAAATGTCAAGAAAAATTATTTTTTGTCTGGAAATCGGGGAAGTGTCAGGGAATTTTTCAATGGAAAAAAGGTGGCTACCCTTTGTAACCATTGGCGTCTTCACCTCCAGCGACATGCCTATTGCACGTACACGAATACAGTAGGTTCAACCTCAGGTCCTAAAAACAACCGCATTTGGGGAATGGGACAATTTGCCGCCGGAAAGCTTAATGATCGACGATTGTGCTTTTGGCATGCCGCGTTGGATACAAGCGTGCCTCAGGAATTTTGAAGGTCCAACACGTTATTGAAGTTTCCCAATGCATCTGTGAAGACCTTTTATTTTGTTATTGAAACTGATGAGATTCCTTTAAGTTGTCTTTCAGTTTATGCCTTTTGTTTGTATCATACTGGGTAAACGAGTATTTGTGTTTTTTTCCACTTCATGTGCTATTAGAAGTACAATATGAAAACATCCTGGATTCTGATGTATACTAAACTTTTTGTAAGCAGTATATAAATGTGGTTTTCATTTGTGTGTTAACTAACTGTAGTTTGCGTCGTATATTGAGTATGACAAAAGTGCACATGCCAGCTGCCTACTAGGTAGGCAGGTTTGTGCGTGTCCTGTGTACCTGAAGCTGTCTTGCGTCTTCAAGACCCAGAAGCAAGGGAACAATACGGGCGATACTAACCCACGCACCTACTGCACCATCGCCCCTTCGTGAAAGAAGCCGACGCACGTGACCTGTAGCGCTTCCATGTGGAAATTGTATCTTTAACATTGGGACTTTTTTGCATGCTATGGAAGCCCGCGGATTTAACTACAGAGGTTTTGTCGACATCCAGGTCGTTGGAGACAGTAGCGAGGTACTCGGAGAAGTAGGAACGGGGTTGGAATCGACCATGGTCTGTAATACCATATACTAATGATGACATATACCGCTTATTCGTCTTCTGCGCATGTACCCAACATTGACCTACCCCAACCTTACAAATCAGATACCTGTTGGACATGTACACAATTATACATATCTCGGTACCACTATAAATGACCAGTGGGATTGCTCTGAGGAAGTGAAGTCTCGTATTGGAAAAGCTAAAGCTGTCTTCAACAAAATGAGTAACCTTTTTAAAAGTCATGAGATAACAATGACCACAGAAATGAGACTTCTAAGCTATTGTGTTCTCTGTTCTATATTATGGTGTTGAAACTTGGACTCTCACGGAGTCACTCGGTAAAAGATTGGAAGGCTTTGAGGTGTGGTTATATCGGAGAATGTTAAGAGTGCCATGGACAGACCATGTTACAAATGTTGAAATCTTCGGAGGATGAAAAAGTGCAAAGAAGTATTGACCACGGTGAAAACAAAGAATCTTCAGTACCTTGGCCATATCATGAGGAACGAAAGCAGATGTCAGCTACTGCAGTCTATTTTACAAGGAAAGATACCCGGGAAGAGAAGCGCTGGTAGGAGAAGAATCTCCTGGTTGAAAACCTCAAAACATGGACCTCTAAGACATCTACAGAGTTATTCCGAGCAGTGCTTAATAGAGATAGCACAGCTGAGATGGTTGCCAACATCCGGAACGGATAGGAACTACAAGAAGAAGTATCTTACACAACTGTTAAAGTCACATGGTTAACAGTGGTGAACGTGTTTGTTTACATCTTAATGTTTAAATGACAAGCATTATTATATTAAGACAATGCCTTTACCGTTTTGAATTTAATCAGAAAGAATTACAAACTGGTTAGAGGAAGTATAAAAACATCTCTAAGCATTTGTTTACAAATCAGTTTTCTATCTTAAAACACAAACCACGCCGTGGTTGCTTGACGTGTTGGCAGAAAAGCAGTTCAATTCTGGGATACGGAGATTGGTTGTGCGCAGCCAGCGAGATCGGTTTACCACATCTTTAGTCTATGTGTAATACCCGAGGAATCGTCCCAGCTTTCGCCTGGGGTGTTTTCGGAAAACCATGGAAAACCGAAATTAAAATGACCGGATCGATATTCGAACCTAGGTCCTCCCGAATGCGAGTACCACCTCACTCGGTCCGACTGTGTAAATGCTGTTCACGATAAATTGAGCACTTCTGAAATCAACTTTAGAAAAATGCCACTGCCCCTTCCTGCATATATTTTAACGGGCACACTAACATGCGCCCTGCTAAGTTGGTAACGATGGACGGACAATAGTTCCATATCTTAACGTGGAATAGAATGTGTTACGTATTCATTTGTGATAACTTAAATTATTTCTTTCGCTTTCTGTTTTTCTTTTTAATGCATCTAAATGTAGAAATTACCATATTTGAAAAAAAAAAAAAAATACTTATCATTTAACAGTTTGACCTGACCGACGCATGAATTAAGTGATGAGGGCCGTGGCAATGTTAGTATTACATAAGGCGGAATAATACACAACGTGAAAACAAGTAGATCTTAAGCAGGGCTTTCAAAAGTGCATATTTTACCGTCAAAATATTATTAGATATTCTTCTCATTATTTTTTCTTCTCATTATTCCTTCCTAGGTCCGTTCCTGCATAGCACGTTTTTTTTTTTTTTTCATTTTGTCTTTCGGCGTTGTTTTTGGACGTATATATACCACGCCCCAGTTCCTTTCCACACGAATGAAAAAAAAAATTGCGTTATCCATTCTATAGGGACTTCAAAGAAGACTTGAACAAAATCAGTAAAGACCAACAGTACGCAACGTCTTTCGTCACCACGTAATTCGTAGTTTCGGTAAGTCCATCAATAAACCAAATCCCCTTTCAAATGAAATAGTTTCAGAGTTGCCAACATCCGACACGTGATATGGTTTTGTGCAGTAGTGAACAGGGCGTTGTCTGGAAGGAACTACGTAGAACCGACACAAACTCTTCGACGACCTTGTCTCCGTCGTGCCATGCATGTGTGCGTGCGCATTTTGAGGCTATTCCTGTACGCCCGTCGCTCCTCCGGGAACTGACCTGCCTCAACTGGCGCCGCCGCGATGATATTGCCTGCTTGCTCCGAAAGACCATCCCATGAATAGCGAATAATAGCTTCTACCGAGGTGAAACGAGGGAGCTGACTGCTGCAGCCATGTAATTATTAGCTCCTGTAGGCTGTTCACGGTAAAGTGAGCACTTTTGAGGCCGTAGTTACTTTCTTCAACTCGCTATTTTTTTATTCTTTAACTACCCTTTCAAATCAATATTGCCATGTAAATACCAAACCCAGTTTGTAAATTCCACTGTGCTCGAAAGTTTACCTCTTAGGCGAAAATAAAGTATACTTATTGACTGTACTCCAAACGAGACGGCTTTCAAAGCTACTCATTTTACCGTGAATATTATATACCTCGAGTGCTTATTACCATTCGTGTTATTATGAATTGCTCATTATGCCACACGTATTTCTCTGGCTGAATTGTTTCCGATATCACGCTTAAAGTTTGCTTGACCTTCAAGTGGGTGGTTTAAAAAATGCAATATTTAGAATTATTATTATTTAGTTTTATTTTACAAAATTTTATTTTTATTTTTATGGGTGCAGCTTTATCAATCTTTAAAAATATCCTTATTCGAAAGGGGAAAATATCACGATGTGCAGGATTATTTAATTAATAATTATACTTCACGTTGTTGTTAAGGCTTCATATTTATGTAATAACTATTTATACCCCGAGCCCAACTTTAGTAAGAACCGTAGGCATGATTCGTCACAGAATTCGTATTCAAAATGTTCGGGGAAACTCTGATGAGATTGGATCGCTATATTTAGCACCTTTCCCTTAATCACCGTGCGTCGTAAAAAGCAAGCGTTTAAAAGATGAGCTCTTGAACTTTTTTATTATATCGATTTGAAACATGTTAATTTTAACCATGCTGAAAAAAACTGTATAAAATGACGTTGCAACAACTCAACATTAAGGTCAAGTTTTCTTGCATTAAATAACCATTGCATCAGTGGAAATACATTTTGTAATACTAAAAGTTTGTTTTTATAAATTTTAATTACAGGCTGTCCACGGCACAGTGAGCACTTTTGAGGCCCTATTTTTTTTCTACCAGCCATGTTTTATCCTTGTACTATCTTTTAAAATAAATATTTTTATGCAAGTAATAAACACAGAGTATATATGTCGCTGGACTCGAAAGTTAACGTCTAACGTTACAACAAAATATATTTATTGATTATTATTCAAAATGGGAGGGCTTCAAAAAGTGTTCACTTTACCGTGAATAGCCTATAGGCATCAGCGTTGCTGTTCTCAAAGGCGAAGTTTTTCTGAACTCCTCCACTCTATGCCAGAATGCTAATCAGGAGAGCATTACGGGATAAATCAACCTGAACTTATATAAATACCTGCGGTGGCGTTGTGGTTAGACTACTCGCCTCCCACCTAGGCGAACCGGGTTAGATTCCTGGCGGGGTTATTCCCGAATTTTCGCATGCGGGAATCGTGACGGACGTTGCCGCTGTTCGACGGGGATTTTTTTTCGGGGATCTCCCGTTTCCCTCCTCCAGTTGCTTTTCGGCGCTGCTCCATACTCTCTTTATTTCACCCTCTTCGGCTCTCAAGACCCCGATGTTAAGGGGGTAGTAGCCACTCCATCTTCGAATTTTCTTACAAATCTTCGTAATGAAAATGTATGACCAATAATAAAAAATCAAAGTTAGACATAACATGGGCAACTATTTAGCGAATTTCTTTTAATTTGTAGGGTTTCAAATATACCTGTATTTTCCATCTGGGACTGAAATTATTAAATAATTAGATAATGTTTGATTACGGTTACAGATGTGACACTAATCATGTAAGAAAAATAAGTGGGATTTAGAAATAACTGTTAAAATGTTCGCTATGTCATGACTTGCTTGGTTTCTAAATATTGACTCCGAAAATTAAGTTAATGAGGAAAATACGTAAATCCAAGATATCAAGGATTCTTCCCCCTTAAGTGCCGCCAAAACCTTTCCATTACACCACACCTAAAAACAAGTGTGTCCATGGCGTGCTCGGGATTGGAAAGTGGAATTTCGGCCACGAAGACAGAAGAACGCTGTCTTCGTCTTCTCGAACTACTGTGCGAGGTGGCACAGTGGGAAAATACGGGATTCTGGTTCGGGAGGTCCCGGGATCGATTCCCGGCCCGGGCATCCCGATTTCGGTTTTCCAAGGTAGCCCGGAATCGCACGAAATTCTTGCGTTGCGATTGTCGGCGTCAGCCTGCGACGGAGAAGAAGAAGAAGAAGTGTTTGTTTACAAGGAGAATAAAATCCTCTATTTTATTTTTTTTTTACTATTTGAAAACGACGAACGCGCTTACGCCAACGTTTTCGTATTTGTATTTGTATTTTTATTATTGCTCCGCGGGTGTGCAAAATAGAAGACAAAGCTTCTTATGTATATGGACGATGTGATAAAATTAGTATATTAATATTGAAATAATTCTCCTTCGTCTTATGTGGTGTTCTCCTACTTTTCGTCACACATCGCGTTCGTACTACCTTGTTTTTATCTAAAACATACTTATAGATATGGTGATTTATAGCATTTAAAATAATCAAATTTAGCGTTTTGAATTTAAAATTTAGCATTTTGTAGCATTTAAAATATATAATTGATCACTTTGTAGCACTTTGCATTTTCGTGAAAAATATATAAATACACATGCTTAAAGCACATAGGAATTTCAACGTTAAATAGACACACAGAAATAAAGGTCTAGCACAACTACAAAGATAACCTATCACTATAAGGGTAGGTCTCTTAAACAGAGTTGTAGCACTTCTAAATAAAAGCAACAGGCCTACATTAACAAATGAAAGAAGAGAATGATTGATGTGTTCGTTGACATGGTACACAAAAAAATATTATTTCACTGAAATAGCAGCATTGAAACTTGGCATGGAACAAATTTCCACAGTTTCTTCTTTCATTCTATTACACTTGAGAGCAACATCAGAAAATTTATGATGCTGCAGCTTTAAAGCGAGCATCATTTGAATACAATCAACTCCACAACTGTTCCTGATATTGGTCTCAAGATGAGCATGAAATCTTTCATAGCCTTCAAAAAACTCTTCTTTTGACAGATTTGCAAAAAAATTGTATTTTTTCCTTGTATTCCTCCAGAGATGACAGATTTAAGTTTATCATCTGGCCAGCAACTGTAGGGTCAAATAAGCAACTTACTGCCATGGAAAAAATTTTTATCTTGTTTTTCTCTATCTGTAACACTTCTTCATACAGTCTCTCAGGTGTTATTTTATTTTCTCTTTGGCGACCACATTAATGCATGCATTGACCAACCTCTCAGTTTCTGATAGTAGGCGACCATGAACATATCTTTCTAGTGTAAAACTCACAACTTTGAGTTCATCACAAAGTGTGTACCCAAATGGATACTTGGGCCCTTCAAGTGGTTTTATCAATTCCGATATCTTTTCAGAAACCTCGGATACAAATACTATCTCTACTTTCAACTTTGCGGCTGATTGTTTCTCCTGAAACATTGATATCACACTAGCAGTACTGCTGCTGTGGCCTTCTTCAATTTTGTTTAAAAAAAATCAACAAGAACATCAACATATTTGTTTAAATACTGCACAGCTTTAAACCACGAGTTCCAGCGAGTTATCACTGGTGCAGGAAACAGGATGGAAGGAAGGGAAGGATAGCTCTCCTTAATAAAGTTCAAGTAATTGTTTCTCATTTTCCTAGAGAGCAAAAATACCATCTTAAGCTTTGATACAAGCAGGTTCAAACTAGAAAATCCCTTCAAAAATATGTCCCCAACTAAGTACAGTTTGTGTGCAAAATACTGAAAATGGAGCAGATGATCCCCAACAATGGTTTGTAATGCTTGGAAACATTTCCCCATATATCGTGCGGAATCGGAAACAAGACCTAGGGTATCATTGTACCTTACGTCGTACTCCTTTATGGAGTCGATAATTTCCTGACTGCATGTAGTTCCATTTGCTGTATCCAGGAATGAGCAGCTGGCTAAATAAACTTCTTGTTCAGCTGTTGGTGCTAGGGTCCTAAATTAAATGGCAAATACGTACCTTCATTTGCTGTCAGCAATTTCGTCTGCCACTATAACAACTGGTTTGTCTTTTAGTGCAGCTTTAACTTTGTTTCATCTCCTCTCCACAGGCTGGCACATAATTGTTTCGAAGTGTACTTGCACCAGGCAAGTCTCCTGAACCGGGTACATATCTGTGAATGGAAGAGAAAAAAAATTGATCGTACTGTGACGTTAGTGTCAATTTCAACATCAATTTAAACAATAAAATAGTATATGTAAAAGCCATTTGCTGCATGAATATTTACTTTGCAGTTAACCGTGTAGCATATTGAAGTAAAATTTTCATCAAGCAGTAAACACAAAAAAAAAATTCTCTTAAACATTTAATTTAATTACATTCTCAATCTTTTAGGTTAAGGTTTTAGCACTAAATGACACAGGCCTAGGCATTTGGAAATGTATTGACATCATTCAGAGGGAAACATAACCATAACATTTGTAGGCAGTGAAATAAGCATACGCATGCATAATTTAAAAGCCACTACCTTTGCCAAACACTTCCGAACAGCTGGGTGATCCAACTTGTGGATAGGAATATTCGATTCCAAACACACATTCACTGTATTGTGAATGAAACTAGATTTTTCAATTTTTGCCCTTTTCTGGTTCTCAAGCATGCTGGAAACTGTTGCTTGCCGTTTATACCGCATTTCTTGATTCATCTGACCCGTAGTGAAATTTATTTTCGCGGTCTGATGTCCCTCAGATTTGATGTGCTTCTCAAGTATGTCCGGTTTCTTCCGTTCTAGTCGGCGATTACATAATTTGCACATTAAAATATTACTGTCGCTTTCATAGAAATGTTCACTTTTGTATTCATTTACGCGATCACGAATTGAAATGGCATTTCGTCCCATTTTTTACCTTCTGAAACGACACTTCCACGCACGTGTTTGTAGACGCACAGCTTTCCGCAGATAATAAAAGATGACTGTGTCCACTTGTAGCATAGAAAATGCAACTTGCTGATGTAGACATAGTGTAGCAGAGGTGTTATCGCAATATTGCGGTCTAGAAGCCTTCAATCTATCGTCTTTGGACCGCACTCAGCAATAAATGGAGAGGTGGCTGACACACTGCTATCTTTTTGTTCTGTGCTTTGTTTACACACGTAGTTTTTTAATATGGTACCAATTGGCCCGTTAGTGGTTAAGTGTATTGAAACAATAATGAATTGTGCTATATGACATTATATAATTTTGAATTCTCTAAAACTGAACGTAAAACAAAATACAATAATCGGCAATCAATTGCGAATCAGTCAAGTATAAAGTACTCCGTTTTGCGAAGTGTAAACAATAACAGTGAAAGGTAGTTTTACCATTATTTCGCATTTATCACGGGAAAGTGCAGATTTCGCATTTTATCGCGTAAAAAAATACGATTTCGCATTTTTCTATTTCGCGAAAACGAAAAATCGCCATCTCTAAACCTACAGTTTTAACTTTTTACGCGTGTCTTTTGTTACATTCGTGAGGTCAGAAAATATAAATTCCACCCTTAAACTAGATAGCAGCACAATCTCAGACGGCGTCCGTCATCGCTTAATTGTGAAATAAGCAAGTGTAGCTCGTCGCAGCCCAACGTATCGCATCACAACGCAACGCATCGCATCGCACTATTGTGAAACCAGCGTAAGCCGTATCAACCCTACTTAACGTGTGTTCAAACTGTCATTTTTTTAAAACCGGTTGTTTTAATATTTTTTTAATCAGGAATGCCTCCCCCCCCCCCCCCATCCAAATTATCAATTGAAGTTACGAATATCGTACCTGTCATCTTTGCCGTTGGGTCTAAATTATTTCATTTGTCTTGAGCGGTTTGACATTAAGTTGAGCGCTTTTGTCCAGAAATTATACGTAGCTCATTTACGTACTTATTTGATTACACTAGGCCTGTATACCTAACTGAAAAATCTCAGCCATCATTCGTGGTCCATCTCAATGGATAATTATTTACAAGCACATTTTCGTATGTCGGTATCGTCACGCTTTCTAAAGCCAGAAAGCCTCATAAGGACAATGCGTTAATTAAAGAATAGAAATAGTCCTCTCATTAAAAACACAGTGGAGAGGTGGCTTTGGATTTTTTTTTTTTTTCCACCATCTCGCATAGTTAATACGCCCACCATTCTCAACATTAAACTGTGCGAGGGGGGCGGGGTAAGAGAAGGGAAAGCTTTGTGAAAGTAAAAGTATCCCCTGGGGAGTTTGCCCCCCTTTCCCTCTACTAGACATTTCGTATCGTGAAGAGGCCTTGGGGAAAAGGTCTATTTGGTTGGAAGCAGGATGAAAAAGGGGGGGGGGGGGGCTGATGACGCCCCAGATTTCCCGGACGTGCCTCGTAAGTCTCGTTGTGCGACGGGTAATGCAGGCGCTCCATTACTGCAGCGGGCCGTTGATTAAATTAATTAGGCAATTAGGGAACTCAGTGTTCGAAAGGAGGGAGGGGTGATGGCAACAGCTTGAGAAGGGGGGGGGGGGGTGGAGAAGCTTTCTTTATGGTCCTCGGCTCCGGGTGAGGAAGGCAAGGCGAGAGTGCGTCCTCGGGATTTGCTCGTGAAACAGGTTCACCTGAACAGCAGGTGCTCTGCTAGCTATTTTATAACCACCCTCTCCAGGTGTGAATTTAAAAGAAGAAAAGGTGGGGAGGAGCACATGGGCACGTACTCCTCCCTTATGGATTAAGGGTGTTGTCTGGTTTGAAAGCAGCGAGAATTTGATATAGGGAAATACATGTAAACGAAATTCTGTTTTTGCGTTCCTGTTTCATATATATATATATATATATATATATATATATATATATATATATATATATATATATATATATATATATATATATATATATATATATATATATATATATATATATATACACGCGCGCGCGCGCGCGCGCGCGCGCGCGCGCGCGCGCGCGCGCACACACACACACACACACACACACACACACACACACACACACACACACACACACACACACAGATTCACAATTAGACCGACAAACTTCGGGAGATGATTCTTCATGAAAAAGAAAAAAGGAAAACATATGTGACACTTTATACCTAAACCTAATATTAAGGGAGGTATGAGCCCTTAAAAAACGATGTTTTAAACCGTATTTGTGCAAAATCTCGGTAACTAATAAAATACAATGAGAACTCTCGGAACATTATTGTATGTTATCGGGACCTTCAACGTAAGAGCCGATATTCTGCACAAATACGGCTTAAAATCTCGTTATTTTAAGGGCTCATCCTCTCTTCATATTCGGTTTAGGTACAAAGTGTCGCATATGTTTCTCTTTTACTTTTTTTTTTTATGAAGAATCACCTCCCGAAATTTGTCGGTCTAATTGGCGTTTTAGAGCATAAAAATTCACGCTTCTTTGCTATCGAAACCTGTTAACTGGAAATACCACAAAAATAATTAAATAAAAAGTACTGAATAACAGATAGTTATATTTGTTTGGATACAGAGCTTGAGAATTTCTCAGACGTAGGTTTTTTTGTTTCAAGTTTATATGTTCGAAGATTGGCTTCAAAAACCGTATTTCACTGCTTTCAAACCAGACAACACCCTTAATCTTTAATACAGGCCTATATGTCACGGAAGTGGAGAACGTGAACTATGTGATTTGAGAATAAAACAAAAAATAATAACATTGATCGTTTTCAGTGGAAATTATTGTAAAGTATCCTGTCATGTTTTTCACGAGTCGATTTTATTTTGCATCTTACTGCAAGGTTATTAATTGTGCAGCAGCAGGAGTAACATTTGGCAAGGAAAAACATGTTTTAACAGCACACGTAAGTCCTCTCTCCCCCCCCCCCCTTTTTCCCAAACACAATTTCAGTTTGTAAATTCGTGTTTGCCACTACTTCGTCTCCCTTTCCAAAACAACGTCCCCACAACACAAAGAGGCACATTGTTCACAGTAACTTTATACGCCACGCTGGGTTCCTATAGTGACTGGAGTGTTTCTCCTTTGTATTTGTACCTTCGAAACACGTTAGCGAATTTTTCTTATGTACAATTTACATTGTCATAGGTTATGATAACTATTTTCTTGTTGCAGACAAATGGAAACGTGGAATTGTTAGGGACCTAAATATGTTGCTAGGGTATATAGGCTGTTTACAGTAAAATGAGCACTTTTGAAAGCCCTGCTTAAGATCTACTTGTATACACGTTGCGTATTCCTCCGCCTTAAGTAAAATTAACATTGCAATGGGCCTCATCACTTTGTTCATACTTCGATCAAATGAAACTGTGAAATTATGAAGATAAGCACTTTACAAATGTGCTCGTTTTCACACTTCGATGAATTGTATATATAAAAAAAAAAAAAAAAAAAAAACTAAGCGAAAGAAATAATTTCGAGTTATCACAAATGGTTGCAATCACTTCTTTTCGACATTACGATATGGAATTACTTTCCATCCATTGTGATCAACTTTACATGGCGAATATCACCCAGTGCGCCCGTCAAAATATATGCAAGCAGTGACAGTGACTTTTCCTAAGGTTGATTTCTGAAGTGCTCACTTATTTGTGAACAAACTTTATCAACCCGTAGTCTAACAACTTGGTTTGTAATAAGTTTAGAAACTACACTAGCTGTACGTTAGCATTAAGAACTAGTGTACTAAAGAAGGAAGTATCCTCGACATCTTGGATTTGCGTATTTTCCTCCATAACTCAATTTTCGGAGTCAATATTTAAAAATCAAGCTAGTAAGACATAGGGGACATCTTAACAGTTATTTCGAAATCCAACTTATATTTTTTTACATCACATCTGTAACCGTACTCAAATATTATCTAGCTATTTAATAATTCCAATCCCACATTGGGAGATACAGTTATAATTGAAAACGTACAAACTTCAAAATTTTCGTTACTTAGTCCTCTATGTAATGTCTAGCTTTGATTTTTTTTTTTTATGTATGGTCATACATTACGAAGATTTGTAAGAAAAATCGAAGATGTAATGGATACTATCCCCTTAATTCGCTGCCAACTTAATTTGAAGCTTGCGTTCCAGTGTGTGCGGTAGCATATTTGCCGTTAACGGAACTTTTTTTTTTTCAAAGGTTGATTTAAAAAGTTCTCATTTTACCGTAAACAACATATATAAATGGTTAGGTTTCGCTTATTTTTCTGACGTTTATCTAACTGGGATGACATTAGTTTGAAACGTTGAAATTTTTTTTTTTTAAGTACGCAAAATCTGATTTAAAAACATGGTTAATCACACGTTAACTCTTAAATTCTTGGTCCTATCCATAGTATGTTTAGGAAGTGTGTTAAAAAGAGTTTTGCGATTTCGGTGATGTTACGAAAGATGAAATTTTTCATAACCGGCTTCTAGCCGAGTTATTTGGTAGAAAATTTGAACATGCATTGTTGCTGGAAAATTAAACGTAGCCGTGTAATTCATCGCTGCTGCGTTCGAACATTTTAAAAACAGGCTGGCCAGAAAGCGAGAATGTGAATGAGTGAAGCGATTTGGGCGGCTCTGTAACAGTGGGGGTCTTGAGAGCCGATGCGGGTGAAGTGACGCCAGTATGAAGCAGCACCGGAATGAAATGACGAGGGGGGGGGGGAGCGGGGGATCCCCGTTAAAACCCACCGACCAGCGGCATCGTTCGGCACGATTGCACGATTCCCACTTGCGAAAATACGGGAGTGGCCCGGCCGGGGATTGAACCTGGTTCGCCTTGGCGGGAGGCGAGCAGGGTAACCGCTTAGCCACCGCGGCCCCTAGAAAGCGAGAAGTTACTTGATTGACAAAATAAATATCTTTGTTGGAGACTAAAAGGTAGCGTACTTAACATCCGTGAAATGGACTGTCGTCAAACGTCAAAACCGGCAAACATTAACTCATTGCTATGCACTCTTATTTCGAATTAGTTTGGAACCACTGATTCGCAGTGAAATTAACTACTCGAATCAGTGAAAATGGCTCCATTTAGAATCAGTGGAAAAACACTGATTGTTTCAATTGAACTTGTGTCGTGAAACAATTTCACTGATTGAATAAGTTACGGCCGACTGCAGTGACGAATTATATATTGTTTTATTGATTTTAGCCAAATCATTACGTGAAATAAACATATTTACCACAGTTGACTATTTATATTACTCAGTTTACTGTATTTTAAAAACGTAAAAAGATTTTCGGAAGTGGCCGGTATTGAACTCACACAACCTTTCCCCTCTATTACTTTACCATCTGCGCTACCAATTCAACCTGAGAAGTATAGGAAAATATCTCTCTTATAAAGTGTACCGAAATCGTGAAAATTTAAATTGTTGCCTTTACTTTTGGTTCTGGTTTGTTTGGTACCGTTAGGATTGTTAAAACGATGAGTGCACTCTCTTCACGGCATGTATACCTCCAACGGTGCTCTGATGATTACATGAAAAGGAAATGAAAGACGTAAAAGCGGAATGAAAGGCTGAATGTTCATATTACCTCGTAAAATGGTGTTTTGAAAGACGAAACACATTTTAGAAAGTATTTTGTATTGGTTTTATTAGTTTATTCGTTGTTATTTCACTTGATACACGTTGTTTAACGGCCATCTCTAAACTTACTGGACGGCCATTCAAAAAACAAACTACTGAAAAACAGTGAAAAAAAAAAGATTGACGAATCAGTGTAATATGTCACTGAATCAATAAGTGAAGGAAATCGGACTTTTTCTCGTCAGTTAAATTCACTGAAGTTACTGTTGAATCTGTCAGGTACTGTTGACTGATTGAAACAGCGAAATTATCACTGATTCAGATTCAGAGTGTGGGGTAGTTTTGGCGTAGTGGCCAGGGCGATCCGGGTTCGATCCCCGGCGTGTTCACTCCCGCATTTTCGCATGTGGGAATCGTGCTTGACGATGATGCTTGCCGGTCGGTTTTCTCGGTGTGATCCCGTTTCCCCCGCCCTCGCGTTCCAGCGCCGCCCCAGAGGCTCTCTTCCCATGCCATTTCCTGGGATGACTGGCACCTACGGGTCTCAGCTTGAAAGCCCGTCAGTAGGCGGGTGTCCCCTTCGTCCTGGGTGTACTCACCACACGAACTAACTTAGTTAAGTCATTGGTAGAATCCCGAGTATTTCGCGTATTGATGTGGCAACAGGCTAGGCTCTACTGCCCTCTGTACACTCGAGACACTATCGCCTGCTTGTTGTTGCTGCGATCAAGTGAGGCCTTCGTACAGGACTGTTCAAAGCTCACTCATACTATTCCTCCCTGCTTATTACTGGCTCACAGTTAAAAAGGGCGTGTGCAAATAACTTCTGCCCAATCACAGTAACGGGAGAAAATAACAAGCTTCGGAAGTCTACCTCGTCACAGAAGGAATTTGCGAAATACTCGGGGCTCTAGTCATTGATAAGGCATGTGCTACAAGGACCGCTGAAGGCGGTGTCCGCAAATGTGCCTTGCCCCTGGTGTTCCATGTGGAATGATGCTAGTATGGCGGAATCATAAGAATGCATTTGTGAGAGAAACATGGGCACTTGGAGAGAGCCCACGGGCCATCGGCAACATGTGCCACGTTTTCTCAGATGCGTAAATCCGGATTCGCACACACACACGTGAAGGTGCTTCAAGGTCGCCGTGGTGGGAAGCTTGCTAACCTCATGACTACTGAAGCCCGTTGGCCCGGTGATAAGAGGTTACGTGGTCCACGCGGTCAAAAACTTAAACAATAAGTATAGCTAGTGATTTTTCGCGAAAAAATATGAGTACATGGTAGACTTCAATACTATGAGCCCCTTACAGCAGTTTGTCTTAAGTATTGCCATTGGTTGATCTCTGCTTGAGAAGGCATTTTGATATTATACCGGGCCACTCAGAAATCTGTATCATCGGCACGACTCCTACGTGATTCGTGTGCAGACAGTTAACACGTGTCAAAAATTAATTCGGCAATCAAGATAAGTAAACGACCCTGCAGTGTTTTGAAATATAACTTGTCTTGAAATAAATCCTTTCGCGAAATTTCACTACCCCTAACAATAAGTTATAGACTTCAGAGGTAAGTAGTAAGTAGGCTCACAAAAATTTAGTGGACGTAACAGTGATCTTAATACTCAAGTTTAACCAATAGTAACACGCCTTACAAGCGTGTTGTTTGAAATCGTATGGAAATAAATGTTCGTTTATTTCAGTATTTTTTACTTCTGCATTTTTTCTTTATTTTTTTGGTTCAGTTTGAAATAGATAATATATCTCTTGAGCTCGCTGTTCAGCAATGTATCGCAAATCATGTGGTCCCCACTATTTACCGATCACTCTTTTTAGGAAACTAGTGTGTTGCCTATATGTGGAAATTAAATAATTTGGTTGTACACTTGTGTGGCTATCTATGCTTCCAGTTTCGTCTGTTTTCGTGCATTCGTTCGTGGTGTGGCATTTTCTTTGTCAGGCAATGTATATCGAGTTGTGTGGTGTTATTCTTCACACAGTTATTTGCAAATAGGCTGGAGATAGTGCGACCTTGAGGTTATTCTGGGTTCCGCAATACTAAGTTGCTGAATTGATGCTGAAATTTTCTGTATGTCGTGGGTTGGATTCGAACCATCACTTGCTCTTCTTCCTAACCAAATAAGCGCGACACTTCAACGGACACTTTTATTCGTTTTTGTCAATTCATCAGACTACGTATTTTGTTTGTATTTCTGCTGTCTCGGTGATATTTCCGAAAGTTCTGTATTATAGCGTAGTACTTTTAAATTGCTCTAATTGCGTTTATGCTCCAGTTCCTGTTTTATTGGCGAAACCTAACCTGTCTTCACGAGACAGCGGAACGATTATTCGTGACGTAGCTCTGGCGAGACATCGTGCCAATCTCTGAAGGTGCTTCCTTTCTCTCGGTATTTCTCTGCACCTCTCATTATCGCTTTCTTCGCCTCTCCCTCCGATCCAACACTTAGTGCTCTGTCACCAGCATCTATTACTCTCATTTCTTTCTCCAACTCACGGGTTATAATTTTTGAGGCACCTATGCTGTGGTCGGTTCTAACTGAATAACACGCTCTAATGCTATACGTGCATTTAAGAACTGCGGAAATATATTTTTATTACGACCATTATCTTATTAATTTGAGCAAGCTGGGCTTTAGTACAGTCCTATTTTTTTTTCTGGTGAGCCCCCAAATCCCGTTACGTCAGCGTGAGCACCTTCGCAGTTCTGTGTGCCCTCCGGCATGCATGTTAGTAGTTAAGTCGGTTGGAGAATGGGATGCGTCTCAGGGCAAGCCCTATACGCCGCTTTAGGTCGGGTTTATTTATTAAATGGGCGCATGCATCGCGGCTGCAGGAGGGTTGTCTATATTTTCATGGCCGCAATTGTAGCCGTGGGCACACCCCGAAAGGATAAGGGTCTAGATTAAGGGCATAGCAAACTAGGCAAAGCGGAGAGGGCCGTTGAAAATCGATGTAAAAGTCGCGAAGGATAAAAATAATTTCCTTTGACTAGATTAGCGCTGGAGAAAGTAGGGTAGTTGTTAGTTAGCGAAGATAGACTTTGTGAGTTTAATGCAGGGTGAAATGATAGTACCGTCGTAAACATTTATCGCACTTTTATAGTCTTTGTTTTGATGGCGAAAACTGCAGAAATTAAGTCTCTTGTCGTGAGACGGAAACCAGTGGCTTCGGAAACAGTCTTCGTGCCTTATAGCTGCAGATCGTACATGCTTCGTCAGCTCGTAGAAAATTGCATGTGCCCTTGTCCACAGTTGTGATTACGGTTACGTTTTGCTGCAGTGTTATTGCATCTCACGAAAGTAATCGGTGTAATGGTGAACCTTAACGGATGCATACGTGTTTCGACGTGAATACGTCTTTGAAATAGGACCGACAAATGGGGCATCAGGGCGGAAACGGCAATATATCTTCGCGAATAACACGATTGAAATAAATGTGGCCTCTTTCAATTAACTACGATATGAGTATGGCCTTGAGTCGGCGCTGTGAATGCTCTAGGCGCCGGTGGGTGCCAAAGACAACTGGCATTAATTTTAAAACTGATATTATTAAACGTTAAATACTCGTATTATTTTGACTCAACGGGACTCGAGATCTTTAAAACGTGTAATTGTCCAGGTCGCTCAATGTTCCATCCTAATGCTGAAAACAGAAAAATGTGATTTTATAAAAGATGTAAATTACTTAAACAAATCAAAAATAAAATAAGGAAGGCAATTTATTTTCGAGCTTTAGTGTACCACTGCCAGTATATTGGATTCAAAAGTGCTAAGCTCAGTTATTATTTAAGTTAATGAGAAAACTAATGCTGCGCTGCTTCCATTCCCTGCGGAAGTCGTTCGCACACATCCATATTTTAAATGAAGCTATCTAGGTAATTTGACGCCTTGTATACCTTCAGGGCTTCAGACGAACCGTTATCCCATAAATTATGGGATAAAGGTTCGTCTGAAACACGGGATTATGGGCAATAATCCCGTGTTTCTTGGAAATCAATTGGAGTTATTTTTGGGAAATCGGTGGCGACTACCAAGTTTTTCAAGGCCACGTCTTTCATGTGAATTAATAGACAAAAATATGCGAGAGAAAACAGTTTCCTGATTTCGTGTGTCTACTGGCCTTGACAAAATATATCTTCGAACGTGGCAATGATACCCTGTCCTTGAAATCTTGTCATAAAATGATCACGCTGATTTTGTAGGCTTATGAGATATATTGTCCAACGGTAGACAAATGATTTGCCTTATAACCGAAGGCATTGGCCTCACTGACGAAATAATGTTCATGTAGTACATCATCATCTACAGTATATTGTGTTTAGATTGTCTTGTGAATACTGTATGGGATTGCCAGGGACTTAACTGCAGATTCTTTCGGTGGTGGAGTAGGGCCCTACCACGCGCATATACCAATTCATAGGTCGTGTGTACAAGCCCTGCCTTTACATGGTTATTTTTATAGCTTTTTAACTCGTGGATAAGACGGGAGTTTCGTAATCATTTTTAGGCTTTACAATCTCACTATAATCTTTGCAATGGTGTACTGGGACGTGTCGCGCAAGGTCAACTTGGTTGTTCCGCCGTATCGCAGAGTAGATTAAGTACACAGACGAAATGGCATGGCAGTTGCTTTCATGTATGCGTAGCCATTTGCTGATTGTTTGCGCCAGGCTCGGGGGAACGGGCCTTGTCTAATTGGCTTATTGCATGCTGCGAAAGATCCCGCAATGGATGGTCTGCCAGCTGCCTAGTAGGTTGCCAGGCATTGAATGGAAAAACAATTTTCCAACATTTTACTGGCGTATGCGGTTGGAGTTGACGGGATACGCTGCCGTATCACCTCTGTAATCAACAGCAATCAATAGTAAAACTTTAAAACATAGTTAGAGAGAGGATGTCCACAGGGTTCGGTTTTAGGACCAACACTGTGTAATATCTGCTACAATGATTTTTTAAATTAACCGAAAATAAATAATACTAACAAAGTAACATATGCTGATGATAGCATAATATCAATAGAAGGACAAAGTAGGAGAGACAGAAGAAACAGGAAATAGAAAAATGATTGAAACTGATAATTGGTTGAAAACTCTGGATTTAAAATTAGCAATAGATAAAATAAAACTAATAGCGCTGAAAGGTAAATTAAATAGAAATTGTTCACCAATAGTAAAATAAAAAAATATAACGATTTCAGCAACGCAGCAACTTAAATATTTGGGTATAATTTAAGACACACAATGAACATTTCTACCACACACAAAATATGTTACGACAAAAGTAAAGAATATATTTTTTGGTCTGAATAAATTATACAGGAACAAAATGGGGTTTAAATATAAAAACATTGAGTGCTCACCAATGAAAAATTTTGATTATATGTACATAACAATACACTATACCATATGATGTATCAATAATTAGAGGTTAAAAAACTCCCGATAGAAATGTGAGCGCAAAATTGGATTAATATATATAAATTAAGAAAAAAATCGTACTATAATCAGGAATAATTCAGAAATACAACTAACACATAGAAACAATAAAATATTTTACATTTATAATGAACAGATAGTCAATACAAAAAAAATTAAAAATCATATTTGAAAAATCACAATTGACTCTTTGACAACAGCAATTTTTAGACTCAACCTCAGGAATAAATTTCAAAAGATATTTCTATGATTGAAAAGTTTAGTATGAAAATACAGATAGAACTAACACAAAATTACTTGAAATAATTTCGGAACACACGCAAAGTAATTATGAATTGTATGCTTCGGAATATTTTATGTTTTGACCAATATTAGTTAAAAAAAATTTTATTTTCATAACTGCGACCAATAATGGCTTTCAGCCGGGGACTAGTGACATTTTAAACTGTTCTGCTTTGTATCACAGTGTTCTGGTCACCGCTAAAAGTCTCCTAGACACATGCTACGTACTAAAATACTGCACTACAGTTCTGTACCTTGCTTGCAGAGAGTGTGTCTTTGTAACCCGTATTTTTCCACGCTTCTAGCTCTCAATCGCGCAAAATACTTGCAGTTGTGAACCAATATTAATGTTATACGGTGCTGGTATTTCAACGGCAGAGGGCTATGAAACGTTAAAGTCGATGCTGTATCACCTAAGAAGTATCCAACACTCAATACGTCATGCGATTAAAAATACACATCCTTACTACTCCCTCCCCGACACATACATGACTAGCACGACGGTATTGCATGTGGCTGTTGACGTGTAAGGACGATACACGTTCGCTAAAATGGCATGTCGGCATTGTGCATTAGTTGTACAGTTGGAGGGAGCGGCCATTCACAGCAGACTATGCCGAGATATCCAACACACGACATTCTCGAAAATGCATGTTCACTGCTTTCCCGGGCCGCGGTTAGTGTAGTGGTTAGAGTACTGGCCTCCCGTCTACGCGAACCGGGTTCGATTCCCGGCGGGATCGCTCCAGGATTTTTGCATGTGGGAAACGTGCCGGACGATCTGGCTGGTCGACGCGTTTTCTCGGGGATCTTCTCACTCCCCACCCTTTCATTCCGGCGCTGATCCATACTTACCGCACACTTCGCCCTTATCGGCTCTCAAGACCTCAATGTTAAGAGCCACCCAAATCTCTCCACTTCACTACGTTCCTTAGATAGCTACCCGGATACTGTTTCGCGCTAAATAGGTAGGTGTATGCCCCAAGTGTTCTGCGCATTGGAACATCTAGGTTTGATGAGGAATTTTTGGAACACTTCAGAAAGGTACCACCATTGACAAGCACGGGAAACGAACTGCATGGGGTAAGATTCGAAACGAACCGGTGCTGTACCTTATTTTTAAACGTGCACATGCGTATTATTTAATCGTCTGGGCCTCTGGGTTGATATTATTGGGAAAAGGTTGATTGACTTCACGTTTTGTGGCCTTGTTATAATGGTTACACTGGCAGTTGGACGATTTGTGGTTTTGCGGGGGTACGTGTGATACCAGCACTGCAGAACCCTAGCGTACTTCAGTTTGAAACCTTGTCACGATGTTTCCAACACATTTCATGATTATTATAGCTACAGAATTGAAGTAAACAAGTGGCCACTGTGTTCCCTGGACTTGGCACCTGTAGATTTTCGTCGGTAGCTTGACAGTAATCGTTACACAAGGCAACTGGTTATTTGTATTTACATTTTAACAGAGTGGACGGATAATGTACGCTGGTTCATTTTAAATTTCAGACATAACACCTGTAATCAAAAAGATTAAAAGGGTGAAAAAAGTGCCAGCAGCTTTTTGGGAAGAAACGAATCAATCTGAACAACCTCGTGCTACACTTCTGACGAGAGCATTTACAGTACTCTGCCCTGAATGATCTCGGCGTGCCTTTGACAGAACTGGGCAGCTGCAAGTCGACAAACGTCCAAGCAATGGAGCGTAGCAGTCGTCTTGGGTTCAGCATAGAAAGCGATAGTAGTACTACTCCATCGTTGACAAATAAAAAGTCACTCAAAGGTTTATTTTGGTCGCGTGTGTATTGGAATGATTGCCAAGGTGAATACACAACGGGTGTTGAGCCAGGAGCGTTGTCGTCTGGAGTGGGGGGGGGGGGGGCAGAGAGTATGTGTCTAAGCCTTCAACCTTCTCATGCGATTTCGAGGACAATGTCTCCGCACTCCAAGGAAGTCTGCGAGATGATTGTTCCAAGAGATCCACATGTAGAACGTTCAGCTCTCCGGCTTATAAAGAAGAGGTTGGTGGTCCACGGTTGAATGAGTGAAGAGATTTGGATGGCTTTTAACAGCAAGGTCTTGGGAGTCTTTTTTTCTAAACTACCTTATTCTAAGTGTTAAGTGTAATTCCGAAGGTAGGGCGGGTTCTAATTGCATCTCAGGACTCAGCCCCTTACGCCTAAAGGAGAGGGAATTTCGCGGTAAGGAGGCGGGAATGGCCTGCACTTTGGGGCCATGCCTACCTCCCTAAGTATACGTGTATTTTAACTACGTTAAGGAGGAGTATGGTAAATCCCGCATAGACACTGTAAAACCCATACCGACAGAAAAGGAGTTAAACTCGTGGGAGCACTAGTGAAAATTCTAAAGGAGATAGCAGGTGTGGAGTCCATGCTGTTTAAAATGGGAGTGAAGAATCTAGTAGAGAGGTGGCGGGGGCTTTGGGCCATCATGTTAAAGGCGCATGCGCCCTTAAGTTGGAAATGTCATCCATGTTCCTGCGCGGGCAGCCTGACTACCCGCACAGCAACACCAACAGCAGTGACTGAAATCTGGGGCCCGCAGCTTCCGGCCGAGCGCGCCAGAAGTCCGGGCGACTCAGTCATAGCACCTGCTGCATCTTCTCCCTTCAGCCCGACATCTACCATGGTTGAAGACGGAGGGCAGTCCTCTTCATCCTCCAAAACCAACTCTCTGGTGGGACTTCCAGGGGCTATCCAGGATGGCGAATCCGCTGGCCCAGACGCGGTGCGTCCAGGTGAAAGGCGAGGAGAACTGCTCCTGGAGGCCATCCCCTAGATTTTCAAAAGAATGTGGCTAACCAGCTCTGGGTGGTGGCGGCTGGCCCATGGGTCACTGACTCGGGGGGGGGGGGGGGGGGGAAAGGTTGTCCAAGGTCGGATGCTCTTCCATTCCATTCTGCACGCATCTACTGTTGACAGCCCGCAGAATCCAGCAGTGGAGTGGTTCGCCACACTTCGCATGTTTCAGCACATCGGGAAACCTCCAACATCCTCCGCCTTGATCGTTGGGCCGCCCCCAGCAGACGCGCGAAGCCATCTTCAACTGAGCCACCCAGGCTCCCGACGAACACGACCGTCCGCCACGGGAGCCGGAGCCCGAGTCGGTCTTGAGAGCCGATGAGGTTAAAGTGAGGTGAGTATGGAGCAGCGCCGGAAAGAAAGGGCAGGGGGAAACGGGAGATTCCCGAACAATCCGCCGACCAGCGGCATCGTCCGGCACGATTCCCTCTTGCGAAAATACGGATTTAACCGGCCGGGGATTGAACTCGATTCCCCTTGGTGGGAGCCGAGCAGTCTAAATCGCTCTGCCACCGTGGCCCCGGCGGCTCATGAGGAAACCCACTAAATTCAGGGGCTGATTATAACCGTATATGGTAAACCCTATCTTCAAGGTGCATTAGGCATGCAGTACAGATGCAAGCCATGGGTAACACTTACGGGGAAATCACAGTTGTGACATTGGTTAACAATTAAATTCCACGACCTGACGTACTGCCTAAAAACAATTCAGGATATCTCGGACTTTCATTTATGTGAATAATAACTTGGTCCTTGCAAAAATAGACTCGCCCTCAGATCCTCTGCCCCGTAATTGGAAAGTATAGGCTGTTCACGGTAAAGTGAGCAATTTTTATGGCCCTTACAACAAGCATTAACCACTAATAAATATATCTTATTGCAACCTCAGGCATTACATTTTGCGGGTAGTGAAATATATACACTGTGTTTATTGGTCACATTGTATTGTTTATATTAAAAAGCAACAGAAAGATGGAAATTAGACGAAAGAAAAAATTTAGAAAGGCCTTAAAAAGTGATCACTTTACCGTGAACAGTCTATATTACTATCGTAAAGCAAGACAAAGTAGCGTGTACTGTGCATGCTTAAGTTTTAAGTAAACTCATGTGCAAGTCGGATGTTTGCATGTGCAAGTTCTTGATGTGTCTGGTTGATTTGGCGTTATTTATTTTTATACAGCTTAATGGCTTGTGTGTAAACAAGCAAAAACGCATTTCAGGCCGTTAAACGTATCCTACATTTCTCCAATCAATATTTACTTTATTTATGTTGTCTGCAGATACTGACGTCTACTACAAACATAATTTAAACATTATTTTTAACTCATCTATAAAATTCTTTTTAAGTACCAAATAACCATACACTGGCGTTTTGTTTCATTTCGTCAAGCAAGGGGCCGCCAGGGTGGCTGAGTGGTTAGCCTGCTCGCCTCGCACCAAGGCGAACCGGCTCAATCCCTGCCGAGTCACCGAATTTTCGCAAGTGGGAGTCGTGCCGGACGATGCCGCTCGCTGGTCGGCGCGTTTTCTTGGGGATCTCCAGTTTCCCCCCGCATTTTCATTCCGGCGCCCTTTCATACTCGCCTCAATCACCACCATCGGCTCTCAAGACGTCGCTATTAAGAGGCGCCCAAATATCTTCACCCAATTCACTCACTCGTCAAGCAACTTACTTGAAACACGCTATTTACGCACCCGGATGTCACCATATAGATAATATGAGATAGTGAGGTCATGCGAGTTGCGCTGGGGCCTCTCTCCATGTTCCATCAATAAAACATTGAACTACTTTCCTGACAATAGCCAATAGCACTATAAAAGACGACGTTAGGATTTGAGGTTAGAATACTATTTATGTACGAAGTGCTTTTGGATGTTTGTACACTCTTTTCTAGCCTGATTTTAATTCAGTTAGTTAAAGTAATACCTTCGCATGAAAAGATCGGTCTGTTAAAAATTTCAAATGTAAATAAACACGTTTATCACTGTTGACCACGTGACGTCGACAGTCGTATAGGCCAAGTGTAAGTCAATTTTGAGTACATGAACGGACGGCGGAAATTGATCCTTCTTTTAGTTGGTGGCTATCACGATGAATCGAAATGCAACGCAAGTGCAGTAGCAGTGTGGGTTGGCAGCATTGTCAGCGCGACGTCTGGCTACGATTGAGAGCATAGACTAAAGATGAGGTAGAGCGATCTCGCAGACCGATCTCGCTGGCTGCGCACAACCAATCTCGGTTCCCCAACATTGAACTGCTTTTCTGCCAACACGTCTAGCAAAAACGGCGTGGTTTGGATTTTAGGTTAGAAAACTGATTTGTAAACAAGTGCTTAGAGAAGTTTTTATACTTCATCTAACCAGTTTGTAATGCTTTTTGGTTAAATTCAAAATGGTAAAGGTATTTAATAATATAATAGTGCTTTTCCTTTAAAAATTGAGACGTAAACAAACACCTTCATCACTGTTGACCATGTGACTTTTGACAGTTGTGTAAGATTGGGGTAGGTCGATGTTGGGTACATGCGCAGAAGACAAATAAGCGGTCTACGTCATCTTTAGTCTATGATGAGAGACTCGCGAAACTGAAAATATCGGCCACGCACGTTAGCTAATGCAAAAAAAAAAAAAAAATGCAGGCGATAAGAAGGTGCACTGGAATTGAAGTCATCTGGTGGTTTACGCCGCGGTAAAATTTTTTTTGTTAGTTACACAACGTAGAAGACGAGCCGTGTGAAGATGACAGCGTCGAGCGAGAAGGGGAGGGGGGGGGGGGAGGGGGGGGGATGAAACAACGTTCAGACGTGTCTGTCGCGAGATTGGCATCCATGGTAGGCGGTTCACTAGCTCAGTATGCGGAAGGGTAATTCTTCACGTAGACGACGATGACGGATTGCCAGCGGGAGTATGTACCTAGATGTCGTTGACCGGCGAGAGCCCGCATCGCGTAGCTACAGGCTGTTTCGAAATCAACCTTTAAAAAAAATATATTTCAAGGGCAAAACTGACTGGCATGCGCCCAGTAAAGTTGAAAGCCTTCTCATTTCGAATGACAGCCAGTAAAAATATTTTATCTTGGCATTAGACGTTAACTTCCGAGTGCGGTGAAATATACACACTGTGTTTGTAATTTACATGTCAGTATTTATTTGACAAGGCGGTTAAGGCATAAAGAATGGCTGAAAGGAAAAAGTAACTATTCCCTCAAAAGTGCTCACTTTACCGTGAACAGCCTATGACGAAAGATAGAAAGTATTTCCACGTCTTAGCATTGAATCAAAAGCGCTGGGTGAACATTTTTGAATACTGGAATTGCTTAATTTGCTTTATGTTTTGATGTATATATTAATAAGTATTTGCAGATTTAAGCAATATTACTTTTTCTAATAATGTCACATTTACTTTACCGACGCAGGAAGAAAATTATTTTACATATGGGTGAAGAATACACAAAGTGCATACAAGTATATCTTAAAGCGCATACCTGGAGCCGTTTTTCCGCGTTTGAGGCCGAAAATGCGGGAACTGTAAGGGCGACAGTGCCAGACGCATCGAGTGCTCCATTGCCACTAAGCGCAAGGCTCTGAACTGGCGTGCAGTGTTATAGTCGCACTGCGTGTACGGGACTTTCAGCGGTGACCATGTCATTTTTCTGGTGGAAAGTCTGTAGAAGGTTCAGTGCAGGGTAGAGGAGTAGTTTTGTATATATCTGATGCGTATATTTTGAGAAACTTTGAAAAAAGGAGTTTTGGATTGCTCTGAAATGTGTTTCTAACGCACGCGACATTTTGATGAAAGTACCAAACAGCTCTCATGTGAAGTATGTGTTCTTTTCGTAGATCAGCACATTGGGCGCGCGTTTAATAGTTTCGTGGTAAAACGAGTATTTCGAGCACTCTGTATCGCAGTTCACGCGCCAGGCGGGGGCCTTAAGCAGGGCTTCCAAAAGTGCTCAGTTTACCGTGAACAGCTTGTTCCTGGATGCATTACAGCGTGGGCCTTGCCGATGAAGAATGGCGGCACTGTCGAAGTGAAGGCTATTATTGGCTATTCACGGTCAAATGGGCACTTTTGAAAGCCCTGCCTTAGATCTTATTGTATGCACGTTGTGTATTCTTCCGCTTTCTGTAAAATTAACATTGCCACGGGCGTCATCACTTTTTTCACATGTCGGTCAAGTGAAACTGTGGAATTATTAGAAAAGTAAATATTTTGCCAATATGTTGAATTTTACAAGTCAATGCATTAAAAAAGAACGAAAAGTGAAAGAAATTGTTTTAGTTATCACAAATGGTTGCCTAACACCTTTTTTCTCCGACGTTGAGATATGCAACTAATTTCCATCCTTCGTTGCCAACTGCAAGTCACTCAGTGCGCCCGTTAAAATATACGCATGCAGAGGCAGTGACTTTTTTTCCAAGGTTGATTGCAAAAGTGCTCACTTTATCGTGAACAGCCTTTACCAATCGCAAGTAGTAAATTAGCGATATGTGTTGAACGGTGGTAATGCCCGTGCGTGTGTGCTCCGAAACTTAATTAAACGGCAAAGCGAGCGAGCAAAGAGTTGGCGAGTGTCGTAAAAGTAGATTGGATGGTCTAGGTGAAAGAGGTCGCCAACTCAGTCTCCTCGTCCAGAAGAAGGAAAGGACAGCCGATCGAAACGGGGGACTTTTTTTTTTCCCCTGGCCCATTAGGATTGTGGTGAGAGATGAGCCATTGCAGAACGTTACCTGCGCTCTTACTTTTCGAGTACATTAATTTTTTTTTTTTTAATATTTGGTATATTTTTTTTTTTCGGAAGGGTTGCGATTCTTCTCAAGTAATTCTTTCCCCCTAAGTCCGTTCCTCGTATAAATATTTCTGGGAATGCCAATATAGTCCTATTCTGCATGCTGGTCCATTTATTTACGCCTAGCTATATAACCTTTCAGTGATGCGACCGCAATATTTTATTCACCAGTGTTAATTGGTGTGTGTAATGTCTCATTTTATATTATTTTATCATCATAGTTTTAATGTTTTCGTTTTGTGACTTAAAGTGTAATAACACGTAAATGCATGGTAAGCATCTTGAACACAATATATAAATCCCAATTGCGGCTTTTTAGTATTATAGAGTTGTTAATACAGACGTTTTATTTCTTCTTTAATTGGTGAGCAGTGTTTTACACTTTAATTAATACATCATTTTTCACAGGGGTGAAAAAAAAAGTCTAGACATTTTATTACCATGAAACATCTTGAAGTGAAATACTTTATTCTTGAAATGTTATGTTATACGACCTACACACCAGTAATAAATTCTGTGTGCCTAGACGTTTTAAAGGTATCTTTTATAATAAAAAAAACACCACTTGTGATTAAGCAGTGGTTTATGACATTTTCAACCAAACGCATTTTTAAACTCAGGGGTGCATATCTCTCTTAATAATCACACAAGGGGATAAGTTGTACATACATTTTCGCCGTATATTTTCGTAAGCAGTTGCCTGTCGAATTTCGTCCCCATGTTTTAGAAACACGTAGTATAATATTACTCGTCCCGTAGCATTATAGTTTCATTTTAACTTCAACAGAGAACGTAAGCACAAATGTTTGATTGAGACGTACGGGATAAACACGCACTTCCGTTTGTCCGACACCATAACAACAGGGAGGGACGCGACTACGCATGTTAAATGGGGACACCTGGCAGTTGACGTCACGGTCGAGTCGCTGTACTCGGTTGCTCACAGCAGTAAAGGCTGCTCACGATAAAGTGAGCACTTCTAAAATCAACCTTAAAACATAGTCGCTGCCCCTACCTGCATATATTTCAACAGGCGCCCGAAGTGACATTCGCCCAGTAAAGTTGGTAATAATGGATGGGGAAGTAGTGTTCCGTATCTTTAACGTTGAATAAAAAGTGTTAGGTAACCATTTCTGATAACTTAAATTATTTCTTTCGCTTCCAGTTTATTTTTTAATGCAACGAAGTGTAAAAATGAGCAGATTTGTTAAATATTTACTTTTCAAATAATTTCACAGTTCCACTTAACCGACGTATGAATAAAGTAATGAGGTTCACGACAGTGTTAATCTTACATAAGGCGGGATAATACACAACGTACGTACAAGTAAATTTTAAGCAGGGCTTTCAAAAGTGCTCATTTTACCGTGAACAGCCTATAGCTCATTGAAAGCTGTGGATGACTCTGTTTCTTGTCGAAAGAAACATGCCATACTGTCCTGTGTATAATCCATTCACGGTTACTTCACACTTTTCTGAAGTCCTGCTGAAGTCCTGCTGAAGTTCTACTTCCAGGATATTCCTACGCCTCGAGCAAACTAAGCTTAACTGAGTCTTAGAAAACTACACCAAAGAACAACGCGCCGAATTCGTGCGCACTCAGCTGTAATGATATTTTGCATGAGAACTATTTTTTACTAGGCGCTACCGACACACATGTGTTTTCTTACTATTTTTACTCATATTTACTATAAAAGATATATTAAAATCTACAAATTAAATATAAATAAAACTCCAATTTAACGAAAAATAAGATACTTTCATGTTAACAGTTGTATAAAACGATTGTTATACGTGTCATACTTGGGACATAACTAAACACGTCATACATGGGGTGATTTTTTTCAAAGGTTCTATTTTAAAAAGAGTGTGGAGAAACAGCGAATAGTCTATACGTATGGTTGTAGTAATATAAATAATGCGAATGTCAAGTAGTTCCGCACATTACCCGAAGACGAGCATTACCAGAGTCAGTGGGGTAAAAGCTCGTAGAGGATTTGAGAGGCTTTGGTCGGCGCTATGCAGCGAAGACACGAGCGTCGGTAAGGGCGAAATGAGATCAGGACGGAACAGCGGTGGAAAGCGAGGGCGGGTGAAACGGGAGTGCCCCGAGAAAAATCCACCCTCCCCACCACAACGTACGCCATGTTTCTCACATGCGAAATTCCGGTTGACCTCGGCGGGAATCGAACCCGGTTCGCCTTGGCGGAATTGTAAGAGAGAAAGCAGGTAAACAAAACGTCACGGATTCGCTATTTAAAATGATGAAAGTAAGCCATTTAATATATTTCGGAGAAAAAAAAAACTGAATTACCCGACAGTGCAAATATTATATCATTATTTTTCATTCTACTGTTAATTCGTAAGGTCATTAGAAGTAGTGTGTAAAATACAATAAAGATCGTTTAAGATGACTTACGCATTTCATTTTCTGAAATCAGTTTACATTGCAGAGAAGTTTCCTGTGGTGTCAAACAATGTGTTCACACAAACAAATAATTTCGTAGTGCCATGGTCGCAACACGTCATATGTGATTATCTTCACTATTTGTCTCTATCCAACTGGGAATAGTTAATAGGCTGTTCACGATAAAATGATCACTTTGGAAACACCTGCTTAAGATCTACTTGTATGCACGTTGTGTATTCTTCTGCCTCATGTAAAATTAGCATTGCCATGGGCCTCATTACTTTATTAATATGTCGGTAAAGTAAAACTGTAATTTTAATAGGAAAGTAAATATCTTACAAATCTTCTAAATTTTACACTTCCATGTATTAAAAGACCAGAAAGGGAAATAAATAATTTAAGTTACCAACTTTACTGGGCGAATGTCACTCAATGCGCCCGTTAAAATATACGAATTTAGGAGCTGACTTTGTTCAAAGGTTAATTTCAAAAGTGTCCATTTTATCGTGAACAGCCTTTAATTGGCCGACGCACGAGCTGCGTCTCACGAGGGATTTCTGTTAAAATTCGTGCCTACTTAGCAAAGTTTGATTCCAGTGTTTAACCGAAATTTTTTGGTACTCCTCGAATCTTCCGTAAACGCACGTACACTCACGAATCCACCATCTTCAGAGTCAGTAACCTGTCCTTAAGTCCAAAGTACTTGGAGCTATTGCCTTTATTTTAGACACAAAAGCGACGGTACAATAAGGGCGACACCGACCCATGTACCTATCGCTCCGGCGCATCTATGTACATAAACGGTTTTGGAATGGCGTGAAATGGTCTCGTTGTACCACTGGAACTACGGGACTGCAGCGCAAAGTCTGTAGAAAAATCCAGTACCTACATGCACTTTATTAGTTTTGAGTGTTTCAGGTCCGTATACATTTTGCGGTAAGGCAATGGGGAAAGGCAGTTTGTAGTTACAGTCAGGAACAAAAGTATAAGCCAAAAGGAAGCGCAATTATTAAACCCAGGTTCACATTCACTTCACACTATGCATTGGTAGGCATACACATTTTTACGCAGGGGAAAGCCACCTATGTGCAGTACATTGTACCGCCCACAGAGAGTTCAAATTGAAACCTCCCTTGGAAATAATGTGTGTAAACATTCGCTAGGAGCGCTGTCTACTAGGACATAAGTGTAGGCACATCACGTGGAACGCAGCAGTACCGGCTGCACAATTGTCTACTACAGGCTGAAGACATCCTCAGTGACGAAACAAACATTGTGCGTAGTGGGAAGTAACATGGGGCGGAAAGGTAAGGAGGCGAACCTTGCAGAAAGAGAGATTATAGTGAGTCTGCGTTAACAGCGCAAATCGTGTGGATAAATAGCACAAATTGTAAAGCGTAGTCGCTATACAGTTGGTACAATTGTGAAAAATTTCAACGAATGAAGCACTGTGCGAACAGGGCGACCACTGAAGCTTGATAGCTTAGTTCGCACAGTAAAAAATAATCCTAAAATCTCGGGCCACACGAGTAGCAGCAAAAATGTACGAGTATGAGATAAAGACGTCCACCCCAGCACCATGCGAAGTGTGTTAAATTCATGCGGGTATCATGCAAGAGCTCCTAGAAAAAAAGCCCGATATCACTGACGTGGATAGAAGATGAGGTTTGTATTTTGGAAGTGAATACGTAACGAAGGACTCGGAGTTCTGGAAGAAAGTTTTTTTTCAGAAGAGAGTAAATTTAACATCTTCCAAAACTATGACCGAATCCTGGTATGGAGGAAACAAAATACAGATTGGGATTTGCACAGTATCCAGTCTGCCGTAAAATAACGGAGGTGGCGGCGTTAAGGTATTGGGCTGCGTTGCAGCTTCAGATGTGGGGGGAATCCGTGTTTATTGATGGTACAATGGATAAGTTTGTGCATAAAGACATTGTACAACAAAAACTGAAGGTGAATGCCAAGAAGCTGGGTCTGGCAAATTATTTTTACTTTCAGCAGGACAATGATCCTAAACATACAGCTGAATTAGGTCGTCTGTAGATCGTGTACAACATCCCCCATCAACTACATACTTCACAACAATCATCCGACCTTAACCCAATAGAGCATCTGTGGAAGGAAGTAGGCAGATGCGTGCACAAACAACATAACAAGCAAGGATCAACTGAAGGCGGCGGTGCTTCAAGAATGGCACGGAATTGGGGCCGCAATCATAGGAAACTTGGTTGATTCAATGAAAAATAGACTTAAGGCCGTTATTCAAAGAAAAGCGAAGCCAACAAAGTACTAACGCAGTCTAAATTTACTTGTAATAACACACAACCTATAAATGTGCCTAGGCATATACTTAGTCCACGTTGTAGCAGGCCGTACGACAAGATAACGTGTATCTTCTGTACTCAAAATCTTTAATTTTAGATTTCTGTGTATGCTTCTGTACCTTAATGTATATACTCGTAGTATGTATTATTTCTTTTTGACATGTAACGATTATTCAATACATTCAACTATAGGCTGTTCACGGTGAAGTGAGCACTTTTGAGGCCCTAGTTACTTTTTTATTTCAGCCATTTTTTTATCCTTCAACTACTTTTTAAAATAAAGATTGCCATGTAAGTAATACACAGTGTGTAGATTCCACCGCACTCTGAATTTAACGCCTAATGCTAAAATTAAATATATTTATTGGCTATATTCAAAATGAGAGGGCGTTCAAAAGTGCTCACTTTACCGTGAATAGCATGTAATAGTATTTGTACACCTGTTTCAGCGCCTGTGCTTATACATACGTGTGTCCCTGACTGTATGCTGCAGAGCAGGGAAATAGTGTTTGCGATGCGCATGTTTTCTTGAAACTAGTCTTCGTTCCGCGTCTCAAGTGTGTTTTCTTTTCGTAGATCAGTACATACGAGACGACGTTACGTAAAAAAAAGTTTAGCCAAAAAAACGTGTATTTCAAACACACTGCAACGCTATAAAGCTCTAGGCACATAGTCCTCTTAATTGCCTGTGAAAAAAAGAAATCTCACTTGCCGTATATTTTTCGAATGACAGGAAAGTTACGTGGTCTATTAGTCATGTTTATAATGTCCATTCTAAATCACAGTTAATTCTGCATTTTAGTATTAATGCTCTTATTTATTGTTCGTGACTGGGCGTTGCCTGCTTGGTTCACCATTATTTTCCTTTGCCAGTGCACACACGTGCCGGATCGGATGCCTGTATGGTCTCGGGAGGGGCGTGGGTGACCTTGTTTTTCAGAATTTTTGTTGCTCCACACGTGCGCCCACAATGGCCTCTCGGAGGAGAGTCGTTGAACTTTTGCAGTTTCCATTCGTGGCAGGTCCTCGACGGCGGAGACATCCCGTACCGCACATTTATTGTCGACTGCAAATTTACGAAAGTAATGAATTCGCACATCTGCCTTGCGGCATGACTTCTTCTGAAAACAACTACTCGGCAATTATTCTGATGTATGTGCTCCTAGACACCAGCAGCTAAACTGATGACGCCGATTTTCGTACTTAAGACGTACTCCGGAAACATGCTTGTCAGGCAGGTGGAAGGGACGTAACATCGCATTGAAGTCGGGGCCAATACAGATGGGAAAAATTGCTCAAACAAGCTGGACTGGAAAAGGAACTTGCTATGGCCTGTATTGAGGAACCATCCAAGCGTACGCCTGTAGAGAATTCGGGAAAGAATGGAGAATATAAATATGGATAGCTGGATAGGGATTGAACCCAGGTACTCCCACGTGGAAGTCCAGTATTAACCACAACGCCACCTTGCTCGGTAAAATACACATGCCATGTTAGGATGACATTTGGTGCAGACGGGATAGGTAGGAGTAAGGAACTAAGGTCTCGACAAGTGCCGGGCTGTTCTTTCTGAAGAGGTGAAAGGGTGAATTGCTGACGTCACGATATTATAACTCGTGCGTGGGTAGGCTGGGGAGGAAAGTAGGCCAACTTCCTTCGGCAAAACTACTGGAGTTCGACTTTATTCCACCCTCGTCTCGTGGTCCATTATATATATTTTTTTTCGCTTCCCTTCGTCATTGACCTTAATTCGATGTGCAGGCCCAAAAAAGTTTGTGGCGGCTAGGGGTGCGGGATGGGGGTTTTAGCTGTCTGGAAAGTCTTTTTATTAAACTGTGTGTGTTCCCTTCAGCCACGTGAGAGGGTAAAGTGGTTTCTGCAACAGTCGTTTGTTTAAGCGCTGATGCACGGCAATCACGATGTTCACAAGTAAAGTGAATCTGATAAAGTGAAAAGTAACACGATTTAAAAAAAAAAGCGGGTTGTTGAAGGGAAAAAATGCACGGATTTGTAAGGTGTTTGAACTGCGGATGCTCTAGCCAGTTCCCAAACGTTCTCATAAATTTAGTTTTTTTAATCAATAGCATAACCGATGGAGAATCTCGTCATTGGCTCTGAGTGGAAAAAACAGGGAAGACGTAAAAGAAACTCCTGTGTAATGCGACAAAGTGTGTGATTACATCTTACAGCACTTGGAAAGCTGCAAAAAATGTTTTTTTATTGTATTTTCAGGGTTTTACCGAGGAAGTGAAACAGAAATTAGCTTCAGATATGTAAATGAAGTAGCCAGATTTATTTTAAGCCAACACATAATTGTAGGTAACTGTTTTTTGCCAAATGTATGAGCAAATATTTGGCCATATAAGAGTTTTTTGATCTGCATGGCATCTTACGCTACAATAACATGTAAAAATATACCTACGCCGTTAAGAATTCCTCGGCAGAAATTCATCACGCGTATAAAACATTTGCTCACAACTTTAGTAGAACGTAATGTAGGATTGACATTTCTTGGTTTATCTATATTGTCTTCCATAAAATTGTAAAATACGATTAACCTCTATAACGTTAATTTAAGTCGCATGCGCTCTTAAATTATCTAGGTATTTGCGGTAAAGTGAGCACTTTTGAATGCCATCTCATTTGGGATAACGGTATATATATATATATATATATATATATATATATATATATAAATTTTACCATTAGACGTTAACTTTCGAGTGCAGTATAATACACACACTGTATATTTATTACTTATACTTATATGTAGGGATAGGAAAATTTTGCGAATTCATTTCAGGGCACCATAGACGTCCAAAACGTGTGCGTTGAAGTCGCCTTTGCAATTGGATCACAGATCATTAGATAAGATCTGGATGACTCTGATCCAATAGCAGACTTGCGAGGAAACAAGTAGCGAGTGCCATACTGCCAGGTGTGGACTAACACTGGCTACTCTCTGGGGCAGTATCCAATGAACAGGTCTGAGGCTCGAGTGTACACAGGACTGTGGAGTCTAGCCTACAGGTAATTGAACTCACGAAATTTTCCTATCTCTACTTATATGACAACATTGATTTAAAAAGGTGGTTGAAGGATAAAAAAATGGCTGAAAGGAAAAAGTAACTAGGTTCTGAAAAGTGCTAATTTTACCGTGAGCAACCTATAACATTGAATACCTTTATGCAGTGAGGGTTCCACAGTTTTCACGAGTGTTTGTTTCCACAGGTGATGGTTTATCTGAAGACGTGTGGGCAGCCATGTGGCTTCCTGGGGATCCACTGTTTCCATCCACATCTCTCTAACTAAGGTAGGGACAATATTCTATGTTCGTTCTTCAAATATCTTCGAGGCCGCTTTAACTAACGAATGTTACATTCAGTGTGACTTCAAAAAAAAAATCTTGGTAGCGTGTGTGAAACGTGGCAGTTGTTTCGAAGTTGGTTTGTACAATTTCCGATGTGACTTGACTTTTTTTTACTGCGGAACTTTTCTTTGCTCTGTGCAGCGCATATAGATTTTAGTCATAGTTGATAAGAACTCCTTATTTATTCTAATTAATTACAAAATAGAAGACTGATAACTTGTCTTAATGTCGTCGTTTTGCGTTTGAGATATGGACGATACGTACGCAAGTCGAATAGTATTAGGCGAGTCTCAGACCGTACTTAGATATAAAATATTAGAGTTTTGGATAAATACGTTCTACTACTTTAAAAAAACTGATTCGAATTGCTCTGTAGATAGATAGAAGTACAGTATATAAAATGTCGAAGAAATCTTAAATACTCTGCCAGGTAGTAAGACAATTTAAATTTAGTTTACCTTAGAAATCGTAGAGTATTTAAGTAGCCTACAGAGGTAGGTGTCACGGTGGTGTAGTGGATAGAATACTCGCATCCCACCGAGGCGAACCGGGTTCGATTCCCGGCGGGGTCGCTCCCGGATTTCCGCACGCAGGAATCTTGCCCGGACGATGCCGCTGCTCGGAGTGTTTTATCGGGGTTCTCCAGTCTCCCTCCGCCCTTGCAATTCCGGCGCTGCTCCGTACTTCGCTTCGCTTCATCCTCGTCGGCTCTCAATGCCGCGATGTGAAACAGCCGCTTACACCGCGCACGCCAGCTGGCCACAGTGACGTGTTGGAAAAACTTGCGCCAATCAGCGCGTGGTAACCTACTCACCACCCGACACAGCCCAGCTAATAGGGGAATCTTTCGCAGCTTGCGGGAAACGACGGTCAGACACAAGGACCGTTCCCGGAGGAACCGCTACGCCCCATTTTGTAGGCTGTTCACGGTAAAGTGGGCACTTTAGAAATGAACCCTAGAAATGAATAACAGCAGTAAAAAAAACTTTTAAAACCAAGCTTTTATTTATAAATGCACTAGAAAGAGGAAAATAATTATAATAGTTACACAATTTGTAGAACTTGTAAGATGTGGTCGAACTGCCGTAATAAATTTTACTACTAATTAATATGTTTGTATCAATTCATATTTAGTATATAAAAGCTTGGCACAATACAGAACATATACCTCATTTGCGTAAGCGTAGTTAGCACATATCTTGCGTAAAGCTCTTAATAACTATTCGCAATATAGAACGTATATCTTAGTTGCATAAGCGTAATAAGCACATATCTTGCGTAAGGCTGTAATGTTTAAGTGAAATGGATCGACTTGGTATCGAACCCGGGACCCCTGTGTATTCGAACAAGTGCTGCAGAAGCAATTTAAAATTAAATTGTATAAATTTATTGTAGTTTTTTTCCTTCGAAAAAACGATGTCGCCGCTCGCGCCTCCCGGAGATCGACAGTGTCTCACGTCAGAGGTTTCGCAGCGTCCTCCATATGCTGCGAAACCTCTGGCGTGAGCGATATCTCTGGTAGCGCTGACCACGACCACATGGCCACGGCGACATCCATTCTTTAGTCTTCTACTGTAAGTATTTAACTACAACAATGTCGGCTCTGCGTTGTTTAGGTAGCGACTGGTGTCTTTGTTTACACTAGTAGCTAACAGATGGCGGGGAAAACGCAGGCATTGTTACAAAACGCTCGTCAATGTCTCCGAAATGTTCTTAATAATAATACGCCAGTTTTGATCTACTATAAAATCCTTTTTCTTTGACCGTAAGAGGCGCTCTTACTACGACAAAACATAAAAATACGTTTAAGTAACAGGCAAAAGTATTTGAACTGGACGATTGTTTGTTTTATTCTGTTTATATTATAGGCCTATTGTTTCTCAATGTTTATACTAGCTTTTACCATTTTTAATCTACTATAACTTTATTCCCTATTCTTTTTTGTTTACATTTTTATAAGTTACAGGCCAGGCCACAAAGTATGTTAAATTTTTTTTCTTGTGAACCATAAAAAGATAAAATAAATGTATATACGACTAGGATGTATTTCGTGTTTCTTGTTTCGTTCATAAAATTAACCCAGCGCTTTGTCAGTTCAAATAAGTGCAACAAAAAATGGTACCTATTCTAAAGAGTGTCTTTCAAGCTTGAGAGTGTGGAAAACTTGGTGAATTAGCAAAAACAATTTGGATTTCTTCTTTGACATTGCTATGTGTTGAAAGATGTAAAGAGAGACTTTGTGGCAGCTACCATTTAAGGAGATTGTACGTATTTAAAATTGATACAGCTCTACAGATGTTTCTTTATGCATAATTTCAGCTCAACTGGATAACGGGAAGTGGTTTATCGTACATACACGTGAAGTTACATAAAACTTGTAACTTCCGGCTCCATCATCAGATGAGCTCAGTGGTACATTCACATTGTATTGTCATCGGAACTACATATGTATGCAACATTTCAGCTCAATTGGATAACGGGAAGTGGTTTAAAATCTACTTCCAATATTTCACCCGAACGTACAAATAAACTAACAAGGCAAGTTAAATAAAAGTTTGTAAAAAGTCACTGCCCCTGCATGCATATATTTAAATAGGCGCGCTGAGTGACATTCGCCCTGTAAAGTTGGTAACAATACATTGAAAGTAGTTCCATATCTTAACGTCGAATAAAAGGTGTTAAGTAACCATTTGTGATAACTTAAAATTATTTATTTCTCTTTCTGGTTTTTTTTAATGCATCGAAGTGTAGAAATGAGCAGATTTGTAAAGTATTTACTTTCTTAATAATTTTAGTTTAATTTGACCGACGCATGAATAAAGTGGTGAGACCCATAGCAATGTTAGTTTTACATAAGGCGGAAGAATGCTCAACGTGTATACAAGTAGATCTTAAGAAGGGCTTTCTAAAGATCTCATTTTACCGTGAACAGCGTATAACTTTTGAGTGTGATGAAAATGTGTACGCTGTGTGTATTAGTCACATAGCAATGTTTACATTGGCTGAAAGGAAAAATTTAGCAAGGCCTTTACAGTGAACAGCCTGTATACTCTGTGGCGAAAGTGAGTGGAGAAATTTGGGCGGCTCTTTAACAGCGAGGTCTTGAGAGCCGATGAGGGCGATTGAAGTGAATACGGAGCGTCGCCGGAATGAAGGGGTGGGGGGGGGGGGAACGAGAGATCCCCGGGAAAACCCGCCGATCAACGGCATCGTCCGGCACGATTCCCACTTGCGAAAATCCGGCGACCCGGCCGGAGATTGAACCCGGTTTCGCCTTGGAGGGAGGCAAGCGTGCTAATCGCTCAGCCACTGCGGCCTCCTCTGTGGCTAAAGTTTAGCGGTATTCCTGAGTTTTCTGTGGGCCTCTTTTTAGAATGTACGCGTGTGGCGCGTAATTTGCCGTTCTTGTGCTTTTTTTAATATATTTATTTAAAATATTTCTGCTACGAAATCTCTTAACGTACTCGAGCACTAGGGAGCGGAACGTGTAGTGTGTGTGTGTGCGCGCTGATTTTGGACAGTTCCGAAAGGTGAAAGCGGTACTTCTTCCGGTTGCATCGTATACGGCAAGATTCCCGACATTTTTTTTTCCCCCGGACTCCCCCCGTTGGTATCGCCTTGATCTGACCACGAAAGGTCAGAGAAGGGTCAGGCGTTGTTGGGGAACTGAGTGCTACTACAGTTCTCTCCGAACCCCGCGTCATTATCGCCGTGCTTCCTTCGCATTCCGCGAGCAGCGCCACCAGTCGAAACCAAAATTTGGACATATTTAGCGGGGGAAATTTTGGTCGCAGCACTTTACGCTGCAGAAACTTATTCAAAGTGTCAGGGATCGTCCTAGTTTCATGTGTCTACATTTATGAAACAATTCTTCTCTGTACACACAAATATAGTATAAGGTTTCGTACGAATACAGTATTCAAGTACGTCAAAATGATACGAAATAAAAACAATTTTCATTTCAAAGCTGGAAATAAGGCTAACTCATTAACAAAGTAAGTAATTTGGAAATCAGGTTACGTAATAAACTACCACGCAGTATAACAATTCTAAATGACACAAACCTATCCAAGAAGCATTCTGTAGTGTATCAGAATACGTCTAAGTTAAAAAAAAAAAACAGCACTCACGAGTTCTAAATTCTTTAATTTTTCTTTTTCTTTTTGGATGGACTTTAAGCACATAATGCAGCAGTATTATATCATATATATATATATATATATATATATATATATATATATATATATATATATATATATATATATATTGTGTGTGTGTGTGTGTGTGTGTGTGTGTGTGTGTGTGTATACACGGGTGCGCGTTTTAATATTATTGAATGTTTTTCTTTCTCTAAATGTGGTTTGGATACTTTTGTGTGTAATTGATATATTTTTGACGAGTGTAAGTAGCACTATACATTTTGCACTAATGAACAATAAATACTCTTATTCATGCCATTCTGCCGGACCACTCAAAGGCAGGGGTGCATACGTTGTTAACAGTTTGCGCCATTAATACTTTTATTACTTTCCATGTGTAATTCACTTCCACATTCAGGATTATTTGCTCGCAGTAACACAAACTCGCGCAGCATAATCCGAGCGAACAAACGTCCCTCGAGACAATATTGTCGCTAGCAGCGGCTTAGTCATCACTTCAGCAGGATCTGCAGCGCTGTGTCCGCTGAATGCGCCCTTCGTTGGGTGGTATTAGAGTTCTAAGATGGAAGCCATGTATACAGCAAAACATGACTGTTTTCGCCTGGCCGGTCCACTGGCTTCGCACAAAGGCAACCTGGGTTCAATTCCCGGCGGAGTCAAGCCTGGTAATTCGCACGTGGGAAACGTGGCAGACTTGCCGTTGGGTTCGCTGGAGATAACTCTAGTTTCTCCTGGAATTGCATGCCGTCGTCGCTCCATTCTCCATCCTTATTCCAGTGGCTGCTAAAAACTAGTAGTTCAATCGCCCTTCGATAACGTGTTTGAGATGAAATTGTGCCCTGCGATTGCATTCAAAGAAATCTTGTAGGAGTAAATAGAGAAAAAAAATTAAAAATTAGCTATGAAACCATTTTATATGCTCTATTCGCGGTTTATCCACCCTTTTTGAATCAAACCTCTTTGAAAAATCTTCGCTTGTATGACGTGTTTAGTTATTTTCAACATATGCCATGTATCACAAGCGTTTTATAAGTGTGTTCATAAACGTTACTTTTTTTTTCTGTTAAATTTGAATGTTTTTCATATTTTATCTATAAATAATAATGCTTCATTTATAAATAATTTGAATAAAAACAGTGAGAAAACACGATTATTGGTAATGCGTATAGTAAGAAATAGTTCTTATACAAAATACTGATACACTGAGTGCGCACGAATTCGGTGCGTTGTCCTTTGGTGTAATTTTCCAGGCTTAGTTAAGCTTAGTTCGCACGAGGCGGAGGAATATTCCGGAAGTAGAACTTTAGCAGGGTTTCGGAAAAGGCTGAAGTAACCGTGGCTGGATTGTACTAATTCATTACGTAAGATGCAGGAAAACATATTTTTTGTAAAGTTATTTCACGATAAACCATTTATAAAAAACTCAAATACTTGAATTAAATTATGCCTTTTTTTTTAGGTACCTCTGAACGTTAACGTACAATATATTTACAGAAGAAATAGTATTTACGGTAATTATCGTTTGTCCTCGTTTCTCTTGCTGCCTTTGTCTGGAGTTAAAGTTAGTTGCGCCACTATGGACGGCCCCCGCTCACGACATGCCTGTACCACATTTGCACGACACAAAGTTAGTTACCGTCCTTGCTGCTTAGCTTTACATTATGTGGACAGGATTATCCCGGGCTTCTTTATGGTGGTCGGTTCTTATTTCGCATTCACTGCGTTTTCCCAACTTGCTCGCTCGCTCGCTCGCTCGCTCGCTTTTAAAAGTAAGATTTTATCGACCAGGCTAGACATAGAAACTGAACCTTGATAGTATCGTAACTCGTTCTCACAGGGGGTTCGATTCCCGGCGGGGTCGCTCACGGATTTTCGCATGTGGGAATCGTACCGGATGATCCCGCCGGTCGGCGGGTTTTCTCGGGGATCTCCCGTTTCCCCCCGCCCCTGCATTCTGGTGCTGATCCATATTCGCCTCGTTTCACCTTGATGTTAAGAGCCTCCCAAATCTTTCCACTACCTAAGCCTTTGAGGTAACCGAGAGAGATGGCTCAGTGGTAACTTACTGGACCCGCATTCCGTCATCCTGATTTCGGTTTACCATAGTTTTCCGAAATTATTCCAGGCGAATGCTGGGACGGATCCGTAACAAAGGCCATAGCTTATTCCTTCCAATTCCTTCCCCAATACCTCTTCTCTGTGCAACTTGCACCGTCTCTAATGACCTCGATTTCGACGAGACGTTAAGCCCAATTATTCTGGCAGAGTTTTATTTTGTGAGTGCTCAGTTAAGTTAAACGTGAATCAATATATTCGGTTTAGCTCCCAGCTTCCCCTATGCCATGACATACGCATTGACACTGTGTATGAGAACCGGCTATAGAAACGAAACTATTTACTCAAATTAAATTATTATTAGCTCGAAAAGCTGGAGATTCCTAGTTATAATCCAGATTCGGGACGTATTTACCAAGTCAACTTTTATTTGTCTAATAAATACCAGTGGTCACTTGACCTGGAAAACCTGAAACACTGGAAAACTCAGGGAATTTTGTAGCTACAGGTAAAATCCAGGGAATTTTACAAATAACCTAGAAATATTTCATAACCAATTAGTAAATACTAAATTTGCGAACATGAAGCGACAAGTTAACTAGAAATGTTGGGGAACAAAAAATTTAAATGGTTATGAAAAATTAAGTTCATGAAAGTGCAAAGAATGAACGTATAAAAATTTACTCAGGTTTCATTATTCTCGAGTGATGTTCAGTTTTCACGTAAGTAATTTTATAACTATGATTTAGGCTGACAAAACAAAAGTAGTGAATTAATGATGTGTAGTAAATTTATTTATAACACGCTAAAAATTATGCAAGTTTCACAGTTTAACTTCCTACCAACACCATTTGAGCAGCTAGGATAGCTATATAAAAGTATAATTTTGCTTTAGTTCTTACACGTTTCTGAAACTTGACTATCATTTTGTTGTAATTTTTTTATCTTTTGATGAGGGAACTTTTTATGTAGGAATTTACGTTTAAAGTAATTTATAATAGTATTTTTTCAAAAAATAATTACATTTAATTTTGCCGATAAAAAATTTACTTAATATTAAGAACCTGGAAAAGTCTGGAATTTTTTGCCAGCTTGAAGGAGTGGCCAGCTTGTTGGCGATATGTTTTCATTGAAAATCATTATGTGTAATTCTTTCTATACTTGTGTCAGTAGGAATAAGTTCGTTTTGTCTTTTTTTGGCGTCGATTGAATAGTGATAATTTATAGAAAAACGAACATATCAACGCATCTATGTACTTTACATGGCGTCAAATCTTGTAACAGAGTACTAATGCATATGGCTGTGTCGTCTTGTATTGAATAGTAAAGCCTGTCAGTAATCTGTACATACTGCCATTTTTAACACTTCATTACGTGTAAAGAATGTTCACGATAAAGTGAGCACTTTAGAAATGAACCTTATAAAAAGTCACTGCCCCATACCTGCATATATTTTAACGGGAGCAATGAGTGACACGAGTCCAGGAAAGTTGGTAACGATTGAGGGGGAAGTAGTTCCATATATTAAAGTCGAACAAAGAATGTTAGGTAACCATTTGTCAGAAGTTAAATTGTTTCTCCCGCTTTCTATATTTTTTAAGGCACTGAGGTGTAAAAATAAGCAGATTTGAACATTATTTACTTTTCTAATAATTTCACAGTTTCACTCGGCTGACGCATGAATAAAGTGATGAGGCTCATGGCAATGTTAATTTTACATAATGCGGAAGAACACACAACCTGTATACAAGTAGATCTTAAGCAGGGCTTTCAAAAGTGCTCATTTTACTGTGAACAACTTATAAATTGGATAAATTGAGATGCAATTTCCGGTATCATTTAATGTTCAGGGCAGTTATGACGGGGTAATTTATCTTGATGTCCCTTTTTTGTAGGACGCGTCTCCACTCAGTCTGTTGTAGCGTGTGGTAATAGACGCCGAGCACTGAACTGATTGAGTAGGTACTGTTCGTAACTGATGGGAACGTCTCCGGAAGCAATTTACTTAAGCTTGGTACAGCATTGAGCTTTAAACACGGAATCGATGTTTCTAGCTATGAGTTAACCGTTCTGGGTTTTCCTCAAACTAGCCGGTCCCACCACAACCCGATATATATCCCATGTCCCATCAGTAATGAACTAACCTGATCGCAGGAGACCACGAGGACAATCGCAGGAGAACTAAATCAGAAAGAAGATTCACTATCTTTCGAACCAAATCGGTCGAGAAGCATTGACGGTCAATCTCGCAATACTCGTTCTAGAGCATCCTCAATATTCTTGAGGCAGGAATAGAGCGAGAGAGAGCGAGAGTGAGCGAGAGTGAGCGAGAGAGAAACATACATACGCACATAGGTACATATGTTATTAGTGGATGCTGGAGAGTTTATTTCTAAAACACTGGGTAGTCGTAGCTTTGACCAAGGTTGGCAACTGTCTTGATACGTGGCGCCATTCAAGTGTTTGATCACACGCCATTTCTCTTCACAACCGCCACACGATGAAATGACTAAGGTCGGACCCGTAGCTTGAAGGGAGGAAAGGCTATTTTTAAACGCGGTATTGACGAAGAGCAGCTGTCATGGTTGTAGGGAACTCGGCCATAGTATATTCGCAGTTTCTTCACACTGTTTTAATAAAACTTTTTAAAAATCATCTCATGTTTGACGTGTTGGATTGTTTCCTAAATGTCATGTAGACCTGTTTATACTCCTGTTAACATAAAGTTATCTAACGTAAATTGAACTTTTCCTTATATTTTATTTATAAATTATAATATTTTATATAGACCTATATAGTTAATATGAATAAAAACAGGGGAGAGTGGGTGTGTTGGTAATGCCTACTGTCTATTTGGTGAAATTTTGTAGACATGGTTAAGCTTTGTTTGCGTGAGGCGGAGGAATATCTTGGAAGTAGAACTTTAGCAGGGCTCCAGAAAAGTTGGAAGTAACCGTGAATGGACTATACGACAACATTACAACATGTTAAGACATCACGACACTACAACGCGCCAGTCGCCACGACTGGTGGGGAGCTTCACTCCCCCGCCGAAAAACAAACACGGCAGTGGTTAACAGTTGCTTGAGAGTGGCGTGGAGTCAGTATTCGGCGAAAGATAGCCTCACAGTAACGTAGCAGTGTCCGCAACCGGTATGAGAAAGTGAAGAGAATATAGAGGACGTGTATCTCAATTCGACCGACAAACTTCGGGTGTAGGTTAGTCACGAAAAAAGAAGTTGAAAACATATATACGATGGTCTAAAATTAATTCTAATGGAGGTACACATTTTTGACGTTCTAATAGAAGAAAAAGTTTATTACAGTACCACTGTAATAAAGAGTTTATACACAATGTTATTTACCTTATAATAAGTTGGTATTATAAATATTTAAATATTATAATATAAATAATTTATTATATCTTTATATATTTATATAATAATAAATAATTTATATTATAATATTTATTCTATAATTTATAAAGGATTAATTAATTATAATAAATAAAATAAATAATGTATATTTATATTAAAATCTTACTGTATTGTATTTCTCTCTGGAATCTTCTCCTCCCTTTAATAGCCGTAAAAGTGTGTTATTGGGTATTGTGCGTGCCCCACCTGCCAGATATAGGTAAATATTATTTTGAAAGTAAAACACGAATTCCCCTGAAAACTATGAAGTTTAGGGTGTTTGCACAGGGTGCCATTTTGGTTTATTGTGACATGAGGATTAATAATCCATCCTTTAAATCCAGAATGTGCTATCGCGACATGGATGTTTGAAGAGGCCTAGGATTTTAAGCGAAAAGTGTTGTAGTATTTAAAGATCTGTTTAGTTAAACACTATCCAGACACTAGGTATTTCATCTTAAATATTATCTCCAATATTTGCAATAAACAAGTGTTCCAGGTCCAACTTCAAAGATGTGTATCACCCTTAGTATTCACTTTAGACCATGAGTTGTATTATGTTTCCAATTTATTTTCCCGTGATTAACCTACAACCGAAGTTTGCCAGTCGAATTTAGATACACTCTTTATACTCCAAAGGAACGTGATTTCGAAGAGTGGCATCAATGCACAAAAGCAGACTAAAGCAGCTTTTGGGAATGTGTCGTGGCAACTCTAGCCCTTCGAACATCTGAAAATCAGAAACAGTACTGACTGATACAGCCTGTCCGTGCTTCTCTCATCACGATCGCGAGCTACATACAAGTACTGGCTATGTCGTCATACAGTACACACATTTTTGCTCACTGGTATGGCATTGTTAATTTTGTACGTTCAACCGATAGTCTTCGATATTTACTTATTTAGATTATGTGATTTTAGTATAATGATTTTTGTCATGTTAAAACTTTACCTCTTTATATTGTCCCGACTTCTGCAGCCGTAGATTTCTTCTTACCGAATTTTGCGTATTGGAAACAATATTGAAATGCAATGGCGCGAAAGAAAGAGTTATTTATACCAGTACCAACTTGGGAAAATAATACAATTCATTCGGCTTCACACTTAGAGTACAATAGATATTCTGAAGGGTCTCAAACGAGAGTGTAGGGTTAGGAAAAATTGCACGTTGCTATTACACTGAACTTAACAGTGCAGAAAGTTGTGTGACGGTAACAACGTAATCTACGCTGTTTAACTCGTAACAATTTCAGTCATCACATCAGAAGTATAATCCATTCACAGTTACTTCCAACTTTTCTGGGTCCCTGCTAAAGTTCTACTTCCAAGCTATTCCTCCGCCTCATGCAAGCTAGGCTTATCCGAGTTTAGAGAAAATTACACCGAAGGGACTACAACACGCCGCACTCAGCGTTATAATACTTCGCATAAGAACTATTTCTCACTGGGCATTACCAATACATTAATTTTCTCACTGTTTTTATTCATATTAATTATAAATGAAATATTGTAATGTATAGACAAAATATAAATAAAATTTCAATTTAATTAAAAAAAAATAGTACTTTGATGTTAACACTAGTATGAAACGGTCGTGAAACATGGTATAGACCGTTCACGGCAAAGTGAGCACTTTTAAGGCGTTAGTTATTTTTTTCTATCAGCCATTTGTTATCCTTCCGCACTCGAAAGTTAACATATAAGGCTACAATAAAATATAACTTATAATTATTAACTATTATTCCAAACGCGAGGGCTTTGAAGAAGTGCTCACTTTATCGTAAATAGCCTATATATTTAGGAAACAACCAAACACATTATACGTGGTGAGATTTTCGAAGGTTTGATTGAAAAGGTGCAAAGAAACCGCTAATAGGCTATAACATACATCGCTAAGACAAATTCTTGCCCGGTCTTGAATGTGAAACAGCTTCCGAGGCAGCTGTAGATAGTTGGGCGCAGAGTGCGTGTGAAAGTAGTTGCGGAGTGAAATGAAAAGTGGTCGCTCCCAAGATTAGTCTAGGGAATAAAGCGGCGAGGAATGTTGCATGGCGACACGCACGAGCGCATGAGAGGTCCAAGTGGCCGTTTCTTTTTTTTTTTTTTTTTTTTTTTTTGTTTCCCCGTGCAGCGCGGGGGGTAAGTCAAGTGTAGGTGAACGGTTCGGCGCGGAGGTGCGAATTCTAGGGTCGTGTCGGTATAGGCTGTTAGCGGTTTCTTCACACTTTTCTAATCGCACCGTTGAAATATCACCCCATGTAAGACGTGCTTGGATTATTTCCAAAATATATCGTGTATCACAAGCGTTTTATACTTCTGCTAACATAAAAGTACTTCTTTTTGTTTTTTAAGTTGAACTTTTGCCAGTATTATATATTTAAATTATAATATTTAATTTACAACAAAGCAGGGAAAAAATAGGCTTGTTGGAAATTGCTATATGCTATTCACGGTAAAAATGAGCACTTTTGAAAGGCCTCCTTACGATCTACTTGTATGCACGTTGTGTATTCTTCCATCTTATGTAAAATGAACATTGCTAGGGCCTCATCACTTGATTCATGCGTCGCGTCGCGTCAGTCAAGTGAAACTGTGAAATTATAAGAAAAGTAAAATTTTTTTATTTTTGATAATTTTTACATTTCGGTGCATTAAAAAGATCTTAAAACGAAAGAAATAGTTTTAAGTTATCACAAATTGTTACCCAACACTTTTTATTTGACGTTACGATATGTAACTACTTTCAATACTTTCTATACATCGTTACCAACTTTACTGGGTGGATGTCCCTCAGTGCGCCCGTTCAAATGTATGCAGGTAGGGGCAGTTTCTTTTTCTAATGTTAATTTCAAAAGTGCTCACTTTATCGTGAACAGCCTCTAGTAGGAAATAGTTATTTTGCAAAATATCATTACACACAGTGCGCACGAAAACGGTGCGATCTACCTTTGGTGTAATTTTCTAGACTCGGTTAAGCTTTGTTTGCATGAGGTGGAGGAATCCTGGAAGTAGAACTTAAGCAGGGCTTGAGGAAAATTGGAAGTAGCTGTGAATGAACTTGTACATATTATGTACGTTAAGGTAGGAGTCACACTATGCGTTTTTGCCCACAGGCTAACGATGAGGCATACCGATTTTTCGTCTTCTGCGCATATACCCAACACTTGTCTACTCCACACTGATACAGTTGTTAGTCACGTGGTCAACACAGTTGGACGTGTTTGATTTTATCTTAATTTTCAATAAATGCGACGTGCAAAAGTCTTATGCCGTTTTAAAATTTTTATTGTGGTACATTTCAGCTCCCCCCATACCTAGACCAAATAGTCGGAAATTCATTGTTATTAATGTTTAAAGGCTGTTCACGATAAAGTGAGCGCTTTTGAAATCAACCTTAGAAAAATGTCACTGCCCCTGAACGCATATATTTCAATGAGCGCACTGAGTGACATTTTCCCAGTAAAGTTGGTAGCGATGGATGGAAAATAGCTCCATACTTTGACGTCGAATAATTAGTGTTAGGTATCCATTTGTGAGGACTTAAATTGTTTCTTTCGATTTCTGTTGTTTCTAATGCATCGAAGTGTGAAAATGAGTAAATTTTTGTTTAATATTTACTTTCCTAATGATTTCACAGTTTTACTCGGCGGACGCATGAATAAAGTGATGAGGCCCATGACGAAGTAAATTTCATAAGAATACATAATGTGCATACAAGTAGATTTTAAACACGTATTTCAAAAATGCTTATTGTATTGTAAACAACCTATACTTAGGAACACGATAGTATCTTAAAAAGGGAGTGCGGGATACGATCGTGACCAACAATTATTTCTGTTAATCTTAACTCGTTTATAGGGCTCATTTTAAATTTAGTTTCATTTAATGTACGAAAATAGTAGCTTGTGAACAAAAACAAAATTTACGAGACCAACTAATAAATCTGTATACCCAGTTTCCAAGTTCCCGCTGATGTAAATATCGAACATGTAATCTGTGTGCCGTTATTGTTTTCTGTAATATCGTTTACTCGTACTACTAACGGTTCGAAATACAGGAACTTCTGTTTCTGCATTTTTGGTTGAAAACGCTTTTACACCTTCAGAAAGCTGTGAAAATCTCTACATGTTGTTCCAGAGTTCATAAGCCTGTTTTCCATTGAGCCGCTCCCTTCATTTTCATATCCGCTGTCCGAAGATTCTCGTTAGTGCTACTTTTGTGAAAAACCACTTTTTTCCCATTGTTTATGGCGATGCTGGCCTTAGTAAAAAAAAAACGGTAAGACGCCAGATTTAGACCGGAGATGTTAACTTGTTCGCATAGTATGGCTGGGGATTCAATCCCCACCATCTTGGTGAGGATATAAGCATCGGCAGAGCATAGGGAACTGTTTTCACATTTAATAAAAAAACGTATTGTTTTATTATTGTTGGCATAGGCTGTTCTCGTTTTAATTGAGCACTTCTGGAATCAACCTGTGGAAAATGTAGCGGCCTCCTACTTTCATGTATTTAAACGGGTACACTGAGTGACATGCGCCCAGTAAAGTTGGTAGCGAAGACGGGCCGTGTCTAAACGCCGAAGTAAAGGTATCAGGTAAACATATGTGAAATGAAATTATTTATATTGCTTTCACTTTTTTTTTTTATGCACACGAGTGCACGCATTAGCAAATTTCTGAAATATTTACCTGCCTTAAGTATTTTACAATTTCACTTGACCGACGCATGAATAAAGTGATGAGGCCGTTATCGATGAGAATTTTACATAAGGCGGAAGAATGCACAACGCGCATAAAAGTATATCTTAAGCAGGGTTTTCAAAAGTGCTCATCTTACCGCGAACCGCCTATAAATGAAACTTCTGGTAAAAAGTGGGTGAATCCAAAATGGCTTGGAGTGATTCTTCTTAACGCGAGACAAAAGTGAGACGTGCGCAAGATTTTCTGCCATCTTACTTCCTGTTTTCGTATTTAGCATTCGTTCATTTCCTTTGTCGGCATAGATGATCCATAATTTTGTACCAGAAAAAAAAAAAGATCGTCTTGAAGAACGCGAAAACGAGCGTGGGCTTTCACTCCGGACCTTTGCAGTGTTCGTAAGCGGAAGTGTATGTTCTTGCGTAACCTCGCCCTACTTACGTAGCGTTGCGTGGCGAAGTTGATGGTCGTGACGTTGCCTGCAGGAAGGTCGAGTGATGCTGCAGACGACAACCAATTTCGCCTCTACGAACCCCGCACTGGTTTCCGTTGCGATCCCGCGGGAATGAGTCCACTCACATTGCCGATTCATATCGAAACAGGACCCTACTAAATCACACACAAATATTACAGCATTTTTTTTTTATAGGAAAACCGGGAAACTGGAATATCGAGCAATTGTGACGGCAGGTACACAAACAAATAACTATAGGCTATTGACGGTAAAGTGAGCATTTTTTAAAGTTTCTCATGTGGAATAATGATCAATAAATATATAGTATTTTAGCGGTAGGCGTTAACTTCCCAGTGCGGTAGAATGTATACACTGTGTATATTATTTACATGACAGTATTTATATTAATAAAGTGGCTAAAGTATAAAAAATGGCTGAAGGAAAAAGTAACTAGGGCGTCAAAAGTGTTCACTTTACCGTGAACAGATTATACTGATTTTTTTTTACTTTATCAGATTTCAAACAACGTAACCATTGGAGTGGAATATGGAGGTTTAAGCGACCCTTAACACAAGAGTCTTGAGAGCCCATGAGGGTGAAACGAGGTGAGTACGGAGCAGTGACGGAATGCAAGGGGGTAGGTGGGGAGAGATCCCCGAGAAAACCCGCCGACCAGCGGCATCGTCCGGCACGATTCCCACGTGCGAAAATCTGGAAGCCACCCCGCCAGGAATTGAACTAGGTGTAATGGTAGTGCTATAGCCGCTGTAGTGCCGCGACTCCAACTTAATCATTCACTCTGAAAATTAGTACGTGAGAAACAAAAGTGTGATCATCCTTTTATTAATGGACTTGGATGTAGATGTGTATGATCAATTAACGCACGGCACTATGTATTGATATGTTTTTGTAGCTAATGGGTTTTCTTAAATAATAAATAAATCCAAATTTAGGCGTCCTTTTTACAAAAAATCAAGCAGTACGTCAGTAATTTTAATAAATATATTAATAGTATATTTTCTCCTTCTAAAGAGGCATTTGTGCTCATTTTAATACTTTAGCCGAAAATAAAATTTCTTAAATTTGTCTCTGGGCGCTGGTTGGCGAATGGCCCTCAAGTTGTTGCCTGGACGTGAAGCAGTTTTGCAGTACGAGTTCGGGGCAACCTCACATATAGTCCATTCCCGATTGGAAACGACTTAAGAAAATCGACCTTTGAAAAAACACTCTAGGCAAAACATGTCAACCTGTTTTTTTCAATAACCCGCATTCCACTGTGGTAAACTTTACATTAATATCTTCTATAACTTGTCATATTTATTTCTTTTTAAATATGAATTAACAACAGCCAGAGCAGCGACGTGTTGGCAACGGCCGGTAAGAAATAGTTCAGTTAAAATATTATTTTAACCTAGTATTTTAGCATGCTATTTGTAAATTAAATGGTGCCTATTGAAATATTTAAGTAGCCCCGATGGCAACATATCTCATTTTTACAGTTTAAAATATCAGCGGAAAATATCGTGAGTAGGCCGTGATGGTACGGTATTGTTTTATCGAGCGAGAGCAACTCTGAAGCAACTGTCTGCTGAGCGAGACTTGTCGCGCGCTCTCTCTCTCTCTCTCTCTCTCTCTCTCTCTCTCTCTCTCTCTCTCTCTCTCTCTCTCTCTCTCTCACACACACACACACTCGGGAAGTTTCACTTAGCTAGTACGCGACGTAACTATACATGTTTACAATTGTAGCATATTTCATACTTATTACAGCAAAATAATGATTTTTGTTTTTGTAATTTACAACTGAAAAGAGATTTTAATGTTTGAATACTTATTTTAATATATTTATATATGATGGCGGGGCAGAAACAAAGTGAGGTTGGCAGGTGTGGCGAGCCATGACATGTTGCTGTTTTATTAAATGAAGCGTTGTGTTTGTTTTAACCTACCTAAGCAAGTTACGATGTTGTGATAAATCTGTGTTTCCGCGGCAGTAATAAATATACTGTTACGATGTGTTTCGTTAACCGCTGCGTATGAAATAGCTTGGCGTGGCTGCGTGGTGATTGTTGCTGGATCTGCGTGTGAGCGTGATTTCAAATATTTGATGTGAACTGTTTTTATGACGAAGTTATTTATTTAGATCCACGTCTGTTTATTCTTCACAACGTTGTACCTTTGCCCTGGGTGTTTGAAACACAGTCGTGTAACGTGATTTACCACCAGTCCCAACAAACTAACCAAGCCCAGCCCCAATAAATTTCAATAAACCTAATACACAGTAAGTAGCAATACATATAAATATGAATGGAATAAAAGTTACGGTAGGCTTATTTGTGTGCATGTTCACCGCTATATTTTAAGTTTCTATAACAAAAAATGAGCGACCCGAGTTGCGTGCTTGATTTTAATGTCGCTTTTTCGTTGGACTGTCTATTCCTTCGTTATTCGAACTGAGGCCGTCCTTTTAAAGAAATGACCCAACACATATCAATAATAAAAGTTAAATATTACAGTTCATTACCCCGCAGTTGTAACAGTGTTTAACACAGTCACGGAAAAATATTAACGTGCATTACGTGTAATGTGCTATGTCGTGGAAAACAAATATGTTAATGTAACGTAACCGTAAGAACTATCGTTGATTCAGGTTTTTTTAAAACTTCTTAAAGTTGACCTAAATAATGTTATAGGCCTAAACTGTGAATATTCGTACGAAATGGTCTTTGATATAGACCTAAGAGACATTCTTTTGAAAAGCTGTAAACAGTAAACAACACATTTGATAGGTATAAAAGTAGAATTCACATTTCAATGTGTATTTTTAGGTGTAGCGAAAGTATACGAACACATGTACACACACAATAGCATGTAAACATTGATTTTGACAGATGCTACATGGTAGTCACATGGGAATGTTAGTTTACATTTGGCGGAAGGATACGAAACGGGCCTGCAAGTAGATATGTAGCAGGGCTCCGAGAAAGTTGCTTGCAATGGGGAATGGACTATATTAGCCTACGTACCGAGAAAAATTCGGAGTAAAATTAATTTTCGTGTTGTTGGCATCAGCAGTTGCTTATTGTTTTGAAAGCATGTTTAAGTTTGTAGGTTTTTCATAAAAGATAAACATATACAATAATATCAGTAGTTTCTGTTACATACGTAATTCACCATAATATAAGCGTACTGATTCTACACGAAGGAAGAATTAGTCTAAGAAATAAAATACAAAAAATGAAAACTTAACTAGGACACTGCATTGTATTTAATGCTTTTCTGGAAGTTATTCTGGCAATTTTCATATAATTAGATAAAATTCGAGGTCATAATACTAGAATAATTTTGTGTGACAAGAAAGGATGTTTTTGCTAAAATACATCAGTAGCACAGAGAGTTTCCTCTGCCTAAACAAAAAAACCCGCGTAGTGTAATTGAGAATATTGAACATTATTCAGGCTTGGATAAAAACAGTTAACTTTTATAGTATATTTTAATCTGTGGAAAGAATTTTTACTACTGGAGTAAAATCTCCGAATATATGTTTCGTTGGGATTCACTGCGGTCACAGGGATCTGGGAAGTGTTCTGGTTCGTTCGGCGCGCCCACAACTTAATGCTTGTGGCAATAAGCTAACAACGAAGGACCTTCAACCCCGCAGCAAGGGAGTTGCAACCTCGACTTCGTTCTGCCTGCGGTTTGGCCTTTGGAGACAGTCTGGCTGGCGACGCATTGTATTGGAGCGTGTATGTGTGTGCGCGCGCGCGGGCGTATATGGCGAATGGAGGGGGTGACTCCTCGGAAATGTTGTGATGAAGTGTTGGTGTGTGGGGCTGCTTAAGTCCCTTGCACAATTGAAAACTTTAACATTCGACTTTACGATTCGACTGTACATGTGTTTTCCGACATGTTGTTACTTACGGAACCTGATACAATGGAACTTCTCTCAAAGGTAAAGTCAAGCACTCTTGACTTTACGATTTCAAAAAGTTGGATTTTTAAGGTCAAAGTCAACTAGCCATTTTGTCGAGAATCTAATAGAGGTTGTGCGAAATGAGTTTTATTTTATTGTAATGCGATTTTCATCTCGGTATATTATACCAAGCTCGTCTCAATTAAATAAATTTCAAGTGAATATAATGTGTAGAGGAAATATATGAACTTAATATGTATATTTTTGAATGAAGTAAACAAATTATTATTTTTTTCGTTTTGAAATTAACTTTTAATAAAATTTTAAGCCTATTAAAATAAGATACGTAAGATGCATACCTGGATAATATGATAATGGTTTACATAACAAAATATACATTTTTAAGAAGCTCGCAGAACTGATTTTCAATTGTCTTAGCTTTGACTTTATTGTGTATTGATGGTTTAGTCAAAGAAAGGGGAATGTAAAGTCAATGCCTTTACTTCTGTCGCTACGCCAGTGGTTGCTGCAGAGCAGTGTTGCCAATTACAACTTCGAAAATCCGCCGAATGTTCACACCAAGTCTGCTAAGTACCTGCCAAATACAAAAAAATGCCAAAAAATTCACACAAAATGTGTTTAAAATAATGGTTTATTAGTGAAGCGCGTTAAAAATTGTTGAAACCCATGTATACTCCGCTAGAAATTCTAGTGGCCGCTAAAATAAGTATTTATCTGCCAAGTGTTCTTAAATTCCACCAAATTCACGGGAAAATTCGCTAGGTTACAACACTGCTACAGAGACAGTCTGTTCTTGTCCGACGCCATAACGCGGCACTCACAGGGTAATTTGAATATTGTCGTCTTCCCGCTCACTGGAAGGAGAAACTAGGGAAATAAGTGCCTGTTACTGCACGAAAAAGAATGATTTTGTGCCCGTTTCGACAAATATAATTTGCTGTGGGAGGGGAAAGGGAGCGAAAATAATAATATAGGAGGGAGGGGTGGGAATTGTAGACAATCATCTATTACGTGGTAAAGACAGGAAAGAGTAAAGCTTTTTATACTCAGCGTTGTTATAGTTTTATTTGCTGTTCCTATTGGCGGGTGGGAGGAGGGTTATTGTAACCTGATTCTGAACAAAAGCTGTCGCGTGCCTGTTCGTGATTTATCACTGACGACTGTGAATTCAGGTTTCCCAAGACGGGTTATTGTCCAGCTGCGTGTTTACGGAAATTCCTTCTATTCTTGCTCCACGAGGTACCACTTGATGCCCCCCCCCCCTTTTCCCCTCCTCACCACAAAGTCACACAACACATACCACAGTCTGGTGTCCTAGTTTGCTTCCAGGCGTGTGATATGCATTCAGAAGCTACACAAAATTAATTTTCTTGATCACTCGGCTAGTCTAAAACTCCTCCCCCCCCACCCCTCGCAATTTTCCTTTCCTGTTCTTGTTTACTTCCTGCGCCCTATTTCATAAAACGTGACAGGTGTGACGTATACCACAATTATGTCAAATCCGACAAATTTCTCAATATGTCATGACAGTGTTATGCTACATTAATAATACATGTTCCCCTTTATTTGACAAGCAAAAAATGTGTAAATTGTCAGCCTTAAAACAACAGTTTCATAAATGCGACAATTATATGTGAAACCGCAAGTTTAATTTATTACACGCTAGATAGCTCTCGAGTGCGCTTACGATAATCGATCGCAGCATTATATGCGATTCATGAACTGTCGGTTCCTACCACAAATAATTAAGCCGTAAATAATAATTCCACCCACATAACTTTGTTCACACTAGCAGCAGAATCTCGAGTAATGTGGAAGATATATCTATATTAAAACTGATCCGAGATGAAAAGGTTGTGCTATTTGGCAAGCAATGTTAATTCACTCAATATTGAAATACAATTGCACAGCCATGTTATATAAACATTACAAATTACTGGTTACGCAGGACAGCTTACCTGTCACTTCTGCAGTGACAATTCTACAAATTTGTAGATATGTCACCGAGTGATTATACTTATCTGTTTCATAAAACAGTCTGCAGTGTAATACATTTGTCGGATTTTTACCTGTTAGCTCAAAACTTTTGTGAAACAACTATTTGTCAAATTCTCATACAATTTTACAAATTTGTAAACTTGTCAGCTTTTATGAAACACACATTTGTCGGATTGTAAACCAGTCTGACAATTTACTGTCACCTGTCGAATTGTAACTTTTATGAAATAGGCCCCAGGTGGGTGGCTGATAACATAATTCAAAATCCACACACAAATACTTTTCTTGGTCACTCGGTTAGTCTCATTTAAAATTCATGCACGGGACTATATTATTTGTAAGCACATACTTAATATTTGCTGATAAGGAAATGTCGCGTGATGAGCCTATAACTCAAATATGGAAAACTAATCGAGTCGTTAGCGAAGAAAACTGAAGCCGAGGTTCTGCGGAACTACGCAACAAACGTAAGAACGCAACGTAAGACAATTACTATCGTTTATAAAATTGCATGACGCAAGACGTCACCACGCCTGTTTTTCCGTATCTATGAAACCCCTACGCAGTACCACCCTTCTATAGGCCGCTCACTGTAAAGTGGGCTCTTTTGAAACCGCTCTCGTTTGGAACAATAACCAATAAATATGTTTTATTTTGCCCTTAGACGTAATCTTCAGAGTATGTAGTAATATACACACTTGTTTATTACGTACATAGCAATATTTATATTTAAAAAGGTGGTTAAAGGTTAAGAAATGGCCAAAAGGAAAGTAACTAGGGCCTCAAAAGTGCTCACTTTACCGTGAACAGCCTATAGAAAAACATCAATAGTAGCAGAACACCACGCGCGCGTTGATTCGTTGTCAATACAGCAAAGCGGTGAACGGATTGTGTTATGTCAGAAATGCGTTGAGAAAAGGTCACGTTTCAAACAATGCACATCCGTTTATTGTGTTGAAGCAGATTGTTGCGATGTTTACCGAATGCGTTGGTACGTAACGATTGCGTCCGTAGTAACAGCACACATCTGCCTCGCTTCGGGCTATTGTGTTTCTTCGTGTCGCATCAAAATACAGTCCCCGCTTACTGTATCGACGAAAACAAATAAACGCGCACGTGCTGTTTTGTAATGGTCGCCTATTTTCGCACCGCTGATTGGTGCAGGCCGACAACGGCGTCGAAGGTTGAGCTAACAGAGGAAGCGCCGTAACGAGTAATGTACACGCCACGGGACTCTGGTACATACGAGAGAATCAGTTTACAGCGGAGATGTATTGTCAGGTGGGTAGTTTTTCCCGCGGGTTGCATAGATACAAAAAAGTAGGCGCGGGCGACTCAACTGGTAGTTTCTAAATGTCTGATTAACGAATTTGTAAGAACACTATTCAATTTGCTCAGCAAGATGACGATACTAAAATTTTTTTTAAAACGTAATTATATTCTTTATTTATGATTCAACGCGTAAATTTAGGCATACATTCATTGTACAAACAAAAATGTTAATAATAATTGGAAATCACAGCATTTTGTACGCGTGTCAAACGATTTTGCAGTCGATCACGGCTAATTAAAAAGGCACAAAACTCTAGAAAAAAACCCAAGGTGTTGAAAGTTGACCAACTCTTGTTCTTGCATCCTGCGTAGTTTATAAACTGTAGCTTTGAAATACGCACGTCTGAATGCTTGCGTGCTCGCGTTCCTTGTGTACTTTATCAACCCTGCCTAAAACTTCGGCATTAAAACAAATTGTTGCGTGTTATATAAAATGTTTGCCATCTGTAGACCTATATCGTGTAAATACATAATAAACAATCATATAGTTTTTTTTTTTCTTTTAAGTTAGGCTATAGCGGAAACACGAGCTTGGTCTGCATGCTTTGATCTTGACTGTGAAAGCACGGCAATCTCAGTCAGTGTGCCTTGCACATCCGTCAGCTCGTGCCACGTGCATTTTCATCAATGTTCGCGTGAAATCGTTTATAAAGCAGTGCTTCAACTTTGCGATTACGATTCGTATTCACTGAAATGCATTAATGCTATGAAATACGTGAGAATAAACGATGGAGTCGATTATATTGTCCAGAAATAGGAGTAACGTACAGGCCAGCGACGCAATGTGCATTGTCTGCCAAAATTGCAAAAGTGAAAATTTTAATAGACTGTTCACGGTAAAATGAGCACTTTTGAAAGCCCTGCTTAAGATCTACTTGTATGCAAGTTGTGTATTATGCCGCCTTATGTACAATTAACATTTTCATGGGCCTCACCACTTTATTCATGCGTTTGTTAAGAGAAATTGTGAAATTATTAGAAAAGTAAATGTATTACAAAACTGTTTAATATTTTGCACATTGATACGTTAAACAGAAAGCGAAAGAAATAATATAAGTTATCACAAATTGCTACTTAGCACGTTCTATTTGACGTTAAGATAGGGAACTACTTTCCTTCCATCGTTACCAACTTTACTGAGCACGTCACTAAGTGCGGCCGTTAAAATATATGTAGGTAGGAGCAGTGATTTTTTTTTCTACGGTTGATTTCAAAAGTGCTCACTTTATCACGAACAGCCTTTAGTCCATTGTATATTCAAGCGTTAGTACCGTGGAACCTACTTTGGTAAACAAATGAATGATAACGTTCTCCCGTTATACTATTGAGTTATACAACTCTGTACTTGCAGGAGCCACGGTGGCTGAGCGATTAGCAAGCTCACCTCCCACCAAGGCGAACCGGGTTCAATCCTCGGACAATGCTGTTGGTCGGCGGGTTTTCTCGGGGATCTCCCGTTTCCCCCGCCCCTTCATTTAGGCGCTGTTCCATATCACTTCAATCACCCTCATCGGCTCTCAAGACCTAGCTATTAAGAGCCGGCCAAATCTCTTCTCTCGCTCTCTCTCTCTCTCTTTCTCTTTACTTGCATGCTCCTTCGTCCCGGACTTATTAAGCTTGCGTTTGAAAGAATCTCACAAGTACATAGTGAAATAATAAAATTTGTTACATCTCCTTTTCTTTATTTTCATTCTCCAAGACATACTTCTAAGCTCATGTCTGTAACGTAATAGAATTGCCATCTTCCGAAATTAAATCATCATAATTTTTTATTTTGCTCCGCATTCCTAATTTATGAAAAGGCTTCTGGCATTCCACACAAAGAACACTGGCGGTGAATCATCGTATTATGTACGAGTACAAATAGCTCGGTAAAAGTTTCATCTTGTAAAAATAACAAAGTTCGTGTTCTTACTTTTCTGCCTTTTTTTTTTATCGATATTTTTACATTCCGGAACTAGTAAGTCTCGTATTTATTTTTTCCCCAAAACTTTTCCTTCCTCAACACGCAGTGTAACTTAAAGCCAAGCGTTTATTCAGGGGCTAATCCGGAATTGGAAAAGGATGGAGAGGAGGAGGGCACAGGGACAATGAACCCCCTCCCCTTCATTTCTAACTCAAATGAAATAATATCGGAATTGTTTTATAGACTGGTTTTATTAATTTAATATTGTTTCATAAAATTATGATGAGTGTGTGCTCCCCTACTATGCCACGCGAATTAAAAGTCTAGACCTGCAATTGCGCAATGGGACCCCCCCCCCCCAAACTCGTTTCCATATACACCCGAAAGTCTAGATCCGATCGTGCGTTTATCATTCTTCAGATTCGGAAATACGCTCTCCCATCGAGCACACTAGGGGCTACCAACAGTGAAGGTTCGGAGGCTCGTAGTTGAAGAAAAGAACTTTTCGTTGTAAACAAGCTGTTTTTTTTTTTTCTTTCCTCCAGGCTTAAAGGCGTCTTCCCCCTTCCCCTGGGGTTTGGACCTTTGCTGCACTTAAAAACATTCCTCTGGTCGGTTGGGAGGAGCTATGCTGGCGCCAACACACATTGCTGGCTGGCCTGGCAAGTTCTCTTGTAGTTTCGAAACGGGGGGAATCCTTGTTGGGTGGCTTCCGTCATACACTGTGCTCGTCTTCTTCCTTGTTTCCGCGGTCTGCAGGTACGATGACTTTTTTTTTTTTTTTTTTTTACTACCTTATTCTATTCTAAGTGTTTGTGAAGTTAAGGCCCGAAGGTAGGGCGGGATTTTATTGCGTCTCAGGGCTAACCCCTTAACGCCTACAAGGAAGGATAATCGTGCAAGGAGACATGCATGGCGGCAAAGGGGGATTGGGAAGCCATGGCTACCTCCCTGTACTTAGAGCTAGTCTTAACCACGAAGAGCAAGGGAAAAACTGTAAAGAGAGACGTAAAAACCCTTGCGACAGAGAAGTAAACATTTTCAAAAAATATTCCATGCATTAAGTTTAATTAAATTGAATAGAATGCTACAGGAGACAGAGTGTTTGGGGACATGCTCTTAGTAGAGTTGGAAAGACTAGTAGAGAGGGGGCGGTACGGTGACGACGATCGCCAGTGTGCGAAGGGCATCGCGAGTTGCGTTCGGGTTGGGCCGTACGGTGTAGCGTGTGTTAACGTGGCTGTTGTACGAGACGTGTCTTCATTTGAACTATTCTGGATCGGGTAAGTGGTACTTTTTTATTTCTTATTCATACCTCATACGTCGTGTTTTTGTCATTTACCTAATTGTATTCGGTCGCTCTTTCTAGACCACGTGATCACGGCTTTGCGGTGGGAACCAGACGGTGAAATTAAATATAGGCTGTTCACGGTAAAATGAGCACTTTTGAAATCCCTGCGTAAGATCTACTTGTATGCACATTGTGTTCTTCCGCCTTACGTAAAATTATCATTGCCATGGGCTGCATCACTCTATTCAAACGCCCGATCAAGTGAGAATGTAAAATAATTACAAAATCATGATTTTACTAATCTTCTTATTTTTACAATTTGATACATTAAAATAATACAGTAAGCGAAAAATATAATTTAAGTTATCACAATAGGTTACCTTACACTTTTTATTCGACGTTAAGTTATAGAACTACTTTTCATTAATCGTTACCAACTTTAATGGGCACATACACTTCAGTGCGCCCGTTAAAATATATGCAGGTAGGAGTAGTGACTATTTTCTAAGGTTGATTTCAAAAGTGCTCACTTTATCGTGAACAGCCTTTAGGAAAAATACGCAGGTCCTAAATTTTTTTTTGTGATTTTTTGTTAATTCATATATAGCCTAAATGGGTACAGCGTAAGGGCTTAGGTCACGGTTGACCAAACAAACCTATGTTTCAGTCTGGCGTCTGGTGCTTGTTGTGTCATGCCCTTGAGCTTAGTGAAAACTATGTCGCAGGGAAAGCAACACTCCGGCTTTCCCAGTTGCTCACTATGCCGGAATCACGTAGCCCCGACCACCACGACCCCGCAAGCATGACACGACACTTAAAACTAAACAACCAATGAAACACAAGATAGATTTGACGTGCGCCCGACCAGCAAATTTGGATTAGAAATTAATTCTGTTCTTCGTCATGTGCGGCACGACGCACAGAGCGTACATTTGCAAAATGAAGCTGTATGATAAGCTTTCCCTACAATGGGAAATACGTAGCTTAAAAGAAAACAAATTATGAAAATTATTGTATTTAACTCTTATAAATAATAATTTTATTTTCTTTGCATTAGGTATAAAAACTTTGTCACCGTCATGTATTCCAAATTTCCCGTCTGCTCACCGCCTTTGAAACTAGCGTAGTTAATCAGTGCCTTCTAAATGGATCCGAAAAATTCTACTCGGGTCGCATCAGTAAACACTGTCGGGCTGTAAATTCGAGCAGGCACATTGAAAATGGTCGTGGTTGCGGTTTTTGTTGTGTCGTGCTGCGCTCGTCGGGGCTATGTGATTCCGGTATTTACAAAGGGGGGGGGGGGGAGAGAGAGAGAGAGAGAGAGAGAGAAGGCAATGCATACTCAATGCGCTCTTGTAAGCTTTCAGGCATCCTCCATGTTGAACATATGCAGGATTATTTGCATATACATTTTTCAACACACAAACGGATTTGAACTGTTGAGTATAATTAGTCAATAGGTATAAGTATACAATAATGGTTGACATATCGAGTTCGTTTCATCTCATATTGTATCAATTTGTTGGCCTAAGCAGAGAGGAGCAAAAATTTTTGCCTGAAATAGCCGCGTATATTCTGTAAGGCAGGATTTACAACAGCCCGTCTTGTCCGTCCGTCATCCGCCCGTCCGTCATACGTTCGTCCGTCTCCCAGCCGAGCAATTTACAACCAAACTTCGTCCGTCCGTCGTAAATTCATTGCTGCAAACTAATAAAAACAAAACTGTCTAAAAATAGGAAAAAAGTCTCCTTAAAAAGTTCAAATATTTTGCGGTATTTTGTTTCTTAGTACCAAAAACAACCATACACGTACGTAACGGAGATTAATCGATGTAAAAAAAATTTAATAGCATATAAAGAATGATTTTATTATTTTTACTATTGCACAAGATGTACCCGCGCTTCTAAACGTGATTATCAATTAATCTTTAGAAAACTTTAACTTAATTTCATTTTACAGTTACACAAACAAACATATATAAACAAAAGACGGGGATTAACGAGTAACAAAACGTGCACGTTTAGAACGCCGTAATTTCATCCGTTCGTCCGTCGTATGTTAAAGCTTGCCAAGATTTTGACAGACGAACGGATAGGATTAATGGCCACCTCTGATTGGCTGTTGGTCACGTGATTGACGGACGTATGACGGACGCACGCGACGGGTCGTTGTAAATCCTGCCTAACAAGACCTCAGAGACAGAAATCATAACAGTTGTTAAAATTGTTCACCCGTGTGTTCCTTTTCTCGCATGGTTTCTGGTTTATTGGAGATTGCATTGTATGTACAATGTGTGAAGGGAGAGGAGTGATGCAGTTATTGAATTATATGAAAGATGACTTGCTCTCTGGGAAAACTATACTTAAATTGAGGTACGTCCCAAAACTTATGTGGAAACGTAAACCACATTAAGACGAAAGCTCAGTAATATGGTGCACTGATTGCAAAAGACAATCAATTGTGTGATTGCAGCTAGAACCGTTCCAGTTTTTTTTTTTGGAGGAAATGAATTAGCTTTAAATACTGTATTTCGGTTTATACCAGTTTACGTTCGCGGGGAGATATTTTGAGACATAGTAACTACTTGCCTTATGTGACGTATGTTATAGGAATTTTATGAATTTGCAACAGCATTCTTCTAAATTATTGCAAAATTTGTAACTTTCAAAAGACTCTCTACTTGTGTCTCTTCCTCTGTTTGTTTCTGATTACCAAGGAGCATACACAGTTAGTTGCAACTCAACGGCAGATCCTTATCATATTCGTTTGTTTGCCGAAGTATGCCCTAAGGCACTGACAACGTTCGGACACAGAGTAAACTACAAATACCTTGTTATGTTGGCAGATAAAAGGCTCTGTTCGAATCGGTGCAATGTGCCGTTGATCCCATCCCGTGTCATCGGCCAATGCTCCCTTCATGAGAAATATTCGTTTGTGAATTCAGACGCCTGTATTAGTTTCTTCGTTGAGTTTTTTTCTGTCGTATTTCACTCTTCGCGAGTTTCATTTATCTTTGTGACATTAGAAAGTGTTTTCAGCGGTCGCGCAACGAAAACTACAAATTTCAAACAGTTGCGCATCGGAAAACGAACTAGGACTCCAAATGCAAGTGGCTCGTGGCATTTTCTGAAGGGGTCATTGTAGGGCTCATCTGTGCGCTTACCGCGAATCCGGACTGCGGCATTTTTGACGTCATATCCGGGATGCACTTTTCAAGGGCACGAAGTGAGGGACATCGGTGAAGAGGACGGACGTTGACGGTGGCTGAGCGGTTAGCATGCTCGCCTCCCACCAAGGGTCCAATCCCCGGCTGGGCACTCCGGATTTTCGCAAGTGGGAATCGCGTTGGATGATGCCGCTGGTTGGCGGGTTTTCTCGGGGATCTCCCGTCCCCTTGTTGCCCCATTCTGACCTCATTTCGCCCTTATCGGCTTTGAAGACCTCGTTGCTAAAATCTCTCAACTCAACCAAGCATGCAACATTATGTGATGCCGATGTTGTAAGACCGTAGTACCTAGACTTCGGGTATCTTGCGTGAGTATTCGTTCCCTCTACTGGGGTTGCTGGGGCATGGTGATTACGAAATGTGAAATTGGGGAGGAGGGTTGGCGCCTGGACGCTTTTGTGTTCGAAATGTCGGTACGTATCTGGCAACTCAGGGTGCGTCGGTGATAACGCAACTGTGGGGCGCCATTATCATGACTATTAAGCTGAGAGGCGTGCTACGAGACGATGGAAATGGTGTAGATACATGCGGGGAACGAACGTTGAATGGAGGGGAGGTTACTAATGCTTCACCTCCTCATGTTTCAACACCGCGTATCATAAGTGGCCTGTATTTAACGGCAAGCAAAAGGAAATTACAGACGTAATCAAGGAACTGCCGAACGAGCGTTCCCTAATGATTAAAAATAATGGTAGGTCTATCGTACATGCGGCACAAAGTTTGAAAACGGTGGAATTATTTTTTTTTTTCCCGGACGCTGGACGACGCTCATAAACACAGGCACCAGGTGTTCACAATTCACCTCCTTTCCTCAGAAAAATGTTTGGAATTTGCAGTACTAACTCCAAAAATAGTAACTGGTAGCAGTCTCTACACGTTTTGCGTTATTATTTATTTATGAACGTTATAATACGAATTTGCATGTTCCTTACACATTTAAGTTCCTAACAATTTCGTGTTTTCACTTGATGAACGTAACGAATTATAACATTACGTCGGTAATTTGCAACACAGAATATTTTTTTCTTCGTATGTTGCAGATCGTTAAGTTTTAGACACTTTGAAATAATGCCAGAAAAATAGCGAACGGAAACTAGGCTACTAAAGTATTATAAAAATGTAATTTTGTTTTGACATTACAAATAAAGTGATCATTAATAAAAGTAGTATAAAATTTAAAAAAACATACAAATATGTATCATTTTATCGAAAGTAATTTAATACGCTGGATTTGTACAAGAAAGATAGTGTGATATAGGGAAAGCTCTTTTTTAGCTACTAACTGAATTAAGAGTTCTTGCATACTTGATGGCTTTTCACCCTGTTGATCAATAAATGCACTGTTTTGGGTTCTCTGTGTTTCACATTTGTGACTGTATTAAAATACATTCTAATAATTTTATAGCACATATATTTCATCACGAGGAAAATGTTAGTCGTAATTTATTTTCTCCGTACAGTGCACCGAAGTGATTTTTTTGTTTGTTTTAAAAAGAGTTAAGCCGAGGCAGAATATAGCTTTGAGTTGAGATGTTCTGGTCAGCGCTTCATAACTAGTTCTTCAGTCGGTGATGCAAGGGCAGGGAGGAGAAACGGGAATGGCCCGAGAAAACTCGTCCGCCAATGTTTCCCACAGGCGAATATCCGAGGGTGAGCCGCCTCGGAGCAAGTGTGACCGCACCACACCACTGCTACGCCCGAGTTGAGCGACCGTGGGAGTTATTTAAAGTTGCAGTTGCAAAGCGGCCGTTGACGGCGGTGGCAAGAGAGGCGCGATGCGATGCACCGGGATGGTCTGGCTGCGGTCCAGAGGGAGGAGCTCGACCGATCTCGCTGCCGGCGGATGCTGCAACCGTCCCTGGCGCCCGTCCCACCGGGTCAACACACACACGCTCCTCGCACAGTCCCCGAATAAATGCGCTCCCACTTGGTTTCAGGTTCCCGCCGTTCCATGCCCCGAAAAAAAAAGTGGGGTGTGGCTGTGTTGGGGACGCGGCTGTTTGTTTTGCGTGAATACGTCTACATTGACGCGCTCGGACGCCTTGATGTTTATTTTACGTTCCCGGCACCGCTTCACTCGATCATATGGGGTTTTACGGGTGTCGCTGGATTGCTTTTGAGATGCTCTTTCCAGCCGTATACGATTTCTGTATTTCGACTTGGCTTTTTAGACGAGTATAGGCCGATGTTGTGGTGAGTTTTCTTAATTTTTTTTAACATTAAGCTCGTACAATTTCACTATAACCACACCAAACAAATGTTTTTATACACGCAATCTAGTGGTATTGACGAGAGCTGTTGATTGGAACTCAAACGAGCATCGTAGCTTATCTTACTCAAAAGTTATAGTTATACTACCCGGAAGTTATGAGACGCGGCGAAACGAACTCAAAATTATTCCCTGCGCCCCCTCCACGCCGTGCGCGATGATTCGCAGTCCTCACTCAACGTAACATAGTCTTTGATTCTTCGGCAATTGAGTGGTGAAATTGAATTTTGAATGTAGATGATAGATTCGGAGATGCGATGCCAAACTGTATCTCTCGATTTTGTTATCATCGGATTTTCTGGATTACCCCCACGATGGTTGCAAATTTAAAGACATATTCAGGTAAAAAATTGCTAATTTCAACTTGAGGACAAGTTTTCCTTCGAACCTTCGTATGTTGCTATTTGGTCCACGACTCCTCTGATGCCTCCAGAACACGTGAGCATGCAACAGAACGCACGCAGTTATGCCGGGTCTTCGTATGTTGAAGCAAACAGTCAATGAACAGTCGATAACTAGTTGGGCGTATAGGCTGTTCACGATAAATGGAACACTTTCGAGAGCCCTGCTTAAGACCTACTTGCAGACACGATGTGTATTCTTCCACGCTATGTAAAATTGGCATTACCATGAGCCTTATCACTTTATTCGTTCGTTGGACGAGTGAAACTGTGAAATAATTAGAAAAGTAAATATTTTACAAATTTGAGTACGTATCATTACATTTTCATTAATTAAAAAAAGCAGGAAACGAAAGAAATAATTTCAGCATTCACAAATGTTTACCTGCCACTTTTAATGCAACGCTGAAACATGGAATTACGTTCCCTCCTTCTCGCGTCGTTACCAACCCCACAGGCCGCATGTCGCTGTGTGCCCGTTAAAATACACGCATGTAGGGGCATTGAAATTTTTCAGAGGTTGATTCAAAAAGTGCCCACTTTATCGTGAACAGTCTTTACAAACAAATGCCAGTGAACTGTATATAGCCTACATGTAATTAAACTCGTGAAATTTTACGATCCCTATTTAAGGCCGTGTCCCAATTCGTCGAGAGAGTACTCTATCGCTCGCTATTGACGTCACTGAGAGTCCTCTCTGCTGTCCCAACTCCGAGGAGAGAGCATGAGAGGGAGAGTGAACGACGATGCACACTTGGTGCTCACTCTTGGGCCCTCTCTGGCAGCCATGTTGTTTTCAAGTCTAATGTCAAATATCCAGACATAAATTTTGTTGTTTCTAAAGCCGTATTGGAAATATTTTATCGACTTAACTTAATCATCGCGGTTGTGAAATTTGTAATAATAATATTCCGTTTGATATGGAACATAACAAATTATGATATTATGTTCACGTTTCATTTAGGTTAATTGTGTGAATATGATTAAATATTGTGATTTTTACGTAACAATTATATTTTTAATCATGAAAAAATCTAACAAATTAAAATAAGTTACTATTTCATAAAACACTGCACATTTCTTCGAAGAAATTATGAAAGGCCAGCAATATTTTATTTTTCACTATTTATTACCTTTTCTGTCGGAGGGCACAAGTTTCAATTCGCTAGAGTGAGCCCGAGTGAGAGGTTATAGAGAGTGAGCACACTTTTTATTTGAGACACGACTTAAGGCTACAGCCTACCTGGAGATTGAGCTGCGTTGCGGTGTCTTTGAAATAGACGTTTTTCTGAGAAACTGTTAAGTCTCCGTCTACAATTGACACGGCGCGGCGTACATAACATGGATCGCATAAAGAAGTAAAAAACCAGTATTCGAGATTGCAACGTCCACAGCTATAGGCTGTTCACGATAAAGTGAGCACTTTTTAAGGCTCTTACAAAATTTTGCTTTCATCCAATTACCTTCTTCCTGCTGCTTTTTAATATAAACATTGCAATGTGACCAATAAACACAGTGCATACATTTCACCGTCATCAAAATTTAATGCCTGAGGCTGCAATAACATATATTTATTAGCGGTTAGTGCCTGTTGTTACGGCCTCAAAAAGTGCTCACTTTATCGTGAACAGCCTATAGTATTTGTCGTGGCTTACTTGACGTTATTTGCGTGACTTGTCGTTAAGATGTTCATATCCGAGTATCTTAACGCCGGCCAATGAGAATGTGAAACGTCATAAAAACTGCTGTAGCCAACATACGCGTATAAAAAATTATTTTGCTGGAAAAAGTATTTCCCATTCATTTGTTCTTTTTAATTGGCGAGAGAAGGATTTTTTTTTTCACGTTAACGCCGATTGTAGATGTACGGTTTCGCTTGTTGTGCTTTGTAAGTAATGCTGTTTAAGCCAAGCCGATTGTGGACGGGGCCTAAACGTGCGTCGATAGTGCGTTTCTACGAAAAGAACGCACTCTTCAGTCGAGGGCTGTTCAGTGCTTTCGATACGTCACGTACACCAGAAACACCTTTTCAGAGCGCTCCAGCATAGTTTTAGCCTGTCCACGGTAAAGTGATCACTTTTGAGGTCCTAGTTACTTTTAGCTATTTCTTATCCGTTAACCACCTTTTAAAATAAATATTGCAGTGTAAGTAATAAAACACAAGTGTGAATGTTCCACTGCACTCGCAAGCCACCGTCTAAGGCTAAAATAAAAAATATATATTGACTATTATTCCAAATGAGAGGGCTTTCAAAAGTGCTCACTTTACTTTGAATAGCCTATACAAATGGCTTCTTCAAAGCGCTGTATAGCGAGAACACGTCCTTCAGGTACATACAAATGTAGTCAAGGATCTTGCATTGAACCTTGCCGTACGCTTTCCACCAATAAAATGATAGGGCCACCGCAGAAAGTCCCGTAGGTACACGCGGAATGACGAGAACACTGCAAGCCAGTGCAGAGCCTTGTGCTTAGTGGCGATGGCGCACTTTATGCGATTGGCAGAGTCGTCCTTATCGTTCTGGCGCTCCTCGACCTCAAACGCCAAAAATAACTCCGGATAGACGGGCCCCTTAAAGGGCACTTTCGGGGGAAAGATCCCGGTCTATAACTACAAATATTTCGGGTTAGAGTAGGGTATTAACTGGATGCTCGATAAAAACACACCTTACATTGGAAAAAAATGTTGTGATTTTCTGGAGAAAACGGCAATTTCACAAACGTTTGTAAGAGTACAGAAATTTCTCTTGTAAAATTACAAGAGCGGTGTTTGTGATTAATCTCAAGGAATGTCTGTAGTATACTGACCCGTTTTCATGAACTCAAACAAAACGTCGGACACTCCACCGAATAAAACCGGATACAGCTGGTTTTGCAAAATCTAGGGCTGATGTAATGCGTGCAAAGATAAACGTTATGTTAGTATAAACAGCGTAAAATACTTTTAAAAACTCAGGGAATTCGTATAAACATATGAAAACAACTTTAAAAACGCGTGACTTTATTACACATCAAGGATTAACGATTCATAGCTACACAGCACCCATAAACTGAAAAAAAAAGCGTTTTTTTACCGAATTAATTGTATATATATTTTGTAAGTATTTAATGTCTTAGATTTTATTGTGATAATTCAAATGTGTGCAAATAATAAAAAAAAATAGCTCGAACTCTTGTTCAACTCTTTTTTTTCTCACTTATCTGATACAAATCACATCACTGACGTAGATAGATGAACTCCGTAAAAAAGCTTCCATAAATCCAGACAAAAAATTAAATATAATGTCTTGGTAATCTCTTCTACTTGCAGTCTTCCTTAAATAAGGCTCTTGGGCCGTAAATGTTCTATGAAGTCCTTGGCACTAAATACCTTACTCGCGCATCGAATCACTCGTAAATAATTTAAAATAAATGCGCGGCTGTAGTTCGTACAGACCCAATTCTTGTCAAAAACAAATTCGTGGCACGTCTTCTACCACATCGGGCGGCCTGTATTCAATGCCGGACTCCTGAAATAAATTTTAAAAATATTACAAGAACTTCCTTCCAGGGGAGACTACATCTATTCTCCTTGGTCCTGCACCGAAACATCCATTACGGCTCGTCTCATTAGCCGTAATATCATAAGAACGTGACAATTTGGATAACAGTTAAATTTGGGGGAAAAAAAAAGTAGTATGTGCCAGGATTATTGTTACCTGTTATTGGATGCTGTGGCAACGTAAGGAAATGTAGCCTAGCTTCTTTCAAAAAGATAAACATTGTCTTATTATGTACGTCACATAAAAAACACTGAATAGTTGATGACTTTTTAATATTCAATGCAAAATTGTGTATTCAGATAAAAATTACGTTAATAACTTTGCGGAGTGTCAAAATAAATATTAACCTATAGTTAAAATGATTTTCCATAATCTCAATTCAGACGAATCATAATAATAATTAAAATTCATTAAATTTGTAGCCGTTACAACAAGGGATTCCAAGGATTTTTATTCTAAAGTACAAACATTTTTTTTTTACATTGCAGTAAACCGGAGACTTGATGGAAGATTTCTACAACACATTTAAAAAAATTGCTTCTTGCGGATACAGTCTAAACAATAATTTCTGTTCATCTGTTTGTCGTGCCTGGGTAATATATGCCGGCACTGCAGTGAGGCAGCCTTGGTTCTCTGATTGTGCAGGGCTTCGATTTTGTCCTCGGCTGCTCGCGCAAGGGTTGGATTTGCTGTTGGTTGGAAGAAAGGGGCAGGGAGTGAGATACGGGGAACGCAATTTAAGCCTTCTGCCGAGCACCACGTTGCGAAAGGCGACGCTTGAAATGTAAACGGTTGGGGGAGGGGGAAAATGGAAGTAGTCGTTGGCGAAGTTTTATTCTCTGGCTGGTAATGTGGGAGAAAAATAATTTACAGTTAAGGGAGAACAGCTTCAAAGTTGTAATTGCTTTCGCGCGACGGTAGTTAGGTGGCGTGCGTTAAGGTTAAAGTAAAGCAACTGCCTATGGAGCACTGCAGCTGACTGTGCAATGCGCAGAACTCATAAACAATTAATACAGATACCATAAAAATTCCAGAAAAGTGTGATTTATGCTGTATATGAAAGAAGAATGTATATATTTTGCAACACTATAAATTATTTTACTATAATATAAATTTTAAATGTAAAAAAATTGATCTATCGATAGTCCGCATTTTTAACAAAATTTACGCGCATTTCCGTTTTGGATGCTTCGAAAAGCAGAATTTACAAGAAAATATTCTTTAAGAAAGCGAATCAGGAGCAAGGTCACCCCGACAAACGCAGCCCCGGCAAAAGTAGTGTTGTATTTCTACTTTCGTCGGGCGTCAGACCGGTCGGCCTCGCTTGGCAGTAGAAAAAAATAACATAACTTTACAAAGCAAAATGTCGTGCGGATTTCACTACCGTGGTAATGTTCACATTAAACATATGTTTTTTACGTATACATCCTTGTTTTCTTGTAACAGAAAGCTAATGAATGACGAAAATAAATATTTGTGGGAAAATAACTGCTCCAAAATTCAAAAATACTTCGCTTACAAACAAAATAGTGTACAATGATTTGTGATTTCTTCATACTCCATAGCAAGTTACTGGCCATTCTAGGATTTTGTCGAAAGCCACGCTACACTTGTCGGAAGGGAACTGTCGGGGTATTGTAAACATTGAACTAATTTTGGTGGTGGAAATGGTCGGGCTGTATGTAACGTCGTGTTAGACTGTCGGGAAGACACACAACTACACTCACCGGCGCACTCACAAGCGAATCGCTCTGCTTCTGGTGCGGGCGCCTACATCTCCCGCCTCGTTCTCGCGTCGCCAGGCCCCGCGCAGGTTTGGGAGAGCCTTTAGGCGGGCTCTGGCGAGATGAAACATCATCATCTGAGCTTATACGGTACAGGCGAGTCCTGACAAGGCAATGCTCACAGATCGACAAGATCGTGTGATTGATTCTACTCAGTAAGCTTCGGTCAGTTTACTCCGCTTCTTCTGCGCAACCAAAGTTAATCGGAACGGCCGCTTGGCCTTTACGTACATTTACACCAAGAAAATTGCACAAAAACCAATGTTTCACCGTGGAATCGAACACGGGACTTCGTGGCTAAACACTCTAAATTCGAATCAGTGCAAAATCGCTGATTTGCAGTGCAAATCCGAATGAGTGAAAATGGCTCCACTTAGAATCAGTGGAGAACCGTTAATTGTTTTAGTGAAAAAATTTCACTGGTTGAAAAAGTGACGGCCAACTGCAGCGGCGAATGAAATATTGTTTTTTTAAATCGAATTTAACGAAGTATAAGTACGAGAAATAAACATTTACCGTAGTTGAAAAATTTATATTCCGCAATTTACCGTAATTTAAGAAAGTATAAAAATGTTGGCAGGTCGCCAGGATAGAACTCACACAGCCTTACCGAATCGCGTTTGCACTATTACGTTACCATTCCAGCTACCAAATTGACTTGACTATAAAGAGAAAAATATGTGTCTTATATTTCCTCATCGAAAGGGTGTAGTTTTAAATTGTGTGCCATTACTTTTCGTTTTTGGATTGATTAGTACCGTTAGGATTGTTAAAACGAATATCACATATGAGTGCACTCTCTTTACCACATTATATGCTGTTTAAAACCTTCAAGCAGAGCGCTGTGATGATTGCATGAAAACGAAATGAAAGACTGTTCGTGTTACCTCATAAAATGGCGTTTTGAAAGACGAAACACATTTTAGAAAGTATTTTGTATTGGTTTTATTAGTTTATGCCTTGTTATTTCACTTGATACATGTTGTTTAACGACCACTTTTACACGATATTTCACTGCCATTTTTACACGATGTTTAACCGATCCATCAGTAAAAAAAACAAATCACTGAAAAAAAGTGAAAAAAAAGATGAATCAGTGGAAAATGTCACTGAATCAATAAGTGAAGGAAAACTTACTTTTTTTTTCACTGAATCATCAGTTAAATTCATTGAAGTGACTGTCGAATCAGTCAGATTACTGCCAGCTGATTGAAACAGTGAAATTCTCACTGATTCATATTTCGAGTGAATAGGAGGCGAGTTCACGACTTCGTCTATAGAGGTCGCGTATTCGTTCGTAGGTCTATGTTGCGCAGGACACTTCTTGGCTCCCCCCCCCCCCCGACTGTATTTACCTTCCTAAGCTTTTTCTCCTGTACCTTTAAACCGATGAGATGAAAAATAGGTTAGTTGCTGGAGACGATGTGTTGTCTGTCTGCGGATTACTGGATTATGTTATAGCAAAATTGCTTTTTTCTGTATAGGTACGGCAACGTATGTGGACCTAGCCCCACCCGCAAGTGCATTCGTATGAGAAGACGTTAGTTGTAGTTTATTCCGGCAGGTTTGTGAGGATGTGTGATTACACGTGGTCTGTGTTGATGTGTGGTTACACGTGGTCTGTGTTTATTTAATCCCGCACGTGAACATGCACTCCCCACATGAATATAAACCCTATACCAAAACAACTATGTGGAATGGTGAGAGCTTGCGTTCCGGCTATTGTTTTGTCTTGGAGAAAGACTGCACTACCCGTAGTAAAAACATTGTTGCAGAGTGAGATTCATCTGCTGTTAGTTGAGAGAGATTCGATCAATACGCGGCGCCAAGCATAAAAAGGCTCGTCTTTTTAAACCGGACGGTTTTCCTCTCGCCGTTATACCACTTCATCAAGTGGAGTTTCATGAAATATGGTTTCTTCCCGGCAAAACTAAGTATGTTGTTTCAGTACACGATTGTGTTAGCTAAAGCGGTGAACAAACCACAATAGCGATTTGTTATCATTTCTAGCTAGGTGGGAGATAAAATCCGTACGCACGTCTCATATTTCTTTTCACAGTTTCACTATGTTATGTTAGAAGAGTCATATTCATACTAGTGGCGCGTGTTCATTTCTCCCTTCAATAACTGAGAACTTCATTAATATTCAGACAAGATGAAAGGGCGAGACTGGAGCACTTTAACGCATGCTAGAGTGGGCCGTAGGAACAATGTTCGCTGGCCTTGAACCTCTCGTACTGGCGCAATTTATTATATCGTGGCAGTATTTTATTTGACATTAGAGTGATCGTACGTGCAATTTGTAAACGCGTTCCACATAATTCTCAACCACGAAGACGCCACTATACAATAACTCAATATTCTACGAGTTACCATGAGAAAACCTACGACATGAAATGTATTAATTTGAAATTAATTTTAAACAGTTATATACAGAATGCGCCTCAGCAAATCTTTCCGCCTTAAAGCTTCAAAGGGAGAAAATATTAATTTTGAATCCGGCTGCCCAGTATTTGAGAATGTAATAGTCTGCTTGCGGGAGCAGGAAAAATATTTCGTTTTCCTCTCTTTTCTAAGAAGGCAAAGACTTTAATAATTTCTGCCCCGAGATAACAAGTATTTGGGAAGATTATAACCGGAGTACTGACGGAACGCTATTGCGGAGAAGGAATCGACTGCAAGGCCAGCAGAAAGTGGGGTCGATGCGGCGAGCAGGGGAATAGAAACAAAGCTGGAAGCTCCGCGGGAACAGATAATCGTTTAATCGACAAAAGGGTTCGACAGCAAACTGCTCGGAGCATTCCGAGAACCGATACCGCGGGAGAAGGCAAAGTTTCCCTACATGTCGTACAGGGCTGGGGAAACTTCTCTGAAGGCGTTCTAGTGTGCCGCTAGATTATGACACTTATTTTGAGGGTATAAAGTTTACTTAGGTTGGCTTCGTACATAAATTAACTTCTAATACAAAGTTCGTCTTAAATTAAATAAATGGCAAACGAAAATAATGTGACGAGGGAATATATTAATTTAAATTTTTGAAAGTAAACAAGTGAGTTTGTGTTTTGAAATAAACTTTTAATATGAATTTTAAGTCTATTAAAAAAAAAGGTACGTAAAACGCATTCCTGGATATGATAATGATTTACATACCAAGGTACACATTTTTACGAAGTGGTTTTGTCAAAGTAAAGGGAATGTAAAGTTAAATGTTAAAGTTTTCTATTGTGTAGGGCCTTAATACTAGCTATCATGGACTGTTTTGCTTTAGGGGACATCTGTGTCGAACGCACATAAAAACACAAGTAGGAAAGGACATGCCAATATCAGCAAGCCGTTTTACAGTGCTCTAGATTTCACGCAGTTTATGTCTGATCTACTTATTATTGAGAAATTGCACTATAGGCTGTTCACGGTAAAACGAGCACTTTTGAAAGCCCTCCTTAATATCTACTTGTATGCACGTTGTGTATTCTTCCGCCTTATGTAAAATTAACATTCTCGTGGGCCTCGCCACTATTCATGCGTCGGTCAAGTGAAACAGTGAAATTAATAGAAAAATAAATATTTTACAAATCTGCTAATTTTCCACTTCGATCCATTAACAAAAAACAGAAAAGTAAAGAAATAATTTAAGTTATCACAAGTGGTTACCTAAAGCTTTCTATTCGAGATTAATATATGGAACTACTTTCCCTCCATCGTTACCAACTTTACTGGGCGTATGTCACTCAATGTGCGCGTTAAAGTTTATGCAGGTAGGAGCAGTTACTTTTTCCTTAGGTTGATTTCAAAAGTGCTCACTTTATCGAGAACAGTCTTTAATGGGACGTAATGTCTTGTGATCCGTCCATCGATTGACCCTGTGAGTCCAGTCTCGAAGGCGACGTTGTTGGTTATAACCCCAGCTTTCGGTATGTGTAGTCCTGGTTTCGAATCCCAGCTTAGTCGAGTGTAGTTTTCAAACCCGTTGTGATGCACGCCTATATGTTTTTTTGCCGGGTTGCCTACCATACCTCCTGCAGTGACAATACTACAAATAGGGAGGGGCTGCGGTGGCGTGGCTGAGCGGTTAGCCTGCTCGCCTCCCACCAAGGCGAACCGGGTTCAATCCCCGGCCGGGTCGCTCCAGAATTTTCCAACTTGGGAATCGTGCCGGACGATGCTGCTGGTCGGCGGGTTTTCTCGGAGAACTCCCGTTTCCTCCGCCCTTTCATTCCGGCGCTGCGTCATACATCAATAACCCTCATCGACTGTCATGACCTCACTTTCAAGAGCCGTCCAAGTCTCTTCACTCACTCCAACTAGAGGTAAGCCTTTAGACGCTCCGCTTAAGAAATCTTTGCTATAAAATGTTATTTTATAACAATCAAAACATAATTTACATGATCCATAAAAGATACCTAAAAGTCTATACTTCAGAAGCGAAGATGTAATATACGCATCAAAAGTAGGAATTATTCATTAGAGATTGTATACACTATATCAACGCATATCTGTGAACAAATACAGTTCGGGTGTCAATTTACTCTCGTTCTGTCTCTCTCTAACAAAATTTAAGGAGGGGCAAGTCATACCCCCTCCTCCCTTTCAGACTAATTGTTACGTCACTGCACCACAATCTCGGGACAACTAGCGGTTTCGGCCGTTAACATTCGACTGAGGCGACCTCGTACCGGAGTTCTTATCTCAAACTGATACTTTTCGCTCTTCACAATCATCTATGAAAGTGTGTAACATTGTCATGGAAGCATCCTGTGTATATAATACGAGTACTTACTTCGTGGTTAATTTGACATTTTTTGAAATCGGCTTTTTAAAACCCATTGACTCATAGAGTGCGTATTCAGGGTGTTGCAAAATTGCATGACAATACTTCGGGAAAACATTCTTCACACCTGGGGGATGAAAAAATGTTGAACGTGGGTCCGCTAACGCTTCGGTTCTGTACTACAGCCCGTAATACATAACATACAGTGTATGGCGCGCGGGCTGGATCATGTTACCGTGGAATACTATGGCAGCGTTCGTTTGCATGATATCCGACACCTCACACTAAGACACTACACCTAGAACAATAGGAACTGCACAGGAATTAGTTACACATGTGTGAAAGCTTACCGTTGGCACTAAAGGAAATGTTCAGAATGCCTTCCACCAGCACACACACATGCATCAACCCGTCGTTGCATGGACACTCGGATGCGTTGATGAAAAATTCCTGATTGGTTCTTGACCCGCCATAATAAGGTGACGTAGGGTGCCCACATCGTCCACTCGGGTTGCATACACAAGTGCATACACATGTCCCCACAAATAAAAATCTATTGGATTGAAATCAGGTATCCTCGAGGGCTGGTATGGGGCTATCAATTACAGTTGCAATGGCATTCCACAGTAACACGATCCAGCCCGCGGATCATACACTGTACGTTATGTATTAAGGGCTGTAGTGAAGAAACGAAGCGCTTGCGGACCTAAATTTTGTTATATGAACATATAACAAAATTTCTATCCTCATGTGAGGAATGTTTCCTCGAAGTATTGTCATACAATTTTGCAACAACCTGTATTGTAACGGTCACTTATTGGCATGTTCGCAAGTAAAGGTGGCTGCAATACAATTAAAAGTCGTGTTATGTATTGACTAGGTATTAAAATGTTTGGTTTTTAAAATTGCAACTATAGAAATTAATTTTGTTTTATGCGTACAAGAGTAATAAAAGGTATATCAGGAACATATTTATCTTGAACAATTTCACTGACGACATATGGACGTATACACAATATGGAGAGAAGTAGACCCTAAACCAGGCTTTTAGAAGTTTATATTAAATAATATAATATACATTATTTAATATTAATTAGTAATATTTCATTATTATTACTAACCCTCGCACAGCCAAAAGCAATGTTATACGCTGCTCACGAAGTGAGCACTTTTGAAAGCCCTCTCATTTGGAATAATAGTCAATAACAATATTTATTTTAACTGTAGACGTAAACTTCCGAGTGTGGTGGCAAATAAACACTGTGTTTATTACTTGCATGGAAATGTTTATTTAAAAAAGTGGTTAAAGGATGAAACATGGTTGAAAGGAAAAAGTAACTAATGCTTCAAAAGTGCTCACTTTATCACGAACAGCCTATAATTATTGCTGTACATGGTGGAAAGACATAACGTAAAGTGTGGTGAATTTGATCAGCAGGGGTGAGATTGATCATATGACAATCCTCTACAAATATGAAGGTCAGTTACATAAGTGGGGTGAAATTGATCAGCTGAGGTGAAAGTTTTCACATGACAATGTTATGTAAACGTTAAGGTCAGATACCATAATTGCTATCTGACATTGTCATGTGATCAATATCTCTCCTGCTGATCAGTTTCACTCCACTTCACGGTAGCGTGCTGAAATAAAAATAAAACAACTAGATGCGGATTTTAAAAGTGGTCATTTAGGCGTGGAACCAGTTACGGTTAGTTTGCTGGTACTCCGCACCGACGTCGCTGCAGTCGCGGTTCGTCTCCCCAGTGGCTTGGAGAAAAAAAAACAGCAGTCTTCCCACCCCCCTCCCCATGCGCCCCCTGAGGCGCATGCGCGTAGCGAGACAGCAGACGCCATTAGCATAATGGCGGAGCAGCCTTGCTTTGCGTGGGGAACGCAGCTGCGGGCTTCGATGGCTCGTCGGCAAAACAACAAAGGAATTGGCTGCGTGCGCGTTTTTATCATGCCGTCAGTTTTCAAATCATTACTACAAAAACATTTAATAAAAATAAGTGCTCTCTGATGTTTTACGCTCATCGAAATGGCTTCTTGGCAGTCTGCAAAATTCGTAACTTTACATATTTAATATATTTCATATCACCAAGCGCGAGTTTTGATGTAGTCAATTCAAGGTTACTTCCAACTTTACTGAAGCCCTGCAAATTTCTACTTCCAAGGTATTCCTCCGCCTCGTGCGAACAAAGCGTAACCTAGTCTAGAAAATTACACCAGAGGAGCAACTCGCCGCATTCGTGTGCTCTGTGTAATAATATTGCGTTATAACAATTTTCCAATACCTATTTTCTCACTATTTGTATTCATATTAACTATAAATTAAATATAATTTATAGGCAAAATATAAATAAAATTTTATTTGAACCAAAATTATGTAGTTTTATGTCGATACAAGAAAAAAAACGCTTGCGATATATCGACATATTTAGGAAACAACTAAACATGTCGTACATGGGGCGATTTTTTCAAAGGTTTGATTCAGAAAGTATGAACGAACCGTGAATAGGCTATAGTAGGGGCTACCGAAAATCCCGGCAGTGTGATACTACCCACCTGCCACCAAGGCAAACTGGGTTAGATTTGCGGCGGGGTCATTCTCGCGTGTGTTGAAATGTAGCGGAAGTTGCCGTTGGACGGCTGATTTTCTCGGGGCACTCCCGTTTCCCTCGCCTTTGCATTCCGCCGCTGTTCCGATTTCACCTAATTTCGTTATTATCTGCACTCAACACCTTGTTGGCCTTGAATGAAGAGTCTATGTAACACTTGTATTCTTTGTCAGTAAAGGCTGTTCAAGATGAAGTGAGCACTTTTGAAATCAACCTTAGAAAAAAGTCACTGCCCTCGCTTGCATGTATTTGAATGAGCTCGCTGAGTGACATGCGCATAGTAAGGTTGGTAGCGATGGAAGAAAAATAGAGCCATATCTTAACGTCGAATAAAAAGTGTTAAGTAACCATTTGTGATAACGTAATACTTTCTTTTGCTTTATGTTTTTATATAGCGCATCAATTTGAAAAAAATAAAAAATTAGCAGTTTTGTAAAATATTTACTTTTCTAATAATTTCAGTTTCACCAGACCGACGCATGAAGAAAGTGATGAGGCCCATCGCAATGTTAATCTTACATACGGCGGAAGAATACACAACTTGTATACAAGTAGACCTTAAGCAGGGCTTTCAGTAGTGCTCATTTTACGTAATTATTTTTCCAATGCTCTTGCCTTATACGTCGGGACAAAGTACGTAAATTTCGGGAGGTGATTCCTTACGATAAACAAAGTAAAATTGCATTTGGGCATTTTTTTCGATAAAGTGATAACTGCGGCTGCTATGTGTCGCCGAAAATCGAATTTAAAATTACATTTCGTCAAATATTTCCGAAACCATTTCAGATTAAGCAACACAATTTCGAAGAGTGTTACTGGAAAGAGAGATCTTAAACAGGTTATGAGTGTGGTGGTACTAGCATCCCCCCTGCACTACGTACATGGGGTACATCCTTGGCCGTACCTTTAGATACTCTGAATTGTAGTGCACATTTACATACGATATGTTAATGAGGATGTGAAAAGCAACACAAAATGTTGTCATGTCGGCATTCGCAAAGGCTAACCGTTTTCGCGATATCGGCATTTGTATATTTAAAGGTGTGCGTAAGAATGCCTGAGAGGTATGCAAACTGAAGAAAAGTGTAGCATAAGTATCAGGCGTTCGTAGATGTCTCCTAACTCTGCAGTACACTTCAGACAATGTGGCAGTGTGTAGGTAGCGTTCTGTTTGTTGCCTATTTCACCATGATTTAAACAAAGCTTAATTTGCAAGGGTAGAATGCGCGTGCCGCCTGCGTGTTCAAGCAACACTGTATAGCTCAGCACAGTACTTTCACAGAAATGCGTCAAGGTGTCAGTACAGAATTCTTGACCCGCTGTATACGATATAATCAAGTTACAGCTTCGGTTCGTTGTAAAAAAACACTCATAAACAGCATGTTACTGTTCGGACACATTACTTCAGCAGATATGATGGCACTGAGTGAGTTAATGTTGGTGACATGTCTATTTTTTTACAGGCATGGTCCAAGCAACTGAGGTGTCATAGTACATTTATACATTCAATACGGAATAGGGCGTTAGTCTATTAAAATAATAAATTAACATAGACTGGAAGTTCTAGAAAAGGCGGCCACTGGATTTACACACACACACACACACACACACACGCCTTTCTACATTGCTACTATTTGCTGCGAATCAACTTATCAGCGATTTTTTTGCACATAGCATGTTTTGGAAAAGATAACAATTGATTTCGAAATTACGTTGATAGTAATTTTAGAGAGTTGGTCACAAGAAAATGGTTGGGTAAAGTTCCGTTCCTGAGTTGAAGTAAGTGGGGCGCACGTGTACATTTCTGGCGCTTCTTCGCCCCCGTATATCACGTATTGGCGACACCAACAGCTTGTGTCGATGTAGCCGATGAAAATTTGCCCAAGCGCGAGAATTGGCAGCATTGTTGGACACGGCGGAGGGAGAAGGCTGGATGCGGGATCATTGTGCTCGGAAGTTATTGTCGTCGACGCCAGGAGCGCTTCGTTCGCAATCAAACTCGTGTGTGGCAGCGGTTGCAATCGACGCGGGGGAGGGAGTGCTCCAGGCCCCCTTAATGACGGGGAGTTCGGCTTCGAATGGCGACGTTCCCATGGAGGTAATAGAAGATGGAGTGGCAACAGCCTACCTTCTCCACGTTTATCAAGTGAAGCTTTCAACTGCGCATGCGCAGACCATAGACTAAATATGAGGTAGACCGATCTCGCTGGCTGCGCACAACCAATCTGTGTCCCAACATTGAACTGCTTTTCTGCCAACAAGTGTAGCGAAAATGGCGTGGTTTGGATTTTAGGGTTAGAAAACTGATTTGTAAACAAATACTTTGAGATATATGTACAATTCCTCTAACCAATTTGTAATGCAGTTTGATTAAATTAAAACTGGTAAAAGTATTTTATTAATATAATAGCGCTTGTCATTTAAAAAATAAGATATAAACAAACACGTTCATCACTGTTGACCATGTGACTTTGACATTTGTGTAGGATTGGGGTAGGTCAATGTTGGGTACATGAGCAGAAGACGAATAAGCGGTCTACCTCATTTTTAGTCTATGGCGCAGACCGATTGTTTACGTCAGCCGCCATATTATGAGTGGCGAAAGTTACATAGTAAGCAATGTAAAACATGCATCTTTTTGCCACTACTAGCCCTGTCCTTGTCTTTCATATTCGGCTTCACTTTCGTGTCTCGCCTTCCACTCCATAGACTAATCCCTCCATGGTCGTTCCGGCTTTGAGATACACGGAGGGAAGTTTGAACACGCGTGCTTATTAATAACTCCCCAGCCTCCACCGCAGCTCCCGCTCTCTTTTGAGAGCGTCGTTAACGATCGTCTTTGGTTGGTAATGAGGAGGGGGGGAGGAGGGGCTTTTCACTCGACGCAACGACGACTTGCGAATAACGATCGCTACTGCGGTCGTTTTTATGCCGATTCGCATTCTCAAAGCGACTGCACAGCCTGTGTAAAACCGGAAGAATTCCAAAATGATCATGGAAAACCCGGAAAATTCACGAGAAACAGTGACGCGGGAAGTTCAGACCTGCAATGCAGTTTATTCTAACAGAATTTCTGTGCATCCAAATATTCTCGTAACAGCCTACGCAATATATTTTTGAAGTCTTGGATCCCGAGAAATATTGTACGTTGTGAAGAAGTCTTGCAATTAGAGAATTTTGTACCTCGAATTGTACACTATTTTCAGAATAATAGTTAGTACTGAGTGTTGGTACTATTTTATTAGTAGTTATTTTATTAAATACCGAAAATTACAAAACTTGAGCCAAATCTTCTCTTTATTCGTTTGAAAAACCTGGATAAGTCAGAGGTATTTGACCTAGACATTTTGTAGCAACTCCTGCTAATTGCCATTCATGCTAATTTTCGCTCACTTTTTAAGAATTTTATTTTTTCTTGTGGTTTTTTATTATTATTGTAATCTATGGTATTGTCTGCCACTTTTGGTTGAGAGCTATGCAACTATTTGCTTTCAAGTATATTTAACACATCGACAAACATATATTCAAGAGAATCTGTTGAGAGTCTGTGTTGAGGATTTTGAAATGTCATTGCACTGCTCAAAAGTACATTTAACAGATTCAAAAAAATTATATATGTTGAGTGATTGGAAGTTCAAAAACTTCTTCCTTAATGTTGTACAGTTTAACTTCGTTTTTAAATCTTTGAAAATTATCAGAATGAAAACTAAATTTTTTCTTACTATATGTGCATAAAAGCATAAAAGTTTGTTTTGACAATCATTAACTTTTGTTTACTGCGTAATGTATGGATAGTGCCTATATAATAAAATAAAATCTTTTATAAAGAAGTAAAAGTTGAAGTCGTCAAGTTGTTCGGAAATAAGTGATCTAAATTATTCAAGTGTTGGTTCGTGGCTACAGTGAGCCCCTACTCGATCGTATCGTATAATTTATGAAAAGTGGGTCCTGTACGATAATCGCAAGCAAAGTGGACAGTAATATTCTAACACTTTGCAAAACCAAGATTGAAGCCACTCAGAGTTCTCCTCTTAGGATGGTGGACGACACCGGGTCTTGTTGGTTTCATTCTGCCTCCTGTTAAATGTTACCGCCATTTTGGTACTATGTATAAATTGACGAAGATCACCAACAGTTGTGTAGAAAGCAGCCATCGATGGTCGGTAGGAAAGGTTCCTCCACTCTTGGCAGACAGCACCAAAACCTCACGTCAAACAGTTACAAAATAGAAGCTGAGTGACAGGTATAAAGTAATCCCACACTCTAATATTCACCGGACTTGCTTAGCTTCATCAGAGTGCCACACGTGCATATAGCTCACTTCCTGAAGGACATGGTGGCAGTATTAAAATACCCGAACAGTACACGAAGGGCCTTCGTTGACTTCCTTACCTCACAGGATTAATGTTTCTTCAGGGATGGGATCGAGATCCTTGTAAGTTGCAGACGGAGATTTAGAATTATGCAGTTACGTTTGCTCCATTTCAAAACTTGGTAGTTTTGTGAGGTACGAAAGCAGTGAATCATTTCCTAGCAACCTGATGTAAGGCTTTCAGTTGAGGGAAGATATTTCAAGGCGATGTTCAGAAAGCTTCTGATTGCAACAAGGGCGTCAGGTTAGGTGTTTAACTGGAAATGGTGTACAGGCAGCGAATGGATGTCCTCGTACGATGGCGATAGGTAGCTTGTGGAACGTATGCCCTCTAGGTCAACATTGCCGTGTTCCCTATTTAGCTCTAGTGGTTGATTAAGAGGGGCTATCATAGACGTTGCTGTGCTTTTTAAAACAAATAATGTATCTTTGATAGTTCCCAATCTGTTATTGAGCATCGTACTAAGCTCTGAAGACATCGCATTCATTGCAAGTCACTTCGTCCATCTCCTAGACACGCGTGCTTTTTTTTTTTGGGGGGGGGGGGGCACGTTTTGTTGTCTCCATCGGAGAAGCTGGTGTTGGCGACTTTCATTTATTTTCTGCACTACCTTGGGTGGCGTTCTGACAAGCCCATCGGACGCATCGACCGACAGGCGTCTCCGGAGAATTATTTCAAAAATACTTTGAGTCGTAAGTAGACACATCCGATTCTCGCGAGAAGTGTTCCTCTCTAGTTATATTTCAGAACACTCTTACTCGAATTCACTTTCACGATTGGATGGTCGCAACTGCCGCACGTCTTAGGTGCCTCCCTTGTGGATCAAAGACGTCCAATACCGAAGTACCTTGATTGTAATTGGCTCATTCAAATACCACACCTTCTTCTGACGGAGTCACGCGGCCAATAACCAAAAAGAAAACTGCTGTGTGCAAATAGGATGTTGATATATATCCTGCGTGGAATCCTTTCGCGAAAATCAGGTTTCCCTTGAAATGAGTTGCTTCACTCGTGCACACACTAAATCTGAATCAGTGAGAATTTCACTGTTCCGATCAGTAAAACGTATCTGACTGATACATCAGCCACTTCAGTGAATTTAACTTATGAACCAGTGAAAAAATGCCATACTACTTTCATTGATTGATTCAATGACATTTCTCACTGATTCGTCAGTCATTTTTTTCACTGTTTACTCAGTAGTTTATTTTTTGACTGATGGACCTGTGAAACATCTCGGCTACTTCATCTCCGTCTCTAATTATTTTTTAATTATTTTCTGTGAAACTGTATGTAAAAATGGTCATTAAATAACTTGTAATAACGACGAATAAACGAATAAAACTAATACAAAATACTGTCAGAAATGCGTTTCTTCTTTCAAAACGCCATTTTACGAGTGAATATGAACACACAGCCTTTCATTCCTATTGTATGTCTTTGATTTCGATTCCATGTAATCGTCATAACGCTCTGTTTTAAGTTTTAAACTGTATTTAATGTTTTAACAATCCTAAAGGTACCAATCAAACCAAACACGAAAAGTACGAGCACACAACTTCAAACAACGCAATTTCGCAGCCGAATGATAACACATGCATTTGTCTCCCATACTTCAACTTGGGGTGGTAGCTCGGACTAAGGTGGCGGCTTAGTCGAAAGGTGCGCGAGTACAATCTCGGCCAACTGCGAAATTTTTTTAACTTTTTAAATACGGTAAATTGCACAATATAAATAGTAAACTATTGTAAATATGTTTATTTCACGTAATTATTTGGCTACATTCAATAAAAGCAATATTTTATTCGCCACTGCAGTCAATCAGTGAAATTTTCTCACAGAAACAATCAGTGGTTTTCCACTGATTCTAAGTGGAGTCATTTTCACTGATTAGAGTAGTTCAATTTCACTGCGAATCAGTAGTTTCCCACTGATTCGAATTTAGAGTGCAGTTAGCTTATTATATTTGGATTGTTACATAATTTTTAAGTTTCATTTACCGTTGATATTTGAGAGGAGAAAGTAGCAGGAAACTATTATTACTGTTGGTATGAAAAGGAAAATATTGAAAAATAATTAAATAACTATTTTCTTAATTGTGTTTCACTGAAATTACAAACTGGAATCGAAAAAGGTACCATATCCTCGTATAAGTGTATCATGTTGACTTAACAGCCATTCAAAATTTCACGTAAAATGAATGTTATTCACACTATTTAAATATTTTAATGCTATCAACAATAGAAATCTCTTATTAAAGTATAAATAAGATTAAAACACAACTATTGGTAATCATTATTCCTGCATCTGAACTAGCCGCGACTTGGGAAATTTAAGTAGTTACATTTAAATAAATCTGAGCGCTATAGTAGTACCTACTTTTAGTTTTATATAAATCTATTTATGGAGGAAATAGGGCTGCGGGTTCTTGCAGCATTCCTTGTTGTGTAGGCCTAATATACATCATGATATTTTATTTGTGCTTGTTATCTTTTTGCACGAATTATACAACTCATAGATAACTAAAAAGGCATTTATACCCGGGGAGGTAACACCATAGTGTATAAACAGTTTGTAAACGAGATATTGACGATTCGAATCTTCAAGAAATAATTCTGACTCTGCAAAGTGTAGTTAGCTTATTCTACGTAACTGTAGTACCGCGAAATAATTTTTATTATTTATTTTTTTATGCCTTTCCTTCAGGAAAATCAAGGAACCTGTGAATTTCAGCTTAACATTTTTCCACCTTGCAGACTACTAATTACTTCGAAAATTACACAAAGCACGGAGAAACTAGAATTTCGTTCCCCTATTTACCTTTTGAAAGGGTCCTCGTGACAAATTACAAAGATGTCAAGGATTGAGACCGCAAGCAAGCTGAGGTCCCTAATTACTACTGGCTTTATTTTCTTCTCTACAGTGCTTGATCAATTTACCTGTTTGTGCTGGTGGCGGAAGGCTAGGAAGGGCTAATAATTAATTGACTCGTGATACTCTTTTCTTTATTTCTGGTTTGCTTTGTATAGCCATTAGTTTATTTATCCGGCGCCTTTGAATGAAATTTAAAATCTCAAGCGTGGATGTTCGCAAGTTTTCATTCTAAATGTCTTCAGTAATAGTCAGATTCATTACGAAGAGAAAATAACGAACACGAGATTTGCGTTAATGTTTCAATGTTGTGCCATTTCTTCCTACATTCATAAACTGATAGCTCCAAGAGAGTTGAATTCTTGCGCACAACACTTATGTAAACGAGTTTGTATAGAGACTAAAAATGGTTATAGGCTATTCACGATAAAGTGAGCACTTTTGAAAACCCTCTCATTTGGAATAATAGTCAATAAATATATGTTATTTTACCCTTAGACGTTAACTTCCGAGAGCGGTGGAGTATAGACACTGTGTTTATTACTTACATGGCAATATTTATTTTAAAAGGTGGTTAAAGGATAACACATGGCTGAAAGGAAAAAGTTTCTAGGGCCTAAAAATTGCTCACTTTACCGTGAAAAGGCTATACTTATTTGCAACAAGCTGGCGTCACAAATGTGAGCATCAAAGTCATATCATGGTCAATCATGATATGACTCTGCTGCTCACAAAAGCGCGACGTAGAGTACCCCAACGTTTGTGACGTTGTGGTTCTGTCGCTTAACAGGATATAGCCTATTGCAACAAGTCAGTATTAAATTTATGAGTTCTGTGTTATAATGCTGTTACTACAGCTTTCCACTGTGTATTGCTAGAAGGGTGTGTGCCACAGACTCTTACAATCCACTTTGGTGTGATCTTGTGCGTAATTATAGAATCGGTAACATTAAAAGGTGGTTTGTAGGTTCAGTGCCTTTATAAAATCAAATGGTTGGAAAATGCTACCGAAATAAACAAATCAACATATATAGAGAAATTAAAAATCTAATGTTTTGTCGAAATACTGAGTAAGAGGGTATATCGCAAGTATATTTAAATAATTTTTGCAAATATTGAAGCTCACATTTGCAACATTCATTCTAGTAAACTCGTAAAATAATCTAAAAAGTTTGCGCACTATTGATTGCTATTATTTAGTCGCTTCAGTACATCAATAATGCCAATTAGGTATCTTAAATTACATTGTTGGACTCCGGGAATTGAACCATCAATACTCTGGTTACGTGACGAGCATATCTACCATTGCGCTGCTGCAGTCCCATGCAAAAATGGTTTGGCTCTAGTTACGTCGGGAAATCCAGGTAGAGACAGAAATGAAAAAGGCAGAGAAAGAGAGAAATGGAGAGAGTCAGTAGAGTAGCAGAGAGAGCAAGAGCGCACGAGTTAAGAGTGGTAGCAAGAGTGTACGAATGTTAAGAGAGTGCGGGAGTGGCACTGAGAGAGAGGGAGAGAGAGACGTATTGAGAGGAAAGATATATATTTACCCAGTGTGGGGGAAAGAGTTGTGAAGAGGTGGAAAGAGTGAAAGAGGAGTTTCTCGAGAGAACGTTACAACCAACGGCAATATAGGACACGTTTTCTAGGTACGAAAAACCGAGTTTCGACCCCGCTGGTAATAGAATCTGGTTCGCCGAAGATAGAGGTCGGGAATTTGAGGCAATAGTGCATTCGAGCACGGCAACTGTTATTTAGTGTTGGGGGAAACGTGTTGGCGCACGGTGAGATGGCCACAAACCGAGGGTTCGAGATACCCTACATCCTGTTGTATTGTCGGATATGATTGACAATGATGTCCGTGGAACATTGCGGAGCGGGAAGGGTGGGAGGGGATTGGCGGGAGGCCAGACCGAGAAGGCGCTTGTTGGAGGGTGTTGACGCTCAATTGGCGTCATTATTCCATCCGCGGACTGAGAGGCCCGTGATTGATAGGACGCCCCTCCCCGCCTCTACACAGTGTGGACTCTGCGGCCGCCATCACCCTTCCCTTGACAACACCGCGGAAGTGATTCATTTGGCACCCGTGCGTACGACGGCTGGGGTTTTTTTTTTTTTTTTTTTCCGCACGCAAGCCGCACCGCGTCGCGAGCAAAGAGCGCGCCACGAGACTGGTATGGCCATCTGTGGGGAAACCTCCGAACACACATTTCACTTTTTTAATCAAACCTTTTAAAATAATCACCCCATGTATGACGTGTTTAGGTGTTTCCTAAATATGTCGGTGTATCACAACCATTTTATACTTGTGTTAACTTACAAGTAACTAGTTTTTGTTTAAGTTTAACTTTTTATTTATATTATACCTATAAATTATAGTAGTTAATTTATAGCTAACATGAATGAAAACAGTGAGAAAATAGGTGCGTTGGTAATGCCTAGTACAAAATAGTTCTTGTGGATATATTATTACACTGAGTGCGCAAGAATTCTGTGCCTTTCCCTTAGGTGTCATTTTCTAAACTCGGCTAAGCTTTTTTTATACGAGGTGGAGGAATATCCAGGAAGTAGAACTTTAGCAGGCCTTCGGAAAAGTTCGAAGTAACAGTGAATGGACTATGGTGGCTGTTCGTGGTTAATTGAAGACTTTGGAATGTTCTGCTTAGAATCTTCTTTCCTTCTCATTTTGCGCCCTTCTACCACATGTAAAATAAATCGCCATGCGTCACCCAAGTGAAACGGTGAAATTTGTAGAAATGAAAATGTGTTAATAATAATACTCGAATTGTGGGACCGCGGTGGTGTATTGGCTAGACTACTCGCGGTGGTCGCTCGTGGATTTCCGCATGTGGGAATCGTGCCGGACGAGGCCGCTCGTCGGTGGGTTTTCTCGGGGATATTCAGTTTCCCCGCCCTTTAATTCTGGTGCTGCTCCATCCTCATCGGCTCTCAAGGCCTCGATGTTAAGAGCCGCCCAAATCTCTTCTCACTCTTTCACTCACGAGTATAAAACATACCCTGACTGAGTAGCCATAAGTTTAAACATTAGACTCGTGAAAACAACGCCAAGTTTTAAAACTATTTTCATATACTCGCTGCTAACTTATCTGACAGGCTGCATGTTGCAGGTGTGTAGTATAGCGTGCATGTTGAAATAGGCAGTGATCTTTCACAGAGGTTGATCTTGTAATTGCTCACATTAACTGTGAACAGTATTTGCATCCCTCAAATACCAGTGGGTTTAAATACTACCGAGGTGTGTAAAGATTACAATAATTTATTGACACCCTCCTCACACTGTACACTCAACATCCTGCTACTTCCCATCAATGCAAGCACTTTCAGCGACGGAATTGTATTTCCGGACACATTGTGATGCGACTGTCGCTCCTTTATAGAGGCCTAATTTTAGGGAAATATCTGATAATAGTCTATAGATATTAAAATAGAAAACTGTACTTTTTCATTTTTATATATATTATATATACATTTTTTTACATTTTATTAATTTCTTATGTAAAATCGACTTTTGAATCGCATTTCCAAAATGATACTGCTTAATTTTATTTAACCTAGCAATAATTTATGCAATGACGAACTTAAATGCAATTTGAAAAAGATAAACTGTAAAATTTGGTTAAGTGGAAGAGAAAAAACACTACCCCGAACTTCGTCACAATATTTATAAAGATGTTGTCTTATCTAACTCACTATTGTGCCTACGGCCCATGATGGTGGTATTTTTTTCCGTACAGTATAAAATGTTTTCTACAATGGCGTAAATCGACTCACCTTTCATCTAATGTAGAATTTGATCTGGGATAGAGGGCGATGAGTTCTCTCTCCATGAATTTTTTTTTCTTCAGAAATAGTAATGGCAATGTTAAAATAATAAGTTACCAATAATGATGCGTGCGTGTGCAGATACCTGCAAAATTTGTTTTCTTCTGCAATAATTTTGCATTGTTTATCCGCACATACTGTTACATTCCTTTTTTTTTTTTTCGCCAGAAATTTAAAAAAATCTTTTTCGTTGTCTTTGGACCAAGTACGTGTATTCAAAATCAAACAAGATGTTGAATGCATGATATAATCACAAAAGAAAAATAAGGAAACAATTCGTGTTCTTATAAATAATCCTCCAATTTTTGTAAACAGCAGCGCAAATTGTCTCTCAACTATTAAAACGAATAATTGCTCAAGAACAGTTATACAGATTAAAAGTTACTGAGGAGGATCCGGGTTTAGTTCTAAGTGTAGTATATTACTAATTGTTAATAACAAAATTCATATCTATCTAAATGTTAATTTTGTTAACACATATGCAGAGAAAAAAAAATGGCTACCCTTGTTATAATATGTGAAAATATGTTCTTGAAAATGTAAATTGGCTCGAAAAAGCATTCGCATCTCTCTCTCTCTCTCTCTCTCTCTCTCTCTCTCTCTCTCTCTCTCTCTCTCTCTCTCTCTCTCTCTCTCTCTCTCTCTCTCTCTCTCTCTCCCAGGTCATTGATGTCACCACTTCCTTTGGAAACACGAAAGATATATACTTATAAAGTGACCTTCCGTCAATGTCGATCATAGTTATGTCTTTACACGACGCAGAGTGCTATGTTGTCGGTGGCACGAGGAAATATATTATTGCTTTCTTTACTGCCGGGGGAAAAAATAGTTTCTGGTAGTATAGAGGCCACGAAAGAAGCCATCACAATATTTCTCTAACTAGTTCTTACTTTCCTTTCATTGTCTCATGGCATGGCTTCTGCTTCTAGGTTATCAGTGTCAATTTTCCCAATTTTTTAACACTTTTCATTAACAAACCCTTATGTACTTTCTTCCAACAAAGCAAGATATAAAACATTTCCTTTAGAGCTATTCCGTTGCTGCTTGCAAATCTGCTCTCAAAGATGTAACGAGGGATTCAAAGTATGGAATAAATATGGCAACCCTAAAGTATCAGTAAGAATTTGATATTTCAAATTATTGCTGTATACCTGCTTTCCAGCAAGCCTCGGTATTTTAATAGTAATATCGAGTTTTTCACACACTCCTCCAACAGCAGTAAACATTTCTGTTAACTTCGCTTTTGTTTCATTTCGGTGTTTCTCGAAACTCTAAAGCAGATTATTTTGTATATAACTATTCACAGAATGCATGCCACTATCCACAGTCTGCGACTGCAGCTTGCAGTGGCGCCTGGTGAAGTGTTGCAAGGTAAGCTGGTGTTTGCTTATACTGCTGAGACAGCAGCCACCGTGCAGCCTAGGGGAAACTGAATGCATTCTGACCACTCACTCACAAGCGAGCAGCAGAGGGTCCATTACACGCGTCCTGCGGCGTCAGCTGTCAAGCTACGTTTTACTGGTGGAAGTGTGAACTAGCAAGCTACGTAGTACAGCACAGAGGTAACGCCAGCTTACCTTGCAACAGTTCACCACACGCCACTGGCAGCTTGTTTGCAACAGGTTGAAGGTACGAGGAGTATCTTGACGTGACTTCCAAATGGATAGCAAAGACCATTGGAGGTGTCGCAATATCAAACTGAAAAGTGTACTGCAATGTGTATTTTGACAGTCATTTGTGTCCGATTAAAGTTCCCTCCCACAGAGCTTCCTTTGTCGCCAATAAATGTTGTGAAAATAAGATAATAACTTATACTTTTCAGTTCATCATGTGTTGAACAGCCAGGGGAAGCTTGTCACAAGTTTTTTACAAAAAAAAAAAAAACACTTTCTCTGCTTCTCTGTAAACTGCTGTTACCTCGTAGTCCGGATAAATATATTCTCAGTTTTTTCACACGTTTTGACACAAACCTTTTAAAAATCACCCCATAAATGTGTTTTGTTGTTTTCTAAATATGTCTCGTATCACAGTTTTTTATACCTCAATTTACATACAAGTATCTTATTTTTGATTAAATTGATCTATTATATTTTGGATATAAATTATAATATTTAATTTGCGATCAATTCTACTGCACAAAGGACGCCTGAGGGGTGTATCTGAGTTCGAAAGAGATGGAGGTCTTAATATAAAAATAAATAAAAATCTAAATTTGATTTCTAATTTATTCACTCCGCTATTATTGATAGCATTAAATTATGTGTCTCTACTTTAACTGTTTTTATTTAACAATGAGTGCAATATTTAATGTCTATTTAAACTCTAATTAAGTCCTTATAATTTGTCTCTGTGTGTTACAGTCAGATAATTCATACTAATTTTTAACACTAGTTCAGTCTATCTGTTGCCATCATTTATAATGTATTTCACTCACGCATCTAGTCCAATAGTCCAGCCTGCCAGCCGCGTCCTTCACTGCTTGGCACTCGCAGTCGCAGACTTCCCTTCCGCTGGTCGCTCATTCTTCCATCGCTCGGAACTCAGCCACTCATCAACTCCAACTCAACTCACGGCCCGAAGGCCTGCCGCAATATTTATAGTGTTGCCCTGGCCATCCCGAAGGTTCTACGCATCCCGAGCCGCGTTGAGAGAACGAGATAAGTATTCCAGAGCGTTCTTCAGATAAACGCAATGTAACCAGAGTCCGCGCGCGGCGCGCGCCTGTAATTCGAAACCCGTCATTGTCTTGCCTCCGCCGCCGCTATCATATAACGGCTTTCTGTCTTCTTCGCTCGCTCGCACGGGATGCGAAGCAGTGAGCACGTAACAAAACTAATAAAAATAGGGAGAAAATAGGCGTGTCGGTAATGCCTGGTAAGAAATAGTTCTAATACCAAATATTACTAAAGCGAGTGCGCACAAATACGTTGTTCCATTGGTGTAATTTTCTAGACTCGGCTAATATTGGTTTGCATGAGGAGGAGAGATATCCTGGAAGTAGAACTTTAGCAGTGTGTCAGAAAAGCTGGAAATAACCACGACTGGATTATAGTATTCCTTATCTCTTGCACAGCATTCAGATAATTGACAAATACAAAATGCGAGTGCAGGAAAGTTAGGTCAAATTGCAAGCTATCTGAATTTATCATATATAAAACTTTTATCAAAACACCAGATGTAACTTGGTTAAGGGTGCCTCAGCCCTCCCCCTTCCCCCTGCTACCCGCCTACCTAACGGGTCCCCTTGGACAGAGCGTTGTAGCGATACAAGTGCAGTCCTGAACAAATTATTTTACGTTGCAACGTCTAAAGCTATATATTTATTTGTGACTCTAAGGACCAATTATGATTGTATTGGTTTGGTCCGTATGTTCCCAGGGATGAACACAGTAGCACGGCATTGACCGCGGCTTCGAAGGCTCGGGTGAACTCGCCCTATGAATGTAGCGTATTTCAATCACATCGGGAGTCATTGCCTTTCAGTGCGCCTCGGCGCCACTCCATCTCCCTCCCTCCCCCCCCTCCCTATCACCCTCTCTATCACCATACCTCCTCTTACCCTACTTCCCTCTTGAGCTCGAGCTACCGGTATTGTTCTCACTTCGCCTCCGTGCACAATGCTCTTTTTTTTTTTCTCTCTCTCTCTCTCTCTCTCTCCCCCTCTCTCTCTCTTTCTCTCTTTTTGTGTTAGCGGGCACCAGGGATCGGTGACCTACATACGGACCATACATGTTCGAATATGTATAGCCTCTCGGATGGCTGAAAAATGGCCGCAGGTTGTTCGCGCCCAGCGATGCCTGGGAAAATGGAAATGCTGCCATCAAGCTATGCGGCAGTGGCAGGGGGAAAATTAATTCGTCGTTTACTTTTGAAAACCAATTTAATTGCAGTGAATTGGATAATTGCTGAATTACAAAAAATAAATTATAATCACATTTTGTTTTTAGATCTAAACAAAACCTAGCTATTCCCGGATATTTGTAGTTTTTTCTTTGTGTGACAATTTATTAATCAAATGTTAATCTGTTCACGTAAAATGAGCTTTTTTTTGTCGATATACATTTTTGGTGCCTTTTTATGTAAATATGTTCCAAACATAAAATTTCTAGGTACTGAGTGTAGTGAATGGTAGAGTTTTTTCAATGCATTGTCGCATTATAGCACAAGATATTCTTTTGCTATTACAGGGTTAGCAAATAACTGGGGTTTTTGCACGAGTGCATTCGGTTACGAATGCAAAATTTGCTCCTAACGTTCTACCGGAGTGTCTTCTTTTTTTTTGCAAAGTGTTGGCCCTAATAGGCTAAATTCTACCCTGATTGTATACACAGCAAAATTATTGCAATGAAAATACTTGTAGTACGAGTATGTGAAACGAACACGTCCATCCTGCGTATTTGATTCATAGACGGAAACACAAACACGAGATAAAAATTATAGCAAACAACACGCATGATAGAATTAATTACTGTTAACTTATAAATGGACAGAAAGTAAACGTAAATTTCTTAACCTCTTCGGAAAAAAAGAGGAAATATAAAATGCGCTGGCAGCGAGCTACTCGGTACTTGCTGAAATGAGCAAAGTATTGTTTTTAGTGACCACGAATATATTAACTTTGTGATTGAGTTGAACTTCAGTCTTAAATTACAGTTCTCCAAAAATTTTCATTTGACGACGAACTTTTTCGGTTTGTTTTCCGACGATTTCTGTGATAGCGTTCCATCCCCTCGACACTGTGATTGGTCCGAGTGAACTGGTGCTCACAAAAACTGTTTATAACGACGACAGAGAAAATAAAATTATAAATGTCGGCTAAGATAGAAACGGAAAGAAACGTGCACACCAATCGGTGCGTTCTGTATTAAATACAGTTATGTCATGGCTTGGTCCCGTAAAAAATTTTCATACTGGAGTGATTCGTATTTTGGGGAAAACACACGTAGAACTTCCAGTTACATTACACGAACGTGTTTTATTCTGGTATACTGTTTTTAATTGTTAGCTATCCGCATTATGCTGTGAGTAATAACTAAGAACCTTATAGAAAAATAATTATTTTGAATATTTGTTAGCTGCTTGTCATTTGTCGTCCTAATCTTATGTCCTAATTTAGAACAAAAATTCTGTTAAGTGTGCACCACCATTAATTTTTTTTTTACGAACACATTAAACCGTTATGGGGATTTTTTTTGTTTGGATGGTTTTGCACTGTAGTAAGTAGTGTTTAAAAAAATGTCGAAAAAGGACGAATAAAAACCTCGTAACACGAATTCTTACCAATTTTAAATTTCAAGCAGTTGTAATTTCTTAATAAATAAAAGAACGAAACTGTTGTGAATATATGAAGAATACTGATAAATACCCAGAGTACTAGCAATACTGTTTAAGAAAAAAAATAAACTGAAAAGTACAGCGAACTACCAGAATTGATGACGTGATTTTAACCGTAAGTTATCCCTCTCTTGCTTGAAGGTTTCCTTTCTCGCGAACTTGTAAGATGTACGACTCCGTCGAGAATCGAATTCAAGGCGCCTTGGTTGCAAGGCAATAAACGGCCAAGATTGGTCGGGTGGTACGAGGGTAGGATAAGCCGGCATTCCTTCTCTCTCTCTCTCTCTCTCTCTCTCTCTCTCTCTCTCTCTCTCTCTCTCTCTCTCTCTCTCTCTCATACCCCCTTCCCCGTCTTGACAGCGTTATTGGTGGATCTCGCCACTAGTTTCGCAGAAACACCTCGGTTCCACGTGATATGGGTACGCATTAGTTCCTTCCTTACTTTGGGATCGAATTCCTGGATGAATACTAAACGAAAGTAGACTCCAATATTCAGACCAGAGTTGCCAACCGTAAGGACGTGTCCCTATTGTAGGCATTTTGATATTTTTTTGGGTTCCTGTAGGGACAGATAAAAATTTTCAGGGAGAATGTAGGGACATTTCAATAATATTTAAATGTGGGTTCAGAACTCTTTGATTCCGTTTTAGTGATGAATTCTTCCCTTGCTGCTCGCGAAAAAGGTCGCAGATCATGTGATGTAGACGAGCAACATGTTACTCCCCACAACATTCCAACGTAGGCTACGACTTTATGGAAACGTATCAAGTTGTCCTGGGTTATATAAAGTAAAAGCAAAGTATGCTGAAGTGAGTGCCGAAGTACTTTATTGAGTTTTATTGTTACGTGGAATGAATTTTTATACTTTTAAATTTATCTTACGTACATTTTAATCTGTTGTAGGGACATGTCTCGCCAAAAAATTGTAACAAGCCTACGGCGCCACTACTCCCGTTTTATTTAGTGCTTCTGCAGGTGTTCAGCGATTATACAGCAGGTAGGGATGTTGCCTGCTGCTCTTGCAGTAATTATGCCTTCCTAGACCGCGAGATTGTTTGCAGTGTACTTGTGAACTGGAGTCTATGTGATTAGCCCTTACGCCGCTGAGAAACGAGCGGAACCAGACTGCCGCCCATGTCTTGCCCTTCAACACGTGTATGATTCACCCTAAATTCTAGGTTAGTTCGATGTTAAAACACGGCTAGCTCTGTGATTTCAGTACACGCACAGGCGCTGCGAGGCGAATTACCAGCTCCAGCCTGGATCGGCCACAGAGTACTTCAGATTACAGAGGTGAAACAGCTGTTCGTACCGGGGACTCCCACCACACACCATCAAAATAATTGTGTCACTGGTCAGCGCCAAAAATATTCAACGTTGTTCGCCAGTCAGCGCCTGGGAACATACTCGCCAGCTGACAATCCAGCCAATAGGGAACATTTCGAAGCGCACAGTAGCCAATCGTGTGACACAAGGCCCAGTTCCCAGAGCCACACACAGCCAATCAGAGATTGGGAAGGCCCACTTAAAAGGAACCGCCACTTCCATTTTGCCTCTGTGCTCTTGTCTGCTCTGTAATTTGGACTAGCTCCAGTCAGCCGACGGCCATTCTGATAACCTGCTGGTCTTCAGATAATCGTGGTTCAACACAGGGGCTTGTTGTGAAGTGTTGCAGGGTAAGCTGGTGCTTGCTCACTGCTGTACGTTCTCGGTGCACGAAGCGGGAGCCAGTAACCATCGTGCAGCCTAGGGGAAACTGAATGCATCTCGACCACTCACAAGCGAGCAGCAAGGGACCCATTACACGCCTCCTGGTCAGCTGCCGAGCTACGTTTCAGTGCTGGAAGTGTGAACTAGCAAGCAACAGGATATGGCACAGAACTAACACCAGCTTACCTTGCAATAGTTCACCACATGCCACTGGTTCAACAGCGTATGGCGGGATCAGTATGTGTGGTCGTCCGAGGAGCGCCTTGTAGCCGAAGGCGCACATCAAACACTAGGTTGGGACTACATATGGCCATCACAACGTTAGGCATGGTGGTGAGGTGGTGTCGACCAGGTACTCCATCCAACCTGTCCCGGGCTGACTGGGACACCAGGCACAAGCGGCCCGTTACAAGCTTCAGTCAGTCGGCAAGACATCGTAGTTACAGTACACAGCATAGTGCTGATTACGGCTGAATCTGTGGCGCTATCGCCATAGGGAACGTCGAGAAACTGGCAGTAATAAATAAATAAATATCCGACTAAATCATTGTAAAAGGGAAACGGCATCATTGCGGAGTGGGCATCTCCCACGGGTGAGTCTACTCCGGATTTGCTTCTGTGTTATCGCTTGTTCTGTGCTATGATCGTGCCCTGCCCTGCAGTCAGACGGGACGGGTAAGAACAGCCTTGACAACCACTTCTCTTCAGTCATCGATGGTCGTGGCCCAGTTTGGCAGATTGCACTATTATCTCGCGAACGTGATGTTGATGTACCGACCGCGCAAAAAGTTTTGATCGAGAATTTATGTTCGGTGTTGCAGCCCCTGCTTCAGACGCGGTTTGAGATATCTTAGAACAGAAACTTGAGTGTACAGCTATAGTTAAGATATTATATTTAAAATTTGAAACCTAGCTCGAGTTGAAAGATTACCTTTACATAAAATATTATGTAGAAAAGCATAATACTAATGTAGTTGCTTCTTAGTCTTATTTGCCATAAATAATTTCGCGCAAGGAATTAAATTGTTTGTATACATATGCATACACAACTGAACTTAGGACACTGTTTTCAAAATTTAATGGGATACATCGTTTTACAATATATTAAAATTGTGGTAGGTTGAATTTAGTCTCTCAGACGGTCAGAACTGTCAAAATCACATGTTCCAACTGCGGCGTGGCATTTGTTTACATTATGGTAACCTTATTCGAAACCACGTGGTTTTACAAGTTACGGAAAAACAGCTTCAAAATATTGCTACACAAGAGAATATTACTGCGCAACTCGCATGAGCTTTCTATTCCTTATTTCCTGTGAGGTCGAACCCATGAAGTTGTTGCATGTTATGGCCCTCTAAATAAGAACCACTCTTTCCATTGAAGAAACCGGGTGACTTTCTGACTGTAAGTGGTGGGTTACATAATGGACAAATTTATATAGAACTCTTTCAGGTAGACGATTATTTCCGCAGAAGTATGCAGAATTTTCATTTTATACACACATCTGCGTTCACTGAATATCATGCACATTTAAATATGTCTTTCATAATTGAAATTATTTAAACTGTAGTGTTACATTCAGTTGAATGCTGGTTAAACGTAAATAACTACATTTGACAGCATAGTTGAAAACATAATTACATAAAAACAATTTTTTAGCTGTAGTGTATTCTGTTCGCGCCTTAAACTTTTTATTTTAAATGTAGTGTACTAATAGTAGTTCTGAATAAAACGTTCTTGTGGTTTTTTCCGAACTCCGGATCAGGATAAATTCTCCACGTGTGAAAATAGTTTGTCTGAAGTAAACAAGACTTGAAAAATAGATCGCGACACAAATTATACAGCTAACAAATTTCTAGTAAACTTCCTAAACTGTAATGGAAGTTTTTTAATCTATACATGGTATAGGAACAGTACCGTATAGCAGGCTGCAAATACAGGAATGTGTTGCATTGCTACTATACAAATTTGGAAACTCCCCTATGCATTTGACTCTTTCCTGAGCAAATGTAGAAACGCTACAATTGGTGTATGGGGAAAAACTTTTATATCATTCGCTTTTACTCACTATACGTATACACTGATATGGTAAATTTGCGAATAATTTCTTAAGGGTGTAGTGATCCGGTGTATGGATGCTAGTGTCTCAAAATTCCTGGTGCTCCATTTTTTTCTCAAGTTATCGTAAAAAACATGTTAAAAATTATTATTACTCTTCTCTTCTTAAAGGTAAGGAAGTCCCAGAGAGCGAGAGAGAGAGAGATAGTGTGTGTGTGTGTGTGTGTGTGTGTGAGAGCGTGTGTGTGTGTGTCACGGGTAAACTGTGATTTGACGTGACGCACTTAAAATTTTGTAAATTTGTTGCGGAACTGCTAACGCTTCCGAAATGCCATTGAAAACGAAGTAATTTTTCCATTCTTCAGATAAAAATCGATAACCCGCAGATGCGATAAGCGTGCCAGAGCGCATTTACGCAGAGCATCTTCATTTCGAACTAGATGGGTGACATTGATGTGTCTTGCAAAGAAAAATGCGTGCATTTTACTAATATATATATATATATATATATATGATAATATTTACAAGATCGCATATTATTAATATTTTTTTCATTTTATATGCAGTAAGCAATTACAAAATATTCTTGTCACACCTCCCCCTCTAGCAGTGAAGTATTATTTCATACTCGGTTGTTAATGTGATCAAATACGAATTTTTAGTTACGATTAAAATGGCGATTAGAAACTGGGAGTGGAAAGAATCAATTCTACAAACTATTTCACCCTCCTTCGATGCGGTATAATGGGATAGTTACACAAAGCGCATTTGTAAAACATTTTTCGAGTGTCGAAATATATGAAATGGATGTTTTCGTAATCGTTAATAATATTTCCAGTGACTGAGATGGCTGTTAAACGTTCTCCAGTGTGCCTTACGAGACCGCACACGATGTAACAAACATTTACGGCTGTACAAAATAACCGAATTTGACACAGGAAGTCTTGTGCCATATATATATATATATATATATATATATATATATATATATATATATATATATATATATATACTTTTGTGGTATATGTATCTGGAACTAATGTCGTTATTTTCGCCATAGTGTGTGAAGTTCTGTTAGTCCCGTGGTCAGACGTTGCACTTTTGCAAGACACCAAGTCAGTACTTTACCTTGCGTAAGGGCTATTTGAGTGTAACTACGTGTTTACTGCGCGAATGTAGGAACGCTATAATTAACGAATGTGTGGGAAATAACTTTACAATTCGCGCTTTCTCACTCTACGTATACGCTCATTTAGTAAATTTGCGAATCATTTTTTTAGTGTGTATCGTTGTTTTTGTCACAGTGTGTGGTGTTCTGTTAGTCCCATGGTCCGACGTAGCAATTTTTTGCAATTCACGCCAGTGCTGCACTTTGCGTTTGGCGAGGCATGCCAGTGTCGCATTGGCGCTCGATTTCATCTTCCTCAGCTCTCACTTTCATAGGTGCGTGGAATACGCGATCGCGGCCTTAAGTGAGCGAACCACTTTAAACTGACAGGTGTCCGCAAATCCAGCTTGCGGACACCTGCAGTCCCAAGGACGTGTGAAACCTGCGCCAGTTCCATCTACCCCTCTCATTTTTTTTTGTAGATGGTCAATTACTATCGGCACATTAATTCCAGAATCTCCCCGAAGCCGATTGGTTACTTCGACGTTAAAGATCGTAGTGATATTTCGTCGAAGACACCTGTAATTATTGGCCCAGTTCCAGCATCAATTCACTGCCATCAGACGAAGCAGTGTGTAAAAGAAACAGAAAAAAATACGTCGAGGATTGCAGGTGAGCGTTTTCGGTCTTTCAGCTTATTCGGCTCTCTCAGAGGATGCCAAATAACACGGCTACAAATCTTGAGTTTTCACATAATAAACTTGAGTGCATGTATGCTTATGTTAGTGGCATATCTCTAAAATTTATTTCAGTGATTGAGTACTGATTATGGCGGAACATTGCCAGAGTTTCGCATTACTACTTTTATTAAGCTTCCAGCACACGTTTCGCAGAGTAGGCTATTGAAATGAAAGAGTTTTGTTTTGTATGAAACAGCAGTCATTGCAGGACCATTTTATCCTGTTATGATGTGCAGAGAGAGAGGAGATGAATGAGTGGATGGAGGTGATTGAGGTATGGAGCAGCGTCGGAATGAAAGGTCGGGGGAAATGGGAGATCCCCGAGAAAACCCGCTGACCAACGGCATCTTCCGCACAATTCCCACGTGCGAAAATCCAGAGTGACCCGGCCGGGGATCGAACCCGGATCGCCTTGGCGGGAGGCGAGCAGGCTAATCGCTCAGCCACCGTAGTCTTTAAATGAAGTGAAGATTGCGCTACGGTGCGGTAAATGGAAGCGCCCCTAGAAAATCCGGTTCGTCTTCGATGGAGGCCCTGTACGACGTCTAGAATCTTTGAAAACGTGCCGGTATGACGTGTCATTGAAAACTTTGTGAGAGTTCGCGCGTGAGAGATGTATATTTTGTGTCCGTGGGAGGTATTATCGACATGCAGTTCTCTTGCGGCTCTTTTCAGCCCTCCCCGGCCACGCTCTGGTGATATATGATACATCGTGCTTGTACTGCGCCAACCCCGTATGTCCCTAGCCTCGGTGAGGGGGGGGAGGGGTTGAGGTCCAATCAACGGATATGTGTCGCAATCCGCTTGTACGGCTGACTGACCTTTTGGATTAAGTTGGGAAAAGGGGGGGGGGGGGGGGGGTTTGCATTGTCGCCCGACAGCAGCCATCGTGTCCGACATGAATCGTCACGCGTGAGTCAACCTTGACCCTCTGCAGTCCCGCTAAGCTGCGTTCATAGCGTGACGCTGACTGCTATTTCATGGGACACGTTCAAGAAATCACCTGCAGGTCTGATTCTCCACGCGTACGCAAGTGCGTTCAAAGGTGGATTAATCCCACATTGTTTTCAGCACGACTTCATTTTTAGTAGTCATGCAGGAATTTTAGCCTCATAGAGCATAAATAATGAATATTTAAAAATATCTTAGATACACATTCACTACGTTTGTCATTTTCTGGTCTGTAACTTTTAAGAATAAATAAGTGATCTTGTGCGAACAACTACACGTATGGTACTAGGTATAGCAGTCAAGAAATATCCGCTTCAGATAATGTGCTAAGCAGCGTTTGTATATAAATCTAAATATAAAATATGTACTGTCAGATTATAACGAAAAAATACGAAGCTCAATCTGGGGAGACGGGGATTAAACCTCCATTAAAGTCCGTCCCTACCCAAGAGACGTTTTTCCACATTTGACGCACAGCAGCAAGAGAGCGATAAAGGCCTACACACATTATGTTCATTTAGAATTACATTTACGTCAAACGAATGAATGAAATCGTAGCTGTGTATTTATTAGAGTTGAAACTGACACAACTTCGATAAACTGTGGAACGGTGATACCAAAAAGGCCATGTCCCAAATATGGAAACTGAATAAAGCTCGTGTAACTATGTGAGTAGTAAAATTACGTAGATCCTAGCCCAAGGACTGGGGCTGAGGAGCCATACGCCGTCTTGGATTTATCCTTCATCTCTACTTTTTGGTGAAGTCATCGTCGCAATCTTGTTTCCATCCGAAATTTTGTTTTTATACTTCCACCTGTCAACTTGTTTTCCATCATATGCCATCTTGTTTTTTTTTTTTTTTTTTTTTTTTTTTTCGTTTTTCATTTGTTTTTCGGCAGTTTTTTTGCTTGTATTTTTTTTTTACGTCACTGGGAGTTGCCATCTTTGTTTCTCGTCGTCTGTTAGGTGGTATTGGTGTCGCTGTGCTGAATGTATGTAAGGTCGAAATGTGATGTTCAGTAGGTGGGACTGTGGCCATTGTCACCATATTTTTGGTAAGTAAGATCAAAAAATGCTCTTAATGTGGAGTCTCGAACTATCGAACTTTGTATCGACAAGCAGACATCAAGCCTACTGAGTTATCGGGATATTTAGCGATCTGAGAGTTTCTGTTACCACAAAAATAAGAGAGATTTTATTTTAATAGTGGGTATGTTAACCTTTTATATATACATGTATATCTTAAAGATTATCTGGCCGCAGGCTGGGAACAGCTATGTATAATGGTTTTTTTTTTTTTTTACTGAGAATTAATCACATGTTATCACCATGCGAGTGTTTGCGCGTGCGGATGTGTGTGTGTGTGATTCACGTGTGGAAGAAGGATTTAAAAGGCAGAGATCCCAAGCTGGGGTTTCAAAAATGCTCAATTACTGCAAACAATGCATAACAATGACCTTTTAAGGCTGAACTCTGTTAATATGTAGGGTACTGTTCGGAATAAACTGTATAAAAGCCCCCCCCCCCCCCTCAACCAACACAGGTATATGGTAGGGGTATTTTTGTAATACCTGCATTGTATATTTATGTTTATTGTTAATTTTGTTCGGAAGTAAATGTTAGGACGTACGACTCAGCTGTATCTCGCTCGTCGTCGCAGAGTTTTGAAACCCCTCACCGCTTGAACTCTGACAGCCCTTGGTTATGTCTTTCGACAGTTCACAAATCCCTCCATTTGTTTACACGCACAAATCTTACTGGTGGCCTACCTTTCAGACAACACATATTCAGTTCACCTTGTCACTGTTTTCACATCCATCGATTATTATAACACACTTAAACTTATTAAATGTTCGCCGATAACAAAGGATGCTCCTGCAGATACTTTCTGGTCCTTGTGATCTTGAAGACAGCGTAACTTAAGTTAAAGGATTCCAGTTCAGTGACGTTTAGACAGTTAGGTATTTGTATTATGAGCTATTTGCACTGGGGGTTTTTTTTTTTTTTTTTTAGTGAAACACGGTTTGTTTGGGGACAATTAAATATTTTGGTTTTTATTATTTGGTTGCCGTAACTTTGTAAGACTGTACTGTTGCAATGAAAGATTTGTATGGCCGTACCTTCATTAACTACTTTCCGTTCTCGTAACAAAGGTGAAAGCACGACAGAGTTTCGAACCCGGAACTTTTGTTCCCGAACGCCACGTTTCAGCAGCCTCGGCTAAATTGGCTACTAAAAGAATAGGAATGTTTTTAAGTACATAAATTTATTGTGTATGACAAGTACGTAAATAAATATTTTCCAATTTTACAGCTCCATTTTTTTAGTTTCCTGTTAAACTTGTTTCAATGTGTATTGTTTGTACCATTATTATGCATGAAGAAATCTTAGTAATATTATAAATGCGAAAGTTTGTATGTTTGTTACACGATGACGTCGTTACGGCTCGACGGATTTGGATGAAATTTGTCACAGGGGCAGATTATATTCTGGATTAGCGCATAAGGTACTTTTCATCACGTAAAAAACGAACAGTTTCGTAGGAAAATATATAAAATATGCCACCAGTTTTTCCAGTAGGCGCTGGTTGGTGGTCTGTTTTTTATACTCCTTAAGGAAATTTTAGTTTTTCCGGGATGAAAAGTACCCTATGTGCTAATACAGAATATTATAGTAATAAAGAAAACAATTAAGATAGGGCACTTGGTCATTATAATTAAGGTTTGAATATTGCACGCGGACGGTGGTGCGGGTAACAGTTAGTGTAACATAACTCGTACTATTCTGACAATTTTGGATGTGCGTGTAGTACTTTCTGATCTCTGTATGTTGTACAATCAGGTGCAGAGCTCCATTGGAAACCACCCTACTTCTACCAAGTGTCAAAAGTACGTGATATTTAAATATTCTCAGCGAAGAAGGAAGACATAGAACAAAGACTTCTGTTACATGCTTGCTGGCTTGCATCGCGAGCTAAGGAGTGCGCGAGGTTTGTGCTGGTAACCTGATAATCGCGCGGCGATTCTCAAAGGCAAGCCGCCGCGTGACGCCGCGATAAGTATATCGCGACTCGCGCGCTTCTGACCTCTAGCTGATTGAATTTTTGAGGTTATCCGCGAAAGAACGTCCTGGTTCATCGCCAGCGCCTATCTCGGCGAGACTCGAGGTGCGAGGAACCTTCCAGATCGAGCCAGCGAGACTACAGGCGATTAACGGTAAAGCGAGAACTTTTTAAGATCCTACTTACTTTCAGCAAATTTATATCTTTCCACCACTTTTTAATACTAACATTACCGTGTGACTAATAAACACAATGTACATATTCCACCACTCTCGAAATTTAATGTCTGAGGCTGTAATAAAAAAAAAATATTCGGTGTTAATGCCTTTTGGAAGGGCCTTAAAAAGTGCTCACTTTCCGTGAACAGTCTATATACTTAAGCTGTGAAGGGCCTCCGAGCCGACATTTGAGAGTTGGAGAGTTTTGTAGGATCGTGCGAAGGCAAGCGAAACGACGAGCGAGCAGAGCGACGGTTGGCGACGAAAGTGACCAGCGGGAGTGAAATATGCGGACTGCTAGCATCGGTACAGTGAAGAGTAAACGTGGGCGAAACGAGTCATTTTATTGATTCGAAACATTTGGATCAACTCTGCTAGATGAGTCGACTCACTGATCCGACTCTTTAAGATTCGAGACATATCGAGGGCTGTGAACTGTATTGAATCATCAACACACACACATCTTTTCGTGGTTGTTTCAACTCGAAACAATAGGTTCGGCTCACCACGGCTCACAGAGAATCATTGATCGTTGCCGAAAAACTGTGTTGCAGTGGCATGTGATAGTCTCGAGACAAAAAATGCGAATATAGTGGGAAATTAAAATGTAATAATGTAATATTTAACGAGATTCAGAATGATTATTTTGTCACATATACACTCGTTTTAAAATAATGGCTTCCGTATGGATGAACACTATATTTATTTTTTGAATTTTTAGCAAAAAAAAAAAAAAACAGGTATATATTATGAGGATGTATTTAGAAAATGGTGCTTTCATTAAAAATGTTGTATTTAACAATGGATAATGCATTAAAAAATGCTCTATAATAAACTCTTGCATAACAAAACATCAATATTCAATAACACTAACAAAAGTAAACACAGTATTTTCAAAACAATGCTCGTACATGAAAAAACGCCATTAATACCGAGGGAAAAAAAAGCAAAAAGTGTTACAAAACATTGCTCTTTAAAAATAAAAAATATCATTAATACTTCCTGACAAAAATCAGCAATAAGTATTAAAAAATTGTTTTATGTAACAATTCTTAAATAGAAGAAAAGCAAAACAATTTAGAAAATCCATTTTAGATACTTTTTTTTTTTGTGTGACAGCCTTTGTGTAATAATTTGTCCTTAAAAACTATTCACAACTCAGTGTCTGACACATCACCGCCATCTAGTTTGAGCCATCGAACCATTGCGAATGAATCGACAAACCTTTAGCTCGTTTCAAAACTTACAGAACAGATCGCGCATGTATCGCAACTCGGAGCTTTGGCGAAAGTATCGAGTCACCGGCAGACGAATGTTTCGAATCACTCATGTTGGTGAGTCGACTCACTGCCCACGTCTAGTGGAGGGTGAGACTAGCGGGCGGGACTATTGAACTGGATGCGTGAGTGACACACATTTGGAATGATGGAAATAGGCTGATTGGTTATGTGTAAATAATGAGTGGGGATTAAGCGACTGCAACTAATAGAGAGACTGATAAGGACTGTAATTATAATTGGGAAAGACTTCAAATATTGCACTCACTAATGAGAATGACAATAGTAATAGCAGTGATAGATATTTTAATGTTGTAAATAGATGTGTGAATAATATAAAAATAAAATGTAGTTCTTTTATTTTTATTAAGGCTCGGCTTCACTTCTTTAGTAGAAATTAATTTTTGCGTCATATAGTCTATTCACGTTTCTTCACACTTTTTGAATCGTTCCTTTGAAAAATCACCCGTTGTAAGGCGTGTTTAGTTATTTCCTAAATATGTCATTTATCATAAACGTTTTATATCTCTGTTAACATAAAAGTATCTTATTTTTCGTTAAATTGAAGTCCAGCTATATTTTCTGTATAATTTTCAATATTTGATTCTTAATAAATATGAATTAAAACAGTGAGAAAACACGTGTGTTGGTAGCGACTAGTAAGAAATAGTTCTCATGCAAAATATGATTACAACTGAGTGCGCACGAATTCGGTGCGTTGTCCTTTGGTGTAATTTTCTAGACTCTGATAAACTTATTGTGCACTAGGCGAAGGAATATCGTTGAAGTAGAACTTTAGCAGGTCTCCAAAAAAGTATGAAGTAACCGTGCACTATATAAAATTTCGGTTACATAGTAATTACTGATAATGTGATATTACGAGTTGTTTTATATTTTTGTGCGTAATATTAATTGTGTGTGTTGTTTGCTTGTCGTAGAATGTCAGGGACATGTTTATATTTTATCAATAAGTTCCTGCTTTTTTGCATGCAGGAAATATCACACAGTGAAAATTATATACAAAAGCATTAAACAACTAGTGTTTTCTATAGTCAAACATTTCCACTAATGCTACTGAGACTGAAGTTATGCCACGTAAACGATGCATTTCTGCATACTTATAGGCTGTTCACGGTTAAATGAGCACTTTAGATAGCCCTGCTCATTTTTACACTTCGATGCATTAAAAAACCAAAAAGTGAAAGAAATAATTTATCACAAAAGGTTACGCGGCAGTTTTTATTCGACGTTGAGCTATGGAACTAATTTCCACTCATCGTTACCAACTTCACTGGGCGCATGTCACTCGGTGCGCTCACTAAAATATATGCATACAGTGGCAGTGACTTTCTTTTTTCCTAAGGTTCATTTCTAACGTGCTCACTTTATCGCGGACAGCCTTTAACAGGAAATGCCGAGCCTGAAGACCTCCATCCCTCACGAACACAGATGCGACACTCCTCTGGCGTCTTGTAACACTTCTTACCATGGCGTAGCAGAATATCATAAGGCAGCGAGTGTCCTCGCGGGACACACAAGGCCGGGCCATGAAATACACGGCGCCTGGTGCCTTGCCGGACGACACGCCGACCGTCCGTCCGAATTTCAAAATAAAATATTGACGACGCTCTGCGACGGCAGACCGATCGATATGGCTGGCGACGCGTGCGGCATGGGTGTGTTCCACAGACGACGGCCACGCCACGCCACGCCGCGCCGCGCTCTTCCCACTGTCTGGAGGACCTTGGCACGACGTGGCACGGTCGCCAACCCACCACATTTCCCTGCCTCCCCCCCGTTCAAGTACAATCGCTCTGGAACAAGCGCCTTCTGTGGCAGACGTATTCGAGAGCAGCGACTGTCAACTCGCAGCAGGGGAAACGGATCCTTATCGAAGATATTCGAAATCTACATTCTCACAACTTCGACTTGGGGAAAAAAAATTTAGTATGTTTAAACATAATATTTACTGTTCACGATATACTGAACACTTTACAGATGAACCTTAGGATAAGTCACTGCCCCTGCGTGCATATATTTTAATGGGTGCACTGGGTGACATTCGCACAGTAAAAGTTGGTAACGATGGATGGAAAGTAGTTCCATATCTTAGCCCATGGCAATGTTAATTTTACATAAGGCGGTGGAATACACAACGTGTATACAAGTAGATCTTACGCAGGGCTTTCAAAAGTGTTCATTTTACCGTGAACAGCCAGTGTTTTATCATTTTGATGGTTTTAGTACAGCAGTCTTTGGTTTATGTGGCATTCACAAGCGTTATTTCACACCACTCGTATTCTCGTGAATATTATATAAACCTGTTTAGAAAGTAGTTTTTCATATATGTGATAATGGTTCTTGTTCTCCTCAGTGCATTTGTGGTATGAAATGATTGTGGATGAAGAACGCAATGAATAGTTTTGCCAAAAAAAATAGGCCAGTATTAAAATAAATAATAAAAAAAATAAACATTAGGACGACCTCGAGAGTTTGCCAACATAAAGTGAACATTCGCAATTTACTCTGCGTTCTAATGTTGGCAGTACCGTACAATCTTCTTCGGCAATCAAATGAATACGATAGGTTCTCTCGTATCGTCGAGTATCGGCTCTGTTTTTGTATGCTCCTTGTTCAATAGAGCCGCGCTTGAGCGGCTGGAGGGAGGGGGATGGCTGCCAGTTATAGTCAGGAAAATCATACCCGGCTCGTAGCAGTTGGATCGATGGGCAGTTGTCGGTGATCTTTAACTACGTATAGTTTTAACTAACTACAAGTGAAACTGGGGGCCACGGTGGCTGAGCGATCAGCCTGCTCGCATCCCATCAAGATTAAATCCATGTCACTCTCGGATTTTCGCAAGTGGGAATCGTGCCGGAAGATGCCGCTGGTCGGCGGGTTTCCTCGGGGATATCCCGTTCCCCCCGCCATTTTAATTAAGGCGCTGCTCAATACTCACCTCACCTCAACTTACTTCTTCGTCATCGGCTCTCAAGACCTCGATGTTGAGAGCCGCCCAAATCTCTTCACTCACTCACTACAAGTGAAACTGCTGTAGACGTTATTATCCGTGAAGTTTGATGGCCATATCTAGTATAGGATGACGTGTGTGCTTTGCCAAACACGAGTCAAAAAGATTCAATGGAAATATACCACCACAGAGAAATAGTCGCAGAACAAAGCAACAAAAAAAAACTAGGACGCAATGACCACTCGGATCCCCGTTGCTTCCTTGTTATGGCTGTTAATTGTTCGTGGTGTCGTATTTCTGTAACCTTTTTTTATTTATGTTTGATAGTTTACATGGAATACGTTAAATATCAAAGTAATTGTGATTTAGACGTACTGGGATGTTCGTTGCTTGTTGCTGTAATTCACAAACTTTCTCCAGCGGAATTTAGGTTGCATTTTCGATTAATTGACCGTGGTAATTACTTTTCTGTTAATGAATGTAGGTTAAAAGGCTAAATGTGTGCTGAATTATCACTGCAATGGTTTATTGGGGGAAGTGTAGGTGGTTTAGGACACACGTATGGACGCCACATATAATGGTGTAGGGGTATGGATGAGGTGTGTTGTGTGTGTGTGTGGATTATAAGTGAAAATAAATATAGTTCCTATGTTGTCTGCGATTGGTGTGAGCAGAAAGCGGTTTCCAGGTGTAATGAGTAGACGTGTAGCGTGTGACATATATCATAGACAACTACTACACATAAGTTGACTCCGCTTACCACTATAATCAAGATCAATCAACTGGAAGACATCTAAAGAACAGCACAATACAAAAATCTCTTTTCCAAAAATAGATACAACTAGGATTAATCAATATGAATGACACACTCAAAATAGATTTCATACAGCATTAATTTTATTGTTAATAATTCTATCGTAACATTTTATTCTTCTTAAGAATTATATTATCTCTGAAATTATTTGCAACATTGAAATATTCAAGCTAAATTACATCTAAATTTCATCTAGTGGCCGTAACCGAAGTAGCATCGCCCATTGATATACGCCTCACTAAATATCAGGTAGCCCTTTAACTCAATTGTTTCTTAAAATTAAATAAGCTCACATCAATCTGATTGGGAGCAGGGCTCTAGACACTCGAGGGTTGTAGGTTTAGAATGTTAAGCAAGTTCACTTGGCGTCTATCCAAATTAAAAATGGCGTACTCAGCTATATGACGAGAAAAATATATCGGCGGCCATCTCGGAAGAAGCTTTGCTTAGAACCGTAGAAATCTTTAGAACTCACACGTTGAACTGTGATGCAGTGGTATGTAGGCTTGCAGCATATAGTGAACCGCGAGGCATCTCAATAACCATCTTCCCTGCTTTGGGCACACGGACCTTGGTACAACGATAATACAGTCTTTCTGGTACCACGCGTTATCCGCGGTAGACGAACTAAATTACAATAACTGCTATCCGCGGTAGACGAACTAAATTACAATAACTGCTATCCGCGATAGACGAACTAAATTACAATAACTGCAGGTTTACGGCCCGTACAGGCCCTCTTCTGTTCTTGAAAAGTCCCGGGGATGCTTCTTTATGGTCTGTTGTATGACTGCTGCACTCGCGTCACTTTCTCTATCAGCTGCAAATAAGTCCTACCGTGCACGTAACACATGTGACACCTCGCCTAGTCATAGTATCAGACTCAGTATGGCTGCGCAAAGCCTTAGCTAAGCTTAAGGTGACGCTATAATTGGGCCAATCAGTGAGCGGCTACTTCGTAATCTGTCAACAAACTCCGTTAACCGGCTTAGGCTATTTCACCTCATGTATGACGTGTTTAGTTATTTCCTAAATTTGCCACAGATCACAAGCGTTTTGTACCTCTGTTAACATAAAATTATCTTATTTTTTATTAAATATAAGTTTTACCCGTATTTTATTGATCAATTATAATATTTAATTTAAAATAAATATGAATTAAAACAGTGAGAAAATCGTGTGTTGGTAGCGCCTAGTAAGAAATAGTTCTCACTCAAAATATCATTACAACAGAGTGAGTACGAATTGTTCTTTGATGTAATTTACTCGAGGCGGAGGAATATCCTGGAAGTAGAACTTAAGCAGCGCTTCGGAAAAGTTCGAAGTAACCGTGAATGTATTATATCAAAATATTTATAACATTTCAGTGCCATCAGTAGCTATTCATGATTAATTATTAAACTCTTTTATATAACGTGTTAAAAACTTTCACCCCGCGCCTTCTCGGTTTACAAAACGTGCGTAAAAAGAAGGGGTATTTCAATAAGGACTCCTTTTTACTGGTCTGTGTTTTGTCGCTAAAGCTTAATATCTTGTAGAGAGCAGATGTCGTTACAGAAGGAACAAAATGTTCGGACAGGCAAAAATGGGAAAGCAATCGGCCATGGCCTTTTGTAAGGAAACTTCCTTGAATTTCGCCTGAAGTGGTTTAGGAAAGCCATGGAAAACCGAAACGAGGATAGCCGGAGCCGGGAATCGAACTCGGGTCCTCCAGAATGAGAGTCGAGCCCAGTATGTTATCAGCACGCCATCTCGCACGGAGAGGTATAAATCCTTCGTTGGGGTGGGAGGTGGGGATCTTCGCACGACCATACACATAAGTTTTAAATTCGGCGGCACCTGCTCATTACAGAAGGGGTCCGAACCACTAGATTACTGACTGGGTGCTCGTAGATTTTGATGCGTGTCTCCGGTGGGCGTGGAAACCGGTTCGACCTCGTCGCCATTTGAAGCGTTAACTCCTCTGCGATCGTTGCTGCTGTGAATAGGACTACTCTGTTTCTAAACTGATAGCGTACGCTTTGTGGCATCACAATGGATAAAGGCTTGCTCATGATAAAGTGAGCACTTTTGAAATCAATCTTAGGAAAAAAGGCCACTTCCCCTGCCTGCATATATTTAGACGAGCACACTGAGAGACATAAATACACCCAGTACAGTTGGTAACGATAGGTGAAAAATAGTTCCCTATCTTAAAGTCGAATAAAAAGTGTTAGGTAACCATTTGTGATAACTTAAATTATTTATTTCGTTTTCTGTTTTTTTTATGCATCGACGTATAAAAAATGAGCAGGTTTGTAAAATATTTTACTTTCATAATAATTTCACAGTGTCGCTCGACCGACGCATGACTAAAGTGACGAGGCCAATGTCAATGTTAATTTTACATAAGGCGTAAGGATACACAACGTGCGCATAAGCAGATATTAAGCAAGGCTTTCAAAGCTGTGTTAATTTTTACCGCGTACAGCGTATAACACTTAACACTGTTTCTTTTGTTTCCCTAGCCTCGTGACCGTTTAACTAGTAGCAGAGCGACTTGTGAATTGCTTCAGCATGTCAAGTTTTCCTTGCCATTCCTTCTGGTCGTCCGCGTCGTGGCTCATACAACTTCATGTCTCGTGCTCGATGCTAGAGTGCTCATATCGATAAGCTGGGGAAATAAAAGTACTCCCAGCCAATTTATTTATTTATTTCTGTATTGCCTCTAATTTATATTCGCTTTGGTGGCATTCCAAAATGTTACCCTGCGAGTAAATTTTGCTCTTTAGCTGTCCGAAAACATCTTGCTTGAGTAAACTGTTTCTGCGAGGAACGAAGGGTAAACTGGAAAATGGCGGGAGATTGAACTGAGTTGAGTGAACTAGAAGCAAGCGTGAACATTTTTTTTACACGCACAGATGGAAAATTACAAACGGTGGATGATAAAATTCGTGTTTTTTTTTTAAAGCGAAGTCTTATGTAATGTTTCATTTACTGGCGCGTTATTTTTCATTATTATTTTGCGGTCTTTATTGTGCATAAAGTTCTTGATTATTTTTAAAGAAAAGAAGTTCTGGAAAGTGATAGGTATTTATCGTATAATTTACGTAAGTTACTTTGTCAGGAAATGTTTGTAAACGCAGCATGCTATTTAAATTTATCACTTTCACTCTTAACTTTGCTCAGCTGTTGCTCGACATTACTCCCGCAGTAACTTTTTGGAACGCCGCTCATGTGTAGTGTACATATCGAGGAGCAATATGTTACGTAGTAATTAAAACTTGCTTGACTATAGCACACAAACGGGTAACTGCAACTGAGGTGTTGCATATTCTTCTGGGAACAGTTATTTATAGGCCGTTCACGGCAAAGTGAGCACTTTTGAGGCCCTAACTTACTTTTTGCTTTCAGTCATCTTTTATCCTCTAACCACATGTCTAAATAAATATTGCGTAGTAAGTAATAAGCAGTGTGTGTATATTCCACTACACTCGGAAGTTAATGTCTAAAGCTAAAATAAAACACATTTTTCGACCATTATTCCACATGAGAGGGCTTTCAGAAGTGCCCACTTTATCTTGAACAACCTATACACAGAGTATAGACATAAACACGTGGTTGTGCAGTTGGCCAAGCGTAGCCGCAAGCTGCCGTTTTCAGGAAAATTGAAATTTATATTTTCTTTCTTTCCACAGAAATGCACAAAACGTGCCTGGAAGTAATTGGAAAAGAAAAAAAGGGGGGGGGGGGAATTAGAACTCTCTACATTATTTTGTCGGTGTCTGGGGATGCTTCCGTGAATATGACCTACGTTCCGGGCACAATTTAACTTTAATTGGGTTTCCTACGGGGAATTGCTCTCGCGATACTTTGGTGACGCCAATTGAAGCTGGCTGTCCGTATCTCTTATTCATTCCTCTCGTTCCTGTCCTCTTAAAAATTGCATGAAATAGATGGGACGCTTGTGCGTACGCGATGGCTTGTAGGAGGAGTGGGCATAAAAACTCTCAAACGATTTAAAGCGGCATTCGGAAAGGACAAGTGTTCATTATTTTACATTTCGACAAACACAATTAGAGTTAAAGGCTGTTCACGATAAAGTGAACACTTTTGAAATAAACCTTTGAAAAAAGTCACTGCCCCTGCCTGCCTGCATATAGTTTAACGGACGCACTGAGTGACATTTGCCCAGTAAAGTTGGTAACGAAGGAGGGAAAGTAGTTCCATATATTAACGTCGGATAAAAAGTGTTAGGTAGCCATTTGTGATAACTTAAATTATTTATTTCCCTATGTTTTTTTTTAAAGCATCCAAGTGTAAAAATTATCAGATTTGTAAAATATTTACTTTCCTAATAATTTCACAGTTTTACTTTACCGACGCATGAATACAGTGTTGTGGCCCGTGGCAATGCTAATTTTACATAAGGCGGAAGAATATACAATGTAGATTCAAGTAGATCGTAAGCAGGGCTTTCAAAATTGCTCATTTTACCGTGAACAGCTTTTATACCCATAGACTGCATGTAATAAATTTTTAAGAATTTTGGATAAATTATTTTTATGTAACTTCTACTTTTATAATTTTTGAGTTATAAAAATGAAAGTTCGTCAGTTACAAAAATTCAAGCAAGCTAAACGGTAATAATTTTAAAAGAAAGACGTGTACATAAAATAAACAAAAAACCTCAATTTATTCTACACTTCTCCTTAGGCATATAAACACATTTCCATGTGTATTTGGAGTAATAATATTGCATTTCGCCATGTGTAATAGGGCGTGTGTGTTTTATAATTTGCCCCAGCATAATACGACTGTAATTTTGGTGGGCCGTTACGCAGAAACGGTGTAATCGGAATGCATTTCGTTTATAGAAAACTTAATCAAATCAATTTTAATATGAAAATTGTGGTAGTTTGAATATCTACTGACATGTCATTAGTCGCATATTCTTAGATTAACTCACCTGGTTCTCTTTTTTTGTTCAGTAAAAATGTCTATTTTTTGGAGTTTTATTTTCCTTTCACCGAAAATATCACTTCGATCACTTTGTCTGTTCCGGTCAAATGGCTTAAAATACATGCCACCATCCATTATATATTTTTTTTCTTTAAAACTGATGAAAACCCTTGTGTGTTGTGAATCAGCCGAGGTTATGATCTACTTCTCAAGCAGACCGCTGACATTTGGAGAAGAAAAATAAGAAAATTTGCAAAACTGCTGCATATAAAGCCAAGAACCATCGTATAAAATTCGAACATTTATGTTTAGAATAAATGGTTTGTATGTCTCTTAGTCAGTCAGTACATGCCTTGCTAGTTACATACAATTATGCTCTAACCTGTAACAGCTATTTTTAATGTCGCGAGTTAAAAATTCTTTTATATACGACTGCCTGGACAGTAGATAAAATACAAATCGATGCAACACTAAAAAGAAGCAGACAAGTTTTTACTGATATACATGAAACTAGGAAAGGTGTCGGGCTGGCCGTATTAATGCTACGTAATATTGTAATTATTGATAGAAATATCAGTAGTTGGTGATCACCAATCTCGTGCAAAGATAAACCATTTTAAACAATTTACGATTTTTAAATAATACTGTTGGTGTGTGATAAGCTTATGTGCGAATTTCGTAAGTTTCCGATGTTTTTTTTCTTCTTTTTTTCTTTCTTTCTTTCTTTCTTTCTTTCTTTCAAATCCTGTAGTTTGTGTTTTTGGAACCAGCTAATGTAGTTAGACCAGGTGTGCTGACAAATACGTAGTCTCACACCTCGAGGTTTGGTTTTGATTTTGTTCTTGATATCGTAACCCAAGCGTAACCACGCTGTAGCGTACTGTGTTGATATGTTCTGGTTGAACTTGTGGTTAAAAACCGCTGTGGGCTTGATTGTAACACAGTAACGAGATATGTTTTAATGCTTAAAAGTATTAGTTAACTAAAATAATTAATATAATTGTGAATTTTAACTATCAGGTTTTAAGAACACTTTCCTCGGTAGTTAGCCCGTACTGTCAGTTCTGTTCGAGAATCAGCTGAGCCGTCCATTTTTCGGACGATCGCGAGCTAGTATTAGGCGGCATGGTCTGTTCACGGTAAAATGAACACTTTTGAAAGCCCTGCTTAAGATCTACTTGTATACACGTTGTGTACTCTTCCGCCTCATGTAACATTAACATTGCAATGGACCTCATCACTTTATCCATGCGTCGGTCAAGTGAAACTGTGGAATTATTAGAAAAAATTATATTTTACAAATGTGTTTATTTTTACACTACGGCGCATTAAAAAACAGAAAGCGAAATAAATAATTCAAGTTATCACAGATGGTTAATGGTTATCTAACACTTTTTATTAGAGGTTGAGATATGGAACTATTTCCCCTCCATCGTTATTAACTTTACTGGGCGCATGCCACTCAGTGCGCCCGTTAAAAATATATGCACGTGGGAGCATTGACTTTTCTCCGAGGTTGATTTCAAAATATCGCGAACAGCCTTTAACATTGTGTGCATAGGCACTGTATTTTATTTCTACCTACCTTTGAGCTCGACGTTAGTTTTTTCCACATCAATATATACTATTTCCTACAGTTTGTAAAGTCCGCATACTCTATTCATGGTTATCTCCACAGTTTTTGAATCGAAACTTTTAATAATCACCTCACGTTTCTTAAACAGGTCGTGTATCACAAGTGTTTTATGTTTCCGTTAAAATAACACACTTTTTTTTTCTGTTTTTAATTCGACTTTTTTTATAATTCGCCTATTAATCATGAAACTTATTTTGTAATTAATATGAATAAAAACATAGGCGTTTTGGTAATGCCTGGTCAGAAATAGTTCTCATGGAAAATTATATTAAACTGAGTGCGCACGAATGCGGTGCGTTGTCCCTTCGGCTAAGCTTTGTTTGCACGAGGCGAAGGAATATCCTGAAAGGAGAACTTGAGCAGAGCTTCAGAAAAGTTGGAAGTAGCAATGAATGGGCTGCAGTCATTGTTATGCATCTTAGAGACGATCCTTTGTAGAGAAGGTTAATAGATGTAACAGACGCCTATGCTACGTGCTGTATATGGTGTGCTACCACGTACAGATCTCATTGTATGCTGCGATCCGGACTTCAGAATTACAATGTACGATGTACAACCGAACATGGTTGCGGCCTAGCGTCTTGGAACACCAGTGAGGGTGTCGAATAGGTTTGACCTGCAAGAAAGCCGGGGTCGAAGAACTGGAATGCCAGGCGGTGCCCAGCGCAGCAAGTAGTTGTTTTGAGTAGCGCAAGCATGGTTTAGTGACGAACTGGTGACCTTTTCACACTAAAGGCCATTTCACACCATCAGATATATATTTAATTCAATTTACTGAACTAAAATTTTTCTTCATTTGCCTTGCAGTGAATTGCATCCAATAAACTTTCAAGTCTCCACATGAAAATTTATCACAAACTTTTTAATGAAAAAAATCAAATAAATAAATTAAATTTTTAGAAGTATCTGCACCTTATGCACATGAAAACAATTGGTGAAACCACAACAAATTTTCTTCATATTATACATTTTCTTTTTAAAAAAATATGCCTATTTATTTTGTGACAACTTTAAGCGGGGCGCATAACTATATTAATATGAGATTATTTACATTATTATTGTCGGAAAACTGTGATCGGCGACTGAAATTTTGGATTCAAGAAAACATAGAACATGCTATAAACGAAAGTTTTGAAGGAAAACGAGACATTCATGAAATTGTAATAGAAACTGGCCGTGATTATATACGTTCCTATGACGCCATGTAGCATTCGATGAATTGCTTTCAATAAAGTTGAAGGTAATTTGAAAAAAAAATTGATCGTATTAAAAGGCCCTTAAGGCGCCTTGGGAGAACCACAATTTAAGGTAGTTCATGAGTAAAATTATTTTCGGCAGCGTTATCGTATTGCTTTCTTTGTTGTTGTGATGTGAATTAATAGTCTAAAAAATGAATAAAATGAGTTGTAGGAATCTTTAATTTATAATTTCTGGTACAAAGTCGAAATTGAACAAAATAAGTACGTTACGATACAGGTTTAAATAATTATTTAAATGGTATGAAATATATTTCTTGGAAATATGTTATGCGGTTCGCCCGTATATCAATTTTTAAGTTTTGAGATTAAGTTTAAAGTGAAAAAGCCAAAGGTAAACTCATACGCAGGTTGAACAAAATGTTTGTTTTCGAAGAAATTGCGAAATGCCACCCCAGCAACTTAGAGTAAATTTCTTACCTGAAACCTTTTCCTTTAATTTGCTTTTTGAAATGTTTACGAATCAGAGGTTTTACGTTACAATTCTTGTACGCTGAGAAACAATACGTTTAATTTTATTTTTAAGTTGATTTACTATTCTAATCGAGTTATCGTCTGACGAAACCGTAAAATATACTCACTCTACAAAAAAAAAAAAACCCTCTTGAACAGAGGGCCGCGGCGATGTAGTGTTCCGACTACGCCCTGGACCCATAGTTCATGGGTATAGGCTGTTCACGGTAAAATGAGCACTTTTTAAGGCCATTTCGAGAGGCATTCACTACTAAAAAAACGATTTTATTGCAGCTCCAGACGTTAACTTTTGTTATTGGTGAAATGTGTACGCTGTGTTTGTTAGTCTGATGGCAATGTTTATAGTAAAAAGTGACAGGAAGACAGAAATATAATGAAAAGAAAAAAATTCAGCAGGGTCTTAAAAAGTGCTCACTTTACCGTGAACAGGCTATAGGGTGGCCTACTAGTAATCGGGAGGTCGTGGGTTCGCGTCCCGGTCGCTCCGCGGCAGAATTTCAGTTCGCTTGTCGCGGGCACGTGGACTGGGAATTTGTCAGCAGCTCGGTCTAACTCGAGCTCGTCAGCGTCACAATTACACTAAAAAAAAAAAAAAACTATTCGCCTCCCACCATGGCGAACCGGGTTCGATTCCCGGCTGGGTCGTTCCCGGAATTCCGCATGTGGGACTCGTGCTGGACGATGAAGCTGATGCGCGGATTTTCTCGGGGATCTCCTGTTCTCCCCGGCCTTTGCATTCTAGCGCTGCTCCACCCCACTTCATCCGCATCAGCTCTCAAGACCTCGATGTTTATAATAAATTGTAACGGATCGAATCGTCGTCAAATCTTGGTTGTATGTACCGATTTGATACGGTAATGGAAGGTTAGTTTGTTAAACAAGCCGCGCATTGGATATACTCTACGCTTGTAAGTGGGGACATTAAACCTGTAGTTGAAAGAAAAAGAATGGCGAATAGCGCAAACCGGAAGTATGGTGGATGTAGTGTAACCCCAGCGAAAATCCACCAAAACAATTACGGAATCTTCGCTCTCAACCCTAAAACGGAATAGGTCAACTAAAAAGCTTTTAATTCCAGTTATAACATATATTTTCGTGGTTACAGTTGCTATAGCGGAAGATAACTAACGGAAAGTTAGATCACGTTTCGTCTTCTTATTATTATTTAATATCTTACGCACATACACATGCTACTATAAACCGTTCACGACAAAGTGAGCACTTTTGAAGCCCTAGTTTCTTTTTTCTTTCAACCAATTTATATCCCCCCCACCCCTCGTTAATGTAAACCCTGCCATGTGAGCAATAAACATAGTGTATACATTCGCCATACCCAAAACCAAAAGTCAGAGACCACAATTAAATGTATGTATTGATTATTATGTCTGATGAAACAGCTTCAAAAAGTGCTCACTTTACCGTGAACAGCCTATAGGATAAATAACGAAAGCGTCTCTGCTCGTGTAGTCCGGACCGGGTTAGCATGCCTCGTCGACATTAGCGAGGTAGTGAGCGCATTCTCTTCCGAATGGTTGCGCCTGGTTAGGAGAGTGGGGGAGGGGTCTAAGAGGTAGTTTTATCCAAGTGTTTTATGACGACCCCCCAATTCCAGACGAATGGTAGCGCAATTACTTATTATGCAACTCGCCCCCGTTTCCTACCCTTCTTATTACCGGGCCCGTCTCCATCTGACTGTGTGAGAGTGGGGAGCGGCGATATGGTCGACTTTTACATGTCTACCAACTACCGAATGCACATTCACCGTTACAGGTACCGTACGCGATTTTCGGGAGCCTATCGAAGAAAACTGTGCGTTGTATAATTTTGTATTGTAACCTGGCAATTATACATGTATACACAGTAAAACTCTGGTAAGACGTTTTTGAAGGGACTGAAATAATAATGCTTATTAACCAGAATAACTTCTTAAAGGGGTCAAATTACATATGTGCGTATAGACAAGGTGCAAAATTATTCAACTTATTTAAGCAGGAAAACTTATGTGGGAACTCCTTAACAGGGTTTCACAGTATATATATATATGTAATGTATATATATATATTATATATATATAATGTGTGTAATGTATATATATGTAATGTATATGTAATGAATTAAATGTGACAGAACATTTCATTTAGTCGTTTTATATAACTGAATTAAATGGGACAGAGAAAATAAGCAAAGAAAAAATTACGCTTCGCTAGATTTTCCCTCTTTGTTGATTAGAATGCGCATAACTTTAATGAAAACAGGCGTAAATCAAAACGTAAACAACAGCAGACTATTTTGCGGAGGCATTTAGAAACTTACCATGCTTCCCTTCGTCAGTAAAATTTGTCTCTAATTCCCCAAACATAGGTTCCTAACGTGGTCACTTGGCCAGTTTTGTCATCTAAATGGCGGATTTAAATACGGCATATGTGTGTACACGCTCACCAAAAGTACCAGGCTAGTTTCACACTAGAATTTTTTTTTTTATGGTGGCTGGAAATTTTGAAGGCACAATAATATTAAGGTGACATGTAAATGGAAATTTGAAACCTCCACGAGATGATACCAGGCTGCTAGGGGGAAAATGTGCGATGACTTTCACAGGCTTCGATGTGCACTTTCTGTAGCTGACTTCCTCGCAAATTAGATCTGTATCAGTGGAACGTTATACGAAATGGAGGCCAACTGGATATAATTGCTGAATGTTACTTCGTTTTCCCTCCCCATCTTCGCTAAGGGCCCTGTCTACCTAGCAATAGAACTGCGTTGCGGTGTGTTTGAAGTACGCATTTCCCCCATTAAATGTGCGTCCAAAGCGCTGATATACGCAAAGAGCACACGCTTTAAATGGGGCGTGTTTAGTGCTTTAAATACGCACCGCTCACTTCAAACATCACACAGCACTCTAAAACAGCTATAAACGACTTTTTTTTAAAGCGCTATATATAAAAATATTTGCGTCGGTAGCATAAAAATATAATCGAGCTCCGTGCATTGAATCTTGCTAAAGGCAAAGGTAGCTCTTTTGAAATGAACCTGTAAAAAATGTCACTGTCCCTACTTGCGTGTATTCTTAACGGGCACACGTAAGTGATATGCGCAGAGTGAAGTTGGTAATGGCGGAATGAAAGTAGTTTCATGTCCCAACGTTGAATTAAAAGTGTTTGGTAAACATTTGTCAATACTACAATTATTTATTTTTCTTTCTAATTTTTTAAATCCATATAAGTATATGGAATATAAAATTGGTAAAATATTTACTTTTTCTACATCTCCCTTTAATGACGTACGAATAAAGTGAACAGGTCCACGGCAATGTGGATTTCACAGATGGTAGAAGGAATACACTGTGTGCTTACAAGTAGATCTTAAGCAGTGTTTTCAAAAAGTGCTCATTTTACCGTGAATAACCTATACAGACTTTCCATTAATAAAATGATAGGGTCACCGTTTAGCATCCTATAGGTAGACGTTGAACAACGAGAACACTGCACGCCAGTTCAAAGTCTTGCTTAGTGGCGATGTGCACTTGATGACTCGTGCCAATGTAGTCTTTATCGCTGCCGCGCTTCTCGGCCACGAACGAGGATAATAACTCCATGGAATCTCTGCAGGCAAGCTCCAAATATGCGGTTTTCAATAGTTTTGCACTTTTTTTTCGTTAGTATGTTTAGTAAAAAGTAGCCTTTTCTATAAAACTACTCGTCTCCTCAGTGCAGTTATCTATCAAGAGAGGCGTACATCATGTAGTTGGAGCAAACATTTTAGGGGCTCAGCTGAATAATTAGCCATGATTAGGAAAAGCACAACTGTATATGATGGGCTTTGTTGGACATGGTGAACACACCATATCAAATTTCGTTATTATTAATCGGAGAAGCTTATAAAGGATTTCATTATTCTAAATTAATGTGTTATGATTATTTCCCACACGCCACCACTGTTGCAAACTAATTGGAAAGTCCGCACCTTTTTCCTGGTTCCGGAGGATGTTTCTGGTAAGCGATTATCGACGGCCGGACATACCCATCTCAATGATCCTTGGCGCTGGCCTGATGAGGAAAGACGCCGCGCCCAGGGTGACACTGGCCTATATCGGCCCGTTGTTTGACATATCCGGCCCCGGTTACTGGCCGGTGGAGGGGGGTTGTGCACCTGGCTTTTCGCAATGTGTTGTTGCAATCACGCTCATGTCCTGGTTCAATGTTTGATGGTGTGATCCTGCAGGACGTCCGCTTAAGGCCTGATCACACCATAACTCCAACAGCACTTTTTCTGGATTGCGAATGGAAAAACGACTTGGAGAAACCCCAACCCCCTCCTCGTGCACCCGGTCTGGATCGAATACGAGATCTCCCGAATGCGAGTCAGGTAGTATAGGCATTATGTGGTAGAGTGCGCTTACCAGCTGCGCGGAAATCACTCTTCGGGCGTGCTCCGACACAGTTTTTTTTTGTCGGTAGCATTATCAAAACAAACTGAGATACGATTCGAGGTTAACGCACTATTTATGCCAGCGAGTGCTTCGAAACGTTTTAACATTTTCTCTACTTGCAGTTTTTGTGCAACTAGAATATATTTTAGCAAATCAAAATATTATATTCATTAGAAAGGACGGATATGTTGGAAAATCTATAGTTAACCAATGTGTTCATTATCGTTGGCCATGTGATTTTGACAGTTCCGTTAGCGATGGCTGTGTCAGCAGACACGGCTAACGTGTTCGAATTACGATGTGTGTGGGTAGACTGCTGTTGACGTAAATATTAATAATAAACTAATTCTCAGATAAGTGTAGTGTATACTTGTGTGTGTATATATATATATATATATATATATATATATATATATAATATGTGTGTGTGTGTGTGTTTTGTATTGTAGGCTTACTAGTGTATTGTATTATGTTTTATGTAACATATTCCATATCCTTGTGGACCTCTCTGTTATTTAATAGACTTTATGGAACACAAACTATATATACATGTATATCAACTATATATTATATATATAGTGTGAAAAGGGGGGGGGGGGTGTTCATTGGTAAGGGGAGCGTGGCACACATACACATCCTTTGCACAGGGATAGAAAGAAAAAGAAAACACATTTTGCCGAGTGCTAGCGTCGAAGAATTGTTGTCTCGAACGCTAAGGGTCCTGAGTTCGAATACCTATTTAGGCGTGGATGTACCTTTATCAGATGTTAGTTTAGATTTATTTTAGTGTGCATTCTCCCCCGGCCGGCCATCAGACAGCAACAACTACATACGTCTGCAGCGTAACAAGATGCGTGTCACGGACGTGCAAGTATGGCCGACGACATTGAATGCACGTATTCGGACGTATATCCAAGGGGCTATTCATCCTGTATACGTACGTGCAGTTTGTTAGGTGTGTGTGGCTGTCAGAGTTAGCAGGGGGCTCCCTTTCACAGTGTGTAGCCAACAGTGTGGCCTTCAAGCGAGCTTGCCTGGCCGGGTCTCAGGAAATGAAGTGCGGGCGCCGCTATCTGACGAGGGATCAGCTCCCGTGGTCTAGTGGCTGCTGCAGTAATTAACTGCGACGTGCCCGCGACATCTGATGGAGGGGTGGACCAGTAGTTCGTCCCGTGAGGGGGGGAAGGGGGAGGGGCAAAAAGCACTTCCCCACGCCTCCCTTAATCAAACTCTGGATGATTACGACGCTGCTGATGCGGGATCTGGGATGCGTTGCGATGCGGACTCGCTTGGGTCGACGAGAATTGAATCCCCACGCGGTTTGCAACAGAGACACGGTGATATCACAGTTTTCTGCATTCGTTCTTCGAATCTAACTGTATTCCGTTCACGGTGACTTCCAGCTTAACACCCTGCTTAAGTTCTACTTCCAAGATATTCCTCCTCCCCATGCAAGCAAAGCTTAACCAAGTCTAGAAGATTACACCGGAGTGACGGTGCCCAGCACTGCATACTTGCGCGCTCAGTGTAACAATACTTTGCATAAGAACTATTTCTTACTTGGAATTCCAAAACATGTTTTTTCTCTCTGTTAAATGAAGTATAATCTATATAAATTAACATAAGTGAAAGTTCAATTTAACCTAAACTAAGGTGCTCTTATATTACCACAAGTATAAAATGCTCGTGTTGCACGATATATTTAGGAACGAATCAAACACGTTATAGGCCGTTCACGGTAAATTGAACACTTTTTAAGGTCCTTTCAAAATGCTTTAGCCCCTCGGACGTTAACCTTTGAGAGTGGTGAAATGTATATACTATGTTTATTAGTCATATTGCAATGTCAATATTAAGAAGTGGCGGGAAGTTAGAACTCAGTCGAAAGGAAAATTTCAATAAGGCCTTAAAAAGTGCTCACTTTACCGTGAACAGCCTATATACACGGGGTGATTTTTCGAATGTGTACTTTAAAAAGTGTGAAGAAACCGCGAATATACTATAGTGTGGAATAGGGAGCTAGAGAGCCGATGAGGGTGAAACGAGATGGGCATGGACTACCGTTGGAATTGAAAGTTGGGATAAACGGGAGATACCCGAGAAAACCTGCCGACCAGCGGCATCGTCCGGCACGATTCCCATATGCGAGAATTTGGGTGTGACCCCGCCGGGAATCGAACTCGGGTCTCCTTAGTGGTAGACCGGGCGCTATCTCCTACGCCAGCCGCGGCTTCAGCCAGTATTTGTAGCTTACCGTAAAAACTGAGCATTCTTGGGACTGTATTATATTTAGTTTTTAAATCTGTTAAAATAATCTTCCAGAATATAAATTACGGTGAGCATCCTCATCATGTTGGCGTTGAAAATGTATTCAGGCAACTCCTGAATATAACTTGCAAGATAGCTTGAGTGTTGAAAACATCACTGTGCCCTTCAGTGTAGCCAAAAAAAATACATATAAAGACTTTTAACGATAAAGTGAGAACTTTTGAAATCAACTTTAGAAAACAGTCACTGCCCCTGCCTGCATATATTTTAACGGGCACACTGAGTGACATGCGCCCAGCAAAGTTGGTAACGATGGATGGGAAAGTAGTTCCGTATCTTGACGTCGAATAACAAGTGTTAGGAAATAATTTCTTTTATCATAAATTATTTCTTTCGCTTTCTGTTTTTTTTTTTTTAATCTATCCAAGTGTAAAAATGAGCAGATTTGTAAAATATTTACTTTTCTAATAATTTCACTGTTTCACCTGACCGACGCATGAATAAAGTGACAAGGGCCATGGAAATGTTATGGTGTAAGAAGACACCATGTGCGTACAAGTAAATGTACAGTAGGTCTTCCAGAAGTGCCGTTAGGACTGATGATAAGCAGGGTGGCCGATGAGCAGCGACTCTGGTTGTAGGTACTCACACGCGAGTTTAACTAGCTACTTGCAAAACAACACTACAACATATTCTACAGACATCACGACACAACACGCTAGTCGGGAGACTAGTGGGGAGCTTCACTCCCCCGCCGATAGCACCTACACGTAAATTGACTGAGATAGCAGCAGTGGTTAACAGCTATAAATACAGGCCCCGAGCTCAGCTGAAACACGAAAACTTGCGACGCGCAGTGGACTCGTGTGATTAGACACAATTTCTGTCGGGAACTTCGGTTCTTGGTCTCGAGAGAGCACGTCCTTCCGGAGGCACATGAGAGATAGATCGACGGCGATTCCGAAAGTGCTCAGTTTATCTTGAACAGCACATAGCTATGTTCTTTGGCACCGTTGCAAGTGAGAGGAAAGTGGACTAGGACAACTCAAGCGCAGATGTTATCGGAGGAGATACAGTTCGCGCCAGTTAGCGACGAGAAAGGAATTCTCCAGGCAGTCCCGCCCCCCCCTCACCCCCTTCACCGAGGTGGATACAACACGGCTGGAGCGAGACTAGCGTTCGTTGGATCTAACATGATTGGCCAATGTAAAGAATGTGAGAGTCGTCGGGTGCTGACCTTGACAGCGGCGTACGACTAAGTTAGTCACGCGAAGGGCATCTTAACTTAGGCTGTGTCCGAGTTCGCCTGAAATACATACTTGTGCGCATACCTTGCCCCGGAAGTGACATCACAAGTGCTGTCCGAATTGCAAGTGAATTTTGCAAGTATACAAGTATATGAAGATGTATACTTTTCGTGTACTTGCGGTACGTGTGCCGCCATTTTGAAAAGGAATTTGTAGGCTACTATTTTGAACTGAGAAAATAATTATCGCAAGGTGCAACTCAAAGAAAGGTCTAAACAATAAATTCGTATTAGACCTATGTTCAAAATCCGCAAAAGCTACGGTAAACAAGCAATCAAAATTGCAAACTCACGTACAATTAGCAAAACAACACAAGTTATGAAAATCAAATTGAAATATTATTTAATCCTTTATTAAACCCTATAAATTTCTCCAATTATCAACTTATTTGTAGGATTACACATTCATTAAATGTGATCAGCTGGCTAATATGTTTTGTAGAAGCCAACAAGACTGCCTGTCCGAATTTATCAAGTTTGGTGCCAAGAGTAAGGAAAGTAAGGATGCAAGTACACAAATATATACCTGAATTCGGACACAGCCTTAGTATCGATAATTCGGATTAGTGTTAAAGGTCATCCCTACACCGAAAAATAATGGAGCAGAAAGGGAAGTATCTACTGTGGCAATAATAGTAAAAGTACGGTTTTTCAGTCGTCTGCAAATGTACTTTTTCACCTTCGAAACATTTGACATACCGAGGCGTTGCTGTCTTTATTAAACTTTCTGCCATGGTTAAAACAATTTCAGAGGAGAAACAAAGTTTGGTATTTGTTTACATTCAGAAAAATAATGTAGGAACGAAATTAATATTTAAAAAGGGACAACAGTCGGGTAAGATGTTGGTACTACGTAAGAATCATTTATGTAGGTCGTAATACCAATAGAACTGACTCGTCCTGTTTGTGACTGCTTGTGTAACATTAAATATAGTTACTTTTTTAGTAATGTCAATGTTTAGGCTGTTTTACAGAAACTAGTGTGATAATAAAGTAACCAAATGTTCTGATGCTAGTTAGTGGCGCAGCGAGGACCACTAGTGTCCTACCATGACGAATCGGGTTTGATATAGGCCGTACACGGTAAAGTGAGCACTTTTTTGAAGCTGTTTCGTCAGATATAATAACCAATAAATACATATCATTGTGGCCTCGTACTTTTGGTTTTGGGTATAGTGAATGTATACACTATGTTTATTACCCACATGGCAGAATTTATATTAACAAGTAGTAGGATATAAATTGGTTTAAAGAAAAAAGTAACTAGGGCTTCAAAAGTGCTCACTTTATTGTGAACGGCCTATGCCAAGCCTGATCATACATAAATTTCCATGTGGGGAACGTGACAGACGTTTTGACTGGTGATATGTTCCATCGAGGCACTCCAGTTTGCTCATGGCATTACACCGTTGGCCCATCACCTCGGCGAACCCCCTACGGCGCAAAAAAAAAAAAGTGTTTTAACCATCGCAGAAATTTCTCTCACTGATAGCTGTAATTTTTCTGCAGATTGTTCTCGGTGCACTTATATCCTTTCGATATACCAACACTTATGTTGGACACACGAACTGTTCTCGTTCGTTTGAAGGCGATATCGTCCTTTGCCCACTCCGCCTGCAGAAACGATGTTCGGTATCGAGCTCTGATGTATCTGATCACATAGAGGTGTCCAGACAGGTGTTGAAGAGCAATTGCAGTCACCGTTGTGGTCGGCTTCGGGTATCTAGGGCCGGGGCTCAGCGCTCACATCTCCCTTTGAGGGCATTTAAGAGTAGAAAATTATTTTCTACGATCTTAGCATATTGAATATGCTTCCATTTCTATCTACAGAAATAGGCTTTTTAAAAAAAGTGAACAATTACTTTTAAAAAATAAATTACAGGAATCTTATTATATATATATATATATATATATATATATATATATATATATATATATATATATATATATATATATATATATATATATAAAATACAAATCTCTACACTCGACAAAATTCGTACGTTATACTGCAGCCAAAAATGCACTATCTTATAGGCTGTTCACGGTGAAATGAGCGCTTTTGAAAGCCCTGCTTGATATCGACTTTATGCACGCCGTGTATTCTCCTGTTTTATGTAAAATTAACATTGCCATGGGCATCATCACTTTATTCATACGTCGGCCAAGTGAAACTGTGCAACAATTATTAGAAAAGTAAATATGTTACAAATCTGCTAATTTTTTCACTTCGCTGCATTAAAAAAAAAAAAAACATATAGGGAAAGAATTTCAGTTGTCACAAATGGTTACCTAAGACTTGTAATTCGACGTTAAGAAATGGAACTACTTTACCTCCATTGTTACCAACTTTACTGGGCGCGTATCACTCAGTGCACCCGATTGAAATATATGCAGATAGGATCAGTGACTTTTTCTAAGGTTGAGTTCAGAAGTGCTCTACTTTATCGTGAAAGCATTTATGAGAAGTATCCGTATCCGGATACTCCTGTATAAACGCAAACTCGCGCCCAGTTGTCACTATGATCGCCGCTGCCTCTATAAAAGGATGGGAGGCCTCGATGTTGGTCAACGTCATGCGTAGGGACATGCAAAATTCACGTTATTATTTGGAACCAAGCTAAACTCCACAGTACTGTATACACTCGAGCCGGAGTCATATCTCCATTGGCTGCTGTATAGCTGTGAAGCCACGCCCTTTCTTACTGAACTGCTTGCGATTGGAGGAGAACACAGTTGTGAAGCGTTCATTTATAGGCGCTGAGTTACCCAGGGCGTGTCAAATAAAGTGTGGTCCTTTGACAAGCATGTTGCAAAGGTACACATGTTTGAATTTAACTTGTCAAATAATAACGCAAATTTTGCATGTCTCTAGTTATGCGATACCGACAAAATGGGCGGAGCAAGGGAGCTCGGTGACTTCGAGCGTGGTATAGTTATTGGTTGCTACATCAGTATGTAATCAGTTAGAACCATTCTCGTACTTCTCAAAGTCCAAGTGGACCGCCGGGGATGTGATTCTGAAGTAGAAACGGGAAGGCACAACCACCACAAAATCGCAGCGGGGTAGGCCACGTGTGTTGGCCTTGGAAAACAGAAATCAGGACTCACGTCCTCCCGAATGCGAGTCGAGTGATTTGATATTTTGTCGAGTTATAGTTTCTATGTTATGAATCCTTTTGGGCGGGGGAGTGGGTGAGTGAAGAGATTTGGGCGGCTCTTAACAACGAAGTCTTGATAGCCGATGCGGGTGATTGAGGTGAGTACGGAGCAGCGCGGGAATGAAAGGGCGGGGGAAACGGGGGATCCCCGAGAAAACCCGCCGAACCAACGGCATCGTCCGGCACGATTCCCACATGCGAAAATCGGGGATTGACCCGACCGGGGATTTAATCCGGTTCGCCGTGGTGGGAGGCGAGCAGGCTAACCTCTGAGCCACCGCAGCCACCCCGGGTGGGGAGATATTTTGGCTGTTGAACAGACTTACCCTGCTCTCTCCAGCCAACACACTGCCTAACCGACGCGGGCGTGGGACGTCAACAGACGCGGTTGGGAGGAGCTATCTCGGTCGCAGGAAGAAACTTATTTCCTCGCTGGTGTTTCCTCTTCCTCCTGACTCCCGGCCGTGGAGTGGAGTTGCCGGGTCACTGGTCAAGCTAAGCGGATCTCTCTCTGTTACCCGGTGGCAAGGGGAACCAACCATACACTAGAGATGACGTGGACCGATAATTCGTCTTCTGCTCATGTATCCAACCTTGGCGTACTCCAAAGAAACACAACTGTCGGAGTCACATGGTCAACAATGATGAACGTTTATATCTTAATTTTTAAATGACCAGCACTATTATATGAATAAAATGCCTTTAACAATTTGAATTTAATCAAACTGCATTACAATTTGATCAGAGGAAGTATACACACATATCAAAGCATTTGTTTACAAATCAGCGTTCTAACCTAAAATCCAAACCCGGTCTATCATATATTTAGTCTATGAAGGAATCTACTGTGTGAACTATAGACTAAAGATGAGGTAGACCGATCTCGCTGGCTGCTCACAACCAATCTCCGTGTCCCAACATTGAACTGCTTTTATGCCAACAAGTCTAGTGAAGATGGCGTGGTTTGGATTTTAGGTTAGAAAACTGATTTGTAAACAAATGCTTTGAGATGTATATATACTTCCTCTGACCAAATTGTAATGCAGTTTGATTAAATTCAAATTTTTAAAGGCATTTTATTCATATAATAGTGCTTGTCATTTAAAAATTAAGATATAAACAAACACGTTCATCACTGTTGAACATGTGACTTTGACAGTTGTGTATGATTGGGGTAGGTCAACGTTCGGTGCACGCGCAGAAGACGAATAAGCGGTCTACCTCAACGTCAGTCTATGGTGTGAAATGCACCATCGTTTACACAGATCAGAGATGATTATAGAGAGCTATATTTTATAGTGATTACTGAAGTAAAGCATATCCTGCAACATACCGACGTCTTGAGGACGGCCCCCGAACTATTTAAAGAAAATCGTCTTTGTCCGGCATTATAATTAAAATGTGTATTGGCTTGGGGGATAATATGGAACTATAACAGCTTAAGTACTAAATATTCTTTCATTTCATTAAATAAATTGGACAAAAAATTATTCATTGTTAAGAAACACACTTAGGAAAGTGACCCTTAAAAATATTCACGTGGAAAACTGTGTGTAATGAGTGGTGGTGTTTTGTACTCTTCCACGAAACAGCCATTTTACGATTGGAACAGAAAATTATTATAAATCTTGAACACAAAATTATAAAGAACATAACATAATAACGTTGTTGATCGCAGCCTGGAGACCGATACTCGATAACATGATATATAGAAAACAATTTCGAATAAATATAATTGATATCGCGCTCAGAACACATAAGCGAGAAATTATAAGGAACGAAACACGACGCCATGCTATGTATCACGTCGCTGATTTTAATCAGAAGATAAACTAGTCGCACATAAACAACCGTTTAACTATGGCTCAGTAGATACGAATGCGCAAATCAGCAAATACACTACCACTCACGGATTATAAATGTATGCTCGGAAATATCTTCATGAATAATAATACAATTAAGTCATATTCGCACACGGGGAAATGAACATACTTTCAGAGGACTGCAATTTTGCAAATATGGCGCAGGCGCCGAAGCAACGCGATCTGATTGGCTGAAGAGAACGATCGCGCTGCACCAAGCGGAATCCCTACCCACACTATTTGCTTCACCTGTCCCACAAGAACTTTTCCCATCTGATAATTTTTTATAGACATCGTCCAAAATGATGTGCTTTGTTCGGTGTCTGTGGTCCACCGAGGCAATCATTACTGCACATGCACGTTTCCATCCATAATTTTCCAATATGGTTGATGCAAAGCGAAGTGGCTTACGTCTGTAGTCCATTCACCGGTACTTCCAACTCTTCTGAAGCCCCTTTTAAAGTTCCACTTGCAGCGTATTCTTCCGCCTCGTGCAAACAAAAGCTTAACCAAGTATAGAAAATTACATCAGAGGGACAACGTATCGCTTTCGTGCGCACTCGCTTTAATAATATATTGCACGAGAACTACGTCTTACTAAGCATTACCAACACACCTGTTTTCTCACGGTTTTTATTCATATTAATTATAAATTAATATTATAATATGTAGACGTAATGTAAGTTAAAGTTCAGTGTGACCGAAAATAACATAATTTTATGTTAAGAGAAGTATAAAACGCTTGCGGTGCGTGGGATATTTTGGAACTAACCAAACACGTCATACATTGAGAGATTTTTCAAAGCTTAGATAAAAAAAGTGTGGAGAAACTGGGATTTCAGAACTCGCGGAATGGCGATAAACTACATAGCTGAGAAATAAATACCATATTACGATATAAGAAAATAATATTAAAGTAAAAGAAATGATCAAATATCTGTAAATTGTAGTGAAATATGACCACGAAAATTATTTTTATAAGCGGAAACTTCCACGCAACTTATTGTACTCGTGCACAACTACTAAGACTACGCAATTTTACTACTATAGAACTTGCCTATTCGGCGTACCATATACATCGTTGTCCCATTGTGTAGTGATTGTCACTGCAGGTATGGTAACAATCTATGAACAACGAAGATCAGGTTAGGCATAAGAATCATGTGTACGAAGTCGTAGTAGCTGTATTTTTAAATACAAAATGTGATTATATCCTAGATATAACACCATTGTTACGTGGATTCAAAAAAATATTTATAGAGACTCTAAAGCGTCTTAGAAATGTTTTCGTGCCTCAATTCCCTTTGTTTAATGCCATTAGATCATAGTATACAAAGTATGTCCGTAGAAAATAAAATAAGCCATGTCTAATATGAAATTCTGCAGTATTTTAAGTCTGATGAAAACTTAAAAACTTTAATGAACTGATTGGGACTTAATTGTGTGCATTATGGACAGTTGACACACATAAAACATGTTAAAAACTATATACAGTCACGGACTTAAATGCTCATACAACTCCTTTGTCCCTTCTCGAAGCTGCACATGTTTTATACGAAAGTAAACTGCTAAATACAGGCGTGGCTATACAAAGCACGCTTCGCTACGATGTGAGGAATTAACAGTTTCTATAACCGGCCTTTTGCTCTGCGAATACTACTTAAACTACTATAAATTAGAAACATTCTGCTCGTGATGAATCCTCGTACGTAAGAATACGTGGCTAGTCCCAAATTCACGTTACGTAGACTCTGCTTTAAATAAGGGTACAATTTGTGGTAACATTTCCCAGAAAAGACGCCAAGTATTTTTGTTTATTTCAATTTAATGCAGTTATTAAAATTAAAAATTTAAATGCCACCTACGTTCAGTGCCTGTAGCGTATATGCAAATCACGAAAAGATAAGTATAAACGCTTGTATTATTTTGCCAGCATTAATTTTCCTGCTATATTCCTTTCTTAGATTTTCATGCAGCTTAATATTCTCAAAAAAATCAGATTCGTATGATGAGTGTCTATCCACGGGGAAGTGTAAGGGAATTTCACGTGACAGGTAATAGTCTGGGAAATGTCAGGGAATTTTCACCTGGCTCAGGGAAAAAGTAAACAGTTTGCTACTCTATAAAAGTTGTTAGTTGTATGAATACAGGATAATGTAATTATAAGCACACGTGAGTTAAAATTTCAATTTTTAAGTTTATAAACTGGTGGTAATACATTTTTGCCAAGTCACATAGGGCCTATATTTAAAATAAAATAAGTTATTTTTGTGTTCAATAGCGTATATCGCGGGAAATATAGGTATACTGAATAAAATGTTGGCCCTGATGGCTTGGTCTGATGTAGTGTAACTGAATTTAATTCTGTTTCACTGATAGCATGTTTGTTGTCAGCGGTAGAAAAATATGACATTGGAAGGTTTCGGTCCTGAAAGTAGGTCGGGGAAAGTGGTATTATTCTACCTGGAGAACAGGGAAAAGTCAGTCCGAGACAGAAATTTTAAATGTTGAGTGATCATCTTTATTGTAATTTAATTTTGTGTGAGTGTGTGATTTAGATTTGTTCATTTTGTCGTTCGGACTTTTACAGCCAGCAGTGGAAATTCCGACACCAGAAAGAGCAAAAGTATATTTTCTTTCGGAACGTTCTGGCCTCCGCAAACAAATGTAGCAGTAATAACCGTGCAGGACGTGTCGCGAGATTTTTTTTTATTTGTTTGAGCTGTAAGGAAACGCACGCACGAGTCGTTAGGTCCCCGAGCAAACAACGCAATTCCAGTCACGTATGTGTGGGAGCCCCTTACCTCAGAAACCTCCACACACTGCTGCGAAAAGAATGCCGGAGCAAGTAAATTATACAACTCGGTGGAGATCCTCGCGCTTGGGTGCTATGCGGTCCTGTTGTGACCGGAATCCTGACTGCATATCAAGCTGAGCCGTCTTTTTCACCCCTCTCCCGTATACGCCAGCAGTGAAGGTTCGTCGGGCTCCCGGGGCGACAGTTTTACCTAACTCAAACGTGCTGATCAACACGACACTTAAGGTTCCCGTCTACCTGGAGATTTTTTCCCGCTTTTGGAGCAGAGAAGCGTGGGGAGCGATAAGGGAGACACTGTTGCATGCATCGAGCTTGTTTGTGCTATTTGCTATCACCGTTGAAGGCTGTTCACGATAAAGTGAGCACTTTAGAAATGAACTTTAGAAAGAAGCCACTGCCCCTGCATGCTTATATTTTAATGGACGCAATGAGTGACGTTTGTCCAGTAAAGTTGATAACGATGAATGGAAAGTAGTTATATCTTAACGTCGAATAAAAAGTGTTAGGTAACCATTTGTGATAACTTACAATTATTTCTTTCGCTTTCTGTTTTTTTTTTTTTTTAATTCATCGATGTGTAAAATTGAGTTGATTTGTAAAGTATTTACTTTCTTAATAATTCCACAGTTTCATTCGACCGACGTTATTAAGTGATGTTGCCCATGGCAATGTTAATTTCACATAAGGCGGAATAATGCACGACGTGTATACAAGTAGATCTTAAGCAGGGCTTTCAAAAATGCTCATTTTAACGTGAACAGCCTCTACAATGCTTCCTTATGACCGGACGTGACCTTGAGGCCTTAAAATAATTCTTTACTAGGGAGGTCCAAGTGCGAAGAGAGGAATTCCTGAAAACTGCCAGTTTATAAAATGTTCGATGTGATCACCATTGTAACAGAGCGGTGTGTAAAACTTGTAAAATTCGTTCAGTTGACAACAGCAGACAGATTATCTGCTATTTTTCCTAACGATTAGGGCATTTGCAATCTTTTTATAATTCACTCTAATAAACTGTACGCAAATTTACCACAAAACACGAATGGCGAAGCGTTTATCCGTGCATGCATGTTAGCTTAGCTACATTTGCTAAGGAAAGATTCAAATGCATAGTGAATTTCTTAAATCGGTATTGTAATATTCCTATATTTGTAGCTTGAGGCGTGTCAGATGTTCCATACTATTGTATGGCCTAGACAATTCTATTGCAGTTTAGGAACTGTACTGAAATATATTTAACAGAGTTAGATTTTGAAATCCTGTTGTAAAGAGTTACGCGTGAAGTTTATGAATGATGATTCTAAGGCATACAACTCTAGGCTCTATGGAGTTACAATACATCTGCAGCGAAACAATTAAGCAAGAAAATTAGCAGCCACGTATAAGTTAATGTCAAATGAAATGGAATAAAAAAAAAAATATTCCCATTTTTTTGTCGGGAGAAAGTCGGTGAGGGCTAAGAGATGGCCACTATTGCCTGTTACAGAATGACAACCCTTGGAAGAGATGGCCACTATTGCCTGTTACAGAATGACAACCCTTGGAAGAGATGGTGATGTGGATAATTACAGTAGTGTTTTAGAGATAGAGAGAAATATAGACACAGATAGGTAGAGATAGATTGAGGGGTTGAGGAAGATATATCGAGAGATTCAAGGAGATATATTGCGATTGTGATTGAGTGCACTGTAAAAATTTTTTTTTAATTTTACACCAATGTACGGGGCAGCACAATCTCCACACATGTTCGTGAATTTTTACACGTAAATGTATACGTGTACTTTTACTGTGTGTCCCGTGTATATTTACAAATACAATACCAGTGTAATTTTACTATACTTGTTAGTATTTTTACTAATCATTATGTTTAATCACAAGTACTCTGTATGTGTCGTTTTACTGTTTTTGTTCCCAATATCAAGCCACATAATGTAAATTTACACAAACTTTGTTAGTGTAATTTTATCATACCTGTCAGTTTCTTTTGCCAATCTTCACATTAAATCACACGTAATCTGTACATGTTATTTTACTATAATTGCTACTAATTTTCTACCACACATTGTAAATTACCACAATCATTGTTATGGTAATTTTACTACACCAGCCTGTTACTGTTTAATGTTCATCATACCTAATTACATTTACACTGTAGGTGTAATATTAACATACCAGTCTATAATTTTAACTTATTATAATGCACTCCGTGCATGCTATTTGATAATGTAAATTATAGATTTACTGCCACATACTCTAAATTTACACAAACATCGCAATTGTAATGTGTTAAATCTAGCACTCTCAATATTGTCTTTTTGAGTGTGATTTTAATGATATAACATTAACAAAAAGTTAAAAATGAATGTTTTATCTGATTATGACCATGAGCAACTGGCTGTTTTAGTTTTTGACATTCTGGATTTTGGAATATAAAAATGCAAACTCTATTATTTATTTTGATGGATAAAAAACTATCAAAAACTATAGATAGTTTATTTTCAAACTATCGATAGCACGAACTACCGATAGTTTTCCGCCTCTACCACTGTGTATGCATATTTTCTCACTAACAAGGAAGTAAAATCGCAAATTCCTGTACATTAACAGAGCTGTAAAAAGTTATCTCAGAAATGTAGGTAACGATTGACTTCAGATATGGAATTGGTAGTTATATGCAAAAGCCAGCATATACGATCAGTGGGAGTTAAGATTTCCTTTTGAACACAAAAGGAATCCGAAGTAGTTCTAGTCCCTACCGCTAGATCGCATGTTTTTAGCAAATACTTGTAGTTATATTTAAATTCACAGGAACATTAGTGTAAAATTACAAAGAATGTACTCGTTTTAGGAAATTATACATAAAATTGTAAAACTACCGTACATTTATATGTGTAAATATTCGCTCATATACTTTCTAATGTGTAATTTTAGACCCTTGTTGTCAATATACCAGTGCATTTGTGTTTTTTTTTACTGTAAGACAGTACTACATTTTGAGTGAAATAGGAAAGCATGTACTTTTACACTGATGTACGAGTTTATACAACATTGGCATGGTTGTAAAAACTTACAGACTTGGGGTTTTAGTACCATGAATTAGTGTATTTTTACATATACTTTCGCATTTGTAATTTTACATTCTTTTAGATTTCAATATACCAGTACATTTGTGTTATTTTACAGTAAGATTGTACTACCTTTTGAATGAAATAGAACAATATGTACTTTTATACCGATGTACATGTTTCAATATAACATTGGCGTGGTTGTAAAAATACACAGATTTGGGTTTTAATACTTCATGTTCGTGGATTTTTACACGTACTTTCAAATTTGTAAATTTACACCCCTCTTATTGTTAATATACCAATACATTTGTGTTTTTTTTAATAATATCATTGTTCTATGTTATGAATAAAGTTGTACATTGCTGTAAATTTGCACGTACTGTACTTATTTTTACAAATTACACACAGAAAATGTAAAATTTCCAAAAGGTTGTACATGAATTTTTACACTTTTTTTACAGTGTAGATAGAAAGATCGAGGGAGATATATTTAGAGATAGGAGATATATTTAGAGACTGAGGGAGATATATTTAGAGACTGAGGGAGATATATTTAGAGACTGAGGGAGATATATTTAGAGACTGAGGGAGATATATTTAGAGACTGAGGGAGATTGACTGAGAGATTAAGAGAGATTGATTGAGAAATCGTTTCCTCTCCTCCTTTGCTTCGGCCGTGGGGTGCCAAGCACTCCTCAGCCAATGATACCGAAACTTTCAAATACATCTCTAATTGGCAAGGGGTTGCCTGACACTAGAAAGTTCACAAGGGAGAATTTTTGTAAAAAAGTAGTGCTCATAGTGCTCATTAAAATATGCACGCTCCATCTGTAACTATCCTTTTACTGTGTGATACATTTGGAATGTAAAGAAAAGAGCAATTTTGTCAATTGACATTAGTCAACAGATACCGGAGAAAGAGAGGCGGGTTATGCTAAGTATTGTTGTTGAATAGCTGGATTTTGGGTAGTGAGAATATTACTTACTCGTGGCTGAAATGTACGTTTGTTTTCTGAAAAATTTGGTTTCTGAAGGCGTCCGTTAAGAGGCAGTAGCGGGGCGGATCTGAAGAATGAGCTACATCGTATATAGGCTAACTGTCAAATACTCGTATCACAACTATAGGCTCTTCACGGTAAAATGAGCACTTTTGAAAGCCCTGCTTAAGATCTACTTGTATACACGTTGTGTGTGTTCTTCCGCCTTATGTAAAAATAACATTGCCATGGGCTTCATTACTTTATTCGTGCGTCGGTCAAGTGAAACTGTGAAATTATTAAAAAAAGTAAATATTGTACAAATCTGCTCATTTTTACACTTCGATGTATTAAAAAATACAGAAAGCGAGAGGAATAATTTAAGTCATCACAAATGGTTATCTAACCCTTTTTGTTTGGCTTAATATATGGAAGTACTTTCCCCTCCATCGTTACCAACTTTGCTGGACACATGTGTCGCTCATTGCGCCCGTTAAAATACATGCACGTAAGAACAGCGTCTTTTTCTAAGGTTGATTTCACTTTATTGTGAACAGTCTTTGTGTTCGTACCTTTTAGTTGAGGTTACGCCGAACTAGGTACCTTGCAACATCATTTCAAATGAAGGTAATATTTGCGTCAGCCTTTTTACAGGCGAAGACGGTTATGGGAATCAACTGCTTATAGTATTTTTGAAATTAATTTAGGTAGTATTCAATTTGTTCCAAGAGGAGGCGACGCCAGAACCGATAAATAAAACGTTAGGCGATCGTACGCAGCACCATTTTGGTTTATTAACGAGGCACTTAGTTACGTGCACATAATTAATGACGTTGCCTGGTCTAGAAAGGAACTCGCTACTTAAGACGAGCTAGTACAAATATTTAGCCGCGGTTTCTCGGTCACGTGCGAAAAGGTTCAGTGAATATAGGGTTCGTAATCGATATTAGTTACCAATCAGCCGGTATAATGCCGAGGTGAGATACTACAGAACTCCGTGCTCTAGCGACGAGTGGGTTTATTTATAGTCAGTTCGTGTTTAAAGAAACATTTTATAAAATTGTTTGCAATAAAAAATTCCTGACCATAAATTTGTATTTTTGATTGGAAAAACTGACTAGCTTATTTTGGCAGCAAATTATGAAAAGTAGCGTTGACGTCTTGTCAAATATTTTGTGTTCAGACTAAAGGGCAATTGAAATGTGTTTAGTTATACTGCATAGAGAGTTAAGTTAAGATTTGGCGTTATGTTTGTAGAAATTTTGTAATGTTTCTTGATCGATTCATGAATTTGAGTTGAGTCCGCGAGAATCTTGCTAAAGGATACAAAATTGCCAGAAACTAGAAACCAAGCTGGCCTTTCAAAAGTTTTCGACGAACAGGGAACGAACCGTCGCGAAGGAAGATAGTTTTAAATTAATCTCTCATTCGAGAAACGATTTGTCCTCGTTCGTTTTCTTTATTAATTTTCATTCATACCAAATTCCTCCGGGATTGTAGGTATATTTTGTTATCGGTGGGCGCAAGTAGTTGCTTGTTAGGTGTGATGCAGTTATCATTGGCAAACGAATGCGAAAGTTTAAACATGGTAGAACGGATGTTCTTATGCATCAGTGGCGTGTGGTGAAGTGTTGCAAGGTAAGCTGGTGCTTGCTCACTGCTGTACATTCTTGGTGCACTCAGCAGGAGCCAGTAACCACCGTGCAGCCTTGGGAAATGAATGAATTCCGACCACTGGCAAGCGAGCAGCAAGGGACTTATTACACGCATCTTGTGGCGTCAGCTGTCGAGCTACGTTTTACTTGGTGGAAGTGTGAACTTGCAAGCAACAGGGTACAACACTGAGCTAACGCTAGCTTACCTTGCAACAGTTCACCACACGCCACTGATATTTACTACATGTAAATATATGCACACACGAGTCTTTTCCAGATCACAGATAACTATCCACGCGGTACCACTGTTTTACAACTCGTCGAAGGCGTGCCATTCGTCACTTCTGTGATTACAAAGGCATTGTTTTTGTCGTCGTTTTGACTTGGAGATGACGTGAAGTTAACAAAAAAAACGAGCCCCATATATTAACTTCAGTGTGAATCATCTTAAACGCGACAGTGGCACACGCATCAATTGCCACTTCGCCTTTGCCCGCAGAACACTGAATTGGCGTAGGCCTACATGGTATTCGTCGTGCTATCAGACTTAAAGCTGTGATTTTTTTTTAATTGGTAGAATGTTAGTAAGAAGTTAATTTCATGGCCCTATGTAAGTTTCGCAGATATTCACGCAGAATATTAAAAAATATACGAGTGTGTAGATACCGTTTTTGGGTATGCTGAAGGGCTTAGAAATACTTAATGTTTACAATATGCTAGTTTAATTGAAAGTCATATTTTGGGCTAGTCTTCACGTTGAGTATATGCTATAGACGATAAAGTGAGCGCTTTTGAAAACCCTCTCATTTGGAATAATACTCGATAAATGTATTTCATTTTAGCCTTAAACGTTAACTTCCGAGTGCGGTGAAATATACACAGGATGATTATTACTAACATTGCAATATTTATTTTAAAAGTTGGTTAAAGGATAAAACAATTACTAAATAGAAAAGTAACGAGGGCCTCAAAAGTGCTCACTTTACCGTGAACAGTCCCAGTGGAGTTTGGTGTGCGTCTTGAGAAGGGGTCTTAATAAATTTCGGAGGTGACCCGGGGCCATGGTGGCTGAGCGGTTATACTATACTCGCCTCCCACCAAAGCGAGCTGGGTTCAATCCCCGGCCGGTTCACTCCGGGATTTCGAAAGTGGGAATCATACCGGACAATGCCGCTGGTCGGCGGGTTTTCTTGGGGATCTCCCATTTCCCTCTCCCATTCACTCCGGCTCTGCTCCACACTGATATCACTTCACCCTCATCGGCTCTCAATACCTCGATGTTAAGAGCCACCCAAATCTCTTCACTCACACGGAGGCGACCTTGTGAGAGTTCGCAGCAATCTGCTGCACTGTCTAGTTATAATGGTAGTTAACATTAATGTGCAGCTTCATGGATGCCGTCGTACCCTCGGGAGCCGCTGGCAAAATGCCACTTCGCGAAAAAATGCGATTTCGTGAAACCCCGGCCAGGTAGAGGTTGCCCACACGGGGTACCTGGCGCTTCGCCAAGTAATTAGGTACAATGTTTCGAGAGCGTGTCCCGGCTTCGTGCCAAATACTGTACGACGTTGCCCTACAATACACCCGCTCCCCGCGTACAGTCTGTTATAGGGAAGTTCACACGCACTTGAGTTCCTGTAGTCATGACAATGAAGCCAGGCCTTACCGTGCGTGCAACACATGCTCTTATAGGCTGTTTACGGCAAAGTGAGCACTTTTGAAAGCCCTAGTTACTTTTCCCTTTAAGTTTTATTTAATCCTTTAACCACCTTTTTAAATAAATATTGTAACGTAAGTAATACACACAGTTAGTATACTCCACTGCAGTCGGAAGTTAACGTTTAACGCTAAAATAAAATAAATTTATTGACTATTATTCCAAATGAAAGGGCTTTCAAAAATGCTCACTTTACCGTCAGTAGCGTATAGTTCATTCGCGGTTTCTTCACCCAGTTTGAATCAAATCTTTGAAACATGACCTGCCGGTTTATTTCCTAAATATGTCGTGTATCACAATCATTTATTACTTGCGCTAATATAAAAATACTTTATTTTTGGTTAAATTGAACTTTCACTTTTATTTGGTCTATAAATAGTAATATTTCATTTATATTTAATATTAATAAAAACGGGGAGAAAGTAGGTGTGTTGGTAATGCCTAGTAAGAAATAGTTCTTTTGCAAAATATCAGACAGAGTGCGTACGAATGCGGTGCGTTGCCCTTCCTTCTGTGTAATTTTCTAGACTCTGTGAAGCTTTGTTTGCATGAGGCGGAGTATTATGCTGGAAATAGAACTTTAGCAGGGTTTCAGAAAAGTTGGAAGTAACCGTTATGGACTACTTAGTGCGTCTCAACAGAAGTGTATGTACGCAAGGGAAGGCGATCAGGGCGATCGCCTGCCCCGAGAATCCGAATTTTTGGTTATTTGTAACTAGATACCTGTAATATTCGCGTTATTATTTGGGGACATGTTAAACTTTAAACACACGTACCTTTGCAATACGTTCTTCATTGGGCCATAAAATGCCAGTAAATTGAAATTTCGCGATTGTGTGTCCCAATCATGCTCAGTTCAGTTAAAAGGGGAGTGGCTTCATATCTATAGGCTGTTTACGGTAAAATGAGTACTTTTGTAAGCCCTGCTTAAGATCTACTTGTAAGTTCATTGTGTATTCTTCCGCCTTATGGAAGATTAACATTGTCATGAGTCTCATCACTTTATTCATGCGTCGGGCAAGTGAAACTGTGAAATTATATATATATATATATTATATATATATATGTGTGTGTGTGTGTGTGTGTGTATGTCTGCACATTTTTACATTCCGGTGCATTAAAAAAAAACAGAAAGCGAAAGAAGAGTATCTTAAATTATCAGAAATGTTTACCTTACACTTTTTATTCGACGTGAAGATACTGAACTACTTTCTTATACATCGTTACCAACGTAACTGGGCGCATGTTACTCCGGGCGCCCGTTAAAATATATGCAGGTGGGGGCAGTGATTTTTTTCTAAGGTAGATTTGCAAAGTGCTCACTTTATCGTGAATGGCCTTTAAGCAGTAGCCAATGTAGAAACGACGCCGGCTCCGATATATGCAGTGCCCTGAATTTCAGCCTGATGCCAAATAATAACGCGAATTTTACATGTCTCTAGTTATCACAGTATGATATTGCTGGATTAGGAAGTAACTTCCGTGCTTTGCTGGCCTTGCATAAGGAAAATTTGTAAAAATGAATGTAATTTTAATTTTTATAAAGTACTGTGCCAGCTAAATAAAATTTTGAAGTTTGCCGAATGTATATACAGATTTGTGTATATATATCTAGTCTCAAAAATTAGCTTGCGTCAGAGGAATGAAATAAGCTTGATTTTACACGCCTGACCTTATTGGTTTTCTTCTGTGAGTAAACAAGTTTCACCATTTTCATTAACCAACAATATTCTGGTACTCAGTACTAGAGTGATAGTGATTTGTCTACAGGCGAAAAAAAAAAAAAAAACATCGCCTCGTCCTCACGAGAACCGTCGTTGTAGTGTTTTGGAAGGCAACTCCCGTCCTACTTATAAAAAAAATGGCGTGTGGCTGTGTTGGGGACACGATTGTTTGTTTTGCGTGAATACGTCTACGTTGACGCGCTCGGACGCTTTGATGTTTATTTTACGTTCCCGCGGCACCGCTTGACTCGATCATATGGGGTTTTATGGGTATCACTGGATTGCTTTTGAGATGCTTTTTCCAACCGTATACGATTTCTGTATTTCGACTTGGCTTTTTGACGAGTATAGGTCGAAATTGTGTTAAGTTTTCTTAATTTTTTACATTAAACCCATTTAATTTCATCATAACGACGCCACACAATTGGTTTTATACACGCAATCGATTGATCTTGACGAAAGCTGTCTATGGAAATTAAACGAGTGTCATAGCTTCTCTTAGTCAAAAGTTATACTACACGGAAGTTAATGAGAAGCAGCGAAACGAAACGAACTCAAAATCCCCCCCCCCCCCGGATCAGCACCCCTTTTCACCGCCCCGCGCGATGCTTCGCAGTCTTCACTCAACGTAACATATTATTTGATCCATTGGCAATCGAGCGGTGTAATAGAATTTTGAATGTAGACGGTAGACTCGGAGCTGCAATGCCAAACTGTAACCCCTGATTTTGTTATCATAGGATTTTCTGGATTGCCTCCCACTATGGTTGCAAATTTAAAGACGTATTCACGTCAAAATCCTCCGGGAAATGGTTTTGCGTGTATGCCACTGCGTCTCATTCTTGGATTGCAGTGGGTAGCTAATAAAACCTATTCCGTACTGTACAATGTAACAATTTTTGTCACGTATTGTATGAATGCAAGCCTTCTTATTCTTTCAACACAGCGAAACTTCTTGGCTTTTGATAATCGGCGTCATCTGGCTACCGAGCGCTGCAGTCTAATAGTGAGACGCGCTGTAGAACGGAGTATTTTATTTGACCTGGTAGTCGACTCGATGGTCCCGTAGTCGGTGTACCGGTCTCCCCCCCCCCCCCACTGATGTGATCGGGTTCGAGTCCTGGAGGAGTTACACTCGATTTTCGCTTGTGGCGGGCTTGCCCTTGGCCGGCGGTTTTTCTCGGGGTTCTTCCGTTTTACACAGCCTTTGCATTCCGTCGCTGCTCCATCTTCCTTCGATTTCACCCTATCGGTGCTAAAGACCAAGCTGTTACGGCGCTCTCCACGTAACTTGGTCAACCTTCTGACCTGTAAGTAAAATGAGGTTAATTAATCAGTGCTCTTCCGTTAAAATCACTTAGCAAAATATGTTCCCAATGTAACATCGCTTATTTAAATAAGTCTTTTTAAAATATAGTTTGTTACTTTTTTTTTTTTTTAATTTTTCTTATAGTAAGTTTTGTCAAGTTACTAAGGACGTATTTCAATCGGGGTAATTTTTTTGTCAACAAAATACATCGTCTTATAATTTTGTTTTCAAAATTAATTTTTTGTAAGTTCCGTTATTAGTAAGGAAGCTAACTAATTACCAAATATGATGTTGAGTTGAGAGACGTAGGCTTCGAGAGCCACCACGGTCTTTGTTTTAACCGACTGGAAATATTTAAAACTTACGCGGATAAATTTAATGCATTTACACAAACGTGCACCATGCTCCTAATATTTCACAACATAAGTGACTTAAACATTAATCGAATTTTTTTTTGTCTCATTGCTGTTGTTTTTCTTTAGTTTTACTTCTTAACTATTTTATTCTGCCGATGTCACGAGATAGAGAAAACTCTGATCTATGTAGAGAAATGCGGCTTATTTGAGGAACTTATCGTATTTAGTTTTATAACGATTTCAGTTTGGCTGTAATCTGCGAACTCGTCTTTATGCAACATATAGCAGCATTCCGTGTTTAACAGTTGAATGTCGTGATATTTGAAATTAAACATTACGAAACACAAAAAATTAAATTACAAAATAAGAAATAAGATTCATTTGAAACACGGCTTGGTTTATGTTTGTACCGCAAAATGGGTTGGATGATATTTAAAACATGAGGCTTTATGAATATACTGAAGATGAGGTCGACTTATTTTGGTATTTCGCACATGTCTAAAATATCGACTCACAATTTGCCAAATTACTGTAAAAAAGTAATGAGATGGAACAGTGAAGCGATGTCTTGTCTACATTTTGTTTTTCCGATGGATCCGTCATATGTAATATGCATATAAATTTGTGGAGTTAAATAGGCTGTATGTTAGTTATATGTTCGTTAGCTTAAAATTTCGTCAAATGAAACGTTTCAAACTTCCAGAGAACGCATTTTCGAGAAATCAATTTGTTAATGGAGTTTAATCCATATACTTTTGACTGATGTGTTGGCAAAAAAAAATTAGGAGCATTGGGTGTTCGAAGTCGGCAATTAGTTACTGCGTAGCTGGCGTTTGCACTCAGTCCTATATTCCCTTTGGTGCAATTGAACCGTGCGGGAGCCATAATATTCCGGCCACCCATCTCCCCCCCGCATGACCGGCTGGAATGGACTCGCCCGGTCAGAGCAACGGCCCGCCGTTCCGCGTGCACGTTAACGCCCGTGTGCCGGCTCGTTATCATTCCGTGCCCCCCCCCCCTCGTGTGCCTTAGCTTTAGGGGGGTTATCACGGCAAATGTACACGTATATTTTCCGTCCCTCCCCTGTACCTTCTACGTAAAACCACCCCCCGTCTCGCGACCTGCCACAATTGCTGTCATTACTTACCACCATGAGGCGCTGCGGGCAGCACAGACCTAACGCGCCCCATTTTACCACGAGCCGTCTTTCATTACAGACCGCCTTTCGCAATGCGAGTACTCGGTGCTGATGGCACGGTGCAATTTTCTTCACAATTTTTTGTCAACGGCGGATAATGGCGTGCCCGTGTTTCCCTTCTCCCCCCCCCCCAACCATATTTTGCACAATTTCACGTTGTCATTATAATCTATCATACATATCCGTGGCCCATCGTTGGTATGCAGGGGTGAATTTAATTTGCATCGCTGTCTGCTGCCACGGATGGTGTAACAGGACTGCACGGCCAGGGTGATTTTTTTTGGGGTGGGGGGGGTGTGGGGGGGTGATGGAACTGGAACATTGGACCCTACTGCAAGTATGCAGTACTCGTTAAAAATACGATTTATGTTTCATATAAAGAAGAATCCGTATATCTGGTAACACTGTAAAACATTGTACTACAATTTACTTATTTATACGTTAGAAAATCCAAGCCAGTTTGAGGGGATTTTTATTCAAGATGTTTCAAAAAGCACAGTTTGGGAGGCAAAACGTCAAGCAAGACCATCATAATAATTACTCTTATTGCATGTAAAAAATTAATAATAATAAATAATTTTATAATTAATTTTATGTACAGTAAATTACTTAATAAACTTTTTTTCAACAGTACCAATATTTTGTAGCACAACCATAGTAATTATTATAAATGCTCTATCAGACGAGGATTTTTTTGGTAAATGTGCTTTCTGATTTATATATAATGGAAATAGGCCTACGCTTAATTTTTAATTAAAAATAAATTGTTCTTAAGTTTTTAATATTCAAATAAGAGAATTTTAGCAAAATATTTTACAACGTTACAAAATATACGCATTATTCTTTGATATGCGATATAAAACGCACTTTTCTGACAATTTTGGTTGTGTATATTTTATGTTTTAATGAGTTATACATGCTGTATAGTCAGGTGCGGTACTCCATTGTAAGCCAGTTTCCTTATATAGGCTGTTCACTGTAAAGTGAGCACTTTTGAGGCCCTAGTTACTTTTTTCTTTCAGCAATTTCTTATCCTTTAACCATGTTTTAAAATAAATATTGACATGTAAGCTGTTGTTCCAAAAGAGAGGGGTTTCAAAAGTGTTCACTTTACCGTGAATAGCCTATACCTTAATGTAACTACTGTACAGTTGTTTACTTCGTCGGCGACGTATTCCGTATCAGCTTCAGTTCCCATGGAACGTGCGTGTTCATGCGGTAGCATAGCTGAATTAATCGGCGCGGTCCGTTACTGCGCTGTACTAGTTCTTCAATTATTATGCTAAGCCCTTGATAACCCTCCGGGCATAAAGGAAAGTTATTATTTTGTGAATTTCTGCTTGTTAACGTTTCCTCTTTAAGCCAGGAAAATAAGCGATAATTATAGGCCCTTCTTAATTTTCCCTTTCATCCTATTTCCATCTTCCTGCTGCTTTTTAATACAAACATTGCAATGTGACGAATAAACACAGTGTATACATTTCACCGCACTCAAAATTTAATGCCTGATGATGCAATAAGATATATTTATTAGTGGTTAAAGCCTGTTTGAAGGGTCTTAAAAAGTGCTCACTTTACAGTGAACAGCCTATAGCTTACATAATATAGTCCATTCACGCTTTCTTCGGCCTTTTGGAATCAAACCTTTGAAAAATCACCCTAGGAGTAACATGCAAACCTGTTGTGTTCAATCACTTGTATTCCAAAATTATATAACCCTGTGATTAACCTTGAAGTATTGTGTTCTTGAATAGATTAATAATCTACGTAGTATCTTCTATAACTTGTAATATTCATTTCGTATTAAATACGAATTAACAACAGCGAGAGCAGCGACGTGTTGGTAACGGCCGATAAGAAATAATTTACAGTTACAATACGTTGCCAAATTATGTATTTGTATTCGTAGGTAGCGCTTACGGAAACACATTTTATTGCTGCAGTAAAAAATATCAGCGGAAAATACCGTGCGTAGGCTCGCTCTAGTCACGCGATGTATTTTTTTTCCGTCCGGAAGAAAAGTTTAAGCGAAGCGAATCGTGTGTGTAAGTGTCTCTCTCTCTCTCTCTTTTTCTCTTTCTGACGCTTACAAACCCAGCAGGTTGGCGGAAGTGGTGTGGAAAGGAGAATCTAGAATCACGCGCTTGTCCCAACTAGTGATGGGAAATACAGTTAACTAGAATGAACTAGGTCGTTCCGAACTAGTCACATTTGAGAACAGTTCATTGGGAACCGTTCTTTTGAACTATATAGGTCACAGTCGAATGATCACGCGTACTGGCGAACTGCAGTGCGCAAATGTAACCTCGGTCCGAGAACTAGATAGGGCTTTCTCTGATTCCTCTTTCACAGTTCCATTTCTCCTCCCCAGAAGAATCTAAGCATGGAAACTCGACAAAAATGGTTCCGACACACTGGATTTATTCGTACCAGTATTAGAAACATTTTAACATAACTTTAATTACAAAAATAACTTAATTTTAATGTGATGCAAATAAGGTCAACAACCTATATTCGAAGTATTGAGAGAATATGCTAGAAAAAAAAACAGTTTTTCACCTCTATTGCGAGTGTGTAAAACTTGACATTACATTAATTGACGTTTTTCTATATTTTACTTTCGTAGCTATACTCGAATTAGTGCCGCTATCAAATGTATTTTCTTACAGATACGGGAATTTCCGTATACCTGGCAACATCGTATTTATAATACGAGTGAGTGAGAGGGTATTACGACACCATAACAGCGAGGTCTTTAGTGCCGATGAGGATGAAGCAAGTTCAATGAACGACACACACATCCATACCCTGACTGGGTTTCTAGCCCGGAACCCCTCGCATCGCAGACCGGCGTGCAACCGACTATGCAACTGGGGTCGGCACGAGAAAGTAGGAAAGAACGAAGGATCGCTGCATAGCCATAGGTCTGCCAACTGTCTCGTGCTGTGTGGACATAGGTCTGCCAACTGTCTCGTGCTGTCTGGACATAGGTCTGCCAACTGTCTCGTGCTGTGTGGACATAGGTCTGCTAACTGTCTCGTGCTGTGTGGACATAGGTCTGCCAACTGTCTCGTGCTGTGTGGACATAGGTCTGCCAACTGTCTCGTGCTGTGTGGACATAGGTCTGCCAACTGTCTCGTGCTGTGTCTCCTGCAGTTCCCGAACGATTTGCGACTCATGTCACTATTGAACTATAGTCAATTCCCGATTGGAAGCGGCTTTTGAAAATCAGCCTTTGAAAAAACATTCTAGGCAAAACATGTCAACCCGTTTTTTTCGATAACCTGTATTCCACAAATATATAACACTATGGTTAACTTTAGAGTGCTGTATTATTGAATAAATGAAACTTTACAGTAATATTGTCTATTACTGGTAATATTTATTTCTTTTTAAATATGAATTAACAACAGCGAGAGCAGCGACGCGTTGGCAACTACCGGTAAGAAATAGTTCACAGTTAAAATATTATTTTAACCTCGGTTTTTTAGTATACTATTTGTAAATTAAACTGTGCATATTTAAATATTTAGGTAATCCCGATGGCAACATATCTCATTTTTACAGTTTAAAATAACAGCGGAAAATATCGTGAGTAAGCCGTAATGGTACGGTGTTCTTTTATCGAGCGAGAGCAATTTTGAAGCAACTGTCGGCTGAGCGAGTTTTGTCGCGCTCTCTCTGTCTTTGCCTGTTTCAAACTCGGGAAGTTTCACTTCGCTAGTACGCGACAAAATTGTACCCGTTTTCAATTGTAGCATATTTCATACTTTAATACAGCAAAATAATGATTTTTTAATTTGTAATTTACAACAGAAAAGAGATTTTAATGTTTGAATACTTATTCTAATATATTTAGATGTGATGGCGGGGCAGAAACAAAGTGAAGTTGGCAGACGTGACGAACCATGACATGGCGTGTTGCTTTTTCATAAACGAAACGTAAATTTTTCTTACTACGAACAAAATTTTAAAGTAATACATCACGTTTGTAGACTTTTGTTTTTTTAATCTACCTAGGTAAGTTACGATGTTGTGATAAATCTGTGTTTCCACGGCAGTAATAAGTATACTGTGACGTGTTTCGTTAATTATTGCGTCTGTGAAATGGCGTGCCTTTGTGCATCGTGGTCGATTCGCTGGCCGTGTGTGCGCGTGATTCCAAATATTTGATATTAACTATTTATACGTTGTAAATGTGAACTGTTTTTGTAATGAAGTTATTTATTTACATCCACGTATGTTTATCACAACGTTGTGCCTTTGCCCTGGGTGTTTGAAACACAGTTGTGTAACGTGATTTACCACCAATCATAACAAAATAACTAAGCCCAGACCCAATAAATTTCAATAAACCTAATACACAGCAAGTAGCAATACATTTTAATATGAGCGGAATAAAAGTTACGGCAGGCTTATTTGTGTGCATGTTCACCGCTAGATTGTAAGTTTGTATGACAAAAATAATCGACACGAGTTGCGTGCTTGAATTTACTGTTTCTCTTCGTTTTAATTTTTATTCCAAATAAGGCAGTCCTTTTAACGAAATAGCCCAACACACATTAATAACAGGTTAAATACTACTGTTGTTTCCGCCACAGTTTTAACAAACACCGTCGTAGCTAAATATTAATGTGTATTACGTATAATGTGCTATATCGTGTGTAACAAATATGTATAAAGCCGACCTAAATATTGTTACAGGCCTGAATTGGGAACATTCTTAGGAAATATGACAGCATTCTTTGAACAGCAACCAACGCATTTGACAGTTAATAAAGTAAACGTCACATGGCAGTGTTTATGTTTACATGTAGCGGAAGGATTCGTAATCAGTAAACAAAAGTAGATATTTAGCAGGGCTTCAGAAAAGGCCGAAGTTATCGTGAATCATCTATAAACAAAATTTCTGTGTATGAAAATGCTCATACGTCGAAGACTTACTCTGGATTTGAACCTGGACATTAACGCTCCGCAGATAAGGAAAAATTATCATAAACCACACTCTTGTGCGTGGCGTTCCACAGTTTGATCAGTGATTATAGTCTATTCACGGTATGTTCTCACTTTTTCAATATTACCTTTGAAAGGTCACCCCATGTATGACATATTTGGTTCTTTCCTAAATATGCCATGTATCACAAGCGGTTTAAACTTCTATTACTGCAAAAGTGCCTTATTTTTGGTTAAATGAAATTTTTTACTGATATTATAAATTGTAAATACAATATTTCATTTATAATTAACAGAACGAAAACAGAGATAAAATAGGCGTGTTGGTAATGCCTATTAAGTAGTAGTTCTTATGCAAAATATTATTACACCGCACGAATGCGGTGCGTTGTCCCGTTGGCCTAATTTTGCATACTCTGTTAAGCTTTGGTTGAATGAGGCGGAGGGATATCCTGGAAGTAGAACTTTAGCAGGGCTTCAGAACATTTGGAAGCAACCGTGAACAGACCCGAAAAAGAGAACCGAAAAATCATCGGATTCATTTTAGGGCAAGCTAGACGTCAATCACTCATATGTTTGTGTTTCTTCCGCTGTTGGCTCACGACTTCACACGTACTGGAAGACACTTAGTTATTAACAATACACATGCGTCAAGGTGCAGAACCAATCTCAGGTCGTGTCCGAACTGGCAGATTTTGTTGACAAAATGATCACGTGACCCGATTTTGTATACAAAAATGGTGACGTATTTGGCAATTTGGTATTTCGTATCTAGCGGATGTTAGCAAAAATACAAAATATAAAATTACAAAATCAGCGCCATTTTGGTTTTGGCGTTCAAAACATATACGCGAATGTGTAATTAAACCATTTTTAAAAATTAAATAACTTCAAAAATACACTAGGAATGTTTTAAAAAGCAAGTAAGTGTTGTACATTGTTTAAGTATTTCGCAAAACAAATTTTTAAAATCGTTATTGCGTAATTTATTAACATATTCGCAGCATTCCAGTAATCATTGTAGAAATATTAAATCCACTTTAAGCATTTAATATAGATTAAACAAATTAAAGATATATTTTCACTGTTACTGTAAAAATGCATTGCCGGGAGAGCTAAACAAGTGACTGTCGGCAACGTCCAAATTTAAACTTACGAAATGACAAATTACAAAATAACGAATTTGTTATTTCGGATACGGCCTCAGCCTTCCACTAAGGCAGCAAGCAACCAATAACAGGTTGAAATCTGCGTGACTATACGAAAGAGTTCGATGTATAAGCTGAACGAACTGAACTCGAGAATTTTATATACAGCTGGTGAATAGACTCCCTCTCCTCCCACGTCTTTTCGCGGTTTCCTTTGCAGCCAAGTTTTGATCCAGGCGCTGGAGGTCCGGAATTTTTTAAAAGAGGATCTTGTGTGATGAACGTGGCAGACACTGGCGTAGAGAACAGGTTTCCTTTGGGTAGTCCGGTTTGCTCCTCGTCTTCACTCCGCTGCCATTTCGTTTATTACCTCGTCTGCCCTTCGGGCTGGCACGAAGTCGACAGATGTCATCTGTAGAGACCTGCAAAATTCGCGTTATTATTTGAGGGCACGTTAAACTTTAAACACGTGTACCTTTGCAATACGTTTCGCTGGACCATACTGCATCTGACGCCCTGGATAACTTTGTGCCAGTAAATGAACATTTTACAATTGTGTGCCCCAGTCACGCGCAGGTCAGTTAAAAAGGGAGTGGCTTCATATCTAAGCAGTAGCCAATGTAGAAACGACGCTGGCTCCGATATATGCAGTAGTGTGAATTTCACCCTCATTCCAAATAATAATGCGTATATTTGCATGTCTCTAGTCACTTGGGTTGGGCAGCCAACTGAAAATGGCGCCAGTCTCTCATCTGTTCTGATACACCGTGAAGGCAGTGCGGAATTACATTATACAGATTATATAGTTGATTTAGGCACGTAGTTAGGGGATTGTGGAACTGTTGTGTGGCATCGTAAGGTGGCTTGTTTCGTAGTTCTGTGAATAAATTGTAGGCTACTCGTGCTCATTGCTCAGTTAAACACAGTCTTTGGCTATCGTGGTTTGCCCGTCGAATCTACAATGATTTAATTTTAAGTTTGGTTAGCTTACATTTGGGTCGTCATCCCGACATCTCAAGCCAGCAAGTAAGTTAAATTGTTCGTCATTCATTTTCGACCTGTGGGAAAATATTAGAGTACGCTACGTTCCATGGAGTGTGCAGCAATTCGTACGAAAATAGTTCCGGTGTAAAACGAACCAGACTCTGTGCTGTTTTCACGGAAGTGTCTGAATTTTTATTTTTAATAATTCCAGTAAAGCGGATTTTATTCTCGTTTATGGAAAAACAATAGGACGAAAGTAAATAGGAACATTGGGATATTGGGGCCCCGCGCGACTTTTGGAGAAAAGTAATACTAACGCAAAAATACGTGCTTTTGTGCATATTTTCACTTAAATATAATATAACGTCCATCTAAAAGTTTTTCTGTACTCCTACGTTCCTATGTATACCACTCTACATAAAATAATAATAAGAAATTATATTAGAATCCGAGATCCCAAAAACATTACCTGAATTAAAAAAATAATATATTGACCAAAAATAATTTAATTATGATTTTAATTGTTTTCATTTAAGTATACGCAGCGTTTTCTCATTCAAAACTTTTTAAACTGAACACAAATATTTTTTATTAAGAATTTAAAATAATTTTATTAACCATTTCGAAGCAAATAGTTTAGGTAAAATTGTTAAATTGTGTTTTTATCTTTTCAAAATTACGTTTATATTTTAAATTCTTTGTAGGCCATATTCTAAGTTTACAACGTAATTTGATTTTTTGAATGAAGGGCGCATATTTATTTCTTTTGAATTAAAAATTTACTGTCAAGTCAATTCAAATGAGCCAAAGGTTGGGAGGGAAAAATTGCTATGTAGTCTCCATGTACGAATTTTTCCTCTTACTTCTGACATTCCTACATGTAAATATCATAAAAGTTTCTCCAGGGGGCTGATGGAGTTTTGATTCTCCTAACAGCAAATTTCTATCTAAAATTAAAATATAAATTAATAAATAAACATGAATCCCAGTTGAGTTAGGTCTTTATAATATATTAGAATTAGAATAAAGTTTAAAAACATGCACATTTAAAAATTGAAAGACCATTAATTTAAAATTTGGAATAAATTAAAAACATTGTGTTGGTGCGCTTTGTGTTGAACTGGAAAATTTCACAATTTTACCCGAACGATTTGCGTAAAAAATGGGTTGTAAAATGTTCTAAGATCTGAATAAATAAATTAGTTTTTGGTTCACAAAAGTTTGAATTATAAAAAATACCCTATGGTTGAATTGAAATACAATTAAAATAGTTATTTAAAATGGTTATTACAATTACTAATTTATTCTTCTACGCGGATCCCACAATCCTTCATTTTTAAAATTTCAGTCCGTATATTTAATTTTAATTTCATGCTTTTTAAATTTTATGTATGGTGATACAGTAATTATGAATCCAGGGGTCCGGTGATACTTTTAGAGGAAAGTTAAATTTATACGAAAACTTGCACGAAAGTCCGGGTTGTTGCGTAAATCTAACTTTCGGAGAAAAATGGTGTAGGACCTCACGTCCCCATCTATTGACGAATAGTCTCTCTCTCTTTTTTTTTTACAGTGCACTGAAATATTGTCACCCAGATGTCCGCAATTAGTTATTCGTTTAGTTGAACCAGCGACATTTCCGGTAACATTTAAGCCAATTGGTTTGTTTTTACGTGTGCTCTAAAATTGTCACCAGCTTGTAAATTTGACTTCTCTGTTAAATGCTTCACTTTCTTCCTCTAGAACCACGCTGTATTCGCGAACCCCAGAGACTTATTTGGACTGCAACTTGGACAACATGTCGTCTGCAATGAGCAAATCCGATCGATACCGCATACAATATATATATATTTTTTTTGCTGCTTGTCCGAGTCATCACTGTCGACGTGAATTCGTGTCCTTTTTTTTTTTTTTTTTTTTTTTTTTTTTTCGTAATTCTGTCCGTGTGATTTGAATTACAAGTTTTGTACGATAGTTCTGATTTCATGAAGTTCTATTATTATGCTGTCAGACTCAGGACTTGTAAGTCTATAGATTGAAACTTTCAGTTCTAAAAGTTAGCATCTTCCCGAATTCACGTTGTAACCGTTTTCGCTTATGGTAGTGCAGCAGCACTTTCACGTGTACACCAAACATGGTGTATTTTTGATGGTAGGTATGAAATAAAAAAAATTATGTAGTGTCTACCGTCGTTTTTTTTACGCATCTAAAAATACTGCGTGTTAGGTTTCGTAAGTGATAGATACTATTTGTAACACGGTACTTCATGAATGAACCTTTCTAGTCCGGATTAATTTAAGCGCTCAAATGTTGCGATCGTTTAATTTTATGATGTGCGCTGTACGTTTTCTCGAGAGCGTGAATCGCGCAACCATAGAACCTGCTACGTGTTAGCAGATGTCGGCATTAACCATCCACAAGTGAGAAGTGCAGAAACTTCCAATAAATCAGATTTCTCGCAAGAAAGGAATTCATAACGCCGACCACTGACCTCTTGTTGAGTGTAGCACCGAGCATAGCACCGAGCATAAATATCCCTAATTTACAACATGCCCTCCATTCGTGGACACCAGGACTGAACGGGTCGTAAGAGTGCTATTTCTTTTTGTTCATCCGAAGAAGCAAATTTGTTTAGGACGTTTTGGATACTGTTTGGATACATTCATGTATAAGCTGTTCACGGTAAAATGAGCACTTTTGAAAGCCCCGCTTAAGATCTACTTGTATACACGTTGTGTACTCGTCCGCCTTATGTAAAATTGACATTGCTATGGCCTCATCACTATATTCATGCGTCGGTCAAATGAAGTCGTGAAATTATTATGAAAGTAAATACTTTACATATCTGCTTATTTTTACACTCCGATGTATTAAAATAGCAGAAAACGAAAGAAATAATTCTAAGTCGTCACAAATGGGTACCTAACACTTTATATTCGACATTAAGATATGGAATTACTTTCCATCCATCGTTACCAACTTTACGGTGTGAATGTCACTCAGTGCGCCCATTAAAATATATGCATGCAGGGGCAGTGACTTTTATCTAAGGATCATTTCTAAAGTGTTCACTTTATCGTGAACAGCCTTTAAGTTGTAGTACACTCCTTAGTTACTCATAATAAATGTGCACATGTTTCGATAGTGTTTATTTGCAAAGTCAACTGTACTAGTTTACAGATACGCAGAATCGTCGTAAGAAAATTTACGGATTACTGAAATGAAAATATAGTCAATTCGTGGTTTCTTCGCACTTTTTGAATCAAACCTCTAAAAAATGAACCCATGTATGGCGTGTTTGGTTGTAAAAAAAAGTTATGTATCATGAGCGTTTTATACTTGTGTTAACATAAAAGAGCACACAAGTAACTTACGTTTGCTTAAGTTGAAATGGTATGAAATTTTTTCTGTAAAATCTAATATATTATTTATAATTAATATGAATCGAAACAGTGAGAAAATAGGTGTGTTGGTAATACCTAGTAAGAAATAGATCTTACGCAAAATATTACTGCAGTGAGTGCGCACGAATACGGTGCGTTGGCCTTCTGGTGTAATTTTCTAAGCTTTGTTTGTATGAGCAGGGCTTCAGAAAAGTTGGAAGTAACCATGTGTGGATTATATAGCGACAGCAAGTTAGTGTTTAGCTACTTCGTTCTCCCTATATGAGCGTGTGTGCGTGTTGCATGTTTGGGGAGGCCTGAGTAGTAAAAACTTGAGTCTCGCTGAACAAACTCGAAATTAAGTTGAAGGTTAATGATTTTTTGACCATATGTTTTTGGTTGAAATATGCGACCGATGATAAATAACGTACTCGTACAATATTTACCGGGATAACTTTTCATTCATATTAGGCCTATCGTTAAACGCTGAACTCTACTGAATTATATTGAATTAAAAATTGCTGTCTGTTAAACGTCTATTGTAGGAATAGTTCGGTAGGAAAAAGTTTTAAATTTGAGCAATTTACTGATTATTCTCCTTATTCAACTTGGCGAACCAACATTTTATCAAACCGTTGTGGCGTTCGATAGTGATGATTCATTCGGATATACTGTAACTTCTTTAATTTTAAACTTATAATACTCGTTTTGATGATAAGGAAATTAATCATGGTAATATCTTTTTGAGTTGAAAAATATAAAAAGTTATGTTGATGATCAAAGCTGGGCGAGTGAAATTCTAGGAACAAGATTGACAAAGGAGGCATGTTCTGTAAAAATGTACTTTGCGCCTGCAGACTATGCGATATGCTGTACTATTTTTGTTGACAGGTTGCATGCACCGTCAGGAGCCACTTAGGAAAACGTGTTCGCTGTCAAGGGGCGGTTGTAGGAGTAAAAAATGTTTATTCGGAGCCACTAACATTCAGCGGTTGATTTTGTGGCAATCTTACAGATCATGTCACTGTATTTGACTATGTATTCTCGCAAACAACGGTGCAAAGCGTTGAGAAGTGCCTCGAATATCGTGAGCTTTGCAATAAAGGAAGTTTCGCACGCAAGGAGTGTAAAATAATTGCCTAGTTCGCGCGCGCACACCACACGCGCGCGCGCACACACACACACACACACACACACACAAGTGATGCATGGCGAAGGAATAAGTAGGAAAATTATGAGGAACAGGACAGTTGGAATTTTTTCCACTGAAATTCGAATATCCATTTCATTATTATAACAGTAGTGTAGAAATATGTGATCGGCCGGTCAACCTGAGGTGTGATATAGGTTCCCTAAATCCAGCGAATACAAACACAGCTATGCTTTCTCTCTTTATTTTCGTCAACGAGTATATCACAAGCAAATGCAAGTTGGAGGTTTTACGAAATTTTAAAATACGAATAATCTGTTGGTCATTATTTCAAACTGCAATAGGAACTTATGTTACAACTTCCAGAGTCCGTGAATTTCAAGAATACCACAAAATATAAATGCTGTTAATAATTCTCAAGTTATTTTTTATTAATTTTTTTGTTGTCATCGGACATAATTTCGTAACTCACGGTTTGCAATTTTTTCTATATCCTTAATGTAGCTACCCTTTCTTTCTTTCTTTTACTTTCTTTCTTTCTCTTTTACTTTTCGTTTTCTCTTTCTCTATTTTCTTTCTCTCTCATTTACTTTTGTCCTCTCTTTCTGTATTTTTCTTTCTCTTTCTTTCTCTCTCTTACTCGCTTTCGCGCTTTTTCATTTTCTCTTTTTCTTTTCATGTCTCTCTTTTTCTCTTCATGTCTCTTTCTTTTTCTCTTTTTCTCTTCATGTCTCTTTCTTTTTCTCTTCACGCCTCTCTTTCTTTTTCTCTTCATGCCTCTTTCTTTTCCTGTCTTTCTTTCTCTCTCTTCGTTTCTCTCGACTCCTGTGAATTCTGAGCTTGCGAGACTTCATATTTACAGAATACGGCTCTTCCGAGAATTTACACTTGAGCGTCAGTAGTTTTGTCGGAGAACCGCTGTTCGCCGCTGAAAGCCCTAAATGAGCGACGTTGAACGCCCTAAATGAGCGACGCTGAACGCCCTAAATGAGTGGCGCCCTGAGGCTTCGGAGGGTCTTCTCTTTGATGCACTTAGCGCGGGGCGGATATGAAACGCCGCCGTGTGCTTGTCTGGCGCGCAGCGGGGGAAGACTGATGCACGGTAATGGTCGCTGAGGGGATGTCGAGGCGTCCCGCACTGACGGTTTCTATTACGACGTCGTGATAGATGGCTCCCCTCCCCCTTCTATACCCTGTAGGCGTGGGGGTTGTATCGGGACGTATCGAAACGTCGCCGGAAGCCCGCTTCGCCACACTATTTCCATAAACAACTGCCAAGACGAATTCCTCCTCCACATACCACTGTCAACGTATCTAAAGAACGGAGAGTTTGTGACTCGCTATGGTATATAAAAAAAAACACGCGAAGGAACCGTTTTGATTACGCCCGTATCGTGATGTACCCTCCACCTCCTTTCCTTTTTTCCAGTATCTCTCTTTTGTCCAGTTCTCCCATCTCCTCGGACAACTGGTGCTTAGTGCTTTCGGTTGTTATGCGCGGAGACGAACAGACCACGTGTGCGCCATTTGCCTTTCAACAGAAGAGCTCTCTCGCTTCGACCTCGTGATAAAAGTTTTGAAAGTGCTCGGTTATGTTTGTACTTCTCAAAGTTTTCACATTAAGCGTCGCTCTTTCCCGCCGTTTCATGCCCCCTCCTAAGAAATAGTACTGGAGGAAGCCAAAACGACGAAACGAAAGTGACATGTATAATAGTAATAATATACCTGCATTTACATGTCATGTTCGTTCTTTGATACAACTTCTGTGATCATTGCTCTGTTTTTTTTTTTTTTGCTGGATGTATTTAATACGCACGTGTCATGCATATGCTGTTCACGGTAAGGTGAGCACTTTTGAATTTATAGTTACTTTTTTCTTCCAACCATTTTTTATTTTTTAACCCCCTTTTCCAAATAAGTATTGCTATGTAAGTATTAACCACAGTGTTAATACTCTACTGCACTCGGAAGTTAACGCCTAAAGCTAATATAAATATATATATATAAATATATATATATATATATATATATATATATATATATATATATATATATATTATATATATATATGACTATTATTCAAATTGAGAGGGCTTTTAAAAGTGCTCATTTGACCGTGAACAGCGTATATAATAGTTTGACATTGAATTAGCACACACGTGACGTTGAAATTTGAATCATAAACTTTCCTAAAGTTAATGTACTTATACTAATTTTATTAATATGAAAATAAGAACACCTGATTAGCTAACGTTTGTTAACCTACCACATTTTCTTTTGCTGTTGGTTATATCAACAGAAATACTGTGCGAAACTTTATAGACACTATATATTTTTTTATTACAACAACAGCTCAAATAATTTCGCCTCAAACTAACTTAAATGAGGTGAAAATCAGCAGTGCTGAACGTTTTTGTGCAAATTGAAGATCGCAGAATTACAAACTCGTATATTCACCGATGTAAAGTAGTAGTTTCAAAATTAGCGTAGATTCAAGTATAAAAGGACCATGTTGGCAGTACTTTTCGGTTACTGCCGCAGATTTGGTACAATGCGAATTCAAAGGGAGCTTATCAGCGGACAGAATTTGTTATCCAATAACGTTGGGATTAATTCTACTGTTCGGTTTTGTGGATGAAAATTCTTGCTGCACGTAAGAAGCTCCATACCAAGGCGTGAACGTTAAAAAAAAAAAAAGGGGGAAGGGGGAGGAATGGGGGTTGGTATGAGGGCTTTATCACCTTCATCATAGTGGCTGTATAGATTTTATGGCATTATTCATGTTTCTATTTTTTTTCTAGTTAATTATGTTTTTGAGTTCTCTGAAAACATGAGTTCGGTAGTACAGAGAAAATAGTGAAGTTTTCGAGCCTTCAGATTTTGGGAGTTAGCACTGTCGTGTCGTATATGCTTTTCCATTGATCCTCGCATTTTTTTTCTCCCCCTGATTTTACATTTGAAAAATGCGTATATAGTTTCTTACCGTTAACGCGAGGCAGTGTTACTGTTCGCTCGCCTAATTGGCGCATTTAATACTCTGCACTGTGTTTCAAATGCACAAATTTATGAGACGTTGCTGCACGTATTACTAATATTTTTTGTTAGGAAGTTTAAAAAGAAAACACCGTACACGAGTCGATATTGCAAACGCTATTTTGAAGCTCTACAGCATAAGCATAAAGTATCCTTTTCAGATCGCTCTCTTATCACATCCTGCGTCAGTGTCAGCGAAACTTTAAAGGTTTCAGCTATGAACTTTGCTACAAATTTTTCGCGAACAGAAATATGGTGTCGCAGCTTAGTTCATTAGTCGCCCATGTCGTTACGAAAAGACTGCACGTATTTTCAGTGCCTTGTACGTAGAGACGATGTGTCAGTTTTCTTCTGTGTATGACAGCCCTTTACTCGTCCTACACGCTACGTTTTGGCCAAACCAATATTTTCATAAAATAAGTATATTTTATTTAGGCCAGTTTGTATGTATTACATTCTATCTCCCGCCTTATTGTGGCCCATTCAGTCTCATATGGTTGCAATATTTTTTCTCTCCCGTGGCCATTTGCATATAGAACAGCGACATTCTAAATGTGCGTATCGAACCAGGGTTTTGTCTCATATGTGTTTTCTGTTATTGCATCGTCACATCCTGCAAAATTGGTTTAATACAATTGACGGGCTTAATGAGGAAAAAAATTTACCCAGGTTACTAACCGGTACAGTGTTTTTCAATTTACAACGTATTAAGGGGCAGTTCACACAGAAGTTATCGTGTAAAATTAATAATGGAAATAAGTGAGGGGAGGCCCGCGTGGGCGAAAGCAAACAACGAAAGGGAATTCAAAGCGTGGGGGGTACGGTGCTTGACCTTTGATCTCTGGTATTTACAAAAGCCGACACTTCTGTATTTACGAAGGCAACAGCCTATTATTAACCGGTGCACCCATACCAAGGTCCGGGGTCAAGCATTAATTTTACATTTCACGTAGGTGTGAAAAATACTAGGGGAGAGGGAGGTAGTGACATTTTGCGTTGTGTAGGTTTCATTCGTACCCTGCGGTTTCTTTGTTTTCCCCCTTGAAAATAGAGTTATGGTCTATTTGTAGTTTATTTAAACTTTTGTTCGGGGCCGCGGTGGCTGAGCGGTGAGCGTGCTCGCCTCTCACCAAGGCGAACCGGGTTCAATCCCCGGCCAGGTTACTCCCGGATTTTCGGATGTGGGAATCGTGCCGAACTAGTCGGCGGGTTTTTGTCGGGGATCTCCCGTTTCCCCCGACATTTCATTGCCGCGCTGCTCCATACTCACCTCCATCACCCGCTTCGGCTCTCAAGACCTCGCTGGGAAGAGCCGCTCAAATCTCTTCACTCGCTCACTTTACACTTTTTCAATCAAATCTTTGAAAAATTATCCCATTTATGACATGCTAAGTTGTTTTCTTGGTAAACCACGTATTACATGCGTTTTGTAAATCTTTTAACATACACGTACCTTGCTTTTCGTTTAATTGTTATTTCATTAGTATTCAGTCTATAAATTTTATTTCATTTATAATTAATATGAATAAAAACGTAGAGAAAACATGTGTGTTGCTAATGCGTAGTAAGAAATAGTTTTTATGCAAAATGTTCTTATACTGAATGCGCACGAATGCGGTGCTAGACTTGGTTAGGCTTTGTTTGCACGAGGCGGAGGAATATCCTGGAAGTAGAACTTCAGTAGGGCTTCAGAAATGTTGGATGTAACCGTAAGAGGACTATACCAAGTAAATTTGACTGTACTAGTACAAATGTGACAAACATCAAGTGCAATTTCTATTGGAGGTGTTATGAGTTTTGGTAATTGTACGAGATGTGTTGAAACAGTTCTGACACATAAAATAACGCTGTTTCTTTGGGGGGACAGAATGTACACCGAAAAAAAAAATCGTAAGTAAATCCGTAATTTAATTGCTGGTGGAAAGTGGAAATTAAAATTAGAAACGAATTTATGTAAATTAAACTAAATGTTTAAGGAACTGACAGGTCACATTTGATCGCAGCTCACGCATTCTAAATGACATCCTTGTGAACTGTTGCTTTTTTGATGTTGTAGTATCAAGCAGTGTTGAAAAATACTGTTGTACCTCCGATAGTCTGAACCAGGGTGGATGACACTATAGATAAGCTCTACTGTGCGTTTGCTCACCACTAACGGTTGTATGCACACCAACACTGAAATAACACACACCGTCACTTAATTTATAAATTAAATTAATTTTACACCAAAATATTTGTCTTTATTATTGTTGTTATTATTATTTGTTTAGTACTGGTTTCACTTATGCGAGTTAATGCTTTCAAGGCAAGTAGACTGGTACGCTTTGTCGGGTCATATAGCACTGTGATCTAGTTGATCTGTTGTAGCGGCATTCCTGTTATTTGTACGCGTTTGCCGTTTCAAGCTGTTACTCAATTTCGTGCATGGGTAAGTGTTACGTCGCTTTATTTTCAAAGTCGTTAAAAAATGGTTTCATAAAAGTTTTTAAGTGTGTTTGCTGTACGACGAGTGCACATTTTTTATGTGCCTAAAGTGTATAAAAATATGCATGTAACTAGATTTTGAGAGAGACGCAAAAATCCCAGCACCAAATGAAGTGTGAAAATTTTCACCGTCCCCAGCACAAACTCCACGTTTTTTTTTTTTGCAACTAGCAGTGTATTTATTTTTTACTGTTAACAGGGTATCAATCCAATCATATATATATATATATATATCAATATATATATATATATATAATCAGTCTTGCATAAGTATGTAGCTAACGAAGTCTTGTCGCAGAGACAAAAAACTAATTCCTTTAAAATAAAAAAATAGCAGTGAGAATATAATACACTTGACTGAGTTCATTACGTTTTATTACAAACTGTTTTCTTTGATTCCACATGTTATAAATAAATGTTCGGTGAGTTGTGAAAAAAAATGTATTTAATACTGTGTGGGTGGCAACAAATAAATGTGGCTCCAAATCCGGTTAGCAAATAGTACTGGAAGTCTATCCTGGAAGTGCGCAATCTTTTTCCTTCCGCGCTCCTTGGTCTGTACAGGATTTTGCTTTAACACATTATTTTATCGATAAGACTTTCGATGCAGAGAAAAAGTAATTTAAAAAATTCACAGCGTGCGAGGTAGCTTGACAGAAATGCCTCTTTCATTCAAACTGTATTCTCAAAATTAGCGGGAAATGTTCCGTATCATTGGCCTGGCCTGGTTTTCCCGTATTGGCTTGCAGAACCGTGCAGACGTTATTCGCTTAACGTGTTTAACTTAAACTCACGCGCCACGTACTCGTAACGTTAATGATAAGTAAACATTGGACGTTTCACTGGTCGAACTTGGTTCATTGTCCGCGACACCAGCTGGATACGTTCGCCTGAAAATGTATGCAACAATATGTACAGTAGTGTATTACGTTGCGCGTCTCTTTAGGGACTTTTAAAAAAAACCACTTATACTTCGAAGGCGCCGTCTGGCTAGAGTTACTTAGCGCGAGAAGAGGCCTAGAAGCGTGAGAGCGCTAAGGGCGAGCTAGGTGCGCGCATCGAATGTCTGGTCGCCTTTATGCGCTAGGAAATGAACTGACGTGCAGTTTCCCTCTCGATACGCCTTATAAAACTTTCAGCGGCGATCCTTTTCATTTTATGGTGTAATAATAAAGGCCAACGTGTGCTGCAAGCCGTTACGGTGTGTTGAATAGCCTGCACCGGTAGTTTCATAATTAAAATTTGTGAAACTCGTAGTAGCCCTTTTTTCACTTGCTTTGAAAATTTTTTAAATGCCATTCGTACTCCGATGCCACTCAGAAATATCGAACATTTTTTAAACCACAACTATACGACTAGCGCTTTGCGCTATGTTTAGGGGCCAGCCTAGGCAGACGTTCTGTTCATTCGTTTTTTGCGCGTTCCGCGCATCTTAACAAAAAAAACTGTTATTTATGCCCGCGCAGTTTTGCTTTTATAATAAGTTTCTTCTATGAGAAAAAAATATCGTCAAAACGGGTTTTTTTTTAAATCGCATTTTTAGAACTTTTCCACGTCTTAGGAGAAAAATAAAACTGTACAGTTGTAGTTTAATCTATGGGATTTCATCACATGTAATAAAATTCCACTTGTACACATCTGATTTTCACAGGATAGCGTAACAGCGAGAGCACTGCACGCAGATTCGGTGCCTTGCGCGTAGGGGCGACGGGGCGCTGGTCGTGCTGTTATTGTCGCCCGTATCGCTGTGTGCCCCGAGCGCGATTAAATAAATCAATAAATAAATATAAATTTAAAAAAAATATATATATATATTGCCATGTACTTTAAAGTTTGTGAATCGTACTTCTGCGGGTCGAATAATTAGTCTACGTTTTGAATTCCAGTGGTTGTACAGAGCCTGCTTGAATATTCATTCGCCTGTAGCCCAAGGGCAACGCGCCTGAGCTCCATCGAATTACGAGGCAGGTGTGCGGCGATAGTCGAGTTACATGTTTCAGGGAAAGTGGCTTGGACGTCGTGGGACCAATAGCGGAGCCACCTCGGTCACTGGATCCCGATGTGATGGATGTTATCCCCTCTTTGGAGCATACGTTGAAGCACGTTCGTGCGGGCTTTTCCGAAACTGCGGAAGACCCGCACAGCTGCGAGCATGACGGCCGATATAAGGCTATTCACGGTTAAGTGAGCACTTTTGAAAGCCCTCTCATTTGGAATAATAGTCAATAAATATGTTTTATTTTAGCCGTAGACGTTATCTTCCCAGTACGGTGGAATATATACACTGCATTTATTACTTACATGGGTATATTTATTTGAAAAGTTGGTTAAAGGACAATGGCTTAAAGTAAAAAGTAACTAAGGCCTCAAAAGTGCTCACTTTACAGTGAACGGCCTATGTCAGCATGCTGTGTGTTCCTTTTACCGAGAATGTTTGGGACCAGTGGCGTGTGGTGACTGTTGCTAGGTAAGCTGGTGCTTGCTCACTGCTGTTCATTCTCGGTGCACGCAGCAGGAGACAGCAACCACCGTGCAGCCTAGGGGAAACTGAATGCATTCCGACCACTCACAAGCGAGAAGCAATGGGCACATTACACGCGTCCTGTGGTGTCAGCTGTCGAGCTACGGAGATAGTAGTGTAAGCTGGCAAGCAACAGGGTACAGCACACAGGCTAACGCCAGCTTACCTTGCAACAGTTCACCACACGCCACTGTTTGGGACTCGGTGCCAACTGAGGTCAAACGAACAGATTGGACTTCAGCACTTTTTAGTGTTTTTGGGTATTCTGTCAATCCTCTATAAAATACCTACAGAGTAATGCTCAAAACACTGTACATTTGTTTCCACTTATACCAATTTCTTGGAAACCCAAATTATAGGCTTGCATTTCAACTCACATTATTAAGATGTTGAAATACTTTTTTGCTCTTGATAAAAATTGTGATGAATTAATAAGAGAGAGGAGTGGAAAAATGATCACGTGAGTGTGTGGGAGGGGAAGGGCGTGGAAGGAATAGCTGAATATTTCTGATCAGGGAATTCGATCCCTCCCACCAGGCACTAAGCACTAACAAATATGCTTTATTGCAGCTTCGGGCATCAACTTTTGAGAGTGGTGAAAGTATACGTCGTATTTATTAGTTACATTGCAATGTAGATATTAAAAAGAGACAGAAAGATAAAAATTGGCTAAAAGGAAAATTCGGAAGGGCCTTAAAATGTGCTCATTTTATCGTGAACAGCCTATACTATCCCACACCTGTAACCACGTGACCAACGTGACTTACGAGGTTTAGGATAACTTTTGTATTTAATATAGTAAGGCGCTGACTAAACTAGAAGAACATAATTTCACGTCGTATGAAGAACTGAGGTTAACGAATTTGAGAGTTGCTGCACTTCATAATGAAATCTATTTTCTGCAGGCGGACTACGCGTTTGCATAGTTGCGGTTTTGATACGAACAGAATACATTGTTTTATGAACAAGCATCGGGACATTTCATAGCATTAAATACCTAAAAAATTGTAGTAAACTATTTGGTTGAGAAGAATGCATTTATTTCAGTTATAATTACTGTGTAGATGTGAAACATTAACAATAACTTCTAACATGTAATACGGTCACAGTTTTTTTAAATTGTCTTCACTGTTTTATTAGTATTATGCACTTCTTGTTTAGTAAGTACCTAATCTTGTATATCGTAAAAATAACTCTATACCTTACTACCCATGTTGGTCATATGGTTAAAGGTGTGAAGAAGTAACGCAATGAACGTGAGATTGAATAACTCTGCCGACAGGGTGCAAAAGTTTTTTCTTTCGTGATTTATTTTATATTTATATTTTTCTCTTATTTTTTCGTCGCGTTTGTTTTCTATATATATATATATATATATATATATATATATATATATATATATATATATATATATATATATATATATATATATATATATAATGCGCGTGTGTGTATACAATTTTATTTCCACTTTTTGATCATATAAGTTGCTATACAGGGGTGTAATTTATAATATTACAAATATGTTTTGTAGATCTTACAAGAAAATTGTTGTAGTTTTGCAGTGTAGTCTCACGTATGCAAACGTCCTTTGACAGTAATTGTTCATGCTCATTTCAGGCACAAAAAATTTTTACGCAATGTATTCAGTTCTTGGTCGAGTTAGGTAAGAAACTATGTGAAGGAAATTCCTGTGTCTCGGGGATTGGTACAATCCAAAAATGGCCTCTGTATCCTGTGATTTCTCTTCATTATTTGCTTCGCGCGGCATTCAAGTAGATCGGCCTTCTTGACGGTGTCATGTGAGCGAGTGAAGAGATTTGGGCCGCTCTTAACATCGAGGTCTTAAGAGCCGATGAGGGTGAAGCGAGGCGAGTGTGGAGCAGCGCCGGAATGAAATGACGGGGGAAAACGAGAGATTCCCGAGAAAACCAGCCGACCAGCTGCATCGTCCGGCACGATTTCCACATGCTAAAATCCGGGAGCAACTACGCCGGGAATCACACTCGGTTCGCCTTGTTTGGACTGTAAGGCCGCGAACGTAGCTCGGCCAAGAGTCGGTTGTTCAAGGTTGCGGTGCTTCAGTCACTTCACTGGCACAAAACTAATGTATGTGGTTGCTCGAGGGGTGGGGTCGAAGGGGTGACGTAGCAAACGGTCGAGAGTGAGATGTCGGGAGGTCTGCACCTCGGAGCAGAAGCATTACGACGCCCAATTTCTATATGCTGTTCACCGTAAAGTAAGCACTTTTGAAGGCTTGTTTACTTTTTCCTTTCAGCCATTTTTTATCCTTTAAACATCAATTTAAATCAATATTGCCGTGTAAGTAATAAACACAGTGTGTATGTTCCACCGCACTCGGAAGTTAACGTCTAACGCTAATGAAAAGCATACTTATCGACTATTATTCCACATGAGAGGGCTTTCAAAAGTGCTCACCTTACCGTGAATGGCCTTTAGCAGAGTTTAACCACGAAAGTGTAGTGAATCACCCTGCCAGATAACACAGCACTGACACAAGCTGACGCCGGAATATCTTATCGCACGTGTGTCGCAAGAACTAACTCGTGCAAAAAATGTATACAATGCGCTGATGGGTACGTGAACTGTACCACAGCGCCGAAATTCAGGGTTGACCCCGGTGACAAACTCGAGAATGAATAAGCAATTATAACAGAATATAGGCTGTTCACGGTAAAATGAGCACTTTTGAGGCGCTAATTACTGCTTCCTACCCACCATTTTTCTTAGTCCTCCCACCAATTTTTAAAATAAATATTGCCATATTAGTAATAAACACAGTGTATATATTTCACAGTACTCTACAGTTAACGTCCAAGACTAACATAAAGTATATTTATTGACTATTATTCCAAATTAGAGGGCTTCAAGTGCTCACTTTGCCGTGAATGGCCTATAATAGCCCCTGCCATCTCTTGCGGTTAGAAAGCATCATCTTTGACAGCGGTAGCCGGTACTAGCTGCGTGTAAAATCGTAACAGGGGTAACTTTTCTCCCACGCGCAGTAAAATATTTAGTTTGAGACGGCAGACATTGACATAGCCAATGTACTACTTAACATAGTAGTCCGTCTTTATATACCACCTTATAATGCCTGCATTGGCATGTGGGCAAAATTTGTTTTTCAGCTAGGTTTGAAAGTTTTTGACGATTCTTTTCAAATATGGCAAAGATTTCCGCGGATTCCAATCCCGCAGTGTTAGAACAGCTTGTATATCCCTCCACAAAATATAAGTAATTGAGACAATTTATGAAACCATACGCGACTCAGCTGCATACTGTTATGATCAGTATATTTAATTCACTGTTACTTCCAACTTTTTTGAAGCCCTGCTAAAGTTCTACTTCCAGAATATTCCTCCGCCTCATGCAAACGCCGCTTGAGAGTGGGATGGACCCCCCCCCCCCCCACACATTTTTGTGAAATAGTTGTTTGCGCGAAAACGCGTATCGCGGTAAATTAATGTTCTGCAAATACGACTTTTTATCAGAAAAAATTAAAAATCCGTGTGTCCCTATTTTTTACTTTGTCATGTTAAGTGTATTCTTGGAGAAAAAAGATTCGTAAAAATGGTCAAATATCGCATTTTTAAAGATTGCCTACGCAGTTTCCTTAAGCGGCAAAAGGAAAGTACAAAGGTAAGGGCGTAGTTTAATCTGTGGTTTTTTATCGCGTGTAATAAAACCCCACTGTTACGAATCTAATTTGCACAGTACAGCGTTACGACGGAAACCCTGCACGCCCTTGCGTGTAGGAGCGATGAGGTACTAGGCCAGCGTGTTAATGTCGCCCTTATCACTCCCTCGTTCTTGACCTGGGGGGGGGGGGGGGGGTCTATCCAACTCTTAACGAAGTCTAGAAAATTACACCAGAGGGACAACGCACCGCGTTTGTGCGGACTCTTTTGAATAATATTTTGTATATAAGAACTATTCTTACTAGGCATTATCAATATACCTATACTCTCTCCGTTTTCATTCAAATAAGTTATAAATTGAATATTGTTATTCATAGATACAATGAAAGTCGAAATTCGTTTAACTAAAAATAAGGTACTTTTATGTTAACATAAGTATAAGACTATTGTGACTCATGGCATACAAGAAACAACCAAACAAGTCACACATGGGATGATTTTTCAAAGATTCGATTCAAAAAGTGTGAAGAAACTATGAATAGAGTATAACTGAAGTTCGTTTGTTGTTCTATACACCGCAATTCTCTATCCTTACATTATTTTATGCAAATCTTAAGGGTGTTGGACCCCAACAATTAATAGTTTTATTTTTGCACCAAACATTGTTCAACTTGTACACATTATATCCGAGGACATTTCCCTTGAATAAAAAAAATTACACTTTATATATTTTTTGAATAGTGTTATGTCGAATTCAATTTTCTTTTCTTTTGCTACAGCAATAAAAAAGTTCTACAAATGAAATTTTTTAAAAGTAAACTAATGCCACGGGGTACCACGTCATATACAGTATATATAGCCTGTCATCATCATATAGCAAACCATTTACATGAAAAAAAAAAAAAGTTAAGTATAAAGAAATATTTGCTTATTTTGAACTTTTTTTTTTTTTTAATTTATGAACTCTTATGTGGTGATTATATGTATGTCTACGGTAACATAAAATTATTCAAAAAATATAAAGTGTTAAAACATTTTATTCGAGGAAATGTCATCAGATTCAATGTGTACAAGTAGGACAATATTCGGTACAAAAATAAAATTATTAATGTTTTTGGGTCCAACACCGTTAAAATAGCATGCAATAATGAAAGGATAGATAATTACGGAGTATAGAACAGCAAAGGGGAGCCGTATGAATTGCGCCATCGCCATTATGCGCAAGGCTCTGATTGGCATGCAGTGTTATCGTCGTGCTGAGTGTACTTATGGGACTTTTTAACGAAGATGCTGTCAATTGATCAGTGGAAAATCTGCAGTAAGGTTCAATTCACGGCCCTTGAGTATCTTTGTAAAGGCTGTTTACGATCAAGCGAGCCCTTCGAAATCAACCTTAGAAAAATGTCACTGCTCCTGCCTGCATATATTTTAACGGGCGCACAAGAGTGACATGCGCCCAGTAAAGTTGGTAATGATGGATGGGAAAGTAGTTCCGTTTCTTAACGTCGAATAAAAATGCTAGGTAACCATTTGTGATAACTGAAATTATTTCTTTCGCTTTCTGTTTTTTTTTTAAATGCATCTAAGTGTAAAAAATACCAGATTTGTAACATAGTTGCTTTTCTAGTAATTACACATTTCCCCTCAAAGCATGAACAAAGGGATGAGTCCGATGTCAATGTTAATTTTACATAAGGCGGAATAATACACAAACGTGCATACAAGCAGGGCTTTCAAAAGTGCTTATTTTACCGTGCATCGCCTCTATGTATCTGAAGCGTATATTTTAAGATTTTGCGCTCTGAAAAATACGTTTTTAGCAATGTTGCTTCGCTATGAAATGGCGTTTCTAATGCGCGTTAAGTCTTGAAAGCACTTAAGAGGCCTTGTCTGAAGTATGTATGCTTTTCTTAGATCAGCACATTGGATGCTGCACTTTTAATAGTTTCGTGTAAAAACGTGTAATTTCAGACACACTGCAACGCGCTTAGAGCAGTTTGGTTGTAGAGTCTTGGGTCGCCGTGCGTGCTATTGCGTCACTCTCATGTGACAAAAAGGTCGAGCCAGCGATAGTTCGTGCGCAACCTCCATGACCGCAGAGTATATAGTCCATTCAACGTTTCCTTCGGATGTTTTCAAACGAGCCTTTGAAAAATCACCCTAGGAGTAACCTGTCAACCTATTTTTTAAATAACTTGTATACCTCAAATATATAACACTGTGATTAACTTTAAAGTATATATTGTGTTCTCGAATGAATGAAACTTTAACTTAGTATCTGTTATAACTTGTAACATTTGTTTCGTATTAAATGCGAATTTAAAACCGTGAGAGCAACGATATGTTGGCACCCTGTGTTGAGTTTCGTGTCAATTCTATGACGGCTTCTCTGATAGAATACCAAACCCGTGCAGAGATGGTGCAAGAGTCGTGAAATGCGAATCAGAATACGCGCTCGGGTCTTGTTGAAATGGAACTCCCATCGTTTCTCTATAACGGTTGGAGCCGCGGTGTTGTACTCTCCTCCCACCTAAACGAATCGGGTTCGATTCCCTTTTGGGGGGTCTCGGGGAATTTCGCAAGTGGGAATAGTAGTACCGGACGATGCCGCTGGTCGGCGGATTTTCTCGGGGATCTCCCGTTCCTTCCGCCCCTTTAATTCTGGCGCTGCTTCATACTCACCTCGCTTTACACTCATTGGCTCTCAAGGCCTCGATGTTAAGAGCCGCCCCAATGTCTTCACTCTCTGTATAACGGGTAAGTGGATGGGGGAACGTTTGATCTGAACGCTCTGGTATGTCTGTGATGGAGGAAACCGGAGTGCCTTGGGGAAAACTTCCACGTGGTAATTTCTACCGTAGTTCGCAAGTCCTGTCGAGGAAGTCTAGCGTGATGAAGTGACCGTTAAGAGTTAACGTTTATGTTTAAACTGCGCTTCCTCGGGTGTTACCTGGTTTGCAGAAACATTCGAGTTGGAACGTCGGGAAACCATCAACTACTTCGTGAGCACGAAATTGACCGCGTCACGTAAAAGTGGTGAACCACCTTTTATACAGAATGTCCGGAAACCTAAACGCCGAAACTACGGGAGGAGATTCCTTACGAAAAATAAAGTCGAAAATATGCGTGACACCGTATACCTATACGGAATATTAAATGAGATATGAGCATATGGACATTGGGTTTTGAAATTGCATTTTTGCCAAACGCCTTGTGCAACGCTTACGAAGTCCGCAGCAAAAAATTGGCTCATGCTTCCCATGATGCAGACACACATGTGTAATGCCGGCCGTTTTCGGTCTGTGCGCACTGTTCGGCTTGAGGAAGTGATACGTCAGCACATCGACATGCCCTCCACTAGCACACGCGCTCCCATTCAAGCGTGCGAGGCGTACTGTGGGTAAATCGCCATCATCCCTACCGCTGGCAGAAAGTACAAGGCATTCAGCGAAAATACGTTTTCACAGGCTCATACCTCCTTTCTGTTGGTATATGGTGTACGCAGTTAGGGTGTTTAATTTCCGAACACTCTCTATGCCCTGGATTAGCACTCGAAATGAAGTCTGAAACTCTTAAGCTTCCGCTACTGCGAATTGCAATTTTTTTGTCTAACGCCCCCTCCCACTTTTTCGCGCACCTGCGGCCTGGGAGAAGAGAAATCAATCTGCAGTACGCTGACGCGGCAACGAAACATTTGGTCGTCGCTATTTCTGGCCCCGGCTACTTCACCATGAACAACTTTGCGTTTCGCTTGATTACAGAAATTATTTCCGCGCAGCTGCAACATCTCAAGTGCAGAACCACTTCAGTGCCATTGCCGTTTTTGTCGGGGGTTCCGTTTTTAAAAGACAGCCTTGTCCCCCCCCCCCCCGGCTATAAAGTACACTCAGTCTCGTGATCGTCCGTGGCCTAGTTGGTCACATGCGAGCTTACAGTATGAGGGGCCCTGGGTTCGAATCGCGGGAGAGGTATGATGTGCGCGCATCGTTTTAATAATGATTTTCAATGTATGATTAATCGAAGGACTCAAAATAAAGATAAAAAGGCCTGTACTATGGAAGCATTACATAATTGACCGTAGCTGTTCTACGATAATGAGGAAGCTAAGCAAGGAGACAGCAAAAACAAAAATTCTGTCTGCTTGGAAAATTTTCGCTGCTATTAAGAACTATTAATTCGCCGTGTGCACGGACTTGAAAGGCTGTAAAATTAAAATTGAATAACGTGGTGTGTTACAGACTAATTGTTATTGCATGTATGCAGAGTATTAAAGCTTTTGTAACGGACTATTTTTGTGAAAAGTCTTGCGGTAAATCATTTTGGAATTTATACTGTCGGGCGCCTTGTGTTGTCTTCCGTTACAACAACCTTTTCTCATTGTGGTAAACATCTGTCGATGTTTACATCGACAGATGCCGCCGTGTAAGAGATGGCAGTGACACTTCACATCTGAATGTAAACTCCGAAAGCTGTTTTTAATCGATGGTTTGAGACTTACTGGGTTGAATAGGGGTCGAATACGTTAAAAACCTGTTAGGAACAAAAATTTTTTATTGGTTTTAAAAATTTTATTGGAAATATGTTTTGCAAGATTAAATTATATTACAGTCCCTAGAAAAACTAGTTTCGTTCATCATGCCTTACAGCCTTGCAACCACAAAAAAAGTGTAGAAAGTTATGAATGTCACTGTAGACTCACGTGCACAGACTACAGGTCTTAAACTAAAAATGTTTGTAAATTTTACCAAGAAATTATTATGAAATTTACAAAATGTTGTGATAGTGCAGAAATATCACGTGTAAACTGTTTTTTTTGTTATATTACAAGAGCAGTGTTTGTAATACACACACACACACACACTCTCACACACACACACACACACACACCAGGAATCATTTAAGTCGCGAAGTAAAAGTAACAGACTATTTCATTCTCTGGTAATTGTTTCACCAAAAATAAGTTAATGTTGATCAACGACTAGCTGTAAGATCATATAGGATGTGGGTTCGAGTCATTGTGCCAAGTTTTTTCGTGAATACTGTCCGAAAGATTTTCCGCTTATATTATTTTTATAACAGTTGTTTTCGAAAGCATTATAAACAAAATTTGTTTCCACTTCTCAATGTAAGTTAGAATTCGTGCTTTAATTGTTAATATTAGAAATATAGTAAAATTGCAATTTTTGGAGAAAAAATTTTTTGGTAACTGATTTCGAAAAAAAATTGAAAAAGTCAAAAATTTCATACGCCGCATTCTTTCCTGAAGCCATAGATATTCTAAAGAATGCCATCCATGAAATTTGCCTATTTGCTAAATCCCACATATAGTTTTCACAACTAAATGTGAAAAAGGCTAAAATGGCGTTTTCACGGCTGCAGACTCCGGTGTACAACTTTCAAGATGTTTTACGCATCGCACACATATTTTGGAGTCATTGAAAATAGAACATAGCACTTAACTGGATTCGAGATTGCTGTATCTTATAAACTGAAAAACCCACTGCCTGAATACACGCAAACTTTGCGTAAGCGACTTGCAGAGCTTTGCTTCAGACTTTCTTCTTAAATAATTTCATATTCACCACTTTGTCCCACGGTTGCTTGTAACACGACACAATTGAAACAAGTTAACGCTAGTTAATTTTCTTGCTCAGACCATGACAGAGTTTCGAAAGCACATATTTTGTGTCCGGACGCTATGCCTTAGCAACTTGGGTTAACGTGACTTCTGACGAAATAGCAGTGTTTTCAAGTACATCATTTTCTAATACAGGACATATACGTAAATAAATATTTTCAATTTTGACAGCTTTACTTTTTTGTTTCCTGTTGAGCTTGTTTCATTGAGTTTGTTTATACCATTATTAAGTATCGATAAATGCAGTAACTAACACTGTTACTATTATAATTGTCACACAAATTATGAACAAGCTCTCGAGCTGTAAATTTGAATGAAAGCAATTAAATCACTCTATTAGCCACAGCTAACTAAATAAATTCCTGTGATGGACCAACCTGGTATTATTGCCGCCACAAATTCTGTGATAATAAACATATCATACTGTTTCAACTAACTAAATTTTTATTTACTCGAAATTTCATATTAATTGGCTTTTACCTCGATATTTATTATGTTCACGATAACCAAACCGTTTTGCTTACTGTATATAATATATATAATATTATATATATAATATAATATATATAATATTATATATACGTGTAGATTATGTTCGAAAAAAGAACAAATCATTTTTTAATTATATGTTTGTTTCAAGAGAACGAATGTAGATATTTGGGGAAGATCAGATTGAGTGAAGAAAAAACTGGTCAGTGTAAAAAAGTACTTATCAGGTAATTTTATTTTTATTTTTTATATTTGTAACTATATTGTTACGTGCTGCAGCTCCGTTGCCCCGCGCCGTAATCGGATACCCACCTTCCTGGAACGATGTACTCGTGGCTGACTGCCTCCCTTCTGGGAATCCCGTGAATGCCGACAGCGGCGAGCCTTACTGGCGTCACAGACCTCCTCTCGCCTGTTAGAGTTTCCGATACGTTTAGCGACGACGCAAGAATGTTCTGATGAGACTGGCTGGTGCCTTAGCCTTCCGCGACGCATTACGCCAGTTGGGGAAGATTCTAGGTGGCGGCCGAAGAGACTATATATACTGCCGCAACCCAGCGGCCGGCAGTCTTTGACGGATACCGCCTGACGAGTGTGCGCGAGTGAAGTTAGGTGTGGACGACGACTGGAGATTGTGGGACGACGGCGGGTGAGGTGTTCGTGGCGTGAATCGCCGAGAGGGTGTGAAACCGACGAGTGAAGACTACTGTGCGTGAGGGCACTTGGAGGACTCTAGAACATTACGACTGGTGGGACATGGACTGAACTGAGGTGGGACTGAATGGAAGTGTAATACTGATTTTATTTTAATATTCTAACTGTCAAATATGGACGCAAAAATTATAAAATAATTGAATAGGTTGATGCACTGTCTATTGGGACTGATCTTTAATTATTTAATTTAATTGATTTCTTTGTCGTAATTATAAATTTTATTAATTTGTGTCAATTGTGAACAGTAGGTGATTTCGATTAATTGTGAGAATTCGAGTTCAAAGAATTTTGCTGTAGTAGTTGTAAATAAAATAAGGAAATTATAAATAATTATTTGATTTGATTAACACCTCCAGCCCTTAACGAACTTGGTATAGCCCACTTAGTTTATAGACAGAGAAATTGTAACAATATCTTTCTCTCAGTGTAGGTTACTGGCTCAGTGATACGTATGAAAGCATAATAACGTTTTATTTGTTATAAATAGTAAACGCTCGTCTATAAAGAACTTTAGAACTACTGCGTGACCTGGCAGGTGCAGTCTTTCGTGAAATGGCGTATTAGTGCACACTTTCATGTAAACCTACATTTCTACTTAGAAATTGAAGAACCTGTAAGAAAATATTGTTTTATTGACTTAATCCGTTGTTCCCTGGGCATCCGTTGACTAGTGAACAGAATGCGACGCAGAGTTTCTGTGGCCGCTGTTCAAACTTTGACTGTTTAAAATCTAAAGCAAGGTTTTGTTTGCTTCGCCCCGAAGCTGATCAGTCCCGTACAAAGGCCACTGTCACGTGTGCTGTGTGCACATTACGATTCGTCAGCAGTTTTCCCTCGCCATTGTTCAGGAAGCGTTTAATCTAATCCAGCCTCCGGCCGCCGGGGCGAGCGATGAGTTGAGTTGGGAGCGATTTACGAGACACAGCACGCGCGCCGGGTGGCGTTTTAATCAACTTCTCCCTGGAATATTGCAGTTGCTGGAAATATAAAACATCCGCGACCGCGACACACGAGAATGTTTCGTGCGCGCTTATGCCTAGTTCACATGTACGCCAATCACGCCGAACAGACCAGAGCGGAAAACTAGAGCAGCCAACTGTGGACGGCTTCTGCTGTTCGACGTGATCGGCGTATATGTGAACCAGGCTTTAGTCGAAAACTGGGTCTTGTTCAGATGACTTCTACTCACGTTAGGAAGGGAGAGTTTGGTATAGGGAACATTTCCGCCGCTAGGTGCGCAGTGTTCCACAAGGTAACGTTTAATTAAAATTTTAAGCTACAATAATAATAAGAGAAATATCTTACTTAGTTACGTAGTTATTTTACACTAGGGGAATCAAACCGTGAACTTTTTTTGTATTGTCACGGGGCTAGAACAGTTACCATGATAAAAAATTGTTTATCATACAAAGACTGAAAAAAATATTGCATAGATATATGTAGGTAATAATTAAATGGTGTGAAATTAACTCAACATTGAAGCGACTGCGGTCCCATCTAATATTTTTCTATCCACTAAGCCACTGCAGCCTCACTTAACATAGTTCTATCCACTGAGCCACTAAAGCTCCACTTAACTAACTCAGCATTGAAGCAAGACATTTAAAGTAAACAAAAAATATATTCCATTACCTTCATATCTCTATGCAATATTCTCCACGCATTAATACAAAACTTTTCGTAGGGAAAAAGTAATTAAATGAGTTTTTAAGGTAAATGGTATTGATTGCGTAATCTTTCTTGCTGAGATTCGAACTTGACCTGTATTTTACCCTGAGGATTCGCTCTGCAAAATTTGAAGAACTTATGTTGAGTTTCAAGGGACTTACAGGTATTAAAGACGGACAGACAGATATCGTCTATTATATAGGATTTGATTTATGAGTATTGCAATTTTTTTTAAACGTAGAAAATAGAGAAAATCCGGTACACATGCGATGCTAGCGCTTACCTAGAGGCGAAACATTCTATATGCTGTTCATAATAGTGAGCACTTTTGAGGGCCCTAGTTACTTTTTTTTTTACCGTCTGTTATATCCTTCCACCACTTTTTAAAATAAATATCGCCATGTAAGTAACATACACAGTGTATATATTTCACCGGGCTCGAAAGTTAATGTCTAATGCTACAATAAAATATATTTATTGACTATTATTCCAAATAAGAGATCTTAAAAAAGTGCTCACACTACCGTGAATAGCCTATTGTTGCCAAACTAAAAGCACTGAGTTTCCCAACTTGGGTAGAACACACCTTAAGTCTTACTGATATCTAAGGACCACTGTTATAGGTTGTTCACTGTAAAGTGAGCCCTTTTCAAACCGTGGTTACTTTTTTCTTTCAGCCAATTTATATCCTCCTCCTACTAGTTAATGTAAACTCTGCCATGTGAGTAATAAATGCAGTATATACATTTCATCAATATCAAAACCAACATGTCGGAGGCTACAGTGAAATGTATTTATTGGTTATTATATCTGATGAAACTACTTCAAAAAGTGCTTACCGTGAACAGTCTATAAACATCCATTAACAGTTTAATAATAAGGTAGAAAACAACAGGATTTTTTCCTTTGGGGGGCAGGGGGGGGGGGGTATTGTGGTTTTTACTTTGTGCACATTTCACACGTTATATAAATGTATCATATTTTATTATTTTTTTCGGAAGAGGGGCGGGATGGACTTGAATTTGTTTTGCTACGTGTGGAACATAGGCCTGTAAAAAGAAAGCACACAAATATCGCCACATGGCCCGTTCATTTTCTCTGTATAGTTGGTTAAATGTTTGATTTTTTCATTTTTGAAAGCCATATTTTTAGTTGAGAATTTATTTTTCCTCCTTTTTTTTTCATCTGGTTGCTGAGGATTTTCATTACGTTCTTACATTTTGTATTATCACGTCAAAAGAATTGTTTCCTTGTAAGCAAATAAAACGTTATGCCCACTACTCTTGATCACTTGGAATTGAGCCTGCGAACCTTCGACCTACTAGGGCATTGTAATCGAAGCGAATGAACATCCACCGTGTTTATTTCCTTTGGGTTCGCGATGGATATGCGAAGGAGCTGAAACTTTTTGGGCTTAGTAATGATATTCCTGAGCTCTGTGTACAGGCATTTGTTTTGAATATTCTTTGATGAAAATATTATGTAGTAAGTTGCTAAAAAAAAAAATGACATCTACTCTCTAAATCGGAATCGGTAGATATCTACTGATTGCCAGTTGAAACTGCTCCATTCGGAATCAGTAGAAAAAGAAAACTATTAATCTCTTCAGTTAAATGAAATCCACAAATACAAACAGTAGAAAATCAGTTATTTATAATCGAATAATAAAAAGCACATGGATTAAAAACCGTGCATTACGGTTTGAAATAAATTAAGTACAATTTGTCGCAAAACAAAATTATTACATCTACAAGGAAATTTTGGAAGTGGTTGGTATCGAACCGCTACCCCAGAACGCTCGAATTCTCTTGTTTCTTTTGGCTGACGTTCTACCAACTCTGCTACTTTCCCACTGAGATAAACGGTCTTGCATTTGCGTGGTAACATAAACTTGCAATGGCGAACGGCTGCAAGTTTCGTAATGTGATAGTACTTCATGGCGTCGAAATATGCACATGTTATGCGTACGTACGCGTCTTTGAAAGGCTTGAAAGTCATTCTAAGTTAAGTTTATTTCAGATTGTGTGCTTTTAAATATAGAAATATAGTGGTTTTAACGGTATTGTCGGTGTTTTCTATGTATCTGCCATTTTACAATGCAACGAGATTTTACAGAATGAAACTGTTATTTTGAAGATACATTAACTAGTAATAACTGTGCTACTTAGACAGTGTAACGTTAAAAACAATGCCATATTTTACAAAATCTGTCGTTTCATTATTTGATCTGTTAACTTGCAGATCACAAAACTTTTGTTGGTGAAATCCATGTTTCTTATTGAATCACCGCACTATCGAGTCAGTAAAATTATCACTGATCTATTTGTCACTAAAAATAACAGTTTATATCTGTAGTATCTCGTTGCATTGTAAAACGGCGGATACTAGTGGACATCGATAACCTCGTACATTAAAACCACAATATTTATCTTTTAAAGCACAGAATCCGAACTAAACTAAACATATATTGACTTTGAACTTTGCAAAGACATGTAGGTACATGTAGGTGTGTGTGCGTGCGTGTGTCTATATATATATATATATATATATATATATATATATATATATATATATATATATATTCTTTCATATCACGAATCTTAGAGCAATATTTGACATTACATTTGTGTTTCAGTACCCATAATACGAGCACACATTTGGCAGTGGTAAAGTAGGGCAGTGGATATGGCTGATCATGAAAGCTTCAGCATGCTTTGCTTTACGGGCGGAGGTTCGAGCCCAACCACGTCCAAAAACGTTTTTGTGTAGACAATATTTGTGTTCTGCGACAAAATAAATCGTACCTAACTTCCATCACATAGGAATGCTCTGTGCTTATTTATTAACCAACTATAAATAACTATATTTCTACTACTTGAATTAGTAGATTTCTTTTAACTGATGAATTAGTGATGTTTTTTCTACAGATTCCGGATGGAGCAGTTTCAACTGGCATTTAGTATAAAATAACTTATTCCGATTTAGAGTGTAGACGGTTTGCAGCAATATTTAATAGATCTCTTAAACGATTATAGTTATACCGAAGATCTGACACACACATCGTAGAAAATAAGCGGAATAACGTTGATATAGGCTATTCACGGTAAAGTAAATACATTTATAAGCCCTGTCATTATTTTGTAATTATGGTCAGTAAATATATTTTATCGTAGCCTTAGATGTTAACTTTTGAGTCCGGTGAAATAAATACACTGTGTTTACGACTTAAATGGCAATATTTATTTTTAAAAGTGGCGGAAAGATAAAAAAAAAAAAAAATGGCTGATAGAAAAAATGTAAGTAGGGTCTGAAAAGTGCTTACTTGACTGTGAACAGCCTATATGTTAGTGGAGTGATTTCCGGGTCAACCATTCGGAGTGTGGCTGTATTTTGTAAGCTGGAACGTGTGTATACGCAATGTGCCAAGCACGTGTTGCTGTGGAAGTAGGTTAATTTTGCCCTCGAGCAATATTCCGATGAGGCACTAACTGACTATGACACCGGTCAGCAGAAGTAGAGAAATATTCTGTTCAGGATTGTGTATTATATCGACGCATTGCAAATAAAAATAAAAACTGCTTGCGTATTTTGAATTTGTAGAGAAATATGGACTTCACCAAAAATACCTGTGGTATCACATTAACAAGGATTTTTTTTGTAACACTTTAATCAGAGTTCCTAACAGTTTCAAACAAACTTTGGGACGCTGTGAACTCAATTGTCCCGAATTTGTTGACCTGGATAACAGCTCGTTTCCCTCTCTACTGCGCAGGTCTGCCATCGGGGTAATTGTATAACTGGTGCAGTTATAAATCTCTCTATTTGATCGTTGCCTCATTGCGTCGCTCTGTTTTCCCAAACGAGTTTTTTTTCCTCCAGTAACTCCTGTTTGCAGAAAATTAATTACCGACCGCGAAAATTCCGCCCATTTTGTACCGCGTCAAGTTGTGAGTAGTAGCAAAGAAAACCTTTATTTTTCAAGTCCTCTACTAAAAATCTTGGTTGACGCTTGCTGAATGAAATTGCGAGCGTTAACACGCTGCAACACGCAGCACACGCGGTCGAAGATAAAACAACGGAGGTAATGAACGGGCGATTCATTCACCAATCCTTGTTTGTTTATTCGACATCGACGTGACTGAAATTCATGGCTGGAACTGGGGAAAAGGTTGGTCATAACGGAGGGATGGTTTCGCAAACCCTGCTGACGCACGGCGACGCCTCACTTCCGGAGGAAAGGGCAGGGTTGTCCTAGCAGGCCGGGGGAAGACAGCTGCTCTCACATCAGCGTTGCCAACTCGTGCGAGTTTTTCCATTTCGTGGGATTCTTGATCTGTAGAATTTTGAAAAGAGGAAAAGGGTATTTTAGCGAGGGAATGTCTGAAATTAAGGAAAATCGAAGAAAGTGAAAATTAATTTTTAATTAAAATGTTTCCCTATAAAGTTTATTTCTAAACAATATTAAACCAATATCATGAGAATTAACTAAAAATAAATAGCACGGTGGTTAATTTGTGTTTATGCTGCTAAAAGAATGTCTAACAATGAAAATAAGAGGACTGTGCTACTGAAAGAGGAGATAAAAATCTGTTTGTGTAATCAGATTGGCATTTCAAGCACAAATTTGAGAGTACAGAAAAATCATCTAAATCTGCATAACAACACACTTTAAAGTAATACATAACCTGAATAGCGTTGAAATATGTTTGCATAGTAAATATGCTTGTGTTCATAGGAAGTGAAAGTAATTATTTACCAGCATTCATACATACTAAGGTTATTTTTGTAATGTTAATCTGGAAACTATCCAAATACTGCTAAAAATTTTAGTAGTATAAGTTGTTGCTTTGAAGTTTTTTTGTGTTATTTTGTTGGAAATTCAGTATAATATGGAGTATTTTGAGCCTTAGCCTGAAATTTTCATCCTCTTCTGGTTGGTAACACTGGCTCACGCCCCTTTTGCCAACCCACACGAAAAAAATAGTTGTATGGGAATCGAAAAAAATTTTGTTGCTGGTGTCAAAATTCTGTTGTCAGTATAACACTACAAAAGACTTTGTGGCACCATAATTTTTTTTTGTCATTTCAGTATTTAGTGACAACCACAGAAGGACTTTGGTGGGTCACCAGTAAACTCAGCGTGTTGGCACGCAATAATGAGCTCATTGGTCGCTGCAAATATGTTACGATGCTAACAGCGTTACTGGTTAAGGATCGTCTACAATTAAAAATGACATACAATAACATAGTATAACTGGCATAAAACCCAACGCAATATTATCAGCTGTCTACAAACGGCATAATGAAAAATAATTAAGCTTAAGCTGTCCAATCAGAGTAGAGTACTTCAATAGGAAATAACTTTTGGACGCGAGGGAGTTTTAATGTGCGTGTGTTGGCTATTCTGATTTTTAATAATTTTGGTAACGAATGTCGTGGAACTGGCCAATTTGTTCACGTATCTCCAAATCCTGAACGTGTTGCTTTTGTATACGTGGCTCATGCAAACAAAGCTAAACTAAGTAAAGAAAATTACACCAAAGCGGCAATGCAACGCATTCGTGCACAATCAGTGTAATAATATTTTTCATAAAAACTATTCTCTACTAGGTATTACCATCACACCAATTTTCGCCGTGTCTTTATGCATATTAATTATCAATTAAGTATTATAATTTATAGATAAAATGAAAGTAAAAGTTCGATTAACCCAAAAATAAGGTCCGTTTATGTTAACATAAGTATAAAACGCGTGTGATATAAGTTATGAAATATTTAGGAAAGAACCAAGCACTTTATGCATGGGGGTGATTTTTCAAAGGTTTGATTCAAAAGGTGTGAAGAATCCGCGAACAGACTATATATTCGGTAAGGATTCGTTTTCCGTATTAGAGTTGCTGGGGCCCGTCCTTACCGTATCTCGGCCCGCAGTGGGGTCACCGACTACGAGACGGCCAAGTTTACGAGCGTCATTTCATCCCGCGCATCCGCTTGCTCGCGGGGGTTTACGGCCCTTGCAGGTCGCTAACATCCCCCTCCCTACTCCCGAGAGTTATGATCCGCCCCGCCAAGTGCCAACTGTTCCGCGGGAAGCGAGATTCCAACCAAGTTCCCGGCCAAACCGTCGACGGAAGATCGCCGCGGCCCTCTGCATCCGAGGACAGTTAATTCCATTAGGCCGTTCACGATAAAGTCAGCACTTTTTGAAGCTGTTTCATCAGACTTGATAAACCAATAAATACATTTCATTGTGGCCTCAGACTTTTGGTTTTGGGAATGGTGAAGGTATACACTGTGTTTATTACTCACATGACAGGGTTTACATTAACAAGTGGTTGAAGGATATAAATTGTTTGAAGTAACTAGGGCTTCAAAAGTGTTCACTTCACCATGAACGACCTTTACTAATTTTACCCGTAAAATGACTAGAAATGTCGAACAGACAAGTCATATTAAATAAATATCAATAGCAAGGATACATGATTGGATGTTCATAAATGTTCTCGAAATTTGGCATATATAGCAGAACTGTGCTACAGTTATGTGCTTCTATTGAACCTGATCACTTTCGGTAAACTGATAAATACGAGGTATGGCTATTAAGTCACGGGAATAGTGTAACAGTCGTAGTTTGGTGGCAAAGTAATACACCGGCCATTTAATATTGAACAAACCCTCTTTCCAAATCTGTACACCGCTGCATCCTCAGTTCGAAGCAGTGTTGCAGCTCATAGACCGTCAACTTCTTCATTAAAATGTGGCATTTTTCACGTCTTTAACAGACTGAAAATGTGTCCCTTTCGAAATACTTTTTAGTTTGAGGACCAGTTAAGTCACGCTGTGCCAGATCTGGTGTATACGATGGATGCTTGATCACTGGGACATGTTTGTGTACTGAAAACTGCGTTACAGAGAGCGCCTTATTAGCAGGCGCATTTTCCTAGTGCAGAATCCGCGAGTTGTTTTTCCAACGATCCAATCGTATCTTCCCCACTCGTTCTCTCAGCTCAATGAGGATAAAATTATCAAAATAAATTACACGTTCACACATTGCTTGATTTTTACGCTAACTATGACTCTGGCAAGCTGACACACGACAGCTCTTGTCTTTCACCGAAATCCAGAGGCAAACGAAATCACTTGGAAAGATGGGCCGAGGGTTATTTACTCCAGAATCACCAAGACCACGTATTGTATGTCCGTATTGCTCCCCACCAAGAGTACGATCTGAGGTGTCCAGTCAGTTTAATTAATGGCCACAACTAGTTCAAAGTTGTGTGTAGCCACGTTTATTTGCATACATAAACTGCCTTTCTCAGTAACGTAATTTTAGAGTTGCCAAATCTGTGTGTGGAGCAGTGGCGTGTGGGGACCTGTTGCAAGGCAAGCTGGCGTTTGCTTTGTGCTGTACCCTGTGGCTTGCTAGTTTACACTCCCGCCATTGTGGCTCGGCAGCTGACGCCAAATAACGCGTGTAATGGGCCCCTTGCTGCTCGCTTGCGAGTGGTCGGAATGCATTCAGTTCCCCTGGGCTGCACGGTGGTTACTGGCTCCTGCTGAGTGCACCGACGATGTACAGGAGTGAGCAAGCACAAGTTTATCTTGCAACAGTTCACTACACGCCACTAGGGTGGATACAACAGGATCAAATCACAGACAGGACATAAGTGTTGTGTATTTGCTCCCACGTGTCTGGGAAGTTTTAATGAATAGGTCTCATCTGGTTTATGAGAGAACGAAATTCCCCACGTTCCTTGTATTGGGGTATGTTGAAGTCAAGGATCGTTCACCGTCTCATCGACATCACTCTAAGGGCCGGTTTCACCACGCGAGATAAAGATAGTTTATCGAGATTAACTGGCAAAAATTCTCGATTATCTGTATTTTATGTTTCACCGCGCACATTGATCTCAATTTTTTTCTGAATATATCGATAAAATATTAACTCGCCGATTTTGGTGGTTTGTCACATTATCGGGAGTAAACTGTAAAACATAAACCAATACTTTGGGAAGCTGACGAGAGGACAACGTTATTTCATCGAGAATAAAGAGAAAATGGCTCAGGCAATGTACAATTTAATTTTTGAAGAGGAAAGTGACGAGGATTTTATTGTTTGTTGTCCGCGATGTCTACGTGAAAGAATAAATTATTTTGAATTTTATGATGAAGAGGTTAAAGTACACTTTCGCCTTACATCAAACATATAATTTTCAAACAGACTATATTGTTTTATGACTTTCCTTTACGACAACTATTCTGCATTAACATTAGGTATAAATGTAAAATAAACAAGTTACTTTTGTAGGCCTAATTCAAGTTAAGAATGTAACACACACCAGTAGTGTTTTTAATTGGAAAGATGTTGTGAACTAAACAACAGATGACTCATTAGTTACTTAGTTCTGTCTTTAGTTTTAGGATCTGCAAAGTTAAGAGCTCTGTTTGAAGCTTCTCCTGTTTAGTTCTTTCTTGTTGCTGTTGTAACTTTAGTTGACGAATCTCTTTCATTGCCTCGTTTCTTTTAATTGCAAACTTTTTGCTAACTCAATTTTTGCTCTATGCCGGGCACTTACTTCAGCATTTTTGTTTGAGTGCATTGCTGGTTGTTGTTTACTAGTCCAGGAAGATGTTGCCATACGGTTTCTCACATGGCTGACAGAGACTGTTCTCCAACCATCAGACCCAGTCGAGGCATAGTTATCTGAAGCATTTGCAGGGTTACTCATCTGAGCTGTGTTTATGACACCTGAGTCTCTACTGGAATGACGTTCTGCTGGCTTTACTGGTGGCAGTATACAGTGATCGTCGGTGGCTATTTTGAGGGCATAACACACTGGACCCCTTAGCATGGACACATTCGTGTACATAGGTTTTTCGCGTATGTTGTTTTGGGTTATCCCATACCGCCTTCGAGTTGTCTGCTGCCCTGTAGTGATCACGAGATGTACAATTGAAACCATTCACAATCGTTTGCCACCGTTTCACTTTATTTTGTCGAGTCACAGCGTCAGTTCGTTTATTTTCAATGATAATGAAAAGTTCTGTAACTAATTCTAACTAAATGTGTTTTTCATGGTATGAAAATTTTCGGCTTCGCTGTTTCCTTACGACCACAATGCCTTCCCTACTTGCTATATTTTCTCAATGATTTCTCTGTACCAGTTCAAAGCAAAATCTCTAATGTTTACCAAGAGAAAATCGTGATTAAGTCAATATCGAGAGAACTTTAACGAAATATTCTTTACGGCGATTAAACGTGGTGAAACACGCTCAACATTATCGAGGTTTGAAATCGAAGCTAAACCTCTCATCTGGATAAAACTATCTCGATATTCCGAAAAGTTAATCTTCGTTGGTGAAACCGGTCCTAATTGTCCATCCGCGTGGCACACTCTGAACCTAACTGAAGAGTTGGGTGACGAACTGCGTCGAAAGCGGAATGCGCTATCTCTCAAATCCATTTGTGCTTCTGTCGGCAGTGGATTTTTTCTAATAGTGTTACAAGCATCCTCATCTCGGCTGTTAGGTGTACGTTTTAGTGCGAGACTGCGAGAGTCCTTCTGGAACGTGGCAGTTCCGACACTTTACAGTCGTGTGTTACACGTGGTGTAAGTCGCTTTGAATTCCCACGATTACAGACAGTATAGAATCTATTTGTGTTTTTATATGTCACATGTCACATGTGTAGTAAGTAATGGGACTCCATGCGCGGTGTGCTCCGAACCACGTGGTATCAACTCGAGGCTCGGGAATTTCGTTTTTTGTTGCGGTAATCATTACCCGTTTACCTTCGTCTCCTAGTTCCGGCATACAACTCTGCGCAAGGTCAACGTGATGTTTGATGGGTGTGAGGAATTCTGGTCGCGTGACAGCTGGACGTATTCGGGAAAGCAGCTTCGCCTAACTAGCACCTAGTTACCGGTAACCACAATACATCGTTAGCGTTATTCGTTCGCAGAACGATGGCTGGTTTCCACCAAAACGCCTGCTTCCGCGTCGGCCGCCTGCGTGTTAAGTGCCCAGCAACAGTTCGAACAAGTGGCTGTTTTCGGGAGACACACTGTCCGCCGGCTCTACACTCGTAGTTTATTCAGTAGTCATTCTGCTTTTCTCCGGACTTCATTGCCGCGTCTTGCCGCCTCGTCCAGGTTATTCATCTCCTGATTTATTCAAAGCACACGCACTGCGCGTTTTACCTGTATCTCTCCCTTTGTATTTTGATAACCGAGTACTAAAACGGCACTAGTTCCAAGGTTCAGGATTACTGGAGGGGAACGGGAGATACGGGATTGTGCACACCATTTCACATATTAAGGGAGCTGCCTAGGCCGCCAAACAGTATGCAGAGCTCCAGTAGAAAACGTTTGATGTATAAAATGGTCAATACTCTTAGTACTGTCTTATTACAAACATTATTTTAAGAAACGTTACACCTGTTAATACACGTTTCATTCTATCGTTTGTTCTTTAAAGTTTTTCTTTGGAATCTTCACGTTTGGAAAATTCTATTACAACAGGGTCGTATAACACCTTTTACACCTTTTAAATGGAACTAGGATAAGTTCGTGGAATAACGCCACTAATTCACCATTTTCCCCATAAATTTAACGATTATAACTATGAAGTTGTGAATATTTTTTCAGAAGGTAACTTTATCCTTTGGGAACACAACGCATATAAAATTTCTCCAAAATATACAAATTATAAAAAGATTTAAACATTTTTCTGTTGCGTTGTAAAATGGTATTATTACCAGATATGACGGGGAATATCGCCATGCTTAGTTTTTTAAAATAAAAATACCAAAACTTAAAGATGTACTGTATGCAACACATACATTATTCATACAAGCGTTTACAAACTCGATTATCAATAAAAAGAATGTATATGTTGACAAAAAATAATAGAAAATGTCTTAGAGAACACTCAGAAAACTTAAAAAAAAACCTCACTGGTTTTAAAATAGACAAACACGAATAAAAAAAACTTAATACGCAGTTAAGTCTTCCAGATTTTCTTACGTAAATCCAAACAAACGGGTTTTAAGTTTACTTAGTTATTTATACAACTCGGAAATTGACCTAATCTTAAAATAGTTTAGTTAGGCTATACAAACAATGAAAGAAATAGAAAAATGTGTCAACACACATTTAAATAATAGCTTTAAACTTACTAAAACTAATTTATTTAGGCTATTAGGTTTAGGCCTAAATTACACCAAGGTAAAAAGTTCTACAATAAAATTTGTAGACAATTGTGGAACTGAGAAATAACTGAAAGCTACCCAAATCCCTATAGACAAAATTAAATGCTTTAGTAATACTTCGGGAAGTCGTGTGTACTAAAGAAGTAATTTTATAAAATTGTAATACTAGCGAAACAAAAGCCGACGAAACTGAATGACTTAAAAGTTTTTCCTAAGTCAGAAAAGGGAGACACTAAATTATTATGGCCCATGTAACTCCTAAACCCAAAATATTTACAAACATAATATAGGTGTTAGAACATTCTAGTCACTGTTGCTGCTTTCAGAAAGCAGAGCACACCCATCGTAACACAAGGTACACATTCCACATTTTGAAATGTTTCCCTTATCGCAAATTTCGTGGTACCACACTTTACACTCCACACACTGGATCCACGGCACGTTCATAGACTTGTCGTAGTAGTTTCAGCCACAGTCCCCACAGTGCACGTCATCATTATTCTTACGAATTTTCACTCTATGTTTATGCACAGGCTCAGTAGATGGCTGGTCGCTATTCCCTTGAACACCCTTGGAAAACATTTGACGAGTCACCAGAGTAGTTTTCGAATTTAAGGAATTGCGAGTTTTATGGGTGTTTCGGATAATTTTAGGCGTGGGAATCAGACTATCTACAGTCGCTAATGATGTTGATGTAGTTGGAGTGTTGTTGCTGGTTGACGGTGATGTAAGTGTTGCTGGTATTCTGGATATCTCCACAAAGTACAAGAAGTTGCAGAAGAACTTGTAGTTCTAGCTGGTAGTGGTGTGTGATCTGAAACATAACTAGGAGCAAAAGCTGTCTCTGGGATGATGACTTGCGGATTGAATGGGAATATTCCTGTAGCTCTAAATCCAGCTGCTTGTGTCCAACCTTCATTAAACATATTTCTGTACTGTAGATTCCCTAGTGGTCTTCCTGGATTTTTCCTTCGGAAATTGTTCACTACCGAGTTCCAATAAACTTTCAACGACTTAAAGAAACCCTTGTGTAGGGGTTGTAATTCATGACTGCAAAGTGCAGGAAAACAGAATAGCCGCATCCCTAAGCTTTCAGCAACGTCAAGCACACTGTTATCTAAATTACCGCGGCGACCATCAAATATGAGCAAAGCTTTTTCCGGTATTCGGTGTGAATTAAAATGACGCAAGAAGTTACAAAATTCCTCTTTCGTAATATATCCTTCAGGGGTCATAGCAAAAACACAGCCATTCGGAAGGTCATCGCCGAATTAATTTTTTGAATATTTCCCTTTATACAATATCATAGGTGTAATCCAGTTAGTGCCAGTAGCGTTAGTGCAAGCCACGGCATTTACAGTTTCGCCTTTTTCTTCATGAGTTGCTGCATGTAAACGTTTACAACCTTTTTCAGCTGGAACTAGCTGCGAACAATTGTAGGTCAACTGTAATCTACTCTCATCAACATTGTAAATAAGGTGCGGCTGATTGTGGAGATTCATTTTGCCTAGAGCGTTTCCTAACAATTCAAAGTGCGCACTAACAATTTCCTTATTGAACCTCATGAGCCCGCCATAGCCAAGATTCTCAACATCTCTTCACATCATTATTATTTCTTCTCACGAAGCCATAACACCAGTCTTTGCCCGCTTTGTTGTTAGAGAAAGGATGGGAAAGTCCTTTCTCGTCGCTTATCTGGAAAGAAAATGAGCAAATCTGATTTCTAGTCAATCCAAAACCTACTTGCTGCAATTTAATCACCCTTGTATTTAATTCTTCCTCTATATCAGCACTTAAGACCACATTACGCCCAAGTTTACGTATCGGTGTTTTGTCACCTCTTTTCAACTCAGTGTTCTCAGTGTTCTTATAGGAATGTTATATTGCCTTGAAGCTGCTGCCACAGATAATCCTGATTTTACATTTTTTATTGCGTTCTGTAAATCTTCTGTTTTCCATTTTGCTCTTATATTTTGGCACTTTTTCCCCATTGCAGCAATATTTGCATCTGTAATCTGGAGAAAAAAATTTGTTACACTCTTTGTAAACTTATTAACGGCACAATACCAAATTTAATTTAAAACTGCTACCAATACACCGGTGCGCTAAACATTCACCACATCGTGCATTTTTTCATTCGATATAAATATAGTAATTATTATTTTATTTTTACAACACTAAAAATGAAGTTACAAATTATTATCACAAAATGTCTTTAACCGTAGGCCCTAAATACTATTAGTTTTAGCCCTCGTTATAAGATAAACAAAACGTGGCGTTATTGCCCGAGTCTCTATAAGATAAATTAAACATGGTTTTATTGCCCGCGATGCACGTAGCGATATTTCCAGAAACGACATTTTATTTTCTAACCTCAACTGAATATTCTAACATGCCACAAAAACATTGTTTTACGACATAAAAATATACGCTTTTAAATGCTGAATACGCTGACATATAACACTTATCGTGTGGAATTTGCTTTCTAGAAATAAATGGGCTTACCTAAAATGGTACTGAAAATGTTTAGTGTTTTGTTTCCTCTGACGCGCACTCAGAAACACACCCGCAAAGTCCTTGGAACGAAACTGCCGACCGAAAGCGGATGACAACTGTGAGTGGCGAGGGGGCAATGAGCTTCGTTTCAGGAAAGATACATACCACACCATCTATCGTACTTGCTGCAAACTACGTGTACAATTTGAAATGAGGTACAATGACATTTGATTCTAAAGCCTTTCGCAATATTTCCAAAAAATATAAGTACATTTATTTACATAAATTATTAAATTTTTAAGTACTAGAATATTAAATATTTAACTGACAAAGTCTGCAACAATGGAACACACCACCGTCTGTGTATTCTGCATCATATCTTTTGCAATCTACGCAATAATAAACTACTCTATGCCCGTGCCTGGTACACTGACAAAGCGAAGCTTTTAATTCGCTTACTCTATAGTAACATGGACATTTTACACCTGTCCGTATACACCGACGAGTACGGCAGTAGAAAAACTGCAAGAATGGGTCAATCCTACCTTGGTGGTTTGAATGATTTTCCTTATTACAAATTGATAGGGCCAACCGCAGAATTCTCCCGTAGAGGCATGTCGACAAAATGACCACATCTTTGTCTCGAGTAAATTGACCACGCAACATGGGGTGCGGCTACCTGAAGTTCTCAAAAATATAAAAAACTCGAGCTGGTATCCATAGTCTTTTTTGCGATGGAGATGCGAGCCACATTAGGCACACTTCTTGTTTTTGCAGGAAACGAGATTCTTAAACGACAAGTGTCATACTGTCCTTGACTCACACAAATAGAGAGGTAATAACAAATTTAGTACTAGAAGGTAAAAAACAAAAAAAAACTTATATTAACCAATGGATTAAATTGTTATTTACTCGTTTTCTTCTCATTGTTTGCAAGAGCATGTCTTTGTATTTTTGATGATTAACAATAAATATATTGGAAAACTCTGTGGAATTAGGAATATAATTGTTATAAATATTTGTATGTTTATGGGCACTTCTTTTTTCGTGGAAGGAAGGTTCCACGATTTCCATGGAACTGTTTGCTGTCTGTAAAACCTATGAATGTTTATATTTGTGTTGCTAAAAATAAGTATCTTTGAGGAAAATAATACAAATTTCATAACTTTAGCATTTTAAAATGTATAGATTACAGAACTAAAAAAAAAAATCACTTTTCAATTGAAATTGACACACACATTAGAATGCTATAGGTACGCTATCGTGACTACTCTACCACCGAACATTCGCTCAAAAAATGGCAAAGTTTGTGTGTAAAAGTCGTTTATATTTTCCTATTCTCTCATTTTTGAAGTGTTACGACCTGTCGTAGTTCTTTTTTGTGGTCGCTTTTCAAATTTTAAAGTGCCGGTTTAATAATTCTACACCATAACAGAGCGAAGAATGCCTCGGTAGAATATACAGAACAGTTGTGGGAAGTTTCATATTTCGTCAGTACAGACTTCAGTATCTCATTAATTTTCGAATATTTTAAACGACGCACGTGTAATTCGGCGGATTCATTGTAGTTGAAATCTTGTTGCTGATGGCTGGAAATGTGCTTTATATTTTTAGTCTCGCACATGGGGCTGAAAAATATCAGACTCGTAAACGTTTCGCAAAAGAGGGTCTCGTAAACTTCGTTCGTGAATTCAAACTTCGGTTTGCGAGTTATCCAAGGGACGTCCCCTCTCATTAGTGAGAAGTTTACGGGTCCGCAGATCGAATGCTTGAGAATATCATCCTGAGGGAAGTCTTTATCAAGTGGGCAGTGAAGACTTCCATTCGTAATGTTACAGAGACAAAAATTTACTAAAAAGACAGATTGATATCCGCGATAGTTTCCTGCTGCAAGTCCGTGGTAAAGAATGGACATCTTTGATGTAGTGTAGTATAACATTGTAAAATTGAGATGTTGGCCTTTCCCGTGCGAGCTTTGAAGGCTTGTTAAACCTCGGATATGTTTGTTTAGTTTTTGTCATGATACAAAAACAAGAAAAATCTCGGTCAATATGTTGCACGGCAAGAAACCAGCATAAGAGTCCTCGAACTCTATGGTGGTTTCTATAAACCTCTGCTAGCACACCAAACTTGCCTAGTGCAAGTGAAATTTACTGACGGAAACTCATCTTAATGACTACTTTGCATTAGCTAACACTATATGTTAAACATTACAGTACGTACCAAAAAAAAAATCGCCTGTTGTAATTTTTTAATAAAAAATGTGTAACTTTTATAAAAGGTAATGAACATCGCTGTTCAGGCAACTAGCATAGATTATAGCTGTGCCACAGTTGTTATTCTATATTTAAACTACATAAATGTTTTATTCGCCTCGTTTATTGTGTAGCAAACGTTTTGCAAATCTGTTACGAAGTGCATGTTGCACCGAAAGAAAATGCTGAAAATTTCGTGTAGTTGTAACAAACAATTTATCACCCCATAGTGCTCTGACTGTCGCTCGTTTTTTTCCGCCGCTGTTTGTGCCGGACAGTATATTTGTTAAATCAAACTAACCGGACTGTTAAAAGGTCTCCCACCAGCTACATGTCGGTCGCCTTGACGATCCGGTGAAATTGCTGAATGTATTATTTTTCTTATGAGATAAAGCAGCTGTGCAGATTTTCAGAGTCTGCAAATATTTCTTTTAAATATACGTTTGGTACTTTGGTTTTTGGAAAAAAGGGGAGAGGGGGGACAATAGCTCTGGCTCTGAAGGCTAAGTGTCATCCGTAACGTAATTTTGAGTGGATGTTCGGTTGTAAGGGGATGTGGCGAACTTATTGAATTTAACAAGTTTTGAATACCAAGAATAGCAATATCTGTTAATACCTGTACCAAACACTGTTTTAAATTGTAAACGTGTAATTGCATTAACAATAAAAATGTCATAGTTTTTGCATGATCAAATGTCAAAACCACAGTTATACTGGTTTTGGAAAGCACAAATAAAATTAACCAAACCACGTAGAGAAAGTTAATACAAATGAGACTACATGCATAGTATACTATTTTTTTTTTTTAAGAAATTGTAGGTACAACGACAAATAAAAAATATGTCAAAAGAATTCCTTGTCAGTAATAAGACAGTGATTACCTAAATAGCTTCAAGCGGCTGGTTGTAATATTTTTTTTTTATAAATCAGGTTGTTACTATTTGTATGTTCGGAACCCAGTAAAATTGGAATCTAGAGTTGTAATTTCCCGAAAACATGGATTTTAGATTTTATTTATAGGTTTTTTTTTTGCACTTTCGCAACGCACATATTAGCTCGTAGTATAATGATTTTTGATGCAAATAGAAAATGACTGGGGGAAAAAAAACTATTACTCATAATGTACACTTGCAAATATAGTTCTTTCACGGTTACTTCAGCATTAGTTCATTCATGGTTACTTCAGCATTTTCTGAAGCCCTGCTGAAGTTCTACTTGCAGGATATTCCTCCGCCTCGTGCAAACTAAGTCTAACTAAATCTGGAGAATTACACCAGAGGGACAACGCACCACATTCGTGAGCACTAAGTGTAACAGTATTTTGTAGAAGTGCTATTTCTCACTAGGCGTTGCCAACATACCTATTTTCTCCTTGATTTCTATTCAGATTATTTATAAATTAAGCATTATAATTTATAAAATATGAATAAAATTTCAATTTAATAGAAAAAAAAGTAACTTTTATGAACACAAGTGTAAAACGGTTGTGATACAGGGCGTATTTAGGAAATAACCAAACACGTCATACATGGGGAGATTTTTCAAAGGTTTGGTTCAAAAAGGCCAAAGAAACCGTGAATGGAGTATAGTGCAAACACCCTTGCTTTACCTGTGGTTTTAACCCAGGATCCTTCGCACAGTCAGCCAAACTAGTGTTGCTGTATGGCGCGGGAGAGTATGTCAGTAGACAACAAAAGGCATCTCCACCGGAACAGCCGAGTGCAGCGCGTCGAACATAAACAGGTCAGCTCGACCGACCGACCCTCCCGCAGCGCTGCAGTCGGCAGTTTCCGACATTGTGGAGGCCAAGTCTACCCTTTTGGAGGGGGGGGGGGAAGAGCGGGGAGGCGTGGTCTGACGGTGCGCGATGAATGGTCAATCAGCAGAACAAACGAGGTGGCCTGTTCGTGCTGCCTGTTCATTATTCACGCTCATTGCCCCGGGCCATCCGCGACCCGGGGTCGGACGACAACTTATGCCACTCTTGCACCAAACCTCTCCAGGTAACCACGGACTCTCTTCGCGATGCTTGATGACGGCTTCCTTTCCCCTTCCTTCGGCAATACCCTTCCCGGGTTTCTCCCGTGTATCCTGCATGCGTAATCTCCACCCCGCGACACCTTTCGTTATGATGAGTATCGTAATCCCAAATGTAAAATAAATGGCATGCAAATTTTTTTTTTTTTTTTTTTTTAAGTTTAATTATGAAATACGCCATGGCTGTCGAGCGAACAATAAAATTTTAGCATAGTATATACAAACTCGAGAGAGAAATTTTGTATATGTTTAACGATGCCGCTAGTCGGCGGGTTTTCTCGGGGATCTCCCTTTTAACCCCCGCTCTTGCCTTCCGGCGCTGCTCCATGTTCAACTCAATCACCCTCATCGGCTCTCAAGACCTCGCTGTTAAATAGTCATCCAAATCTCTCAACTCAACTTCTGTATGTTTTAACCTTCGTAACTTGATCTTGAAGTTGCAAGTTGCTCCTAGTTACGCGTATACTTAAATTCTTCTGTAGTTTTTACTATAGGCTGTTCACGGTATAGTGATCACTTAAGGCCCTCCCAACAGGCCTTAACCACTAATATTTATATCTTATTGAAGCACGAGGCATTAAATTTTGAGGGTGGTGTTTATTCGCGCGGGTGTGTTTATTCGTCACATTGCAATGTTTATATTAAAAACAGCAGGAAGATAGAAATAGGATGAAAGGAAAATTAAGAAGTGTCTAAAAAGTGCACACATTACCGCGAACAGCCTGTAACATCAGTTTGCTAAATGTAATGTGTAGCATACTCGAAAACAGTTGTGATCGCTCTATAGTACATTCACGGTTACTTCAGCCTTTTCTGAAACCCTGCTAAAGTTCTACTTCCAGGATATTCCTCTGCCTCGTGCAAACTAAGCTTAACTAATCCTGGAGAATTACACCAGGTGGACAACGCACTCAGCTGTAACAGTATTTTGTATAAGGACTATTTCTCACTAGACGCTACCAACATACCTATTTTCTCCTGATTTTTATTCAGATTATTTATAAATGAAGCATTATAATTTATAGATAAAATATGAATAACGCTTCAATTTAACAGAAAAAAAAGTTACTTTTATGAACACAAGTATAAAATGCTTGTGATGCAGGGCGTATTTAGGAAATAACTAGAACACATCATACATGGGGAGATTTTTCAAAGGTTTGATTCAAAAAGGCCGAAGAAACCGTGAATGGACTATACTTTGTATTACATTGATGACAGGTAACAAAATTTATAATCTTCATTTTCAGTGCTTGTTGTTTGGAATCATTTTTATCGTCATCTGTCGGAACATTGCATTATTGTTCACATTGTCTTAAGGTTTTCAATTGTAAGACTCTGTCGAGCGACGAACAACTTGTAGCCCTGAAGGGAGCGGCCGGTCATCCTATTTGGGATTCGAACCCGGTACGTCTATGATCCGGACGCGTCTAGGCAACCCCAACCATGCAGGCAGGCCTCCTGTGGTGCGTCCAGCCGTCCTTCTTGCACTTGCACTGTATTGCGATTTCGAGTTTCCCCATGAGAGAGAAACCTTCAATCCTCCAGAAGCTCTCCCAGTATTCCAGGACAAACTCAGATATGACTATCCTTTTCTTCCACATATCCATGGCAAGAACTGCTAATATCCACAGGAAATAAACTGCATACCAATAGTCTGTTCGCGGTTGGGTCACACTTTTTGAAACGAACTTTTTTTTTGTCATGCACGATCATGGTTGGTTGAGTGCGTCAAACATTAAAGACAGTTAAGAACCAGTCCGTCAACCAAATGTTTGATAACATTTTAGACAAATATGGTGAAGTTTTTTTACGTTTTGGCGGCGTAAGAACTGTGCAACTTTATTTGATCAAACTATTTAAAATCAGCGAGAGTGAGAGAGGCGCTTAAAAGCCCGTGTCACCCACCAAATTTTAAAGTGTGTGTGTTAAATGGAAGTTATATGAAGGAAATTTGATTGGTGTGAAGTTATTATGTAACCGAAAGTTCTAAAATTATTGTCGGAATTCGAAGTGTGTTTTAGTGGAATTCAAAGGGAGAAATTTGTATTTGAAGGAAATAATTTGTACGTGAAGTTACTAACGTTGAAATTTAAGGTTGGCTATGCTCTTGGTAGTGTTTGAACCATACCAAGATCAGAGGCACTAAACTTCCAACTAAAACTCCAATTACTGATATGTTTGTTTTGGTTGCCCATCCCTTTTTCCTGTCCCTTGAATGTGAAAAGGCAGAAGTGGATTGGGCTGAGGTTGTGCTTCCAGAAGCCGAGGCAAACGGGACACAACCTTGCCCATCATAATGGACATAATATATGAACAATTCAAGCATATTTATCCAACAATTAACTTAATACAATGTTTTATATATATTAATGCATTCTCACCTTTTAATCACAACCAAGGAACATATATTAACAGTCGGGTACAAAAATCTGTACAGAACCATGAAGCATTTTCAGTAATGACCCTGGCTCTTCTATTATGACACTAGGGGCCGCAGTGGTGTAGTGGTTAGACTACTCGTCTCCCACCAAGGCGAGCCGGGTTCGATTCCTGGCGGAGCCGCCCCGGATTTTCGAATGTAGAAATAGTGCCAGATGATACCGCTGGTCGGCGGGTTTTCTCGGGGATCTCCCGTTTCCCCCGCCCTTGCATTCCAAAGCTGTTTCATACTCACCTCGCTTAATCCTCGTCCTCTCATTGAGAGCTCTTCACTCACGCACCCACTGTTACGACACTAAACCTTACAATACGATGCAGCCTCTTAAGGGAGATTGTGTTGGCCTGTGTGTTGCAGGGGGCGGGGCATGTCGGGTCTGCAGACGGGGCCACTGGTGCCCACCGCCAGGACGCACAACGTGACGACGTCCTCAGAGGGCGGCGGCGCCGACGTGGCGGGCGTCCCCACCACGGCCGAGCGCTGCGCCTACGTCGACTACAACTACGACGTCGCCACCGCCGTCATCTGCGGCATGTACCTCGTCTTCGGCGTCGTCTACAGCCTCTTCGGTGAGTAGCGATGTCTATTTAAAAAATGTATTTTTTTAAGTCTGTCGTATTTATGTATTAAATTTTTATGGAATTTCATCTTTTGGTAGTTAATATTTTAACGAGTCTTTAGTTAATATGTCTGGCTGTATAAGTTTGTTCCCAAGGCCATGGCACATCCCAGCGCACAGAATTAATTTTATGTTCGCCCACCTGGTCCGAAAAAGATGGAAAATCGGTTTGTTGTAAATCGATTTTCGGTCTGATTTTCTATGCGCATCGATACTTTGTGCCTCGATCTAGATCTATCCAAGAAATATATTCATTGGGCAAAGATCGACATGCTTATCGGTGAGTACGGTGACCAGCAGAAGTCAATCCAGGCACGCGAGCACCATGGAGTATTAGACTATGGAGTGGAAGCCGAGACACGAAAGTGAAACCGAAAATGAAAGACAAGAACATGACTAGTAGTGGCAAAAAGGTGCATGTTTTACATTGCTTACTGTGTAACTTTTGCCACTCATAATGCGACCGCCTAATTGGTCCTGGAACTGACCTGCAGTGACATTCAACTCGATCTACTTTTCTTGTTTACGAAACACCTAAATATTTTCCCAAAATCAAAGAACATCTACTGTACTTCAGACATGGTGGAATAGAACTCCCAAAACATCGCACCCAGCACAAATATTATTCTCGAGGCTTCCTACGTATCTAAAGAGTGTCTTTTGAGAATGATGTGTGTGTGTATATATGTATATATATGTATGTATGTGTGTATGTATGTATGTATGTGTATGTATGTATATGTATGTATGTGCGTGTGCATACGCACACACACGCACACACACACACACACACATTCATTCACATCACCCGTATCACCCTTTTTCCTCGGAAACAAACGACGCCGGGGGTTCGCGAAGAGATTACTCTATCATATGAATTATCGATTGGTAATACTTCCGTTCCCCAGAACATGCCGGAAGTAGAAGTACGGAGGATGAGCATTGAAATCTCAAACGGGAACTGGGGTCGTATAAGGTATCGTTGGATAGATTGTCTAAAAGGAAACATTTACTAAGAGTTTTTTTACTGACGCTCTGGAAGTAGAACTTGAGCAGGTCTTCAGAGAAGTTAAGTACCCGTGAGTGGGGTGTAGTGTTGTGCGTTGTTGGATGTCTGGTGGACTAAGGATGCTAACTGCGGCGGATAACTGTAGAGCGCGGGCTGTATTGTTTTCGTCGAGGACGCAGGGGAGGAGCGGGCATCACCGGGAATGGCGTGGGGCAGGGTGGGGCGCCGTATCGATCTCCTGCGGCGAGGTCCACGCAGCATCCCATCCGGCACACGCCCACCGTATCTCTTCATCGAGCCCCGACCTCACCTCTGCCCGGCACAGCGCGGCGCGGCCACGACAAATTAAAAAGCCCGCATGAATAATTCCCCATACTTTTCAGCCATCTTCTCCGAGTGCCTTGTTCGTCCCGCAGAGAGGAAGTGAGTGACTTAGTGAAGAGATTTGGGCGGCTCTTTACAGCGAGGTATTGAGAGCCGGAATGAAAGGGCGGGGAAAACGGGAGATCCTCGAGAAAACCCGCGGACCAGCGGCATCGTCCGGCACGATTCCCACATGCCAAAATCCTGGCAGTGATCCGGCCAGGGATAGAACACGGTTTGCCTTGGTGGGAGGCGAGCAGGCTAACCGCTCAGACACCGTGGCCCCTAAATGGGGTAGAGTTGGCATGCGAGCTGCGCTTGTAGCCGCTCTTCATGTTCCAACAGTGGACTGGTTTTTTTTCTGCCATTAGTATTATCAGTAGCGACGTGAAAATGATATGAGGTTAGAGCACTCGTTATGTAAGCAGGTGCTTCGAGATATTTGTAAACTTCCATAGCCTAGTTTAGTCACATGGCCAGCATCGATGAACGTGACTCGTTCTCGGATAATATACCTTAGGGTGAACACGTATGTTTTTCAGGTGGCCCAAAATGAAAGGTTGAATATTTGAAAATTATAGTTTGCGAGATATGAATGGAACATGCTGAGATTATTAACGATACAAGAATGCGACTTGTTTCATTGAAATTCTCATAGAATTGTCTACAAAAACAGTCCAAAACCCCAAAATGTGTTGTTCAGTACATCCGCCCCCCCCCTCAACGAATAAAATACTTTTGACTTACTTCCAAATGTTGTAGCATTGGAACTAGGTTATGGAAGTTTTCTCATTAATGCTTGAAAATGTGAAAAAATCTGTGAAGGGATGTCGGTATCGGTGACGATTTATTATTAACTCGGATAATGGCAGAGATAATTTACCGAATGAAAATTGTATTAAACTGTTTTTCTATAGTTACCGGAAAAGGAAAGGGTAGAGAAGAAAGGTAACGCTTCAGTTCTCCTCCATTGCTCTTTAGCATGAACTCCCATTTCTTGAAATGTGTAAATTATTTCATCTGGGACAGATATTGTTGATGTAAGTTTCCGTTTGCGGAAAACATTCGCTGTAATAAATTCACGTGCCCTTCTTATTGGTGTGTGCAAATTTTCACAAGCACTGTAAGTTGTAATTTTGATGAGAAAAAAGTATACCTTGTATCAGTAAGTGTTACCATGTCTCATAATTCGGAAAAATAAAAGTGTGCCATATTTGATTTAATAGACCTTTAAACATATTTCATTACGGCCAAAATTGTTTATGCATGTCTGTGCATATGTATATGCAGTCACAACCTCTAAAAAAAAAAAAAAAATGTAATTGCAGCGTTTGTACTTTCTTCTCACTTAGTTTAGCATGTACTAAAGAATAACAATTTTACACGGTAGGTTGAACGGTATGTAAGAAACTGATAACGTTTAATGGCATACCGTAATTGTGTTTGGAGAATTAGCCGAGATATTCGCAACTGCCAACCATATTTCTACAAATAGCAACATTCTGAGAAACGCGAAATACTTGGCGAAGCGGTAAGAGTTGCTTGTTTGCAGAACTCCGTAACCCCTGCCTGGCTGTGAGGAGGGGAAGAGTAGAGTTTTAATTGGGAAGGGAGCTAAATTGCACGGTCCGCTCACCAGCATAACATTCCGCGGAACAGCAGGCGCTTTTATAATGACGAACGATAGCAGTAACAGTAGAAGCGGCGATGACTTTTCGAATGATGACAGAGCGTTTTACACTCGCAATATACGGACACTCTTTTTAAACACAACAAATTAAATAATTAAAACAAATCGTGTAAAAAAAAAAAGAATACTTGAAAAATATTCAAAACCTCGTCTGTACTGTGTGAACTTTCACATTTTATACTCTTGTGTTTCGTAGTAAATATAAAAAAAAAAAACTTAATTTATTGCGAATGGGTGAAAGTGTTCGTCTGAGGGTCGTGTAACCACTCTAATGAGGGAAATTAAAGGGGTGTTTAGGGGGTAAGGGGTTAAAATATGATGTAGAAAGAAACTCAGCTGTAAAACGTTTTGTTCTGACGTAATACTTCTTATCCCTCTCTGCACCAGAGCTGTATGTTCGGGAATGGGTAAAAGAATAAACGTATTGTATAATAGCCTTTTCATCGTGAGCATGCTAGGCTGGAATATTACCTTAGTCTGTGATTACAAAGGGAGAACGGGAAGTCCCTTCAAGAACGATGTTAAATAAATGAAAAGAAAGTATCCAGTAAAAATCAACTCACCCTATAAAGATTTAAATTGATTCAACTGCCTGCATAGTTGTGCCAACTAAGGCAGGTCTCATTTCTTTTGTCTGATAAAGATACGTTTTTCTATATACCATTCTACACAAACATTGAAGTTTGGAAACCAAATCAAAACGCATCTCGGCCTAAACACGGAAAACAGCCCTTAAGATAGACGAGGAAGGCTTCATGTGTTCTCCAACTCTCTTTCCTGCTGATAACATTCGCCAAGCTTTGTTTTACTTCCATGAAGGGACGCATTATTGCATGGTGAAGATGAAAGAAAATCTAGTACTTGTTCTCCCTCCAACAGCACCAACAGACGAGACAGTGATGAGCAATAAAAATAAGTCCACGAACACATGCATGTGTGCAGCTCACCTGTGTTGGGATGCAGTTAAGGCACTTGCAGTGTGTGCAGCTCACATGGGTTGGGATGCAGTTAAGGCACTTGCAGTGTGTGCAGCTCACCTGGGTTGGGATGCAGTTAAGGCACTTCCAATGTGTGCACCGACGGTTGCTGCTAGATTGAATCTGTCAATGCTGGTGCCTGCACCCGTAATTTCAATCCCCTCTCCGCATCATAACAACACTGCTTGCCAAGGCATTTTATTTTTATAAATTATTTGCAAAACTACCCGGCGTTTCCCGGATATAAGATGGCATGAGGAATATACGACCCCGTTTTAGGTGTTCCCGACCCAATGTGTGGCCAGAGTCAATTTTTCCCTAAACAATATTTCAAGTTGAGTTCTGAAAGGCATCCCTATCAAATTTGGCCCAGATCCATCGATCTGTATAGAACTGAGAAACGTAACTCCGTTTTAGGGCTTTTTAAGGTTGGGGGGGGGGGGGGGGGTGGAGCTTACAGTATTTCAAGGTGCATACTGAAGGGTATCCCTACCAAATTTGGTACAGACTTCGAACGGTGTAAGATTTTATGTAGAACAAACACACTTTGACTATTTTATATACATATATATGTATGTATGGGAGGTAAAGCATTGAAATTAAGAGTTTTCTCGTTCAAGTTTTTTAACCCTTTCACACTCAATTTAATTTGAGGTTTCAGGTGTTGCAAACAAGAAAGTTTATGGCGCTTGCTGTACCTAAGATGACACAACACTTGTTTCGTTGTCACAGCCAATGAGCTGTAGGCTATCTGTTCGGCTACAGTAATATGAACCAATTATGTCCTAGACCAGTAAGACGGTTTACGAATCATTTGCCCGAAGATCTTCGGTCATTGAATTTCGCAGTGTAGAGTACAGACCAAAAATTACGTACACATGCGTAATATACACAGATGTGTACTCTGAGTCTGAATGGGTTAAGAGACAGCGAAGTTTGTTTTTTTTTTCCTCTAAGAGCTTTTTTTTTCACTTCGGATCACAATCAGGGTAAAAACTGGGGCTCTCGTATAACCATAAATGGTTACAGACCAGATTGCATTCTATTACATAATTAAACTTTTAGTTTGTTGTGATTTATTACTTTTTATGTGCTCTGTTGAATGTCCGAAAACTGATACGAAGAGATCTAACCTAATTTTGCTTAGATTAAGAGATACTCGTATCAAAATTAACGCACAACTAGCTTTTAATCCAAAACTCGTTTTCTTTCGTTTAGGAGGTTATAGTTGTCGGATACAAGACTCTAGCAGCAGAATGTTATACTAACTTTTATGTGACAAAAATTACAGCAACTGCTTTGTGCCGTCTATGGATCTTGTACTCTATGGACTTTTTTTTTTATGAGAGTGACGCAGCTTATATAGTGTGATGATGTGAAAATACTTAGTAAAATGTTTGTAGTGAAATAAAAGGTGGTACTCATAGTGCAAACTGTTTTAATTCAGTGTCTATTCAACAAGTCTATTCGCGGTTTCTTCACATTTTTTGAATCTAGCCTTTGAAAAATCACCCCATGTATGACGTGTTTAGTTATTTCCTAAATATGCCACGTATCACAAGCCTGTTAACATAAAAGTATATTATATTTGTTTAAATTTAAAGTTTGACATATTATCTACAAATTATAATATTTCATTTGTAATAAATATTAATACAAACAGTGAGAAAAATTGTGCGTTTGTAGCGCCTAGTAAGAATAGTTCTCATGTAAAGTATTATTGCAACTGAGTGCGCACGAATTCGGTGCGTTGTGCGTTGGTGTAATTTTCTAGACTTGGTTAAGCTTTGGTTGCATGAGGCGGAGGAATGTTCTGGAAGTAGAACGTTATCAGGGCTTCAGAAAAGTGTGAAATAACCATGAATGGATTATAATCGGGATATTATCACAAGCCATTTCCTCGTATGCAAAAAGACAGCAAAAAGTTATGTGTTTTTCTTGGTTTATGTTGACACCACGTGTAAGATTCTCACTTTCAAGCGGAGATTTCTTGCCTACATCGTATTATATATTTCATTCGAGAGATTAGTAACTATAAAGCTTTTATTATACATTTCTGTGTTCTTTGGATGATTGTTTCTTTATTACACCCCTAATCATATTTTTTTTGGAACCGTTTGAGATATTTTCCTGGGATAAAAAGTAGCATATGCCTCTCTCTGGACCTCCAACTATATCTGTGCAAAAAATAGTCATCCGTTGCGCTATTATGACGTGAAAGGAGGACAAACAAACGAACGTACTTTCGCATTTACGTAGTAGTGATTGTTTCCAGTTTGACTATGATTTTTCCTTTAATAATTTCTGTGTGGTTATAATTTTAACTTCTGTACTATCTTTTGTTACCTATAGTCGTTGCTTTTTAATCTTCTCTGCACATTTTTTCCCGCTGTTTGCTTACCAACTAATACATGTACTGTTGTAAAACAAAAATTTACCTTCCAAAAAATTTTACCTCCCTTATATTCTTAACTTACGTTTTTCCTTCAATAACATTATGCCTTCAATACATTATTATTTTACAAATTTTTCTGAATTAACAATATTAGCTCTCTTACGTTAAAAAAAAACCTTACATACAATTATTTTCTGTCCTAACTTATGTATGGTCTGGCTTTATTCATTATTTCTCTTTCTCTTCTTCCTACTTCCTGCATGTATCAACTTTTGACCTCTTTTGCTTTCTTTCTTTCTCACTATCTTCGTCATACAGTATTTTATTCATTTTTTTCTACTGTCTGAAATCCACCTTTTTTCTTTTTACTCAATTTTTTCCTGTCCTTTTGTGTCCCATCAAACTTTCGAATTGGACATGTTTACTTAACACCCACTCCCCTCCCCCTCTCTATCTCAATAATCTTTTATTTCGTTTCTTTTTTCCCCTTGCCGTTCTTACTGTGTGCATTTTTTATATCTGTCCATCCCCATTCATTCCATATTACTTACCCTACCTCTGTATGTTTGTGTTTCATCTTACTTACTCTACCTCTGTATGTTTGTGTTTCATTTTACTTACCCTACCTCTGTATGTTTGCGTTTCATCTTACTTACCCTACCTCTGTATGTTTGCGTTTCATCTTACTTACCCTACCTCTGTATGTTTGCGTTTCAGCTTACTTACCCTACCTCTGTATGTTTGCGTTTCATCTTACTTACCCTACCTCTTTATGTTTGTGTTTCATCTGAACTCCCCAATGAGTTTTTATTCCTTTCCTTTTTCTGATCGCCTTCTCACCTTGTGTGTACATTCTAATTTTTCCAATCCCCTTTCTTACGGTTTTCACTAGTTTTGAATGTTTGCCCACTGTTATCTAATCCAATCCTCCCCCTTCACCACCTCAACGATTTCGACTTTACTTTACCCTCGCTCATGTCTTGTATGATTTCCCTATTAATTACAAAAATGTTTCCCACTACCCTTTGAAACACTAGATTTTCATTTGCATACATTACCCTCGTATTATGTAATGGTACAGAACCCCGTTCGCTTATTATATCATCTTTACATTTCTCGTCCTCATCTAATTCATTTAATCTAATAACCTCATCTTGTTGTTCAATTTCTATGTAATCTAATTCTTCCTTTCGTTCCGTATGATTTTGTTCATAAGTTTCCACGGTTTTTTTTCTAAATTATTAAATTCCATTTCCATTCCTTTATGTATGTATTCAATACCTGTTTGCATTTTTTTTCTGCCTTGTTTCGCTACTTAAATCGTTTGCAATTTTTTATGCAAGTTTTTCAAATAGTCTATTAAATTTAACTTTTTCTCCATGTCTTTTGACTAAACTAAACCAAATTTTTGTCGCAAAGGAACTTACTAATTATATCCTTCGAACATGCAGAACACAAAAAGAAAGTTTTATTCTGTCTCTTCCGCACTTGCGTCTCACAGAAAGATTCTCCCCCGATGTCCTTTGATGTGGAAACTGCTTACTGCATCTACAGACGTACTCAGCATACCTCGGACACCGCATTTCTTATCTCGTGCCGTCTCGACTTGTAGAAAGAAATTCTTCCTCGGGTGTGATCCTTCTTTGTGCCGAAATTCGTTGACTTCTGACGTTCTAGAAGTTCGTACTTCAGCTTCAGAAGTTCTTCAGCCACACGCTGGGTCGCCAGTTGTTACATTTCAGACAAATCACTACTCTGCCATTAATACGTTGGGCGCCGTTTGTAACAATTCAAATAAATATTCAAGTCGTGATTTGTTACCTTTATGTAGAAATCATATTATTACAATAAAATCTTCTCAAAATGATATTTTACTCGTGTTTCTTCTTCAACAAAATTATACATTTGTCATTTATTATCTTCTTAAACTCAATAAAGTTAATATTAATTCTTCTTATATTAATAATTATGCATCTTTCAAAATGCGCTGCAGCAATACATCGTTGGAGGTGGTGAGAATTCTTCTAAAGAAAAAAAATTAGTTGTATTTTACATCTGCCTTACATGTGTTGTCTCCTGTCCTCCGATTGGCTGTCGTCTGACCATGACAGGTCTCTCCGCCAATCAGCAATAGCGAGACCAGAGAACACCAGAATAATTTTATTTAGTACTTTTGTTTAGTAAACATTTAATGGCGAGTACCTTCCAGAAAAGAAATGAAAAATAGCAAATTAAATATTAAAACTGAATACTGCCTAGAAACAAATAAAAAATACTTGCACATGATCTCTATGCCACTAAAATATTATGATAACCAAATATTATACCGTTAATTCATATAATAAAGAGCAACTTGGAATAATATTAAATGAAGTGACAACATAAGCAAGTGCTCTTTAATGATATAAATGAAAATGTCCATAATCAACGGTAAACATAACCCGGAAAATCTGCAATGTTAAAACTTCATCAGTATATACATCATTATTTTTCTTGTATATTTTTTGATAATAATGTAGCACGCTAGGTTAAATGTAAGAAAAGGCGTTTGCCTTAATTTCTCCACGTAAAAAACATGACGTAAATAAATAAATAAATTTCTAATGAATAAAATGATAATTAAGAAATCTGAGTGGAGAGTGAGAGAAGAGAGGTGAGTATGGAGCAGCGCCGGAATGAAAGGGCGGGGGAAATGGGAGATCCCCGAGAAAACCCGTCGACCAGCGGCATCGTCCGGCACGATTCTTAAATGCGAAAATCCGGGAGGCGAGTTGTCTGGCCACTACACCACCGCGGCCCCCCAGAAGCTCGAGTTGTGCCTGTGTTATCTACCGTTCATGCTCGTGCGCACAGCGTGAAGGTACTATATGTCTGATATTTGTTTTCACGCGTGTGTTTTGCCCTGAGGCATCAACATCAAAGTGACAAGGAGGTTCGAGCCCGATCTCTCGGCACGGCCCGGAACTTGCAAGAAATGAGGCGGCACTCCAAATGGTTCAGATTCTCCTGTGTTCATGCAGTTCCCGCGGAGAGCCTTTCCACTCATAACCGCGAGTCGTAAAACTCCTCAACTTTTCCCGCAGACGAGTTTGAGAATATCGTGAATTGATGTTGGCGGCCAGTTTTATTTATTTTTTTCGAGGGAAAAGAAAATAGTAGGTCATAAAAAGAAGTTTGCAGAGCCATTCGGGTAGTGGGTTGCTGTCGGAACGCGACTGTCCAGGGGGAGGCAGGGAACAAAACAACGACGACGGCGTGGTGTAGTTGTACGGCGCTACTTGCAGTCCGCGCCATTACACTTAACCCCGGCCCCCTTCTCCAATCACAGTTCCTCCTCATCCTCCTCCCCCCCCCCTTCTACTCCTTCGGAAGGTTCCTGGTTCGACGCCCTTCCAAGCCCGGCGCAGCTGCGGCCGATCTCTCCAATCTCACAAATATCTCGTCCAGCTCTAAGTCTTCTTCTTTTCCCGTCTGCCCTTCTCCCTACCGCAGGGCGTTTCGGAGAAAGGCGACCCTCTCCGTCCCGCAAAGCCACGGGAGGTTGTGTAAGAACACACGCCGTCTCTAGAGAGTAACTTTACTGCGGTCTTGCAGATCGCCTTCGAGGGAGAGCAGGAAAGCAACTGCCTATGGAGTACTGCACCTGACTGCACAGTGTGAAGAACTCATAGAAAACTAGTATAGACGTCATACAAATTGCCAGAAAAGTGTTATTTATGCCGTATATGTATATATTTTGCAACACTACAAGTTATTTGAATAAAATGTACTTTTTTAAATATAAAAAAAATCGATCGATAGAGTACGCATGTTTAACCAAATTTTAGCGCATTTCCGTTTTGGACGTTTCGGAAAGCAGAATTTACAAGAAAATCTTCTTTAAGAAAAATTGTCATAATATTTACTGTGATATTATGTAATTAAATCATATTAATAATGTATCATATCAATTTTATAATTAACTTTATTTTCGTCAGTTTCAGCCATACATATTTGTGGCAAATGGACGCACATAAAATCAATGACAAAAATGATTCCATACATTATTATTGCAATTGTCTTGCACACAATAGTAGTAAACATTATGACGATATTCCATGACGAAGATATTCTTGCCAATTCTTCTTTCTGAAGCAAGCAGAATGGTTTTTTGACATTTAAAAAGTATATTTTAGTAAAATATTTTACAATGTTGCAAAATATGTATATTCTTCTTTCATATACAGCAGTCGTACTTTACTGACAATTTTTATGGTGTCTACACTACTTTTTATGAGTTCTTGACGTTGTATATTTGGGTGCAGTGCTACATAGGCAGTTGCTTTACTTCAACCTTAAGGCTCCCGCCTACCCTAGCTCAAAATAGGCGCATCAGATACTTACAAAACTGCCCTGCACTGACCCTTCGTACAGACCACCAATTAAATATTATGCTCACATCTGAAAGGCCAATAGGTAAACGCAGTGCGACTACAACACTGCACGCCAGTTCAGAGTCTTCCGCTTAGCGGCGATGGCGCACTTGATGCTCATGGCACTGTCGCCCTTATCGCTCCCGCGCTTCCTGGCCTCAAATGCGGGGAAAAAGAAGTTCCCGGTAGGACTACCAAGCCTGCAGCCGCGGATTTCAAATGGGGAACCAATGTTAAAGAAATTCGTTTTTCAATACTTCAATTTTAAAAATATCCGTTTCAAATGAAGCGTATTCTACGTGACGTTTCCTAAGGAATACTGGCACGTTAAGAAATCTTGCCAATTTTAATTTTTTTCTCTAAAATTTTACATTAAAATGTACATTTCTCAAAAAATTGTGATTGAATACTTTTTTTTTGTGAATGTTTAAACGTGGCAGTATTCTCTGAGAAAGTTGCGTTGAATATTTATTTGTTTTAAATAATTACGGTATCTTTAAAATTGATGTTTGGAATGATGCACGCGTAGTTTAGAATCTAACCTCTCTTATCCCTTTGTTTTTCTCTATTTTGCGTGTATGTTTCTGATCATAGGCCAGTAACTGTACGATTAGGGTGTTTTTCAAGGACGATAAATAAGGTAATTGAATCCCTATTGTTATAATTGCATTAAAAAAATTATTTATTAGTTTATGTTCTTAAGGTAAATACATATTCATGTGTTCACGGAAATTGCGTAGTTGTAACAAGAAGAAAATGCTGGCACGTTATTTAAAGCATAAGGCTACAGCATGGTATATGTTTGTATTTTGATAAGTCCCCTCGTTTCACATGATTTGTATTCGAGAATATAGTTTAATAATATGTTGCAACGTGTATTATTTTACACCGTTCAGTTGTGACGGTTGTTGAAAGTCTTTAAAAAATTCTACACTCGCTGTACACTCCAAATTCCTATCGGTGGGAAACAACTGATTCGCAGATAAATTAAACAACTCTAATAAGGGAAAATGACTCCACTTAGAATCAGTGGAAAAATTCCACTGATTGAATTAGTGACGTGAAACTATTTCACGGATCGAATAAGTGACGACGATTGCAGTGGCGAATTAAATTCTTTTTTAATGTAGGCAAATAATTACGTGAACTAAACAAATTTACGATAGTTTACAATCATATTGCGCAATTTACCGTAATTTAAAAAGTAAAAAAAAAGTTTCGCAGGTGGCCGGGATTGAACTCGCACACCTTTCGACCCCTAGTTCGCTGGCTTGCCATTTTTTTCCCCCCCCTTTTTTTTTTCTCTTTTTTTTTTTTTTTTTGGACATTGTCGTGACATTTGATATTGACGAAGCTCTAGTGAGGCTGTCTTGTCGACAGATTCCTAGTGCGACAAACGAACTGAAAATCTGCCGCGTCGGGGAGCGCCCGGGCGCGAATCCGCGACCCTCCGGCTACAAGTCGGCCACCCTACCCCTGAGCTATGGAGAGAGCTACCACGCTAAGTTGAAATTGCGGGAGGAAAATATATGGCTTATAATTTCGCTGCGAAATCGTGCTGTTTGAAGTTGTATGCTCATACTTTTCGTGTTTGGTTTGATAAGTACCGTTAGGATTGTTATGACGCATAGTATATATGAGTGCACTCTCTTCGCCACATTAAATGCAGTTTAAACCTTCAAACAGAGCGCATGGAATCGAAATGAATGGCGTAAAAACGGAATGAAAGGCTCTTGTGTTCATATCACCTCCTAAAATTGCTTTCTAAAGACTAAACACGTTTTAGAAAGTATTGTGTATTACTTTCATTCCATTATTCTTTGCTACTTTACTTGATACATGTTGTTTAACGACAATTTTTAAACGATCGTTCGATGGCCATTTTTACACGCAGTTTCACTGATACATCAGTCAAAAATAGAGACGAAGTGAATTACTAAGATGTTTTCACTGGCTCATAGGTCAAAAATAAACCAATGAGAAAACAGAGGATAAAATGACTGATCAATCAGTGGGAAATGTCACCGAATCCATCAGTGAAGGAAATATGGCTTTTTTTTTCCTTTTTTTTTTTCCCACTGGATCATCAGTTAAATTCACTGAAGTGACTGTCGTATCAGCCAGATACGTTTGACTGAGTGAAACGGTGAAATTCTCACTGATTCAGATTTAGAGTGTAAACTGTACATGTAAGACCTAATATTGTGACAAAATGTAGAAAATGAACACATGGCAGGAAATATTTACTTACCTTGCTGGAAGAGTGGACCGATTGTTTATTTGTAGTTCCAGATAACATCGAAACTTTTTTCATCGATTTTTTTTCCTCTGGAGTTTTGATTGGCTTATTCAAAATTTAAACGGCCAGACCTAATTCTAAAGAGAGGCATTGCAATTTGCGTCAAACAGCGTCCGCGGGAAAACTGTGGAAAACGTTTATAGGCTGTTCACGGTAAAATGAGCACTTTTGAAAGCCCTGCTTGAGTTCTACTTGCATGCACGTTGTGTATTATTCCGCCTTATGTAAAATTAACATTGCCATGGACCTCGTTACTGTATTCATGCGCTGGTCAAGTGAAACTGTGAAATTATTAGAAAAGTAAAAATTTTATAAATCTGCTACTCTTTTACGGACTGAGGCGTAAAAAAAAAAAAACGGAAAGCGTAAAAAAAATTTAAACTACCACAAAATGGTTACCGAACACTTTTTATTCGACGTTAATGTATGAAACTACTTTCCATCCATCATTACCAATTTTACCGGGCGCATATCACACAGTGCGCCCGTTAAAATATATGCAGGTAGGGGCAGTGACATTTTCCTAAGTTTGGCTTCAAAAGTGCTCACTTTATCGCGAACAGCCTTTAGTTAAGTTTCACACGGTGTCTGCGAAACTGCTGCAGCCGCCAGTGTCCGAGCCGCGTCGCACCGGCGTGCATTCGGAACGAACGCAGCTGTGCACGGAGTTGGAGGGAACGTGACGTCGTCGCGCGTGTTTCACGCCTTTCATTCAACTAAAGCTCCCTCGCCGCGGGCATCAATTGCGCGCGTGCAGGAATGGCCTGGCGGTACACGCGCTTGCGTGCGCGCTGGGTGGAGGCTGTGTCGCGGGGTCTCCCCTTCCTTAGCTTCTCGATAAATCCTCGTCTACACGCCGCTGTGTCGACGTGCGTCGTGTGGAATTGCACTCCATTTGTTTTCGTCGCGGATGTTTTGGTCATCCGGCGTTGCGAAATCCTGCTATGTATCTTTATTTCAGTTAGCATAGTACATCAAGGTTGATACTGCCTATGAATTACTGTACCTTACTGTACAATGTGTAGGACTCGTAAGACACCATCAAAATTGTCAAAAAAAAAAAGTGTGATTTATGCTGTATATGAAAGAAGAATGTATATGTTTTGCAAAACATTATAAAATATTTTATTAAAATACACTTTTTAAATGTAAAAAAATTAATCGATCGATAGTTCGCATTTTTAACAAAATTTAAGCGCATTTCCGTTTTGGATGCTTCGGTAAGCAGAATTTACAAGAAAATCTTCGAGAAAGATCGTCATAATATTTACTGTGATCATGTGTAATAAAATCATAGCAATAATGTGTCATATCAATATTATAATTAACTTTATTTATGCCAGTTTCAGCCATAAATGTTTGTGACAAATGGACCCACATAAAATCAACTATAAAAATTATTTCCTACATTATTATTAAAATTTCCCTATACGTATTCATAGTAAACATTATGACGATATTCCGTGACGAAGATTTTCTTGCAAATTCTGCTTTCTAAAGCATCAAGAATTGAAATATTTTAATCGATTGTTTTTTTTTTACACTGAAAATATATTTTAATAAAATATTTTATAATGTTGCGAAATATATACATTCTTCTGTCATATACAGAATAAATCGCATTTTTATGACAATTTTTATGATGTCTGTACGGTGTAAATGCAGCACTCGGCCCGCCGATGGGAGTTCTTACGAGCGTTGTGAGTAACGGTGACGTGCGGAGTCGGAGAGACGGCGGAGAACCATAGAGGTTCTCGCAGGAACACGCAACTTAGAAACATACAACGCACGATCATATGACTTAGAAATGTCGTAACTTAGAAAATCATAACATAGAAGTGTCATAACTTGGAAACACACAACTTAGAAACACATCGCAGAACCACACAAATTAGTAACATCGTAACTTAGAAACACACAACTCATGAACGACCGTAATTATGAAACACACATCTTAGAACTACGTATCGTAATTATGAAACACACGACTTATGTGTTTCCAAGTGATGTGTTTCTAAGTTAGCTATTTATAAGTTATGACAGCACTTCCTCGCGCTCTAGTGCTCCGGTACAGTTCGCCAACTTTCTCGTGTTTGATATAAAGGAAACTTCACCGACAACTCGACACACGACATCTGATCTCAATTTAAAAAAATGGGGAAAATTATCATTAAAACAGTTTTTAATACGAACCTTAATGTGCAAAGAATTAATAGTATACGTCAATTAAAATTTCCTCTGAACTATATAAAAACGAAATATTAAGTTGCTTGTGGAAAATTATTATTCGGCCAGTTTTGTGGCTTTAAAAATAGTTTTTCATTATTTTGCATTCTTACAAAGCCGTCGGCAGTAGTAAATTACTGACACTATGCTAAATAATATTCAATTTGTTTTCGAAGAATTCTGAGATACGAGACAAAGAAACGTTTCTATGTCCATACGGGATAATTCTTTCAGTCTCAGGGTTCGAGAAACCCTGTACAACGAAGGGAAAGTTGGCAACCCTAGCTTCGGCGTTTGTAGTTCGCCGAGGAATTGGAACCAGTGTTACTAAGTTTAGTGGAAATTCGCTATGGATATAGATTTTTCAGTGCATGTGGGATTTAGTGAACACTTTTAAAAATTTTTCCAAAATGCTAGTGATTTTAGATTTCTCGGTATATACAAAAGAACTAAATATTGTTACCATTACAGAAAAACAGTCTTACATATTTTATTTTTATTTTGATACCATTTGAGTTAACCATCTATTTTCCCTCCATCCGTCGCAGGTATTTTCGTTATGTTCCAATTAGTAATAACGTGATGTAGGTCCTACCATAATCGGGTTTTTCTACGACCCTACGAGCATTTTCTGTGGTCCTACTACAGATTAATGCAAAACATGTAAATAAGACAAATTTTAATGTTAGTTTATTGTATATTGCGACAGGTTTGTTGTGCGTCCAGGGAATTTTATAATGAAAATAGTTAGTGTAAACAGTGATTACGTTTAGTGAACGGACCAGGTGATTTTTAGTAAATGCAGTAAAACTTGTTTAAATCGTCCCCATTCATGACGTTATGCTCTGTTCACACAAATAACGATATTATATCCTTGGTAAAACTGAATTCATCTAACTCTGAAAACCAATTCTGTGAAAATATTTTCTGTGTTATACGTGTTATGGTGAGTTCGAGTGAAAAATACACATCAAACCCAGTGCTTTTGTGAAAATTGACTGGGCAACACTGATTGGCGCGGATGTGGGGTATCACGAGAGACTGGAACATTGATGCTTCTGGACTGATTGAGAGACTTAAGACTATAGTTTCTGTTAGCAGGACTAATTGTTGATTTAACTGAATAATGAAACTAGATATTCAGTAAACTTTTGTTGGTTTACACGGCGGATAGTAATAGAGGGAACTGCAGTACACTGTTGAAGAAATAGCTGTATAGTATTTTTGTAGTCAGTAAATAAGTCGCGGACCTGGCAACGTCTTACAACTGAAATATAAGTCTTAAAAAGACAGTAGCAAACTTTCATTTTCTACGAAGTAGATGCGATTAGTCGTGACTGAATAATCACAGTTTAAAAAGAAGTGTATTTTGTTTGGAATAAATGAAACATTTCAGACGGTTGCTAACAGTATTGTGTTGCCTTTAGGGTTTATTTTTATACTAAGTAGCTTTCTAATTAGCGAACAGTTTTGCGGTTTTTTTTCTCTCCCGCTAATGAGGTAAAAAAAAAAATACTTTCTTTACTATTACATTTGAGAAATGTGAAATTTCGGAAAACACAAAAATTACAGCGAAACGCGTATATTTCCGGCAGAATTAACAGAATGTTTCTGTTTTTAGGTTGTTTGTGTGATTGCTACTACAAGTACGAAATGGCAAAATATTCCAGTTTCGGTATTTACGCATACCACCGACACTTCGATTCCAACGTCATAAAGTGTTATTTCGTTTTTTCTTCTAATTTAAAAGGAGTGATTGGGATGCTGGGGGGGGGGGGTGCTGGTTTATAAAGCGTTTAGACGAATTGCCCCATAGTTCTGATTGTATTTCGCTGCACTGTAGTTGTCGGAGGAATTTTAATAATTCACATTTGGGGATTTATTTCCTAGAGTTCATGAAACCATTATGAATATCGTAGGTTTCTGCCATTATTTAGATTCCGAAAAGGGATCTTATAAGGTTAAGAGGGTAGAAAGCTGAAACTTAAGAAAAAAAAAAAACTATGCCGTGTCTCATTCCGAAGCTGGGAAAGTAAGTAAAGTTGGTAACAGCGTAGAACCCGGGGAAAGTTGGCATGTTCCCCTTCTTCGGGCTCCCCCCCGTCTCTCATTCGCGAGCAAGTAACTCGGCGCGGGCTGGTCATGCCACAGACTACTCGGGTGCGCTATGCGGGCCAATCGAAGTGCTCTTGTTGCCATAGCGACGGAGCGTTGGCCAGCGCCAGCTGTGTACCGACTGCGGTAGAGCCGTCGCGATGGCAGTGTGCGACGACGCTCGTCTGTCCCGTAGTATCGCCTCACACCCACGTCCGAGTCAGAGGCCATGTCCTTATTTTGTTAGGTACGTGAGGTTCGGTACATGTAATTTCGGATGCCGTCAACAGGTCACTTGTTTAGAATTTGTAACAACGCGTCAAACTGTTAGTAACAAGAAAAAATACGGTTAAGTATATTTGAAGGAATGTAATATACGTAAGTAAGTATTACAATATATGTAAACAAAATAATTAAAAATATTAATCATCATTGCAAAACGTAATTTTTCCATCAATTTAATCACCATTCTGACGTTTACACTCACTGACAGCAAAATTGAACCACCGAAGAGTTGTGCATATGAAATGAAACTGCACGTGTTGGCAGGTAATGTGATTTTATTGCAATTATTGCTGTATCAGTTCCTAAGGACAAAAGAGCTTGCAGGACGGGTATACAATGTAGCAACCCCTTGGGTCTCGATACAAGTGTCGGTTATGTTTGGAAATGAGCCGTACATCTCATATATCCTGTCCTGCATACAGAGTGGGGCTGAATTCGACTGGCAAACTTCGCGAGGTGATTCCTTATGTAAAATCAAGTGGCAAATATAAAGGCCACTTCGTACCTGAACTGAATATTAAGGGGGTAATAAGTTCCCAAAAAATGGAGATTTTGGGATGTATTTTTGTGAAATATCTGAAACCAGGCAAGATAAAAGTACAACTCGCGGAACATTGTTTTATGTTACTGGGATCTTCAACCTAAGAGCAAAGTCACAATGATAACACTTCCCTTTACGACAATAACAGGGGTGGGCACCCTCTTATTGCCGGAAATTTCGTTACAGTCGGGAATTATGAACGTTTAATGTTGGTTTATTGAGCAGTGTGGCCTACGAAACAAAAATGGCCCCCTTGCAGCAACTGCCTACGACTCACCGTTTTCGTTTAAAACGCGCACAAAGATTTCGCTAGATTCCGCTGCCGCGATACAGTGCCTCGTACGTAGGCAATGCGCCATGCACACTTATATGGCGTATTGCCTACGGCTGTGCTGTGGCCATACACGTGGCAGACACATCGTTCGACCTCACACGTCATTCTACTTGCGACCAATCTTCGCATCAACTGTGCCAGATCTATAGCGCGAAAATTCTTTGCCGCTGGCATGCTGGCGAGGATGTTCTAGCCGTTAGGTATGGCAGCTAAAAGATCTTCAGAGATGGTGTGTGTTTTGTTTATGTTATTAATTACTTTGGGCACATTAACACTAAATCACGTTATTATTAAGTTAATGTTGCAAAAGGTTTGTTTGCGAACTGTACAGTCTATTTTTTCTAGAAAACATTGCACAACAACGCTCGGCCATTGTTGCATTTCCCAGTGCAATCAAGCATTTGTTTGGTAACTGAGCAACATTCCCTGGGTTTTCTAGTGACTCAACTTTTGCAGGGAACCGAACGCAACCTTGGGGATTCGATCTGCCCCGTCGCCTTTTTAATTTCAGGTAACTGTCCAATTGGTCTCGTTCCACTCCAACCACCTCTTGAGGGGAGAGTTTTTGGTGGGGACCCCCTCCCAACGGTGTTGGCGGGAATCGAATCCATTTGCTGAAAATTGTACTACTTAGTTACTGTAAATGGATACATTTTTGTGAACCTTGTATTGATTATTGGAAAGTAAAATTGAAGTATGCTGTCAGAATTTGAAACGTTTAAGTACAACCATGTGAACTCGTATTTGAGCATTATTGTAACTGAAATGCTTCTTACTTGATTTTAGTAGTGCTATAGGCTGTTCACGGTAAAGTGAGCACTTTTGAAAGCCCTGCTTAAGATCTTTTTGTTTGCACGTTGTGTATTCTTACGCCTTATGTAAAATTAACATTGATGTGGGGCTCATTACTTTATTGATACGTCGGTCAGGTGAAACTGTTAAATTATTAGATAATTAAATATTTTACAAATATGGTAACAATTTTACAAATGGTTACCAAGCCCATTCTATTAGAAGTTAATGTACGGAACTACTTCCCATCCATCGTTACCAACTTTACTGGGAGCATGTGACTCAGTGTGCGCCCGTTAAAATATATGCCGGCAGGGGCAGTGACTTTTTTCTAAGGTTGATTTTAAAAGTGCTCACTTTATCGTGAACAGCCTTTAATATTTATAGAAGTATTAATTCGTAGGCTATCTCTACTTTACACCAGAGTCCCAGTAAAAATTTTTATACCTTGAAAAAATATTCCTGTGATCGTTATAAACACTGTTCGGAAGGTGAAGTTTTTTACATTATACCGTTGAAAATTAAGAATTTTCCACATTTGGAAGCACCAATCATGCCAAACTTGTATTAAAAAGGAGGGAATGGATGCGAGTAAGACACCTCCGCTGTAAGACGAGATAATTATTACGTCGTAGCTACGAGAGCGCCGTACCTGTGATGTGCCTAGACGCGCGAAAATTCTATCCGTGCTTGCTGTTAAGATAAGACGTCTTCTCGGCGATGTGCTGTGCTTACGACGGGAGAAAATGAGGACCATCCTTGATCCGCTGGTGTGCTATTCTGTGGCCATCTCAGACGATACCATCATCAACAAAAACCGGTGGCCTCTTGTGGGCAGAACACAAAGTAACGGATTACTAACATTTCAATCTAAAATAATTAAAAAAACTATTATAGATTTGATATTTACGAATTCAGATTATCGAACGTCGAAAATAATTCAGTTGTAGTTATACTCGTGAATACACTTGTAACGCTGGATTTTCACAGAGCAAAATAACAAAAGAAAAAATTATGTTGTAATTTTATACTTAGAAATGGTGGAACGATACAAATGAACTGAGCGTTATCGCTTTGTTTTCGTTTCCCGTGCCCCCTGGTTTTGTGAGGCCCTTTGCGTCTCCTTATAGGCTGTTCACGGTAAAGTGAGCACTTTTTAAGACCCTTCCAAAGGGCCCCTTACTTTATTGCAGCCTCCGACGTTAACATTTCAGAGCGAAGAAATGTATACGCTGTGTTTATATTACAATGTTTACATTAAAAAGTGGCAGAAAGGTAGAAATTAACTGTAATTAAAAATTTAGCACGGCCTTAAAAAGTGTTCACTTTGCCGCGAACAGCCTATACATGTGTACGACTCCGTTGTCGTGTCCCATCTTTCCGGTAGTTTAATATTTTATATATTTTTTCTTTCCTTGTTTGGGGTTTTGGTTATTTTCCTCAGTTGCCTTTCCTTCTCCTTCTTTGTATCATTCATTTCCCCGTCGCTGTTCCTTTATCTCCATTATTTGCAGAAGGGTGTATTCACACTGGCATATAGGTTTCATTTACTGTTCCTATTTTGTTCTATACGCCATCTACTCATTGTTACTTTTGTAAATATAAGCACTGTCAAAACAAAACAGATTGACTATAATATGATCTGGAAAAAGGGGGGGGGGGGGAAGCATCTTTCAGAAGTGCACAGTTGATTGTCATCGAACTGTTGTCTCAATCATTAATACGGTTTAACATTTTTTTCTAAATATTTCTTGTCGGTATAATATAATATGGTGCAAAAAATATTTGACATATAATAATTATTGCGTGTAATCATGCACGCACGCGCATACACAACACACACACGCATATATTTGAATTAATAGAATTTTCCAATCAGTTTCATACATTCAAAGTCTTCCATAATTTATACTAATAACCATACGACTCGCGAGTGAATAATCTTTCCAGAGTTCATTATGTACTGTTTGAGATTTGATAACGTGTGTGTGTGTGTGTGTGTGCACGTGTGCATGTGAAGTACGTTGGGTAAGCTCTTGCTATTGCATAGATAAGAAGCAAGATTTCGCGTTTGTTGTTGTAGTAAGTCGCCTTGTCTTGATAAGCAACAAACATGGCGGACTGTCGCATTGCGCACAACTGCTGTAACGCTGAGCCACATATTTTATTTTCTCTTATAGTTCGCCCATTTCTGGGTTTTTAAGAACTTCGTGCCGTTATCACACAGCAAATTTCGCCTATAGCGAAGCGAATATATTACAGCCGCGTTTAACGCGAAGAAAAATTACGCGAGTTAATTGACGTGGGAAATAATTTACTTAAAACAAATGTTTCTCACGTCTACGTCACGTAATAATTATGTACTGTGAATTTAAGAATTTTTAACGAAACAGTATTTGCAATTGTTGTCGGTCGCACGTAGTATATTTGCAGATTTTTCCAAAAGAATGACATTTGTAGGGACATTATTCCTTCACTGTCACTATCTTTGGCTCTTTGTTTCGGTATGCCTCTGGCGTTCAATGCTGTTGTCAGAAAGTTAGTAGTTACAGCACTGGAGTGAAAATGGGGGAAATATTTGGGAAAACCTACCCACAGCACGGCGATAAGGTGAGCTCCTTTCACGCTGATCAGCGCTTGTTCCCACTGGAGCCACATTCAACTTTTTGCATTGTGAGAAACATGGGCGGCGGTCGCCGACAGCATGTTGGTTTTCTCAGGGTTGTCCATAGTTTTTGTCGGAATAAATGTCTGTACTTAGTGGATAGGCTATCTGAATACTGCGTCATTAACGATGCAATTGATTAAAATAATTATCTAATTTTGTGCAGTTTAAAATAAAGCCCCAAAAGGAGAGGTTCAAGGCTCGAGCCTACCATGCCCGCAGGCGTCGCGGTGATGTAGTGGTTAAACTGCTTGCCTCCCACCTAGGCGAACCAGATTCTATTCCCGGCGGTGTCGCTCCCGGATTTTCGCATGTCGGAATCTTGCCGTACTATGCCGCTGGTCCTTGGTGGGTTTTCTCGGGGATATCCCGTTCTCCCCCCACCCTTTCATTTCGGCGCTGCTCCATACTCACCACACTGCACCCTCATCGTCTCGATGTTAAGAGCATCCCTTACGGACCACATCTGGCGGGCAACGAACTCACGACCTGAAAGTGAGCTGCGGCAAGAGAAGCATCTTGGGAAGGGTGAAGACTGAAAATGAAAAAGCAAGCGTCTGCTTGCGTGTGTATTCCGAGCACGCGCACCTTCGCCGATGTACATTCCTGGACGTGGCAGGGGCTGTCTGGACGGCTGATCACGATGAGCTTGTAGGTCGGAGTGGGAGGGGATAGTTGATGCGCGCGGGGAGATAGGAGATACTTATCCCGGACAATGGACCTGACCCAGGAGACGAGGTCGCTAACTTCTGGAGTCGGGCGCATTGTCCCGTCACGGCGCTACAATGCCCTCTTATCTCCAGCCTCTACGAGCACGTAATTAACCTGGGAGGCACCTTGCAGTTCGGGGGTTTTAGCGCCCCCCCCCCCCATACTCACCAACCCTTTATATTGTACGCGGGAACATCTGTAACGTTCGAGATCCCCTATTGCTTGGTGACAAAGTCCAACGATCTTTGCCACTTTCGTAAAGCAGTTTTCTAGCTGGAAACCAATTGCGGGAATGGAACGGGAATGCAGGATACTTCAATCTTTTCCGTCTGGCCGTTTTTGTTTTTCCGTTTTTGTTTCATTTAGTCGGTACGGCGCAGTTCATTGTCAGAAAACATCACACTCTCCTGGTATTAATTTTTTTTTCTCTGTTGAAATATGAACATTGTCAACGAATAATCAGAAATCGTCTATAAAATTACTTTTTTTTTTCTGCATTTTTCTATAAGGATTGTTTTCTGTAAAAAATTGCAACCCCTCTAGACATGGAAGTCTTATTTTTATAGGCTGTTCACGTTAAAGTGAGCACTTTTGAGGCCGTAGGTACTTTTTCCTTTCAGCCACTTTTTTTACGTTTAACGAACTTTTTAAATAAATATTGCGATGTCAGTAATAAACACAGTGTAGGCTATAAATTCCACCGCAATCGGAACTCAGTCTAAGGCTAAAATAAATTTGACTGCTATTCCAAATGCGAGGGCTTTCTAAAGTGCTCACCATAATGTGAATAGCCGGGCTAAAGTAAATTTTATTTCCAATCAACTGGTGCATTACTATGTATTAATACTTCCAGTAAAATAAAGTTGTTTGCTTCCACGCGACACAAAATGAATCCCGTGCTAGACCTCGCCTGCACACTTCCATGCGAGAATATCAAGTCAATTCCACATGAAACGAGTGCATGCACAGTTTGCACAGAAAGTTTGCAGCGAAATTCCTTCGTGCAAGAAAGTAGGTGACCGTAGTGGCGCTAGTAGATATTTGATGGCCACGGTTTTAATACAAAAGCTCTCGCCCGACTTAGTTTAATATAACGGATATTGGATATTAATTAACGCGAAAGAACTCCCTTAAACGCTTGCAACACTGGGGCCAAGGTGGCTGAGCGGTTAGCAGGCTCGCCTCCCACAAAGGCGATCCGGGTTCAATCCCCGGCCGGGTCACTCGGGATTTTCGCATGTGGGAATCGTGCCGGACGATGCCGTTGGTCGGCGGGTTTTCTCAGGGATCTCCCGTTCCCCCCGCCCCATCATTCCGGCACTGTTTCATACTCACATCAATCACCCTTATTGGCTGTCAGTATCTCGATGTTAAGAGCCGTTCAAATCTCTTCACTCACTCTTGCAACACAATCTGAACTCGATGTAAGTTCTCAAAAATACGAAGCGTACTTCACACCATATGATCAACCCAGACACCCTTCAACGAACGTAAACTCGCGCCTAGATGTAACTAAAGTAGTCGGAGGGATCGAAGTTGGTCACTGCTATGAGATACCAGCCGAACGGGTGGAACAAGGGAGCACAGTGGCTTCGAACATGGCATAGTTATTGGTAGCCACATCAGTAAGCAATCCGTCAGGGCAAAACCCATCTCAAGTTGCCCAAGTCGACCATCGGGGATGTGATTGTGAAGTGGAAATGAGAAGGCACAACCACAACAAAACCACTGATGTGTAGGCCACGTGTGTCGACAGACTGCGACCCTTGATAGTACGTGTTCATGGCTTGTCACCATGCGATACCATCATCCGTGAATTCCGGAGTGACACTAATTGTGCAGCTAGCACCAGGACTGTGTGGCGGAAGTCACTGAGGTTCGGAGCTCAGGCACTTGCCCATAAACCACACATTTCACCTGTGAACGCGAAGCGCCGCGTTTGGTGGCGTAAACAGAGCCGCCTCTGTAATGTGGACGACTGGAGACGCGCGATTTGGGGGTGATTGATCACGCTGCACCATGTGGCAGTCCAATGGGCGGGCTTGGATGTGGCGAATGTCAGGTGAACGCTACATGCCGGCCTATATAGTGCCCACGGCGAAATTCGGCGCAGGTGGGGTGACAGTGTGGGGGTGTTTTTCATGGAGAAACTTGGTTATCTCGTAATACTATGCCGCGCGTTTAGTGTAGAAGGATATAATGACATTTTAAGTGAAGACATCTTTTGTTATTGCTAAGGGCGGCAAGAAGATCAAAAAGGGTGGCCTGAGCGGCGAGGAACTATCTGTTGAGCATCACCTAACCTTTCCAGAACCTTGTTAGTAGTTTTTTTTTTTTTTTTTTTTTCCAGTTATAGGCTGTTCACGGTAAAATGAGCGCTTGTGAAAGCCCTGCTTAAGATCTACTTGTGTGCACGTTGTGTATTCTTCCTCCTTATGCAAGATTAACATTGTAATGGGCCTCATCACTTTATTCACGCGTCGGTCAAGTGAAAATGTAAAATTATTAGAAAAGCAAGTATTTAACAAATCTGCTCATTTTTACAATTCGATGCATATAAAAAACCAGAAAGCGAATGGTTACCTAACACTTTTTATTCGACGTTAAGATAAGGAACTACTTCCCATTCATCGTTACTAACTTTACTGAGCGCATGTCCCTCAGTGCGCCCATTGATATACATTCAGTTAGGAGAAGTGACTTGTAAGGTTGATTTCAAAAGTGCTCACTTTATCGTGAACAACCTTTTAATAGGACGTAACAGTAGCACTGCTTAAGACAACTCGGCGATCGGTGGCCTTACTTTTCTGTTACGGGAAGGTCACACTCCTTTCCCTCTTTGAGCGAGTGAGTGAAGAAATTTGGGTGGCTCTTAACATCGCGGTCATGAGGGCGAAGAGAAGGTGAGTATGAAGCAGCGCGGGAATGCAAGTGCGAGGGAAACGGAAGATCGAGAAAACCCGCCGACCAGCGGCATTGTCTGGCACAATTCCTACATGCGAAAATATGGGAACGACCTTGTCGGGAATCGAATCTGATTCGCCTAGGTGGGAGACGAGAAGTCTAACCACTACACCACCGCGTCTCCTTTTTTCCTCTACGATAAAGTCAACAAAATCCACCCACGGTAAAGTGAGTACTTTTGGAAGCCCTCTCATTTGGAATATTAGTCAATAAATATATATTATTTTACCCTTAAACGTTAACTCTCGAGTGCGGTGGAATATACACACTGTTTATTACTTACATGGCAATAATTATTTTAAAAAGTTGTTAAAGGATAAGAAAAGGCTGAGTGGAAAAAGTATCTATGGACTCAAAAGTGCTCACTATACCGTGAACAGCATATAATATGTATAATGGATTAAGAGCACATGCAGCGAAGTGAGAGTATGATACACAAATGGATGTATTGGCGGATGTAGACTTCCTTTTGCGGATTTGGGGAGGATTTTCCCATTGGCAGTTGCAGGTCTAGATTTGTAAATGTTTTCGATTTGTGGAGTGGAAGGGGGCACTGGTTAGTCATTTTAGGTGACAATATTAAGTTAATCAATTAAAATCACTATTTCAAAACTAATAATAAAATATTTAGTTATAAAATATTCACAGGAAAATTTCATATCAATGTGTGGGTTTTCGATGGGGAGGGAGACCATGTCTTCTATGAACTGTGTCACCCCCCTCCCCTTTCTGAATGAATTGACTGCATTTAATAACATTTAAGAGCTAGTGTAAAGGAAAAACAAGAAAGAGGAACCGCACGGGACATTTTTTGACAATATTATGATCGTTAGTTAACAAGGGTGCTTGGTCCTTACTTAGTATTTTATTAAGCTATATAATTATAGTTTTCAGTGCGGATGAAGAGAACATTGGAAAGGAATTCAAGCAGAAATGATTGCCGCAGAAATTTGTGAATGTTCTTGAGAATCCCTTGCAAGAATTGTGAGTGAAGAGATTTGGACGGCTATGAACATCGAGGTCTTGAGAGCCGATGAGGGTGATTGATGTATGGAGCGGCGCCGGGATGAGGGACGGTGGAAGCGGGAGATCCCCGAGAAAGCCCGCCGTTCAACGGCATCGTCCGCACGACGATTCCCACATGCGAAAATCCGGAGTGACTCGGCCGGGGATTGAGCCTGGATCGCCTTGGTGGGAGGCGAGCAGGCTAGCCGCTCGGCCACTGTGCCTCCCCCCCCCCCCCCATTTTTGCAAGAATTTACACAATTTCTTGTGGTTACCGTTCCCAAACACGCACGCACGCACACACACCTGCTGACTGCGTTTCAGCTTGTTTGCTTTGCGGCCTGCTCGTCTGGCAGCGGTGGCGTATGCTGGACCTTGCTAACTCACTCCGCCTCATGCATGGATCTGCACAAATGAAGTATCCCAGGGACTGCGGGGGAACAGAAACAGGTTTAATGCACGTCTCCGGCCTCTGACAGCGGACTGAGGGAATTTAATTTATCCAGTGACGAGGGTTTATGGTGTCCCGTCTGACGTAACTAATCGCCGCCTCGGCTGCCTGGCTGAGCGAAAAATGGCGTCGTTTCGCCGCTGGTCGGCCGGAACTAAGCGAATTAGCCCGGCAGCGATGCGGCCACGCTGCTTTTAAATTTCCAGCCAGGAACTTGCAACGCGTGGCTGTTATTAAATTTCCGTGGAGGGGCGACAGGTTTGGGGCGATGTTCTCACCGCCAGGAACGAATTGGCATCGGTTTGACTGTTCACGACAGATATTTTACCCGTCAGCTGGCCGGTGTATGGGCTCGCAAAGGAGTAGAGATACGTCAAGAGATAGGCTGTTCACGGTAAAATGAGCACTCTTGAAAGCCCTGCTTAAGATCTACTTGTATGCACGTCGTGTGTTCCTCCGCATTATGTAATATTCACATTGTCATGAACCTCATCAGTTTATTCGTGCGTCGGTCAAGTGAAACTGAAATTATTAGAAAAGGAACTACAGTGCTTTACAAATTCTGCTAATTTTCACACTTCTGTGCATTACAAAAAAACAGATGGAGAAAGAAATAATTTTCAGCTATCACAAATGGTTACCTAACACTTTTTATCCAACGTTATGATATGGAACTACTTTCGATCCATCGTTACCAACTTTACTGGGCGAATGTCACTCAATGCGTCCATTGAAATATATGCATGCAGGGACAGTGCCTTTTCCTTAAGGTTCATTTCTTAAGTGCTCACTTTATCGTGAACAGCCTTTAATGAGAGAAACCTTGCTAAAAGTTCATGGGTTCGTTATTAGTCTCGGGAAATCTGATAATGGAAACTACATAGCGAACACATCCAAGTGTATGTCACAAGTTTGACATAACCAAAAACTTTGCAAGTTTATATTGTTTTTTTTTTTTACGTTTTCGCGTTACGCTTACTTAACCTACTTGTCTTCGTGATCCCAATTGTAAAAAAAAAACCACGTGAGTTTAGCTACCAGCCCTTGGTTTATGCTGGGGGCACCAATGTGTCATTGGAGGGTTCCGTTAAAAGTAGGATGGACCCCCGTGGGAACCTCGCGTCCAAGGTAAAGAAGCGAGGAAGCGATACGGGCGACACTAACACGGCACTTCTAGTGCCTCATTGCTCCTACGCGCAAGGCATGCAGTGTTTCCGCCGTGACGCTGTACTGTGCAAATTAATAGCGGGGTTTTATTACGTGCGATGAAAGCTCACAGATTAAACTAGGCCCGTATCTTTGTACTTTTCTCTTGCCGCTTAAGGAAACTGTGTATGCAAGTTCTAAAAATGCGATATTTAACCATTTACACGATTTTTTTCCTCCAAAAATACACTTAATATGACAGAATTTAAAAATAAGGGGCATAGATTTTTTAAAATCTTTTCTGACAAAGAGTCTTATTTGCAGAACATTTATTTACCGAGATACGCCCAAACAGCTATTTCACAAAAGAATGCGGGGTCCATACCACTCTTAAAATGGGCGTAATGCACATATCCTACACCACACATGTACACACACACGCGCGCACACCTGTTCCCGAGGTGGGACTCGATCAAGAGACCCTCCGGCTGGCATGCAGGTGCGCTGACCCTACAATGTGCGCCACTGGCAGCCAGAGAGAGTCTGTGCAGTAATTTGTGGGCACCTGCGAAACAACTGTTACCAGTACGCATGTCTATCCTGTGCAGGTGTCTCGCGCAGATGTGCGTCGATATTGAACCCCCCTCCTCTACGCAACATCGATTCCTGGTGGCTTCAAGTGCAGGTACTTGAGCGCCTTGTGGGTATTTGCATATTTGCACAACGCTGCTGGAGACACGCTAGTGTTTACAGTGCCTACCCACCGTTTCACCATAAGTAGTTTCAGCTATGAAGGATGTTTTCTCCAAACCGGTTGCACTTACTTTTCAACACGTGTTGTGTCTCGACAAGGCACAAAACTTTCTGAAATGTGTGTTGTTTGCCTACTCTTGGTATCATCCGCTCTGTTGTCGCTTTACATTGTACATTTATTATAAGCTGTTACCACGGAAATTAACGAATGAAGGAAAATTATCACAGTCTACGAAAATTCGCGAAACTATTAGGCCCATGTATGCTCTATCGTGTACAAAAAATTGTGTACTCTTTCTGATAAATTTAACATCTCGGTGGTTAGTTTCCTCGCAAAGTAGAGTGGATGGCCTTCAATAATTTGCAACCAATAGTACATCAGTAGAGTTAAGTTTGTTTCTTTTTCGGATGCTTTAGAAAACATGTCATAATTATGATTATGTTGTTTTTGGACATAAATATAATAACTAAGTCGTTTGTTGAAACGAAATAATTTACCTTAAAAAAATTTGTCAGCAGCCACTTCTGTGTATATACATAGATGCACAGAAAAGTTTTTTTTTTAATAGAGTTGTTCAATAAAAATACATGTTTCGCATATTTTTGATCAGTAGCTTTTCTTGTGGTTTTGTGTATTATAAAAATGTAACAATTATGACACTGTGTTTTTATAGCAGTGGATATTTTTCTTGCGAATTTGATAACACCGTGCAAAGCTTTTACTAATGTAGATTACTAGTAGGGGCGGGCGGGTCCTGGCCTACTTGTGCAAAAAGGGCCTATGTGCCACATTTGCAAAAATGCGAATTTGTGAAAATCGGTTTTGCAGATTTTAAAATCATATTTGTACATATGGAAATTGGCTTAGTTTTTTTTTTTTTTTTTTTTTTTTTTTGGGAATATGTATGTGGGGTTCTACTTTTGGAGAGCAGCATCGATGTTCACTCTTGGATGTCTCGCAGTCGATGAGGTGTGCGGGTAGGTGTGTGTGTGTGTATATATGTATATATATATATATATATATATATATATATATATATATATATATATATATATATATATATATATATAGTATGTGTGTGTTTTGAGTTAGGTGTAATAGTGGTATAATTTTTTTATTTTTTGGGGAATAGTGTGTTGAATATTGCATTGATGTCGGTGACTGGACGAGGGGAATGAGGAGGTGGTGTCGGGAGCAAGGCGGGCAGGTTCTGGACCACTTGGGAAGTTGGTGTAGGACTGAGGTGGGCGAGGAGAGAAAAGGAGTTCCTTCCCATTTTCCGGTGTTGGACCGATTGAGGTGGGAAGCAGGATAGGGAGGGAGCGGATATTCGTCCAGCTCGCTGTCTGAATGTATACTGAGGTCTAGCTACGTATAATGGCTGAGTTCGGAAACACGTATTTCGAGATTAGCAATAAAAGTGTTTTAAATTATGGAGTATAGTATTGAATGTATTCCGGCGAAATCAAATAATCAGGGACGTATTTAACTACAAGACACTTTACATGCTACATACAAACAGAACATATTTGATCACAAATCAATAAAACACAAAGAGAGATGAGTATGATTTACCATGAATCACACGCAGCAGAACAAATGTAGTTTACTATCCCAATTAAAATGACATACTCGGAATTATTTCTAAAATGCTCACACACATAATGAAATACTAGCGTATCACAATCAAATATCCTTACTATCGAAATGCAAAGAGACAAATACTTGACATAATCACTCATCAACTTCCACAAATGGAACGAGTTTAAGACTAAATATGCAACGTTTCAAATACATTTTGAACCACTTCACAAATCAATTAAAGATTGTTTACCCTGCTTACGATGCACACACACACAACAACACACAAAGAATGGACCACAAATTCAAAATATTAATAAAATACTAGTTTACTACCCTATTTCCCTATCAATTTTAGTTATCACAATCAATTAAAACTTAGAAATGTCCAACATACTTTCTATGCAACCAGACGACTTCCATTAAAACACACTTCATGCAACAAAGTAATTAAATATTAACCAAGCAAAAATGCAGTTTACAGTCCAAGAATATAGATGTTATAAAAACTTAGGAATGACACATAACGAAAGACCAGATTATTTACTAACGAATCGCAAAATGATCTGAAAAATTGCACACATCCAAAATATAAAATAAAAACCTACAATTCACACACACGCCAAACAACAGGATAAATCACACACATCATTTGAAGTATGAAACATAAATTAAACATTGAAAAATAACGTTACCACCCTACCAATATGTGTTATAATAACTTTTTAGCAAAAATCGAAAATTTAACCCAAATCGGCTGTCAGGTTTACGACGCAATGCAATATTTGAACTACATACGAAGTTGTTTTACTATCCTATAACATTTGTCACAAATCAATTAAGTCTCAGAAATGTACAAATACCCGGAATGAAATACTAGCTAAACAATATCTACCCTGACGACTTCCACTTAAACACAAACAAGGAAAGACCTATCCTCAATCACATGCAATGTTTCAAATACGCACATTTCATTAAATATAAATTAATCAAATACTAAACACACAAAGATCAGTTAACAGACACACTACTATAAACGAAAAAATACTGATTGAAGCACACAAGAGACAACAAAATACCAGTTAAACCAGACGAATTACCCCATTTCCACGAAGCATCTAATTGCACACAAACATACGTTCAATATAAATTAATAATTTGTTTTAAATTAATCAACTCACTCATGTTATAAACACATCTACACACCCGTACATAAAAACGTGTATCAAAACACGTAACGTAGATTTAAGCATACCACGGTCGCTTTGACCTCAACCCAACGATAGTATACTAGCCCGTTGCAAGGAACTCGCTTCGCTTTCATCAATTTGCGGCGGTCCACAGCGACCCAGGTGCACTTCACAAATAGCTCGCTGCATTACACGTTAATTAAAATGTATGAACCTAATTTCTTATATAAACATGTGCAACTATTTTGTCTCCTATCGCATTGTATGTTACGGCAAACAATATGAAGAAACTGTACATGTTTCTTGTCATGAGGTGATTGGGATTCTACAATACATGTGTACGTAAAAACTTTCTAGGTTCGTAGGAATACGTAAAACAAGTGTGTTATGGATACTGCACCAACGGAAATTCCATCCATATCACATGACTCATCAGGGATTACATGAAGGTAAGTCCCAACAGCATGTTCGGTTTTTTGGTTTGTTTTGATGTCTGTAAAGGATGACGGCAATTTTCTGAAGAACTTACTGATGAAGCGACCTTCAAAAACCATGTACGCGTAAAGTTTCGAAATACGCATTACTGGGTGACGGAAAATCCATGTTGGGTCCAGCATGTGGAGCACCAGCGACAGTGAATGTGTGGTGTGTAATCATTTGAGACTACATTATAGGACTATACTTCATTCAAGGGACAATGACTGGCTGTACGTATGCCCATTTTCCTCAGACCTTACAGGCACTTCTGGAAGACATACATACCACTCGACATATGTTGTGATATGTGATTTCAGCATGATAGTTGTCCTGCATATTTTGCTTTGGTTGCGAGGAAATGTTAATTAAATGAAACTTTTCCAAACTGGTGGCTAGGGCGTGGTGATGTTGTAAGATGGCTAGCTCGCTCCCTTGACCATACACATAAAGATAGGGTGTACAACACGGTTCCTAAGACGCCAGAAACACCTAAGGCCACTCGTCGCTTGCTACATGTGCGTTTACAGATGTATGTTGCTGTCATTGGTAAACACATTGAGCACGTTCTGTGAAAAGATCTAATGTGAAGAATTTCAAGCATAACTCTGCTCTTTTGTCACATTCATGTGGGTGCAATTGCATTTCTCCTTGGGTTGGTTTGTTCTATTTTTGTTGTGCATTTGTACACATTCATTAATCAGTACAGTTGATGACTAAGAAACAAATCTCCTGAATTACATTGGTATCAGAATAAAATGTAATATATTGATATCAGACTTGTACTTACATTGCCAGTCTTCCCTCCACTGTGGTGCTCCCTTTGTCCAATATTGCATTCCGTGTCCCTTGCCCCATTAAGGTAAGCACTATGCTGCGCACATGTTGCTTGCTTACAGTAGCGAGTACAGGCCCACTTAACTTAAATCATACTTGCACACTATTTCTTGGCGTTTCTATGTTGCTTTCCATTGCATATGCTGTAACACTGAATACCTCTTTGCACGTGCTTTCCAATTCCATTGAAATAAATCTATGTTCCAGGGGAAAAATCATATGTGGTTCAATTATTTCTGTACATACATGTTACGAATAGTCACTTTGCGGCAAATTACTTAGCCCCATAAGTAATTTCATTTAGCGAAAACCGCATATCATTATCTGCAACCATTATGAAAATTTTGGGGGTGGCCACGTTAAGTGGACCAACCTGTATAATGGCTGTATTAGCATACATCAATTTAACATGTACCTACTTACTCTACTCATGACTTCTGGGCCCGTAACCTTTTGAAATTATTACTGCCAATCGTTATTCTCTTAACTGCTTTAATGACACAAGAAACTTCTATTTAACACAGCTATCATATGATAGTATACAATACATGACAAACTGTTTATAATCTCAATTTTTGTTGTTAATAGAGAAAGAGAAATTACACGTTTCAACATAACTGAAAACTCATTTTTAAATCTGACATACATTATTAAGTTAACGTAAAGGTGTTATAGAAATTTACATTAAGTTAAATCTGAAATAAAACTAATGTAATGTAGATATCCCAAAGACAACACAACACACAATTTATTTATTCTTATTATTTGAAATATTTACAGATATAAACATTCTTACTGTATTTTGAATGAAAGAATTACATCATTATGTGTGCATTATCAGAAGGGATTTAAATTATCATGAACTGACTGTTTAAAACTATAAAAATAAATAATCTCAGTGGGTGGGAACTGTGTCTGATATTGATATACATATTGTCGATCAAAAAATCTTTTGATCTTTTGTTTAGTATACACCATAATAAGCAACAGCATAATTATTTAGCATTATACAGAGATAAAAAGGGTGGTGAAGGTCCAGCCTGTGTAGCACAGTGTGAGATAGGCGCAGACGGAATGACTGGCTGTAGACGAGGTCGTGCATGTGCAGACTGAGCTACTCGATGGACGATGACACAGGCTGCCTGCCCAGAGCCACACAGCGGGAGCTGGAGGTGATCGCCGGCGCTCTGACAACCCGCAGGAGGGGCCTCCTCGTGCTGGACCATTCACAGCGTGTGCTGGGGCGCCTGCTATACCAGGCAGGTATCTGTGATGATGCTGCTGCACGCCTGGGGCTGCTGCGGTTGTTTTGCACAACCGGCGGGCCCTCGGCAGTGCTACTCTCGCACGAGGCGCTGCATGCCACCGCTGCGGATGGCCACCCTCTTGCCACACACCTGCGCTACCGCCGCGTGGCCGTTGGCGCACGACTTGATGGTGGAGATCACCTTGCCCAGCGCTGCGAGGCGCTGGCTGCTGCTGGGGTTCGCTTCGCGCGGGTACGTGGGATCTTCCTGGCCGGAGGCTCTGGCTCTGAGATCTCAACGGAGGCCCATGGGATGGCCCTCCGCGCTGCAGCCTGCCAAGCAGCGGGCGTTGTGCCACTGGTCCACCCAGAGGTTCTCCCTTGCACCAGGCACAGATCCCACCACACCGCAGAGCACGTCCTGGCCACGCTTGTTGCAGCACTTGCTGACCACCATGTCTACCTGGAGGGCCTCATCCTCATGACGAGTCTCCTGCTGCAAAAGTCATCCCAGGATGCCGCTACCACCACAACCACCATCCTGCAGAGGACCATCCCGCCCGCTGTCGCTGGCATCATCTTCGTTCCCGGCTGCCTCACTCAACAGGAAGCTGTCGATGCCCTGCTTGCGATGAACTCCTCTGGTAGGAATGTATGGCCATCGACTATCACAGTGGGCCGCGATGTGCTGTCCAGGGTGCTGGAAGTGTGGGGCGGACTTGAGGAAAACTTCTTAGATGCCCAGGAAGGATTTACGAAGATTGTAGAGTCAGTATCCCTTGCCTTTCTACTTGAGGAGCACAGGAACAGTGATTCATCTTCCTTAGATTGAGGGGAATGTAACCTACAAATGTTTGTGCTTGATACATTGTTTCTGTAATTAATAAAAAAAGTGATGCAGAAATTCAAAATTAAATTGTATTGGCTCTTTTCTTTTTTAAATTTCAAGTTTACCCTATTCTGCATGTTTGTATAGTTTTCATTGTAATGTACTACACTAGCTAAGGAAATGTTTGATTTTTACTTTCCTGCAAGTGTGGTATTGGAGGAAGTTCTTGTGCATTCCATTCCAGAATAGTAAAGCTCGATAGTGGTTTTCACTAACTTTATGAGAATATATTTTTATAGTGTGATGCATTCATTTTGTACTATTCATAGTTTGTAAATCTCACTAAAGCACAAGACGACGGCTAAAGAAATTTGTAGGGGGGAAGACGTGTATTAAGAATGTACTGCTGCTAGCATTATAAAATGTTTAATTGCCTCTTGAAAGTATGAGTAGAACATTCTGCAAACCTCTTCATATTAGCAGAATCTAGTCTTCCATCCTTTAAAGAATTTTAAATATTTCAAGAAACTGGTTTGTTTCTATAGTAGCACATACACTGATGAGCCATTATATTATTTATGAATGACCACCTACCTAATATGGCGTAGGGCCACCTTTAGCCCGCAGTACTGAGATCACTCTTCAAGGCGGTGGTGGAAAGTAGGTATACTGAGTATCTGATACCACAAGTGCAACAGCAGGTCCTCCAGTGGACATACAGTTCGGACAGTGGTGATGTAGCACTAACCCACTTCTCCAAGTTGAACCACCATTGTTCAATTGGGTTCATTTCTTGGCTATTTGGGGGCCAGGGCATTACATTTCTTGACTGGGGGGGGGGGGGGTATGGGGGCAGGGCATTAATGCAAAATTCACTGTCATGTACCTCTAACCAGTCCACAATCCTCGCAATGTGGCATGGCGCATTGTCCTGTTGGAAGTAGCAGTTGCTAACAGGGAACACTGTTGACGTGTGAAACATTGTCTTGGTCACCACTGTTGTACCTCTGTGAAATTTCACAAGCTGTGGCACTGTGGTTGCTCTGACACAACCACACCAGCCTCTGATGCCTTCTGGCATTAATAACGCAGTGGTTGACAAGGATGGATGTCGTATCAGTTTCCCATCGTTACACCACGTTTGATAAATGCTCACAACAGCGGCATGAGAGTAACCAACAAGATGGGTCGTTCAAAGATGGGTACCAAGGCACCACACCATCACAATCTAACCTGTCAAACTCGGATAGATTGGCTGCTTTTTCCCATCCTAATGCCACAGATACTACTAACACATGCACGTGCACGCACGTGCACACACACACACACACACACACACACACACACACACACACAATGTCATGTGTAACCTTCCATTCCACACACAAAATGTTCCTGAATCAAGGTACCTAGTCATAATATAATGGTTCATTGGTGTAAAGTGTACATGATTATTGAGATATTATTCTGTAGGGACATAGGATGAGATACCGTATATCCCGTATCCCAGACTTCTCAGAAAAGAAACTGAGTATTAGTGTAAACTAAGTTTTAATGATTTACCACTTCCACGATTACAGATATGTTTACTCTGATGCTGTAACAAGTGACCACAAACAGGTAAAATTGACTCCAAGATGTGTGCAGTATCTTTTCTTCCAGTTTTAGATGCTGAAATATGACTATAGCGGCAACCAATATTTTGCTGTGTCCGGAGAAAACATTGACAGATGTATAAAACTGACTTTGGCATACTGCAGATAAGTGTTTAAAATTATTCTTTTCAGTGACGTTTTCCTTGATAATTTTATTTGGATCAGATTTCATCTGCCGAGTTGTCAGAAGTTTCCCTTATGGTAAACCTAGAAAAGTTGGTAACTCTACTTGCTGATGTAATTGAGACATTATCCACTGCATGTTGTGAACAGTTTTAAAACTTACTGTATTTGTTTGATTATAAATTTTTAGCAAATGGATTTTCTGGGACCAATTCATCATACAAAATCAAGTAGATTTGTTGTCATCATCAGCGCTTCAGTAGCTCTTATCTTATTTGCCAAGGTGCACACAAAAAATGTCCTCCATCACAGGAAAAAAAAAAAAAAAAAAAACACTATTTTGTTGTTATAAAACCGATGAAAAATTGCAAAGTGAAAAGGGGGAACAAACACTGTTGTTTGCCCCAATCCCTGAGAAAACTCTGGACAGCCTGGGCAATCAGTTCATCATGAAAAAAGAAACCATAACACTTGAACAATCACAAGCAATATACTTTTGTAGGTTAATAATATGGCACCCACTAATTTACTGACAAGTAATGTTATCCAGAAAAAGTTTACACATGGTTCAGGAATTGGTTGTTTCATCTCGCTTAGATTCTGAGATTTTGCTGATAATGTAGTTTTAATTCCCAATTGTCAAAGGTGTTCTTCTCCCTTATAAATACATTAGGTTATAAACCTTATTATGTTTTGTACTCCATTTTCCATAACAAATTATCTGTAATGTTTGTACTTAAAGAGTTCAGTGCATTTACAACTAAATGACTACCAACCAAGAGTGAAGTTAATCCTCAACCCTTTATCCCCTTTCTCCCCCATGCTATGTCTTGCTCCTTAATCAAGCATTCAAAGACTGGATAGGTACACGAACTTAAAAAAAAGTTATATTATTTATACTTTATTGCACATTGTTACCTACACACTATTTCTTGCCAAATTATTTTCAATCTTTGTAAGAACATATTGTACCTGAATTTTGTTAAGCTTTGTCATAACTGGACATAATAAAGAATGTTTGTCAACTATAAGTTTTTTTAGCAATACATTACATAAATTTTCTAAACTTCTGTTACAGGTTATCGCTGTTTTAAGGCTGTTATGTTTCTCACTGGCTTCATTTTTGGATCCATCATTGTCTACCTGATATGTCTCCAGGAGAAACTGCTGCCTGCATACGGAAATGCTGGTGAGTTATTTACATTAAAATATTTTAACAAATTTATTTGAAAATAATTTTGCACTTGTGCAGTATAGACAAGCGAGACTGTCAAAGTACTCCATGTAGAACCATGCCGCTTCTAAAGATAATTTTGAAGAAGTCATAAAAGGAGTAAATTATTGAAGCATCTGACTCCTTTTATTGAAGTTTTGTGAGATAGGAATAATTAAATAGCAACACTTACTGCCAGTGGCTTCATGACAACATGAGCTTCTTAAAAATATCATTGCCAATAACTACAAAACAGTTACACTGGCATGCAGGCTCTCAGCTAAGTTGACAGCAAAATAATAAAAGTTCTAAGGGTTAAGGTCACTGCCTACCGTGTAACAGGTTCTTCTACCATCACAACTCTCTCCCAACCTCCACCTACCTACCACTATCCTGGAAGAGGACGGGAAAGGGAGGCACATATTACAAGAACATTTCAAAACAGTGTAGGTATTTGATAGTTACTTTCTCTTGCTGACTAGAATGAGTGGGTGTACATACGATTATACACAAAATGGTTTTGTTTTATGTTTAGTTTTGGTCCAATATTCTTTTCCTTCTGACCCTTTCTTTCAATTAACAAAAATATAAACACACTTTGGGTTTTATATATGCAAACATTTGGTTTCCTAAACAATTCATTCACATAATAGATTCAAGATTCAAATAAAACCTCCTTTTAAAAAAACATCCAGTGTTGCCCACAAAAAAAACCACTCATTATTAACACATACTAAAAAAAAAAAAACAATCTTATTGAATTAATCACCGAGGCTTTGGTTTCTGGAAGAAAAGGATCCCAACCAACACAATCACCTTCAGACCAGTCCACAAACATCTGAGCCTGAGGGTATTTCCCTCATCAGTACACCCGTAGGATGTAGGTAGTGCTCACTATCAACACAAGTAACACACACACACACACACACACACACCCAACCTTATGCACGAACCTGGGGGTATGGCCCCCACCGGTACACTCAGGGTGTAGGTAGTGCTCATTCATATCTACAACACACAGTCAAACAAAACAATAACATTTATACTCTTGAGTAATTCACATCGTCCCTGATCACCAACTATATCCTCGAATTTAAAGTCCCAAATCCTTTCTTCTTATTTCCCAAAAACACACATTCACCACTTTAGAGGCTAAGTTCCACAACGGGCATCCAAACCCTAAATCCACTGTTCCCGCAAAACAAATACGAAGTCCCCATGTGCTTCTGCCAGAAACAAAGCCCTTCTACTCTGCGGAAAATTTTCAAGTCCCGATGCACCACTGCCAGAGACTAAGTCCTCACACGCTATTCCGCAGAATATTCTAAGGCCCAACGCACCGCTGCCGAAGACTAAGTCTTTCTCCTTGTTACATTTCAGACAAATCAAAACTCTGCCATTAACACATTGGATGCTGTTTTCAGTTGCATTCTATATGTAATATTTCTCAACTTTAAAAATATTTTTTATTCAACTGTCTTTCTCTTCAGTACATTCAAACAATTATTCATCAGTCTTCTCAAACACAATAAAATTCAATATTCCTTATCTTCAGTTATTACACATTTACCTTAAACATCTTGCAGCAGCTTATTATTTACATCAAAATATTCACAATCATTATATCATTAAAACTTTTCAACTTATACGACACACGTCCATCGTTGGAGGTGGTGAGAATTGCTCTAAAGAAAAAATTAATTCTATTTTACATCTGCCTTACTTACGTTGTCTCCTGTCCTCCGACCATGACACATCTCTCTGCCATTCAGCAATGGCAAGACGAGAGACAACTAGGATAATTTTGTTTAGAACTTTTGTTTAGTAAACATTTAATGCTGACTACTCTCTAGAGAATAAATGAAAAATTACAAACTGAATACTGTCTAGAAACAAATGAAAAATACTTACACATGATCTCTATGTCAATAAACTATTAAAATAAACAAAGATTATAATGCAGCTTCTGCATCGTATAACGACATTTCTACAGCATATCCCTGTCTGATAGTCCAAGTCCGGAAGATGGCGACAGTCTCCTACTCCCAACCAGGCCTCCCAAGTTCCCGGCGACGATCTCTCAGATTCCTGTGCTACACCCCTATTTATACTACTTGCTGGCCCCCTCCACACACACCCCTGGCCCAACATCAGCACACACTATATCAACAACCTTTTTAATTAGCAAAAATACGAGAGCCAATCACACAATTTCAGGCAGGTGGCCCCTTCACACTTTGTGCTGCAACCTGCCAAACAGTAATGCGCTTTACACAGACGCAACAACTGGAGTCGAGCGCCAGAGAGAACATAAATGCCCAGCTGGAAAAGCAAACTCTCTTACCATCACACAATAAAATACAACTCACATTGGTGATGAAGCATACTCCATTACAACCGGCTGGCAGCTGCGAAATTTAAATAGGAAATCCCATGTTAAGAAACTTTCGCCTCAGTGCATTAATTTTAAAAATAGGCATTTCAAACAAAATGTATGCTTCACTAATTTTTAAGAAGTTTTGTACAGCAGAGATGTTTGCAAAGAATTTTAAAAAATTATGTTTAAAAAAAGTACATACTGCTTATCTATATTGAAAATAGAATCGCATAAAGATCTTCTAAAACATTAATGAAAAATACATTATGTTTGAAATGCCAATGTTTGAAATTAAACACATGGGGCAAAAGTTCCTTAACATGGGATTTCCTATTTAAATTTCACAGCTGCCAGCCTGTAGGCAATGCCCTTAACATTGAATTTAATATGTAATCAGGGTGTTCACTGATGTTCCATTTTGGAATTCCTGACTTTTCCCTCTTTTGTTTTCCAGGTAAAATCTCCCCTGACCTATTTTCAGGACTGAAACCATCCAATACCATATTTCCCCACTGCTGACAGAACAAATATGCTATCAATGAAGCAGAATGAAATTATACTGCAACAGACCAAGCAAGCAAGGCCACCATTTTATTCAGCCTATTGATATTTCTCACGATATATGCTATTGATGGGGGTCACAGTGGCTGAGTGGATAGACTGCTCGCCTCCCACCAATGAATTGGGTTCAATCCCCGGCCGGGTTGCTCTCGGATTTTCGCAAGTGGGCATTGTGCCAGATGATTCTGCTGGTCGAAGGGGGTCGCTCGTTCCCCCCTCCTTGCATTCTGGTGCTGCTCCATTTTCACCTCGTTTCACCCCCATCAGCTTTCAAGACCCATTTGTTAAAAACCACTTAAATATGAGAACGCAATGCAACATGCTTGCTGACTTCACATGAGTGCCCATTACAAACACACAAATACTAAATTTTGTATGTATATGTTTGGGACATTTTGTTCCTAGTAGGGTGCTGGTGGCTGAAACTGTATTGTTCTTGTTTTTGGTAAGGTTGGTGGTGGTGGTGGTGGTGTAACAAGATGGCTGATGTGTAATAAAGATTGTGTTTATTTTCAGTCCAGTGTTTTTCGTGTTACTTTGTGCAATCCATCAAACATTATAAACATTTTTGGTCCTCCGTTGCCGGATTGAGATGTTAGCAGCCAGACTTGTTTTTTTACCGTGAAACTAAATCAAACTGTTACATAACTGTCGGTACACGTGTGTATTAATGTTAGCCATGGTGCAGCAAACTACTGAGCTACAGTTATTCGTGTTTGATTACCTTATAGCTAAAATTGAAGAAGCAAACGAGTTGTTAATGCAGTGGTGCAAGATGCAGAGAAACTTGAAGAGTTCGTGGTGGCTTTTGACGAAGTAGCTGCAAAACAGGACAAGTTATTAGCAAACTATTTTGCCTTGTGTGCTGTCCCGCCAAAACCTGAATCGAGACCTCTAAACGAGATTAAGGATGCTTTTGTGAACTTTGAAAAGGTTTTCCAGCTTTTGCGCGTGCAGTATAATAGATTTACTATAAAGATACCCGACATAACCTGTCGGGGTCCAGTTATTAGTATGCATGCAGTGCTGCCGCCTCTACCGCTTCTTGTGTTTTCGGGCAACTGCGCTGAGTGGGCAGCATTAGCCGAGCTCTTCAAATCCATGGTGCATTAAGATATATCGCTTTCTGATTTCAGAAACTACAAAAGCTGATTGGATGTCTAAAGGGCAAACTTAAGGAACCTTTAAGTAATCTACCGATCACTAATGAGAACTACAGTGTTGTCTGGTCATTGCTGGAGAAACGGTACAAAAATTTGCACGTTACTGCTACACTGCATATTCAAAAAATATTAGACCGTCCGAAAGTGTGTACCAATACTCCAGAATCTATGTCACGCTTTACTAGTGTAGTGCGTGGAAACTTAAATGCTCTGCGTGCTGAAAATGTTCCAGTTTCTGAATGGAGTTTTTTGCTCTTGAACATTCTTCATGAAAAGATAGATTCTTCTCTTCGCCAAGAGTTTGAATTATCCGTAGACCAGGACCTGCCAACTTGTGACCATTTGTTGACGTTCCTAGAACAATATGCTTTGGCGAATGAGAATGTTCAATTGGTGACCAACCTAAATGCCTTAGGCAACAGTAGTACATTTGTAAAGAATAAGTTTTCAGCACCCAGTATGAAGGGCAATTCAAAACAAGGTTATAGTAGAAGCACTTTACTTGTTGCAGTAGAAAATGATACAATGCGTCCAGTATGTAAGGAGAAACATCCATTGAGTAAATGTGAGCAGTTCTTGCCAAAATCTATTCTGGATAGAGTGAAGTTTGAGAAAGAACAATCCATGTGTTTCAATTGTTTAAAACCCATGCACAGGGTACAAAAATGCATGTCTAAATTCACTTGTATTCAATGTCAAAAGAGGCACCACTCGTTGCTGCACTTTTCTCATGGCTCATCACGAAGTCAGAGTGTAGTTACAGAAAATGCCAAACCTGATGGTTCTTCTCATGACAGTGCTATAACCAAGGTCCAAACATTACATTTGTCTAATGAGACTGAAATGCTAACTACAATTTTGCTCTCGACAGCTCTGGTCCAAGTGAGAGATAGTAGTGGATATTTTCAGACATTAAGAGCCTTGCTGGATAGTGCATCACAACTCTCTTTCATAACTGATAGATGTGTCCAGCGGTTAGGCCTACAACACCACCGTGAACAAATAGACTTGGCTGGGGTTGGACAAACTCCTGTGTAAGGGTCAAGAGAAATTCTTTATTGTTGTGTTAAACCTATTGACTCTCAGCACGTATATTTTGACTTTAGAGCTACAATCTTGAAGGATATCACTTATCCCATGCCTGCATCAAGCGTTGCTCACAGAACCGTAAGCCATTTGAAGAATTTGAATCTAGCGAATCTAAGTTTCAATGTTCCTGGGCCTATTGACATCTTGTTGGCAGCCGACATAGTCAGTGATGCTATGACTGGCAGAAAAATTGTAGGTGAACCCAATGCTTTTCACACAGTGTTTGGCTGGATTGTGAGTGGCAGGGTTGCATGTGAATCAGCGAGGAGTCCGTCTGTGTCATCCTTGACACTGTGTCATCCAGACAATAGACAACTCCAACGATTCTGGGAGGTCAAAGAGGTGCCGACAACAAAGATGCTGTCAACTGATGAAAAATGTGAAGAGTACTACAACGAAACACACACACAAGACATGGATGGTAGATATGTGCTGCGACTGCCATTCAAACAAAATCAGCCTGAGTTAGGAGAGTTGCTACAACAGGCACGTTTAAGGCATGAACACTGGAGAAGAAATTCACTAAGTCACCAGTTTCTCAAGAAATATGAAGAACTGGGCCACATGACACACCTCAGTTTCTCGGCCCTCTGGTGGCAAGCCAAGTAACAATTGTTTGGGTGCATCAGAGATCTAGGAGGTAGCATATGTTATTCCTCACCATGCTATAATTAAAGAGGCTAGTTCAACCACCAAGGTGCGAGTCGTTTTCGATGGCTCATCAACAACTTCAAATGGTGTCTCGTTAAATTATGTGCTCCACACTGGGCAGAAATTGCAGGAGGAAATCTGTGAGATTATTGTGAACTTCCGAACACTATGTGTTGTCTTTACTGCTGACATCTGCAAGATGTATAGACAAATACGGATACATTCTGATGACTGCAAATATCAGTGTATTCTGTGGCGACCTCCAGCAGAAGATGTGCAGCTATATACTCTTAACACTGTTACATATGGATCGGCATCTTCTCTTTATCAAGCACTGAGAACATTAAGGCAGTTAGCTACTGATGAAGCTAAAAACTTTCCGCAGGCAGCTCAGGTACTCTTGCGAGACGTGGTTATGGGGGCTGACTCGTTGGAAGAAGCAATCAAATTGAAATCTGAACTTGTGTCACTGCTTCAACGAGGAGGATTTGAGCTTCAAAAGTGGTCCTCCAGCAGCACCACTCTACTTGAGGATGTGCGTACATCACAGCGAGAAGTTTTGAAGAGCCTTGATCAAGAGACTAGTCTGGCTAGCAAAGTGCTTGGTGTACACTGGTGTCCAGAGACTGACGATTTCACATACCACGTCAATGTACCCCAATTGTCAATAACCAAACGGGGTATCTTGTCAACTATTGCCCGCCTTTATGATCCATGTGGGTGGGTAGCTCCAGTTGTTGCATGGGGAAAAATTCTGTTGCAGACACTGTGTATGATGGGGTTAGAGTGTGATCAACCTGTTCCTGTAGATATTGCTCAGCATTTTTACATTTCAAGAAGATACTGGGTGCTCTGGCCAAGGTGAGAATCCCACGACACATTGCGTGGACTAGTACCTGCAGTACTGAAATTCATGTGTTCTGCGATGCTTCTGAGAACACTTATGCTGCTGTGATTTATGTTCGCATTGTCAACAACACTGGGGTCGTTTCAACTTGCCTGACCATAGCAAAATCAAAGGTGGCTCCACTGACGACACTATCAATTCCGAGGCTTGTTGTCGGGTGCCTTGATTCTCTCAAGATTGTGGCAATGGTTGAGCAAAATGTTCAGCAAAAGGGCTCAACCCTTCAGTGTGTACATGTGGTCAGATTCTTCCACTGTCCTGCCATGGCTCTGGTTATCCCCACACAGGTTCAAGACCTTTGTTGCCAATCGAGTCGCTGAAATTCAGCAAATTGTGCGACCTAGGTCATTGCGTTACGTCCCGTCAAATTGTAACCCAGCAAACCTCGCATCACGCGGTGTGTTTCCTGACTAGCTGGTGAACAGTCCTGTGTGGTTCCATGGACCTGAATGGTTGACGGATTCTGAAGACATGTGGCCGGTGAATAACTTCAAGATGTCCAATCTGAAGGATTTGCCTGAATGTAAACCTCGGAGAGTACAAGCTCTAGCATTCCAAGAAAGTGATGGTACCCTGTGGACATTGTTAGAAGGCTTTTCATCACTTAAGACTAAAGAGGGTAATAGCATTGATGCTTAGAGCTCGAACAGCAATTATGAAACAACCTCACTGTGAATTGGCGTGGTTGAGTGCTGAAGAATTAAAGACACCATTGATGTTCTGGGTTCAAGTGGTGCAACATGACCTGCTTTCAGAGGACTTAGCTCCGTAATAAAGAGTGCTCCAGAAAGCTAAGGAAATCTCATTCTTTCCTTGATCTTCTGGGTGTCATCAGGGTGGGTGGCCGCTTGCAGCACTCAGCGTTGCCGGAAGAGAGTAAACACCCAATACTTCTTCCAGGAAAATGTCATCTATCCATGTTAATTGTGAAACATTACCATGAGGAGTATCTCCATGCAGGACTCCAGGCAGTATATTCCCTTCTCCAGAGGCAATTTTGGATATTGAATGCTCACCAGATCATTCGATGTTGTGTGCACTGATGTGTTTTAGATTGTCAGCGAAACCTCCACCCCTCTTATGGGCAATCTCCCTGCTGTGAGATTTTCACAAGTGCGTCCTGTTTTGAAAATTTTCACAAGTGCGTCCCGTTCTGAAAGTTGGTGTAGATTTTGTAGGGCCATTCACAACAAAGCGGACAAAAGTTACCTCTGTATTTTTGTGTGCATTTCGATAAAGGCTGTCCATCTGGAAGCTGTATCATCACTGTGCACTGAAGCATTCTTGACTGCCCTTAAGCAATTAGTGTCTGTGAGGGGAACCCCGTCAGACCAAGGCACAAACTTCATTGGGGCAAGTAGACATTTAAAGGAAGTTCGTCGAGCACTCTTCACTGAACCCTCATGGCAATGTTTGCAGAACCACTTACATAAGCTCAACATTGTTTGGCATTTAAACCTGCCAAACTACTCCACATGAAGCAGGTCATCGGAGAGCAAATACTTACATTTGAAGAGATTATGACCCTTTTTGCTGAAATCTCTGCAGTGCTGAACTTCAGACCTTTGTGTCCCTTGCCATCAGACACATCAGAATTTGATGTCCTTACTCCAGGACATTTTCTAGGGGATGCACCCCTCGTCAGGCTGCTTGAGTAAGACTTGAGCCATGTTGTAGACAACCGTCTGGGTCATTGCTTGACCAAGCTGAAGCAAAACATTTGGAAACGTTGGAGTTTAGAATATCTCCATACTTTGCATCAGAGAACTAAGTGGAGTGATGCAGTACCCAACTTGAAACAGGACGCTTTGGTGCTGGTGAAAGATAGTAATCTACCCCCATTGACATGGAAGGTGGCCAGGATTGTGAAGCTTCATCCGGGTAAAGATGGTGTGGTGGTGTGACGGTGAGAATTCAGAATGGTGAATTTGTAAGACCAGTTACAAAAATATCTCCTCTACCTACTGACGAGGGCAATTGACTTGTTGGCAAAAATGTATTGTTTGTCGATTACCTTTTTTGTTGGGTTTGCAACATGGTTCCTTGTTGTCAAGAATTTGTTAGTCACATTTACTTTTGCTATTATAAAGTTGTTGTTTCTTGTCTGATGTCTTAGTGTGTTAATTATTGTAGTGTGGGCGGTATGTTTGGGATATTTTGTGCCTAGCAGGTTGCTGCAACTGTATTGTTATTGTAATGTTGGTGGTGGTGTTGTAACAAGATGGCTGATGGGTAATAAAGATAGTGTTTGTGATGATTTTCAATCCGGTGTTTTTCGTGTTACTTTGTGCAATCCATCAAACATTATAAACAGTATAGGTCCTATGTTACTTAGAATATATGTATTATTGCCCGTTCACAAACTTGAAAATTTAAACTTTAAAATACATATGCTCATAATTATGTTATCCTGTATTCACACAACCAACAACTTTTGCAGAATAGCAATTATTTACATATTCCCTTACGCAGGTGAAAATTTCCTTACATTACCCCAACTTTTCCCTGTGGGTTGACATCCCGAAGAGCACAAAACTGCATATAATAAAAACATTTTTAACTTTCACAAGAAAAATTCAATTGTTTGTACTTGGATGATGCATTAATAAAGTAATGCTGTCAACAGCAAGGTAATCTTTTGTATAGCGGAGTTATACATAATGAGAAGAAAAGTAGATCATAAGCAGTTCGAAAGTGATCAATTAACCTTGAACCACTTATAACAAGTAGCGTTATTACTCAAATGGTTCATAGTTATTATCTTTCGATTTTCTGTGTGTGACCATGGAATGCAAAACACAAATTTATTTAGCAAGTGATATGCTGGCTCCAGTAATAATAAAAAAGAAGCTGCTAAAAATTCTCTCATTCAAAGGAAATATAATTAAATTAAAATGTACAGTCCTGTGAATCTGTAGACCAAATGGGATAAAGTTTTACAGTTAAACATTTTTAACATGTTACATTTGGATGGTAATAAAGACAATGTGTGTAAATAGTGAAGAACCAGACAACTAGACATTACTTCCAAGAATCATGTGTAGTGACGTAGATCACTATATTGAATACCTGCGATAAGTATTTCTATTGTCAAATAATGCAGATTTTCCTTATCTCAGAATTGCAGGTAAGATAGTGGATACCATGTGGGTTCAACAAACTGATGCAATAGCTCACACAGCTGCGAAGTATGGCTTGCACGAACAGACTTTTATAAATTGTCTGATTTCCCACTTTGGCATTGTGACTTAGTTATCCTGCTCCCCAGATTTGACAGCTCTGGATAACCTCTTATGTGACTCTATAATCTATAGTAAGATTAAACTACATATGTGCAGTAGCACAATGCTCAGGCCGTAGAAACCATCATCTTGCATCCATCAAAATGCCACAGTGATCACACAATGTGGTTGAAAATAAATTTTAGACTACCATCTCAACTTGGATCATCAGCCTTGTGATGCGAGGAGGTTAATGTGTGTTGTAGGTGTGGCCTTGGGAGCAGGGATCCTGTTTGGCCTGATCACGATGCTGGTGCAGTATGTGGGGCTGTTTATGACGGGCTTTCACACTGGCCTGTTCCTCGCAGTCATCTCCCTCGGAATAGCCGAGACTTTCTACTGGCAGCCGTCCTCGGTGTGGATGACCGCTGGAGTCCTCCTGGGGGGAGGTCTGCTGTTTGCCATACTCAACCTTTACTGGCAGAAAGGTAGTGCCTCACTCACAATGCACAACCACAGGCATTGCCTTCTTAATTTAATACGTATGCTGTAAGGCAGAAGTTCAAAGTAAAATGCCTTGAGAATGGCTCCTCCAAATAAAATGCAGGTTATCTTCCTCTGGTACAATAGGAAGTCTTATTAGATTTGTTAAAAATGCACAACTTATGTAATATACAGTCCTATGCATGCCCAGAAAACCCCATTGTCATATCTGTAACGACTGTTTACTAATCACTGAAGAACAGTGCAAATAGTATGTGTGATAAGTAGTTCAGGGAGCTGTACCTGTAAAACAACTTTTAGATAGTCGTGATTTTATCTTGGTCTCGAGAAGGTTAGTTCAAATTTTTAGACCCATAGCATACCATAGCTAGTTGGAACTGAATTTGTTTGTTTAAACACTGTGTTGAGATTTTTGCCTCATTTGTAATTATGTACCTAATTATTAACTAAATGTAAAAGGAACTAATTTGAATTAGATTTACAGATCATTGGAATTTTTCTTTAAATGCAACGCTAATTTGGGACATCCCTGACCGCACTTAAAAATACCACAGCATATACACATAACACATTTCTGTAAAACAATTAGCATAAAGCATTTATGTTTTTTCTTCTAAAATATTAAGCTTCACTTGTATAGAGTACACCAGGGAACGTAACCTTCGCAGAAGTCAGTAATCTTTGTGTTATATGTTAACCTTATTTTAGTTTTAGTAGAAATCTGATAAATTTTTTTCATCTTGTCGATAGCAATAACATTTCATTTTCACATTTAAACTTTTGTTTTAAAATTATATTACAGTATTAGCTGATTAAACCACAGATCTTAAAAGAACTGTATTAAAGAGTTTGAATAAATTTTAAAAAAGAAATTAACCTTTCCATTTGGCAAGTCAAACTTATATCAATATAAAAAAACATTGTGAATTGGAAATTTGAAAATGTGTTGCTTTTGTGATGGAGCTGCCATCTAATTCTTAACTTTAATTGTAGTTTTAGGTTAAGACTGATGTTTGTTAGTATTTAGTACATACATAGTTTTGCATTCTCAGCATTCTAGAGATGCACTCACTGTAGTGCATTATGTCTGTTGGCAGGGCTGACTGTGATTGGCACAAGTGTGTATGGAGGAGCCATCATGGCTGGAGCGCTGGACTACTTTGTGGAGAAGTTCTTGATGGTGAAGTGGGTGTGGGACAGAGTGGCTCTGCACAACAGCAACGTGCCGTGCTGGTTCAGCTGGCTCATCCTCTCCGTCTGGCCATTCATGATCTTTGTCGGCATGATCACCCAGTGGGCCATCACTGGCAGGGGCATCTACCACCAGGAGTGTGAGTAGACGTACCTGCATTTCATTACCTAGATAGCTGGAAAACAAGCATCTCAGTGACCAAACTAAGTATAGTATAGTATAAACACGGTAATGTGAGCACTTTTTAAGGCCCCGTTAAATATTTCCTTTTAGCCAATTTCTATATTTCTGCCACTTTTTAATATGAACATTGCCATGTGACAGGTAAACATAGTGTATACATCCCACCACTCCCAAAAGTTAACGTCTGAAGCTGCCATAAAATATTTTATTAGTAGTTAGTGCCTTTTGGAAGGGCCTTAAAAAGTGCTCACTTTACCGTGAATAGCTTATATCTTGACATGCTCCTGTTCAAGACAGAGGAAGCATCAGAGGGTATTAAGTGGGGATTGAAGGACTCTGATTGCTGCTGCTTTCCATGGCAACCTGTTATCTGTGCACTCTGAACTCTCTCAAGTAGGGATCAGTCACTAACCTGAAGGCAGCAACACTGACAGAGGAAGGATGAGCTGCTATCTGACACGAGCAAATTTCAAGATGAGGTAGAGCCATTACCACAAAGGGAGCAAGACTCTGGAATGGTTTAGGAGAGGTGATAGCTGAAATAAAAAGGCTGACCAGATTATGCTTTCCACTTTATTTCCCTAACTAAAGATGGTTGGAACCACTGCTGACTATAATACAATGCGAAAATTCAAATAGGTGGTTTGCGGCACAAAATTTTCACGTCTGCTCAATATCACTTTTGCAACATTATAGATCAGACAGTTGCACAGTAAATAAAATGTACATGTGACACATTTGTAAGTATTTACAACAGTAAACATTATTAAATGAAATAAGAATTGTTATTTTGCATTGTAATAATTCTGTCATCTATTGGTGTCCCTGGTCGTAACACATTCTGGTATTGCCCAAGTGACGCAGAGTATGTGCATTTTGTGTGCAGGAAAAGGTGCCATGTTAGTTCCATCTTCACCTGTTTACGCTATTTACAATTTTGTATATTAGGTAAAGAAGACTAGCATTGACGTGACAACCTGCTGCTGCTCTGGACCAATCAAGGCTACCAGACAGCATCTCAGGTTACTTTGTAGTGGGCAGTGTGTGGCCAGAATGCATGCTTGTTGTCAAGCTTGAGAATTTGACTTCTCTCTCAGTAATTACTGTCTTACTTTTAACTGTAAATAAGGTTTAATCAGTATACAAACAACTCTTAAAATATATCTTTCCAGGCAGTCAGCTAGAATGCATATAAAGGCTGTGCTACAATCAAAATAACCATAACAATTGCCATGGTAAATCTGGAACTTTTCACTGGTTGACTGATAGGTTTTCACTTCCATATTGAAACTTTTTACAATCAGTTATTTAAATATTCACTTGAAGCTGGCAAACTTCTTCAATATTTCAAACCTTTTTTTTTATATGTAAATGTTGTAATGGATACAAAAGTGTTTTAGCTGTTGCAGTTTTTATTTTCATGAACCATGTGCAGAGGAACAAATACGATGCTTCTGGTCGTTTTCTCAGGGATCTCGTGATTATCCTGTCCAGTACATTCTGGATCTGCTCCATTTTCACGTTTCATTATCACTAGCTCTCAAGATCTTGTTATTAAGTGTGTTCAAACTTATCCACTACATGCTTGTTTATAAATACGTAATATTTTCGTACTAACAGCTAAGGTGGTTCTAATACCAGCACTGTTTTGTTCCTTAGCTTTGTATAAATATAGTATAAAACAAGCATTTTTATTTTGTTCATATCCATTGTTTTCACAAAGCAATATTAACATCAGTAGGCTTCAGAAATTCATGCATACTTGTTTTTTTAAACAATTGTTTTCAGAAATTTGTTTGTGCTTTGTTGCAGTAGTACCGTCCAAGAAGTCTCGCACCATTAACTTGCAGAGAGTACGCACTCGTGAACAGAGGGCAGAGCTCCGCCAGAAAAAGTATCGGTACCTTTACCAAGTGCGGACAGCACATGGCGATGTGATCAGTCAGGTACGCATTCATAATCTGAGGTAGTTTTACAGTTAAATTACAGTATTTATTTTGCACAAGAAACAAGATAACATAAGTTTATTGTAGAGCTGGGCGAGATAGATAATTTGGGTTTGGGAAAATTTTGAGCGGGAACAATCATTTTCCACGGGAAATGGGACGGGATCAGGAACTTGTTAGTACACTAGAAAATTAACAAAATGTACAAATAAACACTTCAGATTAATGTACTACCAAAATGTGTTTTCAATATTTTAGAGCAAGCCTTGCATTTTGCCAACACACTGTCTGGTATTTTTTTTCGTAAAAATGTCATATAGGCGCTTTGAATTTCTCACCACTATTTTTTAATCCATATTATTTGTAACAAACTGTAGCGTGAGTACATAATACAAAAACGTATAAATATTGTTTTGTACCAAATTAACGTGCCACAGGTAGAGGTTACTATATTACAAAGTACACAATATTACAACTTTAATTCAAAACTACAAGAATGAAAATTTAATTGGGTTACATAATGCAGTGACACGTATGGGTGATTAGCAAAATAATAAAATTATCAGTACTGTTCCTAGCAACGACTATCGTTGGATGGCATTCTACGTTATGTGATGTTCTGGCCAATAACGTACCACCTCAGATACAAATGTGTTGCGTTCGGCAACTGTTCTGCCATGTAACCTAACAAGAAGCATATGACCGTAAAAATTGCACAATCTTTCCAATTTTTATGAGCTTGTGTGGAAATGCAATTGCATTCACACCAATTTAAATGATATTTTGCATGCATGCATTTGATAGGCCTTTCGGCCCACGACAGAATTATTTGGTAGCTTTTATAAGAAGTTCTTAAAATTAAAGTTACGAGTGTGTGAAAAATAAGACAGATTTCATAACCATCTCTATTCTTAAACAATACAGGCTTAAAATTCCAAATGTACTTCCATAATGCTTGTGAGCAGTGTGCATTAATTCAGTTGCTAAAATATGTGTCTAGAAAAGTATTTATTCGCGCACAACTGAACGCCATTATACCAATAAAAAACTACTTTTGTTAAAAAATATATAGGGCCTACTTCACGTTTCTATAACAAGTTTTTTTCTTATAATACGATGGACGGCAGAAAAATACCATTCGCGAAACAGAAATACCATTTATTATGTGGACCCTGTTCCCAAGGGTGGGGTAGATTGGGGTGGAGCCCTTTCCCTAGGGTGTGAGGTTGATGGGTGCACCCTTTGCCTAAAGTGGGTGGATTGATGTCATTCTCTATTCCCATGGTTTTCTCTAGGGTGGGTGGATTGGGGTGCATCCCTTTCTCACCCTGTTTCCAAGTGTTGGTGACTAACAGCAGCGCACCCTTCTTGCCCTAAGGTGGGTGAATTAGAGGACACCCTCCTATCCCTAGGGTGGGTGAATTGGAGGGCACCCTCCTTTCCCTAGGATGAGTATGACACCTGTTTCCTTAGGGTGGGTGAATTGGGCACCCCTTTCCTTAGGATGGGGAGGGGCACTCTTTTCCCTTGGGTGTTGACCCTTTCTCTATTGTATGTGGATTGGGGGTTTCACCCGTTCCCTAAAGTGGTTGGTTGGGGGTGCATCTGTTTGCCTAGAGTGGGTGAATTGGGCACCCCTTATCCTATGGTGGATGGGGATGCACCCTTTTCAATATAGTGGGTAGTTTGGCAGGTACTCTTTTTTCCTAGTGTAGGTGGATGAGGACTTGTGCACCACTTTCCATAGGCTTGGGGGGGGGGGGGGGCAGAGAGGGAGGGGGGGGGAGCAAACTCCTTTCGTTAGTGTGAGCACACCCCCTTTCTCCAGAGTGGATGGATGGCAGGTGTGGCCTTTTACCCAGGGTGGATGAAAGGCACAGGTATTTATAGGATGGTGGGCACACCCTTTTACCACTACTTTCCCTAGATAGGGAGGGAAGGATGGTGGACGCACTGCTTTCCCCAGTGTGGGTGGGCTGTTCTGTATTTTCCCCAGGCTGGGTGCAGGGTTGATTGTGGGGAGGGGGGGGGACCACTTTCTGTAGGGTATGTGGAAGGGGATGGCACTTTTTTTTTTACCATTCTTTTCCCTAGGGTGGGTGCATTGGGGTGCACCCTTTCCCATGGCCTAGGATTGGTGGATGCGGGTCACACCCCTCTTTCGCTAGGGTGGGTGGGAATGTTAGGGGGTGCACCCCTTTACCTAGAATGGGTGAATTGGTGTGATACCCTTTTCCCCCATCGCTTTACAGAGGGTAGTTGGATTCGGTTGCACACCTTTCCCGAGGGCACCCCTTTCTCTATGATGGGTGGATGGAAGGTGCACCTCTTTCCCTATGGTAAGTGGTGATGAGGGGGTCCTTTCCCAACTCTTTCCCTTTCATATGGGAGCCACGGTGGCTGAGTGGTTAGACTGTTCGCCTCCTACTAAGGCGACACTGGTTCACTCCAGATTTTCGCAAGTGGGAATTGTGCTAAGCGATACTGCTGGTCGGAGGGTTTTCTCGGTTCCCCACCCTTTCATTCGGGTGCTGCTCCATTTCACCCTCATCAGCTCCCGAGAACACTGACACCCAAATCTCTTCACTCCCTTTCCCTCATATGGGCGATTTTGGGGGTGGGGGGGGGGTGGTGCTCTTTTCCAATGGTGGGTGGATGGGTGCATACCCAATTTCTTGACGTATGTGCACTCCTAGCCCTGGATGGGAGTGCACCTCTTTTCCTAGGGTAGGTGGATAGGGGCCATCTGTTTCCCCGGTGTGGAGGAATGGGGTGAACACCCTATTTTTGTAGGTAGGGGGAAAACCCCCTTCCCCAAGGGTGTTTGTGGATTGGGGGTACCTCTTTTGCTAGTGTGTATGGATGGAAGACACCCCCTTATCCCTAGGGTGGGTGAATGAAAGCACCCCTATCCCTAGGGTGGGTGCACGAGAGCACCTCCTATCCCTAGGGTGGGGGGAAGATAGAGGGCACCCTTACTTAGGGGAAGTGAGGTGCCCCCATCATCCAAATCTCGCCCAAAGCTCTTAAAGAGCTGTGCACGACCATTGCAGGTTTACCTCCATTTACCCAAATACATATTACGTACGGAACTGTGAAATTTTTGTCTACACAATGAGTACCCATGTCCGTTATAAACACCTAAATCATGAAACTGTCGTCTACACAAGGTTTGATAGTAATTCACTTTTAAAAATAGTCATACTTGATTTAAAAAAAAAAAACCTTTTTTTATACGTTGATAAAAACCCCCCCCCCCTCCCCCCCCCCCCCCCCTCTCTGTCAAAGATATTGTGCATGCTCACATCACTTTACTCAAAATGGCTGCTGCGTACTTGCAATACTAGGGCCCGGAACAATGTGTGTCAGTTTCACTGATGCATTTGTTTGAAAGATTCTTGCAAAAGAGGTGAATAATTATGCGAAATATTATGACATACACCATTGCATCAATAGCGGGTGTCCAAAATGTTGTGCGTAATCATTGACTGGTGCAGGAGTACAGTCATGCACATATTTCTATTCCTGGCTGTATGATCACATGTAAAGCCAAGGCCATTATTGAAAAGAAACTTTGCCATTTTTGCGCACGTAATATGACTTTGGTGAGAGTGTTTTGCATTTGACATTGATATCACAATGGAAAGGAAATGAATATTATCGCAGATACAGTTGTTGTATAAATAAATGACATTAAATAGGTAAACAAGCTTCATACCCACTTTTTTCTGTAATTGGCCATTTTTTTTTATTCCAAGGATTTTACAGCATTTGACCCAATGATTTCAGTATTTCACAGGATATTTACATACAAGAAACAGGATTTCAGCTTCAGGGTTGGTGGCAGCCCTGGTGTAGGGATTATCCCTTTCTTAATGGTGGTTTGGGGGTGCGGGGGTAACATTACATTTCCTAGCATGGGATGAATGAGGAGGCGCACCCTTTTCCTTAGGGGGGTGGATGGATGGGTGGATGGATGGTGGATGGATGGATGGATGGATGGGGGTTACCTCTCTTTTTTCCGAACAGTGGGTGTATGGAGTGCACTCCCCTCTTTCCCTAAAGTGTCTTGATAGGGGGCACTACTTTTTGCCTACGATGGATTGTGGGCGGGGGGGGGGGGGACTTCCCTTTCGTTAAATTGGTAGGAGGGCACCTCTTTCTCACACCATTCCTGCAGGTGGGTCGATGGGGGTGCAATCCTTTTCCCGTGCATTTTTTTAGTGTGGGTAGATTAAGGGGCATCACTTCCCCTAGTGTGGGTCGAGGGCACATCTTTCCCACTCCTTTCCTTATAGGGAGTGCACCCCTAGTCCTAGGGTGGATCGATAAGGGTACTCATTTCCCCTAGGGTTTGTGGGTGGATGGAGAGCACCCCTTTCTCTAGGGTGGGTGGACTTATTATAGGTTAGTTGGAGTAGTGACCACCCGTTTCCCTAGGGAGGGCGAATTAGGTGGTTCGCCTTTTCCTAGTGTGAGTGGATACAATGAGGGGGAGCCCCTCATTCCCTAGGTTGGGTGAATGGGTGACACTCCCCATCTGTAGGGTGGGTGGTTGTGAGGTGCACTCCTTTCCTTGATGTGATGGATGGAGGCACACCCCTATTTTGAGTATGGATGCACACTTTTCCCTAGGGTGGGAGGATGAGGGGGCATGCCTTTCCCTAGGGAGGGTGGGTGGATAAGGTGTGGCACACTCTTTTCCATAGTGTGAGGTAATGAGGGGGATGGATGTGGAGTCACCCCAGGGAAAGAGGTCACCCCATCCATCTTTCTGAATGGTGTGGGTGACCCTTCCCACCTTTCCGTAGGTTAGGGTGGGTAAAGGAGGATGCACACCTTTTGCTAGTTCCCTTTCAGGCGTGGATTGGAGGGTGCAGCTGGATAACTTCTTAGGAAATGGGTGTGAACCAATCCGCAGACCCCGGGGAAATTGGAGGGAAAGGGATCTCAAGGGCCTCTAGCCCCCCCCCCTCCCTCTCTTTATACACCCACCTTAGGCTGTTGAATGTTGGGTGGCTCTTAAGGGTTTGAGAGCCGACCACCCTAGACAATGGAGGGAAGGAGAGCTCTATACGGCTTGTGCCACCCTTATTCATCCACCCTTGAAATATGGAGAAGGGGTGGCAAGGGCTGGGGGGGGGGGGGGGGAGTGAAGTTGATATTTAAAAAAATTTAAACCCCCGTTTTTCACTGCAGGTTATGATTGAATGTAAGTATGTATGAAAGTTTTTTTTTTTACAAACTGTTTGTGAGATTCTTTGTAGATGGCTCTGTCATTGAGGCAAAGTAGATTAACCTATGCTACATCAATTGGGAACCACCACATTTCATTCCAAAAGGAATCTGCTGTACAAACTACTGTGTTTGTGACTTAAACATGTGACAGGCATTGAGATGTAGTTATGTTCTACATTTTTTGCAAAGGGAACCCACATGTTGGAAGAAACATTATCTACACAATTTTGATTCGTGCAGATGTAAACATTGTGTGCAAAGGTCCCACTTGACTCTCATCAATGAAGAGCTTGTGGTGAGTACCCTTGCGTGTCACCAGAAGGATCATTGCAATTGCAAATCACCATTATTCATTACAGATTCATTTACCATAGTGTAAAATTGGAACAAAACGTGTACATGCCGAGTTCTGCCACATGCAACCATGCAGTTGGCACTAACGGACGTACTATTCCCAATAAGATAATGGGCATCCCTAAAAGTTTAATGGCGGCGAGATGTATTAACACCGATTTGTCCATATGGTAAAGATTTTGTTAACACGAAACATTATCCAGGTAATTGTAGTTTAATTCCATTTCGCTTCTGATATTTTACAAATATACCATTTCCAATTTAAATTTTTGAGGCTACAATTTGCATTGCACATGTCTACCTCATTTCCTCCCGAAATACAGTATTGAGTGAAATTCTGAAGAGTCCGTACAAAAATACTACATATGTACAAACATACAAATAATATATACGTACAAACAATACATGGCATCAGCAGAACACTAATCAATAAAACAAAATATAGTTACCTGACTGTAGAAGTGGTCACTGGTCCACATGTAGAAACAGAATGTTACTGTAGTACGGTACTGCACTATGTGTAATTTTTACAGAGCTATGTGCAAGCCCTGCAGAGGAAGGTGTGTGGGCCAGGGGAGACCAACACGCTGCAGTCCGACTCGACGCACCTCACCATACTGCCTGCCGACCAGACGCAGCTTGCCGCACTGACAGAGTCGGAGGATGAAAGCCGCGAGATCTCGGGCGACATCATCCAGTTGGACCGACGGCAGGGCAGCAGCCGTGAGTCGGTCAACTTCAACCTTGGTCGTCCTCCATACCGATAGTAACTGACCTTTCTGTGTGCACCCTGGTCAGGGCTACGGCTTCATGCACGCTGTTTTATTCTACATAAACTTTGTCCGTTACTTAGGGCCATACACTAGTGTTATTTTCTTGTTGTGTGGCACTGTTCGCCTATTGACAGCATCCACGTAACTCAGAGATTGTTACCACAATTGGGAATGCATAACTTTGCTGCATCACAATGAAAAGTAGAACACAAGACTATGGTATGAGAGTTTCAAGACATTAAATTAATGAAGACTGAAGAATTCCCTGAAGATGATGATGTGCTGCATTTGTGTTGTGAGAGAAGAGTGGAATATTAAAGTTGTTTTAACAACCAGTTGTGTAATGCAGTGGAATAAATTTAAGGACTGATGCCCGAAGGCACATAAAAAAAAATTACTCTGCTATTTAGACACCAAAGATATTACGAGAATTATAAATGAACCATCTTACTGTTGGAAGCAGCTAGATAATTTCTTAGGAAATGGCATTGTAAGCAGGTTTAGCTAAATTGCTTATTTTTTTCTGGTTGCAATTTTACACCAACTTAAGGAATTGGTCGTTCAGTGGCATTAAAATGTCACTGATTAAAAGTTATTCGACAGCCTGATTATTTAAGCATCATAAGAAAGGCACTAAAAATATTACTGTTGAACTGAGAAGTGTAAGTAGTAAATGCAAAGCTAACAGATTTTTGTTGTAGATGACTCAATATCTTAAACATATTAAAGATGTAGTTCTGGCTATAACATGACTTGGAGACATATTGAATATTCATATTTGGAAACTGTATTGAGTTCATACTAATATTAGTTAAATACTGGTGTAGCAAATCACTGTATACAGATCTAGTTCCATTCAGCCATCTCTTGTAAAAGTTGATTACTTTTATAAGTACAAAACTGCTAAATAAATTTAAACTTGTCACTTCTGGTAAGAAAGATGAAAGGTTTTTAAAGTGTTGAATCATTCTCTACAATCTCTTGTAAATAATCATAATTTTGTGTTTGAGTTCAGGATTTTCTATGTAATTGCTGCAGTTACTAGGAAAAACCCATTTGTCATAAGATTACATAATTAGGAAGAGGTATTGTTTGAGTTGGGTTTACGTTAGGGAAAAAGTGTAGTATAGGCCATTCACGATAAAGTGAGCACTTTTGAAGTCCTAGTTACTTTTTCCTTTCAATCAATTTATATCCTTCCACCACTTGTTAATGTAAACCCTGTCGTGTGAGTAATAAAAACAGTGTATACATTCATCATACCCAAAACAGAAAGTCCAAGGCCATAATGAAATGTATTTGTTGGTTATTATATCTGATGAAACAGCTTCAAAATGTTCTCACTTACCGTGAACGGCCTCTAATATGTTGGCATGTAGAAATGGTTTTTTTTCTGTGCATTTACTGCAACATCACAAAAATTTTTGAAAATACTATGTTCTGGCAGTATCACAGCTTCAAATTGTAAGTGTGTTTGATACTGAAATACTAGTTGTAAGTACATCTTTCAACAGTGTAAACATGTGCTACAAATGGCAGATTAAATTAACTAAAAATGTTTATTTAACCATTGGATGTATTTATAACAATTTTTGACCATAGAGTACTTAAGTTTATTACAAAGTTGAATAACTTGGGTGGGTATAAAAAATTAAATACTGTATATCCTTTACCACAGCTGGTGGATGTCTACCAATGGCCAGCACTGTACTTATTAGTCAATTAGTCATTGCTGTACCTCAAACAGCGCAATGAACCCTAATAAAGTAACTTTAATTCATCTCGCAATTGCTTCGACATACTATGATTCATCTACATTATGGTGCTCACATCACATTAAAAATTCAAAACTAACAAGGTTAAATGAAAGCAACATGTATAACTGAAAATGAAGCATGTTTAACATTAATGAAATTACAAGGCCACTTGCAAGAAAAAGAGGATATTCCACACTATTCAACAGAGAACTTGCACAAATATAAAGATCCAGTAATTTAATTACAAATTAGGAAACATACCATGCTATATGCCACACGATTTTGAAGTCTCTCGGAAATACCGCTCCGACAGTGATGATATGCACCACAAGGTTATAAAAACAACTAGTAGGTTTGTCAATTAAAACCAAAGAAGTTTAACTGGAGGTGGCTAACACTGTCATCATGCTGGCAGCATCGAACATAGCTGTGCACTGTTAGGGGTATCTAGCAGCAGCAACAGCCAGAGGAAAGGAGTGCTTCACACAAAGCTTCTCTTTACATCACGAGTCACATGCACAACTTATTTTACCACCTGTGCTGATGTAATTCTTGTATTTTACTTTAAGTGCATTCAGCATTGCTAAAATTATATTGAATAGGACAAATTGTGCTTATACAACAACCTAAACAGTTTTGTTCACCCTTTACTAATAAATGGAAAAAATTAACTGTAGTGATAGGCAGATGCCTGCATTTTACAGGTTAGTGTTACTATAATTTTTTGAAATGTGTATTCATCAACTAACAACTTTTGTGTTTCAATAGTTGCTGATTGCATAGTTTTTACTATACGGATCAATGTAAAAATGATGCAACACATTGGACAAATTTTTTGAGTGTCTGGGAGACATTGTTATTGTTTAATATTCACCACTTTGCAAGTTATTTCCCTTCTTTATAGGTATCACAAATTACACTTTCTTACACTGTTATGCACTTAATTCCAATAACTTTAAAATGCCACTTGTCATGTTGTTGTTGTTGTTTGTTTTTTTTTTTTTTTTTTTTTTTTTTTTTTTTTACAACACCAAAAGCAGCACTGGGTGATGGTCTTTCTCGCTTGTTTGTTTTGGTGAAATTATCACAGCAATGTAAGATGAGGGTTGTAAATATTCCCATTGAACTATTGGAAATTTCATATCAGCAATAATAGTGTAAGTTATTCCAGTCACACTGCTAATTTTACTAATGAAGTATCACAAATAAAATAAAGGTTACTCATAAGCTGTATTTTTAATGAATCAATTCATGAAAAACAGAACACAAATATTGTGGAACATACTTTACTAAAAATGACTAATCAGATGAGACACTTAATATATATGTTTATTTTTGCTACATCTACCTTGCATTTTGTCTGTTGCAATAAACGCAACCACTTGAGAATGAAGGCAATCATAGAAAATTTCTATTAACTCAACACGTGGAACGAAATGAAGTTAATAATTGATGATGTACCGTAAAAAGGTTTAAGATTATTGTGGAAGAATATGTGGTATTGATGAATCAGAGAGAATCATCCCTAACGTTAACAGATTTTTACAGAAGGTTTATTTTTCAGATTGTGGCCTACCAATTAATGGTAGTGACATCTCCTATACTTTATTGCTGTGTGCTAACAAACATATTTTTCAAAAAGATTTGATCGCCATTTCTTTCATCTTTACCTACAAGTTTTTCATTATTATTATTTTTTACATTTCTTGAGAATGTTGTAAAGTTGCTACTGTCGCAAAATCTGTGGGGTTACTGTATCAGTTTAAAACATTGTATTATATCTATATGCAATGTACAGGAAGAATTTTACCTACATATCAAAACTTGTAAGAGGTGGTGTTGGGTGGCCCTATTTGGTAGCGGCAGTATATAAAACAGAAACAATACGCACAAGGTAAATGGGCTCCACATGTAGTTGTTTAGATCAAATACACATGTGTATATAGAACAACTTTTTGTTGATGGACCTGCTGGTGGATGTCTGGCTAGAATAGCTCTATACATTACAAGGTGCTGATGTGGGGATGTTCTCAGCAGAAAACCAAGTTACTCCTGCATAATGGAGTAACCTGAACTCCCACATCCAGTGCTGTGGTGAACAATTCCACAAACATACTTTTGGCAGATTGGTGGAAACCTCAACGAAATTGAAACATTATCTTGCAAACCAGTTAACTGATTTAAAAAGATTGACAGCTTGTGGGGGGCACACTGCTACATTGGGTACTTTGTGCTACCTGTGGTGTTTTGGTCAGATACGATGCTTAGCTATTCTATGAAAAACATGCTTCACTGATGCACACACTTAACTCTCATTTATTATGTTGGCCTGCATATAGGTGCTATTGTAAAATTTATGATGCCTCGACGCTACTGTTGTGATAGGTTTATTACATTTGAATAAAAAATTTGCTCATCTTTGTACAGTAAGTTGTGGTTTGACTACAAGTAAGGGTTTTGTAATGCTTGTAAAATATTTCTTCTGCTGTACATGCATTCAGCTATTATTGCATTAGATACTTGCAATTGTAGGTCCTACGTAACTGTCACTACATGAAACATTTGTGCCAAATGTATGTATAAAATGTTTGGAATGAATACACACATTAATTTTTTACAATGAGTAAAAAAAGCTATGTACCAATATTATTTTACTAGACTGCATTATAATAATATCTCGTATGTGATCAGAATAATACATTACTTACAGCACAGGTAAAGTAATAATTTCTGGTTCATGTGAGATACCAGTTTTGATTAACATATCCTCGATAAAAACATATGCAAAACACAGCACAAAAAAATGTGGCTGAAAAGTTTTGTTTGTTTTGACTAAAATAATAATTCTTTTACTGAAATCTAATACTATTGGTGATTATTATATATAATTTTACTTGATATCAATTACATCATCAACAAGATGACATTATTTATTCAAAGATCATTTGACTCCTTAGTACATTTCCTTCCACAGAGATGAGGTCAAATTCCAGCAGTTTACAGGGATTACAGAATTATACACTTGCATACTTTTTATTTGGAGCCATTTTCTGCGAAAGCAGAGTGATGGAATGTTACTATCGCAAACTCACTGAAGCAACTAGATTATAACTGCAATATGTGCTGAGTGGATGTACTAATTCCACATCATGGAATATTGGAACAAATTCTTTTAACAAAGGAACTCGAGAAAATTTGTTACACATATGCATGCACATACGCAAACAAAAATACCTTCATTACTACCATTACAGTAACACTAGTATAACTGTAATGCCAACCTATCGTGAATTTTCAACACAAAATTATAGTAAGTTAGTCACTTGGCTAACATTAATCTCACAAATAAATACAAGGCCAGTGTAGTCACAAATTTTTTACAATTAATTTGTAGGCTAAATTGAAAAATTAATGATGATCCTTCAAATTTATGAAGCTGCACTGTTTACTTCAGTGCCATTAAAACATGGACAGCTGTGTATTTCAAGTTGGGTACTTCCATTGTTTATATATATATTATAGATTACATATATATAATTAAATATTATATATAATATATACATACATAAAGTTTTTTCCGCAGAATACCTGTAATTTACAAAAAGTTATGTTTCCATTTTATTTTTGAGCTCACAAACTATTGACTCTGCCAATTGTAGTACAGTTTGTTAAATATAACATCACTGTTACATAAAAGTTTTTATATAATATACTACAGAACCTTTCAGCATGGACTGTAGTTGTGTTAAATGCCAAAGATTCTGAATTAGATTGTAAACGAATTGGATTGTGAAATTTGTGACCGAATACAATGCATACCCTCATCATTGTGTGCAGGTGAAGCTGATACTTTTAACTATGTATACAGATATACATATGTATGTAGTGGTTTACATAAGCACAAAAGATTTGCAGAAGAATGCAGGAGTTTTATGTAGAAACTAAACACTGCATGTACTTGTTTAGTGTTGCTGCATTTGCGTGCACTGCAGGGCAACTACTAGCTACCCTTAGTGTGCCAATACCATTTGCGTATTGAGTAAACTTCTGTGTTACAATTGTTAATCCACTACATTTCATGGTCGCACTTAAACTGTGGCCAGTACATAGATTTAAAACATTCTATTGTCTTTGTATTCATATGTAAATAAATATTTATTGAACTGTATAAATACATTACACACAAACATATTGGGGGGAACAAAAGTTTATATGAAAAAGTTGTTGGCTATATTTATTAGCAAGAAAGTTTAAATTTTTCAATTGTTTTCACAGTTATCAAAAAAGTGCTATTTTTATGTGATGTCATCCGTAAGTGTACATTTATCACTGTATCAGTGTTTGTTGGAAATACATTTAGCTTTTGAACTAACCTGGTTGTCAGAATGTCATATTACAACAGATATATCATCTGGACATAGGAAGACAATAATCATTTATATGATGCTGTAATCTACAAAAATAGTTCATTCTTTGTGTTCATGTTATGAAACTGTTTGGAACGAAAAAAAGAAAAAACAGAATAAAAAATCAATATTGGAATAATTATTTGAACATTCATAGAAACAATTTTTGAACTACATACTGATATTTTCCAATTAGTATCCTGGTTCTGCAGAAATGGAGTATTTTGCATATTGCAATTTGACTCTGTTACTTCTACAACACTCCTAAGTAATAAGCATTACATAATTGTCTTGCAGCTTACCGAACGCTGAAAACTAAATTATGGGACACAATAGGGTGACGCATGCCCGGTTACTGACTGTTTGGCACGATCGTCGTGGTTTTATTGCGCTAGACCAAGTGCACGTTTTAACAACATTTACGACTAGAGATTTTGCTGGGCCGTGTTGGTTTACGAGTTGTATTGAAGTCTTGGGTTGATACCTTATTCCCTGTCGAGGATCGTCGTATCAGTAGCTGATGGGAGGTGTTAGTTTTACCTGACTTACTCTTTAAGATCTTCGGCCGGTTGGTGAAGTTGGGTTGGCGGCTGAGCGAACCTGGTGCTGCATTCATTTTCGGGTAGGTTGTACTGTGCCGGCTCACACAGTACTGTAAGTTCCAGGTCACTGACTCTTGGTTCCAAAACCTGGCGTGGGCGGTTCTGTACCTGGTTTCTGTCCCATACACTACACCCCTCAGAACAGGATTAGTCTAGGCTTGTAGGGACATGCTGTGGAAAATAGCCTTAGTTAGGCAGCGCGGTCCCGTTCCGCCCATCTTTCCTTTGTAGGAGGGACTAGGGTAAACCACTGCTTGGCAGCAAGATGAGCTATCTTTTGCTCCCTACACCGTCGGCCGTGCCTTATCTTGTAAGGCACAGAGCATGGTTCGCCACTGAACGATACACGTCCTGCACCACGGATGAGAAACTATTTCCCATAATAGTGTATATCCAGTAGCCGCTTGGTAGCACGAGCTCGGTGCCTCAGAAGGTACCCCACCTTAGCAGACAGACCAGAGACGTTGAGCCATGTGGGCCACCACTGCTTCTACTGGATGTGATATTCAGCCAAGACCAGGCCACAACACCCAAGCAAATACCCCCTCCAGCACCTAGGTGCTCTGGTAGGGGATATAACCTAGGCTTGCTGTCTCTTCTTGGTTGGAAGTATTCCTAGTGGTTGTGGCTCCTCTGTTTTATCCATCCAGCACCTAGGTGCTTGGGTGAGGAAGGAACAGGCGGCCGTCTAATTACAAGACTGGAAGATTCCAGAAGGGGGTCCTCAGTCAAAGCTAGTTCGGATTTAAACGTACCCAGTTTCTGTCGGCAGTGCACATTGTGAATTGTTCCTAACTGGTGAAGTAGATATTGCTCTAGAAATAAAACTTGTGGCTAGAGAACAAAGCTGTATTCATTGAGGACTGAATAAACACAGTGACCCGTGCTATCTCCTACCAAGCAGATGGTGTACTGAAAGTAACCTACTGTAGCCAGGTGTAGGTGACCTGGTCCTAGGCTAGAGGGATAGTTGAACTAGAAAACTGAATAAATTAATACTGAACTACAACTGTCTAAAAATGGGTGTCTGGAAGAGACAAATAGAAGTTAAAGTTCCTTTGCTGTAGTAGCAAGGTGTATTCGTGTTCACTGCTGTTACAGTCGAAGCTTCTGGTAGCTGATTGCTGTCACTTGAAGCCTTGGGTGACGACAATGGTAGAAGCTACTGGTGGTTGCCGAAGCAGAGAGCAGCCGCTGGGGGCTACTGAAGAATTGAGGTTCGCTGGAGGCCCAAGCACTAGGAGTGATGGAGCGAGCTCAAGAAACTGCAAGAATTAACTCCGGAGCCCAGCCATGCATGGACTATATAGTCAGAACTGTAGGGTGCAGCGGCAGGTGCGTGGAGGGCCTGTGACGTCCCTCTGCTGTGAGGCCGGTGTGGGAAGTGAGAACCCTCTCATCAGCACTCGGCTTCGTGAATATTCGGTGGTGCTCGACCGTGCCCGGAGGTGACTGACAGCTTGCTGGCACTCAGCGCGGGGGGAGGGGGAGGCAGCATGTTCGCTGGGTTACACAACCTTGAAAGCCACATGTTCGGCTGCCTGGTAGGATTTAGGTGGCACGCAACTTCCGTGTATTGGTTTGCAGTATCAACTCTCACATGGGTTGAAGTAGGAATACTTGATGTGATGAGCAATGAATTGTAATCGTATTTAATAGTGGTATAAGCGGCACATGTCAATTCGCCCCCCCCCCCCCCCCGTCTCCCATGTTGCGATGAAGATTCATCGTGAAAAGGTGGTGGAGAAAGGCGTAGGCCCCCCTCATTTGGAAGGTCTAGGTAGGAGTAGCGAAGAAAGCAGAGAAGAAAAAAATTTTCATCAGGTAGGCGGGACCCTTAATGTTGGGCTGTTTGACCGCTGAAGCGGAGCTTGCTCTGTGCTCTAGGACTGGCTGGAGAAGTCGTGGCACATGGGACACCGAGACTGTACCCCTGTCTCTCTCTCTCTCTCTCTGTGGGTGGGCGGGCGGGCTTCCCCTCGTCCAGGTGAAGCGGAGTGCTGACTCGATGGTAATGTGTTTGCCCCCTGTTGTGCAGATTAGTGTCAGGAGTGACGCGGTTTATTGGGTGTCCCACTGATCTACTTGATTTTTGCATGTCGCCGACGAAAACTCAGCATAGCGCTGTGGATATTTACAAGATAATATACACCAAGAACCTGGAATAAAAAAAAAACACACAAAAATTACGACATGCGAAAGACGAAAGGTAATAAAATAAGTATGTTCAAGCCTTACTCACGGAAGGTGGGGAAATGCCACTATCCTGGAGTTTGCTGTGGTGATTTAAGAAAGAAAAGGAAAATATTTCAGGGGTAACATGTGGGTCTTACAGCAAGCTAAACAGTTACGTGTGACAGGTTGAGAGTTCGGCAACCGCAGGCCCTTGATCACCTGGGTTGACTGGCCAAACCAACATGCAAGTACACTTTAAGAACATGCATGAAAACATGGGCAATTGGCGCACGTTGGTCACTGCAAATTAATACACGAAACCCTTTTATATTTAAAATATCTTGCACCTGGTTTCACCATAGTGAGTTCATGGGAGCTCTGTGGCTCAGAGTTCTGGTTTGATTCTGAGGTGGTGCACAAGATATTGCAAAAGACACATTCATGTAAAAAAAAAAAACTCCATTCTTCTTGTAGGTGATCTTCACAATTACACTTTGTAAAAACTCCTAGTTATATTTAAAAGTATACCTACACATCACGTCATATTTACAAAAACTAATTTGTCTACTTTACCTTTCGGTTGTCCATTTAATCCTAATATGCTCACTGTGTATTTTCGTAAAATGTTCAAGGTGGCACTGTGGAGAGTATCAAGTAATACTACATTCTTATGTGAACTGTCTGCCACTAATTTTTACGGAGCCATGTCGTTGAGGTTTAAAACGTCTGTTTTCATTGGTTTGAGTACTTACAGCGTAATGACTGCTGTATTTACGAGTTCACTTGGTTAACTTGCACATAGTCGAGTGTCTGAATTAACTATCACATTTACCTCACCGGTTCCCGTACACTTCCCCCACTTGATGACAGCTGGGTAGGCAGTTATCCTGTGTCTCTGCCTATCTCACTGTCTTTGACTGGCAGCTAGTTAAAATTATTACTGGTTACAGGTCTGTAATGAGTCCTGTAATGTTCTGTCGTAGTGGTTTACAACTATGTGTTTTGTTTAAATTTTGTCGAGCACTGCACTCACTTCTGTTTGGCGTTTTGCTGGTCTTCCTCTTGCATGGAGGGTAGCATGAGCCGGGTACAGCCACGTAAACCTCGACGTAGTTTGCCACGGTGACTTGCGGTACCTCCCAGGCGTCAAATCTGCTTAGTGGCATCAGGCGTCATGGCTCAGCACGTGGTGCAATGGCATCTGCTTCTGCTGCAACTGATGGGGAGGGCCCAGGAACAAGGGACGTTGAGGCAGTGTGGGGGAGTGACACAGGAAGGTCCTGCACCTCGACTGCACGGGTTCCTACCCATAGGGCAGGACGTTTCTCTGCTGGCACAGGACAAGGGAGCTGCGGAAGACGACCGCTCTCCACCTTGCCTGCCGATGCATCACGACGTAGGGCAGGGTCGTTGGAGGCATCGAAGGTCTCAATGTCCAGGTCCAGCGACGAGGCAGTGGGAGAGAGAGGACTCTCGACCTCCACTGCAGGTGTTGCTCCAGATGAGGAGTAGTGGGAGGTGTCGACAATCTCGGCGCCTACTATGGCAGCACAAGGGAGCTGCAGATCACCGCGCTCGACCTTGGCTACAGGTGGTGCGTCTCGTCGTAGGACTCGGTAGTTGGGGGCATTTATGGTCTCGACGTCCAGGTCCTATGGCGAGGCAGTGCGAGGGAGAGGGACATCGACCTCGACTGCAGGAGTTGGTTGTGGGTGGCATCGATGGTCTCGATGCCCCGATAATCGGCGAACAGTTGAGCGGGAGGCAGAATGGGCCTCTCATCCTCAATGGTGCAGACGGATGTTGGATCCTGCATAGCAGGAGGTTGCGACGGAGCACTGCTGTAGGCTATGCTTGACGCCGGTTGCAGTGCATCGTCGGCAGGAACAGTGGTCGGGTTTGTGGAAGCTGGGACGACCTTGACCACTGTTTCGGACATTTCTTGCGGTTGCTGTTTTTACTAGGTCCGTGGCGTGTTTGCCTTCCGGTGGTCTAGTGGCGTAGGCATCCGGGCTCATGTTGTGGAAGTCATCTGGTGATCTAGGGGCGGTCTCCAGGCTCGTGCATTATGCATTGGTCTAGTGGCAGGGAGTACTTCATCGTCGGAGCCAGAGATAGACTTCGTAGAAGTTGGAATGGCCTTAATCTATGGCTTCGGAGTTGTACTAGGTGGAGGGGTAGGCTCTCGGGTGGTTTCTACCCTTCTCACCGATGTTGCTTCCAACTGCTCGCTGATGCGGCTCGATTGGGGTATCTGGCGGGGTTTTCTGTCCCGGGGGACTTCACCATGACACTTTGGAGTAGCTAGGGATCACCTTGCCGCATTTGGCTGTGACTTTTTCTGTGTAGCTGTGCGACGTTGAGGGCATTGATCTGATGGAGAATGCTCCTCGGCGTTGCTGTACGTCTGGCCTCCATGGTGCGACGTAGCTGGGTGCCCTGTCGGTGTCGGTCTGTCTCATCTCAGGTCTTAATGTTCGCCGTGAAGGTTGGGTCTTGAAAGCTCATGGTCTGGGGCCACTTCGGACTGAAGCTGCGCATTACGCCGATGGGCTTTTCGGGCCTGGTTTCTAGACTTTGTCAGGTATTTTAGGGCCGGCTGGTTCGTTTCTACCTGCAACTGTTGGAGGCGAATCGGGGTACTTAGCTAGCTACTTTCCCAGTTAATAAGGGTTCCTCCGTCTCTTCCCAGTTGAAGGTGGCGTTGTCCATAGTCGAGGGCGCAATGCTGCTGAAGTAGCCATGGTTGCCTCAAAATCATGAATTCCCCAATATGGAGCATACTAGAAAGTTTACGTGGGATGTCCTACAATGTATCCCGATTGTTAACTGTATGCCTCCTTCAACCTGAAGGAAACAATTTGGTTGCGCGAGCCTGACTTTACTCGTAACGGGGGTCAGTTGGGCTCGTTGATGGGACATTGAAGGGGCTCCTTATAAAATTACCCGTGGCGGCTGAATCTAGCATCGCCACAGTATTTCCGTTATTAAGGCGGATCTCTACACGGGGCACTTAAGGGAATCAAGCACTTTTGTTAAATTCAGGAGCGTGACTGTGGTTTCTTTTTCCCCTTGTTCCGGTTCTGGGTTCTCTCTTTCTCTATCTGCCGCGCAGTCTGTACGGTGATGTCGATCCGCGCAGTCCCGACACTTTGGCGCATTTGGTAGCGGAGAGGGGAAGTCAAGGTCGGGTTTCAGGAAGTGTAGGGGTGGGCGCGTGGACTATTGGTGTTCTCCCCTCCTTCCCCTTGTCTACCTGCCTACAGTCTAGCACGGCCTGCTCTTTGTAATTGCGCTCTGTTTCCCGTGCACGTTCTATCAGCTCTTCTATTGGCTTCGGGGCTTGTAGAAAATTACGTAGCTTCGGTAATAGCATTCGAGCTATGGAGCATACACAATTTTCTTCGCCTTTCACTGCCGGGAAAAGGCATTGGTAAATCCGTACCTTGTTTCTTATAAACAATTCGGCCTTTTCCTCTATGGTCTGGTTGTAAAACTGAGTAATCAGTTTTGCTAACACCTCCTCGCCAGTGAATTCGGAAGCAAGTCGGTTGCTGAATTGTATCCAGTCGGTGAGGAACTTGCCGTATCATTCCCACCACGTTAATGCCAGTCCTTGTAAATGCAGCTGGGCACTGTCTACCCATTGCTTTGCCGGAAGGTCGGTCTCTCGGAACGCCTTCTCACACTCTTGCGTAAAGGCCACCGGATCCTCGTGAGGTCGGCCCGCAAAATCCGTGATTTGGATGTTGCAATTTCTCCCGGTCGCTGGGTGGCATTCCAGGTTGTATATAAATATGTGATTGTTTTGACTGGTGGGAGTGGGAGGTATGCTTCCTTCTGCACCTCTTGCACTGATACACCATACCTGGCTATAAATGCGCTCGTCGGGCCATCCTATGCACAGGTAATAGTACGGTTCACTGCATGACGTGCAGCGCATTCGGTTGATGCCTTGGCCGGGGCAAGTGATCTCGTTACAGAAGCTGGTAGGTTGTTGACGGCAGGCTTCACACCTGTATTCCAGCCCTTCTGTGTCAGCCTCATCAGGCCATCCTAGGCATACGTAGTGGAACGATTTTGCGCAGTAATAAAACTCTATTCTGAGTGAGCCAATACCAGGACATTTGGCATGGCTACACTGCGGTTCTGGTATGTTATGTTCTCAGTCATGGTCTACATCCGAGGTGGCGTTGAGCTCTGAAGCTGACATATTGATGGCTATGGGAGCCACAAGGTGTTTATCGGACTCTTCGAAGTCCGCTTGGTTTTCAGGCTTAACCCTTAGTTCTCTGGGTCTGGTTGGTCTAGTTTGGCCATTCGGTGCATACAGTTAATAGTCCGACGCCTCACTTTGGGTGCCAGAAAATCACTTGACGCATGCCTGGCACGATCTTCATGGTTTTATTGTGCTAGACCAAGTGCACGTTTTAATAACATTTACGATTAGAGATTTTGCTGGGTTGTGTTGGTTTACGAGTTGGCATGAAGTCTTGGATTGTAGCCTAGGCTTGTACGGATGTGTGGTGGAAACGATATGTAGTGTACCACGGGAACAGTCGGGATTGCTCATAGCCTTAGTGAGGCTGCACGGTCCCGTTCCGTCTGTCTTTCCTTCGTACGCGGGGCTAGGGTAAACCGCTGCCAAGTGTTCGGCTGCTCTATAGGATTTAGGCGGTACGTCGGTATATTGTTTTGCGGTATTGACTCTCACATGGGTTGAAGTAGGAATACTTGACGTGATGAGTGATGAATCGTAATTGTATTTAATAGTGGTATAAGCAGCATGTGTCAAGGGTTTGATTTTAAATTATAGTCGACTCCCGATGTAGTGTTACAGCATATACTGATAAATTGCATCCACAAACAGTTTTTGTGGCCCCTGCAAAATTGCTATTTGAACAATGATAACATAACCAGTTTGTATAATTTATCGCATGTTGCGTCGATCAAAGTATATTTTGGGTCCTGTCGCCCAAGATTTCCTGCAACTATCGTTTTTAAGCTGGTTGTTTATGCAAACGTCTAATAACTGGATGTGAAATACGACACGCTTTATGGATTTTTGCGGTGCTTTGTCTAGTGTCTTCCTAACACATCTACTTCCCCTTACGCACCTGACGATAGGGGAAGTGGTGAACTAGCATCCTCTCCCTCACCGTTCTTTGTCTCTCTCTCAGCTGGCCACCTTCCTTGCTACCCTCACATGCCCTCAAGAAGGGAAGCTGTTGTCTAGAAAAAATAAAAAAAGAAAGTCTCTCAATTGCACGAGCTGCCGCTTGCTTTCACACTGTTGTAGTGCCTAGCCAAATGTACAACCTATCTATATTCTTGCATAACCACACTGGCTCAAGGCCCTTAACAAAGTATCAGGATCGGCTATATTAGCTCATCCAGCTGTGTAATTATTTGTTCGTCATTGGCTATAAGAGCATGTAAGTGTTTATTGGCGAGTATATTACATCAGCTACCTACGCCACCCAGTAATTGAATGCCGCGGTGTCCGTAAGTGTATATTGCAACTTCGCTTAAAAGCTCTGTTAAAACTCCATCCTGTACTGTTCTGAAAAATTTAAGTCTGCCCAGCATGAAGACAATCGCTAGAAGAAGCATTTCTGCATTCCCCATGTAACCATGTGTCCAAGGATGTGGGTGTAGTTGGGGCTTGTGTGGTGAGTGAATAGTATAACGGAATGGTTTCCTCATACAAAAATTCCACTTCTGCTGGAACCCAATAGATGCCAGCGTGGGTACGAAACCCTGTGGACACAGACGCGATGGAGATGATAGAACATAGTACGGAAATGACAACAGTGGCACCTGTCTTGCCTACTGTTGGGAACTGGGCTACATGAAACCACCTGATCACGCAGTCTGCTTGTGGCGTTGCGCTGGGAGTTCCGTAGTTCACCACTCTGTGTGGCGTGGTGGCATTTTGCAGTGTTGGTCGACAGGTAGAGCCACCAGTCACGTCCCGCATCCACTGGGCAGACAGGCAGTCCCTCGCTTCACTGCTGGACTTCAGTTAGCCTCTGGTCGTGCTGCGGTGGTGTTATGCTGTTCGCTTTCCACAGAAACACGCACTCATACACACATTGTAACAAAAGTCGTTCACATGAGTGAGATGCAAACTGTTAAGAATGTGCAATGACTATACACTTATTTGTATCACACATGAGCAATCTTAATGTTGCGAGTGTTAACTTTATCATATTTGGGATCGCCTATTCTGTTCATTTGTATTTTCACCATGGAAGGGCCTACCACGTATAAAACTCTGTATGGCCCCTTGTATTTAAAATTGAGCACCTTAACGCGCAGATGGTTCTTAACCCAAACCCAGTCATTTATCTTAATCGTGTTTCATCGGTGTCGTTTGTCAAATTGCGCTTTCTGCTGTTTTTGTGCCTCAACAAGATATACCCCCGCTTGCTCCCTGTCTTTGCGCAATTGATCACATCAATTGGCGCCTCGCGCAGAGTACTTATTTGCTAAAATGTGTGTTGGTTGGGTTACTTCCGACACCATGCATTAGATTAAACAGAGTAAACTTTGTGCTGACATTGATTAAAGTATTCTGATAAAAAATGGTAAATAACAATCCCAGTTATGTGGATCTTGCTGGGCTAATGCAGTAAGCTGTGTGGACATTATTTTATTTTGACTTTCAACGAGGCCATTACAAGCAGGATTATATGATGTAGTTTGGAGTTCTGTAATTTTCAGACTTTTTAAGAGTTCCACAACTAGCTCATTACTAAAAGATGTGCCTCGGTCTGTTAAGATCTGCTGAGGACAACCGTACTTCAAAATTACATCCTTGTGCAACAATGCCTTTTACTGTAGCTGCAACTGTATAGCGACTAAAAAATTCTGTTGTGACCAAGATGTATTTATTGCCTTGGTGCATGACAGGGAGTGGTTCTTTGGCATCTAAGGCCCATGCCTTTAGAATGGGGGGAAGGGGGGTGGAGAAATTGGTGTCAGCCGAGAGGCAGAGAATTGGGTGCTTTTACCTTTGACTTATTTGGCAATGTTTGATATAAGTTTTTACATTTGAATACATAGTGTCCCAATAATAGATCTGCTTTATCATTTGTAAAGTTTTAAATAGTCCAAAATGACCTCCCCCCCTAGGATAGCATCGTGGTGAGCTGTGATTATCTCATTGACATAATATCTTGCAACTAATATCAGTTCCCTTTCTCCGACGGGAAAAATCTCCCCGTTTCCACTAATTCCATAACACCTTGCAAATCTTCTGTATTTATGGTCTGCCCTATCTGGATCTATAAGTGCTTCCAAATAATCTTGCAAGATTATTTCCACATTGACCTGAAAATGCTGAGAAATTATGTATACTATCGCATAGGCTGGAATGTATTCACTGTTCGAAATTCTTACTAAGAACTGAGTTTTCTTTAGTTTGCATGTCTGGTCGGATATACTGTTTGATTTTGTTCCAATTGTTAACGACATACTTATGGATGATCTTAATTTCCTCATTTTTCGGGATTTTGGAATAAAATTACCGCAAGTGCCTGAAACAATGACTTATAAAGTAAAACATAAATTCTTACATTGTAACATTTCCCACTGGCATGTACCACTTGCGTGTTAACCTGACTATGTGTGGGAAGCCGACCGAGCGCATCTGCAACTGTATTTAGTTTCCCCTTTATAATTCATGGCTCAAAATTGTACTCAGCCAGCGCAATGGTCATCTTCTGTATCCTTAAATTTTGATCCACCATTGTGTGCAGGTAGCGAAGCCTAGCATGGTCAGTTTCAACAATAAAGTGACGCCCATATAAATACTGCCAGAAATAATTGCAAAAGAACTTAATCGAATCAAGCTCTTTTTTGGTAGCGCTCTAATGCGATTCTGGACTAGATAGTTTTTTGGAAGCAAACACGATTACATAGCGCGACTTGCCTTTCGGGTCTTCTTGTAAAAGGGCTGCCTCGATTGCTGTCTTAGATGCGTCACAAGCTAAAATGCATGTTCTACTGTCATCAAATCTTTGTAACACTGGTGCCTACTGAATTGGGTGCTTTAATTCCAAAAACACCTTCTGTTGGTCCTGTCCCCATTGATTCTTGTTTGCCTGTTTCGTTAACTCCACTAAGGGCCCTCTTAAATAAGATGTTAAACCTAATAATGTACGCATTTGTTTCACATTACTAGGTGGTGATATTTCTCAGATTGCGCGTACTTTTTCAGCATCTGTGGCTATTCCGTGTGGGGTTATGTAATGCCCTAGAAACTTTATTTCGCGTTGTGCGAAAACACATTTGTTAGCATTAACCTTAACATTGAAGCTTCTTATTCTGTGAAACACCTTCTTAATATTGTTAATATGTTCAGAGAATGAATTTCCTATAGTCGTCCTATATGTCGTCGATATATGCTATCGCTGTATTCTATTTCAATGGTCCTAGTAAAATATCCATGGACTGTTGGAAGTCTTTTGGGGAACAGCTGAAGCCCATTGGGAGATGACGATAGGAAAATAATCCTATTCCATCAACGGAAAACCCGAGTTTGTGTCTATCTTCTTTACACAACAGAATTGAAAACCCAGAAAAGAGATCTAAACTTGTTATATATTTAGAATTTTGCAAAATGTTCAAGATGTCCTTCGTGCACGGCAAAGGATACTGAATACGCTTAACATACTGCTTCAGCTTACGAAAGTCCGTAAGAAATTAGATATCTCCGGATTTCTTTCTAATAACTAGACTTGGTGCGGAATATGGAGATGAAGATTTCTCAATTATTCCTGATCTCTCCATGTCTTGGATTTGTTGCAACACCTTGTTTCTAACCATAGGAATTATTCAGTATGGTCGCATGGCGATCGGCTTATCGGAAGTCAATTCCTAGCTTCTGTTAGTTCCATAACGGAATGCGCAAAACGGTCCGTAAATTCCTCTATCATCTCTTCTATAGTTTGCTTCTGTTGCTTATCTAAGTTATTGTTTATCTAAGGTAAGGTTTGCTTTACCTGATCAAGATCTATTGATTCCAATTTGTTTATACAATACTCGATCGTTCCTGCAATGTTGATGTCAACTGTCGATGAATCGATCGGAGCATGAACAATCTTATCTGAATTATTACCATTGATGAACAATATATTGTGTTTTAAAATGGTATCACAATACTGTCTTAAGAAATCCACTACTAGTATAACATCCGTCTTAAGAAGGAATTTTTAGTCATACATAATCTTATGTGTGTGTCCTGCAATGCTCGAGTTTATTTGTGTCAAACTGAGGTGCTTCTAATTTGTCCATCGCACCTACGAACATTAACTTTTCCTGAATGGGCCCGAGTTTCTGTTTTGAGATTACTGTGGATGCCACGCAACTTCGCGAACAACCTGTATCTATTAGTGCGCTAAACGTCGCTATTCCTGCTGATGTGCACTTTAACTGTTCGCGCCTCAAACTTCCGTTTGTACCGCATTGCTATGTCAGTGCTAAATTCAAAACCCTGGTGGGGGAAAAGTGTGCAGTGTCGTGCTTTATGCCCACTATACAAGCACACAGTACACATGATTTTATGGCGCTTTGCTTGCTCATATCGCCGAGTCAGTGATCGCCGGTTGCTGTCTCTTCCTATTGTTCTCTACATTGGGTCAATGTTCATTGTGGTTACCGAAATTTATCGCTGAATTGCTGTGTTTTACCTGGCCACATGTTTTGGCAGGTTTTTCTGGTGATGACGCTAACTGTGCGGGTCTGCTACGGACAACGCCCTGACTCTTGAGCATTGAACTTCGCTATACTTGCATATGTCCGTCCCAGCGCAACTTTGTGGAAAAACGCTGTACAAAAGCTTTTCGTACCCATTATTGTTTGTCGACAGGGGAAACGGTACTAACCCCCTTGTCACTTAGTTTTTTTTTACTACTGGTGGGGCCGTCTGCCTCCATGAATGTACGAGTTGGTACCCCAAAAGTGCTGTGTTGGTTATTTTACCCGTACTGGTGATCATGTGATTGTGAAAATGTGGCACGTGTGTTGTGTGTGCCGCGGTTGCCTAAATTGCTGTAATTCCGCCGACCATGTTGTTGCTGGGGAAAATTATGTTTATGCACCGTCCCTGAACACTCCTTCATTAATACAATAGGCTGTGGCATATTTTGCTGCCTTTGTTGCCATCAGTATACGTTCCTGCCATAATCTTGACTGTAATACCTTGGTTGGTACCCTCGTCGATTATTTTGCTGCCACCCGCGACTTCTGTATACGCCTCTGTTCTGTGTTTTTTGTTGTCGCGATGCAACCTGCGATTGCTCTTTCTGGATAGTTAGTTTACCTATCTCCTCCTTAAGTTTGGTGATTTTTGTCTGGAAACTTTCCAATTCCGTGTACCCGGAACGTGTGCTACCGCCTCATTACAGCAATAAAGCTTCAGGTTCCGTGTCATCTGTTCAATCATGTCATTCTCAAGGCCTATGATTTTATCGGCGATGGACGGAAGCAATGACTTTCATATTATACTAAAGAATTCCGCATCACTCATGTACAGATTATACTTGCGTCTATAACATAGGAGGGTTTCTACATGCTGCTGTCTCTTTGTATATAGAAGCTGCTTGTACTTCTCGATTTCTGCTGTAGGGGAAAATGTGATTCGGAGTTTGTTCTCGACATCCTTCTGGACTTTGCACCAAATTCGCTATAGCGTGCTTCGCTGCTCCCATAATGTGAATTTTTATTTGGCGAAATTTTTCTTTATTGTACCAACCGTTCACCTCACTTACGGCATGAAACTGTTCTAAAAATGATGTGACCTTTTCTGTGTCTACACCGCAGAATTTTGGTAGCTTCTCCGGTTGATTAACAACTATGTGAAGATTTTCTATTACGGTCGCCTGTCCTCGTTGCCTATGCACTATAGGAGGTACTTCGTACTGATGCTCGTTAACTGCTGCCGCTGGTGTACGGTAGGCTCCTTAGGTATTAGATATTCCTCCATGTCGAGCAGTGTATCACTCTCCTTCTGATCTACGGACGCGTTCTCTGGACTATTGTTAAACGAGAATTCTGACCCCACACACTGGTCTGCATTTGTTGCTCGTGGCCCTGAAATGCTCTCGCCCGCTTGCCGCTGTCTAACTCCTCGAGCTCACAAGTGTCTAATAATGCCTTCTTTATAAGCTTTTTGACTGACGCTGATTTACTCCTTGTGTCCGTATACTCACTACGGTCGTCGTGTGGCTAAACTGTATATGGCTAAATTGCAGTGTACAACTTCCCTGCTGGAATCCCGTTGCCACCTACTTAGCCTCCGCCTGCACGTACCACTGCGCTAATCTACACGCAATCTACGTAACTAATTGCTATGCCTAGGAAAACTACAAGCATTTCCAAACTTTTCTGCCCAGCGGATCCGTTGGACATGCACTATACTACAGTAAGCAACAAATATTTTACTACTACTATTGCCACTACAGCTACAAACAATGAGTACAAGGTGAGACTCCTACGTTGTGCTGTGTTCGCAAGTTTCTACGGCGACCCTGACTTTACGCGGCCTCGACTTCGCTTTTACAACAGCTATGGTAGTTCTCTCTTTCTCTCTACTCGACTACTACAATTGCAAGCTCCGGGATAAAACAATTCTATTAAATAAATACGCTTAAGTCAGAAATGAATTTAAAACCAATGCGACACATGAAGTCGGCACCTATTCCGCCTTCCTGCATAATGCAGTTTCAACTCACACAAATGTTAAACAAACGATGGTGAAGAAACCACGGAGCCTCCACCATTTGTTGTAGTGCCTAGCCAAGTGTACAACCTATCTATATTCTTGCATAACCACACTGGCTCAAGGCTCTCAACAAAGTACCAGGATCGACTATATTAACTCTTCTAAATTACTACCACCGGTTGCTTCATTAATATCAAACTTTATTACATAAACAAAACTAAACTCAATTACAAATTACACAGATACAATAAATGCCACACTTCATGACTACTCCTACCTTTAGTTATATTTCAGATCTCAACTATCTTACTTATAATGATTTTAGTTATTACGTTAAATCCCTATCTCTTAGTCTATAACTACTTTAGCTGACATTAATTGCTCTACCCAACTCATATTGCACCCTGCTCGCCCTTGCACTCTACTCAAGACCGCCTACCACTGACAGCTTCAAATCACTGGAGCTCCTCCGTCAGCTCGTGTAGTGGAGATGTGGTGAAGGACAGCTTGCCCAAGCCTGGTGTTGACCCAGCTCCTGGATCACCTCGGCACTGGCTCCCCCTGACGCTGCTCCAGCATCGGCAGACTCGCTGATCAGGGATCGCTCCAACCTCAGACACGCACCAGGTTACCAATCTCTTAAGAGGCGAGAGGAGGGGGGGGGGGGTGTCGGACGTATTAACGTCAGCACCTACCCCACTGTCGGGGCATTGCCCTCAACCACGGCAGGCATCAACCTCGTGGACAGCTCTCCTCTCACTTGTGCCCACAACATCATGCTGACCACAGAGAAAATAAACAGCGCCTGGCGAAGGTAGAAATTTTATCAAGATTATCAGTCACTCAAAATAGTTACACCTATCATCTTTTGTGCTTCAAAGTAAATGGGTTTGCTTGAAAATGTTATGCAAAACATTTTAACAAGGAATTATTATTTATAAAGATGTTCTTTGTGATTAAAGGTAGTTTTTTTTTTTCCCCATAAGGTTGGTGTTTCATGGTATCTGGTGTATGATTTAAAAATAATATCTATTTAACTCAAGGGCCAGTATCTTCGCAAATAAAATTATATGCCCATGAGCATATACTTGACCTCACCATGTCACCAAAAATTGTTTGAACATCGAGCAACGTGTATTATAAGTGAAAAGTTCATTTTCAGTAACTTCTTGCGGGGAAATCGGAGGATTTATATGGATTTATTTCAATAGATACAAGTCTTTAGAACAAACTGATAAAATGTAAGGGCCTATTAGACACCCTTTGCCATCTAATAATGGGGAGGTAAGCACAGAGTAGATTGTGGTGTAACTAAAATCAGGGAAAATCAGAGGACGAATACAAATTAGTTAAAGTTAAACTGCTATGTAAAAGGTCTCTAGAGGAGACAAAGTTAAGTAGTATACGTATGTTCGTTGGTCGTCGAGACGTAGTAAGTAGCCTCTGAGGCGTACTTGTTTCCACGATCTCCGGAGGTCGCAGCACTGAGTCAGTGCTGAATGTTGCGAGAGAGAATTGCGTAAGAATGACTCCCGAGCTCGGCAGCGTCCTGACTTATAGAGTGGAAGCTTGTAGGCTGCCGGTGCGGGGAGGGTGTGACGTACTTCTGCCCTGGTTGGCGTGGGAATACTCTGGTCAGCGTTTCTGCTTCGAGCCTCATCGGAAGCGCTTGGCCTTGCTCGAGGTCTGGGCAGCTTGTAGGCTCTCAGCGTGGGGTGTGGTGGGGACAGCAAGCTTGCCGGGTTGTGTATCCTTCAAGCGAAGAGAATTCGCTCATAAGTTCCTGTTGCCTGTAGGGTAGGCAACTTGTCTGGTCTAGCAGTGGAAGTAGGTACTTAGGTGAACACTCGCATACTGTGTTCACTGGTTGGTCTGATTTTAGTCCTTGTTTTCCTTTGTTGACCCCACTTCCTGAGGACTACTTCCTTGGTATAAGGCCACATGAAGTGGGCGGTAGGTTGCCAAGGAGAATCGCGATAGCGGCCAGGTTGAGAGGTGTTGTGGCAGACACAGGCTGTCATCAGTCTGGTGGTTTGACTGCCTGGTTCATGTCCCCAGCAGTGGACAGCTCAGGGCCACCAGGTACCAGGGGACGATTTGGAGACCTTTCCTCCAAGAGGGGCTGCCTCAGGGTGGACGGCAGAGGCTCTTGGGGCTCCTCTACCTCCTCGACATGGCTCAGCACATCCTCCCATACAGGAGACTGGATCTGGATGTAGGTCTTGGTGTCCTATGATGTCGCACCCTGGGGTTTGACCATGCCCTCCTGGGCTGGCATGGTCTGGGTAGTCGCCGAAGGCAGAGGTTCTTGGGAGTACTCTGCCTTGACGGCGTGGCGGCTGGGTTCATCCGCCCATGAGGCTGGATCCGGGTGTAGAGCTCAGTGTCGTCCAACGTCGGAGGTAGATACTCTTGAAGCTCCTCGACCTGGTGGCTGGGCTCATCCTCTCACGTGCTGGTTGATGGGTCCATGTGTTGATCTCGGCATCCTCAGACATCGTGGCCGAGATGTCAACCACACAGTCGTGAGTTGGAACGGTCTCGTCGGTTGACTGAGGCAAGACTCTTGAGGGTCCTTTGCCTTGTTGGCTTGGTATGACACCTCTCTCAGCAAAAGGGCTGGGAAGTGGTCATCTTCGTCTGGGCCCTCTGTCCAACGTGACTTCGCCAGGATAACTTCAATCCCATGATCACCCAGCCACGTCTGGCTGACCTCCTTAAGATGAAGTCGCTTGGCATTGAAGGCAGTGTCCGTGCGAATATGGCTTCCCTGTACGCCTGTTGAAGTTCGACCCTGGTGAGCGTAGGTTGGTAGCTTCTCCATCTGTCATCTGGCTGAGGTTCGGACTCCCTGGGCACAAGTGGCTCGACCTTGGGGGCCTTGTGCAGAGGAGGGTCTTCCTCCCTCTCTTCCTCTTCTTCAGGGTCGTAGTCTGGGGTTTCTGCTCCGTGGTCCTGGGCTCTGCCCGGACACGGGCGCATATGCCCTCCAATTACTTTTCGGATGTGCCCTCGGATGTTCTCTGCCCAGTACACATTGTCATGTTTATTCACAACATGGTATGGCCCTTGCCACTTTTCAGTGAGGCCTGTGCTAAATTGACCTCTGGCCTTACCGAGTGGATGACTACAGAGGAGCACAGTCTCGCCCATGTTGAAAGTTTGCATGCCTGTGTGAGGTTATGGGTATTTGAGGTTAAGATACTGAACTTGGGTATCGCATCCCCTCATGGTCCTGGCTAAGGCAGCCAGGCAGACGTCTTTGGGTGGCGGTATCTCTGTGGGTGTTCGTTCCCATTACCAGTCACCCGGGCGAAGGAGGTTTGCTCTAGGATGAGTTGGCTGGGACTGATGGCCTCGTTCGTTCTTCGCCTGAGGGCAAAGAGGATAGAGGGGATGTGCGTAACCCCATGACTGTGGTCATCCCTACACAGACACGGAGGCTCTTCTTCAACTCTTAGTGGGTTTGGTTTGCTGGTGGTATGGGGGAGGGTGTGGGGGGTTGTCCAGGTCTCCACTTCCTAGTTGTGACAAGCAGTACTACATTTTTTTCCTGTAAACTGAGTACCATTGTCAGCGAGAATGGCCTATGGGTATTCCCGAAGGGGGAATATTTCAGTTTCAAACTAACAAAGTATATTCAGTGTTTCCTGGCTGGGTAGAGGGAACGCTTCCACCTGGCTTTTAAAGAATGCCTTTTCAATTCTAAATTTATTGTAACTAGTGATGGAACGATTTAAGGTTTTTGTAGATTCTTGATTCTGGACTCAATTTGATTATCAACAAATGTTAAATACATTGCAATATTTTGTATACAATTGTACAGTTCTACATTTCACACAACTTCCAGCGGGGACTACAATAACATGCGCTCGAGAAAATAATTTTTCTCGAGCGCATGTTATTTTGCGTTGAATTAACAATTTTAGTGGCATTAACTGTTTCATCCAGTACTCTGTGGAAGAAATTTATAATTTTTTATAGTTGTGTATAATTTATAGTTTGTGGTTTATGATTATAAAACAGTAATGGAAAGATATAAATAATCATAAATCCAATGTAAATTTTGTTATATGTATTCGCTTTGTTGCTGCAGTAAAAGATATAGGTATAAAATTAGTAGCATCACTAAAAAGGCACTAGAAATACTAAACATACACATCACTGTAAAATATTTTAAAAGTAAATCTTATCAGAACACATAATACAAAGATTTAAAAAAGATTATTACAATGGCTTTTACAACTGGAAAGACTACAAGTTGAATAGTAAATATTATACTGTAGTATAAAGGGGGGCAAAATAAATTAATCTTAGAAATTACAACAATGTGATGCAATGACTACATAGTAACAACAATCATATCACAGAGCTGCAGCTGTTAATACAGCACTAAAACATATGATGACAAAACATTGTTTCTATCATGAATGCACTTCACATAAATATTACATACAATATAGGAACATGCCCTACCATTCAACTACACTGTAAATCCAAAAAATAATAGTTCACACCACTATGTAACGCTTTTAGAAATGGCAAGAATGATTTTTCATTTGCTATCAATATGGCATTTCTAAAAGTATTTATTAGAAAATCTATAAATTAAATTTTAAAAAATTTGTTTATTATATTTTACTCTGTTTCTTTACAGCGACATTACAAACCAAAACAACCTCATTGCCACGGGTATTTTCAGACAAATGACACTAAAACTATGGCATTTTACCTGTCCATGTTTCAGTGCAGGGACTGTAAGGTACATGAACCAATTGTACAAATGTTGGGCAACATTACATAAGAAAATATAGTCAATTCGCGGTTACTTCCCACTTTTCTGAAGCACTGTAAGTGTTCTGCTTCCAGGATATTCTTCCGCCTTATGCAAAAAAAAAAAAAAAAAAAGCTAGAAAATTACACCCAAGGGGCAACGCACCACATTCATGCACATTAATTTTCATAATATTTCACATGGAAAGTATTTCTTACTAAGCTTTACCAACACACCTATTTTCTCACTATTTTAATTCATATTAATTTTATACAACATTATAATTTATAAATAAAATATAAGCAAAACCATTTAATCAAAAATGAGATATTTTTAATGGTAACACAAATATAAAATGCTTGTTATATGCAACATATTTAAGAAACAACCAAACATGATTTTCCAATGGTTTGATTTAAAAGTGTGAAGAAACCGCAAATAGGCTAAGCATAATTTCTTCTACTTTACTGCCTAGAAAATTCTCTACATAAGTTCATCCTTCCAGAGGGGACTAGTTTCCCTATCTACATCATTACACTGAACCACTGTTTGTGGAAATTGAAATCTGATACGTATAAATGAGGTAACTTCTGCGTTACAAAATTCTGTTCACCTTTAAACACAATCTGTTATTTATACCTTAAACATAAGTCTTATTTTGTGATGATTAACACATTTAATTACAGTTACTGTTTAAGTAATGCATGTTTGCACACAAGAACCGACAACCACCAATAATTTTAGCCACTAAAAATAACTGAATTTACGGTAGGTAATTCAGTCGTAATGATTCAAAATTTTCTTATATATAATTGGAAATAAATGCAAAAGTATAGGGAAACGTGTAAGAAAGAATAACATATTCTGTAGAAAAAAGTGAAATGGAAACCAAACAAAAACTCTCCCAAAAGTAAAAAATTTGCATGGTTTTCAAAACTGCTCACTTTACTGTGAACAGCCCACTGCTGGAAATGGATTGTGGCACTACAATAACAGTGCAGTCTTGGCAAACTTGCATACCTACCACAGAGTGCTGATAAATGAAACACATCTCTACTGGTAGGCTAACAGACTTAAGGCCCAATTACTCAGGCAACCATGAGGGTGGACTGTATAGGGAGTACCACTGGCAAGCAGTGCTTACCTTCATGTACTCATTACACACAATGCAATATCCTAAAGTGGACTTTACCTGGCCCTTGGTGGCTCATCTTGGAGGTTCTGAGAGGGAGTCCAAGATACGGGTGTGCCGTGCATTGGGCAGTCGCCTAGGAAGGCACGACCCAGGTCAGGCAGGATGCCCAAAAGTAGGGTTGAGCAAACCCATGCTCTGGGACATCCTGTGGTTCACTTTCCCATGCAAATTCTTTACCTATGACCATACCTACCTACCACAGAGGCAAGTAGGATCGGGGTAAAAAAGATAGTTCCCAATCCTATTTCTCTCAGGGGAATATGCCTCGAGAACCAGCAGTGAAATGAGCGAGCACCAGTCGAGGAACCCCAATTCATGGGCATAGCAATGGTCATACCTGGCCTCACACAATCAATGGCATATCGAGGAGCCCTCAGTTCCAATTGACATATTCACTGTTGGGCTCCAACTACATTTCTCGCACACAATAAATGTGGACGGATTCTAAGAAAAACACTACACAACTAGATAACTTCATTAACTTAAACATGCAAACACAAAAAAATTATATCCAGTAAAACTCTCTTAAGAAGTTTCCTTTTATTGAAAAGTTTCCCTGCTTAGTAAGTGTACATTATTTTTCACCTGGTCTATATAAACCACCGAAAACTGATCCTCTTATGGACCTTTACTCGTTTATAAGCTTACAATTTTCAGTCCTTTCAGACACTTCTTTAGAAAGTTTTAATGTAAATTCTATTAATTTCCTCTAGTTGCTGTACACATTTTCAACACCCGCTTAATGTTTATTTAGTAAAACCACAAAATCTTCACTTATGAAATGTGATGACAAAGCACAAAAATGTGGAAAATCCTATCAATAATGATGTAAAAATCCATATACAATAACTTTTACTTACCACATTTAAAACAAACAATATGAATTACTGACAGCTTCATCATCGTACTGCCATGCATTTTCCAGGTGATGTAATAAAATCAGGTGAAATTCTCAGAAACAGTCTTTGATGCTAAGGGAACCATACTGTAAAAAAAAATTAGTGTAATTAAACAGAAAATTATCCAAACGCTCATTTTCATAAAGATAAAATTACCAAACGTAACTATATCTATTCTTAAAGCACATCACCAAGATCTTATAACCTAACAGTATGGCATGAGGTACATATCAAATACATACTCTGGCATCTACCTGGGACAAATCAACAACGAAATAAACTGCTAGTTTGAAGAATTACTTTCTAATATCCCTATTTTATGTGAGGGGAAAAAAAAAAAAATAGATTAACAGTATGCACTCCAAATGTACATACAAGCATGACATTGCAATCTTAAGTGACTTACCCTCAGCTTCCCAGTAACATGGAAAAATAAGAGGAATACATAATTCATTAAGCAGTGACACATACAGCAAAGCGCTGACCAATAGGCAATGCCTCCAAACTTCAAGCCATTCTAAAGAGGTAAAAGCACCCATTACAGTAGTTGTGTTTCTGCCAACAGCAATTGAGCGAGTGAGTGAAGAGATTTGGATGGCTCTTAACATTTAGGTCTTGAGAGTAGATGAGTGTGAAGCTAGGTGAGTATGGAGCCACGCCAGAATGAAGGGGCGGGAGGAAATGGGGGGGTCCTCGAACAAACCTGCCAACCAGCTGCATCGTCCGGCATGATTCTCATATGCGAAAATCAGGAAGCGACCAATCTAACCCGGTTCACCGAGGTGGGAGGTAAGTAGTCTAACCACTACAGCACTGCGGCCATATCATGTTCAGCAGTCCATCTCAAAAACATCTGCAGTTCCAGCAAAATAAGATATAAAAAGCCATGTTCACTTACAGCTAAGATTAACTTCCACCAATCTGCAACAGAATGGGTTCACATAACTAAAAACTGCTGCAAGGGGCGCAGGAAATAATGGCTGAAATATATATGGTGAACTTTGTCAAACCGTAACAAGGCTTTAAAATTAAAGGTTCAATCAACAAAGTTTGTTCCAAGATGCCTTCAGAATAACTCTTCGTTCAGGGTATCACCTGATATTTAACTAAAAATATTATTACTGCCAAAAATTAAAATGTCATGTTTGTCCAATATGAAGGCGGTAACTTAAACTGAAGGAGGCGTTACACATTTTACTGAAAGGAAAAAACCTATACTTTGCTATAATATCTGTATTTCTAAGCATGTACTAGCACATAACCACACCAGAAGACAAGTCTAGTACACAGTCTGCAACTGTAGTCTTCTCCTGGACACTGGGTTCTTCTATGGGGCATGTGGTGATGCTTTCTACATCACATAATTAAATGCAAAATATATTCAATTTATTCCAATTCTCATTGCATTATATTTATCAAAAAGTCTGGTGACAGTTAACACACTCCTGTGATTGCAAATGTTTGGTTGTCTACATATTGTCCAGGAAAATTATGTTCCATCTTCAAATACCTGACCATCTGTTGGGTATTTTTTTTCTCCTTTTGTAACATTTCGCTTGGCACCCTCTTGTTTTAGATTATGCTTATAGTATGTATTTACCAACAGTAAATTTAACAGAACATTTTTTTTTGTTTTTCCACTGCAATAAATTTTGGTTTTGGTGTTTCTTTTCCTGAAAGAACTATCCTGACTCTTCATAGCTAATCATGAACTTTATTCACAGTCTTAAAAATCCACTGTTAATTATGACAACGAAGTTGTTTTGCTGCCACATCAAAATTAACATTTCTCAATTTTCATTGAGAAGGATAAACCATGGTGAAACACAAAATGCTTTATCTACATGAAAAATGAGGTTTTAACTTTATATCGCAATAGAATTATCTAGATTTTCTTAATATTATATTTCAATTGGTATACCTGGACCTAGTTTCAACACCATTCTGCAGCCAAAGATTGTTATTTGAAGCTATGTTACATGTTTGTAGGTATTTTGTAAAAGGTACAGGTGGGAGAGGAAAGAGTGGGAGGTAAAGGAAGAGGAAAAGAGGGAGTGGGCAATGTGGAAGAACTGGTGATGGTGGGGAAAGAGGAAGAGATAGAGAGAGGGAATAAAAGGGGAATGGAGATAGAAAGCAGAGGGGAAAAGGAGGGAGAGGGGAATAGGAGGAAGAGGGGGAGGGAGTGAAAGAAATGCAGAGGTGATAAATGGGTGGGAGGGACAGAGGAGGGGGAGAGGGATAGAGAGCCAGGGGGTAAGAGCAAGTGGGAAGGAGGAAAAGAGGATGGAGGGAAAGATGGGGAGAGATGAAGAGAGGGGAGCAGGTTGAGGGAGAGAGAAGGGAGGAGAAATGGAGGGAGAAGGGGAGATGTGGGGAGAAAAGGGCGAGATGGGAGGTGAGAGATGGGGAGGGAAAGCTGGGAGAGGAGAGGGGGAGAGGTGCCAGGGAAAGATGGGTGAGGGTGGAGACAACGGTAAAATTTTATGTTTGACAAATTGGTGGACAATTATCTACAGTTCCTGTATCAGCAGAATCACTGATTTGGTCAACATCGGCAAATTCGGCAGAAGCCAATTCAAATCCACAGAGCTCTAAAAATTAAAGTTTACTATCAATAGGCAATGCAGTTAATTCCAATTGCAATCCGTAGTCCAAATCCAAGAAGAAAAGGTAAACATCATAGTTATAACAGCACTTAAAAAAAAAATGTATCCAGAAACTAAACATAGCACAGACATACGAACATGACATGGTCACGAGAGAAAAAAGTTCTCATGGGAGTGAATGGAAAAATCTGTAACCTGTGCTGTTATTGGCTACCACTGTTGCTATGCATGCATGATTGGAGGGTGGGTATGCACTCAGAGTGATGGATGGCTGCGGTGGGGAGGGAGGGGTGAAGAGCAAATGAGCCCTTCATGACGTTATGTAGTGTGCAAAGTCTCTCTTGGTAGGCATGCTCAACTCTGTCACTGCGGCTGTATTTGCTAACGGATTTTAACCAAATTTTTTGTTTAACATGTTTCCAGCAGATTGTTTAAGGGTACCTACCAAGATATACCGACATATTATTGCTGTGGCCTGGTAATTGTATTTTTTTTATTTGTTTCCATTGCAACTAATTCCATTTCAGCACAGATATTTTATTCATTTCATAATATTTTGCAATTTTTGACAGTTCCTGAAAACCTTTACTTAAGATTACTGTTTTTGTTACTTACATGCGCATTATATTAGAGTTTGACTGTACATTTTCTTAAATATATTTGTAATTGAGCCCCATTTCAATTAACCAGTTCTTTACTCAGCACTGCTCTTAAAGAAAGTTTACGAGCTGATAAATGTGAAACGGGGTGGATGTGGTGCAGTGCCAGAATTCCAATGTGGGAAAATAGGAGATCCCAGAAAAAAACCCCTTGACCAGCAGTATCATCCCAACACAACTGCCACATGGTGAAAATCCAGGAATGGCCTCACCAGGTATTGAGCCCAGTTTGCCTTGGTGGGAGGCAAATACTATAGTCACATGGCCAATTGCGACCCCATTATTGGCTAATCATCTCTCCACAGTACATTGGTTGTAAATCAAGCAAAAAGCATAAAAGTTAACTCGTCATGTGTCAACTCATGTTAACAATGTCATGTGTTAACTTTTTAAAATATATGTTGGTTTAATTTTTACAAACAACATATCTAGATGAGTGTGGGGGAGGCAAATGTAGACTTACACTTCTGTTGGCGGCCCTGGAACCACGAGGCCTCCGACTGCCTCTGCCTCTCGCTGGGCGAGATGATGTAGCAGCTCGCTGGGTGGTTGTGGGCGACTGCGCTTGGCCCCTGGCCCCACGTGCACGTGAGGTTCCCAGACCATGGCCCAAGGCCATGCTTGAGCTGCGACTCAAGTCATTGTCTGCCACGCTACCATCCTCTACATCGCTGTCCACATAATCCATCATGTCTCCATCTTGCAATGCAGCTCTGTTACTGGGATCCCTCGTAAACTGTTCAGCATGCTGCTTCAGAAACGCCTTGTGCTGTCACATACAAATTGCTCTTTGTATTTTACATGTATTATTTGTCATACATACCTTCCAAGGTATCGTAACTGACAAAATATTGGAAGTCAATTAATATAGGTAACATGTCATACTAGTCAAACTATGGAAGAAAACAATGATACCCAAAAAAACATTTTATTCAAAAAGTGTTTTTTATGTGGTTAAAGCAAAAATAAACACTTAAAATTACACCAAAGATTTATTACACGTTTCTGAGTTGCAAATCTCCAACCCAATATGACTCGTAGTTTACACACACATTTACATACATTTCTAAACAAAGACAACCTTATTTTTTAACCTGATCATATATTGTAATAATCTAGCTAAACCTAACCAATTACACGAAAAGCACACATATCAAGCATTTGGGTTTCTTCAAATTAACAATAATCTTGGAAAGTGAAAATACAATATTAAGGGGTATTGATCTCTAAATTAACTTTGGCCAAATTGAGCTTAAACCTCGATATATCATCAATGACATCATCTGTGTCACAAATGTTTATCAATAAACCAAACTGACATAAAAGTCACGTTTGCGTGGAAATAAAATACACAGATCACCTTTAAAAAAATCTGCCATTTACTAAAACTTTTCCACAAGGGAAACAGGAATACAAAAAGTCGTTCTACGAGACGAAAACATCTCCTTGGTTTTACACGCACAAAACATTCCTACAACAACAATAGATAACATCTTACAGGTCACACTAGGAGCAAAGAATATTGTTTCTACAAACTTATTCCGAATACTGTTCGGGACATTCTGAATGCTTTTCTATGATTTTCTGAACGTTTAATATATTTTTTAACATTTAAACAAATATTAAAAACATGTGCACCTTGGTTACCAATTTCTTCATTCACACACGTGAAGCCCCTGAAGCTACTTTGCTCTACTATGCTATCATTGACCTGAACAGAAAAACCCCGAAATGGTATTCCACTACTACTCGATTCCGTCACAGGTACATGTACACTTATGTCGCCGCCTCCTTCGCTGCCTGGTGTGGAGTGCTCTGTAGGTGTGAAACCTCTAAATGACATAGTGCCCCCAGTGTTATTGTTTACATCTCCCGGGTGTGTTGTCACGAGACTTGTGTTGTTACGAGACTTGTGTTGTTGTTGTGTAACGTGCTATTGTTGTCATTCCTTGTACCACGTGGTACGCAACGTCGCGCTCGCTGAGGTACTTGGCTTTCCGGCTTCTCCTCGCCCCTCTTCCCAGCAGGTGTGCGGGCTATACACAGGTCTTCGCAATGACGTTTTGTGACTCATCTCTGTCCCAACTTCACGAGAAACATGGAATTACCCATCTTGGCTGTCACTTGCACCGACCCAATCTACTTGAATGCCAGCCTGGCACAATGGTTCTTTGCTCCCGCCAATAGTGGGGTTTCCCTGACACAAACATACATACCGGGCACAAGCTTGGGCGGCAGTCTCCTGACCTCTGGTACCCACACATTGCAATAATTCGCTTGGTTTACTCTTGCTTCTTCGTGGATTTGCATTTGATGTTCGACGATTCTCTCAGATGGTATGGGCGAGTTTTCGCGGGGTGCTCCGAGCGCACGTAGTTCACGACCCGGTACAATTTCTGCGGGTGTTTTCGCGGTCGCCGCATTTACACAGTTTCTCAAACAAAATATTACCTCCGGAATTAACTCCGCCCACCTGGTATGATCTTCTCCCAACCTGACGCGTAACTGAATTTTCATGTCCTGGTTACGATGTTTGGTTGGGTTCACCCTGGGGTGGTAGGCTGGTTGGTACAGTGTTCTGTTCCCCACCTGGTACAGTACTCTCTCCACTTCCGCCCTACAAATTGCGTACCATTGTCAGTTAATAGTTACTCGGGATGCCCCATCTTGGAAAAAATTCAGTTTGCATCACCTGTGCGACTGTGTGAACGTGAACATTACTGATGGGAAACGCCTTGGTCCATTTGGTAAACAAATCCGTGGCAACAATGAGAAATCTCTTACCACTCTTGTTGCGCGGTTACGGGCCCACAATGTCAATCATTATGGTTTTTCAACGGCTCAGTTGGTAGCCTCGGTTACTGTGGAGCATCGCTGTCTGTTCTCCGCGGCTTCCGGGTATTGCACATGATACAACTCTGCACATGTTTTCTTACATCCCCTTGAACCCCTAACCAGTGGAAAAACTGTTGCACGTTCCTACGTGTTTGTTTGGAACCCGGGTGTCCATTTTCTAAACTGTCATCATGTGCATACGTGAGTACATTCTCCATAGCGTGCAACTACCAGGGGGGGGAGGGGGGGTTGGTTTGAATTTCCCGGTCCACTACTCTCCAATGCTCTTGAGTACTGCATGGCACAGTGTGCCAGCGTTGCGCAGCATCTGGGGAATTTTCTTGCGCGGTGTGTACCGCTCTTAACACGTCACAGACGTTTAACGAGACAAGTTCACTGGGTGGTGTGGTACCAATATTTTACAAAACAAAAGCTCGTGTGTCTGCTGTATGTATAGCATGGCAAGGTGGTAGTGCCTCTTCCCACTCCGCGTCGTCTTTTACCGTTAGGTTTGGACAAGGATTCCTGGACAGTGCATCAGCGAGCTCGTTGGTTTTTCCCGCCATGTGTTCTACCTTGAAGTCAAATTCCTGGAGCAATAGAGCCCAGCACGTAAGTTTACTTTTCTCGTTGTGCATCCCTTCCAACCAAACTAGACAGCGGGTGTCAGTTTTCAAGGTAAACTGTCTCCCAAACAGGTACGGCCAGTACTTTCTCAGCACTTGTACAATCGCTTAACACTCTTACTCGTTTACATGGTACTTGCATTCTGTCACGCCAAACTTTGTGCTGTAGTAGTTTATGATGTGTTTTTCCACTGTGTTCCCACCTGGTATAACACTGCTCCGATGCCTTCCTGGCTAGCATTCATCTGTACTACAACAGTTAACTCTGGCCTAGATCTAGTTAGCAGGTTACAACTTTGGAAAGCAAGTTTGATTTCTTAAATGCTTGGTCGGCTTGAAGTGTCCATACAAATGTAAGTTTTTCACATAGCAGATCAGTCAATTCACACAATCATTAAGGATTATTATTTCATCACCATGCTGTTCAATTCAAGGAAAGTTTTCTACTGTACAACAGCAATTACCAATAACATTATCATTCCTGTCTACACAAATAATACTGTGAGCTGCTTTGCCATTCTCACTGTAAAGATGTTACAGTTATATCTTTCAGCTCAGCAGCTTAAGAGTGACACCTACCAGATGCTTGACTTGCGCTACAGTGTGTAAGAAATCCACATTTTTAAATGAAACTACTTAACATTGACGCATAACCTCGGGTTACTGACGATTTCACAGTCGGGCAAGGTTTTAGTGTGTCGGTCAGACACACAGGCGATATGACTGGGCTGACTTTATTGACTGCTAATCAGGCCTCGGCCAGTATATAAGTTGGGGCACGTGGCTTGAAGGCACAGCACAAATTCTGGTGTGAGCTTGAAGTCCTTCGTACTACTGGTTTGCACACAGCCACTGGTTTACCTGTACTGGGCGTGGCCCGAAGTTGCTCCTAACTAGGCCGCTGTTGCCGGCTGGAACTCGTGCCCAGTTCGTCGGAGAAGATGGTGCTGTGACTGGCGGGCCGGTGGGGATCTGCGGAAGGCTGCTAGTCCTGCTGCATTGGAACCAAGGATTGTCGATCCCCAGCAGTACTGGAAGTCCTTGGAGGAACCTCTCGATGATGGGATGTGGCTCGCCAGCAGTCCTATGGGATGGCTGAAAGAGGAAGCTGGAGGGTACTGGGAGGTGAGACCTCTCCAGTTGGCGGGCCGCTTGAGCTAGTTTCCGAGGGTTAAACTGCAGAGGGCAATCTGCATTTGGCTGCAGTTCACGCTTGGCTCGGAGGGAGTAGCTGTCCTCTTCGCTCTCCACTTTGCATCACTCCTATGGGAGCATGGTATAGAGGTACAAACTAAAGTCTGCCATGCTAAGGTAGAGCAGGCAACAAAAGATAGCTAGGTGTAAAGCCAGTTGACACCAAGCCAATAAGTCGAACCCGTTTACACCAACCAACGGTGGTTGGAGCGGTGGGTTACCCTGGACATCTGACAGCAACATGGGTGTGCTCCAAAAGGAGTCAGACCTCCAGAACCAGTCTTATCACTCCTTTTAGCAAAAATAACGGGTAGAGGGAGTGAATTGGCTGGACTGGCTGATTAGCTGCCTCGTGGATTGAGTTTCTAATGATTGTGGCTCTACCATACATGTGCACAAGATACCTTGCCATACCTAATCCACAGTATGGGTGGCTGTCCTATGGGTGTGTGTTTTAGATGCACAAGCACCCGGTTAATGGAGCCTGTAGTCCTACTCTAGGTTTGGCAAAGAGGATTTAAAATAATCCTGTCTCCTGCTTTTCCTTGATGGGCTGAGATCTACTTGAAATTAAAGTCACAGTAACCCGAGAAATGAATACTCAAAGATTAGGTAAGATTATGTGTTTATTCCCGTGGGAATATACACAGTGGCCTAACTAACATGAACTGAAACGGAAGTAAACTACGGTAAAACCAGGTAACGGGGACCTGGGTCTAGAGAGTAGATGCGGCTAGGTAGCTATAATACTAACTGACCCTAACCAACTCTAATACTGTTGTCGAGAAGGGACTCCGATGTCATTACCAGAGGGGTAGTGAGTATTAAGGGGTATGAAGACATCTTCGGAGGTTGAAGGTCTGGAAGATCTCCTGAAGAGCAATGGTCCTTCGTGAGGAAGGCGGTTGCAGCAGAGAGCAGTCAGATGCTGAGAATCAATTAAAAGTTTCTGAGCCGTGCGTTTGCCTATATAGACAGCCGGCTGCAGGCCCTTCTGCTACCTTCAGACGGTCAGATATCTTTGTGCATGAGCTCCTCACTTAGTGTTGAGGGCCTCCATCTCTCTAGGGGAGACTGGATGCAGGCTTTCCTGCTATGCGGGGTTCCGTCGGCTGTGCGAGTTCAGGCGCAGCACTGGGCCACTTGATTGCTTCTATCACACACAGCGGGGTGGCATGACATCTGAAATAAAGGTAAAGATGATCTTGACTGCAGTGTCTGTGGGTGCCCCTTACCTACGGGTATGCTGGTAGGTTCTGGTAGAAAGTCGTCCTGGGTTCAAACTCAGCCCGGGGTGACATGATGGCACATGAAGATGAGGCAAAGTCACGTTTATAATTACATACGTCAGTACACATCACGTGTCAACATGTTATAATTATAACGAAGCACGAAAAGAATATACACTTAAAATTACGTACGAATAACACTCTCAGTCAAGCACATTATACTAAATTCTATTTCCACACCCTCCAGCAAGGCTAAAAACTGCTTTTTCACACTGCTGTATCTCATTATACACTAGTTGGAAACATGCAAAACAATTATAATAGGAACCAGCACTGAACCTAACTTCAGACTCTCCAGTAACACTGTAAAATTATAGTTATATGCATATGCATTTAGCATGGCAAAAGCACTGCATGCAAGTTCAGTGCCTTTCACGTAGGGCTGGTGGGGCACTAGGGATGCACATAAATATCATCTTTTATCACCCACTGGCTTCTAAGCCTAAAATTTGCTAATAAACTGCAAGTAGACAGCACCCTGAACTGCATACGTTCACAGTATGGGCGTGCCACTGAAATGTGAGAGTTTGGAGCTACAGCTCCAATAATAATGGAAAGCTGATTTCTACTCTTGTAAAAACCATCTCAGGGAACATACTTTTTCACACACATAAAAACTAATAGTGTCTAACTGGTCTGTTTTTATGTTGCACAATAAAATTTAGAGATCACATACTGACCTTTCTCTCTTCTTCTTCAGCCTGAATTGACTGCATCTGGTGAAAGTTATCAATTTCTCTCTCTGCTGTATCTGCTGTAGCTTTTGAAGTTTTCAAATATTGCAGCAAGTTTTTGATCTGACGTCTAAAAATTTTAAAGGGCAAAATTTATTTTCTATGAGTGGACAGTTCCATGATAATTTTTCATTTAATAATAATTATTCATTTATTTTATATGTTTATTTATTAAAGGATTATTGTGCCACCTAACAGTTTAACACCAATAACAGGGTGGCACATAATAATAATAATACTAATAACAACAACAACAGACTTTGTAAAGTATACTTATCACAAATTAACATACATTTCTTCCATATGCAAGATTTATTTTAATGTTAACTCATATCATAGCTCTCAGAAAAAAAGAACCGCAATAAACTAAAATGAATGAAAGTTTCATTTACTGAGGAACAACAACTAAGATCTACATGTTTGTTGAGTCATAATGCAGACAAATGAAAACTTTTATCTGAAAAGTAGTGGTGCCTGACGCATTCCTGTGCATTTACGATGCACACTCTACTGAAATGACTTTGCCCCCATCTTGGAGTGCAATACTCCTAACGGGGCAGGTCGAGCTATACAAACAACACGTGCCTACAGGGTACATGGGCACCATCAAAGCTACTGCAGACATGTGCGCCTAGATTGTACTGTTCGCCCAGATTTGCCAAGAAGCTGTCACGTCAACACCCCTCTCCAAGATTGTACTGTCTACCGGGCCTCCGGTAACCTCCAGCGAAGGTCGTGACAGTTCTACAGCACACCACTGGAAGGCAGCACACATTCTACTGGAGCATCACCAGCCTTCAGAGCCTCATGCAGAGGAGATAAGAAATAAAGGCCACACCTCTAAGACACTACAAACTCTACTAGCTCCAGGCAGTTGCTGCACTTCCACCGCTGTAATGGTCGGAGGTAGCAGCTTGGGTTTAAGTGCTCGCAAAACTTCCTCCACTGCTCGCCAAGGCTGGACACTATTTTCAATGTTCGCCAGCCACTAGACCCCAGAGAACCCACTGTTATTATGGCCGGGATCTCTTTGCACCGGTAAAAAGTCATCACCCAGAAGTTCGCAACCTCTTCTGCAGCCTCCAGCCCTGCAGAACCAGCAGCTCCTGGAAGACGCTGCCATAGAGAGGATCCTGCTGATGTCACTCTCACCAAGCCTCCCCTCCCTCCTTGGTTGACACCCAGAGGTAACAGTCACAACAACGTCCCCTCCAGACACCCCCTCTTGCTTGCCTTCTACTGAAGCAACTTACAATTGCCCTTCTGGTAATTGTCTCTCCATTTGGTTCTTTCAGAATATCGCCTATAGTAAGCTAGGATAATTTCTAATTTAATTTTTGCATATCAGTTTAATTATCCACATAATATTTAGCTTTTCATCCACGTGAACTTCACCTGACAATTCAGAATAGGTAAACTTCCGTACTATAATTTTATTAGTAGGAGAGTGCAGAACCCCATGTACAAATACGTATAGGCAGTTCACTGTAAAATGAGCACTTTTGGAAACCCTGCTTAGGATCTACTTGTATCCACATCGTGTATTCTTCTGGCTTATGTAAAATTTACATTGCCATGGGACTCATCACTTTGGCCATGCGTCGGTCAGGTGAAAATATGAAATTATTAGAAAAGTAAATGTTACAATTCTGGTAATTTTTACACTTAGGTGCATTAAAAAAACAGAAAGCGAAATAAATAATTTAAGTTATCACAAATAAGGGCATAAAACTTTTTATTCAACATTAAGATATGGAACTATTTTCCCTCCATCATTACCAACATCATTGGGTGCATGTCACTCGGTGCGCCCATTAAAATATGTGCAGATAGGAGCAGTGACTTTTTTATAAGATTGTTTTCAAAAGTGCTCACTTTATCGTGAACAGCATTTAATAATAAAACTTATTGTTTTCTAAACTTAATTTTGCTTGGAGTTTTAACGTCTTGTTCGAACCTAACTTTCTAGACCTTTAAGAAAAGTAAGATTCTGTGCCCTGAGGGAAAGCCGGTTGATTGCGCAAAAACCATTAAGGTAATTCCACACAGATTAAGAAGCAAACCAAGTTCTGCCAGCTTGTTAGATCTTTGGAAGTGCTCAAAACACCTTAGGAACTCTCCCACACATAGAATTGAGTGACCTAAGCATTTTCTACTCCGCTCCCACAGGCCGGATTGGAGAACACAAATTGCTTTAGCCCGCACGACCCACTGTGGATACCAAATCAGGACACCCCCGAAATAAAGCGATGCGAGATATCTTAAGTTCTGTCTACCGCTTGAAAGGGCCGGAAGTTCCATCCACCACTTGCCAAGGCCAGACATGGAACAGAGTGCGATATCACGTCGCAAAGTCGGTGTGTTCAGAAGTACATGTTAGGGCAACATGTTAGGGCACGTTCATCCTGGCTTAACTTCAGTGTGTTTTGTATATTCTTTCCTCATGCCATATTCCTGTTGAGGAGGAGTTAAGAAATGGCTTAAGAGAGCTTTAAAAGACATCATAGAAGAGATAACCAAATTAGACCCCTACTGAATCAACTGGTAATACCCCCTTGTTTCCGCCTCTAATAAAATTACCACATCAACTTCACTCAGATATAGAGGCAATTCAATACGGAAACACCCTACCAGGCATTGACTGGTACTGGATAAAGACCCCCTTACAGGAAACCCCTCCCCTAGTCAATGAAGGCAACAACAACAAACTCAACACCACACCAACGCTGTCCAACCACCCGCCACCTCAGCGAGCCAGCTAGCAAGGAAGAGCATGCCTCTTCCCTTCAGCACAAAGGTACTGTCTCGACTAAAGGTTGTGTGTGCGACTTCTGATTTTGTGCCAACCAGAAAGCCCACCATTCCTACTCTGTACACCAGCCGGGAACCTAAACAATTATAAGGGCCCTGCCTTACCTAGATGCCCCATGCGATTCTGGCATTGCAATGGTTGAAATATATTAAAGTAATAAAAACTAAACCATCCTATAAGAAGACCTATAGTGTCAAATCTGTCATAGAATTTCAAAACCCCAGCTTTTGGTCCAGGGCGGATGCAAACAAGAGCTAAGTATAAATTTCTGCCCCAACATGGAGAATCCTGTACAAGTCCAGCATTAGTTAATTTATGTTTTAAGAGTTTCAAGTGACATCCCGCTTGTGTACATTAACTTGCTCTTACCGCCAGGGCTTGCGTTCGACCCCCGACAGTAGATAGGTCATTTTAGAAATAGGAACAGGTTTAAATGGATGGCACCCAACATGGGTTAAATACTGTTATATTCAACTAGGCAGCAGAATACTTGTCCCTGTGGGTGACCACTTGAAAAGAGAGTTCGACAGGATTTTATAATGAAATATGCAGAAGAAATATGAGAGATTAAGTAAAACATAAAATTAGGAGACTTAAAACACAGTCTCCTGTAAAGGCATTTTTAACTGTATTCTCCAGTCTTCTTGCTTTCCTCAGCTCTCTAGCCCGTATTAAAAATAATATGCAACATGACGTGACTCAACATATTCTGTTGTATAACACAATACAATATGAAAATAAACTGCCCTAATGTAATTTACAAAATACAAAGCTTGCCCTTTCCATAAAACCTCCACTTAGTAGTAAAACCCTCTTAAGAAGTTTTCCTTCTTAATAAGCTTTAAAAAGTTTACACTTTTCTATTGCCAAATTCATAATTTTACCCTTTTAAGAAGTTTTCCTGCTTAATAAACACCAATTTTTCAGTATTTTTCAGAAACGTCTCAACATGGTTTCAAGTAGTCATTATGATCTAACATATATTAGCAGAGCTAACACTTACTCTGCAGTTGCTTCCAAAGCACCATCGTCACCATAATCCATTAGTGACTTAAGAGCATTTCCAAGTCCATTAACTGTAAAGAGCTTCAGTTTCTTGCTTTTCTCATCTTCAAAGTACTTCTCTATCACCTTCTCAAGTTGGGTACCCTCTGTAGTTTGGAACTACCAGAAAATACAGCATTTATTTCTGTCCATATGGCAACAAAATTCAGTGTACAAATAATAGATGCAGTGTATCCAAATGACCATATTTTGGCCCAAACATAGAAACACCTTTAAAATACGACTGCCCTCCAGTCTATTAACTTTGGCCCATAAATTATTTGCACATTAATTTTAGCAGGTATTTCAAATCTGCACTTTGATTAATATTTAACATGTATATTCGTTGATATTAAAGACAACTATCTCAATAATATATCAATGGCAATGAACATTTATGACTCTCATTAACACAACATTTCAGAATAGGCAATTCACTTATATAAACTCAAATTGGAGGCATATTTGAAAATCCACCCTCATACTAAAGTAATTATATAATAGCACAAAAGAGTACAAAAAACTTATCTCCGTATGTACCTACAATTCACTTATTTCAGCAGCCTATAAAGACGAGTGTTTCAGCAAGAATGGAACCTAATCAGGGAACAAAAGAAGCTAAAGTATTATAAAGTAGAAGAAACCCTACTGTAAAGACCTCTCATGGTTTCCAGATTTTGACCCACTCTGACTACTATACATCAAAATGGGTGAGAAGGGGGGAGGGGGGGGGGAAATATTTTTAGGTATACACTGCTTTGAGTACAGTGTTTTTGACAAGAAACGAAATGCATACCAACTTATTTTTAGACTGATTTTCCTCAAATTTACTAATTATTTTTAAACATAATTCTTTACAGTTCCTTAAGAATGAGTCTTTAAAGAGGGATGGTCTTAATAAATGGGTTCTTATGTACTTGCTGTACTAATAAATCTAATTAGAAAACTCAGAAAGAATCAGGTAAGGAATATGACACACACCTCCTCTTGCTGTAATATAAACTCCACAACACTCATGTCGATACCAGCATCATTAGCTTTTTTCTTGTCGCCACCAGCTCGCTCCACCCTCAGAAGGATCATGTCTTTGCAGTTGGCCACTCTGTTGGTGAATCGCTGCCCAAACATCAGGGTGTTGAAGATTTGCCACTCTTCCTTGTACTCCACCCTCACCCGCAACAGCGGCACTGTCGGCTGCTTTCTGTGACCTGCGCAACATCAACACCCATGCAGGGATGGATCTAGAGTGGGGAGAGGATGATGTGTCACAGCAGACATGATGCCCCTCCCCCTCCCCACAAACCTTTTTACATTAACATGACACTGTCCTGTAAACGTTTCAAGCTAACATGAAATAATACCAGTATTTTTTAAATTACTGAATTAAACTACTAATTAATTCACCTAATATATTCCCTAAAATTATGATGAGAGTAGGTCCTCCTCCCATGCCACGAATCAAAACAATGGAAAAATTACCCCCCTTCACATAACCAAAATTTTAGATCTACTTCTGCACCAATACGAACACTCCTGGATGGCACTAAATTTTGTTGATGTAGTCAACAAAATAAAGACACCTATTTATAACAAAAAAATACAGTAACTTCATGCATTTGTAAAATGCCCCCAAAGGAGCCTATAAAAACTCATGGTTGACACATGCCTGGCTATTGACTGTGTGGCACGGTCGTCGAGATTTGATGCGCTAGACCAAGTGCACGGTTATAGGTAGCTGACGTGAGGTGTTAGAAATCTGATTTTCTCGGAAGGTCTTCGATCAGGTGGTAATGTGGATTAACTGGCTGAGTGCGACTGTTGTTACAGTTTTTGAGTTAAATTATGTTGTACTTCAAGTTCCAGTCCGCTGATTCTTGACTCCAGAAGTTAGGATTGGCTAGACTGTATCTAGCTTCAGTCCGGTAGACTAAATGCCTCGTTACCGGGTGATAGTAGGGACTGGTGCGAACGAACGGTGGAAAATGAATATAACACACAACATGGACAGTCGAGACTGCCTGTAATCTCAGTGAGGCAGCGTGGTCCCATTCTGCCTGTCTCTCCTGCATAGGAAGGGGCTAAGATACTCCACTGATGGGCAGCTAGATGAGCAATCTTTCGTTCCCTACGCCTTCTACCGTCTCTTATCTTGTAAATCAGAGAGTTTGGTTTGCCACTGAACAAAATACCAGTGTGCACTTCAGACAAGAAACTATAGTCTATGATAGTATAGGTCCAGTAGTTGATTTGTGGCACAAGCTCGGTAAGAGTCTCCACTGATCCCCCACGTCGGCGGGTGAATCAGAGATATTGAGCAGTGTGGGCCACCAATACTACTACTGGATGTGAGTTTTCAGCCAAGACCAGGCCGCAACACCCAGGCCAATACTGCCCCCAGCACCTAGGTGCTCTGGTAGGTGATACAGGCTAGGTTTGCTGTCTCTCCTTGGTGGAAGGTATACCTAGTAGTTGTGGCTCCTCTGTTCCTTCCTCCCAGCACCTGGGTGCTCAGGAGGTAATAGGAAGCAACAGGCGGCTGTCTAATGTGTGTGTTCCAGACTAGAGGTCCCCAGAGAGGGGGCCTCAGTCAAGCTAGTTTGGATTTACAAAAGTACCGGTTTCTGTCGGTAGTGCACAGTGCAACCTATTCCTAGCAAGAGAAGTAGACGTACAATAGAAATGAAAGCGTTAGGATAGAGAACAAACTGTATTTATTAAGGACTAAATAAATATGGTGACTCGTGCTATCTCCTATCGAACGGATTGAGTACTGAAGGAAAAACTACGGTAGCCAGGTGTAGGCGACCTGGTTCTAAGCTGGAGGGAAAGTGAACTAAAAAACTGAATATTTAACTACTCAACTAAAGCTGTCTAATGCGGGTGCCTGTAGGAGACAAAAGACGTTAAAGTTTAAGTAGCCAGGTATATTCGTGTTAATTAGTGATGAAGACTAATGTCATCGCAGAGGGTTGCCGTGACGGCTACAGAAGACTCGAGGTTTCGCTGGAGGCTCCAGAACTAAGGAGTGCTCGGGGTGAACTCAAGAGAAGAATTACGAATGACTGCTGGAGCCTTGCTGCGCACGGACATATATAGTCAGAAGTCTAGGCTGCCACAGCGGGGTTCGGGGAAGGCGCATGATGTCCTTCTGCCATGGAGGCTGGCATGGGAGGTGGGAACCCTCTCGTCAGCGTTCCTTGGTTTGTGTATCTTCGGCTGCGCTTGGCCTCGCCCGAAGTGGCTGAAAGTTTGTAGACTCTCAGCACAGGGGAAGGGGGAAAGTGATGTGCCCGCTGGTTGCGTAACCTTGTAGCCACATGCTCGGCCACCCGGGAAATTTAAGCGACCGAGAACTTATGTGGAAAGTATTGCGTGCACAACTCTCACGTGGGTGGTTGAAGTAGACAACTCTTATGTAGGTTGAAGTAAGGGTACACGTCACGTAAAAAGCGATGAGTCGTAATCGTAGTGTATTAGTACTATAAACGGCATGCGTCACGGTAACAAAGGTAAACTAATCTCTCTTGCAGTGTACATTGAGAAGCTTTTACACTTTCCAATACAGCGAACTTGATACAAATATATAAAGTATGCCGGGAAAATTCAAACTCTTTATTTTAATGGAAATTATTTAGCGAGTTTTTTTAAAACAAGTTGGAGATTTTAATTTAGTTGTTCAGGTTTTTTGTAGTTAGAAAATTTGCAGTTTGAGTAATGAATACCTCATGTATCATACTGTCATGTTTGTTAAGAACAGCCAATTCTTAATTTTACAATCCTGGGAATGGCAACCCTCTTGAAATAACATCCTTTTTTGGGGAACCATGACAAAACTAGATTTTAAAAAGTCAAAAATTATAAGGAAATAGTGACGCATGCCAGCTTTCTGCACTACTGAGATGCGCATTCTACGGCGACTTTGCCCCATCTGAGCGTCAAGCGCGAGGCGATTTCAAATTCATTGGCTGTTTAGAATTGAAAATTAAATATTGAAATTACGTCACGCTTTAATGAGTGAATTACGTAACTAAACTTCACATTGGAATTTATATTCTTCCACGTCCAATCGAGAAGGAACATGCCAGAGCAACCACGATGAAGATATAATATAATATATGTGATACACTAACCTGCCAACCCTCAAGATAGCAGTACCCCCGTGACCTTCTGATGTCACGGCCCACCTGCCTCAGTCCGGGGTGCAAGAAAATGTCATTGCCTCCACCAGGGGAGATAAGAATTTGTGCGGCACTCCAGCAGCAGATAAACCAGCCCCTGTGTTGGAAGGCTACGCATACGCAACCGCAACCTCCCCCCCCCCCCCCCCAGAGAATCGCTGACACAGGGCGATTTTCGTATAAATAGAAGTCCAGCCCTGTGGTTCAGCAGAGACGCCGGAGCTCACCGGCCACAAGGTTCGCGAGCTCACCACCTACAGTCTGCGGAAGACTCTCTTTCCTCTCCTCTGCAGCTTGCATAGGGTTCAGCCTCCTTCAGCAGCCCGAGGCAGGGTTCGAACCACCACCTTCACACCTCCAGCTGGCAGCTTGCAGAAGGTAGCCAGCACACCAGCCACAGCTTCCTTCAGCTGACCACCCAGAGACAGCACTCCACGTCTGGTAAATCCTACACCTGTACCCCACTTCCATTGACTCCACGGTAACAGGTCATGCACTATTTATATCCCCCTGGATAGACGCCCTTAACAATCATGTTGTAAATAGTGTATGTTATAATTTAGGTTAATTAAATAGGAATCTTTGTAGGAATTAATTATTTTCCCTTTTTTTTTTTTATTTTTCCCAAGCTCGCCTTCGCCTGTTGATTTAATAATTAATATTACTCCTTACCTAGCTTATAGTGTGTAATTATTTAGCCGGGTCTCTGCTAACTTTTATTTTTAAACGAAATAAAATATTATGTAACAAAATTAAATTCTTGTGTGTCACTTGCCGTTATTTTTACTTTTAGAAAATGTATTACTTTTATTATTGTTGCTTATTATTTCAGTGTTGTATTCCATTCAGTGCGCATTTAAATTCTAACTTATTAAATATCTTTATCTGGCCGTGTAGTGTGCTGAATCCATCAGGAGGCAATGACTGAAATTGGACTTCATTCCTGAGATTCCAGTGCACCCGCTACCGATAACTGACACAAGGTTCTGTTACTTGGATTGCCATTGTGAACGGCAGATCTGCAGGAGTGACTGTAGATTTCGCCCCGCCTTGGACTGCTTGTATGCAACCTCTGTTGCCAACCTCTCTTTATTTTATTTTGCTATATTCCATTTATTCATGCGCAAGCAACACTGTGGTATTGGAAGCCGTCAGAGGCGACGCTAGAGGCGTGCCTTACTATAGTAAGCTTTACTAAACCAAATAATTACCAACTCTCAATCCAGTACTCTGAACATGTGTGAATTCGAGAGCCCCCAGATCGATTATAAAGTAGTGTTACCTGCGGATCACGAAACACCCTTAAAACATTTGTTAGGTTGGTGCGAGCCAGATGAGGAATCAGATTCCAGGGAAACCCGTGTTCAGCACATCATAATATCAGCACCACCCACGAACACCGACACAAAGAGCCCCTCCAGTCGATCTAGCCTAGTGAGACTAAATATGGCAGGATACTTCAGGTTTGACACCTAAGAACAGAAGTGCTCCCCAACTTTTGCACCATCACATTGGCTTCCGAACGGACAATCAGGGTTCGAATCCCTCTTAAGGCAGTTCCCCGCAATCAACTGGAACAATTGAAAGCCAATTTCATTCCCACTCGCCAACCCACGAGGCCACGGCGGATTAATCCTGTCCCTATCGGGACAGCTGGCATCCTGACTATTGACATCCCTTGTGGTATGGAGAGTAAGGCTGACCCTCCGAATTACTCTGGGGTTTGACTCCTCTCAATCTCCGAGGCTCAGAAGGGGTGGTAAGCACCCTAACTACTTATCCACAAAAGGGAGCATGCATCAAGGCAGGAAAAAGTAGTTTGTTACAATTATCTTTGTCACTCCATATTGCAATTCTATTTACAAGCACTGTACTACTTGCAAGTGGATCAGAACTAAAAAAAACCCCCACCACGCACTTGACTGTCCACCCCCTCTTCTGTCACTAATATTTCTCCAAGTATGACTGTTGCTGATGCAATTAGAATTAATTACAATTATGCTTGATAATGATAAAATGTAGTGATGATATCACAGTTGGTCAGAATAAAGTGTTCTCACGAGTCCACACTAAACACACAAGATTGCAGATTGACGATGACGAGACTGCACTAACATATTAATGACGGGAACTACCAAGATATGGACATTGCAGCTGCTGAAAACATCATACTTTGTGAAAGATGCCTCATGGTCCAAAAAGAGGATCAATATCATGATGCTGCCATGGCCACATTCAGAAAGCTGCCTTTGGTGGACAGTACGACTCAGAAGTATCTGAAACGATTGCATATGGTAGGGAAACTGATAACTTCAGGTGTCCTCCTAACAGTATTCTTACTTGCCGCTTTTATCCTAGCAATACTATGATGCTGTCACCTGGGCTGTTGATAATGCATTGAAGAAGTCCTGGACTCTGGGTGCTACTTGCCCAAAGAAGCAGCATCTGAAAGACCCTATTTCCCTCAACACTTGATGCATGACATATTTCTCAACATTACTAAATTGACTTCTACTCATCAATGCGCATCATTCAGCTGCACACTTCAATGTAGTTTGATTGGTTCTACACTCTACAAGATGTCAAAACTTGTAACGTTTACCAAAGGCACAAGACACATGCTCCACGCCTGAAGAATTGTACTGTTCACAGGCCGAGCAACCGAGACTATGAATCAAGGTTACGTAGTACTATAGCGCACCGCCGCGCTGGATTGCACAACTAGTATGAATCGCAGAGACATGCAGCAGCTGGATCCAGAGGCGGCTGGTGACGTTACACGCCCAGAGGAACCAAAGCCACCACATGCTGCCACCCCCTCCATGTCGACCAACAGCGAGCCAGAAAGAGTAGTATAAATACTGGGGCCCAACCCTTGGAACGCTAGTCCTGGTGACAAAGGAACCATCAGTTCTCCTGGTCTTCCCCATGCTCCTGATGCGAACAACTAGTATGAATCGCAGAGACATGCAACAGCTGGATCCAGAGGCGGCTGGTGACGTTACACGCCCAGAGGAACCAAAGCCACCACATGCTGCCACCCCCTCCATGTCGACCAACAGCGAGCCAGGAAGAGTAGTATAAATACTGGGGCCCAACCCTTGGAACGCTAGTCCTGGTGACAAAGGAACCATCAGTTCTCCTGGTCTTCACCATGCTCCTGATGCGAAGACCCTCCTCTCACCATGTCTTCATTGTACTCCTACCAAACCACCAGTCCTCCCCAGTTCTTCACCACACTCCTGGAGCTGAAGATCCCGTCGTTTAAGTCGTCGTTACACTTAGACACTTCCGGTCCTTTCAGGGCAAACATCGTAGCAAAGTTAAAGTTAGTTATTTTTATAGCGCTTCGTCTACATACCCCGCTAACATAGGAACAGGTCGCCTTCACTTGTAAAACTTAGTACGCTTCTGTTAAGTTCTCGCTGATAGGAGGGAGTGCAATACCACCTTGTTTATTTCCTTACCGAAATAAACAAGTTTTTATTCCACTTAAGGATATCTTTCCCGTAGCCGTAGAACCCCACCTCGTAAACATCAGTCCCGTCGGAGGGACAGCAGGTGAAATGGAAATTTATTCCAAACCGCTAAACACACCAGTAGAATACACACACCCATACTGGATGGCCACCCTTTCTATGCTCCCAGATGTATAGAATGGTAGAGCCCCGACACTAGGTACTCCTCTCCTTGATGTTAGCTTGCCGGTCTGGGGTTTGCTCATTCCCCTGTGCTTCTGGTGCCACAAGGGGTTCTTCTCCAGGTCTGAGGAGACTGATCCTTCAGGGAACTCACCCACGTATTGGGACAGTCAGCCAGTGATACCTGATTCTCAGTATCCACCGCACTTCTGGTGCAGAGTACTGAGATAGCGAGACAGCATTGGGTTGGCAGGGATGGTACATGGACCACTATGTTACCTGTTCCACCTCAACAAGTCTGGTTTAGTAATTATTTCCTTATGCCCTTCTCCTATTGAAGTGGTATCTGTAAGAGGACTAAAAGGGCAGATACTATCTCTTAGTACCAGCAAGAGCTTAGCTACCTCCCCACTGAACTCGTGCACTTTAGTCAGTGGTAGAGAGCTCAAGCAATCCGCCACTTAGAGAGACCAGCATCGCCGGAACCCGCACCAGAATTCTTCACATCACCCATTAAATTTGACGGAGAAACTCACCCAGTATTTATCGCTTACCTGAGTGGTCATGAAGCATCATACAGGATAGCTAACCCACGGTTTTGGGTGATCCCAATCAATGAACCTACTCCAGCGACAGTCAGCACCCACAATCACCTGCCCACCCAGATCCTGAGCCAGCCCTAGCGCTCCGTCGTGCGAACCACCGCAGGTCCAGTGCCCAATGTCGATCACCCGTTGCCCAATCAATGAACCTACCCCAGCGACAGTCAGCACCCACAATCACCTGCCCACCCAGATCCTGAGCCAGCCCTAGCGCTCCGTCGTGCGAACCACAGCAGGTCCAGCGCCCAATGTCGATCACCCGTTGCCCAGGACTCCCCGTGAGAGTGGTCCCGCGATCATATTAGCTGCCCCAGATTTCCTACCCTGCCATAAAGCCACACGGCCAGTCCTGTATACTGGCCGGGCTCCAGTTCCGCTCCAATCTCACCCCAGGTGCCTCTGCCCTAGCGCTTACCAAAACACTTGGGGCTGTGACGTATCTTAACTGCCCACAGGACGTCATGCATCATACTGATAAAAACTCCCAAAAATCTTTTCGTTGTGGAGCCATAAGTATGAAAATGTTTCTGCACAAAGCCACCTTGCTGCAACACGATTACAATACACATGTCCATAAATTAATACCATATCAATTTTCTATTCACATAAACACAGCTCCATTTTACTACTCTCACACATGTTCATGACTCATTGCCAAGTGCCACACCAACCACTGCTAGTGTCACTACACACCAACAATGAAGCAGCATCTAAACTGTCCACTTTTGGAGGGCACCCATGTTAGGCAACTTAAGGCGGATTCCTACCCGTCATCTTGGATTTATAGATTTTTCACCTATGCTTCTATTTCAGAAGGTACATTGAAATTTCCCACATGACACATCCTAAATAACAGCTTCCCAAATGTTATCTAACTGCCACACCTAGGCTACATTTATTAATATTTAGCTGGTAATTGACGAGACGTAATGCAAGATTATTTCTTATGGACAATTACAAAGGCGACTATATCAAACGTAATTTAAAAATACTGACCGCAGACAATGCACTAGGCAATGCTCTGCATTCTGTGGTTCTAAAAAACATGATACAAAACTGTATTTCCAGAGTTTGGCGAAAATTCCTTAAATCTAAGATGGCGGGTGGGAATCTGCATTAACATATGTTTATTTACCTCTAAGTTGTCCATTTCTACATAGGTACTCATACTCAGTGTAAGCATTACCAGTAAATTTATATTTATATATATATATTTTTTAATGCAATATATGTGCTCAAGAAATACAGAATCAAAGGCTCTGGCTTTGTAGGAATCTATAAATACTGATTTAACACTTAATATGGAGAATTAACATGCATAAATTATTTTTAGTCACCTGACAACTGTTCTCTAGATTTCTCTATCAAATTCTCTACTTGATCTGCTACATAATCTTCCACCTGCAAACACAAACACGTCAATTAAATTAAAGATAGGTAGGTATTTAAACACTACAAACAGTCTTTCACAAATGTTTCCTGGCCAAGCCAGTAAATATCTGGTTGGTATAGAAAATATCATCAGGCTCCTTATGTTATGTCACTATACTGCACGAGTTAGATAGATACAAATTAGGTTTATAATTTTATATCTTTGTTTCCGTTCATAAAAAATAATCATGCAAGTTTTAAACTTTCTGGAGAAAAAAAAAAGTTTGGAAAAACAGGAAAAAGTTTTACAGTAGTTTTCCAGTGAAATTAATTTTATATACATTTTTGGTTTTACGTATTTGATCTTCAACAATCTGGTAACTAAGAATGAAATTTTTCTCTGAAGGTAAGGTATCTATCAGCTACTTCACACATAACTTAAAATTTTAGTTATGTCAGATTCTCAGTGACTCTTGCATCAAATCCACCAAATCTTGAAATCCATATGATTCAATAAGACCAGTGTACAATGAATCCATGGTACAAGAATCTCATCTCTACACAAATGAAAAAAGAGACAGTATCAAAATTTATTATATGCAATGACAAGTTTTGCTACAAGATGACCACACTGCCAACGGAGAAAGTAACAATGCACGTTGACAATAGCCTAACGTGTTTCCTTCCCTTCTAACCAGCAGCCGTCTCATTTCGAACCAATAAATCCTGTTTTCAACTGAAGATAATGTAATAAATTAGTACCTGCTCTCAGAAAGTTATAAAATCTCTGGCGGGGTCCAGAGGAAGAACAAGCAACTGATATAATGAGGCAACACATCACAATGGACAACAGTTTAAATTATAAAAGAGAGCAATATATCAGTTGAGAGACAATGAAATCAGTGACACAACAAATTAAAGTACTACCAACACAACTGGCTATCATTCTACCTTCCCATACAAGGGTATGTGTTTCTTTTAATTTTTTCCATACATAAAATACTATGACCACTCAAACAAACCTCAAATTATTGGAGTCCTGATAATGATGAGTGGAGAACCTGCTTTTCTCTGAAAATAAATGCATATACTGTATAATGATTAAGATAAATTATAGAATGTAAATGCCAAACACATTCATAAATTTCTTAAACGTTTTGGCTCATCAAAGACAAAATGTTTTTGATAATGTCTATGCAAATGAAGAATTATTCAATACAAATACATCAGAAAATATCATTATACCCATTTGTTAAGATGTCATTAAGAATAAGTTACAGTATATTCAAAATTGTATTTGTTAGATTCAAAGCCTCCTTGTTTTAAATAATTTTTATAGATAGCGAATGCACGATAGACATCTCTGGGCATCATCTGATGACTATAAATAAACAACTAGCATGCCTTGCTTTACCTGTAGCGTCATTGTGTGGCAGTGGTGGTTTTGCAACTGTGCTGGTAATGCGTGCTGTTTGACTGTAAAAAATTATTATGGATTTATTATTGTACTTCTTAACCTTAGCAATGACCTAGTTCTAACCTCAGTAGCACCATGATGGCACCCAAAAACCTATGTTAGGCAACAGAAAAGGGGAGCGAACCTGGAAACTCGTCATAGATAGTGAGAAGCACATGTGATTATGTGGGCAGGGCAAGAGGCCACATCAGTATTATCAATATATAAAAGTTAAATCAACCAAATCAATGGCTATATTACTGACAAGGTAAAACCAAAATTATTGAACTCAGCGTGCATGAACATGTACGCTTTGGATGACGATTTGGAGTCAAACTCCAAATCCTCAGAGTATGTTACTATAATGCTAATTTGTAATTAGGAACTTTGTGAGAAAAGAATAAAGACAATATTTATTTTAGAGTAGATTTTTAAGACTTTGTGTCAGTAGTTTGTATGAAATTGTGTTCTGTGTATTTGTGTAACAGAATGATGCCTCACCATCACTGGGACAGCTGGGTACTGGGCCTCAAAGCTCTTCTTCCCACCAAGGCCGTGGAGCTGGGGCCCTATTGATGAGGTGAACTGGCAGCCTGGTTGTGGTAGAAGGTACTTGGCCAGAACAGAAACTATCCAGCAGGGGACTTTAGGTGGTGTGGGCTTAATGACAGGTTTGGTGGTAGACATGACTGGAGCAAATTTGGCTGGTGCTGGCAGGGCTGGGCGGAACAAAAGCTTCCTAATGGAGGAAGTCTGGATAGGCAGCCAAATCATCACAGGTTTTATCAAGGTGGAGTCAGTAGAAGGGGCGAAATGGCACATGGCACCAAAAAACACCCTGGCAGGTAGCCAGGTATGAACACAAGCCCAACTTAATGGCTTTTGTTTGGCATCCAGCCAATGGGTGCAGCCCTCAACTCCGGGGTAGACAAACATATTCTCCAGTACTCTTTCTTGACGACCTGATTTGGAGTGAGCCTACCAGCTTGCAGCCCAATGCTGTCAGAAGGGCAATTAAAGAGAGAAGAGAGAAAGACAGAGAAAAGGAGAGAGAAAGACAGAGCGCAGAGAGTAAGACATAAAGGAGAGAGAAAGAGAGAAATACAGAGATAAAGTGAGAAAAAGAAAGACAAAGAGAGAAATAGAGAAAGACAAAGAAAGAATGACAAAAACAAAGAAAGATAAAGACAAAAAGAGAAAGAGATAAATAGAAATACAAAGAGAGAAAAGAAAACAAAGAGAAATACAAAAAACAAAGCAAAAGAGAAAACAAAGAGAAATATAAATACAAAGAGGAAAGGAAAAACAGAGGAGAAGAAAACAAAGAGAGAAAGGGAAAAAGACAGAAAGTTAGAGAAAAGAGTGAAAAAGAGAAAGGAATGAAAGACAGTGGGAAAAAACAGAGAGAAAGGGAAAGCTAGTGGGGGAAAAAACATAAAAAGAGAAAAAAGATAAGGGGAGAGAAAGAAAGCGAAAAAAGACAGAGGGGGAGGAATAAATAGGGCAAAGACAGGGGGAAAGGAAAAAGAGAAAAAAGACAGGGGAAAAGGAAAAATAAAAAAAAGATAGGGGGTGAGGGATGAAGAAAAAAACATGGGGAGAGGAATAAGGAGAGAAAAACTGAGGAAAAGAAAGAAAGAACAAAAAACAGGGGGAGAAAGAAAGAGAAAAAGTAGGGGGAGAGAAATAAGGAGAAAAAAGACAGGGGCAGAGAAAGAAAGAGAAGAATAATCAGGGACAGAGAAAAAACCTTCGGGGGAGAGGAGACAAAAGACAGGGGGAGAGACAGAAAGAGAAGAAGAGTCAGGGACAGAGAAAAATGTACAGGGGAGAGAAAGAGATGACAGGGGGAGAGATAGAAAGAGAAAAAAGGCAGGGAGAGAGAAAGGGAAAAAGAAAGGCAGGGAGAGAGAAAGGGAAAAAGAAAGGCAGGGAGAAAGAAAAACGACAGAGAGAAAGAGAAAGAGAAAAAAGACAGGAGAGAAAAAAAGAAAGACATGGAGAGTGATAAAAAAGGCACAGAGACAGAAAAGAGGTAGAGAGAGAAAAGACAAAGAGAGAGAGAGAGAGAAAGAAAAGGCAAGAGGGAGAGAGGGGAAGAGTGAGTAAAAAGAGAAAAATTGGGTTTGGCTTTGTTGGGGACCCAGCCGTTTGTTTTGCGTGAATACGTCTACGTTGATGCGTTCGGACACCTTGATGTTTATTTTAAGTTCCCGGCACTGCTTCACTCAATCAAATGGGGTTTTATGGGTATCACTGGATTGCTTCTGAGATGCTCTTTCCAACTGCATATGATACCTGCATTTCAACTTGGCTTTTTGATGAGTATAGACCAAAATTGTGTTAAGTTTTCTTAACTTTTTACATTAAATGCATACAATTTCACCATAACCACACAACACAAATGTTTTCATACACGCAGTCAATTGATATTGATGAGAGATGTAGATTGAAACCTAAAATGAGCATTGTAGCTTCTCCTAGTCAAAAGTTGTACAACGCAGAAGTTATGAGACGCTGCAAAACAAACTCAAAATTGCCCCCCCCCCCCCCCCTGCATGTGATGCTTCGCAGTTCTCTCTCAACGTAACATATTCTTTGATCCTTTGGCAATCGAGTGGTGTAAATGAATTTTGAATGTAGACATTATTTTCATAGCTGCAATGCCAAACTGTATGCCCCGATTTTGCTTTCATCAGATTTTCTGGATTGCCCCCCACTATGGTTGCACACTTAAAGACGTAATCACGTCAAAAAAGAGAAAAGAGGGAGAGAGAAGAGGAAGAGAGTAAAAATAGAAGATAAAGAAAGGAAAGCAAAAAGGAAGAGAGAAATGACAGAGAAGAGAGGAAAGACAAAGAGAGGAAAGAAAAGAGAAAGAGAAGAGGAAAAAGTGGGAAAGAGAGAGAAAAAAGGGAAAGAATAAAAAGAGAAATGGAAAGAAAAGGGGAAAGTAAGAGCAAATATAAGACAGATGAAAGAGAGAGAAATGAAGAGAAAGAAATGAAAGATGTGGAATAAAGAAAAAAAATCATGAAATGGTGGGAAGGGGAGTAGGAAGGTGAGGTGGAGATGGGGCAAGATTGAGAAGAACAAGAGAGGTAGCCAGAGCCAGGAGGAAGGGGAAAAGGTGCAAAGAGGAAGGGTGAAATGGTGCGAGTAGGAAGGTTAAAATGTGCGAGTAGGAAGGTTAAAATGTGCGAGGAGGAAGGGAGTAAATGTGCAAGGAGTAAGGGGGAAAAATGTGCAGGGAGGAAGAGGAAAATTGGTGCAAGGTGGAAGGGGGGAGGAATAAGATGTAAGGAGGAAGGGGAAAATAAAGTGTGGGAGGAGGGAGGGGGGGGGGGAAGGTGTGAGGAGGACAGGGGAAAAGATGCAAGGAATGGGGAAATGGTGTACAGAAGAAAGGGGCTGTAACAGCAATAGTATAGACTAGGATGTTTGGACTAGGTCAGTCACACTCTGAGTTAACCCCCTAGATAAGTATCCCCGTTGAACTCTTTGAAGCAAGCTTCAAACCAGCATTCAGACGTGGGGCATAAGCTGTTTTAGCCTCGCTACGAACCAAGTCGGACACACCTTGTTACTTGAGTTTTGCGCTAAAACCCCCTCCCTGAATGTAGGACGTAAGCTGTCTGATTCACACACACCCTATAGCCTTCTACTACTCAGTGAGAGTAGAGCCCATGCTGAAACATGCCTTTGAAGTCAAGAGCAGCCTTCAAAAATAGTTTTCACCACTGTGCATAGTTAAAACTACGTTAGTTCAGAATAGGCCATCCGGTTCAAAGCGACCACACCAATGAACACGCAGACACAATGCCCCCCTTCTCATTAACTCACGTCTTTGAAGCAATGTTTAGCTCTGACTAAACAACTAATCCTTTATCTTAGGTTAAAAACATGACTTCAAAAAGAAATTGTTCTAAACCCCCAAGGTTAACGTACCCGCGTCTGCAGTCGACACCGGCATTAAACCTTGACACACAATAGGATCACAAAGTTTACCCTAAACCTCTATACCAAACCCCCTTATATTTTTAAATTCTGAAAGCATGTAGCTGGAGTTGCCACGTTTTTCCTTCCCCCCTCCCCGCTGACACTCGTTGAGCTACGAGCAGTTGCACGACATGTAGTGTAACAAGGTGGCCACTCTATTGAAAATATAAAATTCCAGGGTTTTTCCAGGTTATCCTAAGGATTTTCCAGATTTTACAAACACGCTTAAAAAGTCAGTTTTGTACAGTGTCCTATCTTATACAATGCAGTATATATAGAAATACATACAAATTCGCATCAAAAAGACAATATAAATGCAATATAACCTCCCTAGACAAAATAAAATGTATTTACACATTCAGTAAGTTACTACTCATAAAAGTTCTTTCCTTGGAAAACTGCAATAAATGTAATTTATAAGCCCAATTTAAAAATCTAATTACATCTACATTATTTATAAAGATTTACCCTTGAAAAACTGTAATAAAGGCAATATATAACCTGAACAAAAAAAAATTCAAATTTATATGCACATTATATATAAAGCTGTTCTCCGGCTACGTGGCGTGCCATGTGCTGCTTATCTGCAGGCCAACTGTGCACAGCTTGCTATATGCTGCGTGCCTGTCAACAGTGATTACAAGCAGGGACAGCCATAAGTTGGGCTATTTTCATGCATCGCCGACTATTGACTGCAGTTCCTACTTCCTTTTATCCCACGTGCGAGTGGAATGATTGTCGGTCGCGAGCATATATGTGTGTGATGTGTGCATGCACATTCAGATTTGCATAGGCCACGTAACATTACTATGTTAATGACTATTTTTAGGATTTTGATTTTCGATTTTGACTTCCCGCACTGAGTTTGGAACTGAAAGTATCAGCTACTGACTATATTTGTATGCAATTTTATTGAATTACGAGTTTTTGTTGGCCCTAGATTTTATTTTCGGTTTAATGCTTCAATTTAACAACTCGCTTAAGTTTAGGGGGTTAGACTTTAGAAGACTCCTGATAAGACAAAGTAAGAGGTAACAAGTGTAAAACCATAACAATTCTGGAGAAATATGAAATAATAAAAGGAAAGTACTGGTTGCGGAGTGCTGCGGAAAATATTTGGACCATCGCCCTTGACTCCGATATTAATGGGTGTCTCCATGGTACGTAGATGATTGTCAATAACTCTTAAAATGAATTTGTGCATACCAATTACAGTATCGTAAAAATGTTTACAGCCTGCTAAAAAGCAGTGACACTCGAGCCTAAATTACATCGCACAGTTTTAACTTTTTTCTGCGATAACGAGAGGTTGTATTTATATACATCTAGGGTATAATTTATTCTGAATTCAGCTGCTTATTAAAACATGATTTATCATCTGGTTTTCTAGCGAGAAGCAACTGAAACTGAACGTGAAGCTCACTAAATTAGACACGTCGTGCAAAGTTCGAATTTTTCTAGGCAATAACAACATTATGCACTTATACCTCTTTATATCACTTTATTCTAAAAACGTGTCCTTACTAAATAAATTTATATAATTTAAATTAATTGCCAAGTTTACTCAACAGCAACAGAAAATGAATCTAGCACATCACACATTTTATTCATAGTAATGAGATTGTTAATAATACTTCTGAGACATATTTAGTTTTTAAAAGTCTACATTTTATATTTAATTAATATATAATTGAGTTAATGGTAGTTTTTCTACCATAGACGACTAAATGTGGACTTATTCTGCTTGGTAAAGAGTCATGACACTTATTAGTGTTTTAACATCGAGACAAGGGGATGGTAAAATACACTTTCACCTGGCCCAGTCATTTTATTCGGAAGACATTTGCAGATTAAATGAAATTAGTAACATGGGCATCATTCCCGTCTATGACTATACGACACTGACAGTGAAGGAGTGAAGTATCGTTACAAGCAACACGGGAGGCTACGAACAGTCTAGCAGTCAGCAGTCACGAGGCGTTGCTGACTCGTAGCTTTCTAGCTGCTTCCTACTGTGCCGGGTGGTTGGCAATTAAAGCTATGATGTCTTCTACAGTTAAATTAAGCTAAGGCTATGTTACAGCGTTAGTTTAAATGTTTAAATCAAGTTAAACATTTGGGACAATTAACACACACAGCAGTAAAAATACTATGAGCAATTGTTACTTACATTTGCTGCAAGAAGAAATAGTTGCGGTTTGGTTTGAATGTGCAGAAAAGAATGCAGTAACTTGCACGTTTCTTGCGTTATCAACAAGAATTTTTTGATGCAGTTTAGATTTTGCGTGGCTTAGAAATGCTCCCCTGCCCATTGTATCCATTTTAAAACTTTTAACATATATTTTGCACAGCGCACTGCCTCTATCTTTAGTGTCTTCTGAAGCCCATGGAAATTCTGATTTGTAACGAGATATCTAGTCGACATGATCATTTCATCACGCATCAAATTACACACAAACACTGAAAAACAAGTGAGTGGTGTGACCTAGACGTTGAAAGAGGGAAGATGAGATACGCCTGCAGACATTCTTCCCCTCCAGAGTGACATGTCACTCGGCGTGGGAAACTACTATGGTGGGTCGGCGGGAATTGGACGTGGGCTACTACTCCGGCCGAAAAAAATGTTGCGCAATGTTGACAAATGATGGTTCATGTAAAATTACCCCATGTATTCTGCGACGAAACTCGAAACGCCTGAAAAAAAAAGAGGGGGGGGGGGGAATTCGCTACAGCTGGACAACATTTCAGACCATTTCCAGGTTTTCCCCGGATCCTTTTCAATTCCATACTTTTTCCCGGTTTTCCTAGTTCGGTGGCCACCCTGGTGTAAGACTTTAAGGAGTCTTCGTTTAAACACCCTGTGGCACCCATTTACAAGTCAGAAAGCCATAATGTCAACCTCTGACTGAAGTAGTCATGATGAGATAGAGGAAACAACCAGTGAACAGTCCCCGCCACTAGCCGGAAGTGTGCCCTGTACACGTGTGACGGAACAGGGTAACACGTTATACATTATATATGCTGTTGTTAGCACTTCCATTACACCTGTTTAGGGTGGGAAGACGTCCCTCGTTTCACAGAGAGATTAGAGTACTGCTGTGAAAACTTGTCGTAACAGACAAGCGTTTATGTGTAATTGACTAGAGTGCACTGGACAGGGCACTTTTACAGTCTTTTACATTATGTGTGCATCAGAATATCACCACGTATGCATAGGATTGTCCGACGAGAAGAACACTTGTCCTGGCCTAGTGTATCAATGTGACGTGTGCTGAAACCATTATGAACACAAGCCCTCTAATCCTGGAGCCCACCATAGCCCAGGATCATCCTCTATTTACACCAAATTCAGTTTGCCAGAATTCGGGGGTAAACCACATGAGGACCACATTGCATTCTTGAACGAATGCGAACACGAGTTCCTCGAAAACTTAATTCCCAGTACGCAATGGGTGAAACAAACTCATGACGAGCTGGCCGGAAAAGCTTTAATTTGAGGAGAAGATAAAGCATTATTGGGAATTTATATTCCAAGCCCCACCATTATACCACTCACACACTGCAACTGCACCACTGCCCTACTATGCCGCAATCGACATCGGCCGCTGCACCAGCTGTCGACCGTCCAACACTCTAGGCTGCTAAGAGGAGTGCGCCATCACCATCTACATCCGAGGTACAGTGCCCGGTTAGCTGCATTTTGCTAGAGTAGTGGATGACTTTGTCCCAAGTCAAAAACCAACACACTCCACAATTTTAAATGATTGACTCGCGAAAAGGAAATTAATTCCTATAACCATTGTCCCCAGTGTTAAATCACCTACGCCCCTTGTGAAACCAACCCCACATTTTATTTTGAAGCATCTGAGAGTGTTAAAATCCCCAGCTTCTGGTCTATAAGAGCGCCAAGTGTTTGTCACGCTAGGATTTATCCCTCTTTCATCTTGGACTAGGCTGAGAATAAGGAATTCCAGACCGCACTTATCTTCCCTACTTGGAGGAACCCAACCTAGCTGGTCTTATATTTTATTTTATCCTGAGCTAGTCTAGTAACCAAGGAGGTAAAGAGCAGATATCCCGTAAGGGACCGGAGGGTAGAAACTCCGCTACAGTTCAGGCAAGTGTGTAATCCACACATCAGTAGTGTAGTTTGAATTGTGTAAAATTCCGGAGCTTCTCGTCAGGCATTGTATGCAACCCGACACCAACCGACAACCTCTGAGCAGGCTTCATGTTTACAAAGATTATTTTCTTCACAGATAGAACTGCTGTGGCAGAGGCTGCACTTCTTTTCGAGAACTGACAAAATGTACTGAAGTTATATAAAAAGGAGAATATCATCTGCTGCTAAGGGATGATGACGTATAACAGGGGACTTATTTCATCCCATCACACCAGCCCCCATATGAGGACAATACCACTGCTGCCACCAACAGCAGCCTGAACTGTACCCTGCGGACACTAGGGATCCATTGCTTCATGTGCCTGACAATTCACTTGCACCCAACCATTGGCGTCTACCAATGTGTACCTCGACTCATCCACGTAGGTGATTTTTTTCCGTGTGTCGATGGTCCAATGGTGGTGTTCTCACACCTAATGGGGTAGTGACTTCTGTACCCCATAGCAAGGAGACGGTTCTGGATGGTATGGCTGTTCACAGGTCAGGTTGTCATGGTCCAGCACTGAATTGTTGAGATCTGCTGCACCGTGGCCTGTCTATCTACGGTTACCAACTGAGCTAGTCAATGGTGACTCCTGTCATTGATATGTTTTATGCCACTGCAGTTGTCCCTGGTGGCCATGGTTTTACCCAAATCCATGAACTCATAATCCACTCTTGGCATGGTGGCACACGGAAATCCCAGTGGCTGCCCGACTTCAAAGATGAAGCACCCCATTCACGTTGTTCAAACGATCTGACCAATCAAAATATGAGCTGAGATCTTGTTTTCTTTCCCATTCTGTGCTCGACTGTTACTCAGACTGTCAGCATAAGGTCTGACAATAGCCCAATCTTGTGAGGTTGGGCACTTCTCCATTCAAAGGGGCAAACACAGCACCATTTTTCCATCATGGCTCGTGTGTCTAATTCAACGCTCATGAGCGTATTTTATTAGAAAATAAATGTGTGCTGTCTTAAGTGATACTAATAAGAAAATCTATTCAAAATCCCAAGTTTGGTCATCTGGTATAAGGGAAGTTTCCACACCTCTTTCAAAAAGATTTAACCCCCGGAAAATTCATAATTTCTAAGTAGGTATAAAATAACCAATTGAAAAAAAAAATCAAAAGCAAACTATTAATCAATAATAAACTAAATACATAAATGTGGCATGGATTATTACAATAATAAATAATTTAATATAAATACATTAATGGATAATAAAATAATTTAAAAACTAACAACAAATAAAAATGTGAATAAATAAATTAAGTTGAATAATATTATAGGGAAAAAAAGATTTAATACAGGTACAAATAAATAAATGTATAAATTAAAAAATATACGAATATTATGAGTATCATTTAACAAAATTTCAAAAAATAAAATTACATAAATTGGCAAACGTGTGTGAACATGTATAAGAACTATAAAACTCACCTTTTTAGAGGGGTTCTCCACAGTATGTTCAATGTTACACTTTGACAAAGTAATGGTATCCATTACGAATGGACGAACAGTTTCCAGTTTGACTGGTTCCAGCTTGAAATCCTTCTTGTATACTTTAAGTATACCAACATATTTCTCCACTGATTCACCAGCAGAAAGTGAAGTTGCCACTGAACTACCTGGAATAAAAACAATCTACTAAATTCCAGAATCTAAAAAAAAACCACTCGTACCTCAAAAATGCCATTGAGAATTAATTTCTCAAATACCACAATTATGGAATTACAACTGCATATATACATGGCTTAATTACAAAGTTTAAAATGTAATGACTTTTACCCATTTTATGCTTCATTGCTGTATAAAACATTCATAAAGCATGTTTCTGTGTAAGAATAAAAATATATTTTGAAACAAGTTTCATACCGTATTTACTGTTTATAGCTTGACATTCACCCAAATTAAGTAATAAATGGACATTTTTTTAACATAACTTATGCACTTTTGGAAACTGAAAATTACTAAATTTATTATTAATTCTTGAAACTACAAAACACAATAGGTAGTGTATTTTCTACTAATCTAATTATTTGTTTCAGGATTGCTTACGGGGTCAGCATGGTAAAACATAACATTTCAACTGTCAGAAACATAAGAATGTCTACATACGGTAAAGGCAGAGGATATACACAACTAAAATTATAGCTGAATAAGTCAATGAACAAGATAAATGTGACGAAGAACGAGGTATCACAATGTCACCAGATGAATAAGGCAACATTACCTGGCTGCGTGACATGGAACTTCTTCAATGGGTTCTTCTCTGGCACAATTCTACACTCGTGCTCATGGCCCCACATCACCAGGTCAAGGAAGTCGGCAAGAGCTTCCTCTGGGATGAATGTGTACTTGCCATGATCCACCCTGTTCTGGTGTAGTACCATCAAGTTGAACCATTCTTTGGCATGCACGGATGGCTGAAGCATTTGGACCTGTTTTGTACACCAGGGGAACCATTAAAATTTTGGATACTGGATTTATTTAACTTTGTTTTACCACACAAAATTAAGGCTACGCATATTAATAAAATAATAATATTCCTAATAAAACTGCAGATGCACTTAATTGAAGGTTGAATATACTAAACAAATTTAACTGTAAATAGAATGGAATGATATAAATGGGTAGAAAAGTAGATTCTAAACAGCTTTTGAAACTGCTTAACCAACTTTGAACAGCATAAAACAGAAAACAAGAAATACAAATTTACTACGCCAGAATAAAGTTTCACTGTGTAAAACAACAGAGCTGGTTAATACATATTGTTAGACCATTTACATTCATTTTTTTTCATGAAATTATTTCTCTCAATTTCTTCTATCTAATATACCGTCCTTGAGATAAATTTGCAACATAAATTCTCAGTTATCACTCTGTTATGAATCATAGGTTGACACACTATAGGCGCAGTTTCCAACTCTTGATGCCTCTGCTGTGCTCTCTCATACTTATCTGCATACACTGAATGCCACAGCCTTTGTGTTACGTTTACAAGCAAGGTCTCAGCTGGACTACGTGGTTTCTGCTGCCCAGTATCTGACCACCCAAACAGTATAAGCATGCCAAAAATAGATTAAATGTTTAGTGCCAACACGACACGACGACACATGCATCTTGGCAGTGTAGCACGTCTGTTTGCTTTTGCTTATTGGCCGTTCACTTCCCCTCACTCACCCCAGTGTCTGGAGGGGTATTAAAGCACCACGCTCAGCCCTCTCATGGCTGATTTTTGCAGACCCTCAAACTGTGGCAGTTTTTCACGCTCTCATGCCCAAGTAGCATTCCTAGCTTTCATACTTTATCAGTTCCTTAGGCTCACACATTCACATTATATCTTGCGCCTCAAGAAGTCTAGCAAGCTAAGCGAGTCAGTTTTTTTTAACTGCAGTCGACCGAGTTCAAGTCGCCATGTGCTGCCACAACTGCGCTTAACATATCCTCCAAGAACACTGCACGTTTCGCCCTTGCCCCAAGGCAGTCAGTGTGAATGTTTACCTTTGTTCACTACATATCAAAAGCTTGGCAACCTAGGTGCATCAACCTTCAGGTGCCCCTGGGCATTGGCTGGGTGTATGAGTGGATTGGTCTCTTTCCAATAAACTGTTGCATGCAAGTCTGCCTTTCCCTAACCCAGTACACTTCCATACCCCCACAATCCTGTTATCTCACTATATCCTGCTACACTTTGTTACACTAGCCTAGGCGCAACGAACCCCAAAATGCCATTCAGGCTAGTACAGCAGAAAATGAGGAGGAACCACACTTCATGAGTTGAGTGCCTGCATACTAGTGACAGTCCCACTTCTCTAGGCCATCTCAAAAGAAAGGGAATAGATTGTATCTCCAGCTGCTCTCACACCAGTGGGTGGTGACTCATGAACTTTCTGCAGGATGTCCAGTTATTAGCAGTTGTCACTTCCCTAGGAAACCGTGTGAAGCAGAGATATGAAACCTTGAAGGACACTGGCACCAGAGAGCTCCAGAATGTTAATCCTACCCATGTTGCATCACCAGACTGGGAAACTGAAGGTGGCAAAGATAGCAGTCGCTCAGGCTAGAGTGCTGCACAGCAGGGACTTAATGCCCCTAAGTGTATAGACGTTAACTGAGGGAAGAAAACTTCGACAGTCACCTACCCCACTAAAGGACCCTGTTTAGGGAGTGCTGAGCTTCCCTGCTAACCTGGGGGAGTAGTAGGCGCAACAACCAGCACTCAAGCTACCTATCTGGTGAGGGGTCAAGGTGATGTTTTACTGGAACTGAGTATTTATACTCTTCCTGGCTCGCCCTTGGTCAGGTGGAGGGTGGTAACGATGTTAGATCCTCTGAGTGTGTGATATCACCGGCCAGCTCAGGATCCAGCTGCTGCATGACTCCATGATTCATACTAGTAGTGCCATCTGGTGGTGCGCTATAGTACTAGGTGACTTTGATGCATAGAATCGGTGGCTTGACCGGTGAACAGTACAATTTTTCGGGCAGAGAGAGTACATCTTTTGCAGTGGGTAAACAGTACAAGTTATTGACATCAAGTAGGTTGTACTGCCAACTAAACTCCTTTGGAGTGTGCGGCTAAGTGGTTCACACTGATGAGTAGAAGTCGATTTAATAATGTTGAAAAGACGTCATGTGTCAGTGGAAACACACCAATTCCCATTACCACTAGTGAAGTAATGTGCTTCCTACACAAAAACTGTGTAGCTTATTCATAAAATGATAGAAGCTGCCATTTAAATAGTATGATTATTGCATGTAGGTATAAAATTATTTGCTACATTATTACGAGAAGTAAAAAATATTTGTCAACCGAGCTCTGAACCCAACACAGATTTCTCCACGTACTAGCAGACATGCGACATAACCACTCTGCCATTGCTACACTTACAAAATTGACGCAAAATAAAGAAATATAACATCAATACTTCTGAAAGTGTGTGTATATAATTAGATGCATATAATAATGTTCCAATTGTATTATAACCTTTTATTTATTATGTATTATGTTTAAGAAGGACGGAACAGTAAGATTTATGACCATTTTCAATAAATACGGACACCATGCTTCTCACACACCAAATTAAATTTAAGCTTCCCAATCGGGAATGCAGCTTTCGAGAACAAGTTAGCAGTAATGTGCTCCTGATCGTTTTCTACGAGAATCAAGAAGTCATCTGTAACTTAGAATACCATAACCAGAAATATGATGTAAATAGTCATTTCACAATCAGGAGCCACATTTCAAGAAATTTACAATAAACCCCCTGATGAGACCTTCAAATACAGTGAACATGTGAATTACCGCCGGTATTAAAATCTGTTTTAATTCTTGGCGCCATCATAAGACAGGCTTACTAGTATGGTCCCAGAAGTTAGTTTACAAAAAGAATGCTGTGCTGTATAAAAGAAGAAGGCGTGGGCATGCAGGAATTTATTTCCTGAGTGGTTCCAGTATCCACCTTTGTTGAAGTGCTGCTTAACACATGGCATCATTGATGATTGGTATGATGCCGTACTTAATTAAAGTGACACCATCCATATACTGGTGCCGGAGGGGCATATAGGCATCAAATTGATATTTGCTCCAAACAATTACTACTTTTGCTCACACATTTAAGCAATTTTGGACTTTTTCTATGGACAAGATATGTGTTGTCTGCTCCAGTAGTCCGTAGGTTCTACAGGCTGTAGATAGCTCTGGATGAATTGAAATTAATTAAATACGAGTAACTTTTCGATGTAATTAAAGTATGTTGAAGTGAATTTTATTAGTGAAAGAAGAAAACTAGATTTTCATTCTTTGGTGATTAAGGAAATTTGGGGGCAGTAGAACTTAACTTTTATCATTTAGTTATGTGAGACATGAATTAGTTTGACGTCAGAAGTGATGTCATTTATTTTATTTCTTTGGACAGATAGGAAGTAGCAATGATTAATTTATAGTTTTCATAATTTCAATATATTAACACCTATTGAAAGGATTGTGGTTATCTGAAGTTATAACACTTTTTAATCATATTTGTGAATTAAATTTTTTTTCCATTTTCAGTTTTCTAATACTGTAGAAAGTCATGTTAATTTCACTAATTATACATTAATTTACCACAGTAAAACAGCAGCAAGTATATCAAAGTAAAATTATCTTTGCTTTTATTTGTCTGGTATGTAAGAGTAGCCAATAGAAATGTTATTTGTGTTTCATCTTGCTATATCTTACTATATGTCTTATCAGTGAATGCTTATGTATTGCAACTTTAAATGTTACTGTTTATGTCGAGCTACCCTGCATTTTTACACCTGAAATATGTAAATTATTTCCAGTGGAAGAGCTACTTTACGAACTAGCATTATTACATTATTCAAATCATTTCTATTTCTAAAGTACTGATGATTTAGGATTGAATAAATATGATAAATTTAATTACCTACATCAAAACATGCCAAACCCATACAGTGGTCATATTATAAATGTATTTTTCAGTGTCTGAGAACTGTTTCTTAATTATTAAAAAGAAAAATTTTAAATTATAATATGACAAAGATTATGACAGTATTTTTCATCTACACCATAACAAATTGACATTTTTTGTTACTTGATGAACATATACCAAACACCAAACATACAGAATGAAAAATAATGAATCAGAATCAAAGCGATGATATACACTCAAACCTATTATTAACATGTAAATTTAAAACTATACAGATGGAGGGGAACCAAAATTTTCTCCAAGCTTTTACAAATATATTTACATAGAAGAAATGGCCGACACAAATATGTAGAAAGAAAATTAATGAAAACATGAAATACAAGATAAACTTACTTTCCCATCCCTGAAGAGCCTAGAAAGTCGCTCATCATTCATGTAGGACAGACCATATATTGCAAGGCGACTGGCTCCTTTCTGCATTAGTAACGGTGAAATATCAACCTTTTTGAAATCATTCCACTTGGCAAAATAATTGAGCAGCCCTGTGGTACCAATCACATCCATCGCAGACACACCCACAGCTACGGCATACACGAACACTTAAGTTATACACATTCAACACATTCTTTTGGTATAGCACTGAAAAAAATGTACACTTATGTATACAAACCCAAGTAATAGTGCTGTTGCAACCTATTTGTGCAAAAAAAAAAAAAAAAGCATTACATTACAAACACCTTTTGAAATTTAAGTTGTGTCACCAGAAAAGTAGAATGTATGCTTCATTGATTATGACATATTTGTTGTGAGAACAGCATAGCCCACACTGTTAATAATTGGCTAAACGCACAACAGTAATGGCTTCACTGGATTGAGTGAGAGAAGAGATTGGACGGCTCTTAACAGCGAGGTCTTGAGAGACTATGAGGGGTGATTACGGTGAGCATGCAGCAGCGCCAGAATGAAAGCCCGCTGACCGGTGGCATCGTCCGGCACAATTCCTACATGCAAAAATCTGGTGACCCGGCCGGGAATTGAACCCAATTTGCCTAGGTGGGAGACGAGCAAGCTAAACCGCTCAGCCACCGCGGCCCCTGCTTCACCTTGAGGAAAGAAAAAATTTGTAATGAGAAACACCAGGGTTGTTCACCACACTAACAGCTAAAAGGTTGTGTGATATAAACATTGGTTTTGGATAAAGTGCTTGGGTGGTTTCATTAACACGCAGCCACTGCTTACTTCACTTGTAGTTATCATGCTTCTTCTACGAGAACAAGTTCTATAATGTACTGAACACCTGACACTTCACTCTGAAATCCAAGGATCTGTAGTATAATGTAAGAATATTTCAATACAATTTCGTAGAGTTAGTGCTTTTCCCCCAAGTTTCATCACTATTTGGCAGAAATTCTTATGTTAGAACACCAGTGCTTTCAGACTCGGAAAGCATCAACTCCTACACCTACTCAATACTCTTTCTCCATATGTTTTTCTCTCCCTCACATGCATCAATACATAACCTTAATGAATGCAACTGATAACTACAAAAGTAGTGTGTGCCCTCCCTCAGACTCCAAAATAATGTACCTAAGTACAGTATATAGTTGTAGGGGCGTATCCCCAAATTTTTTTGTAGGGGGTGGGGGGGGGGGGGGGGGGCTGATTACTTTTCCATCCCGTTTTTTAGAAAACAAAGTTTTGATGTATAAGATGTAATCATATGTGAGGTTAATAACAAATAAATAAATATAATGATTGCCATTTTAAAGATTTGTATTTCCGAAGATATTTTTTTTTTGTTTTGTTCTTCCTAGGACATTTTTTTTTTATCAAGTTTGTGTGTGTGTGTGTGTGTGTAATGTAAGTAGTGGCTCGTCAACTCGTGTAAGAGAAGTATGTCAATAAATATGTGATAATATAGGGTGTAAAAAAATGTGTGTCATGTGGTAATAACAAATATATAAATATAATGATTGGTATTTTGATAATAGCATTTTAAAAATGTGTGTCATTTCGGGGGGGGGGGGGGGGGCCGCAACCCCCCCCCCCCTGGATACGCCCCTGTATAGTTGTATTATTACTTTATTTACATCAAAGATGAAGTTACAACTACAGAACCAAAAAAAAACAAAGTTGCGACTATAGGGGGTAGTTGTTGCAACCTTTAATTCACCCCAAAAGAATTTACAACTTGAGTGGTAGCATCAACAATGATTTATTCACTTGGCTGAATGTGCATGTTATTCTGAAACACAGCCATTTTGGGAGGTATGAAAATAACCATCTACTTCTGAACAACCTGATGAGCAACCATAATTTTATTTATCACTGTAATTTCTTGAATATATATATATATATATATATATATATATATATATATATATATATATATATATATATATATATATATATATATATATATATATATATATATATATATATATATATATATATATATATATATATATATATATATATTTTCTCTTCAAAATAATGCATGCTTGTACAACACTTTGACTCATATGTATTTCTTTGGATAAAAAAAGATACATGTTGTTCACAAATAAAAATCTCCAAAGTGAGAGAAAATCTGGGGAATTTTAAAAATAGATATGAGACGCCTTCCGACCCTCACAGGGTGGGGGAGTAACAAAATATGCCTCACTCTGTCACCCAGACAACAACAATCCTCAACCCCACCCTTGGATGAAGTTAGACGTGCTCAAAATTAAACATCCATCTTAGCCATGCCCCGTCCACGATATTGTATGAGCTTTTGATTAAATTACTGCAAAAATACACCAAACAGCTAGAGAGGTCCATTACAGTTATGCACGAAAGAATGTTCTCAAATTCAGGTCTCTAGTGGCAACAAATTTTATTATTTGAATTACACTTCATAATTTTATGTGACATACCAAAAGGTCTCTGGCAAACACATTAAAAATACTACATTAAAAGTTACTCTTCAACACATCTCGCTAAATATGACTAGTTCAGAAAGTTTGTTCTCACACAACTGATCATTATGTCTCATTTAACGTATGAATACAATTTTACACTAATTCCAAAAAATTACGCCAACATAAAAGTCACCTCAGAGAAGCCACTAGGTTCGCGATCTGGCAAGTCTTAACTGCAGCGTTACGTGTCGCACTCTGGTAACGAAGAAAAAGCAATGTTATAATCACAGTAACTTGGCAGCAGCCCTACCATGGCCTGACGATGTGAAAAAACCAGCCCGACCATTCAGGCAATGACGCAAAGTAGGTTGTTGAGCCGCCTCTGACCGTGACGTGCTTTTCAGCTCTCAGAATTCTGCCCAGCTGTTTTTGCCCCGCCGACGCAGTCTTCATTCCCATCATCACTGTGCTTGAATTACTCCGCTCTTTCACGACAAACTCATTCCCTTGTTAAGTTTACCACAGCAACCAATGACATGAACGTACATGCCCAACTAAAGTTTCTGCTAGCAAAACAGTCAAGGTTTTGTTCTTGGCCAAAATAACTTCCATTATTTAGCCCAACAATTTTACCAGCAGACCGTCCAATAACGCAGGGCAAAAATCCCAATGCGTCCACCGATACCACAAAGTCAGGGTTCACCTCAACATGTTCAACACACCCAAGTCCAGGAATTATTTCAGTGAGTTTCTTAGTTGAAATAGTGCTACAGACATTTGGCGATCTGCAACCATCTCTATATAGCATTTAAAACCTCAGCATAAATGTTTATTAACAGCGGACAGTTAATTCCTCCCAAATTCCCATGCCCTCGTTTTACACAATCTGTACAAATTTCTCATCAATTTTTCACATGTTTTCTGGGGAGATGCAACATCTAACGCAATATTAAACACCAGCTTGAGTCTAGTTCTGCGCATGCCCATTTCACCAAGTTGATTTTCATTCCACGCCTTGCTCGATCGCAGGGAAATTCCATCGTAATCCGACAAGACACTGTCGGCTCACTATCGTACAGTATGGGCACAATCCAAATTTAAGTGAGACGACAGTAGTGGAAATCCTGTCGCAATCCGACCTTACGTACACACCGTCCATTTTCTCTAACCAGACGCTGGCTGGTAGCACACATAACCGGCCCACCGGTGCGTAAGTTCCAGCGACTACCAAAAGATACTTTCCGGCTGCGCAATCATACCTCAGTCCCGTAACGTTACACTGCTAACGGACCCAGCAGCTGACTCTCTTAACCGCCCGCTGAGCTTACACTCTACCAGCATACTACTGACCGCCTCATGCCCGTCATCAGCAGCACATCACCCCTGCGACGTCATGCAGGTCATGCCAGAGCGGCACCTTGGTGACTGCTCTCTTTACATTACGGCAGTGGAGCAAGGAACTACATATGCCATAATCAACTCACAGCCTATATCATATATCATAATCGTTACCCAGAAATAACACTCATTGATAATTATCAGATAGTGAATAATAGTTAATACGGTTAAATACTTTAAATAGTTAGCTAAAATAATTACTATATATATATATATATATATATATATATATATATATATATATATATATATATATATATATATATATATGCAAATCATTAAATGGTAACGATAAATATATGAATGGTCATTATACTATTATTAACATACATACTAAAAGATACCAGCGTGGTAATACGAACCGATATAAAAATTACACTAAAAATATATACTAAAAATACTGTGGCAATTCCCAAATCATCACAACCTACATCTCAGAGAGTGAGACAAAATTCTAAAAGTTATAAATATTCGCACACTTGGTTAAGAATACCGCTGTTTATGATAATATAAATTTAATTAAACAAACATACCACTGCAGTCATCATGGTTTCCATTGATGGAAAATATTGGAATGGAAATGTTGAGGTTGGGATCTTCATAGTTAACAACTGGGTTGTTCAAGTGTTGGAAATTGACCGACTGATCACTGAGGAATTCAACAGCAACTGGCCTGGTGGAAACAAAAATAAACATGAAAAACAACAGCAAAATGCAATGAGACATACTTATAAAAGCAAATTTTTAATTGCACAATTTATATTAACAGTAAAGAAAATTGCACTAAACACTATGTCTTGTGGTGAAGTTAGCAACAGAGTCTCCAACCCACAATCATGAAGAATTCGCGGGTCAGCACAACAACCATATTAACACTAGTCAATATTTCTTCACTTCGGTGTAGCTAAGTTATTTATAAATAATTATTTTCTTTTTTTACCAGTGTTATAAATCAGATTAGGCAACAGTATGATACGTAGTGTTTATTGCCTTCAACAATGCTGTATCTATAAAAATTGTTTTTTTTAATTATAAGTAAACTAGTAAATACAAATTAATTTCAATATAGCTAGTTGGAGTTATGCAGAAAATTATTTAAAAAAATTTTTGGCATCAATTTGTTAGGACAACACTAATATAAATATTCCAGACTTCGAGTGTTTAATGAATAGAAATATGCAAATTTAATAACTTGTCAACCACCACAAGTAAATTTATTTGAGCCATGCATGAATTAGAAACGCACATTCTGTTAATTTGTGAGAGAATGCATTTTATTGTAAAATGATATGAAGAGAACATAAAAAATTATGTTATGAACAACCAAATACAGAAAATATTTTAATGAGTTTAATTTTATGTACATAGGTACATAATAAATATTATGGTAAGAGGTGTTTGTACTCTATTTCAAAACAAGATGTACAATTCTCTGAACCACATCTAACATATGTGTGTGTGTGTTTTGAAAAGAAATAACATGCCCGACACTGTAGATACACTGTGGCTAAACAACTCTTGCATAACACACAGCCTAGTTTCCTCCTGTAAACGTTTGTAAGTAATGGTATGCGTGTCTTATATGCGAGCTGCTGGCTATGTGGTAAACAAGCTACATTCTGTTAATTAAATTAAGTATAGTAAGTTTTATATTGAATAGTTTTCTTAATGGTAAGCATTATTGTAAATATGGCATTTGTAATGTTTTTTTTTCTAGTGGCTTAAAAAGACTACCAAAAACTATTGTGTGTACATATTGCAGGAAAACATTGTAGAATTTCAGTTAGATATATATATATAATTGGTATTTGGGAAGAATTTCAATTGTCTATATTTCAGTCAAGGATAGTAATTCATGTAATATGTGAAAGGTCGTGGCAATGACAACTTGTTTGTATTTCATATATTTTCGTTTTTCCAAATTTATTATTTTTCTTTCCTCATTTCATCAGTAGTAACAGACGTCAATAACAGACGTCATAGGACAATAGTGCATCTTTTCCTTTCCTTTTCACTGATTTAGTAAACTAAAAACATCGCCACCGCAAGGCACGGCATGGTGAAACGAGGAAAATAACAGAGGTCACCTTTAGCTGACGTGACCAACTGCTCGAAAACAATATGTTTTCAATGAGGAAACTTTCGACCAATATATAGGGAAGCACGACCTTTCTCGGGTATCACAACAGTTCGTCGCAACATGATCGTTTGTCAGCTATCAGTCGGACAGCCTGCAACGAGTGATCACGTTACTCGCACCGACCAGCGCCCGCAACTTTAACCTTCTTTTGTATTTCGGACATTTCAGGTCAAATATCTATTAAATTTATTTTCCGTCGGTGCGAGGAGTCAATAGGGTGCCGGGAGAGAAAAGTAACGATTCTCTCTCGCCTTCGTAACTCTTGAAGTGAGGAGTTTTGTTTTACGAATGCTGCCATTCTGTCTTGTTTTTTTTTTTTTTGTTTGTTCGTCAGTTGCGAGCGTCAACAGTTTGTTTTACAGAGACGACAATAAATGTCCAGTAAACATTTAACTTCTTCTTTTATTTACTGGCAATCCTGGTATCAACAAACTTTCATTATTATGTAGTCAAAGTCTCCAACTCACGCAGAGCTAGTTCATTCGTGCTTACTAAGGACTATGAGAGAACAGGACAGTAACCTGTTACCACATACTAAGTGCATACCACGACAGCTGTTGAAGATTTGATTATTTATAGCTACAGTCTAAAGTAATAAATAACTAATAAATAAATCAATTGAAATATGTGACATATATTTAGCATAAATTTTCTCACAGTAAGTAATAAAACTTATGTTGGGTACCGAAAAGCAAAACAATGTTATGGGCGTTTGTCAATGTGCAATATGTAAATTTAATAACTTTGTATATAAAAACTGCTGAAATGTGTTTGCATCAGTTAAAAATGCGGAATTATACAGGAAATAACCCTTAACAGTACGTAGGTGTGTTACTTACATTTTTTCAAATAGCAATTTTCGGTGTGGTGGTTTTATCTTTCTTGGTGAAGTAAATGTAAACAAACTTTTAGAACTGCATCCTCCTTAAGAAATTTACCGTCATTTGGAACCATTCAGTAATCAGTTTCAACAAAGTGTTTCGAGCACACTCACATTTATGGTGTTACAGGAGAAAACAGTTTATCCCGCCTAACATTCGCTTTCCACTGTTTAAATTGTTCGGGATCACACAGAAATGCATGAAACGCTATTCCCTGAGTGAAAATCTAACTCTTGCAATGCAGAACAGCACAGTATCGAACCACTATGCTTCACAACATTCATAAATAACCAAAATCTTACTTGTGGCAACATGCAGTATACGCTGTTGTTTCCCACAGTTCTTCCCCTTCCCCTCTTCCATCACGTGATGTGCTGACATCAGGGGGCGGGCGCATCAAGTCATCCATTACCAGTTTTATTCAAGCTTTATCTTATATAGCTTATCCTTTGCACTTCACCACAGTGAGAAATGAACATCAGCACAGCATTCATTGTCTGAAGGCTGAACTACCTTGTTCGTCAGCCACCCACGATTATCAGAGACAGCACTCTGACTCAAATTTTTTTTTGTTTGTTTAACCTCTGTTGGTGTATTACAAGTCATCTTATCCTCACCAATGTGCTGTTTTTAACTTTGATGCTGTCTGTTCCAGCTTGATATAACAAACGTTGCTAGGTACATCAAGAAAACATTTTGCTGTCTGATGACGTTATTACACATTAGGGAGAGTATACTAGAATGGCTCAAAATAAGGTAGGAGTATAGGTAAATAGGAAAAAATCCCCCTTCATGGCTGACGAAATACAGAACTGTGGGCACGTAATTGATTCAGAAGGCCTGCACAAAACTGACAAACACATTAAGTTTCTAGGCCCACAAGTGTAACAATGGTTCAGGTTTTATGTGCATCCATACAATATTACAGGAAGTTGGTAAAGATTTTAGCATAAATCTTAGCAGCACTTCTGTACAAACTGAAATGTAAGGGTGCGCAGTGGCAGTGGAAAAAAGGACGCAAAGACAGTTTTCAGAAAGCTAACGAGGTTACAACGTATGTTACAATATGAACACATTAATCTCCTGAATTGCCACTTAGGGTTGCATATTATGCATCTATATACAGAATAAGTGGAGTTTCATCGTGTGTACTGTCGAGCGAGGAAGAAAAATCAATTGCTTTTGCATCGCGAGTAATGTCAAAATAGACAAAGAAATATGTTGAGGTGGACAGTACAGAAGTGTGATGTTTATCACCCAGGCCAGCCTTTCCAGTTGGTCAGAGATCACAAGACACTAATTCATATTTTCCACCTTAGTAGAAGTAACAACTCACTCTGTCAGGGCCCCCTGAACCAGACAGGGCATCGCTCGAACTCAGGGTAAATGAGTCACATCAGGAAAAATCTCAATACAGTAAACTGGGGTGATACTAATCAATTTTGGAGAGTTTCTTTTTTTACATTTTGTCATATTTAATTTATTTTAAATACCATATTTACTCACTTCCAAGTTACCATTGATTGTAAGCTGCAACTAGATTTTTGGGGAAAAACCTGGGAAAAATCTTTGGAATACATAGGTTAAACCACCAGTTTAGTAAGAAAATTAATTTCTGCAGAAAGTTTAATTTTGCCTTCATTATAAATAGTTTTCCATTGCAACAAACATATTTTACTCTGCCAAAGCAGAATATTGTGATTTTGGAAGCAAATATCTGCATTGCATGCTTCTCTCCAGCAGCCTAAGTTTGATTCATTAATATTAAATAGTTTCCCAACCACTGAATTTCCGTTATATTTTGCACAAAGGACATTTCTTTTAAAGAAAAAAAAAAATGCACATGCTTTTCTGTTGCTATAAACTATGCATTGCGCTTTAATCCCATTTATCAACAATTATGGCACGGCCAATGCACGCATGGCATAACCATTTGAAAAGGCATTAACTGACATATTTTATGTATTGGAAAAACTGAATTGCAATGCAAACGACTATTTTACAGTATCACTGAATGTTTTATTAAAATAATATTGCAAACGTAATTACATTTTTGAGCTATACCACTTACAAATATAATCTGTAAATTATTTTCAAGAATCCGTGTATCTCATGAAAAGCCATGATAAAGCGTAGTTGCTGCATGATCCACTAGAGAGCAGTACTGTTACTACATATGCAGTTGGTAGATTTCCTACTAGATAACTGAGCCTTTCATTACAGGTAAGGATACAGCGTGTCACCCTAGATTCTGTTTTCGCGAAGACATGTCCACCTGATTGGTTATAAGGGAAATTTCCATTGTTTAGTGGGAGGCGGTTTCAAGTTTCTGCGAATGTATGCAATATGTTTTGTACAAAATTATTTTGAAGAAGCATATTTCACATCCTGCATACAATTCTGCCTGTAGAACAAGTAACCTCTAATCACCAATTTCTCGTAGTACGTACAACTTACTTGAATCATTTTATTCCAGACCACTGAATTTTTTTAAAACTTATCTACCTTATTTTAAAAATTGTAAAATGAATATTTTAATTTATCTAAATATGCTATCTATGTATGACATGGCAATAACAACTATAGAAAAAAATAAATAATAATAATAATAGTACAGTTGTACTAACAAAATTTTTGTCCAAAAATTTGATACTTAATTCTAAGCAACACCTTTGTTTTTCAAAAATATTTTGACAAAATGTGCAGCTTAGAATTAAATGAATAATGTAAATTCACAGGATATTATTTTTATACCTGCACAAATGTACTTGCGATTTCCAAAAAAAAAATTAATTTTTTCCAATTTCATATTACTGACTCAAATAGTAATCTGTATTACCCCGGGTGAAACTAATCAGGCTCTTGTAACTTGAACATGGAAAACATATCCTTACCGAAAATAGCCAAGTCAAAGTTATGTTGTCTTACAACTTCGGTATAAAAAAAAATTACTGCATATTTAAACAAAGTATATATTATGTTCACATTGCATAAATATAAAATAAACAATAGAGATAGAGAGAGACAGAAACAGAAAGAGATGGAGAGAGAGAGAGAGGGTGAATGAAATGGGAAGTTCACTCTGAATTGAAGACGTCTGTGTCTTTCTCCTTGTAAGCTGAAAAAATTCTTGTGCGTGTGTCACCTTAGAGAATACTTACATAGGAATAATAAAACTTACCAAATTCCAAATTTGTAGCTTTTAACCATCAAAAGAGGATAAAACAGAGTACATGAAAACAATATACCCTTGATAATTTAAATAACAACATAAATCATACTTCGAAATGACACAAGACACATGAGACTTCATACCCTTCATATGAAAGCAATCAATAAAATGTGCTAACTACAGACAACACTACATTAACGTAATACATTTTAACTAGCAAAATTATTTTATTTCAATTTCATGAAATACTGGTGTAGTTGTAAAGGAAAAAGAATATTGAAATTACTGAAATCTGAAATTTGAGAAAACAGATCGGAACAGAGTCAAACAAATGAAGATTTTTAAACAAATTTAACTATTGCCTCTCTTCTATGAGACATATATTACATTTCAAATTACGTTACAAAATAATTAATACTGGAGTTTCCGGCTTGATTAAGGCTTATTAGAGTCTTAGATTAGTAAGTAGGAAATTATTACACCTCTGCAAGCATGCATGATATAATTTCAAGTTCTCAGACCTCTGGAAAGTTCTAGGTAGGTGAAAATCGTAAAACTTCAGAAAAGGTATTAGTAATAAGTTCCAGAAAATTCAACTATGGATGATGACATGATAGTAACTTAAGCCTTTGGTAATACTCATCCTTCCAAAGTGGAGTCGGAAGCGTTGGGGTTGTAAAAACCACTCAAAATCTAAAAATCTGGCGGTTTGGGACTCTTACTTGTCCACGCACATTTAAAGAACTTTGAGGCACCTCTCAACACCTCTCCTAGGCTTATACTGGGCAGTCGCAGTAAAATTTTAACATAGAAATCACCGGACAAAAATTACGATGGACAGCCTCCCAACATGTCTGGTTTGAGAGTCCTGGGGTTAACACAAAAAGATAATGATCAGGTAAAGAATCCATGATAACGTCATTTCCTGTTATCACAAACTTAAGTCAAAAATAGTACAAGTTAATTTCTCTGAGGTGCGAATCAACTTACATACAATGTTTTTAAATAGGTTGATGCAGAGAAAAAAAAATTACATGTACTTTCACCACCAAATATAAATTGCACTATGTAGCAATATTTAAATACAGACGAAAATAAAATTATAAAGAAATTTAAGAGAGAAATAATAAAGATACAATTCTAACCAAAACTAAGTAAATGAAAAATAATTAAACAAAACAAATGTGATAAAATTAAAATATACTCACTCAGTTCAGATATAAACAAATAAACATATGGGAGGATACTGTTTCACCACAAGAGGAAATGAGAGACAGATAGAAACAGAGAGAAGGAAGGAGAAAGGGAGAGACAGAAATGGAGATGGAAAGAGGAGAAGAGAAACAAGAGGCAGAGGGAACAGGGAGGGGATGATATAGGGATGGAAGAGAGAAGGAGGGGATGAGACAGGGAGGGGGGTCAGAGGGAGGGGACTGAAAGTGCATGTGTGCGTACACTAATGTGAAGAGAAGTAATAACAAAAAGAAGTGTAGCAAATTGTAGTATTAAATAATGGAAATAAAATAAAGGAAGGTTGAAAACTATATGTCAGTTATATACACAAAATGAATATTACTAATACCAGGGGTCGGGCCTGCGGAAACCGCGGGCTGAGCCACCATAGATGAAGCAGGTAACCGTACAAATTAGTATTTATGGTGCAATGTAGTCTGGGCACTTCGGCACGTGCTCGCTAGCGCCTATTGGCGCTCACTCATCCCAACATGCAGTAGCAATTATGGTGAAAGTACAACTTAAGACTTAAAACCTAAGGTGTAAGGCCTACGAAGGGCCTAACTGCCTGTGGGGGGAGGGCGGGGAACGGAGAGGCAAACCTCCCTCAAATGTGAATAAAATCTGTCGAAAAATGTGCCTTCCAGGCCGAATACAGACAAAGAAAAGAGGAATGAGCAATTGCCCCTCCCCACACAAAGGAGGGCTGTTGTCACAGACCGAAATGGTCGTATGTACACGGATTCCAGGGATAACAGCGATCACACTGATTTCGGGAGTCTAATATTCACAAACATTTGCGACCATTGAATAACCCTCTATCTTCTGAGGGGGGGAAGGGCAATTGTCCCAAATCATGCTTAGACCTTCCCCTGCGGGCCTACTATAATTTTCCCATATTGGCTTCACCATAGAGGCTCAAAAAGGTGAAATATGGGAGGCACCACAATCCCACAAAATGGAAAACATACTCCTTTGTCCCTCTAACTCCTCATGGGGGGAAGGGGGGGGGGGCACTTTGGCAGAGGGTTTCAAAGAGGAAGGATGGAGGAACAGAGAGTGGGGATTGGCTTCCCCTCCCTCCCGTTTGCCCACAGCGGCCCTCCAAAAACAGCATTTTTTGTGCAAAAACTTTCATTCTTGATTAATTAGTATGATCCTAACCACTGCCAATGCAGAAAGTTTCTAGGCCATATTCACTCAAAAACCCAAAAAAAAATACATTCATGAATCAAAACACAGTGTATGGGAAAAGATACAAAAAGAAAAAGGGGAAAATTGCCATTTACGGTCAAGTATAAAATGAAAATTGCCAGGTTCTATTACCACAACAAGAGTAACACAGATATAACAATTCACATTCAATGTTAGTTACCTATTGCCCATGCAGTACTGGCGAATAAGAGTCATGCAGCGATACAAACAAACTTGTGATGGCTTATGGTCATGAAACAAATCACCTCCAAGCAAAATAAAATCAACGTCTCTGGAAACTGCAATCTGTAAAATTTCTTCAAATGCGTTGAAACTGTCATTCTCTGTAACAAAAATGAAAAGAGTCTTATAAATAACAAAAAATACTTAATAGGAACTTTTGAAATAAAACAAAATATGAAAACAATTGCACAAATTCAGCAAGATGCAAGACCTTACTTTCAGGATCAGAAACCCATAGGTTATAAAGGAAAACGTGTTGCAAGTTGATAAAGAGACAATATCAAGCTCAGGCCAGGACCTGACAAATTTTGTACCTTCAATATTAAACATGGGGTTTAAGGAACAATAATAATATTTTTCATACTGACTCGCTAAATATTCTACATACACTAAAAATGTAACTTGTGGACAAAAATTGAATACCATGGAGTAGTGGAGGTGAAAAAAAATTGTGAGAATTGGAAAGTCATGCGACTTACTGCAATTATTACAACATCAGAACACATGGACAACAGAGTTAAAAGTACAGGCATACTGCTGGCCCCGTATCAGTAGATGCTACACCATCTCATACTTGAATTCACATGGTGATTCAGTACAGGGGGTCTTACAGTAGTTTTATTCTCTCCTGAGGCAAGCTGGCCAACAGCTGTCATAATGGTCCTGGTTATCATGCAGGAATGCAAAGGGTTGAACTTGACAGCCAAGCTGATGCCACACATTCTATCTAAGCTGATTGGGGGAATTTACTGGCCAACCTCAAAATGATACAGACACTTCATAGACAAATGCACCATGTGTGCACAAGCATTGTCTTGAAAGACCGTACCAGAATGCTCTCTCGTGAGGGTAACAGGAGGATGCAGGATGCCACAGAGATATTGCTGTGCCATCAGGATCCCACCCGAGTCATTACCTGAGGTGACCAATCATGCCCCATGGAGCCAGGAGTAATGCCAGTATGTCTCTCCACGGTATTGACAGGATATATCCTCTCCCTTGGTGTTGCCACACATTCACATCATGACTATCATCCAAGGTAATGTAGAACCAAAATTCATGGCTGAACTTGAAGCTATGCCACACATCACTCTACGCCTCACTGTTACAGCATCATTCAAAATACAGCTATCTCTGCTTTGGTGTTAGTGGCAGCTTACACATGGGTAATCCACTGATGCCAGTTGTGTAGACATGGTGTAGGATGACACAGGTCGTAGCATACAGAGATGTACAAATTACAACACAAAGTACACACAATATTATAGTGACACACATTTATTTTCAAAACTTTATCTTTAGTTGACAATCATTGAACATTATAATATTATTCTGATGCCAAACAGTTAGTTTCAATACAATAACATTGAAAACCCAATTCATTTAATTGAATCAAATATCAAATTGATTAATATAAAACCTCTGACACACACACAAACACAAACAAACACACACACAAACACAAACACACACAAACACACACAACACACACACAAACACACACACACAAACACACACACACAAACACACACACACACACACACACACACAACACAAACACACAAAACACAAACACACACACACAAACACACAAACACACACACACACACACACAAACACACACACACAAACACACACACAAACACACACACAAACACACACACATACACACAAACACACACAAACACACACATACACACAAACACACACACACACAAACACACACACACACACACACACACAGCACATTAACATTTTAACTTAATTACCACACAATGGCTAAATGGTGCCACATCCTTATAAAGGACAAGATGATAAAATTGCATAGTATTATAAATCTTTGAGTATGAGTTTGACAAAATATCATTCAAGAATAGCAAACATCACAATTATAAAGCACCTCACAGTTAAATGGTGCGTAACTTATCGCACTCAATGGTACAAGACTTTGAAGATTACGTAGTTCACAAATCACAATGCAACAGCTTAGTCAAGCTATCGCTGAAAAATTTCCATTTAAACATGCATATATAGCATTTGTCATGAATGTGAAAAGAATATGTAATACTCACCTTTCACAAGCAAAAAATTTTTTTATACTATGACATAGTCCTGACCTCACAAGATGGTCTTGCCCTATACAACCTTTTCCTTTTACCATAAAAATTATTATTCATATCATTCAATACACTCGTGCACATTACTGCACTGTAAAAATATAATAGCATTGACGTATTTTATTAGCACAGTCCCAAATGACAATACTTTCAGGAAGTACAAAAAATGAATTTACTATTCTCAAAAGCCATAGGGTTTAATATTAACAATTACCCCAACAACTATGATACAATTTACAGATGTGAAGTGGCAACAAAATGCTCAGTAAAGCACTTCACAAGGTAAGACACATTACAATATACTAAAAATCCTGATAAAATTAATTCGGAATGAGTGACAGCTGATTTACTAACAGCTCCAACAAGGCACTCAATCCTAAAATGAATGATCAATACACACATTTATAACCACTCATCAAGCCGTGGGGGTGCAATCACTATAAATATACTCAACCAGGGTAAGGCTAAATGGGGCAGTGCAATGCAATATTAAGGACAGAAAGATAATCTAAAAAATACGCATTACAGCAGTAACTACTACAGTTACTCCTAAAGGGAATATTGAACATGCTACAAAACTTAATTTTGAAAATAACTCCAGCAAATGCCCCAAAATACTAGCACTATCAAGCAGACAAATATATTCACAAAACTATTTGCTCATCAAAAACGTACACCAAATATCCACAACTCACCGGAAAGCGTTCCCTCGCCGACTCACACATTTCAAAATATGTAAATGAAAAATCACTAACAACTATTAAGGCCGACGTAACAAATTATACGTGCACTGTGCCATGAGCAAGTCAAAAGAGTCAGAGCTCATAATGATGTCGGTCGTTGCTACACCCACGTGACGTCGAAAGAGGCGGTGCGAAGTCACTGCGTGAAATTGAGCGATTACCAGAGTAAAATTATAGCTCATTGGTTTGAAACATGTGACGCAAGCACAAGAGAGGTGGGGTACGGAATCCAAACTGGCTAGAAGAATGCCACGCAGCGCTACTGTTCCATGTTTGTTTAAGAGAGGATGGAGGAAAAGGTCAGGAATGAGATGGGTAACAGTAGAGTAGAAATGAGGGTGGATAAGTTAGAGGAGGAGTTGGAAGATGTAAAGGTGGTGCTAAGGAAAATGCAAGCCAGTCCACAGGAGGAAAAGGTGAGTAGAGAGGAAGAATTAGGCAGAATACTAGTAGGGCTGCAGAAGGAACTGCAGGAGGAAAGGCAGAGGAGAAGGGAGGCAGAAATAGGAGTTGGAGGCAGTAGAAAGGGATAATACAGTAGGAGACATAACACAGCAAATAAAGTTAGAGGAGCAATAAATAGTAGCAAGGTAGTAGGTAGGAAGCAATCAGGAATAGAGGAACGGGAAACAGAAAGCAAGGAACAGGCAGTGGTAGAAGGTAGGAAGCAGTATGCTGAGGCTTGCAAGTGTGCGATTAGCAAAGACCAGCAAGCAGGAGAAAGTGGACAGTTCAGGCCCAGAGGGGAGAGAGGAGGGCCGGCCAAAGGGAGGGAAACAAGGATGCTGCAGGAGTCCGGAGACAAGGGTAGGCAGGTGGGTGGAAGAGCCACAAAGCAGGAAAAGGTTGTAGGAAAGGAGCCATAGGTATTTTTTATAGGCAGCTCTATTGTAAAGGGGGTGTAGCTGAGGGACGTCAGGAAGGAAATTACGTATAAAACTGTGTTTGGGGGGTGAAAATACCAGGTATTTGGAGGAAAGGGTTAGTAGTATGAGAGGTAGCAGGCTGGCAAAGGTTGTTCTAATTCATGTAGGGGGACATGACCTGACTTAAAGGGAGGTAGGGCAGGAGGTAGAGCGGGACCTCAGGGGATTGCTGAGGAAAGTGCGGGAGAAGTTCCCTGGAGCTAGGGCAGTAGTCAGTGGCATGCCGGTTAGGAAAGGAGTATCCTACAGGAAGGCAGTGGCTGCGAGTGAGGTATATGAGAGGGTGTGTAGGGATTGGGGGGCTACATTTATAGATAGTAGGAAAGTGTAGGGAGGGACCAGGTTAAAATGACAGAGCAGAGAAAGAGGAATCTAGGTGATCTGCTAGGTAGGGAAATAGCTGGCTGCATGGAGAGGGTCAGGGCAGAGCAGCTATTGTTGAAATAGCAATCAGTGAGAAGCAAGGAAACAGAAGTGGAAAGAAATTAAGAGGATAACAATGATGAGGCACCAGGGATGGAGCAATGTAGGATGGTAAAGCAGAACAGTGATATTCCGGCGCAAACGCCGTCATAAAGTGACACTGAAATGATACAGAAAATGCATAAGAAAAATCTAAAATGTAAAACAATATTTAAATTATTTTGTACCACTTAATTTTCGTATATAAAAAGTTTTACTCGGTTTGCATAGCACTTCCGCTTATGTGAACCCCGTAGGCAGCCATGATAGGTCCGTGCAACGCTAGCCTCAGTGCAGTCGTTGTAGGAGGTCTGGCGAGGTAAGACGCTGTCATGTATGCACTACGAACTTTTTGCATTGATGTAGATTACCACAGCTCTTTATTAGTATACCGGTTAACATTTGCTAGCGTACATTTCTGCCAGATAATTTCCCCAGTATTATGCTTCCGCTTAAATAAATAATTTGTGCCTTGCGGCTTTTTGAAACTTAAACGAGGAGAAAGGGAGAAAGATGTCTGAGAGGTCATGTGACCCACGCAACTTGAATCAGGGGCCATCAGCATATGTTAGTGGCATTACAGTGTAATTTCTGTATTAATGCTGCATGCAATTTTAAGGGCTTTGTTTTTCTGTATGTATTCAAGGGTATCTTTCATGTTTAATTATTTTACGGCCACATCTTTTGCGACCACGTGGTTCATAGCCACCAAGTCGATATCTGTGCCATCCATGCTGTTTGAGGGTTTATTTGTGTAATATCATGTGCGCCACAATTTTATTCAGGGTTCTATGTCAATTTTATTCATGGTTCAATGTATTTTTCATGTAATTATTGAATTGTACGTCTGACCACGCGGTCATTTCCCATGTCAGATTTTCTTGTCATACGGCACACTAGCGGCTCAAAACTGATTCAATCCGCAACGGAATAATTTTTGCAACCAGAATAATATTTTGATTGACCAGAATCTGCAGTCTTTGCTGAGAAATTGAGAAATACACTATTTTCACCTGCAACACTTATCCAGCAGCATCCGCGCCATCTAATACTGCTTTCACGCGCTTACATGTTTATTGTGACCACTCATGCTGTACCCCATCAGTTTCCAAGGGTATTTATGTGAATGTATGTAATTTTGTACGGTGACATTATTATCCGCCCTAGCCGGCTATGTGTATAGGCTGTCATCTAACCACGTGTGGCAAGACGAGTCCCAACGAGTTCACGTTAGTGATGCCAAATAATCACACGTGTTTATGTAACTTGTTCATTTTTGTCTCATTTCGTTATTCTCTGCACCCTATCTTCAGGGAAAATCGTTAGTCCACCCTAACGGCTGGCGACCCCCTTCCCTTGTGAAGATTGTGTTTTCAAACACCACAGAGAAGTCATCCACTAGAGTAATTGCGAGCTGGGGAGCACCCAACCGGAGTTGGCAAGACACGACCGAGAGTAATTCACTAATAAAATTCTGGCACATTTTCTTTGTACTAGTGGTAATAATAAAGGGAAGTAGTACAATGCAACAAGTGTTTCTCTATTTGTAATGACAGCTACCTCTTGCCATTGTTTTCTAAAAGTTTAGTAATGATGTTTAGTATTGCAAAGTGAATCTTAAGTACGCTCGGGTGAGACGGACACACAGAACCCACAGCATCCCTGAGAACCCTGAGTCTCAACAGTGCGGAATTGGAAACACCGCTGGCGCCCTCATCAGTAAGCAACTTGTGTCTTCGTTCGTCTCATGTCACACCGGACGGTGTCAGTATAAAGATAATGGTGGTGAACTGTAGGAGTGTGAACTACAAGCTGGAGGGTTCTGGGGAAAGGTTGACGGATATGGGGCGGATATAGTGGTAGCTGTGGAGACTTGGCTGACATGAAATACTGGGCATTGAATGTAAGCAGGATAAGTTCACCATCTTCAGAAGAGGCAGGGATGGGAGAGGAGGAGGAATAATGGTACGTGTAAGGAAAGGGCTGAAAGATGCGGTAGAATGTGTTAGTGAGGATGTCGAGGTAATGGAAATTAAAATAAGTGGTGGTAGTAATAGGAAAATTACTTTGCTGGCAGTGTATAGACCACCAGGACAGAGATGGCAGTCAATTGAGATGATCAAGGAGAGGGTCGATAGACTGAAGGACAGGCAGTGGGTTGTTGTAGCGGCAGATTTGAATATGCCAGGGGTGAAATGGGTAGAGGGTGCAGAAGGAATGGGTAGCACGAAGCAAAGAATGGCAGCACAGTTAGTCAACAGAGGATTAGTCCAGCTAGTAGAAACACCTACGAGATGGAATGAGGAGGGTGTTGGGTCAGTGCTGGATGTGGTGTTGGGTCAGTGCTGGGAATGTTGTAGTTGGTGTAATAGTATTGGATGGTATAAGCGACCATCATATCCCGATTGTGGAAATTGGGATTGGCAGAATGAGGGAAGAGCAAACGGCAGAAAGGTTGGTGTGGCAGTATGGGAGAGGAGACAAGAAGGGGGCAGAAATCTTCCTGAGAGACAGGTTTGAAAAATAGTCTATGGAGGAAAGTATGGAAAAATTATGGAAGGAGTTTAGTGGATTAATACAGGTTATGTTGGAGATATTTGTGCTAAAGAAAAGGTTACGGACTGGGGGATATCCTCCATGTTATGGACAGGAGATTTTAAAAATGAAGAGGAAGTGCAGAAAATTACATGCCAAGTGGAGAAATGAAGGGATGATAAGATCTACGGAAATGATGAAACAAATGGGTAGGAAGCTTGAAAGGATGATCAAACAGGCAAAGAATGTATTTTTGGGGAGGATGGTAGAAGAAGGAAAAGGCAAGGAATGGGGGAAATTGATTAGGTATGTTAGGAGGTTAAGGGGAGGAGAGGAAGAGATCATTCTGCTAACAGGAAGGGATGGTAGGTATGCGACAAATGACCCAAGAAAAATCGGAGATGCTACAAGGCCAGTACGTCAGTGTTTGAGGTAAAGGAGGATTGGAATAGAGGGGCAAATCATGTTCGGGGAGTGTTTAGTAAGTTTAAGATGCGGGAGTGGGAGACAGAAAAGGTAATTAGGGATTTGAAAAGCAGTAAGGCAGGGGGTCCAGATGGGATAGGAAACGCAGCAGTAAAGTTTGGTGGCAGGGAGTTGGTTAAATATTTGGAGGTGTTGTTTAACACGTACTTAGGAGAGGGTAAGTTATCACAAGATTGAAAGGATGCTTAGGTGGTACCTATACAGGGAGAGGATAGGGGGAGGCCTGGTAGCTACAGACCCGTGATTCTCACATCAAGTACGAGGAAAGTAATGGAGAGGCTGGTGGTCCAGTACGTGGTGAAGGTTATGAAAAATAGGAATTGGTTGGAGGAGTCCCAGCATGGTTTCAGGAGGGGATATTCATGTGAGACTCAGCTCGCTGGGTTATTAGAGGATCTAGTGCAGGTAGTTGATGAGGGGAAGCAGGTGGATGCCTGCTTCATAGATTTTGAGAAGGCATTTGATAAGGTGCCCCATGGGTCATTGATGAGGAAAGTGGAGGCGCTGATACCAGACAAGAGGGTAGTGGAATTGATAGGGGACTTCCTCAGGGGGCGAAGGCAGAGGGTGAAAGTGGGGGAGGCAACATCGGAAGAGGAGGAGGTTACCTCACAGGGAAGCGTGCTGGGTACTTTGTTATTTACCATAATGGTAAATGACACTGGTTAGGGGATTAGGGGAAAAATAAGATTGTTTGCAGACAATTGTGTTGTGTATGCTGAAATGGGAGGTGGGGGGGGGGGAATTTGCAGGCGGACATTGACCAGATATAGTTGTGGACCAGGAAAAATAAAATTACGATAAATGTAAGAAAAACTAAGGTAGTGAGGTTTGCAAGTAAGAAGGTGATAAGCAGGTACATGTACAGATGGGAGGGACAAGAGATAGAAGAGGCAGAATATAAGCATTTAGGGATTGTACTGCAGAGAGACCTCAGATGGAAAAAAACAGGTAGAGATGGTGGTTGCAAAGGGAAGAAGGGCTCTGGGTATGCTGGGAAGGGTGCTGAATGGAGTCAGCTGGAGGTGAAGGAGAAGGCGTATGGCACAATGGTACGACCAATGCTGCAGCAGTATGGGACCCGTATGTGGAGGTGGAGGTGCGAGAACTGGAAAAGGTGCAGAGAAGGGCAGCAAGATGGGTGAAGGTTAGGTGGAGAAGGCAGGGGCAAGATGGTGAGCAAGAAGGGAACTATAGGCCATCAGTAATGATGAAAGAAATGGGGACAGCAGGAAAGTTGAACGGCTCGTCAGGATGTACAGGGTGGTGAACGAAGAGGGATGATGGGGAGGGCTACACTGCAAGCTAAGTAAGGGGGTATTTAGAGAAAGAGGAAACAACAGTGAGAAGCTTCAGAGGGTGTGGAGGAGAACGGAGCGGGGTAGGCAGTTCACGCTTGCGAGGTCTGTGAGGGAGTGGAATGTGTTGAGGGAGTTATTGGTATCTGTGAGAGGGGTTGGTAAATTCAGGAAGGGAGTGGAAGATGAGTTGGTTGGGTGAAGGAGATGTGAGAGAGCGGTAGCTTCATTGCGAGTGTATGTATTTATTTATTGTCCAATCACACCAATGTGGCGAGTCTACCAGACATTGCACAGCGCCGCAGGGCAGCATTAACTATCTGCACCTTCCTTTGTAAGAAAGGCTTGTCATGCCATTGCAGTGCCCCACAAACCAACACATTGGTGTGACTGGTGGCCCTGGGAATACTGCTGATGTCTCCTCCAACTGAATAGTTTTTGTCTCTGTCAAGATGTTGCCTATTCCCCTCAACATAAACATGTTCTGTGTAATTAGTAAAGTTGAATTATACCAATTTCCGTTATTTCTTTATTGTTTTCAGGAAAGCCGGTTTTCTTTATGACCGACGTGAAGTTAGGAATGTAACATCCTGAACATACACATAAGATTCATTGATTGTACCCAAGAATTAGAATGTGAACTGTGAATCGCAAATCCAGAAAACGTAGTTTAGTGTGACTGTGGTAACAGCATAATTCTTAATTCAAAATTTTTGATTGCAAAAACAGCAGGAAAGGAAATGAAGAGGGGGATGAACTTGCCACCCAATATCAAGTATGCCATTAGTATATTATAAACAACACTGCTGCCCTCTGCATGAACAATAGGTGACTAAAAAGTGCCAATTTATCACGTAAAACATACCTCTACCAAGTTCTTTTTCTCCATAACCTAGATGGATATCTGACGCAATGAGAATTTTAAAAACATCGTCGTCAAGAGCACCTGTAACACCAGCAGCATCGCCCATTTAGAATGTAAGACGGAAGATTCGCGGTATATAACAGATTTGCTTGAACAAATTAATCCAAAAAATCTCGGACCAAAATAACAGACTTTACAAATGCGCGCGAAACAGAATAGGCAACATAAGAAAATAAAAATCTTTACTTGTCGAATTTCTCAAAGCTATTTTTAAAAGTTGAAAATAAAATTTATATAATTATTTATTACTCTAACGCCAGTTTATTCTGCACAATATTGAAATGTAGACGGAAGTAATGGATATAGAGAAATGCAATCAAGCAAGCAGTACTAACAAAAGAAGAATGATGCAATAACAGATGAAGCAAACTTTCCAAGATCACGTAACCGTGCAATTTCGATTAAATTATAGAAGGGATGGAATGGACTATTTAGAACTATAATGGAATGGAAATTGTAAGTGCTGTGTTTATTTAATCAAGAAGCGTGAAAGTTGGGTTATATTTAAGGTGGCATTTAATTCAGAGTTTTGAAAAGGATTAGCCGTTAACCTTATATATATTAGTTAAATAAACACGTATTTAACTTTTATTGTATTATAAGGTAAGATATGAACTTCATAACAATAAGGAATGTGGGTAATGTATGCTTGCAAATTACGAGAGAGGTTACTTGCATGTTTCGGCATATGTTTGGGAATATTTCTCCCTTTAGAAAAGCAATGTGGTGGGAAATGGCTTAATACGTTTTCCAGTGGTGATTGTGTGTACGATTTAGAAGAGGTGGACAGGAAACAGATTGAATATAGCAGACTGCCCAGGTTGAAATTTCAAAAGTAAGAAGTTAGCCAAAAATCAGTAGAAATTCAGTAGCTATTTGTAAAGCTGCATCACTTAACACTGGTATAGCAGGTTGCTGTTTAACATAATTATTATTGAATGTGTATGTATCATAAAGCCTGGGTTACAGTTGGCACATAACTAACACTAGTCTTAACATCAACCACAATTACCAGTGGCATGGTTACAACTGTTGACACTGGCAGTCAGATTTGCCAACTTAAAACTGACCAGAAAATAACCAGATTATAATTGTTATCTATTGCACGTTAAATTTAGGCAAGATATATTAGTCATAAATATTTATCACAGCTTGAAATTTTATTTATTGTTACGTATTATGCTGGAATCACACAGTCACGATGAGAACAGCATGTCACGAGAAAAACCGCAACCACGACCATTTTCAATGTGTGTGCTCGAATGTACAGCCTGATAGTTTACTGACTTGACACGAGTATAATTTTTTGGATCCATTTAGAAGGCGCTGATTAACTACGCTGGTTTCAAAGGCGGTGGGCAGACTGGAAATTTGGAATGCGTGATGGTGACAAAGTTTTATAACTAATGCATTCAAAGGTTAAATTATTATTTATAAGAGTTAAATACAATAATTTTCATAATTTGTTTTCTTGTAAGCTATGTATTTCCCATTGTAGGGAAAATTGTCATACAATTTTATTTTTCAAAGTTGTACCTACACTCTGCGCATCATGTTGCACAACACGACGAAGAATAGAATTAATTTCTAATCCAGATTTGCGGGTCGGGCGACAGAATTGTCAGACGTGCGTCAGATCTATCTTGTATTTTATTGGTGGTTTAGTTTTAAGTGTCGTGTTGTGCTTGTGGGGTCATGCTGGTCGGGGCTGTGAGATTCTGTCATTACAGTTGCTTACCTCCATATATATAAAAAATGCCACTGTCTAATTCAAACAGTTAAAATTTAATAGCAAAAATCTCCTATGAAATACTTTTAAAACACTAGACATATGCCTAATGCTCTCTAGTTGTATAAATAGTTAATTCGTGAACCGTTCTACTGTATTATGTTCCTAAAACTCTGTTAATGATGGGACCAAACTGTATAATTTTCCTGCTGACAGCCCATACGACTACCTATAGATGATCATATGCAATAAAAAATGTAATTCGCATGTCAAGATATTTCCATTCTCTCTTAGTTTGTACTGGGGCCACTGTGGTGTAGTGGTCAGACTGCTCGCCATCCATCTAGGTGATCCTGGTTTGATTCCCGGCAGGGTAACTCCTGGATTTTCACACGTGAGAATCGTGCTGGACAATGCAGCTGGTCGTGGGTTGGGTTTTCTCAGGAATCTCCCTTTTCCCCCTCCCTAGCATTTTGGTGCTACTCCATACTCACCTCGCTTCACCCTCATTGGCTCTCAAGACCTCAATATTAGGAGCTGCCCATATCTTCACATTTCCTGAACATAATATATTTTAAGAAAATGAGCAATCCTAAAGGCACAAAAGTGTGGTAATTAAAAAAAACCTTAAGTGTGTGTGTGTGTTTTTTTTTTCTTTTTTTTTTTTTCAAGACCTGCCACTAGGATTTTGCAAAAATCACTAACTTTTCGAACTGTTGCAAATCACCAAGCTGGCAACTCTGCTGACAATTTATGTTGCTACATTTAGTACAGAAGAAATTAGTTCCTTTGTTTAGTTGGTAGCATTTTTTAATCATAAGTCATTATTTTTGATAGCACTGAGACATTTTTAAAACATGAAATTAGTTTTTTTTAATTTTTTTTATTAAAAACTTTGAGGTTGCAATACTCCAGAAATAAACAAAAGAAAGTATCTGCCCCCGACATAAAGTCAACACACACACTTTCGTGTTTTGTAAAATAAGTTTTTAATTGCTTCTGATTGGTTGAAATAATATACCTATACATAACGATAGTAACAAGGAAAGTTTGACCAAGTTCTACTCTTCTTGTTGAACCTCATATTCATACATACACTCGCAATTAGGCTACCGCCCGGTGTCGAGCTCTCTCACCTCTCCTTCACCCAACCAACTCCTTTTCCACTCCCTTCTTGAATTTACCAACCCCTCTCACAGAGACCAATTCCTCCCTCAACACATTCCACTCCATCACAGACCTCACAAGCATGGACTGCCTACCCTTCTCCATTCTCCTCCACACCCTCTGAAGCTTCATACTATTGTTTCCTCTTCCTCTAAACACCCCCTTACTTAGCTTGCAGTGTAGCCCTCCCCATCCTCCCTCTTCATTCACCACCCTGTACATCCTGACTAACCGTTCAACTTTCCTCCTGTCCTTCAGTGAGCTCCACCCCATTTCTTTCAATATTAATGATGGCCTATAGTTCCCTTCTTGCTCACCATCTTGCCCCTGCCTTTTCCACCGATCCTTCACCCATCTTGCTGCCCTTCTCTGCACCTTTTCCAGTTCTCCCATCTCCACATACGGGTCCCATACTGCTGCAGCATATTCTAACATTGGCTGTACGATTGTGCCATACGCCTTCTCCTTCACACCATTATTGTTCGTAGGTAAAATGAAACGAAGAAAGAACACACAATATTATAATGGAAATACACAAAATTTGTTAATTATTTTGTAGGTCAGTTAAAATTATTATGTTCACTTTGAATATGCAAGTAACTTAGATTCCATTTAGCTTGTAGGCATTACAGAATATATTACAAGCAATTAATATAGATATAGAAGTATCCACAGAAAACACGGCTGTACATAACCTCTGGATATAATTTTGTTAATTTACAGTACATCACTCTCGTACAGCTCAGATTCAGATACATTTTGATCATGTTTCTTTGAAGATATTTTTTGTTCTAACAGGTTTCAATTTTTTAGCAAATAAACATAATTTTATTGGAAAAGAGAACATTTTAATTTTTTTTAAACCCGGTCGGACAGTTTATAACGCCTTGACAAGTCTGGAGAAAAGAGGTTATCTGATAACCTTAGGTACAGGCTGTTCATGGTAAAGTGAGCACTTTGAGACACTAGTTGTTTTCCTATCAGCCATTTTTATCCTTCCACCCCCTTTTTCAAGTAAATATTGCCATGTAAGTAATGAACACAGTGCACATATTTCACCGGACTCAAAAGTTAATGTCTAAGGCTACAATAAAATATTGCTATTAACTATTATTCCAAATGAGAGGGCTTCTAAAAGTGCTCACTTTATCGTGAATAGCCAATAAGTGCTTATCGCTATGTGCAGTTGTAGCTAGTCTAACTGAAAACACTTAGTTTTATTCTGATATGTATAGCACTATGTTGTGTTAGTAATGTGTTTATATCATATGTGTCTGGATCTTGAGTGTGAAATATCCGCAAACCGTTGCAGAAAGAAGGAAACTACCTGTGTTTGTGCTAGAGTCGCTATTCTTGTGTCAAGTAACACTGGGTGAAAGAAAAATCAAGCAATTCCTTTACATGACTGTAAGACAATAAGGATATAAAGCACGTCAGTAAGATATTATTTAATACATGATTACTTTAAAAGTAGGCTTACATCAATAACAAACATTTACCCATACACCCAGAAATTATACCTTACTTGTTTAGAACATGAGAAGTATTTACAAATTACAATTATAGAAATATTTACACAAGACATTCACAGGTTATTTACACAATACAGTTCCATTGTAAGTTACATAGGTCTAGTTCATGTATAGAAGTATCTGCATAAAACAGTTGCAGTGTACAGTTACTAGAATAATTACATAATAGTACATGTTAGAGAATATAATATGTAGGACACATATACATAGCAATAATTTCTTTTGAATGTAATCAAAATATTCATCATTAGTGTAAAATGGGTTTGTAAGTAAAAGGGACTTGATATTTTGTTTGGGGCAATGAATTAAATATTTTACTTGCATAAAAGTAAAATCCATTTTGAAAGAGATTAAGGGAGGCTGAAGGTGTGTACAAGTTGGTATACCTTCTACCATAATTATGAACTTCCTTGATAAAGACTGTCCATGGTAAAGTGAGCACTTTTGAAATCAATCTTTAGAAAAATGTTACTGCCCCTGCATGCATATAGTTTAACGGGCGCACTGAGCAACATGCATTCAGTAAAGTTGGTAATGATTGATCTTATCGTTGAATAAAAAGTGTTAGGTAACAATTTTTTGCAGATTAAATTATTACTTTCACTTTCTGGTTTTTTTATGCAGATTCGTAAAATATTCATTTTACTAATAATTTCACATTTTTACAAGACGCATGTATAAAGTGATGAGGCCCATGGCAATGTTAATTTTACACACGGTGGAATAATACAACGTGCATACAAGTAGATTTTAAGCAGGGCTTTCAAAAGTGCTCATTTTACCATGAACAGCCTATAGAACGAAATTTATCCAAGTTATCTGCAAAATGAGAGAGGGTGTTATAAATATATTGTCTTGAAAGCGTAAGAATATTCTCACTCTTAAAGAGCTGCCTAAAAGAGTTTGTACAGCGATTATTACTCAATATTCTTGTTGCTTTTTTTTTACCGTCAGTTGAGTTTCCCCAGAAAATGATTCCATATTTTAGAATGGCGTGAAAGTATGCAAAATATACTTGTTTAAGTGTTTCCTTTGATACTAGAGGTGCCAGAGATCTGAGGGAAAAACCAGCTGCACTAAGTTTAGTTGTTATATAATCTCTTTTCTGTGATCAGCACAGGACAGTGACACCCTAGCCATGTCTCATTTGTTATACTCATAAAGACTTCTCATTCGTTATAATATCTAAATACTTCAAATACTATATATTTGCAATAACCTACATGCTCTTTAGGGGTGGGAATATGTAATTCATATCAAGGTTGAACATTTTCATGGAAGTCATAAGCATTCATTAATATTTTTGATGGTAAAAAAGGGGGGGGGGGATACAAAAAGCTATTAAATGTAGTTTTGTTCTAATTTTGAACAAATTGGTCATCAGCAACCAACATAATGATGTGACCAAATTGTGCTCATTGTTACTTACTTGCAATGAGTGGCATAAGCAAATGGCATCCTTTTTTTTTTTTTTTTTTTTTAATCAGGAGACAATAAGTAGACTTAATTAAGAAATTGATAGATTTAGTGAAATTTCTAGTATTCGTCAGTAGATAGAATGTAAAATCAGATCTACTGACAAATCATGGCAACACTGCAAGCGACATATGCATGCACCATACTTGAATTGTATACTGTGTTGCCAGATGACAAATAGAAACATCCAGAAATTTCTTAAAAAAAAATTTGGAAGAATTTCCACAAAATTAAGTATTTAAAAATAATTTAGAAAACACATGTGCACAATCCACTATTGAAAAATACGAGTGCTAATTCCCAATAAACTGCGCTTACAAGTAAATTCATAAATCTTTTTGCTTGCTTAAACAATTTTTTTTAATCATTTGTTTTGAATTACAGATATCATGAAGACAAGCATATTAAAATTGGAGTCTCAGAGGTTTTTCATAATTGTGAAAAATTCAAAGTAGGCCACATAAAATAGTAATTGCAGGCACATTAACATACAATTCAAAAAGTAACATATTCATGCCGTGGAAATGTCAGCTGCCACAGCTGCACATCAGACTGAAGTTTTCTTATTTCACTGGACTTCCCCCAAGATCCCCTTATCAATAACATCATCACAGTAGAGTTAAGTAATTCTAGTGGCTAAAAGCGACACCACTAACATAGTTTGATTAGTCCATAATTTATAGTTTCTATAGTTTCATAGGTAGTTGAAAAATACTGATTTTTTTTAAAATTAGGCCTATATGTTTTTATGTGTGTAAAAAATTAGTGCAGATAAGCTTAAATTAGTAGTAGGAGAGATCATGTAAAAATCTCAGGGTTCTAAAGGAAAATCAATATTTGCACCTGTTGCTAAAAAATTGGATTATAAACAATTTGCCAAAGTGAGATAAAATATTGGTTCATCTATTATCCTTTCAGTAAAAACATTAGTAACTGATTTTAAAGTGAATAATATTTCATATTAAAATCCTATAATATTTTAGATAGGTGAATAAATGCAGTCATTAAAAATTGGTTTCTTTACAACCTTCAATAATTAATAACTCAAATTTGGTATCTGTGATGAGCTACAGGCTCTCTGTGCTTATGAGTTATTTGGCGAGAAAGAGGTTTTATACGTGACCTTCCTGGATAGGCCTATCAGTTTATTCAGAATACATATATCTATTGAAATAAATAAATATTTCAGTAACAAATCGTCAGATTATCCTACAAGAAGCTACTGAAAATGTACTTTGTGCATGGTCGCAGTGCAATATTAAAAAATTTATTAAGACAGGGAGAGGTAAAACGTACTTTTCTTGGGGTAACGTTTTATTAGGAAGATGTGTGACTGTTGAATTAAACTAATATTTATTGCAAAAATCATATTGATGTTATGCCAGAGACAATTTAACATGGACTTACAATGCTAGGGAAAACCTCTCAGTGTGTGATGATTTGAACTTTTCGGGAGACAAGGGGAGGTTAATATATGCCTCCCAGATATCATTTTTTTTTTTCCCCAGAAGACATCAGCCTAGTAAAATAAATGTATATTTAATTTTTTTAAATGTTGTTTTTGTGCTAGAGAAATTAAACATGGACTCTATGAAAAAAATTGCAAATTTCTACATATAGGGTTTGGAGGTAGGTCAGAATGGATCCGAAATTTCCCAAAATATTTATAACGACCTTTCCTCCGTAGTGACCTTATCTCTGGAAACAATGGGGATCATTTTAGAAAGCTAACCTATGTGTGAATGTTCATTATTTAGTTATTCTGTAATTGATAAAATATCGGTGCAGGTTCCTTAAGATCATGCTATTCATTTATTAAAATTATGCCATTAGAACTGGGTTTTAGGTAAATACACAACTTAATTTTTAATGTGAATTATTGATAATTTTGCTTTAACTATGTATTATAACATTCTGCCATTAATGTATGTTACATATTTATATTATTTTGCAGAGTACTTTCTCCATAACATCATGCCAAGTGAGGAAGCTGATGCACTGGCAAAAAAGAAGGCAGAGGCGCGGGCGGAGAAGAAAGCACAGAAAGTAGCACGAGTTAAAAAAGCAGTAACAAGAGATCAAGCAGGACCACAAGCAGTTGTGCCTGGAAATGGTCCTAAAATGCCAGATAACGTGACAAATACTCCAAACAGTGCTCCAAAAACTACGAAAACTAAACCTAGTTCTTCAGTTGTAGAAGTACAGCTCAACTCTGTAGGCACAAAATCTGGTGTTCGCAAGACTGATAATGCAATTCCGAAAGTTCAGAATGCTACCCCAAAGACTCTGAACAATGCTCCAAAAATTGTGGATAACGCCCAAAAAGCAGCACAAAAACAGTCAAAGTTTGCCTCTGCAACTAAAGTAGTACCTGCCAAAACTGTTAAAGTTCCAACTCCTCAGCGTGTGGCCAAACCTAAAGTGTCGGTGCAGCAAAACAACAAACTGTTTGCACGTCTGAGCTCCGTTAAGAAAAGTTTAATTGAACCAGTTCCTCAGAGCTTCCCTCCGTCAATTGCCCGTCTGGCTGTTCAGTTTGCAGATAGTGTAATAGTGGGCTCAAATGTTCGTTGTGTGGCTTTCATGGAGGCTGTGAGGCAGTTAATAGAAGACTACGAGACTCCTCCAGAGAAAACATTTAGTCGTGGGTTGGAGGAAACACTTCAGTCATGTTCAGAATTTCTCCTCCAGTACCGTCCAATATCCATTTCTATAAGAAATGCACTGAAGTTCCTGAAATGGCAGGTTCTCCACTTACCAGATGAACCAGAAGAGGCTTGTAAAGCCAGACTTTATAAAGCCATTGAGTCGTACATGTGGGAACAGGTAGAGCTAGCAGACAGAGCCATTTCTGGCACGGTCAAACAGAAAATTGTAAATGGTGATGTGGTGGTGGTGTATGGCTGCTCGTCGATAGTGCAGCGAATCATCGAGGACGCCCATCGTGAGGGCACCAACTTCCGTGTGGTCGTGATTGATGGCTGGCCGTGGAAGGAAGGTAAGGAAATGCTTCGACGGATCGTCAGTGCGGGAGTGAAGTGTTCGTACATGCTGGTGACTGCAGCAAGCTTTGCAATGATGGAGGCAACCAAGGTGCTGCTTGGGGCACACTCCCTCCTGACTAATGGCTCGGCAATAACGCGGGCTGGCACGTCTCAGGTCGCCATGCTTGCTCATGCTCGCAATGTGCCTGTGCTGATGTGCTGTGAGACGCACAAGTTTTCAGAGGGAGCTCATACCGATGCGTTCTGCCGTGAAGAATTGGTTGTTAGTTCAGACACTTCTGCAATCGTCTATGATATCATGCCACCAGATTTTGTAACTGCAGTGGTTACGGAAGTTGCGGTTGTACCTTGTACCAGTGTTCCTGTCATTCTCCGTGTCAGTGCATGAAGTTATTCTGCACGTTTGTTTCAGTGTTTTATATAGCAACATTTAAAAAAAAAAAAACTTTATTTATATGTTATTTGTATCAGTTTACTAATGTCACATACAGCTGGAGCTTTGTAAATTTATATGAAATATAATTACAATAATTGAATAATTGTTTCCAACATCACCATCAATAACATAATTTGACATCGAAGTCCTTATTAATTTATAAATATAAGTTATATATTTGTCATGTTAGGATGTTATAATACAAGGGCTATTTCCAAATGAGCCTCCGATTGACTGTTAAAAAGTCTATTATGTAAATAGACCATATTATGTATAACATTATGTTCACATTAGCTACACTTTTTCATACAGTGCCATTTAAATTCAGGCACTTTTTGCACCATTTCACCAACTTTTGCAAATCCTTGTCAAAGAACGGTGTTGCTAGGTTATCCAGTTGCAGACCCCATCCATCAGCTCTTCACAGGCTGCAAAGTTTTGGGTACCTAGGCGAGGTAGGCCTAATTCTTTTGCAAGAGATGGTATTTACTAGATGCCACATCTGGGCTGTAAAGGTGTCCAAAATGTTTTCTTGCCAAGTTGAGCTGCTCCAGTAAAGCCTTTGTGTGGTTCGCAGTGTGTACACATGGTGTAGCAGAATTTTGTCCATGGAGAGCTTACTGCCCTTGTTTTGGATTGAACCTTGAAACATCGCCAGCTTTTGCACAATAAATCTTTGACATTATTGTGGTCTATGATACTATAAATTCAGTTGGCCAAATTGCCTTGTTGTCCAAGCTAGGAACCATTTAAATCTCGTAATCCCCCCTTTCTTTTCCCCCTTTCTTTTCTTTTCATATTTATGCCAATAATGTTTCTTGTTGGTATTATATGTCTTTGACTTGCAAATCCCAAATATGTTGATTGCCAAATGCTAAACCGTCAATGTTTCTGTCAAAATTGCTGAATGTAAGATGGCCATCAAAAATTTGCAACACATAATAGTGTACAAATGCATTAATGAAATGCATTATGAATACCAACAAGGTTGTGGTTATTATCAAAAACATTTACTCAAAAGCTTGTACTAACTCAAGCTACATAGAAAACAAAGTTATCTATATGGATTGAATTTGGCAATGATAATATTTTTAATAAGTTATATAAACTACTATTATTAATGCAAAAATTTTAGTTTGTTTTCCACATTGTACAGTACCTTATCTTCCTGAAACTTAAAAAAGTTATTAATTGTAAGGGCCTATTTTTCTTGTAACACTTCAACACTGTCGCTGCTTTCATTCAATGGTGTTGACAGATTCAAGCGTGTAAATTATTATTTTAAAGTACTGAATTTTCTGAAATTGTTACAAATTTTTCTGAAGAATCCATTCTTTGGATTTTGTGAATGTTGATCAGTTGTTATAGCTCCCATCATGCTTAGAACATCTCAAACAATTTGAAACAATAGTAGTCCTAGATCACTGTGGAAATTGGATTAAATGTTACTTTATGACTCAATAGATATTTTGAAGCAGCTCTTCTTCGGTCACAATTAGGTACCATCATTGCTCTCCCCTTCTCTTGTCACGCACATCTATATGACATTCCCTGAACTTCTGTACAACTCCATCATCTCAGAACCATCACTCTAGACATACTTTATCTTCATACACGACACAATCGACAATGAATCTTTGTAACATTGTGTCCTGCTTGCAGAATATGGATCATGCTATATCACTCAGAAGTTGTTTTTGAAATAGTCCTCTTACAACAAGTAATCCTAGTGAAATTACTGTTATTTTCATTCAGAATTTAGGTTTCAACATTCTGTGTAAAGATGGGTACTAAGTTAATTGGTTTTCGAAAGTGGATAACGAAAAATTACGACCAGGATGATAGTAGTGCTCTTCTTTCAAAATCACAGAGGCTATTTAAATTAAAGATGTGTTTGAATATGGTAAAATAAAATTTTAAGTTATCATGAAATATGGTAAAATAAAATTGAAAGATGTGATGACATTGGGTAAAATAAAATTGGAATTTTACTGTAGATAGTATATTAAGTAAATGTATTCATGAGTGGCTTTATAAAGAAGAAAATCTGAACATGTATACTGTGATTTATTGGATGTGACTGGTGTTGATACAGAAAAGTAACAGAGGAAGTAGACTTGGGATTAGTCTGCATGCTTTATAGCATACCCAAAATGTGGTTATAGGCTGTTCCTGGTAAAATGAGCACTTTTGAGGCCCTATTTACTTTTTTCTTTTCAGCCATTTTTTATCCGTTAACCAACTTTTTAAATAAAAATTGCCATGTAAGTAATAGGTAAATACAGTGTGTTTATCCCACCGCACTCGGAAGTTAACGTCTTAGGCTAAAGTATATTTCTTGACTAGTATTCCAAATGAGAGGGCTTTCAAAAATGCTCACTTTACTGTGGATAGCCTACAGAAATAAATATTTTTTCTCTGCATCCTTTGCTTCTGTAGTTAATGCACTCACATTGTGTTCGCAAATTATCATATTCATTTCTTAGTGTACTGTATCATGTTCGACAGCATCCCATAACTAAACTTTTATTCATAGAGCAAAAGATTTTTCAATGTGTAACACCAGTATTATATCCCTTGCATTGAAAAGAAATTGATTTTAAAGATATTTTGAAATTGATATTTGGTTTTACATTTTTTTAATTTACTGATTCTTCATGCAAATTAACTAATAAGTAATGTTACTAAGACAAGAATAATAAATTATTGTGCGACATTATTTTTGGTATGTAAAATTGGTTATTCAACTTATATATCAAAGTATTATTTTAAAGATGTTTTGGCACTAACTCAAAAGTTAACTTGGATTAATCCATTTGCTCCCACTGAGATATTATGCATCAGAAAGTATCGTCTATCAGGTGCAAGTAAATTATTGTAATGGTAATATATCTGGAAAGTGAATGTGGAAAATATGAGCGCATTATTAATTTTTTTTTTGCATCTGATGCTGTTATGATGTTTAGGGATGGCTCATCCTTGTGTTGGGTAAAGTAGTGGTTCATGCCTGAGGTAGTGAGCAACAAAGAGTAGCACCTACCGCCACTTTGTCATCTTCGTTGTGGGTGGTTTGATCAGGAGACAGATATTGTAGAAATTACTCTTAGACAGGTTATGCCAACTGCAGTCCGTGTTCCTGGAGAATTCTGTCCGTCCCCTTCCCCCGGGATGAAACTTGTCTTGGGCAAATTCAGTGGGCAGAGCACTGTAAGTACCGCTGCATGATCTGCGGAGTAAACTACTGTTAGGTATAGTACTATTTTTAGAGGGGACTTTGGCTTGTTTATTTTCTGCGGCATAGTTTTCGTTATACTAGAAGTGAATATTTGTGAATGTAACAAAAAGTGAATTTAATATCTGAAAATAATAAAAAATTCGCCTGAGAAAAACAGAAAATTTGCCATACTGCATGCATTTTTTTCTTTCAGTTGTGTGGATGTCTCGCCTCCAATAGCATTGTAACTTAATTCCATCACTAGCATTATATTTACTATTCCTCAAAACTGTTGTGGCACTCCATGTAGTGTCTGCCTTGTGCTTGCAGTGGAAATACATTTTTTTTTTTGTTCATTCCCTGCACAAGTGTTGCGTTGTGGAGGTGCAGTTAGATGATGTGAAGCAAGTACATGGTTGCCACTATCGGGAAAACCTTGTAAACAGGAAAAAGTCTGGGAAATTGAAAACTGTCGTGGAAATATCAGGGAATTTCGAACAAATTAACTGAATTTCAGGGGATTCTGTGCTATGCATGCTATATTGGGCAGTTTGTCATCAATTATGCACCACCACCAGAATCGTATAAAATTGTTTTAATGGTTTTAGATAAAACTCTTAGGCATTTTTCTTTGCAATTTATGTAGAGAGATATTTTGTAAAATCAGAGTAGTATTTTGGTGTAAAGGTGTACTATAATAGAAAGGCGTCAACCCTTGCAGAAAAAATGTTAGCTAAAGATCAGGGAGAAAAGATTATTTTTGTCTGGAAATAAGAAATGTCCGGGTACTAACCCAGCTAAAAATATTTACAATCCCTACCAACGTATGGTTTAAAAGTTAAAATACTTTGATTGCAGGCTTTCACGACCGTTGCCAATAAGCTCTTGGCTTTCGGGCTTGAGCCGCATGGGATATTTATTCTTTGCGACCTGAGGATGGCAGCTGCAATGACTGTTGAAACTTGTCAAAGAAGAAATGCCTGGCATGGCTCAAGCCCAAACGCCAAGTGTGTGTTAAAATACTTGTTAGCTTCTGATGTTTTATTTAAGTAGCTGGTCACGTGTGGAATTCATATTCAGCAAAATGATTGCTATCAAAATAATGATTATCTTAATTTCTTTTGCACATAATCTAATGAGGATCTGAATCCAGTGAACATGGACTCAGGCATAAGAAGGTTCGGAAGTTGAAACAGTACTATCCTTGAATAGGGATGGAAAACATTTTGACTAAAACCATCCCGAGTGAGTTGGCCTATATTGAAATTAAGATGTATTGAATGAGTCAGATGTTATACTGCAAAACTCTGTGAGGCAGACACTTGTAGCATGTGTAATAAATATGTACATACATAAATAAATTAATAAATTAAAATAATACCAGTAAATAAAAATAAGTATGTAGGTAATATTAAATACGTGTGTGTGTTTTTTGTTACAGTCCAAATGTTATAAATATTCACTTATCAAATAAGTAGCCTGTGGTTCATACCTTGAGATGTCTGCGAACATGGGGGAGTGCAGCAAGTGTAATCTTTGTTTTGTGCAGTGTGCTTACAGGGATGCATAATTATAGAAAAATTGAACAGAATATGTAAGAGAGAGTGCGTAGAAATGTCAGTAAAATGTGTGTTATTCCTTTATTGATACCAAGAACACAGGTACAATCACACAAAGCAAACAGCAAAGAATAAGTATACACAGCCCCCAAAAAAGGAAACTTATTATTAACACATTACCAAATGTAATACCTTACACAAGCTCAATAACTAGACTCGAGCTGTAACAAAACTTACGACGATTACTTCATGTAATATCACCTATAGAAACATCTATGGTAACAAATTTTATGTGCGGAGGAATCAGAGATTGTTAATCTGGAAGTAGAATTAGATGCTGTCTCTTCAAAAGTGCCTTTAAACGTAAGTGCACAGTCTTGCTAATCAAAACTGTTGCAATGCAATGTAAATACAAGAGGAAGCAAAAGAATTTGAAGTTATGTAGGGTTTCATTCAATATTAAAGGTTTTACTCCCACTTCAAGTCTCAGTCCATTCAGAACACTCAGGGGAATCATGAAACAGTCTAGCTCAGTTATAAGTTTCAAGTCCATTTATTCTTAACCCAATGATATCTGGGTAAATAAAAAGCTAATTTTTTAAACGGTTGTGCTTGGGAAAAAAATTTTTGTTACAGTCCATGCTAATTTTTTTGTTATTATATATTTTCACAACTTCCGTCAATGCTCTAAGGGCAGGAAGAGAGAGAGAGAGAGAGAGAGAGTGTGTGTGTGTGTGTGTGTGTGTGTGTGCGCACGTGTATGTGTGTGTGTGTATACATACACACATATATATGTGATTGTGTGTGTGTGATATTTTTAGCAATTGGGAAGGGTGGTAACAAGAAAGTACGTTTTACAAAATTGGTGTTCTCACTTTTGGTGATACGTGATGATGTGGCTTGGCTTCACTTACCAAGCCTGCACAGAATGCTGTCATATTAAGAAATGAAATGAAAATAATAATAAATTGTGTTTTAGGTCCTCTGCGTCCTTTTGTATACACGAAACAAGGCTTACAACTGTCTATCAACATTAGTACCTCTATTATGTTGATGCACCATCAGTTATAAACAACTATCATCGCTGAGACCTAATTTATTGCAGCTTACTGCAAGACCAACTAGATGAAAAGTGTGTATCTTATTTCAAAAAGAGCCCTGCTCAGAACCTTCAAAATTCCTTCCATTTGGTTTACTTGACATGTAAAAAAGTCATTTTAGAGTGAAAATGGGTCTTTCATCAAGTAGAAATACACATTAAATTGTTTTCAAAAACACTAAAATAGTCTAGTTTTAAAGTGTTGGGTTTCTCTGTACATTTGTGAAGTAAACAACTAGCATTTTAAACAAAGTACACGGCAACCAAATTATAACATTACAGTCACTAATAACTTCACTTGAGTTACTAAATTTCAAAACAAAAGTTATCTTCAGACATTGCATGGATTCAGCAGCATTAAATAACATTTAATATAGCTATTGGCAATATTTTAAAAATTATCCAAAATATTTAAATTTGTCCTTTAAATAGTAATTTTAGGAAATAAATTTGTTTTAATCCATGTCTATATGATATTTGTTATTGAATCTGTCAATGTTTGTATCTTTAAAGAAATTTGTCAAGTACACAAAACTTTGTGTTGCAATTTTGGTACGTTCACTGCTGGAGCTTAGAGCTTAATTATATTAATGCAATAGCTTGAAGTTTGTATTCTGTAGCTAATTCTTGAACACTAGAGGGTGTTAGATGCAAAAACACTTAAGAGTCAGCCACACCGGGTTCGGGTAATAATGCCTGCATGCTTTCTGATGCTTATAAGCATCACAGCAGTGAATGGGTTACACTGTGAGACTGTTCACTGCAGCATTATTATTCAACTTGCAAATTTCATAGCAAAATTAATGGTCCTATAACTGGTATCCGGTTGTTAACTACTTTTACCATGATACTAAGTTAAAAATAAAGAATTGCTCTCTGATACAAAAAAAAACTTAAATAAAAAAAATACAGTATTTTTGTATATAAAACATTTCCAATTTGGCTATGTGGAAGTACGGTATATAAAAAAATTGAAAAATTCTGCTGTATCTAATGTCGGGATGCTTTTTGCTGTCAAGAATCGCAAAGGAGAATAATGTTTACATAGTATGTAAACATTAATAATAGAACCTCAGGGTTCCATTTATCTCAAAGGTTTTCTTATTCATCATGAAGTATCATATTCACTTGTGTATAATTTTCACTTTTGTTCTTCTAATTCTTTCATTCCTAGACCATGCTAATAAATAATAATTCAACATTCGTTTGTCTTACCATACTGTTTATGCAACTCTCTATACTTACATTTTAGCATTAGAATCAATGTAGGATCCCTTTGGAAATGTGGAAATGTCAGGGAATTGTGAAATGGTGTAGTCATATACTTTGTCCAAGTTACAGAATCATGTGCCACTTGTAAATAAATGTGTAAACATCTAGATTTAAAGAGTACTGTACATATAATTTTTAACGTGTTTTGTATTAAGGTCTTGTCTATCTACATAATTTAGTGTCTTGTATGTATAATTGTTTTTTTGGTGATCTGAACAGTAGTGATTCTCTTGTGATGTGTGGGGGCCATGGTGTAGTGGTTAGACTACTTGCCTCCCACCTAGGTGAACCAGGTTCGGTTCCCGGTGGGATCACGTGTGGATTTCCACACATGGTAATCGTGCTGGATGATGCTGATGGTCGTTGGGTTTTCTCAGGGATCTCCTGTTTCCCCCACCCTTGCATTCCTGCGCTGCTCCATGTTCATCTCACTTCACCCTCAAGAGCCACCCAAATTACTTCACTCCCTCCCTCTTCACTCACTCTTCTAATGTGAAGAATAATAAATATATGTAATTTTATACTTTTGGTTACATTGGAATTTCTAAACGGCCCTGCCTACCAAGCCGTCAGTTGTGAACTTCAAAAACATCTTTACTCAATTTTTCCAGAGAATATTGCTACATAAAATTGTTTTTGAAAAAAATTATTTATCCATCTTTTATCTTTTTTTTGTTATATGTAATTTGAAATATTTACATTTTATAGAAAAATATATTAAACAAAACAATTGGCTAAATATTTCAACGTAGCATCATTCCTTAAGAAATTTCACGTAGAATACTTTTGGTTTGAAATAGTTATTATTAAAATTGGCGCAATGAGAAGGAATTTTGTTTAATATAAATCCCCATTTGAAATTAGCAGCTGCCGGCTTGGTAGACAGGCTCGTTAAAGTGCAAACTAATACAATATACATTTTTGAAGAGATTTTTAACTTATTAAGAAATTGCTTCATGTACATTTCCAGTATATTATCAGGCTGTTAGATGTTAGGAAATATGTTACAGTGTGTTGTTGGAGTAGTGCAACAGGAGGTTAGTCATTGTTCAAACAATTTGATTATGTTTCTCACATTTCAAAACAATTTTTCAATGTCTTCTGTAGTAGAGACAACAGACTGTATACATGTATTAGAACATGTTTCCATGTATGTTAAAAAAAAAAAAAAAAACCTTATATCCAGATACCTGACATGCTGCCATAACGTAGTTTGCAAGATATCTTCACTACCACACCTTTTAAGAGTTGGTACTTAACATGGTAGGGAACTCGCATTTTGTATTGTTACTTAAGGCACATTTGCTTGTGGTACTGATTTTCTGAAAAAAATTATTTACTCTCTTTAAAAAGTTAGTTACATACCTGCCAATTTTTTTTCAAATTTTAGCATCAAATGTATGACAAACTGTAATGTTGTACTATTTTACGCTTGTGACAAATATTTTACGATTTTTGTTTCCAACAATTTAACAAAAACGATGACAAAAGTTTTATTATTGTTTGCTCGTTTCAATGTCAGGTGTTAGGCTGCTAAGCCAGAATTTTATTCTTATTTCTTATTGGCTGCTCTTGACCAATCACATATTTTGTATCATGAGCACAAAATGGATGGAAAGTAAGCGTTGGTAAATATTGTAGTAGGACATATTTTTAAACAGTTTTTAACAATTTGGTTGACAATTGTGATATATTAATGATGATATATCATCGTTTGATAACCAGTCTCATTTTTTTGGAGCATCTTTGTTTATGGTTGGAACGGCAACGAAGATCAAGTGAAAATGTGTGAAGTTGAACCATTTGGTTTGCGGTGTCAGAAAGTGCATTCGTGTTTCGTGGCTTCATTGTGATAGTGAATTATGTGTACTGTATAACATCGTCATGAGTGATAAGTCTGACAAGCATTATTTTCAAGCCTTCCACAATGAGTATTAAAACGAGATTTCCTTTATTTTGAAGCCTGAGAGAGGAAAAAAACACGTGTTTTGTAGCAATTGCTGCTGTGATATAAACATTGGCCGTGGTGGCAAAAATGATATTTTAAAATACTCACAGTCCCAGAATCATATGAACTCTAAATTATGCTGAAAGTAATGCTAAAGTAAACAGTTTTTTTTTTGCCAACAGTGTGACTTCAGAAGGTGCCATACGGACAGTGTGCCTGTGTACCTCGTTTTTAGCGGAACATTATATCCCTTTAAGTGTAGTCAACCGTTCCGGGCCGGGCTCCTTATTTTGGAAAATGTTCCCATAATCAGAGGAGGCAAAAAATGTGCTTGTGGAAGGACAAACACCACAGCAATCGTGGGCGAAATGGTTACAGAGACCAAAGAAAGTATTGTGTGGAATCACTAAGTGTAAAGTCTAATCTTTTTAGTTACTATGTGGCATGTATGACAATAGATATGTATTCAAGAGGAAGGTTTTTATTGTTTTATAGTGTATCTTCGAACATTTGGTATAATTACTTGGACAAGAGCATCAGGTAAGTTATAGTAATTGCTTTTGGTTTAAGGATGAATTTGTGCATATAATGTACATATTTTGCCCATTTTTATTTAAAAAAAAATGGTATAACAATTGTTGTTAGAAGTCCGTGGTAAACATAAAAGGTTACAGGTAAAACACTGCATCATTTTTTTTTTGCCAAAAATTAAAATTTTTATGTTTTTACTAATTTCTGTTCTGAAAACTTGGCAAGTATGTAGTAAGCAAATATTCACAACATGTGTACTTTTAGACAAGTCCTGAAAAGTTTGCTGGTAAGAGTGGTTTCTTTAATGCGAGTGCCAAGTTTCCTGTATTAAGCTATAGGTATAGTATTTGGTGTAAAAAAAATAAATTATGTGCAGAGTACATATTGAAAGGTAAGCTATGAAATAGTAATACATAGTACAAATGTGTGCTTTATTTTTATGCAAAGAACTGCCAAATTAGTTGTACTGCTGCTAGAAAATGGAGGAAAAATTTAGACAATCATTTATCAGTACATAAAAATTAACAAGTTAGCTTCTAATTTTTAAACTTTCTTTTTATGTGGGGCATACTAACTTACTAACATGGTATCTCGCAGTGCCAACTCCTCTCACTTGGGATTCAGAAAGCAGATTCTAAACGTGTGGCATCGGTAGGTACATACGCACACAGAGCTAGCTACGTTTTTGGGCCAGGATTTTCTATCTCTGGAATTGTTAAGGTAGCTGGTGTCAGTCAACATGTCTGAAATTTTAGTAGTGGCATAGTTTTCTTTTATGTATTTTTTTTGTAAGAAATTAAATTGCATTATACATATGATTAAAACAATGTAAAATCATTGTTTGCTTAATGAATTTATGTATTATCATTAAACATTGTACTTATGTTCCAGAACAGAAAGCTAATTTGTTAAAAAGTTAACTATGTATAAATAAAAAAAGAGTTTTTTTTTTTCCGCAGTAGGTATTACTGCAGTGTTTAGAAATATCCATCTTCATTGCCCTTGGATCTGCGTAACATTTCACTTGTAGAATTTTATTTAAGTGTTCTTTATTACTCTTAAATAAAATTATATTTTGTTTTCATTGACCATCATGCTTGCTTCATTTTTAAATACAGTTTGTTTAATTATGAGTTCGTTGTGTTTTGACACACTGTGTTTTCTTCACTTAATACTGTTTTCTCAACTTCCTTTGAATCTTGAATTTTCTCAACAAGTGTTTTCGTTGTTTGATGTACCTACCATGAATTTGTGAGTTCATTGGCTTTTTGCACCAATGGTATTTGGAAATACATTGTACCCCATTGCTGTCAGGCCCAGTATTAAGTGAATTTTAAAAGTTTGCAACATCCCACATATAATATTTAATAAATTTACTATAGTGATTCAGGATGTTAAGTTAATGAATACAGTGGCCATTTTGTATTTCATTATGAGGATCTTAGAATTTTCTTGTCTGGAATATTTTATATTGTGAGGGCCACCTGTTTTTCATTAAACAATTTACGCAGAGGATATACTTTAAAATCCTACGTGCACACTTGCAGTATTCATTTGACTATTAGCCACTTGTCTTTGTGTGAAGACAGTTTTGTTACACAAGTGAGTCAATCAGAATTACGTTTCTCCGATATTGACCGCCTGTGATTCATGGGCAGACATAAAAGACAGATAACAATTCAAATGATCCAACACACTTTAGTTCAGAACCACTTTTGTGATAGGAATACAACTTGTCCTGAAATCTTTTCATAAAAAACAAGTACCCCTAAGATAGCACGTCATGCCGTGCAAGTCAGTTCCATTGACAGTTATAACCACAATTACTAAATTCCCCCATTTGAACTCTGTTTTTGGAAATAAATAATTTCTTCATTTGTTTACACATGCGCACACACAACAGACAGAGAGGTTGACGTACGCTTTCCTATCTCCTTAAGTGTGTGGGATTTTGCAAAACTGCAGTTGTATTTTGTAGCAGTGTTTCTTGGGTGGGTAGACTTTTCATACATTTTGTAATTATTAATTTGAGAATTTTCTGGTTTTACTTTATTAGAATTTTTTCTTTCTTTCTTTTTTTTCTCCGGTCTTTCTGTTTTTGACTGTTAAGTGAACTATGTAAATTTTTTTTTGTAAAATAATTTTACACTGTTAAAATTTAAGGTGGTTACACTTCATCTGATGAAAAATGAAATACATAAACAGCACTTTGTTTTATGAGAAGTGGATAAACAAATTTTTTCCCAATTGATATTGGAGAAAGATTTTTTTTAATTTTAGGCTGTTGACATATTGTCTGAAACCTTCAGAGCATTAAACCCATTTGAATAACTTCCTTAAAACTAATTTTTTGAATTCTGATAACAATATGTAATGTTGCATTTTGGTACATGTGCATCATGTGTTCTGTGTAATGTTTTATGATTGAATGTACTGAATGTACCGAATTAAATAAATATTTGAACATACAATTGTTAGAAGAATGCTTATTGCTGCAAGTGGTTTGTATTTTAACTAAAAACATGTTTGCAAGGAATTATAGAAAACAAAATCTCTCATATATAACCTATTCTTAATGCCAATTTGGTAATGAGTGTGATAAATTAATAAGTGTTGAAAAAATTGTAATTATAATTATGTATGGATAGGTCACTTTTGACAGGTACGTTATTTTCATGTAATTTGTATTTACATGTGTTGTGGTAGTTGACCATATTGCAAGCATGTTAGCATCAAAAAATAAAATCATTACCTTTGCTTTGACTTCATTACAATGTACTTGGCTAAATAGCCTTCAAAGTTAACGAAGTTATGTTAATGAAAGATGCTGCATTTTCAGCAATTTGTTTTACTACTTGATGGATGTATGCTGTGTTTCACAAATACAATAAAATATTGAATTGTGGTTAATTATACAAACACCAATTTTTTTGCTACTTTGAATAACAGGGCAGTAATACAAAAACATAACTTGTACCTATCCCCCCCCCCCCCCCCGTGTGAATGTTTTGAAAACATTTAGGTTAATTATTTTAAACATTATTTATTTTTGTGGATGATGATAAAATAATATACCTGTTCTTTGAAAAGTTTATTTTTTGTTAATCAAACGTAAATTTGCACAATAAACTGTATTTGTAACCATGCATGTGGATGAAATCAAATTATTATTCATCTTTTAGTAATTGTTTCTATAACTCATAATAAAATAAAATTGAAGATTAAAATAAATTTTATAAGTTGGCATTTATTGTGTAATTTCTTTCTTTTGTGTTAAATGGCTAATGAGGGTGTAAATTCCAAAAGGATATCAAAGTATGTGTGGACATAACACCAGCTAGTATTGCCATGCTCTCGGTGCCAAGTACCTAGTAGGTGCACCATGCACCATCTTGGAGTGTATTATAATACTTTCTGGTTTCGTGGGGCCTCTTTTGATTTCTTGTCTCATCTGTGCCATACATAATACCTACAGACAAGTATATTGTGGGTAGTGGTGGCTCCAGGAAGAATTTGAAAGCAGGGCACAAAGTTAAAGAAATATTATTAAAGAAACTAATAAAACATTAAGATTAGTTACTATAATTGTTACTGTGCAAAACATAATGCACAACTGAATATCTACTCTTCTTGCAACACATTTATACAAAAGAAAGATACTCATTGGCATTTTGAAGTCTCACTTTGCAATACACAACATTCATTCATTCTCCGTTTCAAAATATTTTAATATTTTCATTATTGTTGTATATAACATAATTAGTCACAATAACTGAACATTATTTTTTTATAGAAAAGAAGCACTCATTCCACAAATTTCTGTGCGTAATTCATAAGAAGACAAACTTGTTGACAACCAATATTACACAAAACTGGTGCTTTAATGGATAACATTTTCAGAAATACTATATAATGTGGACCAGAAGTAATGTGCCAAACTCCAGGAGACTATTCCTTGTGGAAAATAGGTTGGGGTATACACTGACATCATCATGTGAACGTTAAAGGAGGTACGCTGTATTGAAAATATAATTTTCAATACAGCGTAAATGTAAATATTTCAATAAGTACTTTAGATAAAGCGACCAATATCGGAGTGGTGTTTCACGAATCGAACATCTTAAATCTGTATGAGTTTGGTTTGCCAAATCGTTACACTTTGTTGCGGAAGTAGGGGGTAGTCGCCCTCTTTTCGCAGGGAACTTTGGAGCACTAAGCGGTAAAGACAAAGTCGAGGCACATTATGGCCTACCATAGCAGAATAAAGACAATAGGGACTCTTGTCCGAACGCTCTCTATGTGAACAATTTCCGAGAAAATTCCACTCAAAATTTCGAAAGTGCGGCGTACCCCTGCGGGGGTAGGCAACACACATGGCACCTGCGCCGCGCTCGTGGTGGAATAAACAGGCGAGGATGTAAATCTTTGCTTCCGTGGAGGTGGCTTTGCTGCTATCAAGTCAGTGTGATCACTCCCCCAGACCATAAATATTCCATCTATGGGTTATTCACGCTAAAGTGAGCACTTTTTGAAGTCCTCTCATTTGGAATAATTGTCAATAAATATATTTTATTGTTGCCTTAAACGGTTACTTTCGAGTCCGGTGATATATATATATATATATACACACACACACACACGCGCGCAGGCACTGTTTATTACTTACATGACAATATTTATTTTAGAAAGCGGTAGAACGATAAAAAAAATGGCCAATAGGAATAAATGACTAGGACGTCAAAAGTGCTCATTTTACCGTGAACAGCTTATATTTGTTATACATAGTAAAACGCGTTTGTGCCCGTTTTAAAAGCAGCGTTACACATATGAGGGACATTCAGACGTGTATGTGGTTTAGTGTTAGCCGCGGTGAATTCCAGAGAGCCGCTAAGTGTCTGGACCTCGGTCGGCAGAACCCTGACAGCAGCGCATTTGTTATTGTCGATAGACTTCCGTTCGAACCGGGCATTTTGAAACGGTAGTATGCGCTGGTGTCGGCAGGGTCCGCAACCAAAGCGCACACGCTTAGATAAAAGTATACATAAAGTCCATTTGTTGGATTGTCAAACGAAGCTGAGTGCTACAGCACACACGACTGAATAAATAAGAAGCAGTATATTTTCTTTTGATAATGCATTATACGTCCATTTTTATTTCAAAGATCTTCCGTGCCGTTTGCCACGCACACTTTCTTTCAATGTAACAGGCGAAATCATGTGCAGTTTTATTGTTTCTGCATATAATTTTTTTTTTTTTAATGTTAACAGCTAGTTTGCACGCACGATTATAGTTTTCCCGGGAATCCCATACGTAAATCTTCGCACGCCCTTGCTGTAGTTGATACTTACCTCCTCTGTGGTGGCGCTTCCGATTTTGTTTTCTAAGTAAAGAAAAAAAATGGCAGTAAACGATATTGCTTGTGTTTGAAAGAAACCTAAGTAGTAATAATAATGTAGGGATTTTGGTAGAGGATTATGAATAGCGTGTACAGAGCTTAGGTCTTGTTGCATTCCTACAAACGAAGTGCCGTTCATGGTGATTTGCGCGGCTAATTGCTATAAATGAGTGTCCGTGGCTTTGCTCTTTCGTGTCACATGAACCCTACTTTGCCACACGCCGGTATTGGCGCCGTTAATCCGAACTTCTGCCCGATCGAAGGCAATTTTTTTATACCAGCTTCAGCTTGATGTAGCCCCACACGGAGGGCTTCCAGCAAGCTTTGTCTGTCGTGCGAAAAGAGCCTCATTGGGAGAGTTCATCCACGCGAATCGCAGCGTGCGGTGAGTGCACTCGCTCGTGCCGTCGTTGTTGCACTGCAAGCGTAGCACTTTTATCGTGTGACGTCACGCTGTCGACGTATTTCTCTCTCTCTATCTCTCTCTGTCGTGGTTGTATCATAGTCTACATATGGGGTATAGGCTGTTCACGATAAAGTGAGCACTTTCGAAATCAACCTTAGCAAAAAAGTCACTGTCCATGCCTGCATATATTTTAATTGGCGCACTGAGTGATATTCGCCCAGTAAAGTTGGTAACGTTGGACGGAAAGTAGTTCCATATCTTAGCTTCAAATAAAAAGTGTTAGATAACAATTTGTGATAAATTAAAATTATTTCTTTCACTTTCTGTTTTTTTTATGCGTATAAGTGTAAAAATGAGCAGATTTGTGAAGTATTTTCTTAATAATTTCACAGTTTTATTTGACCGACGCATGAATAAAGTGATGAGGCCTATGGCAATGTTAATTTATATATATATATATAGACACACACACAAGCAGATCTTAAGCAAGGCTTTCAAAAGTGCTCATTTTACCGTGGACAGTCTTAAACATATTTTATTGTAGCATTAGATGTTAACTTTCGAGTCTGGTGAAATAAATACGCTGTGTTTTTATTTCTTACATGGCAACATTTATTTTAAAAAATGTCGATAGGATAAAAAAAATGGCTAATAGGAAAAAGTAACTCAGGGCTTCAGAAGTGCTCACTTTATCGTGAACAGTCTATATACATTTCTTTCGTTTTCTTCGCATGTACGCAACATTGACCTACCCCATACCAACACAACTGTCATAGTCTCATGGTTAACACTGACGGGCGTGTTTGTAGCTAAATCTTCGAAATACTTTTACGATTTGCAATTTAATCTAACAACTGCATTGAAACTATTAGAGGAAGTATACACAGTCTACATCTCAAAAACCTGTTTATATCAACATTATTCTAAACTCAAATCCTATCCACGCCGTTTATGGTATAGTTTCTGTACCCATTTTTTGAAGCCTTTGAAAAATTTCCCCATGTATGAATGACATGCATGATTGTTTCCTAAATATGTTACGTATCATACGCGTTTTATACTTGTGTTAACGTAGAAATGCCTTGGAATCTTCCTGTACTCGCCAGTTATACGAGTAAATCTCCAGAATTTCATTCTTAAGCTGTCTGCTCAGTTCGTTTCGTGAACTACAGGCCTGCTCTCGAGCACGAGTCGTCTTTTGTGTTGAGTACACAATGCTGCCTGCAGTCACTCTCTGAGGTCTATTTCCCCTCCCCCAACCAGTGCGTCCCGTCTAAGGTTCACTGAATATACGCCAAATTATTACGGCCACGTTAGACTGTCATTGTTAAACATGTAGTAGTGATTACGAATTTACAAACGAAGCCACGGATAGTCACATCGCATTCGCAGACTGTCGTGTCTGCGTCACATTTACTAAAAACCTGCATCTGAGGTCTTTAATGAATAAGAGAGCGTGAGAGATGTTTTTTTAAACGAAAATTAAGATTCTACGAACACGATTTTCGTAGAAATTACTGTTTTTTTTTTTTCCAACATTAAATTATTTTTCGCACATACTGTGTTATTTAGTTACGATAGTCTTGTTCTGTGAATGCTATTTGTCCGGTGAAATGAAGGAAGTTGTACGTACGACTGAATGCAATGGTGGGTGAAACGAGAGAACCCTGAGAAAACCCATCGGGAACGCCTGCCATGTTTCCTACGTGCGAAAATTGGAATATAATACTAACCGTCCCGAGCTTTACTGTCTGTGAATACCGACGGACGTGATCATTGTAAGGAGGTACCAAAGATATGTGCTTTTTGAAATCCAAATGCGGAAGGAAAAATTGCGCTTGGTTAACGCCTACCGAGATAAGTTCCCCTGTGCATAACACGGTTTTAGGACAGATACAGTTTGTCCCCAGGCGTGATATACAGATTACCTTCTTGATTTTATAGAAAATATCCGCGCAACTTACTGTTTATTCGCTCTGGTTTTCTATAGTACTAATGCCTGACGTTACTCAGGTAACGGACTGTCTATGTAAATAGTTTCACGTTTATCGCGAAAATATTTGTGCGCAGGATATACATCAACATCATACGTGCACACAAGTAAGTATACTTTGGCTATTGGCCGGGTTGCTGTGTGAGGATACATTCTCTATTTCTGTGAAGACCTGGAGCCGCCCAAATATCTTCACGTTTCTTTCTCTGTTTTACTGGGACTATAAGAATTAAGCCTAGCACGCACGGGGATCTTTCTTGTACAAGAAAGTGAGTACGTTCTTTTACACCCCGATTTGCATCGTGTGGACGGCCGCTGAGTATGCTAGTTACTAGCTCACAAGAACTTGTATACTAGCTAGTGCCATATAGGGACGATCATATTTCTCACCATCTTTCTTGTACAAGTCGAATGTAAACAAAACATATAGTTTGTTGAAGCTGGCAATAAGCAGATATGTTAATGTTTTTAATACGATAAAGTGTTTAATAGTCCCACTATCGTAAATAATTATGTGTGTTAATTTAAAAAAAAATAGAACGGTATGTCTTTTTTTTTTCTGTGAGTGATTTTACATTTTCTACATTTGTATATATTTAGTGCTTGAAATGTGCCCGATTGGACTACCGGTAAATTTTTTTTTTTTTAATGGCAGATGCTATTGAAAATGCACAAATTACCCCCGCAACCCCAAAAACTGCTTACAAATCATACATACCGTAGTTAACATCAAACACCCACTTTCTTGCTCACCAGCTAATGTGTGCTATGAATCTCACAATTCTGTGCATACTAGCTAGCAGGCACTTTAGTGTTCAATGTCTTGTTCACCTATATTTTCACTTCCTTGTACAAGAAAGATGCCCGCGTGTACTAGGCTTTAAGCTACTCCGGCACTGAACTTCCGCGATTAGCTGGCATACACCTCAGGCGCATGAGACTAACCACAAAATTGTTTCTCCACTAACGTGTTTTCCAGTACAGTAAGTCGTGGATTCACGAAAAACAGGTCGCCCTATTCATTAGCTTTGAAAAATAATAAGAGAGAAGTACTAGTAACATATCTGCTCATCCCCCCCCCCCTCAAATTTGTTGTTTCGTTTTACATCCCACGTTATCCGGAGAGAATACTTCTGTAACGAAATGCTGCTTTATGTCCATGTATTTTCTTTGCAGATTTCCTAAAAAAAAAATCATCGTATTGAATTGCTTTTTCCCGGGAGATAGTTTGCTTATGATCTACCCACATACATATATATTGTGTATTATAATATTATAAATAGACACCCAGAATATGACGGGTACATTTGACAACAAGCTAGATTCTACAAACCTTTGTGTACTCGAGCTGAGTTGAAGGATTTGGGCGGCTCTTACAAACGACGTCTTGAGAGTCGATGGGGGTGAAGTGAGGTGAGTATGGAGCAGAGTTGGAATGCAAGGACGTAGGAAACGGGAGATCCCCGGGAATACCCGCTACCCGCCAACCAGAGGCATCGTCCGGCACGATTCCGACTTTGGAAAATCCGAAAGTGGCCCGGCCGGGGATCGAACCCAGTTCGCCTTGGTGGGAGGCAAGCAGTCAAACCACCACACCGCGGCCCCTTGTGTACTCGAGGTTCACTTAGTTGTTGATTGGCTAATTCTCCAGTGTTACCCTACCAGGAAGCACGAGATTCAATATTTGTTTTATTGGAGGATAATTATTGGCTCAAATCCGTCCAAGGCGTGTCTTAAGAACTGCGAACCAATTGACAAAGAAAGTTAAATTTACACGTGTTTCAAGTCTAACTTGTCCTCGAACGAATTCACGAAATTTCTGGATCTGTAACTGTAAATTATGCCTAATATTCTAGTTGCACTCGGAAAAAATAAGAAGAAAGGCTCAGGTACTGCACACAATTAAAATTATGATAAGGTAATACCAATTCAGCTTACGCTGTTTACGGTTAAGTGATAACTTTTGAAAAATTCCACTCACACTCACTGGTATGCGCTCAGTAAAATTGGTAACAGTTGAAGGAAATAAAATTTAAGCATAATTAAAAGTGTTAGGTGAATATTTGTGGGTACTGGAAATATTTATTTTACGTTCTGATTATTTTAAAGCATACAAATGTAAGAATGAAGAAATTTTTTTAATATTCACTTTACTCATAGGCCTAATTTCGATTTTTTCACTTGCCCAACGCATGGATAAAGTGATCAGGCTCATAGCAATTTTAAATTTACATATTTTAGAAGTAAACACAATATGAATACAAGTAGTTTTCCTTGAACAGCCTATAATACGTTTTGTTTTTAGCGGCTGATGACACAATTGTGTGCAGTGACTCAAAAAATACAGCGAGTTAATATGAATGAGCCACGCATTGGCACTAAAAGTGATTACATATTTTTTTTTTACTTTTTCCATTCTGGTTTCGTCTTCAAACGGAAAACATATTCGCCGCTAATAAAGAGTAAGGCTGAGATTCATATCAAAACTTCAAGCCAAGTTTTCGATTTTCAGTGCTTTGTTCCTCAGATAGAAAGACTCGTTTTACAGTTATCATAAAGTTTCTCCCCCTCCCCCTCCCCCTTCGCAAAAAAAAAAAACTCAGAAAGAAAATATGAAGGGAGGAAAAGTTGAGTCAGAGTGGAGGCCGAACGTCAATTCGTGTTGCCTCTGACAAAAGTTTGCCTTTTTCTTCTACAGTTTTCCTACTCAGCTACGGTCCAAGTTATGGGCAGAACTTGTTCCCGACTTGTTTTCTCTACTCGCACAAATGGAAAATTCCGTAAACATATTTGACAATATTAGTATACTAGTATAGATATAGTGTAGCGCGAACCATTTTACAAATAGTTAAAACGTTTTCCCAACCCAAGGACAACGGGTCGCTCTATTTCCTGGGTGTTTCGTTTACTCAGATCGGCGATGTAAGTCTCTTGTTATTGTTTCTCACTGCTTGCTATAACGCGACGGATACTTTTTACTGAGTAGCAAGTTTAGTATAAACATTGTTACGAGTACGTGGGTAGGCCCTGAGCACACCAGTTGAAGGTACGTTAGCGCAGGCAACAGTATCGAGGACAGCGATAGCAATCGAAACATGCCCCATGGACAAGGTGGTTAATTAATCCCCATAAATCACCCTAAGGTATCAGCGATTAATCCCTTCGACGGCAGGAAGAAATCAAGGCACCGGCTCGCGCCACGGGAAGTGATACATACGTGCTGTTACACTCTGGGAGAAGTCGGTTCCTGCTCAGAAGTTATAATCCATTCACGATTACTTCACACTTTGCTGAAGACCAAGGTGTAGCGGTATCCCAGTGGCTAGAGTACTAGAGATGCCGCGTTGATTCAGTGGCTAGATGACGCGAGGCTCTGCGATAATACAGTACGTAAATTACCCGAGGTGCCGAGGTGTCTCAGTGGCTAGATTACTCGAGGTGCCACGGTGACTGAGTGGCTAGACTACCCACAATGTGGCGGTGTCTCAGTGGCTAGATTACCTGAGGTGTCTCGGTGATTCATTTGCTAGACTAACATGAGGTGGCGCGGTGTCTAGTGACTAGCTTAACCAAGTTGCCGCAGTGTCTCAGTGGCTAGACAACATAAAGGTGCCACGGTGACTCAGTGTCTAGATTACCCGAAGTGTCATGGTGTCCCAGTGGCTAGACTACCCTAGGTGCCATGGTGTCTCAGTGGCTAGATTACCCTAATTGCAGCGGTGATTCAGTAACTACACAACCTACTTCCAGGATATTCCTCCGCCTCGTGAAACAATACTTAACCGAGTCTAGAAAACTGCAACAAAGTGACAACGCATCGCGTTTGTGCGCACTGTTTAGTAATATTTTGCATAAAAACTATTTCTTACTAAGCATTACAAAACACATATTTTCTACCCGTTATTATTTCGAATCTATACACAGTATAAAAGTTACCCGGCCGCGTGTGTCTGCGTATTCGGCTAAGGCTTCTAAACTACTAAATGGATTTTGATGCTGTTTTCACCATCATTTAGAGATTTTCTTGAGGAAGGTTTAGGTATATAATACATTTATATTTAATGTAAGGATAATAGAGAAATGTTGACGTTTTATAATAAAGTTTTTCAGGAGCTTACATGGCTTACGCTAGCCAAATCATAAGAGATATGCCATATTAATGTACTACCGGTACAGAACTGTAGATCTCAAAAAGTGCTACAAAAAAGTCCGTGACATCATATGTTTATCTTTTAAGGATGACCCACATTAACCATTTTCGTCTTTTAGGCGTTCATTTACGAAGACTGTGAACAGCACAGTATTAATCCTATGTTAGTTACCTCAAGCATTTAGTATATATACTTGCTGTAAACCTAAACAACGCCATGTTTGTAAATCGCGCCCAAGCGACGCCGGGGCGGGTCGCTAGCTAATTATAAATGAATCATGATTTATAGATAAAATAACAGCCAATCCTGAGACAGCTGTTAGTATTTCCGCAGTAAGTAGGCCTACTCGAAATCAGATAAGATTGAGGTCTGATATTTTTTTTAAAGAAATTCAGACGTACGTAAAAATTCGGCGGGGATACCGGACCAATAATGCGCCGTGCTATAGTCCGTCTCACGCTTAGATTGCAATACAGGACTTATGGCGCTCTCTATTGCCAGATTGATTCAGCTTTGTGACGTAAATGGCAAGCTGAGAAACAAATGGGCGGTGAAGGAAACGGCCTGATTAAGATAATTTTTATCTGTTTACCTCCATGCCAACTCGCAAAGGAATCCAATCCTGCGACGCAAACCTAAGCGGCTCCTTTGAAACTGAAGCCTATAAGAAACCCTATCATTGCGATTGCATGGAGCGCAAGCTACGAAAATGACATTTTTTAAAGGCTGGATATAGATAACACATCAGGTAACAGTGCACGCAGGAACGGACAGAGTTAACGATAGAAACCATGTATTGGAAAGAGAGAGTGAATGTCCATTACACCGCACACTGCAATCTAAGAGTGAGACGCTTTTTTTTTTATAGTGAATAAGTTTCTTTCGTGGATGTAGACCTTAAACGGCCCATTAGTCATCACAGCCAGTTCGTGACAAAACTGCCGAGATCAGACGAAAAAAAAAAAATCCAGATAACTACGTGGAGCACGTAAACGTCGTCTAAGTCGCCCAGGAAAGTTCGTAATGAATTTATAAGGCTCGCGCGGAAAAAGATCTGAATACAAAACAAAAAGAAACTGCGCATGGCGGGGAAAAAATAAAAAGGTAAAGTTTATCCGCGGGCCTGGAGAATCTCAAGTGAGGATACAAGCGACAACGGCTGTGCAAGGAAATTTACCACCTGTAACGTTGAGTTTTCGACGAGGACAAAGTTTCCAAACACGGCTCAAGAGTACGTTCGTTGCAATATCATTAGCATGGCTAGAGCGAGTTATGAGGGAAGTTCGCAACCTGCGTACAGCGCCCAAGTTTGCACATTGTTCACGAAGGGGGGGGGGGGGGACTGAAAGAAAATACACGCACCCTTTTGCCAGCTCTTATAAGGTAGGCCTCCTGACTTAAACATTTTCAGACACTTCCCACGCGGTTCAGGAGCACAAAGTAACAACTCGCTAGTATATAGGCTATTCACGACAAAGTGAGTAATTTTTAAGGCCCTGCTAAATTTTACCTTTCAATTAATTTATACTTTCCCGCCACTTTTTAATGTAAACATTGCTATGTGACTAATAAAGACAGTATATTCTTTCTATCACTCTCAAAAGTTAACGTCTGAGACTGCAATAAAATATATTTATTAGGGGTTAATGGTTTTCGGGAGGGTCTTAAAAGTTCTCACTTTACTGTGAACAGCCTATAACAGCTCTTTGTTGTTTAGAACCTCAGTCAGCAATGCGACGTAGGGTGTGCTATAGTTAGAGACCTGTAAAATTCGCCTTATTATTTGGGGACACGTTCAACTTTATATACACTGTTCACGGCAAAGTGAGCACTTTTGAAGCCCTAGTTACTTTTTCATTTCTGCCAATTTTTATCAGTTAATCGCATTTTCAAAATAAATACTGTCATGTAAATAATAAACACAGTGTGTATATTCCACCGCACTCGGAAGTTAACGTTTAAGGCTACAATGAAATATATTTATTGACTATTATTCCAAATGAGAGGGCTTTCGAAAGTGCTCACTTTACCGTGAATAGCCTATAAACTCATGTACCTTAGCAATACGTTTGTCATTGTACCATACTGCATCTGACATATCCTGGGTAACTTTGTGCTAGTAAATAAACATTTCACAATCGTGTGCCCCAATCACGCGCAGTTCAGTCAAAAAGAGAGTGGCTTCATTTCTAAGCAGTACCCAATGTAGAAACGACGCCGGCTCCGATATATGCAGTGCCCTGAATTTCAGCCTGATGCTAGCAAGACTGCACGGGATAAATCCTTGCCTTATAACTTTACCTCACAGAAACGAATTATGTTAGCGTGTGCTAGAAATGCACGTCTTGACATGAGCAGTTGAACCTATCTGCAGCCTTATGTTAGTACGAAAATAATACACATTTCCTGCCCGTATATAACAAAACTTTCAAGAAATCGACTATTTATTTTAGCGTTGTTTTGAAACACTTGTACATACATAGAAACGGAATTTCCAGATCAGTGGCAATCTGAAAATGTAACTTATATTGGGTGTACAACTGGATACAGATTTTCCCGAAATAAAGCTACAAGGTCGCAGCTCATAGTTCCATAGTCGCACGCAAAGATTACAAGCGGGTTCACTAGCTGACGTTTAGTGGTCTTAGGATATTACTTGAGTGAATCGAATGTGAAAAAATCAGCTCCATGCATGCGGGTGTAGTACACTGAAAAATATTTTGTTGAAGAACACTCTGCCAGATATTTTGTGGTGAACACAGCGTTATTTTGCAGTGTCCACGCTATTTATCAATTAAGAAAGGAGCTCGCTAAGAAATGGTTTTGCATGTGTTTACTACAAAATTACTTTGCGATCACTGATATTTACCTTGGTGAATTTTTAGAATTTGTTATTTAACTCGAAAATATTTAAAGCTTTAATTTGTAATGCAAATAAAATTACTTTTTTTTTTACTGCCATCAGTATTAATTTACTCGCACCAAATACAAAAAAAAAAAGTTATACACTTAATAAAGTTTCTGTGGAACTGATTTCCAATCAGTGCAGTTAAAACGAAAAAAGAAGCATCCGAAAAAACTGCAAAAAAAAATTTTCCTTGCCTGTCAAAGAGTATTTACCTACGAATCTGCGGCACATAGCTAACTTCATGGCTACCATCAGATCGTAGATAAATTGTAGTACTGTTCATGAGAAGGTAAGACAGTGAACAAATTAAGGGTCCCGCCTTTCTGGAGCTATTTTCCACGTTAGTGGCAGAGAAGCGAGGGAGCGCTAAGGTCTACACTGCTACGCGCATCAAGTACGCCATCGCCACTAAGCTCTGGATTCTGTACTGACGTGTTTTCGTCGTGCTGCCTGTATGGGATTTTAAGAGTTGAACCTGTAATTTTTACTGGTGGAAAACCCGTAGGAATATTCAGTGCAGGGCCCTTAAATGGTTTTGTATGTATCTGACGCGTATATTTTGAGTGAAGTGGAGAGATTTGAGCGAGGTATTGAGGGCCAATGAGGGTGAGACGAGGGGAGTATGGCGCAGCGTCGAAATGCAAGGGCACGGGAAACGGGAGATTCCCGAGAAAACCCGTTGACTAGCGGCATCGTCCGGCACGATTCCCACATGCGAAAATCCCCGGAGTGACCCGGCCGGTGATTGAACCCGGTTCGCCTGGGTGGGGAGCGAGCAGGCTAACCACTCAGCCACCGCGAACCCTTGTGGGGGAAGGGGGAGGCCAACAGGCGAAAGAAAAGTAACATTAAACTTACAGTTTAAAACGGTGCGCACATAAATTACTTGGCCATTGGCCAGGATTCCAATTCGAAACAAAATTTCAGCGTCTAATATTTGGCCTCGAAAAAAAATCTTGGTTCTACTCCAGAGTTAATAAGGGAGTTTGCACTGCCACTTAATAGTCTTCTAACTTTAATTTGACGTGTTACATACATTAATGAAAAAACTAAAAAGTTTTCATAATTAACTTAAATAATCACATTTATTCGTTAGAAGAATATAATTAAGAAATACTGATGCACCGTCATATATGTAGATTATTTTCTGTTTAGAAGTTAGTTCAGTATGGAGTTTGGGAACGGTGCTGTAAAACAGCCCGATCTAGACTTGTGCCTGTTTTGCCTGGAGTGTTATCCTACTGTTAGAATGCTCCACAGAATCTTGTTTTGCTTCCGGCGCAGTTTTTGATGAGTTGTTCGGTTTTACGGCATGCTTCTGGTCTCCCACTTCGTCTTGTGATAATGAGGGCCTTCATAGATAATACATTAAACCTCTCCTCTTTCTTCGGCTAGCTTCTGCGAGTTTACTCCCACGAAGTTTGTTCCGCCGTAGATCAAGGGGCTGAAGTTGTTAGTTCAAAGGAAAACGCAGAAGTTTCCCGGCAAAGGTCGGAATATTTCCTGACTAATTCAGTAATTCTAGTGCCTTCAGACGTATCTGAGCACAAATGAATGCGACGATGCCAAATGCATTCGCGTTTCGATGTCACCAGCTACATCGAACATATGATCCATACTTGTTTAAAGAGGCCGTACACAAAGAAAATTGATGTAACGACTTGAACTCGCGCCGACGGAGCTTTACAGCGTTTTAAATGTAAGCATACATTTGTGTTCTGCTGCTAAAGAGAAAAACCACCGCAAATGTAAAATTGTTGAGGCACGTATAAATCCCCAGAGAATTAAGTTCACTGCAAACATTCATATCGAACTAAGTTATGCCTTGTACGTACACGATAGTGTCTCATTTCATGTAAAATTACTACTTCGAGTGCCAAGAATTTTTGTGATGCCTTTGTTTGTGTTTAGATTTTTTTTTTTGTTTTAGATAGGATTAACGCTGTAGCAGAACTGTATAACTGTATATAAAATTAAGAAAAAGTGAGCTGAGTAAACACTGTGCACAGTAGATAGTTTGTGTTTCAAAATAATAGTATCTGAATAGAGTCTATTCGCAATTTCTTCACACTTTTTTAATAAAACCGGCAAGAAAACACCCCATGTATGACTTTTTTGGTTACTTCCTAAATTTGACATGTACCACAGGCGTTTTATAGACTATCCACCAAAAAGTAATTGGGCACCTGTCCACAATGTTTACTCGGTGGTTGTCACCCCGTTAGAATCTCGTAGGGCCACCTCTTGCGGCTATAACAGCAGCCACCCTGTCTGGCATGCTCTCTACGAGTGTTTGCAGGACATCCACGGGGATTCGTCGCCATTCCTCTTGCAACCATTCCATGAGTTGAGCAATGGATAGAGACCTGCAAAATTCGCGTTATTTTTTTGCATCAAGCTAAAGTTCACAGTACTGTATATACTCGAGCCGGCGTCGTTTCTTCATTGGATGCTGCTTTGACGTTAAATCACTCACTTTCTGAGTGAACTGCGCGTGATTGGGGCACACGGTCGTGGAGCGTTCATTTATTGGCGCAGTGTTACCAGGGGCGTGTCAAATAAAGACTGGTCCAATGACAAACGTATTGCAAAGGAAAAGTGTTTTAATTTCAACATGTCCTCAAATAATAACGCGAATTTTGCAGGTCTCTAGCAATGGATTTTGGCCACGCCTGACGAGCCCTCACCCGGCGATCCAATTCGTCCCAAAGATGTTCTTTGGGGTTGAGGTCGGGGCTCCGAGCGGGCCAGTCCAATCGGCGAACATTTTTGTCGGCGTACCACTGCATAGTAGCCCTTGAAACATGGCACCTGGCATTGTTTTCCTGGGAATAACACGGGTCCATTCCGTAAAAACGCCACAATGTTGGGAGCATTTCATTATCCAGAATGTTACAATAGGCCTCTGTGTTCATACTACTACGGACAAAAACCAGCGGTCCTAAGCTGAAGTCCGTGAAACACAAGTCAACTGACGTACTGAATTACCTATCTTCACGGGTGCCCAATTACTTTTTGGTAGATAGTGTACTTGTGTTGATGCAGGATGTATCTAAATTCGACCGACAAACATCAGCTGCAGTTTAATCACGAAAAAAGAAGCTGAGAACTTATAGCTAGAGACCTGTAAAATTCGTATCATTTTCTGACTGCACGATAAGCGTGACGCTTATCTATCTATACGTTCTATCTATACTCGAGTCATGGCTTCCGCAGAAGTCAGGTGCTATTTTTCGCTTGGACGCGATTGGCCCATGATGATGTTAATTGTTTCTTATTGGTTCAAATACGTCCCGGAGGTGCCAGGCCAGCTGTAGCCAGTAAAAAAAAAACCAATAGAACCTATGGTCTACAATGAACTTTAAGGGAAGCACACAATTTTGATGTTGTAAATGAAGAAATAGTTTATTACAGTACCACTGTATTGTACCTCTCTTTGGAATCTTTTCCTCCTTTGAATAGCGGCAACAGCGTGTTATTGGGTATTATGCGTGCCCCACCTGCCAGGTATTGGTAAAAATTATTTTGAAAGTAAAACACGAATTACTCGCAAACGGTGGGACTTAGGGTATTTACGCAAGGCAACGGGGAGTAATAATCCATCTTTTAAATTCCTAATATATGCTGCCGCGATATGGGGGGTTAGTTCGCAGTAGGGGCAGCAACCGCACGTACAAAAAAATATTTTGATGGCAGCAACAGGTGTTGTGGTGTATGAAGATCTTTGTTCAGTTAACCATCATTCAGACAATCAGTGTTCCCTTTTTAATATTATCACCAATATTTGCAATAAACAAGTGCTTTACGCCCAAATTAAAAAATCTGTACCACCCTTTTAGTTCATAGGTCGTATGCATATTTTAAACTTATTTTTTCGTGATTAACATGCGGCCCGAAATTTGTCTGTCAAGTTTAGACACATTCTGTATAAATACATTGTTTTTCTTTAAATTTACATTTTTTCTCATACTTTATATATATATGTTATAATATTTTATTTATATCTAATATGAATAAATACCGAGAAAAACTGTGTGTGTTGGTAATGCCTACTAATAAATAGTTCTTATGGTAAATATTATTACACAGGTTGCCCACGAATGCGGTGCGTTGGCCGTCTGGTGAAATTTTCTAAGCTTTATTTGCATGATGCGGAGGAATATCTTGAAAGTAGAACTTACGCAGGGCTTCACCAAAGATGGAAGTAACCGTGAATGGAATATAGCCACAGTTGTAGTCTACACCAAATACACATCAACATACTGTTACATGTTGCTACTGTGCATCGCTTCCCTTTGTCCGCTTCCGTTCGAGCGTGCGAAACAATGTCTCAAGGGAATTTTGATAACCCGAGGAGCGCGCGGATATTTACAAAGGCGAGCCACTGCCGTGCCAGGTAGGTTATTAGAACTCGTGCCCTCTCGTCCTTGAGCAGACTGAATTACTGGGGTTATCGTTGCACGAATGTTCTGGTCATTGTCCCTCCTCTCGCAGGGAACCATATGGATCGGGCCAGCGGGACTGTTTAAGCCGCGCCTACAGTCTATAGAGTTTGGAGGATCGCATGACGTCAAGCGCCAGGTGTGCGAAGACCGCGAAGCGAAGAGTCAGCGAAGCGACTTGTGGTGAGGACAGTGATAAGCAAGACTGAAGTATGTGGGCTGCGAGCATCGGTACAGTCGAGAGTGTGACTGACGGGTGGGGATACTGTGCTGTATGCGTGAGTGACAGGCATTTGGAATGATGTCAATACAGATTGAATATGCGTGAATAATAAGTGTGGATTAAGTGACTAACCAATACAGAGAGAGTGACAAGGACTTTAAGTAGAATTGAGATAGATATTACAAATTTGCGCTCACCGAGAATAACAAAAGTAATAGTGGAGATAGGTGGTTTATTGTAAATAATAGCTGTGTGAATATTTACAGCATTGTAACATTAAATTAGTTATTTTATTTTTATTAAGACCTCCACCCTAACTAACTCGGATACGCCCTTGGCGTCTTGTAACTCTGGTGTCAGAAGTTGGATGGAGGCATTCAATTGTAAATTAGGTTAGGCGATATGTTAGTAATTAGTGATATTAAAATATATTAATTAATTGTAATAACTGAAGGCCGAAATATTACTACTGTTTTGTGTAATCATCGCAGTTAGTAGTGTGAATGAAAGTGTACAGGAAACAGTACATAGCCAAATTAAGTAGTGTAATAGAAAATGAAAACGAGAATGTATATGTTATAGCCAGGCAAATAGTGTAAGTGATTTAGTAGACAGGAAAATAGAAGGCATTAGTGAACTAGTGAATACAAGAGTTGACTGCGTGGATAAGTAAATTGACAGTGTAAATGAAAAAGTGGACAGTGTTAGTGGAAGGATGGACAGTGTCGAGATTGAATTGAATGAAGGAATGGCAGTAATTTCTTCAGCAGCAGAGTTCCTCTATCACGACACAGGCAGTCAAGAAAAGTGGGGAGGCAGTGCAGGTCATAACCAAAAAAGAAACCTCAGAAGATATACACTGTTCACAACCAAGTGAGCGCTTTTGAGGCCCTAGTTACTTTTTTCTTTCAGCCATTCCTTAACCTTTAACTGCCTTTTTAAATAAATATTGCCATGTAAGTAATAAACACAGTGTGAATATTCCACTGCATTCAGAAGTCAGCATCTAAGGATAAAATAAAAAATATATATTAAAACTATTATCTGAAATGAGAGGGCTTTCAAAAGTGCTCACTTTATCGTGAATAGTCTACAGCCAGCAGCTCTGCGGCATTGGTGTCGCGCAGCCAGGAGTAGGTGACGGGGTTTCAACTAACCCATTCGGACCCAGTGTACACAATTGTGTACATATGCACGTTTAGGTGATTTTTGGTCTGTACTGCACACTGCAAAGCTCGATGACTAGGGACATCAGAATTTCGCGAAAAGTTTTCCGCACATGGTAGATTGCAATACCCTACGGGAGTACCAGCAGTTTTCTTTTGCTTATTGGTGGTGTGTCTTTGTGAGAAGATATATTCTTAATCGAATGGCCAATCAGAATTAGGTAAGTCCAATTCTGTACGCCTGTGATTCGCGGGCAGACACCTAAGACGCGTAACACCTAGATCATCCAATTAGGAAAGTGATTCTGAGCTAAGTGTTCTGTAATACAACTGTTCGTGAAATATTTTCACGAAATTCGGGTGTCCCTATCGATGACTAGTGATCTTACTAGTGGCTAGATGACTGTCAAACAGTCTTACTGGCATAAGTCATAATTGGTTCATACTCGTATAATTGTGGCTGAACATATAGCCAACTCATTGGCTGTGACAACGAATTAAGTGTTGTGTCAACTTAAGTACAGTACGCATCGTTACATTTTTGTTCGAAACACCCGGAAACGTAAATTAAAGTTAAAGGGTTAATCCCGCCCTCTACGATTGTCAAACTCCTTGACAAGCGTACCAACACTAGATCGAAATAGTCGCCACACTGAGTTGCTGATCAGGCGACTCGTGGGTTAAACACGGAGAACATTTATTATTTGACCCTGCAGCAACTTACCTAATTAATTCTTACCTTTAGGTTCGTGAGAAAACAGATCCATTTTCTTGTTTAAACAGGCTCTCTCTTTTACAGGGGGGAGAGCTGTATGGACATGGATGACGTAATTGCCTTATACGCGAACGTTTCCAGTTATTTTTGACGCAGAATGCTTCGTTCCATCTCGGAAATGATCGTTACTGCTACGGAGAGTTTGTCCGCCCCCCCCCCTTTTTTTCCCCACCAATTTTTGATTGCGAAGAACATGTTTGGTAATGACGAATTAAGTTTCCACACACGTACAGTAAAGTTACGTGAAACAACAGCTTTTATTTACGGAAATTAATAACAGTGAAACTCATTTCGAACTTCCTCGTATTATGTTTCTTAGCGTGCACCATTTTTTTTGTACAGCCAGACATCATTATTGGGCTTAACTATCACAACAGAAAATTTCCACAGCATCGGACACAATTCAGTTTCTCACTAGGTTAGCACTAATAAGAGAAGTTATCACTGATGACTTTATTGCATAACCTTTTTGTTAATCTCTATCATCTGAATGAGCGGCCTCCCACCTAGGGAACAGGATTCGATTCCCGGCGGGGTCGTTTTCGGATTCTCGCACGTGAGAATCGTGCCGATCGATATCTCTGGTGGGCGGGTTTTCTCGGTGAACTCCCGTCCCCCCCTGGCATTCCGGCGCTGCTCTATACTCACCTCATTTCACCCTTATCGGCTCTCAAGACCTCGATATTATGAGCCATCCAAATCTCTTCGCCACTCCACTCTCCACTGAATGAGCGACATTCATAGAAAGCATTTAGGAACTTGTTCGTCCAACCCTTAAAATGTTGTCTTGCCTCGACACGTGCAGACGTATCTGCAGTATAGGCATAGAGTACATAACACTGCAGAAGCGAAACAGTTGCTTACTGCGTGAACTCCATCTGCACAAGCCAGCAAAAAATTCGTGGCAGCCAGTTATGTAATGCCGTTCGCTATTTAGTGACAAATAATAATAATTTACTCGTAGGACGGCTGTACAGCCAATACGGAACCTTTCGCAGCAAACACCGAGAAAAAGGTTTTGCTGAATCAAACAGGATTTGTTTGGCGCAACCAACTTATTTGTTTGTACAGGGGCAAAGAAATATTTTGTTGCTGAAACCAATTTTTTTTGTTGTTCTCATTTGGTTGCCCCAAACTGTAAGATTTGTTTGGTGCGACTAAAGATTTGTTGGCTTACACGTACATTAAACAGTCTGGGCTGATATAAAATTAATTTACAAGCTCGGCCAAATTTAGAACCTAGACCACCTTCGTCCGAGCGTTACGCCTTAGTAATTTCAGCTACTGGGGCCCCACTATTGTGTGCTCTAGACACTGAGCTTCTGCGGCCCAAATATTGGGTGATATAGCCACTGAGATACTGCGGCTCTCCTATTATATGCTCTAGCCCTTGAGCTACTGCTCCCCAATATTGGGTGCTCTAGCCACTGAGCAACTGCGGCCGCATTATTGGGTGCTTTAGTCAATATAATGACGCTTATCGTAACAGGAGGTGCTCAAAATTACTATTTTCAGCATGACTGCGCACGTGCAGTGCCAGGTGTTATTAAACATATGATACGTGTCTTAACCTCGTATTAAAGTGCAATGTTCAAATTTTTTTTATCATTAAACTCAATTGTTCTAGCTTATTTTCGTTTTGCCTACGTAATAAAATTGGCATTTTTTGCATAATATTTACATTCTCGGGAAATCGCAGTTACACTTGGTCGACGCAATAACGTAATAATGTGGTGCAATGATACGTACTGGGCGTAAAAGTATTTCTTAAGCAAGGCTTTATAAAGAGCTCTATTTAAAGCAAGCATCCAGCAGTTCCAGTAGTAGCACGGCAAAGCTGTAGTGTCATCGTGTTTTGCATCACGCCTATGAACTAATAGAAAAGAAAATAAAATGCACATTCAAACACGAAATCAACAAATCTTAAAAGTATATTTTGGAAGTCTTTTAGACGCAGGACATTCTGTACCACAAATATTCAGGGCAGTGTTATATTTTATTGTATCTGACGGTTTAACAATACGCAAAAGTGTATTGTTTTTTTTATACTATTTATTTACATTATTTGTTAGACAAATACCTAGTAAACCGTTAGTTTTGGCATATTGTTACGGAAAGAAAATGTATCCTAATAAAGCAGAATTAAAAACAGAGCTGAAAACGACAGTATATTTGTTTAAAAGAAATTAAAATTTTTATTTCTGTTTTTCGTTATCTAACGAATGTAATAAACGCAGTTGATATAAGCCATTCGCAGTAGTTGGTAAAAGAAAGTGCTTAAAACCACGATTAGAACAGTTTGTACGTGATTTTAACCAACAGGAACGAAGTACTCACGTATGTTTCTGGCATTAGGTAGTGTGATCTCGTGTTAAATCCGGAGGTTTTTTCTCTGTTGATTTTTTTTTTTTTTTGCGGGTGTAGCTTGCAGGTGGTAAGTTTCCTGTGCAGCGCTCCTGCTTTTGATTACACTTTGCGAAATTGTCGTCCATCGTTTCAACTCTGCAAGGTATTATGGCCACATCTTCAGGAACGTTGTTTATAAGACTCTGCCGTCTGTAAGATATAAGAATACAGAAGCTTAACTTCCAGAGTTGTTAGGAACCCGTCTTTCTGAATATAGTATATTAGCGGTTTCTTCACACTTTTGACTCAAACCTTTGAAAAAACTACCTCAAGTAGTCTATGACGTGTTTGGTTCTTTCCTAAATATGTCAAGTACCATTATTAGAGACCTGCGAAATTCACGTTATTATTTGAGCACAGACTGAACTGCAAGTTACTGTGCATTGCAAGAAAATCTACGTCGTGGAATATCGTCATAATGTTAACTACTCTTGTGTGTAAGAAAATTGATAATGTAGGATAATTTTTATAATAATTTTTTTGTATGTCCATTAGTCACAAACATTTATGGCTGGAACTGATGTAAATAAAGTTCATTATAAAATTAATATGATACATTATTACTGTGATTTTATTACACATGACCACAGCAAATATTAGGAAAATATTTCTTGAAGAAAATTTCCTTGCAAATTCTGCTTTCCGAAGCATCCAGAATGGAATTTGGTGAACTCCGATGCCAGAAGTAGAACGAATGGAAATAAATCGCCTATTTCTGGCGACCCCCACTACAACCTACTTAACGAGACGCAGATACTCTATCGCCACAGTAACAGCAACACATTCTTAACCCTCCTAGCCTCACTATGTAGCAATATCTTGTTATTACAATTTCTTTTACTTCATTATTTCATGATATTATTCTGTGACAGATTAAACATTTTCTATACCGCCAAGGGAAGGTTATTGATAAAATTATACAACACAAATTCTTTACATTAAAACTTTAACACATTAAAATGACAAAACTTGACAATTTAAAACAGTATAACTCACAATTTACCAAAATAAACAATTTAAAATGATATAACTCAATAAAATGAAAAAGACACAATTAAAATTGTACCCGATACAACACATTAAAATATTTGTCGAGTAAAATTAAAATTATTATTAAAATCTTAAACTTTCATCAATAGGCTTGGAAATTTCCTTGGGAGGAAGTGGTGACAATTAGCCTGATAACTTGTTAGTTAATCAGTACCCGCGAGGAGCCAGCGCAGAGGCTGTCACCTCGACCCGGTACTCCCTCCCATTTTTATACAATTTTTATAACATTTATTCGATTCATTCTTAGAAGCTCAATAACACATAAAATTTAAAATAATAAAATTAACACTAACACAGCTAAAATTAATCAGAAATAATTCTCATTATACATACAACATAAAATATTTGTAGCTATGAGCTGTTCACGGTAAAATGGCCACTTTTGAAATCAACCTTAGAAAAATGTCACTGCCCCTGCCTGATTATATTTTAACGGCCTCACCAAGTGACATACGCCCGGTATAGTTGGTAACGATGGACAGGAAGTAGTTCCATATCTTAAGGTCAAATAAAAAGTGTTAGGTAACAATTTGTGATAACTTAAATTATTTATTTGGCTTTCTGTTTTTCTTTTATGCATCGAAGTGTAAAAATTAGCAGATTTGTTAAATATTTACTTTTCTAATAATTTCACAGTTTCACTTGACCGACGCATGAATAAAGTGATGAGGCCCATGACAATGTTAATATTACATAAGACTGAATAATAGATACACAATGTGTGTACAAGTAGATCTTAAGCAGGGCTTTCAAAAAGGCTCATTTTTCTGTGAACAGCCTTTACTACTATTACCTAATATAATTCCCAATTCACAAACAGGACTTTTACCGTTCCGTGCCAGCCTTGCCCATCATCCGTGGCGCTACCGGGACCCTTGCCTAATTTCCTAGGCGCCCTACTAGCCTCGCCTAGCACTACAGAATACTTAAGAATACAGATGTTAATACAGAGCCATTTATATTGGCGAACTCCATAGACTAAAGATAAGGTAGACCGATCTCACTGGCTGCGCACAACCAATCTCCGTGTCCCAACACTGAACTGCTCGCAAAAACTGTGTGGATTGTATTTGAGGTCAGAACACTGCTTAGTACAAGGGCTTCGGGATGTTTTTATTTTCTCTAACCAATTTATAATGCAGTTCGATTAAATTAAAATTGGCAAAAGTATTTTATTAATATAATAGTACTTGTCATTAAAAATTTAGGATATAAGCAAACACATTCATCACTGTTGACCATGTGACTTTGACTGTTGTGTTCCTTTGGGGTAGGTCAATGTTGGGTACATACGCAGAAGACGAATAAGCTGTCGACCTCATCTTTAGTCTATGTGCGAACTCCAGCCGCGCACGCCAGCAAAATGGCGTCGCTGATCAGCGAAATGCTGCCAACTCACTCGCCAGTCGGCAGCCCAGGGAACCTTTCGCAACACACAGCGACCGATCAGTAGAGACGTGCGAAATCCGCGTTATTGTTTGGTGACATGTTAGGCTTCACTGTTATATACCTACTTGCGAACGAACAATTCCGTGAGTTCATTGGCAGAGCGAAGTAATTTTCTTGAGCGACCTCTTACAGGCGATTGGCCATTCTGATGTAGAAACTTTATCATTGGTTTGAGACTCCGTCGGAGCGCGCAACATTTATTGTTACCCAAAGGTAGGGATAGGAAAAATTCGCGAGTTTAATGACCTGTAGGTTAGACTCCACAGTCCTGTGTATACTCGAGCCTCAAATGTTTGTTCATTGCCTGCTGCTCCAGAGAGTAACCAATGTTACTTCACACCTGGCAGTGTGACACTCGCTACTTGTGTCCTTGCAAGTCTGTTATTGGCTCAGAGACGTCCAGGGCGTGTCTAATAAACCGCGATCAAATTTCTAAGTCAACTTCAGTGTACACGTGTTTGACGTCTATCTTGTCCTGAAATGAACTCGCGAAATGTTCCTATCCCTACCCAAGGGCAGTAGTCGGATGAGCATACAGATCGTTGGAGTCTAGCCTGGCGCCAGGAAATAACGCGCATTATGCATGTCTCTATCGATCAGACACGCCGTTCTCAGAGCCCAGCGCAGCCAGTTAAAGAATGGGCAGGCCCGAGTCAAAAGAACAGTCACTATATTTTGTCTCTGCATGCTTATCTACTCTGTGCTACTGCACTATAAACCTTTTTAAATAAAAAATAATAATTAATATGTTGCGGTAAGGGATAGGGAAATTTCGCGAGTTCAATGACCTGTAGGCTAGACTCCTCAGTCCTCTGCATACTGGAGCCTCAGCTGTGTTTTCATTGGCTGTTGCCCCACACCTGGCAGTTACGGGTCTTGCAAGGCGTTACCTTGCAAGTTTGCTATTGGCTCATAGGCGTGCAGGGCGGGATCTAATAAAATGTGTTCGAATTGCGAAGGTGACTTCACCATACGCGTTTGATGTCTATCTTGTCCCGAAATGAATTCGCGAAATTTTCATTTCCCTAGTTGCGGTGTTTATTTACGCAAGCTTCCGGCATCACTATCGCGTCCCTGACACGGGGCGTGATGAGAGAAACGAGGGCACGTAAGGATTTGGTGAAGGAGATGAGGGGCAGGGGAGGGGGGTCAGGTCATGCAGGGCAGGGGAAAATAGGAAAAAATAAAATATCTGGTGCGAAAGGGGGGGGGGGAGGGGTTCCTCTATGCTCCGTCGATCAACCGTCCAGTAAACGAACGCAGCGAAAATGAAGTGAATTTATTTCGCGAAAAATCGCTCGCATTGGAGCGGAGTGGAAAATACGAGCTGCATACCGCTCCCCAGCCAATTAAAAAAGTAAAAAAAAAAAAAAGTAACGAGAAAGAGATGGTGAGAAGGAAATGGGGCACATAGCGAATCCCCGCCTCGTTTTCCCACCTAACGTAACGACAAAAATGCCTTCGGCCGTTGCTGCAACGTGCGAAACTGTATCTGTTAGGAACAGTTTTTCCCCCTCCCCCTCCCTTATTCATTGGCAATTAATCTCGATGGGCTGTAAAAGGGGGGAAAAATTAATTTCCTCGCCGGCGCGTTATCGCCAGGAATATATGTTAACAGGCGCCCAGAAGCATATTTCAAGAATACTTCCCCCCTCTTCGTGATCTCCAATGCGAAATGAATTATCGCGCCCGGCAATTCGGGAAATCGCGGCTACTTTTTTATTTAATTTTTTTTTTTTTTTCGTTTTCATGTGAGCTAAAGAAAGTAAATTAATCAAATTTTCTCGCCTATTTTTTTTTTTCGTGACGGGCGAAAAAGTCTGCGTCACAATGAAATACATGTTTTAAAAAAGCGTTAAAAGATGGCCTTAATAATTACGGTGAAAAGCAAATTGCTATTCATTTAAGTCGTACGGAGCTATCATGTAACATGAGTGAGCAAAGATATTATCCAATGAGGAGATAACATATCGCAGTTCGATTGTAGCAAAACCACTTAAAGACTGGTCACGATAAAGTGTGCACTTTTGAAATCAATCTTAGAAAAAAGTCACTGCTCATACCTGCATGTATTTTTACGGGCTCAATGAGCGACATGTGCTCAGTAAAGTTGGTAACGATGGAGGGGAAAATAGTTCCATATATTAACGTCGAGTAAAGGGGGTTAGGGGACCATTTGTTATAACTTAAGATTCTTTTTCTCGCTTTCTGTTTTTTTTTTTTACCCATCGAAACTCAAAAATGAGCAGATTCGTAAAATATTTACTTTTCTAATAATTCCACAGTTTCACTTGACCGACACATGAATAAAGTGTAGGCCCATGGTAATGTTCATTTTACATAAGGCAGAAGAACACACATTGTGTATACAAGTAGATCTTACGCAGGACTTTCAAAAGTGCCCATTTTACCGTGAACAGGCTATAGGCTGTATTTACGTTTTAGTGGCGGAGGTGTAAACTAGCAAGCGACATGGTACAGCACCGAGCTAACACCAGCTTACCTCGCAACAGTTCACCACGCGCCACTGATCTGGAAGGACGGTGGAGTATCGGCGGGTGACTCAGAACTCTTTGGAAAATTGTACTGTATAAATTCGCCGTATCTTCGAGGCGTGGCTGCGGGGTGGGTCGAGGTGGCGGCTTGTAAAAAATTCCTGAGCGTCTGTGGGGGACTACGGGCAATCTGTTTTATATGTTGTTACTTCCTGCGGCGCAATGCGATGGGGGTGAGCCTGACGACGAAGGGGGAAAAGAACGAGTGCGGCGGGTCGTAAACCGTCCGTAGTATTAAGTGTCAAGTGCGCCGAATTTACGGTGCCGGTTTATGGTCCCGCGCTACTGCTTCGTCTGGGAGCGAGACTTTGAAACACTGCAACTCCGCACGACAAGAATTCGCGAGCGGAAAAAAAAAAAATTAAAAAAAAATCACGTGACAATTACACTGCACTGCTGGGGCACTGCGCCATTTCATTCACTTTTGGAACGTGTCACTAGTTTTAAAAATATCCTTAACGACTTTTTTTTTTTTTTCCTCTTCCGTCTTCCACTTGACCCGAGACTCCGCCTCTCGGCGACAAAAATAAACAGTAGGGTGTAATATATTTTATGCACACCAGCACGTGTAGAATGCGTGCCAGAAAGGATTACTTCCTGCATAGCGAAACATATTTGTTTCTACAAGAAACGTCGTGCTGCGGAAATATGACATGAAAGCGCAGCGGTGGTGTGTTTGTGTACATGTTAGGTTAAGTTACAATAGTGTTACAATTTCTCTCTATAGAAATTATGTGGGCTATACTAAGTTCGTTAAGGGCTGGAGGTCTTAATCAAATAAAATAATTATTTATAATTTCCTTATTTTATTTACAATAACTACAGCAAAATTCTCTGAACTCAAATTCTCACAATATATTGAAATCACTTACTGTTCACAATTGACACAAATTAATAAAATTTATAATGACGACAAAGAAATCAATGAAATTAAATAATCAAAGATCAGTCCCAATAAACAGTGTATCAACCTATTCAATTATTTTATAATTTATGCGTCCATATTTGAGATTTCTAATATTTACAATAAAGTCAGTATTACACTTCCATTCAGTCCCACCTCAGTTCAGTCCATGTCTCGCCAGTCGCACTGTTCTAGAGTCCTCCAAGCGCCCTCACGCACAGTAGGCTTCACTTGTCGGTTTTACACCCTCTCGTCCATTCAAGTCACGAACACCTCACTCGTCGTCGTCCCGCAATCTCCAGTCGTCGTCCACACTGCAATTCGCTCGCTCACACTCGGCCAGATGGCCTCCATCAAAGACTGTCGGCCGCTGTGATGCGGCAGTATATATAGTGTCTTAGGCCGCCACCTAGAATCTTCCCCAACTCACGTTATGCGTCGCGGAGGGCTGAGGCGTCAGCCAGTCTCACCAGAAAAGTCTTGCGTCGTCGCTAAACGTATCGGAAACTCTAGCAGGCGAGAGGAGGTCTGTGACGCCAGCAAGTCCCGCCGCTGTCGGCATTCACGTGATTCCCAGAAGGGAGGCAGACAGCCACGAGTGCATCGTTCCAGGAAGGAAGGGAGGGCGAGGTGGGTCTCCGATTACGGCGCGGGACAGCTGAGTCGGCGCCAGCTGCAGCACGTAACAATATTGTTACGGAGTAAGCACTTCTGTCACTCCGCACAAGACAGGGTTAGGGGCGTAGCTGGATGACAAGATATAATATGGTGGAGCACTACTGTGAATGAGGGGTTTTATTTAAACATGAGGAACATACAACCGTAATATTAATCACTCGGGGAAGCTTACGTGAAGTTATATAAATTTAAATTATATTATAATCGATTACTCACGTTACTACTATGTTAAACTAATTGAACTGTCTCCATCTTAAACATGGTTCCCGCAGGTCGTATCTGGTCGATCGTTTGGCGGCGATCGGACACACCCTTCTGCGATCTTCCCTTGATGCTGGCCGGACGTGGAAATACGGCGTGCCCCGCGGTCTGCTGGCCAATATCAGCGCGTTGTTCAGACATGCATGTCCCCGATTGTTGGCCGGTGGGTGGCGTTTCTGCAGCTGGCTCTTTTGGCAATACGTTGTTGTAATTCCCGACGTCCTAGTTTAAGGCCAGGCTTCACCAAGCACGGGCGTATAGGGAATCAAAGGCTAGACCCCGACAAAGATCTCTCAGTCATTTTCTTTCTTTTTTAGGATTTTCAACAACTAAGATTTCGACAAAGATCTCTCAGTCATTTTTTAATAATATTTTCAACAAAGGTTTTTTTTTTGTTTAAGACTGGACGCATCTACATTTGTAAACCATTCAAATTTTAATTTTTGAAATTTAAATGCGCTTTTTGATTATTTATAAAATGTCACAATTTTATAATAATGAAAACGTACATTTGAAATTAAAAAATTAAAATTTGGAAGGTTTACAAATTTAGATGAGTTCAATCTCTAACAAAAAAAATGCTTAGTTGGAAATGCTACCACAAAAAAAAAAAAAACACGTCTGAGAGATCTTTGTCCGAACTTAACCTTTGATTCCCTATACGCCCATACATGGTGAAGCCTGGCATTAATATGAAGGCGCGAGGCCGTGTTCAGACGGGGATGTTAAGCGAAGGCTCTCCCACGCCATCATCATAAAATTGTTGAAGAATACATCAATGTGCGTACGAGTAGATATTAAGCAGGGCTTTCAGAAGTTGCGCAATTTACCGTGAACAGCCTATATACAACACAATACTGTACCTTGTGCTCTAAACCACGGGATATATAAATACGCAGAAACAAGATGGCGTCACGGTTTATTTGATGTGGTCGTACCCATTCTCTGACATGACAGAGCGAGGCTCTGAGAACCGGGCCTAGTGTCTGGTTGGCTGCCGCACACTGAGAGAAAATCGAACAAATCATTTATTTGTATAGGGCCAAGTTATAGTTTAGTCACCCTAACAAAAGATATTGTTGAGCAAACAAAATTTGAAAAGCAACAAAATTACTTTTGTTCGTCTAGCAAAATATATGTTTGAAAAAAATAAATCTCTGTGTTGGGCCAGAAAGAATTAGACTGTAATGCCCTTCGTTAAGCCCTTCACTTAGGACTGAACGAAGACGCTTCGCTACAAGAAACAACCCCAAGGTCGCTCCAAAACGCAGAAAAACCCAGACTTCGTGTACCCAACGACGTTTTAAAAAATATGCTTAATATGCTGCCACTGAATTTTCAAGCATTTTTACGCCATAGTACTAGTGCCCAGTTCTAAATAATTTCAAACAAACTTTCCTTAAATATAACATTGTTGAAAACATTTTCATCGCCATTGAATGCAGAGGTATCTACCAAAAAAAAAAAAAAAACGCGCGCAGAAGATGCCAGGGTATTAAAAAGCAAGATTAAAATATGGACTTACAAAACTACCTCAAACTTGTTTAAACACTCCAACATTGAAAATATAGGAAATAGCAAGTGAACTCTATTTATTTGCCAAAGCCAAACTTTTATCGACAATTATTAGGAATCGAAATTTAAAATTACCAGGGACGGTTATACAGTGCTTAGTTAGCATATGTATAACATACACTTACAGAATTGCTGCAGGCAAATTATTTGCCCAGTAACATGTTTTCAGCAATTATGTATTTATTTTCCTTGCTTGATATTCTGGCGCACGTGTTTTAAAATTTATCTGACGGTTTTACTATCGCTAGCTAGAAGTTCTCAACAAATTAAGCGTTTTCAAATAAAAAGCAATGTCATAAAAATTCCGAGGCAAACTCACAACGATTTCGCGCGACAGTTAAGATTTTGAATAACAGTAAGCACTAAAATTTGTCTTCTGCTCATAAACATAAGCAAATGTCAAATTCAGTGTTATCTTGGTTGGCATTCCCTTAGTAGTAATTCTGTTTAATAATGTGTTTCCTAAGAAAATGTAGGAACGTTAGATCAGTTACCTTAAACTTGGAGGAAGACAATGAATTACATTTATATAACACAAACTTTTTCACTAATGGGTTTTCCGTCCACCTGGAATTTGATTTTACTGGTTACCTGCAAAATTTGCATTGTAACATTAATTGCAAAACACCCAATTCGAGTATCTATGATCTAACAAAAATTTGCATCAATATTTTTTTTTGGTGTTTACGAAGTTAAATATTTGCAAATATTATTCAGTTATTTTTTTAATTCTCAAAACTCACTCGGGCATTAAACAAATCTAGTGGTTAGTTTTCAGAGTTCTCAAATACAAACATTTAAACACCTTCTTGAAAAAGTTTAGATGTCGGCTAAAAGTCAAAATTTTGTAGTCCCCAAAATTTTACTTCGGTGTCGCTTCAAATCACTTCCAGAATCTCATTTGGAGAGGAGTGGCGATATATGGGTGGCTCTTAACGACTAGGGTGAAGCGAGGTGAGTATGGAGCAGTGCCGGAATGCAAGGGCGGGGGAAACGGGAGATCCCCGAGAAAACCCGACGTGACCAGCAGTATCGTCCGGCACGATTCCCACGTACGAAAATACCGACCCCGCCGGGAATCGAACCGGTTCGCCTAGGTGGGAGGTGAGTAGTCTAACCACTACACCGCCACGGCTCTGAAGCTCATTCAATTCCAACATGACATCAAATCCTCTCAGGGTAAGCGACGCACGTTCAGGATGGAGGAGGGGCGAAGGGGCGATTATTAGCAAGGAAATGGACGCTAGATCCCTGGGGAAGGGGGAAACGCTGTATTAGTTCGCGGTAGCTACAAATATTTGCAAAACACGCCGTTTTTTTTTTAAATATGAGACTATGCAGATTGAAGCATGATAACAGCAAAGTTTGCTAATTAATTTTATCTGACCTATTGTGTACAGAAATGCGCTCGGACCACGTGACCAGCTTCAGGCCCGTCACTGTTCCAGGGCAATTTTAAGCCCAGAATGATATTCCAGAGGAATTTCAATCACTCATTAATCATACAGTACGTTTAGCCTTTTCCGTATGCAGCATAAACGTATGGTCATCTCCGCAAGTAATAGGGGCTGGATGGTTTCACACCCCCTTAGATTAATTGGGATTAATTGATGGATTATCGATTTGATTGAAAGGGTAATCCTTAATCCGATCAATAGGGTAAGATTTGATTGAAAGGGTTAGATTTAATTGAAAGGGTTAATAAAATGGCTAGTAAAGGGGCTTATAAAAAGGGTTAATTTTTAATCTGATTAAAATATTTTTCTTCATTTTCTTCCCTTCTTTCTTTTTTTTTGGGGGGGGGGGGGAGGGAAGCAGGAGCTTAGTACGATGTTTACGGTGTGGTGTACTTGAGGCGACTGACCAGAGTGGTGGGTTGCAATATCTTATATAGGTCTGGAGTAGAGTGCAAGAGTGGGCTAAACTACTTTTTTTTTTTCAAATTTTTCTAATTTCGAGGTGTTTGGAGGGATGTCGGTGGTGGATAGACAATCTTTACGAACATATTTAACACATGAGAGAATTCCAGAGAGTTTTAAACTATTTATAAGAGTGGCCTAAGTGTAATTTTTTGCTTTTTTGGGGGAATATTGTTCGTAGACGGTGGTGGGGGATAAGTGACTTTGAAATATGCGATTTATGTGTTAAACTATCTGTTTTCCGAATGCAACTAAACGTTAGATAAATTCAGACTGTTCTACATATGAACAATTTACACGCATCGAATCGAAAATTTCAAACGACTATGTAAATAATAAGTGCAATTATGTGAGTCTTAAACGTAACATGAGTTTCGATCTTAGAAATATAATTACATGAGAGAGAATTTTAACATTTTGGTGTCGACAAATGCAAACTCACTAAACGAAATTACACAATGCACAATCTTTAAACGAGTTCTACATATGAATGAATATCACAAGAGACAAGTATAACAGACAACTACTGTCTTTAAACGAAATCCAGCTAGTCAGTATGAATAAATAACACATTAACATGATTTGGCCTAAAGGATGTTATCTTATGGCAAAAAAAACTCTGAATACGATTTAAACCAGACACAATAGAGTACGTCTATTCTGATAAGTAAAATATATAACAAAAGAAAATATTATGCCAAATGATTTGTTTCAAAATAATTAACTTGCATAGAGCATAATCCCACATCACTTTAATTATGTAATTTAAAAAAATGCACACACATCCTCGAAGAGAAAATTATTTTTTTAAATAACAGATATATTACATATTTCTGTAAATAGAGCACACTTGTTAACGCAAATGGTTTTTTCGTTTACTGAACACAGAAGTCAATTACTTATCACAAACACAGTATATCAATTCGAAAAGAAAAATCAGTTAACACACAGAAATTTATATTTCTTGCTAAAATACTTTTATATTAAAATGGGTATATTATAAAATGTTAATCGCGGCTATCACTAGATATGGTCGCCGGTCCGTATTTGAGGTAAGTCCCGATCGTAGCCTCGTCTGCCGCCAACTGCCTACACGTCCGATGAAGACAAGAGAGAGCGATGCACACATATGTTTATATGTTACCTCCAAACTTATAACACGAACTGAAGATGGCAGAGAGTGGATAGCTGAGGTCACTTTGCTCCAGAGCTGCCTACACCCCCTCCCCCCCCCCCCATCCGTCGACTGACTGCTACCCTGGGCATTATACGATTGTCAATTTTTTCAACACTAAGGTAAGATGGCATCAACTGATTAGTTACATTCATATCGGGTGCCGCTCACCTGTTGGTATCCCCTACCATCCTACCCTGTACTCCTCAGAACTGGCCCGACTCCACGATGCTAACCACCCTCCACCCCCTCCCCCAAGCCGATTCTGCAAGGTCCTGGGAGTCATTCACCCGAGCTGACTGCGATTGCCAATTTTCGCAACTGAGTCAAGATGGCGACGACCGAATACAGGGGTGCAGATGGCTCCTGAGGTCTCTACACCCCCACCCCACATCCCACCGCCACCCCTCACCAGAGCACATGTCTTTTCCCGAGACGAAGACTGTCTGCCTGCCTAACTAGCAGAGAAGTTTGGACTCTTCCGAATGTGTTAACCTGTCTTATTTGCAGCGAAATAAAATTTCACAAGTCCCACCGATCAAAATTTTTATCCCTGATGTTAAATATTACCATAAATCTTAATCCCATGATAAAATTCCAATGAATTTTATATTTTCATTCAAGAAATTAATTTTAATCCAATAAGCTTTATCTCGTTTTCAGCAAACTTATTGAAGTGTTTTCAGGAAACTAAGTATATTTTTCGTACAAGAGATATCTTCACTCGTTAATTTCTTTATGAACATTGAAATATCACCGTTTTTCAAACATGTGTCATTCAATTTACCTAAGTTTCAAATATTACAATCGAAGAAACAATACATGCATACATATTCAAACTTTCAATCTGTCTTTACATATATGTGTATAGCAGAGAAAAACACATTTTTGACGAGTAGACTTGTCTGTGACACTAAAATTTACTTACAACCAAAGTTTCAATTCGAAATCTTCCCAATCGATATTTTCAGATATACTATCTACCATAAAATTTGTTTATACTCGAACTTATTTACAAATCGATTTCCTTAAGAAACTAATTTGGATGTTATATTATTGAAATAGCACGTATCCAGCTATAAATAACTTCTTTCAGAGCTGTAATATGCCAATTTCAACGATATATCAATACATATAAGCAAAATATAAAGGAAAACGGCGACCATTTTGTAATCGTATAGTCAATATTTTAGGATAATAGTTTCTAACTATCAGCTAACTATTTACATCGTAAAGAGATATCCGAGACAAATAACTTTATTCCATACAATTTAGGAATCGGCATAATTATTATCAGACAAAAGTTAGTGGGAAAAACGAAATTCGTATTACATACACACCTTTAAAACAGAAGACTGTTAAGACAATCACAGCTCAAAATGGTTTACTCAACAGACTAACCTCCTACTAACACAATCGTTTATTAAACAAAGTCTTTAAAAATTCCCTACAAAAATACTTCTAAACCCATCTCTACCTTCTACATTCCTCAAATTATATTATTATTTATTCATTTTAAATGAATACCAAGTAAAAACGTATTACATCTCGTCTAACATACGTAGATTTAATCACATGGTGAATTAGTATGCATACCCCTGCAATTAAGATACAAATATTATAATGGAATACATTTTATCATCAATAATGAAACCTGATACTGTTTAAAACAATGCATTCATACAGAAATAAGTTAGTTGTCATTCTGACATTGTGAGGTGAACATCTATTCGGAAGTAAACGTTCTCCTCACACCGAAGTTTATTCATTTAATCTACATTGATGAGAATGGAGACATCACCGAATAAACTATAATGCAAATAGTATGGGAAAATTTACACTTTCGCCTACAATGTACACTGACGTGCGAGGAGCGAATGTCTGAAGAATTCATCTCATACGATTCTTAAATGCTAATATTGTTTTCGCCAGTTCGCACGAACGGATAACTTAAGTTGTTATGTCAAGATCTGTAAAAAAAAAATCATAGAATGGTAGAGAAATAACATAATTACAAGAAATGACATAGAATCGGATTGTATGAAATTTACAATAACATGTGAACGTAACAATTTTCGACATAACCTAACATAAACAGCTGCGAAGACCAGTGTCGGTGACGATACACCTAGTATTTTTAAGCAAAGTAAAGTCGATATTTATGATGAAACATCAGGCGAAGACAGTAGCGAGGATGTCAGTGATACTGTTCAAGACATTCCTTCAACAAATGCTGTGAAGAAGGCAGAAGGCATCAGCAACACTAGTTACATGTTTCCCGAAGATCTGAATGTACTTGTTAATAAACTTAGATAGTTATTGCAGTTTAAAAACACAATGAATATTACGGATTAAAAGAGATTGTTTTCATTATAACAACATTTATGTAACGAGATTACCTCGAATGAAGTAATATCTGCAAACACCTGAGAAGTATGATAATACATTTTAGTTAACCCTATTACTTAACCGAAAAAAAGTAATTATTTCAAGTAAACATTGCGATAGGAATATGTTTCAATTAAAAATATTACATCTTCCTCAAACCAATTAAGTCGTTTGAAATTGGAGTGTTAATTCGGTTTGTGGAATAAACAGTTCTATTGGGGATTAAAAAAGCCTTATTTGAGTACTAAACAAACTTATTTGAGTAATAAAGTATGTTTTGTGGAATAAAAAATCCTTATTTGTACTAAACAAACCTGTTTGAGGAATAAAGTATGTTTCAAGGAATGAATTTGAGTAATAAGAAACTAACAAACACCCTATAACACATAGCCAGAATTAAAATTTTTGGTATCTATGTTTGTGAAGTGCCCTATATTACTGGTGCTATGATTTTTGTAACATCCCGTACTGTTACAGAAATATGTAGTATATCTGTTATTTTAAAAAATAGGCCTTTAGGCCAAATCATGTTAATGTGTTATTTATTCATACTGACTAGCTGGATTTCGTTTAAAGACAGTAGTTGTCTGTTATACTTGTCTCTTGTGATATTCATTCATATGTAGAACTCGTTTAAAGATTGTGCATTGTGTAATTTCGTTTAGTGAGTTTGCATTTGTCGACACCAAATGTTAAAATTCTCTCTCATGTAATTATTTTTCTAAGATCGAAACTCATGTTACGTTTAAGACTCACATAATTGCACTTATTATTCACATAGTCGTTTGAAATTTTCGATTTGATGCGTGTAATTTATTCATATGTAGAACAGTCTGAATTTCTCTAATGTTTAGTTGCATTCGGAAAACAGATAGTTTAACACATAAATCGCATATTTCAAAGTCACTTATCCCCCACCACCGTCTACGAACAATATTCCCCCCAAAAAAAGCAAAAAATTACACTTAGGCCACTCTTATAAATAGTTTAAAACTCTCTGAAATTCTCTCATGTGTTAAATATGTTCGTAAAGATTGTCTATCCACCACCAACAACCCTCCAAACACCTAAAAATGAGAAAAAGTATTAGAAATGAGCCTTAGCACACTCTTGTACTCAACTCTACACCTATATAAGACATTGGAACCCACCACTCTGGTCAGTCGCCTCTTAAACACCACACCGTCAACATCGTACAGATCTCCTTTTACGTCCTCAATAAAAAAAAAAAGAAAGGAAATCAAGAAAAAAAATTTATACCGATTAATAATCAACACTTTAGATTAACCAATTTTTATTAATCCTTTCAATTAAATTTAACCCTTTGCATTTTTGATCGGATTAAAATCGGATTAGGGATTGACCCTTTTAATCAAATCGATAATCCATCAATTAATCCAATGTGGGGTGAAACCATCCAGCACCTACTAATCCCGCAAAGTCCTGCGCCGTCGCATCGTCGAGACTCTCACGGCCATAAAGCCAAAGTCTCATTCAGTCGGCGTGCGGGCGTCGACCTAATCGCATCGGCCCCAACCTAGCAAAAACGAACCTTTTGGCGAACGTACGGCAAACTCCCTGAAGCTACGTTTTAACGGGGAAATTTCTGCGTTTCTCCCGCAGATTCCTCAAGGGAGTCCATCCAATTCCTTCCCCCTCCCCTAATACCTGACTCACCCCTCACAAAAAAAGAGAAAGCCCACCGCATATCTCTCATGATCCACTTTACAAGGCATTAAAAGTAATGAGACGAGGCAAGCAACAGCCTCTTCCATCTGGCTCCTCCAACCCACCCCCTAAACAGGCACGTAGGAAGAGGTTTGGTGTGGTATTGGATGATGGGGGAGGGGGCTGGCGGAGGTGGACTCTACCGCACAACCGAGTAATTTATGAGCTCCTGAACTGCTCCTAATACCACTCGGATGAGAGGCGAATTCACTCCCATGCGGGCACGGCAAACGAGAAAGAATGAATTTGGGGGGGGGGGGGGGGGACGACTCGTTACTTTGTTCCGCCGAGCGTCGAGGTATCATCGCCCTCCCGCGTCCAAAATTCGCAATACCGGTTGCGAAATAAAGCACTGTCGTTCGTATCTTCCCCGCCTACCGTACTGAAAATTTTATTTGCACGCATCGTGCGATATTGCCGAGGTACGACGCTCACATGTTTCGAGAATGCGGGGCGAAAAGGAGTACAGGGCTGTTCACGGTAAACTGAGCACTTTTGAAAAGCCCTGCGTCAGATCTACTTGTTGTATGCATACTGTGTATTCTTCCACCATACGTGAAATTAACACTGCCAAAAACCTGATCACTTTCTTCATGCGGCGGTAAAATGAAACAGTGCAATAATTAGAAGCGTGAATATAGTACGAATTTCCTGATTCTTGCACATATTAGCACTAAGAAACTGAAATAAAAAATAATAATTTCAGTATTTACAAATGTTTAGCTAACACGTTTAATTCCACGTTAAGATATGGAACAACTTTCTTTCCTTCGTAACAAACTTAGAAGCGTATATTTTAAGCAATGATGATGTTAATAATTAAAAAGTTCTATTACAAAAGTCATTCTGAGTCAAACGCAATGAGTAGTTCATAAAGGTTATTTACATGATAATTTGACTATTTCAAGATCGTCAAATGGGTTTAAGCCAGTCAGAAAATCATAAACAACCGATTCTTACAAAACATACATGATTAAATATAATCCTTCCCTGCTCTGTGGATTCAACATTATATTGCCGTAACTTATAAAGAATTACTTCAGCTACACTAAGGAATAATTTCTGTGTGTTTCTTTAGCAACATGTTTTAAGCAACTTAATCACAACGTAAGAAAGAACAAAACTCGTGCAAGATAGCTATCATGCTGGTTTCGTATGGCAGTTTCTCCTGCAAGGCAGTACCTACTTATACGAGATCACGAAACAGAACATTTTCTACTTTATGATGCAAGCTGTACAGAACAAGAAATAATGTTGGTCCTTCTACGCTAACCACGTCAACAACTGCATATCGGCCGGACAGATATGAGTAAACATGAATCTGGTAAAACACATGGCGGTCAAAAACTCATTATTATTAATATTTTTTCATTTTTTAAGAAATGGGAGTGGAGTACAGACATTACTATGAAAGTTTAACGAAGCTTCTTCACATTAAATAACGTCCACGTACAATTATATAAATACAGAAGGAGTGGAAATGTGCTCCTTACTCACTTGGACTTTCCTAATTTTTTTTAACGCTCGATCCTTTGGTTTCTCAGAGAAAAATCCATCTTTCTTATCTTTCTTTGCGCAGGGTGTTGGTAGTTGGTAGATGGAGGGAGGGAAGGAAGGAGCGGAAAGACGATATCTTCTCGTGACATTGATGCAGCGTCATTTAGGACTATTTTTTTTTGGTCACGTTAAACTACTTTTGAAAAATGGTTGCTTCTAAGATGATAGCGTCAGTATCATACGAAGAGAGAAAAAAAATTCTAGCCGGATACATTTACTTGGCGGTAAACTGATCTAATTACCGTATACTGTAATCACTATATCCAGCCTAATCCTACTGCAAATATTACGTAACATTATCCCTTCTAAAGTGCAATGTTCTCCTAGTTAAAAATTAAAAAGAGTTTTCATTCTATAATCCCTCTAATAAACATTTACAATGCGCGCCCTAAAATTTTTTTTATGAAGCAGACAGATTTATATTTGGGGAAGAAATTTCAATAATTTTTTCTCCATCGCCTATCTTTAATTCTTACTTCTATACGCATAACTGTATCTTATGACTGCTACAACATATTTGGCCAATATTATAACCTCGAAAACCGTTAAGTTAATTTTTAAGTGGCAACATTCCTGTTACAGAGTTGTGCATTTTAAAGCTATCTGCGTTTATCGAATGATCTATTGAGATGCACATACGCCATTGCTTTTTGGATGTTGCGAGAAACACAACAAATGTCATACAAAGGTACACAATTAAAAAAAAAAACAAAAAAAAACAAAACAAATATAAGTGAAATTAACTGTCGCCTTACCAACTGAGTTACGAAGCCAACGTTGACTGTGGGAGGAGAAATGTAGGTTTTAAATTTTTTATCGGAAATATGTAACATGAAATAGTATTCCCTTTCTTTTCGTTTTTAATCAAATAAATCGGTAAAATTAGGATTGTTAATACAAATACAGCGTATGAATGTACCCACTTCACTACGTTTAATGCAGTTTAAACCTTCAAACCGGGTACTGCGATGAATTCCTGGAAACAAAATGAAAGACGTAAAAGCGAAATGAAAGACGGAATGTATACGTAACCCCTTAAAATGGTATTATAAAAGACGAAACCCATATAAAAAAATCATATTTAATGGGTGTTAATAATTTATGTGTTATTTAATTTCACACGCCTAGTTTAACTGATCCATCGGTCAAAAACAGAATTACTAAAAAATAGCGAATTAAATGGTTTTATGAATCAGTAGAAAATGTCACTGAGTCAATACGCGAAGGAAAACGGGCATTTCCCCAATAATTCATCAGTTAAACTGACTGAAGTGACTGTTGAATAAGTCAGATGCTAACTGATTTAAACAGTGAAATTCTCACTGATTCAACTTAAGAGTGTATATAGATATATGCAAATAACTATAGGCCGTTCACGGTAAAGTGAGCTCTTTTGAAAGCCCTGCTAAAAGTCTACGTTCTTGCCCATTATGTATCCTTCCACTACATATAAACAAACATTGCCATGTGATTGCCACGTGTTAATAAACTCAATGTTTACATTTTAGAACTTCTAAATGTAACACGTATATTAAATATAAAACATGTAACATATATGTATATAATACATATATGTATATATGTATGCATATATGTATATATAATGTAAAATATACAATATATATAATACGTAACATTTATAATTATTTGGGTCATCTCACAGCTCCGATAGACAAAATCTTTACACAACAAACAATTGAAAAATTAACGCCCTAGGGATGAAGTCGTGGAAACTGTGAAAAAGCAAACATTAAACTTTGGTGGTGAACAAGGACCAACACGACACGTTAAAAAAGGCCACACATTAGTTAAGCTGAAAAATAATTTGGAAGGGCAGCCAAATCCAGATTTTGAAATAGTCTAGCACTACTGCACACCCAAGATACAACACCACTTGTCACACAAATTACCAAACATTTAAAAACTGTATCGCAAATTTCACGTTTCCATGACTCACCGTTTTCTAAGTGTCCCATCGCTCTGTAGCGTTACAAGTAAAATGTCAGCTCTAAAACATGGTAGCTGTGTTTGGCCTCAGCTGACTGAAGTAAGGTGCAACTAAGCCATCAGGAAAAAGCATACATCCTGCAGGCATAAGGTAGCGGCGTAAAGTAGCAGATGTCTGAATCTTATAAAGTAGACAGAGCGAGTCCGTGCAAGGACATAAATAAAAAATGACAAATCAAAAAATAATGATGCACGAAGGGGAAAGGGGGAAAGCAGGCAGAGGTAAGGAAAGACGAAGGGATCTGAGTCGAGCAAAGAGTACACCACTGCACAAAAGTAGATGGTGCTAATAAACTTAACCTGACAGCGCAAACGTGGCAGTATATAAACATATGTAATATATAAAAAAGAAAAATATATAACAAAATTTGCATGTATATGTACATTTTAAGGATAGTTTTTTATGCACCTTTATAAATGGAGATAAATATATTTCAACATAGGCCTATAACATATATATAAAATAAAAATAACTTACACTAAAAATATAAACATATCAACAAATGCAATTGTGTATATGCAAATATAGTTTTTTATTTTCACCGTTACTTTGTGTTCGTACCCTTCTGAGGCCCTCCATAAAATAACTGAACATTTATACTGTAAATTGAAGTGGTAAAAGAAGGGTATACCAGGCTTGCAACTGGCACCACCTTCATTTGTACAAAATAATTCTATAAATAATGTATATTATTTATAGCTAAGTGAAATACCGATCCGATGATGGCCACATTTCCGGTTCTCTTGTGGCCCAAATGGGTGCATCATTTCCTTATTGTCAAACCCACACAGACCTCAAGAAACCAATTTTACAGGTAAAGTGCATGGACTCTCATCATTGTTGTTGTTCCTTAATTGCAATGACTACAGAAAAACTGAAAACTTAGATGAGAAAAGTATTTAAAGAAAATTACTAGAGCTCTGGGAGTCTGGGATGTTGACTATGACGTGTAATTTACAGTTACATTAAATTTCAATAACTACAATATTTTGCGGCCAAAGTGGCAGATATTACAAAAATTATGCCTACTCAATAACGCATACTATCTTCGTTGATATTTTTCAAAAGGTAGCAAGTTGTCTTGTCGAACATCCATTTCGAAATTTAAACATAGAATTGTTCTATAGGCCTAACTGCTGACAATTAATCGTAAATACTTTCTAATTCTTATTACGGCAAGCATTAACAAATAAATCAACTAGGCCTACACTTGCATCACGAAAGAATGCCGGCAGCAAGCACAGCTATAGGTCTATAGTTAACAAAACCAGCTTCAAGATTTTATAGTTTGTATGTTTGAACACCTTTGGTGTAGCATCATACTGCGACGTTTATGTTATGTTAACAATAGTAAAACTTAACACTGTAACTTGGTTTGAATAACTACATGAACACAAGTTTGAGGGTAGGCCTACATTACAAAATAATACGGTGATTTCAAAACGTGTCAAATTAATGTATAATTATTTACAGGCAGATTTGCATTTGTAATCTAGGTAGATTTAAGAAACGTCACATGGCTGGGTGTAAATAGATACGTACAGATATATTTTAGATTAGGCCTACATAGGCGTAGGTAAATAGGTACAGATAACTGTTAGTATTATTTGTCAAACTTAGAATATAACATGTATTTCTCAAACACACGTGAATATATCAATGTTGCGTTTCTGCTATCGTTCATTTACTTTATAATTGTTATTTAACTTTCCGTTTATAATATCACGTTTCTAATTGTCGATCTATACTTGTTCTTTTTCACTTTTTTTTTACTGGGCATAAGCGGCAAAAACACGTCATAAAAACACATTTACATTTACCTCCGGACAGTTGCAGTTTAAATTTGCATCATTTCTGCAACTCGTTCGATCACCTTGTACGGTTTGATCTATCCTCAACGAATTAAAGAATAAATACTTTCGGCGAGATTTATAATGTCCTCCTGACGCTGTACGTACTTTGCTGGAACTCATAACTTTACACAAAATCACTACAACACAATTAAACACTATACGACCTACAGTAAAACAATGCTAATTGTAGATAAGCTGAAAAATAAATGAGAAATATTACAACACAACTTCCAGGTTCCAAATTTGTAGCTTGCCTCGCAACCACTCCACACATGCAAAGCCAAGCAACAAGCTTGAAGGAACCACAACAACGGACCGTTGGTTTTGACCGTTGCGCCGATCACGTGACACAATATAATTATGAGTTACAGTAAATACATTATCTTTAGGCCAATAATTGCTTTAAAGTGTATAAAATAAACTTCAAACAGCTTAAGTAGACTTAGATTTAAACATTACACTTGCAATACCGCGTTATTTCGTAGAACTACTTTCCACATTTCACTGCCAACATAACTGGGTGTGTTCATCCCTAGCCTGTGTGGTGACACACATGGTTATACATACGCAGTTGCGGGCGGTAGTTTTTCTCAAAGGTTGATTTCTAGAGTGCTCACTTTAACGTGAACGGCCTTTAAAGTAGCTGTAATATTAATCTATTTTCATAGATTTCGGGGTTTTTTCCCTAAAGGTTTAAACTGCTTTCGCTTGAATTAGGAAGTAAAGTTTTTAATAATACCTATGTTACATATCTTAGTGAAGTACGGACATTGTCATATGGGTCTCGCCATGCCATAAGCAGTTGGGTTGAATTTTTATTTTTATTTTTTTTAAAACTACGAAATATCTATTTTGCTGCTTATTCATAAATTTGGTTACTGAATCATGAATGTGATGGTTGAAGAGTGTTACAGATATCAGAAACTGTTCTAAGTAGCCCTTCTTCAATGACGTCTCCTGTGAAGAGATTTGGACGGCTCTTAATACCGGGGTATAGAGAGAAGATGAGGGTGATTTATGTGAGTAAGGAACAGCGTCGGAATGAAATGGTGTGGGAAACGGGAGATCCCCGAGAAGACCTGCCGACCAACGACATCTCGTCCGGCACGATTCCCACATGTGAAAGTCCGGAGTGACCCGGCCGGGGATGGGACCCGGATCGCCTTGGTGGGAGGAGAGCAGGCCAACCGCTAAGCCACCGTGGCCCCATGACGTCTGGTTACAGTTCGTTGTGGCAATGTTTCCGCGAGCATAATTTCCTCTTCGATTCCATCTATAAAAAGCCTCTTTATTACGTTCCTTTATATTTCTCATAGTCCTTAATGATATGATTTGATGTCTCCCTTTACTCATTTACTGGCTAGAGGCCAAAAAATAGTTCGGTTCCATGGGAAAAATTGTTTTCAACTACCGTATTTTCGACAGTTATTATCCAATATTTCCTTATCACTACTTGTTTTTGCCATCCATTCAACCACATCCATTTATTTATTTCATGAACGACAGTCCTTACAAAACCACCTTATGAAAGTGAATAGTTACCCGTAATCCACAGTAAAGATGAACGCGATTAAATGAAAATTGCAATAAAAAGAAGTAGAACATTTTACGAATTTAATTTTCTGGTAGTATTCTACGTCTGCCTGAATTATTTTCATTATTTATCTTTGAAGAGGTTTGGGACTACAGTAAATATCTTAAAATAATTGACTTAATTCTTCAGCATGCCAACAAAATTATTTTACACAGATGTTATATTAACTTTTTGAGCCGTGTCGCTTTGTTATTATAGTTGCACACTATTTCTCTGTCAGTTTGAAAAATAATCAGTCACCAAGTACAAAATTAATCCTTGCTCGTTTATAAGCACGCTAATATTGCGTTCATTCAGTCACGATTCACTGTAGCAAACCAGTTCCCGTTTACATACAGTTCTGAAGGCATTTCTCGAGTTCATACATTATTGTAATCCAATTTGTTAAAAAGTTGGATTCAACTTGTGTGTACGTGTTACGGGCTCCACTCAGGAGCTGGTCACCGTTAGGATCTGCGTTGTCAGTGTGAGTGTGTGTGTGTGTGTGTGCGCGTCTATAAGCTGGACTCACAACCATCCGTTTCATCCGTCAGTCGCCCTTTCGTCCGTCGTCGGTCACGTGATCTTCAACCAATCGCAGGGCAACTTTATTTTCTATCCGTCAATCCGTCAAATATATGTCAAACTTTAACTTTCGACGGACGGACATAGGCCACCGCCTTTTAATATCGTTCCTTGAACGTGGCTGTCGGAAAACAGTCACTTGTTTACTGTCTGAATATTTTTCTTTTTAAATACACAAAGGTAGTTGAAGTTTTTTACTTTTTTACGTTTCACCTCTGAATCGAACTGAAGACGACTTGTAGATTTTCGGAGGGAATGCTGATAAATTACGTCAGGTAAGAGAATATATTTACTACATTCGTGAAAAACATTTTTGTCTGTGTGCGAGAAAGTTAAGGTTGTTGGGTGGTAACACTGGAAATTTTCTGGCCCGACGGATCAACGGACTGTTGTGAGTCGCATTCAACTGACGGACGAAAAAATCGACGGATGGTTGTGAGCCAAGCTTTAGTAGTGAAGTGAAAGTTCTACATTTTAAAATGTAAGAGAGATAAGTAGGCCTATTTGAGATTTGAGAGGTTTTGCTCGTCGTTTAACAGAGGGTCCTTGAGCGCCGGCGAGGGCGAACTGAAGTGTAGATGGAGCAGCGGCGGATTGTGCAGGGGCAGGACAAGCAAGAGTGCCCCGAGAAAACCCGTCCGCCATCAGCAATGTCCACCACGTTTCCCACATAGCGGATAATACGGGTGTCTCAGCCAGGAATCGAGCCCTTTTCGCTTCGGTGTGAAGCGAACAGCGAAGTAGAAACAGATACTACAAATATGCACAATAAAAGTCTAATGTTGTGACAACAGTATTATGTTACTGCAAAAGTAATTTTCTGATGTCTGTGAACCGTCAGAAACTATGTTACTGTTAATGTAATGTACTGTTGAGCTGTTTATGTAACACTAAGTATTTTTCTAAGAACAGTACCCCCTTACTGTTCTGTCAACATAAAGGCGGTGTTTATGTTGCGGCAAAACAAGGTCAGTGACCTTGAGACATTAGTATTTTAATATTTTTAAGATTTCTTTGTAAATGGAAATTAAACTAGCATTTAGATACACTCGTTGTACTGACCGTGCTAAACAGGATCTTACAAGAACTCTATAGCTCAGTAACGATAACTTTCCTCACTACAAACATATTTTTGTTACATCTCCACAAAAGGACAGGTGCGATTCTAAGTAGTATAAAAATGGCGATTCTTGCTCACCAGGCTGCAGGCTGTGGACTGGTGTAGTCCAATTAGCATAAATTCAGGCTGCAGGTTGTAGATGCCAGGGGAGAGAATTTCCCTTTTTTCCCTTTTTCCCGTCCAAAACGTCCGATTTCGCGTACAAATAAGTCACATTTTCCCTTTTTTCCTTTAAAATTTCCCTCATTTCCCTCTCGCCGCCGCCGGCCATGTTGGCAGCCAGTGCGGGTCACCGTATTTTGTGTCCTAATGAGAATAAACCAGGGCCGATCCCGCATTTTGGCGTTTGACTCATTGAGGAGGGAAATCTCCCGAATTTTCCTTCCGCTGCTGGCGCCCATCTTGGCAGCCAGTGCCAGAAAGTGAATTTGCTCAATTTCGCGCATTGTGGCTGAGGTTTGCACCAATGCAGCTGAAACAGTTGGAGCTTCTCTCAAATTCGGAGCTTCTCATTCCCCGGTGGCCATCTTGGTATCGACGATGTATGTCTACCTAAGACAATTGTCGACCAGCTGAGGATGTTGAACATTTTGGAGTCCAGCGCCTCGCCAGCGACGGTGGTGGGTCATCAAGGCGTCGCAAATGATCGGAACTCGTGTAACAGCAGATTCCTTACTTGTGTTTATGTGTGAATAACACTTATAAGCATAGTTGGCTATAATTTCGGAACCGTTTAATTTATAGTTGTCAAATTCATAACATAGACCCGACTAGGAGAAGGGTCGCGTGGCCAAACATGCCATATGTCAACTTATAAGCATAGGTGGCTTTAATTTCTTCATCATTTGAGTTATAGTCGCCAAATTCAAAACATAGACATCAACCAGGATTATGATAGATGGTTGTGAGTTACAAAGTGTTTGAGATACAACAACCAAAAAACCATAATACTTGCATTAACTCCCGACGACGAGAAGTGACGTGCAGACATATGGTGGTCTGCATGTCTCCCCGTTCTTACTCACCTATTCCTGTCCCCTCGGTGCCTCCACCTGTCCACGCACACATCAATTTCCTCGTGTGCTTCCCTCCTCGGCACCACGACGAGCGACCTTCCACTCGTCCTCGCATGCACTCTCTCTCACTCACTCTCTCTCTCTCTCTATTCCTTGTCCCCCCCTCCTCCAGATTACATAACCACTGACCATATATCCTCGAGCTCTCGCCACCACCTAGCCAGCGACTCACTGCATGCCGAACCCCCGAGCACACGTGTAAGAGCATACATACATACTGTCAGTTAGTACCACCGGCCTTGCAACCATGAGCTGTGCACGGAGACGTCAATGTATGTATATATGTACCTATATAATGAGATGTCATTCGCAATGAATACACAGTCATCGCTAGACAGCCGAGTCCCCCGCACATACAACAACACATGCTAGAATGATAAGCACCCTGCTACAAAAACGAATTACCCCCTAACTTATCTGGTGTAGTAGTGAATACATGTAGACCACGGGCGCATCTCACCATCGTCATCGTCGTCGGCGACGATGTGACCTCGCTGGAGGCGGAGACCACAATGACGGGTACTGCTTTTCCATACACGATAGAACCCCCCCTCTCCTGTTCTCAAGGCAAGGCCACACACACTTCCAGGGGACGCACTCTCCCATTCAGAAACTCCGCCTGTCACAATTCTTAGCACTCTCTAGCTCTTGTGCTCTCCCCCCCCCCAACCCAACCACTATCACCACTGGTTAAACTTCCTCGCAGTCTCGCTACCGCCTGGCCAAGCTTAAGCTACATCACCACGCACCGACCCCCGAGTATAGATGTTACAGAGAGCAGACACCCTTTCCGACCTTTGCGCTCAGGTCATAACATAGGCATCCACCATGACTAGAAAAAGGGTCATGGGCCAAGTATGCCCTATGACAACAAATAAGCATAGGTGGCTGTAATTTCCAAACCATTCGAGTTAAAGTTGCCAAATTCATAACAAAGACATCAACCACGACTAGGAAAAGGGACGCAGGTTCGAGTATAGCCTATGTCAACTTAGAAGCATATGTGACTGTAATTTCCGAACCATATAACATAGGCATCAATTGTAAGTGTGTGGGGGTCACCCTGGCAGCACTTCCTAATTGTCGGCATACTGGCCGACATCATGGGCGCCCATCACCGGTGGTTGTCATTGCGCAAATGGCCGTCGTCGGCGCACTGCCCGCCCCACCACCAGGCCCACAATTTGATAGACAGTGCGACTTCCAAGATTCGGTATTCAGATGTCATCCATACAAGAAAAATTACAGTTGTCGGTGTACCACCTGCTGCCAGCCCCCCTCCCCCACACAACCAAACAGTCCGTCATGTGTGCAAATGGATACAGTTGGCGCACGTGTCACCAGACTCCATTTTGCTAGACAGTGTTGACTTACAAGATGGTGGACCGAATTGGCAGAACAGGAAGGTCTGGTAGTCCGAACCATTAAGTTACAAAATTCGTAGCCCAACCATATTGGTAAGGAAACAATATGTCAACCAGCTCAAAAGAAAGCATTATAAATGTAACTGTATAAACCGGTAAACATACGCGTGCACACACGCACATGCTTTCCCGCCTGCGCGCACTAGTTGTCACTCCACACATACAACACATGTTAGAACGATAAGCTTCCTATTATGTAATAAATTATCTCCTACCTTAACTGGTGTAGCAGTAAATACTAATAGGCCACGAAATCGTACGTACTTCCAGACAGTCCCCTCCCCCCCGAACCATCAATGTGCATGCATACTTCCAGACAGATGGTTGGTACCACCCCGATAAGGAGGACCGACATTGCACTTGGGAGTCGTGTACCGAGACTTCGTTGTATGTAATGCGATGCCACTCACAATTAATACACACACTCATTGTTAGACACGAGAGTCCCCGCAGATACAAAAACAACACACATTAGAGTGAAAAGATTATTATTACGAAAATAATTATACCCTACCTTACCTGGGGTAGCAATGAATACCTGTAGGCCATGAGCACATCCCATCGTCGACGTGACCTCACTGGAAGAGGAGACCGCTATGACCAGTGCCACCTTTCCGTGTACAGTAGATAATGACCAAGTACTGCATCTCCACCACCACCTTCCCTTGTCAATGCACATAGCGGTATACTATTGAAAGGAAACAATGCGTGTGCCCCGAACCAACCTTGAAGTATCGCAGGTTCGATTCTCGTAGAGAGTATTAATACAAGTCAACATAAAAGCCAACATGTTGTCTACAACAGTTTTAATAAATAATTACAGTCAGCCCCCGACCTGCACTCGCGTACCAAGCCCATCACACACACTCACATGCACACACACCCACGCTCGCACACAACCCACGAATTGCTAATACCATGTAGAGGAGAAGTTTATTTTTACCTTAACTTGTGTAACAGTGAATACCTGTAGACCGCGAGTGCATCTCGTCGTAGACGCGACCCTGCTATAAGCGTAGACCTCAATGATAGTCCCACCTCCGCGTGCACGGTAGATACCGACCAAGTCCTGCATCCCCACCACCACCTCCCCAAGTCGTCGTGCTTATTGGTATACTATTGAAAGGAAGCAATGCACGTACCCTGAACCATTCTCGAGGTTCGATTCCTGTAGTGAGTGTTACTACAAAAGTCATAACAGCTACCATTTGATGTATGTTCATCGAAGGTGGGAGCAAAGCCCCCCTCCCTGCTAAAACATAAACACAAAGAGAGTAAACGCCATTGTTTACAACAGTGGTCGCAAATATAGACAGTCCCCGACCCGCACTCGCGTACCAAGATCACCACACACAACTAGAGATAGTTATATGCATTGCTCTGTGTGTGTTCTCCAGTAGCCCGCTAGTGTGCACAAAAGCAAAACACTTACCAATCCACATGCGCATATTGCAAAAGCGATGGCTAGACAAGACCATACAACGAATGTCATTCGACAAAAGCTATGTAAATACATCACTAATGCTAATTGTCGGGTTAGCCGAGCAGCCTAAGGCGCCTGAATTAAGCACTGGTTCCAGTAAAAGGGAGCCCTGGTTTAAATCACTGCACCTGACACATTTTTTTATCTGTACCCTACTTGAATAAATAAGGTATTGCAGGTTCGATTCACGTTAAGAGTGTATGCTGACACGCCTGCAAACAAACGTTCGCCGTTGGTCCCACTGACCATGAAGACGAACATATAGCACTAATGACAGGCATACTCTAAAGTTACAGACAGCCATACTCTGCCGGCTCTGCCCGAACTGTCATTGAATGTACCAAGTCTTTGCAATTACAAGCAGTCGTACTCTGCCCGAGCCTTCAGTACCAAGCCTGTGAGATTAGAAGCAGTCGACACTTCCCGAACCATTAATGTATGTACTTAGACACAGTTCCACTATGATAACCACGATCTTGTGTTTACCCATAGTGACAAGTCTCGAACCCAGGTCCCTAAAGACAGCAACCTGCTGTCACAATTTGCCCACTTGAATGCATGAAAAAAAAAAACAACACAACATGATACACAATTAAAATGCATATGCATGTTCATTAAAAATAATACAGCCAGACGTTCGAAAAATGCGTGGGCAGCCGCTACGCACACAACAGTAGGTACATCGCCTAGCCAGTAGAAATGAAGGAAAAAGTTCAACCATTCCACTATGATAACTGTGATGTTGTGTTTACCCATGATGACAACTCTCGAACCCATGTCCCTACAGAAAGCTGCTTGCTCTTTCCAGTTGTCCATTAGAGTGCATGAAAGGAAAAAAAAAACAATACAACATGCTATGCAATTAAAACACGTATACATGTTCATTCCAAATACTTGCAGCCAGAGGTTCAAAAAATGTGTAGAGTAACAGCTAAACACACACAGCAGTAGGTACATTGCCTAGCCAGTATAAATTAAGAAAAAAACATATTGTTAATGTATTTATTTACATGCATAATCAAATTACACACACATGCATCTATTATGTCATTCAATAAATCTTTTGGCTCCGAGTTCATCAATAATTGCATATATATGTCCGATGACAGAAAGATGACCAACTCTCTGGGAGGAAACCAACAAGCGAAGTCTAACAACTAGGTCCTTGGGGTCTTCAGAACCATGTGTACGCCTTCGCTTGGCAAATGTCAGTACTTCATCGTCATCAGTACAGTATGCATCATCACCAGCAACATGATTACACTTTTGCTTTGCAAAAGTCGACACATCATCGTCATCAGTAGAAGACACATCTACATCACCAGCAGACTTGGAGGTCACAAATTCGTTGCTGGTGATGTGGGTAGCATCTGTGGTTTTCACTTCATGTGTTAGCAATGCAGGGTTAATATTTACAACTCCTGACGATCTGTATGGTTCATGCTCTGCAGCACTCATAGGTCCTTCTTCACACACATCATGCTCTGCAGCACCCGTAGTTCCTTCTTCACACACACCATACTCTGCAGCACGTGTATTTCCAGCTTCGCACACCGGTTGGAAACACCACACAGTACTGGGTAATGTTATGGGCTCTCTAACGAACGTTAGTTTACATGGTAGGTCAAGCTCAAGGTCATGGGTGGCATTCAGAAATCTGGTGGCGCGCCACCAGTGCCTGCCAATTTTCTGGCCGCCTGCCACCAGCACCTGCCATTATGCAAATGGCTGTCATCATTGTACTGACCACCAAAATGGCCACTGACCACTCTGGCCACCCACCACCAGCAGTCGCCATTTTGCACATGGGTGCTGGCTACCAACATGGAAGCCCGCATTAAGACTTCTGGCCCGCCACCAGCGGCCACCATTTGGCAAATGGCTGTCGTTGTACTGGCTGCCAACATGGCCACCAGCTATCATTTTTGCTAGACAATGCGACTTCCAAGATGTCGGATCGGATTGACAGAGCTGGAAGTTCTGGTCCAAGATGGTTCCAGACATTTTCAAAAATAGCCATCGCCGGCATACTGGCCGCCCACCACCGCCCACCACTGGCCGCCATTTTGGAAATAGTTGACACCGGCGCACTGCTCGCCAACTTGGCCGCCCCGCCACCAGCCGGCATATTGTTAAACAGTGTGACGTCTGAGATTTGGCTTTCAGATTTCTTCCTTACAACAAAATGCTAGTCGTCGGTGTACTGGCTACTGCCATGGCCGCTCGCCACTGGCCGACATTTTGCAAATGGACCTCGTTTGTGCACTGGCCGCCAACATGGCCCCCCCCACTGCCAGCCGTCATTTTGCTAGACAGTGCGACTTCCAAGATGACAGACCGGATTGATAGAGCAGGAAGTTTTGGTCCAAGATGGTGTCTGTGCCCTTCAACTACCTACACCATCGGTCTAACACTTGGCTACCCTTCAGATTCACGAGTTGATGCACTTGTGAGTACCAAGCCTCCAATAAACAGTGGTCTTCACAGACTTACACTTACTTACAGGTGGCCATACTCTGTCTTCATGACCTGCCCACACTTGTGTACCGAGCCTGCACACCGAACCTTAATTCCTTGTACTTAGACGCAGTCTCTGCGCACTCATATACCGAGCCCACGGCCTTTCACGTACGTAATTATACACAGTCATATTTTACCCAAGCACCGCACCTCCGTAGTCATACTCTGTCCCCCACCATCACCACCACCACTACTGAGTGTCCGTGGTCCAAGATCACAGTAATGTGTTCAGGCATGACATGCACTCGTGGTTCGGCGTGTACCGAGACTTTAATGTACGTAATGAAGGTCAGTCATATGCTCTCTGTACATATCGTACATCTGTGCTACGATGAATACTCAGCCTTTACTTCTGTTCCGACGATATCAGCCACCTCCGACATAAAAGGCGAGTACGTCATGTATTGTATCACATTTAGTCTCACTACTGCTCAAATTAGGAAGTAACCATATCACAAATATATAGAATAACATTCAATAAGCCTTATTATAAGCCTACTTATTCAGATTGTCAGGTTGGTCGAGAGGTCTAAGGCGCTGGATTTAAGCTCTGGTTCCCTGTGTGGGGAGTTCCTTGCTGGTGTGTTTCCCATGTTAGATAAGGATTTCGTGTGTGCATAAAACAGGGGTATATACACAGTCACACATGCTCTCTGGCTCATTCGAAGTTATTCTTTCGTTCTAGCTCTGGCAGACGCGAGAGTGGAAGTCAGCCGTTTGTACCACAGCAACACATAAAGAGTGAACGGCAGCTATGTGCTCTTCTTCGACGATGGAGGACAGATGTTTGTGTCGGTACTGCAAGAAGACCTTTTCTCAAAGCTGCCATGCCCGTCGACACGAGAATGGTTATGCTCACAATATGACGTGTGCTTATGTGTATTGCAAAGAGTGTCATGCATTTTCGACGACGCAATAGCTTCAAAAGACATATTGCAACATGCAAAGAGCTCCTGGCTGCTCATGTCAGCCGGTGTTTGCTGAGATACCGGTGAAAAAAACCATCATCATTAAAGCCATCATGTCCAATCGTGAAATCATTGCTAGGATCGTTTCCTAGATATTCATGCAACTACTTTAACAGGACATTTGTACATGCATACACTCCGAAGATACATATGACACAGGATACCGATGTGATAAGCATCAAGGTGTCTTCACTCGTACAAACAGCTTAAAAGTACACATGAAAAAGTGCAAAGACCTTGTTCCTGCTAAGCAACAAACATCTGACGATCAGATGCTTTTTGTATCAAGTAATGGTACACCAACGTCCTACCTGAACAATTCGTCGGGGAAACACTGTAAGATCTTTAGTAGAAATAGCAACGCCCGTCGACATGAGAGTTCTACATGTGCGCCGGTGTAGTAAACCTTATACACTACCTAACTGAATTGATGTTTATGGAATGCTTACCTCCCACTGATGAAATGTGAATCGATATATACAATGCGTGAAATTGACAGAATTGTCAGCGTGGTGTTGTTGTTGTTGCTCGAAGAGTGAACATCGACTCGAGCGAAGATGGAAAATAATCCTGCCAACCATTTGTGCTGTTTCTGCAAGGCGTCATTTTCCAACATATAAAATACCCCCCGCCATGAGACTAGTTCTATGAACATGAAGCAATCTATCTTAACATGTAAACAGTGTAAGTCTCAATTTGGACGACGTGATAACTTAAAATGACATCTTACATCATGTGATGGACTTTCTTCCGTACCAGCTAAGCAATGTAGGTCCACATTGGATACATTCTTACCATCGACATCAGACCTGAACATTGCAGGTCAGTCTCCACAAGCATCAAGAGTATGGACTGCACCTGCTATAGTGGATACTCGCGCACCATCACCATGGGCAACACCGATCCTGAACATGTACAATCCTACACAGCCATCAAAGTATTTTTACTGCTACTGTGGTAGTACCTTTAGTAAAAGTTCCAGTGCATGTCAACATAAGAAACCCTGTCAATGTTCGATGAAGTCAAGCTGGGGACTCTTCACTCACCAGTGTTATAGATAGAAACACGAGTTCACATGTTATGAACCAACAGGAAGTGTTCCAGTTGAAGCACGGCGCAAAATATGTAACTATCAGGAAAAATTTTTCCGTGAGACAAGTGACAACCATATGAAGAATTGTATATAAGAAAAAGAAGCTACTATACCACAACCACCTGCTGCGAGCTCACCCAATGAGAATGGGTTCATCCTGAAAGAATCTGCTTTCCGTGATCTAATGAAGACGTACGTTGCATCGGGTATGGCGAAAGATAATTGTACATACCTTAAGCAAAAGAAACAGAATATATATATATATATATATATATCTCAACTTACAGATGAGGTGGAAAAAGAAGGTGCGTTAAAATATAATGTATGGCTGGAATGTCGATATATCAAACTGGAACCACACAGTGGTGAATTTAGGAGAGCCTTCAAGACCTCGAATGTGACTCTATATAACATGCTTTACATCGAAGACAGTGTTGAACCTAGTATATAGAAGATTTGTCAGGAGGAAGAAGAATACATGGGAAAGGGTTCCGATTGGATACTGCAAAGTATAGATAATCTCCAGTTGAGAACGAATTCACTTAAACAACTTCGCAATTATGTGCATAGCACCCCCTTCGACCAGTAAAATTGAGGTATAACGCATTACAACAACAGACCATCGCACACATAGTGTGACATCGCTACTACTACTACTATGTGAGGTGTCAGCCGGGAGGGGTCAGCAAGGAGGGGTCAGCCAGGAAGGGTCAGCCAGGAAGGTCAGCACTATGTACGACCTCCAGGATACTAGAATACATAGTGCAACAACAACAACAACAACAATTTTGATAGCCGTGATAATGTAAAGACACCCTTCACTTGACTCGAGATGGAACATAGTGTCGGACTGACACTTGGTATTTGACGGACTGAGTGGTGGGCAGGTGTGTGCTTGAGGTGCAGTCCCTCTGGGTGAAGGGCAAGCTGCATTGACATCTGATACAATGTTTAAGTCTCGCTGATGTAATGTGTGATAGTAGATATATATATATATATTATATATATATATATTATATATATATATATATATATATATAGAGAGAGAGAGAGAGAGAGAGAGAGAGAGAGCAGCTACAGTGGGAAGAACATCAATTTTGTTTTGCATGAACATGATGCAAGCTGATACGATGCCTATTGTAGAGCATGCCTCTATGGATGCAACTTCCTCCATGGCTGGAAACAGGTGTTGTTCCTGCGTAATGATATGCAGCAAAAGCTGTCATGCTCATCGCCATGAGAAAAGCAACTGTTCAAAAGGACAACCTCCAGATTACTAACAAGTGATGTGTGGTGCTGCATTTGGTAGAGGCGATAACCGCAAGAGACACACTGGTACATGTAAAGGTAACACGTCTTTGCCTGCCATGCGACGGCATGCATTGCTACACGACAAGACTGGCCTTCTTGCTGAATCGTCACATAAACTAACGTTCGTTAGAGCGCCCATAATATTATGCAGGACTGTGTGGTGTTCCAAACCAGTGTGCGAAGTTGTAACTATACGTGCTGCAGGGCGTGGTGTGTGCGAAGAAGGAAATATGCGTGCTGCAAACCATGATGCGTGTGAGTTACGACTGCTGCAGAGCATGATGTGTGCGAAGAAGGACCAATGAGTGCTGCAGAGAATGAACCGGACAGATCGTCAGGAGTTGTAAATATTATCCCTGCATTGCTAACACGTGAAGTGAAAACCTCAGATGCTACCCACGTCACCGGTAACGAATCTGTGACCTCCAAGTCTGCTGGTGATGTGACTTTGGTTGTTGGGTTCCTCGCCGAGGGTTGGACATCTTTCTGTCATCGGACAGATAAATGCAATTATTGATGAACTCAGAGCTAGCGGCTTTAATGAATGACATAATAGAAGTATGTATGTGTGATTTGGTTATGCATGTAAATACCTACATTAACAATATGTTTTTTCTTAATTGCTAATGCCTAGACAATGTACCTACGGCTGTGTGTGTAGCTGCTGCCCTACGAATTTTTCGAACCTTTGGCTGCAAGTATTTGGAATAACCATGCACATGTGTTTTAATTGCACATTGTTACAATCTCTCTCTCTAGAAATTAAGTGGGCTATACGAAGTTCGTTAAGGGATGGCGTTATTAATCAAATAAAATAATTAATTTTAATCTCCTTATTTTATTTACAATAACTAGAGTTAAATTCTCTGAACTCAAATTCAACAATAAATTTAAATTACTTACTGTTAACAAGTTACACCAATTAATAAAATTTATAATTACGACAAAGTAATCGAGGAAATTAAATAATTAAAGATCAGTCCCAATATACAGTGTATCAACCCATTCAATTATTTTTATTATTTTTGCGTCCATGTTTGACAGTTCGAATATTTACAATAAAATCAGATTACACTTCCATTCAGTCCCACCTCAGTTCGGTCCATGTCCCGCCAGCCGCAATGTTCTAGAATCCTCCAAGCGCCCTCACGTACAGTAGGCTTCACTCATCGGTTTCACACCCTCTCATCCATTCAAGCCACGATCATCTCACTCGCCGTCGTCCCGCAATCTCCAGTCGTCGTCCACACATCACTTCGCTCGCGCACACTCAGCAAGACGGCCTCCATCAAAGACTGCCGGCCGCTGTGTTGCGGCAGTATATAGGTCGCCACCTAGAATCTTCCCCAAATCGCGTGATGCGTCGCGGAGGACTGAGGCACCAGCCAGTCTCACAAGAAAATTCTTGCGTCGTCTGTAAACGTATCGGAAACTCTAGCAGGCGAGAGAAGGTCTGTGACGCCAGAAAGTCCCGCCTCTGTCGGCAATCACGTGATTCCCAGAAGGGGGTATCAGGAGGCCGCGAGCGCAACGTTCCAGGGCGAGCGGAGGCTGATGTGAGTCTCCGAATACAGCGCGGCGCAGCTGAGTCGGCGCCAGCTGCAGCACGTAACAGTATCATGCTGTTTTGCTTTTTTTCATTACATGAATTCTAGCGGGGAACTGGGGAGAGCAAACAGCTGTCTGTAGGGACCTGGGTTCGGGCCTTGTCACTATGGGTAAACACAAGAACGCGGTTATCATAGTGGAACTGTGTCTAAGTAAATACATTAAAGGTTCGGGAAGTATCGACTGCTTCTAATCTCACAGGCTTGGTACTGAATGCTCGGGCAGAGTACGACTGCTTGTAATTGCACAGACTTGGTACATTCATTGACGGTTCGGGCAGAGCCGGCAGAGTATGGCTGTCTGTAACTTTAGAGTATGCCTGTCATTAGTGCTATATGTTCGTCTTCATGGTCAGTGGGACCAACGGCGAACGTTTGTTTGCAGGCGTGTCAGCATACACTCTTAACGTGAATCGAACCTGCAATACCTTATTTATTCAAGTAGGGTACAGATAAAAAAATGTGTCAGGTGCAGTGATTTAAACCAGGGCTCCCTTTTACTGGAACCAGTGCTTAATTCAGGCGCCTTAGGCTGCTCGGCTAACCCGACAATTAGCATTAGTGATGTATTTACATAGCTTTTGTCGAATGACATTCGTTGTATGGTCTTGTCTAGCCATCGCTTTTGCAATATGCGCATGTGGATTGGTAAGTGTTTTGCTTTTGTGCACATTAGCGGGCTACTGGAGAACACACACAGAGCAATGCATATAACTATCTCTAGTTGTGTGTGGTGATCTTGGTACGCGAGTGCGGGTCGGGGACTGTCTATATTTGCGACCACTGTTGTAAACAATGGCGTTTACTCTCTTTGTGTTTATGTTTTAGCAGGGAGGGGGGCTTTGCTCCCACCTTCGATGAACATACATCAAATGGTAGCTGTTATGACTTTTGTAGTAACACTCACTACAGGAATCGAACCTCGAGAATGGTTCAGGGTACGTGCATTGCTTCCTTTCAATAGTATACCGATAAGCACGACGACTTGGGGAGGTGGTGGTGGGGATGCAGGACTTGGTCGGTATCTACCGTGCACGCGGAGGTGGGACTATCATTGAGGTCTACGCTTATAGCAGGGTCGCGTCTACGACGAGATGCACTCGCGGTCTACAGGTATTCACTGTTACACAAGTTAAGGTAAAAATAAACTTCTCCTCTACATGGTATTAGCAATTCGTGGGTTGTGTGCGAGCGTGGGTGTGTGTGCATGTGAGTGTGTGTGATGGGCTTGGTACGCGAGTGCAGGTCGGGGGCTGACTGTAATTATTTATTAAAACTGTTGTAGACAACATGTTGGCTTTTATGTTGACTTGTATTAATACTCTCTACGAGAATCGAACCTATGATACTTCAAGGTTGGTTCGGGGCACACGCATTGTTTCCTTTCAATAGTATACCGCTATGTGCATTGACAAGGGAAGGTGGTGGTGGAGATGCAGTACTTGGTCATTATCTACTGTACACGGAAAGGTGGCACTGGTCATAGCGGTCTCCTCTTCCAGTGAGGTCACGTCGACGATGGGATGTGCTCATGGCCTACAGGTATTCATTGCTACCCCAGGTAAGGTAGGGTATAATTATTTTCGTAATAATAATCTTTTCACTCTAATGTGTGTTGTTTTTGTATCTGCGGGGACTCTCGTGTCTAACAATGAGTGTGTGTATTAATTGTGAGTGACATCGCATTACATACAACGAAGTCTCGGTACACGACTCCCAAGTGCAATGTCGGTCCTCCTTATCGGGGTGGTACCAACCATCTGTCTGGAAGTATGCATGCACATTGATGGTTCGGGGGGGAGGGGACTGTCTGGAAGTACGTACGATTTCGTGGCCTATTAGTATTTACTGCTACACCAGTTAAGGTAGGAGATAATTTATTACATAATAGGAAGCTTATCGTTCTAACATGTGTTGTATGTGTGGAGTGACAACTAGTGCGCGCAGGCGGGAAAGCATGTGCGTGTGTGCACGCGTATGTTTACCGGTTTATACAGTTACATTTATAATGCTTTCTTTTGAGCTGGTTGACATATTGTTTCCTTACCAATATGGTTGGGCTACGAATTTTGTAACTTAATGGTTCGGACTACCAGACCTTCCTGTTCTGCCAATTCGGTCCACCATCTTGTAAGTCAACACTGTCTAGCAAAATGGAGTCTGGTGACACGTGCGCCAACTGTATCCATTTGCACACATGACGGACTGTTTGGTTGTGTGGGGGAGGGGGGCTGGCAGCAGGTGGTACACCGACAACTGTAATTTTTCTTGTATGGATGACATCTGAATACCGAATCTTGGAAGTCGCACTGTCTATCAAATTGTGGGCCTGGTGGTGGGGCGGGCAGTGCGCCGACGACGGCCATTTGTGCAATGACGTCTGCTGGTGGTGGGCGCCCATGATGTCAGCCAGTATGCCGTCGAGTAGGAAGTGCTACCAGGGTGACCCCCCACACACCTACTATTGATGCCTATATTATATGGTTCGGAAATCACGGCCAGCTCTTCTTATAAGTTGACATAGGGCATAATTAACCCTGCGCCCCTTCTCCTAGTCCTGGTTGATGTATATGTTATGAATTTGGCAACTCTAACTCGAATGGTTCGGAAATTACAGCCACCTATGCTTATATGTTGTCATAGGGCATACTTGACCCACGACCCTTCTCCTAGTCATGGCGGATGTCTATGTTATGCCCTGAGTGGGATGGTAAGAGAGAACATCTGCTCTCTATTACACGTATGCTCGGTGGTCGGCACCCGGTGACGTAGCTGGTGTTTGGTCAGATGGTGGCGAGCATGCGATGAAGAACCAGAGCTAGAGAGCTCAAGATAGTGTGGCAGGCAGATGTGCTGAGGGTTAGAGTGTGCGAGGAAGTGTGTGTGGCCCTGCTGAGGGAACAGCAGTGAGGCAGTTCTATCATGCATGGAAAGGCAGGACCTGTAATTGTGGTCTCCGCTTCCAAACGAGGTCACACCATCGACGACGACGACGACGACGGTGATGCGCTTGTGGCCTACATATATTCATTGCTACATCAGTTAAGGTAGGGGATAATTCGTTTTTGTAATAGGCTGCTTATTAATCCAGCATGTGTTGTATGTGTGGGGAGCTTGTCTGTCTAGCGATGACTGTGTATTCATTGCGAGTGACATCTCCTTACATACATACATTGATGTCTGTGTACATGGCCAACGGGTGCAAGGCCAGTGGTACTAACCAACTATTTGGAAGTAAGTGCACTGTTACACGAGTGTCCTGGAGTTGGGGTTGGCACACAGCGAGTTGCTGGTCGGGTGGAGGCCAGTGCTCGAGAATATATGGTCAGGGATGATGTTGGCAGAAGGAGGGGGGAGGACAAGGGATAGAAAGAAAGAGCACGAGGACGAGTGGATGGTTGCTGGTCGAGGTGCCTTGAGGGTGAGCATGTGAGGAAGTGTGTATGTGTGTGTGGGTAGCCAGGCAGAGGCACCGAGGGGACAGGAGAGACAGAGGTGAGTAAGAACAGGGAGACACGCAGGCCGCCATATGTCCGCATGTCCCTTCTCGTCGTCGAGGAAGTTTTGCATGTTTTATGATTTTTTGGTAGTTGTATCTGAAATGCTTCATAACTAACAGGCATCTATCATAGTCGTGTTTGATGTATGTGTTATGAATTTGGCGACTATAACTCAAATGGTTCGGAAATTACACCCAACTATGCTTGTACACTGAAATAGGGCATGCTTGACCCCACGACCATTCTCTTAGTCACGGATGATGTCTATGTTATGAATTTGCCAACTATAGCTCAAATGGCTCGGAAATTACACCCAACTATGCTTTTACACTGAAATAGGGCATACTTGACCCTACGACCCTTCTCCTAGTCGAGGATCATGTATATGTTATGAATTTGACGACTATAACTCAAACAGTTCGGAAATTACAGCCACCTGTGCATATAGATTGACATGTGGCATATTTGACCCTGCGACCCTTCTCCTAGTCGGGGCTATGTTATGAATTTGACAACTATTACTTAAATGGTTCGTAAATTATAGCCAACTATGCTTATAAGTTGATGTCCGGTATACTTGACCCCGCGACCCTTCTCCTAGTCGTGGTTGATGCCTATGCTATTAATTTTACAACTATAACTTAAATGGTTCGGACATTACAGCCAACTATGGTTATAAATTAACATGGGCCACAATTGACCCCGAGACTCTTCTCCTAGTCGGGGTGGATGCCTATGCTATGAATTTGACAACTATAACTTAAACGGTTCGGAAATTATAGCCAACTATGCTTATAAGTGTTATGCACACACACACACATACATAAGAAGGCTGCTGTGTTACACGAGATCCGATCGTTCGCGATGCATTGATGCCCCACCGCCGCCGGCGAGGCGCTGGCCGCCAAAATGGTTGACATCCTCAGCTGGTCGACAATTGTCATGGGTAGACATACGTTGTCGATATCAAGATGGTCGCCCAGGGAATGAGAAGCTCTGAATTTGAGAGAAACTCCGACCGTTTCAGCCCCATTGGGCAAACCTCAGCCACAATGCGCGAAATTGAGCAAATTCACTTTCTGGCACTGGCTGCCAAGATGGACGTCAGCAGCAGGAGGGAAATTCAGGAAATTTTCCTCTTCCTCCTTAATGAGTCAAACACCGCAATGTGGGATCACCCCTGGTTTATCCTCATTAGGATACAAAATATGGCGGCCGGCAATGGCTGCCAACATGGCCACCAGCGGCGGGAGAGAAATTAGGGAATTTTTGAGGGGGAAAAAGGGAAAAGTGACGTTTTTATACGTGAAATCGGACGTTTTGGACGGGAAAAAGGGGAAAAAAGAGAAGTTCTCTCTCCTGGCGTCCACAGACTGCTGCCTGAATTTATGCTAGACCCCATCAGCCCACAGCTTGCAGCCTAGTGTGTTAGAACCGTCCTTTTTATACTACTATTCTAAAACATCTTACACAAATACAGATATTTGAGTGGGGCAAAATCAACTCAGCGCCTTAGTGACTGATGACCAGCCAATAACGAACGTTGTGAGTCACAGTAAGCGTGTACATTGTCCCGCTGGCCACTAGAACGGCAGTGAGTTAGAACACAGAAACCAATACAATCGGTGTTTCTGCAGTGGTGGATGTAAGCAACTCGCTTCTGTCTCAATTATCTTGTAAATGTGTACTGACTTAAAAGTGTTAACGTAATTATAGCTTCAATATTTTTTTTATAATAAAGGACTTTTCCTAGAGTTTTAAACAGCTCCCACATGAATCAGAAAGTAAGGTTCTAATAATAAAAGATATATTGTATCTCTTAGCGAAGTACGAAAGTGTTATGTCATACACATGTTAGTAGCAGGAAGAAAAATCCCTAGTGCATTTGCAAACAATTGAAAATTTCTCAAGTAGTTATTCCTGCTTCGATATCTACTGACCACTTTTACAAATAAACATATAAACACAAACTTTTTTGTCCTAATAATAAGTATTTATGCACAATGTTTGGTGAAGAAGATACGTGGTTCATTAGTTAGAAACAATATTTTTAGAAATTGGTAATTACTTCGTACTTAATTTCATCTTTATTTTGATCTCATAATGCTACAGTGCATGCAAGAGAACCCATACTCTAATCACAGATATTTCAGAGGCCCTACTTGGTTCCTAAATATAAGCATGAATGTTTAAATTCTACGATCCAACTTGAAATGGGAAGGCTTGCTGTAAATAAGTCACAACTGACGTGAAAAACCATACCACTATTTTGTATTTCTGATAAACTATGATCAGTTTGTACATTCTAAAATAAACAAAAATGCAGCAAGTTCAACCAAACCCGCAACTTCACGAATTCAAATCAGGTGCGCCAGCGCAAACCCAAAAATGCTTGGCGCGGGCAAAACGTCAGTCCACGTCAAGTGTTTAAGTTTACAAAACTGAACTGATCATTTCTTCTCGCCAATGTATATGTACTGTACATGTATCCTTCCTCAAAATGTCTGAACTCCGTTGCATCGTTTGAATATTTAGTTTCATGTATCACTCACATTTATTTGAACATGTGTTTGACTAGGGAACCTCTTCTGATTCACAAAACTGTTGTGGAGGACATGAACATAAAAAGCGCCTCGGATATATCAGGCAACCTTCTTTACATTATAAATATATTTTCGTAACTAGTTATAATGAAAATCGAGATGGATCAAGAACGAAATTTTCATATGTTCTCTCATCATTTAAAAGTAGATGTTATTCGTTTATTGCCATATTAATATTAAATTAACACATAATTCAGTATTCGTTACAATAAAATGTAAAGAAGCCACGGTAGTGAAGTGGTTATACCGCTCGCCTCCCACCAAGGCAAACCAGGTTCGATTCCCGTTTCCCCCGCCCTAGCATTCCGGCGCAGCTTCATCCTCAACTCACTTCACCCTCATCGGCTCTCAAGACCTCAATGTTAAGAGCCGCCCAAATCTCTTCACTCTCTCTCTGTCTCATAAAAATTTTAGGTTTTATTTTATTGCCAGAAAATTCCTTCAACATAACATGAGAAAATAATGACATAGCAAATAGAATATGGTCACGTCTTCATTATTTTTACGTATCCATCTTTCACATTGTTGATGCTCACGATTTAATAGTGCGACTAATTAAGATTTACGGAGCAACAAAAGGCATTGACGGTAAAAAAAAAAAAACGTAGTATTAATAAATACGTAGTGCGTGGAATTTTCTGTCAACTAAACTGGACGATAAAGTTTTGTTGAAAAAAAAAAAAAAAAAAAAAAAAAACCATGCGAGTGTCCAGAAGTGTCCCTACAAAGTTCGATACACATTTCACATAATTCTGTACTTAATTTTGTGCTCAATTGATCATCTAGGCTAATATGGGATTATAATCACGAAAATAATCGCCACTGATAAGTTTACGTATGCGCGCAGTTACCGTTTACTTGACCATTTCAGTGCAGAAAAGATAATCTACTGGAAGTTCTTCAGATTAAACGAGAAGTAGTTGATATAAAAAGCACGTTTTCTTCTACACGCGCGTGTGTGTGTGTATATATATATATAATGGTAAAATGAACACTTTTGAAGCTCTAGATACTTTTTCCCTTTCGGTCATTTATTATCCTTTAACCACTTTTTTTTAAACAAATATTGTCACGTAAATAATTAACACAGTGTGTAGATTACACCGCACTCGGAAGTTAACGTCTAAGGCTAAAATAATTTATATTTATCGACTATTATGCCTTATGAGAGGGATTTCAAAAGTGCTCACTTTACCGTGAATAGCCTATATGTGGAAGTAATTATGATGAGGTTCTTAAAAGTTTGGATAGATGCTAGGATATTGTTACGCATTTTCTCCAATGAATAGAAATGTGTTGGCAAAAACAATAATACTTATTTTAAAATAGATTAGTATGCCAGTACCAATTTTTAGATATCATTCATACTTAATTAACATGTGTGTATAACATATATCACACGATATGTGATTTAATTCGAAAAGTTAATTAGGAGCATAGAAACATAGGCTGACATATGCCAAAATTTTCGATTTTTCGTTGCTAACGTGTTCAGGAAACATGTGTACAATCTCGGGCACGTTATTCCTTACCGGAAAGGAGGAGAATTGATACACGACACCCATTGCCCTGCTCAAATAATAAGGGCTGTAGAAGCCCTTAAAGGTGGAGAGCAACACGCATATTACGTGTGATACTATGCAAAATACTTGCGTCAGAGTAACAGAAAATAGTATACGGATTAATTAGACTAAGATCGTGGATAAAAAGAAGGTATGTTACATCGTACACACCTCATTACGTAAGTAATAGGGATTAGCACCCTTTGATTGCATGTAACAAATACACCGTGGGGTTTAATTGATTTTGGATACCATCGGGTCGTAATGTGACGGTGTTTGCCAACACATACAGGGCGAGGTCTTTGTCTCAACTACTTCCTAAATGTAGGAGTTTTAAGTTGGAAAACAGTAGAGAGCCCCCCTCCCCCCCAATGATGTCAAATAAGGGATTTGGGTTGGTTCCAGTGAAAAGGTTTGAAAATTCGTTGCCTTGGTTTTTATATCAAACTATTGCCATTTACATAGTTTTTCCTCAAATTGTACAATCAAGAAACGTTATATAAAATATATTTTTTTCCCACTGATTATATGTAATATAAAAATAGTATAAAAATAATTCTGTTTAAATCTTCCCCCAAAATTTACATCTTTACAAGATTACATCTCTTTCCAGCTACATGCAGGTTACTTATAATTATTTTGCCATACTTAACTAAAATGGCAGCAAGCCCACCCCTTTTTAAATGTTGACGGAACAGCAGTTCCTGCCCATGCGAAAACCCTGTGCTGTCTCCTCGAACCTGAGTGAGACACCTGTATTTATATTTTATTTGAAATCATCTAGAACATTAAAAAATTATCTTCACTTCGTCGATATCCAGAAGTCCTGGAAGGGTACCCTGGTGGTACGTGACTGGCTGGCTGACGTTACGTGGTCAAGGTGACGTACGAGGGAGGGGAAGGCAGTCGTATTTTCGAGGGCGGTACAGCCCCGCGGCGCTCATACTTGGAGACCAGCAGGCCCGCCCAGCGGACGTGAGGCGTGGAACTTGTCAAACTCACACCCGTCGCAGCGAAGGTAAGCCGTCCCAAACTGCCAACATTTTCTCAATTTTATATGGCACCGTCGGTTTAACTTTCGTTCGATATGCAGGGATAACCGTCACTGTAATTAACCAAATACTAGTTCGCCCAAGAAAACACACAGGCACTTACATAATAATATGTTACTTACATATATATAACTATACATATGATATTCCCATCATATATATGATAGTACCTGCATGTTTTCTTGGGCGAACGAGTATTTGGGTTTTCTCAGAGTGCTCCCATTTTTACATATGAATTTTATGGGGGAAATTATTTTGTGGGCACAAGTTAAACTCTTTACTGCTAAAAGAACCGCATTTATATAAAAAAAAAAGGCAGTTGATGTTCCCACTCTGTGAGGTAAACATCGATTTGGAAACGCTCTTTTGCTATACCACAAAGATAATTGCAAAAACGATGGTCTGCCTTTGACTTCAACTAACATGGAGCCACGACCTGCATCATAGCTAACTGGTTGTCTCCAGTGTAGATTCTGCGATCGAGTGTTCACCTATGGTCAAAATTCTCGACGACATAAGAGAACGAACCTGTACGAAGAGACTTTCTCGCGCGATGAAGCATTATGACAATGACCATATGTAGCTTTTTCAAGATTATACAATGGAGATAGATAGATCTGCAAGGGTTCATCTACTGGGAGCAAGCACGTGATGTCATCAATACCTCCTGCTACATCGATTGGTACTGTTTCTGCAGACGATTATGACGAGAGAGTTAATGCTAAAGACGGAATCAGTGCAGTACAGTCGTTTATGTGGAACGTACACTTGCAAGATGTGCGCGTGAAGTCGAAGAGCTTAAAAATAAATGACCAACAGCTTTAAATACTGATAAACATACAAATACTGCTACAAAGAAAAGAAAACCTGATATTTATGATGAAGCAGGAAGTGAAGATGATCATGAAGACAGCATTGGTGATAACTATGACGAAAGTGATAGTTTTGACGATCCTCGACTGTCCCACACATTTCCCCAACAAGTTTCCTTCAACAACTGATGTGAAGAAGGTAGAAGACCCCGAGTATACTGACGATATGTTTACCCAAGATCCCAACAAACTTGTAGACAGACTTAGATATGTGCTCGATAAGCAACAACGTGGGGATTACTCGACCATGAAAGAGGTGGTTTCAATCATAAGAGAACTTAAGGATCGGGGTTATAGCAGATGATGTGATGAACTGCTTTCTTCTGAAATTGTAATTACAAAATAATAATAAATTATAGAAAATTAGTTTTTTTTTTTGCATTATTTTTTGTGTTTCTTATCCTTTTATCCCCCACAACTCTAAAGTGGTGCTATGAGTACTCGCTTATGAACGTTAAGATCTGTAAATAGAATGATAATAAAGACTTTAGTATAAAATGCATGGATAGCTGATTGCATACACAAACAAAAATTCTGCCGATATGTACAAATTTTGGAGACAGTAGGTAATTCGTTTTTTCTTATATGTATGGATAGAGGTTACCGACAAGCCCATGGATTGCTAAAGATTGATCGAAGGATTGCGATTGAGGTGGAGAATTGCTGAAAATTGATGGAAAGATTGCGATTGAGGTGGATGATTGCTAAAGAATGACGAGGATTGCGATTGAGATGGAGGATTGCAAAATATTGAGAAGGACGATTCCGATTGAGGTGGAAGATTGCTAAATTTTGAGGAGGCGGATTTCGAATGAGGTGGAGGATTGCGAAAGATTGATGGCAAGATTGTTATTGAGGTGGAGGATTTCTAAGGATTGATGGAAATATTGATGAAAAAACAAGAAATTAATTTTTAAAAATTTTTGGAATTTGAGACGGGAGGTCTCATTTTCACGTATTCCCCCCCCCCCTTTTTTTTCTCTCCGTCGAGAAACGACGTGTTACATTTCACCTGGCTTGATTGTTGCCTCGGCGCGACGCTTCACACTACCCGTATGGAAAGCGTATATGTGACAAACTGTATTTTCGTCACTTTTATACTTGAAATAACTGTTAAAATTCACACACATTTATGCTAAAACACCAACCTGCTGATCTTGTGAGCCCTGGAAGGTCTGTATTGGTGTTTGTTTCGATAAAGTGAACGTCCGACACGGCAGCGATCTGGCAGCCTGATCCCCTACACGCCCGGTGCTTCCTCAACTGAGGCCTCGGCTGTGCGCCGCTAGGGGCGTGCGAGCCGTGACGTCATCGGCCCGCATAGCTCCACGTGGCCAGGAGAAGCTGACGACAGAACCACCGGATGTTATTGTGCTAAAGACTTTGAGATTTGTAAAGAACACTACAGACTTCCACGCCATTTCATTGGCTGTTCAATTAGAGGTATCTCTCTAGGGGAAAATGTGAGATTTCCTTGTATATAAGTCCCAGGCGGGCTCAACCGGAGAGCACTGCAGCCCTTTTCTTTGGTCATGTGCAAGGCAGATCTTTCCTACACCTATATTTAAACTGGTTTGCACATATTGCGAAAACCCCTGCAACTTGCTGCGGTATATTCATTACTTCAAAACGAAATATGAATTAATGTTCTGAAGTATGAAACATTTAATACTTTTGTTATCAAAAACTCGTACGGGATTTATGTAAATAGTAAACTACCAGTGTTCTTATACTCCTTACGAGGCACCGCGATTTCATATTTCAACCAAGCTTTTTTATCACGTTGTAGATATTTGTCACCCTCTCGCCATATTTGTGCACAGGACCAAAAATATATTTCTGTTATTAAACAGTTTTTTTAGTTATAAGCACTAACATAGAGGACAAGAAATAAATTACTTTCTAAAAATGCGACACTACATTCTGTATTTAGTATTTTGTAGTTCTACAGATAAAATGAGCTTAGCTAACTGTGGGAAGAACGGAATAAGACGCATTTACAGAAAAAGTGCTCCTAGTTATGTTGCGTTTCCAGCTGTACTTGGAGGTGATTTAGTTTGACTAACTACGCCAAGCTATATGCCAAACGGTATAAATACTCATCCGTGAAAATGAAACACAGCATATTTCTGAATCCCGTCAAAACTTGAGTTCTTCAGTAAACCCCATCCGTATATTTGTTATTAATTTCTGCTAAAAAAAAAGGATCTTATTGTGAATACGACATCATAATGGCGCTGCTTGTTAGTGCATTTATTTGTTTCTCTCATATCAGGCTTCGCGAAATAACATGACGTTCAGTGAATCAAGTGTCCCTGTCTCAAGCTATCAGCACAGCTTTAGAGTGTACGAAATGTCATTCCGAGTATAACAGAAATTTTAAAAATATTTGATTTTTTAATGTCCCCCATTTTCGTTCTACGTGGTTAACCGACGGAACGAGGGAGGGGACAGGGTAGGGTGACATTTACACTCTAAACTAATTCTATTTTGTATTGTTAAAACAAATACGTCCATGAATTACCAGGGACTAAAACTCTAAATCTTGTCGAACATCGCCTTAGCGACATTAACCAAGAGGCCGCATATTTTATTTTGAAATTTGTGTAGTTGATACTTTCATAAAGTTTTACCAAGCCATGCACTTCAAACTTGGCAAAGATCCAGAAACGCATGACAAAAAAAGTTACAAATTAAAGAAACAGGCGTGTAGTCAAGAAGGGGGGGGGGGCGAGGGGAGTGAAACCAGCTTTCACTGTTAGCTTTTGGACGTTTATACACTCGAAAGCAAGTAAATTAAGTTCAAAAAATATCTTACAAAGGTGAAGATTCCTTAATTGGAATCATGTTCTTTTGCCCGCGGGCCCAAAAGAATTTTTTCCCTCCCAAGAAAGCTTCCTTTCGGAGTTTCCTGCCATCCGCAGTGTTAATTACAATCCTGCCACCCACCCCCCCTCCCGCAATATTTTTTCACTGCGCAGCAGTGGCACGCAGCGAGAATATTGGAAAACAGTTCCTTCTTTTGACTCGTCGCCGGGTCCAAGGATTTCTCCAGGAAATAACGCCCCCGTGCGAATAGGAATCCATTTCCGACGTTTACGTCGTCCGGATGCCATTATACGTCACTTTCAGTGCCCGCGATGGAATTTCTCATCTCATATTCGTCCTCTTTTGTGCTCGGCGCCGTCCACTCCACGCCTTTCTGTCGCGTCCGTAGTAGAGGGGATTCTGGGCGAAGAGATGAGGGCGAGAGACACGGGATGTGAAAAGGAGACAGTCGAGTGGGTGGAAAAGGAGGTGTGGACAGGATGAGGGTGAAGAGGCGGAGATAGAGAAAGGGGAGGAAACCCCACGGCAAAAGTTTCGGAATTTCTCGCGTGCGTGCCTGCTTCAATATTGCAAGCATCCCTCGCTAAGTGAGAGGACGCCCGCTACGCGTCTAACCCCTCCACCCCTTCATCAACACTAATCGTGCAAGGGGCCGACACGAATCGGCACTCAAATCCCGTCCCGCTGCCGTCATCTTGGATGAAGAACTGACAAGCACGCACGGACACTGCGGCCTCGACCACATGTCGTTTGGTCTTGATCAGCGAATCTCTCACTACTGAGAATACAGTTAAATAAACTGCTACCGAACTCGTCGTACGCAGGTAGCTCGATTCTAAAGGCCGTTCACGGTAAACTGAGCATTTCTGAAAGCCCTTCTCAAGATCAACTTCTACGCACATTGTGTAATCCTCCACCGAATGTAAAATCAGCATTGCCATCACGCATCGGTCAAATGAAACTGTGGAATTATTCACCTGAATGATACCACTTTGCAGTCATTATTTAAGTTTCAAGAAGCTGGCTGTAGGTCAAAATGGGAAGAGATATGTAGCCTGAGCGCAGCAGTCAAGCATACTGGGCGTAATGGAATTCCCTCATATTGAAGAATGGCGTACTTTACTGAAACGGGGAAAGCAATGATGGAAAACACACACGTTTACAGTTGGTCCGTCCAGAATGCAGGGTTCCAGAAGTCTTAAAATAACTGCATATGCGGCAGCCAGTGGACACTTTGGTGTTAATAAGACCCTCGACAGAGTTAGAATGAGATTCTACTGCCTTCATTGTCGGGACGATGTTGATAAATGGTGCCGAAAGTGCGACACCTGCACGGTAAGGAAGAGCCCTGGGATCAGGAGGCAAAGCGACATCCAGAAATACAATGTTGGAGCTCTATTCGAAAGGGTGGCAGTAAACATTCTGGGTCCTTTACCTATCTCAGAGAGAGAGAGAGAGAGAGAGAGAGAGAGAGAGAGAGAGAGAGAGAGGAGAGGAGAGAGAGAGAGATGGAGAGAGAGATGGAGAGATGGAGAGAGAGAGAGATGGAGATGGAGATGGAGATGGAGAGGGAGAGAGAGAGGTAATCAGTATCTACTGGTGTCTCAAGATTATTTTACTAAGTGCCCTAAGGTCATTTTCCTCACGAACCAGGAAGTACGTAATGTGGATGAGTCACTCATAGAATATGTCCTTTCAAGGTTTGGGGTGCACTAGAACTCCATTCTGATAAGGAAAGAAACTTTGAAGCTACGGTCTTACAGGAGGTGACGAAAATTCTGAGGATGAAAAAGATTAAGACTACAGCCTTATACCTTCAGTCGGATGGAATGGTCGAGAGGCTTAACCACACTCTTGAACAGTACCTGTCGATCTTTGTGGCATACAACCAAAAGGACTGGGATTCAAAGGTGCCATTGTTTCTTCTTGCTTACCGCTCAGCAGTTCACTAGTCGACAAGTGTGACACCATTAAGGATGCTGTTTGGAAGAGTTGACATTCATGATTTTGTTCGAGAGCACCTCAGAATAAATAGTGATAGAATGAAAATGCGGTGTGAAAGGATAATGTGCTGTGAGGTATTGCAAGGACATCTGTTGTGGCTGTATAACTCCCAAATGCGAAAAGGTTAGTGCCCGAAGCTACAGAAATGTTGGGAAGGCCCGTACAGGATTCTGAAGAATAACAATCATGTGGACTTTCGGATGTCGCCAAGGTTCTCGGCTGAAGCCGAAGGTTGTTCACATCGACCGTCTGGCACTCTACGAAGGTCCGGATGTTGCAGTGTATGTTCGGGAAGAACAAACTTGAGGAGGGGGCAGTTTTGCATGTCGCTGCCTGGTGTTTCCTTCGCATGGGAAGGCGCCGAGAGCTAGAGGTCAAGTTTTTAACGTTAGACGAAGTGATTAGCCTATCATAAAGGATGCCGCCGCACATTCCGATAAACTTATAGCAGCTCGCGCCTCGCTGATCCTGAGAAAATCATATTTCTCTAATTATCACGTAGGAAAGTCGTCGTCTTCACCTTTATCTTTCTCAGGACAACTTGGATTGCCGAGAACGTTCTAGACGGCACAGGCGCTTCGGCGAGCTTGTGTGCAGTAAAGAGTGGGACTGATTTGCGGGACTGTGGACTGGATACGTGAGTGAAAAGACATTCGGGACGATGGAAATAGACGGTTTTAGCTAAACGTGTGGAAATAATTGGCGCAATTTAAGGGGCATTAGCAAGAGAATAGATTGTGATAAAGACTAATTGAAATGGAGGTAGTAATTAAATATTGCGCTCAATAAGAATAATAAAAGTTAATAGGATGCTCAGACTGGCAGATGACATGTTTGACTGCGTGTAGCATTGAGAATAAATATAATTATTGAATTTAGTTCCATTTATTTTTATTAAGACCTCCATCACTCACGAACTCGGATACTCGGATACGCTCCGCAGGCATTCTTGTAACTATATATATATATATATACATATATATATATATATATATATATATATATATATATATATATATATATATATATACACATATATATATATATATACATATATATATATATACACATACACACACACACACACACATAGTATTTTCTCAATTTCCCCCATCACTCGGATTTTTTTCAGTGTCTCCAAAATTGCCGTTGTTTTCGCCCGATGTCTATCTTTGGCACTCTCCTGTTTTACTTTATTTTCCAGTATACGGCAATGTACTTGGCCGGTACTAATTAACATTTTCCCAACCAACATGCAATATTATATCGAGGTAGTCAGATTTTACATGCACCCAGACAAAAAAACACGACACTGACTCGTCACTTGGAGCTTATTCAGCTGCGAATTATTTGAACAGTACGGGAATGTGCTGGGGATCAGTGTTGCCACAACATAATTCTTAGAGGGGATATATAGTGACAGTGCATGCAAGCTGCGCAGTAACCCATCCAAGGGATACAACAATGGGGTGCTTTATTTTGACTTATAGTACTATAAAAACAACGTGGATTTTATTTTAGGCAGGAAGACTAGGTTTATAAATACGTGCTCCGAAATGTTTATAGTACATATCTCTGAGTGGAGTTCAATGCCATTAGAACTCTTTGAGTAATTTTTTTTTGATATCACAAGTTCTAAAAAAAAAAAACAAAATGTAAACTAACGCCGGCGTCACTATTGACCTCATTGTTTTGACAACTATGTTGGCGATGGCCGAGTCAACGGTGATGACAAAAGTTAGTGAAAATTCTTTAACTTTCTGTAAGTCAGTAGAATTAAGTGTAAAACAGTGAATTTCTGATAGCGAAATCATCAGCGGTATCTGCGTAACGGATTTATTCACGGGGTTGCAGTGAAATGTTATCATTTTGGAGTGGTTCTCATTGTTTTGCCATTTACACTATAATTTATTGTTGTCGTGGCATAACTTTCGTTTCAACGTAATTATACGATTTCTTATTACAGAGATGTTATATTTCCTAATTACTACATATATTTAAATCTTATTTTTCTCTTTATGAATGATGGTTGCACCACGGAAACACATAATGGCCGATTAAATCATTATATCATCTGTGGCGTGATTATACGCCAATAGTTCAGATGCCACGCATGTATTGCAGGTTAAGGAAACTAGCCTAACTCTATTATCAGATTTCAGAAAGTTGTTCTGTTTTACAACTTAAATAGGAATGAACGGCATGAAAAAAGTGCGGATTGATGATTTATACTGTCGCCAACAAATTTTGTGGATTGAAAAACCTAAAATTACATAATTACGTGCGACTTAAATGTTAAGTCCCCCAGTCATTAACGTCGTATAGCAGGAAATGCCAAATTTTTCACTCTCGCAAAAGTGTGTTAAATTTGCAGACAACGTATTCAATATTTATTGAGAATTATGCATTAGTGTAAACAGTTTTAGGTAACTACATAATTATTATTATTTTTTTTTTGTTATTTTTGTGTAACACAAATAAAATAAATTTTTCTCTCATCAATTTAATATTTATACAAAAGAAATAATTCCGTGAACTAACCACCAATTTATGTTTCCATATGTGTATGTGCGTGTGGTATTCATAACCGAATAACACAGATTACCTGCTTCATCAGGAAATAATAATTGATAACGTGTGTGACTTACAGAATAAAGTAATTCATAAGGAAGCTATAAATTTTTAAAGGTGGAACTTAAATCCAAGTATATTACAAATGTTCCATAAAGTACTAAATAACGCCAGGTTAGACTGCCTCTAAGTGTAACGCGATTACGACATGTGTTATTGTTTTATACTTTCTCATTGAGGGAACAGAATGTTGCATACCTTACAGGCGTTCGAAGTTTATTTTAACAACCTAACGCCCGAATTCCTCGCTAACGGTGGGGCTTAAGCTAAGACATGGGCTGCCACACTTAATAAATTCTTAAGTACATACAGTCTGCCAAGTTGTGCATATATATTATTAATATATTCATAGTGCACTAACGGTTCGTTTATACAGTGATAAAAACTGATGATGGCCTTATATTTGGGTGTACTATTTTCCGGATTGAGCTCCATCCCAGAAATATCTATAAAAATATATAACTTTCAGTCTGCATTCCTGCAGTTTTTATAAACTGTTACTGAACTGTACAAATGGCATTGGATGCATAGTCCAGAGTCGAAATCAAATGTTTTCACGTCAGGCCTTACGCAGTCTGCGGGCTGTATACACACACGAATTAACAGTCAACATATGTACAGAGGCTGACAGAAAATAGTTCCGTGTTAGATTACCAGTTAGTTAAATGATTTTCCAGGTTTTATTTCAGGACTGCACTTCATCGTCATGACTTTTGCAGACATCCTGGTTAGTCCGCCTTGGCCATTCCACGATTTCCATTAGCACCGCTGTTTCTAAAGAATCGGCGACTATCCTCCAGACAAACATTTGATCACATGAATAAATGTATACGTATTATATAAAGGCACGTATAAACTTACTTCCTATGATAGTGGATGTGTGTGCAACTGGCGAAGTCGCAGCAGGCGTTGGTGGGACGTAAAATGCTTCCTTTATGCGGCCCTGGAAAAATAAGTCGGGAGCTCTGTCAGATCAGAGGAACGAAGTTGCCAAGCGGTGCTCCACCCCCTTTCTCCCTCCGTCTACTTGCCCTTCTTTGACAATCCACTTCTACGGAAACCTCGATCTCCAATACGTCCTGAAATTCGCAGTAAAAGTGAGGCGGTGCTCCGTCATGTTGGTACATCACATATTCAGGGCGCTCTTCACTCGAAATCGCAAGAGAAATTGCCCCAGCACGAACAGGTACGCTTCACCAGCCATGGATTTTTTTTTTCTTTGGAAAAAGAGAAAAGCCTGAGAGAAGTGGTTCTACGTGAAGTACAAAATGCATTCAACTTGTGGCTGTTCTCGAGTAATTTTTCAGTAATGCTGATTTAAATGTTTGAGAAGGTGAAAAACGCATCGTGAGGAAAGGACAATTTTTTTTTTCTGAAAAGGGTTTGTAGTTATTATTTTTTAAGGAATTTCATGTCAGAGTAAAACAAGCAGGCGACCTATTTTTTTTTTTTGTTTTAGAAAATTGAAACGAAATTTTTTTTTTAGTTTTAAATTTTTAAATACTTTTATTTTAATGAGTTTATTCGCGTTAATTGTACCACACGTGTTTCTGCAGCTCGCCTTGTTGAGTTTATAACACTTTAGACACGAGTGTTAAATGTGTTCTTCGATTACATGACTGAATCACTATTATAATACAAAAAAAAAAAATGTAATGTACATTTCCTATGTAGCTTCCCCACCGAACTACGAATTTCTCTTTCCTCTCTCACAACATATTGTCATTCGCATTTTCAAATACACGTACATGTTTCAAAATGCGATCGACGTAATGTCAACGGGGATGTCAGTGCCTTTCGTCGAACTTCAAAGCTGTTAAAATACTTCTTTTTTTGGTCATATATTACTGAGATCGCCCACGCGATCTGGGTACTAGTTGTTCCTGCGTGCACTAAGATGTGTTTATGAACTTCTTCAAATCCTTGTTTACGTACTAAAAAAAATTAATATCTTCTTGTCCTTCAGGTAAAAGGGAATTGGTTAAATTTTCATAAAAAAAACTGCGTGAACTGATAATTATTATAGTCTATTCGTGGCATCCTCCACACTTTTGAATCAAACCTTTGGAAAATCACCCCATGCATGCCTTTCTTGATTCTTTCCTAAATACGTCATTATAACATGCGTTTTATATACTTGTGTAAACATAATAGTAACTTATTTATAGTTAAATTGAACTATTAATTATATATTATGTGTAATTCATATTTCATTTATTCTTAATGTGAAGAAAAACAGGGACTAAATACACTCTAAATCGGAATCAGTTATTTTTTACTGATTGTCAGTTGAAACTGCTCCATCCGGAATCAGTAGAAAAAGAAAACTACTAATCTCTTCAGTTAAATTAAATCAGTTATTTATAGTCAAATAATAAAAAGCACAAGGAATAAAAAACGGGGATTACGGTTTGAAATAAAATAATTACAATTATTTTGGCGCAAAACAAAACTATTACATGTACAAAGAAATTTCGGAAGAGGTTCGTACCGAACCGCAACCCCAAAACGCAACACGTTCTCTTGTTTCTTTTGGCTGACGTTCTACCAACTCTGCTGCTTTGCCACTGAGAGAAACGGTCTCGCATTTGCGCAGTAACGTAAACTTACAATGGCGAACGGCTGAAGTTTCGTAATGTGAAAGTACTTCATGTTGTCGAAATATACACGTACGTAGGAACATGGCTTTGTAAGGCTCGAGAATCATTCTAAGTTAAGTTTGGTTCAGATTGTGTGCTTTATAAGAGAAATATAGTTGTTTTAACGGTGTTGTCGGTGTTTTCTATGTATCTGCCGTTTTATAATGCAACGAGATTTTACAGAATAAAACTGTTATTTTGAAGAGACAGATTGGCTAATAATAACTGTGCTAATTAGACAGTGGCATGTTAGAAGCAATGCAATATTTTATAAAATTTGTCGTTTCCTCATCATTTGATCTGTTAACTTGCAGACCACAAAAATTTTGTTGGTATAAATCCACCTTTCTTATTGAATCACCGCACTATCGAGTCAGTATAATTATCACTGATCTATCTGCCACTAAAAATAACAGTTTAAATCTGTAGAGTCTCATTGCATTGTAAAATGGCGGATACTAGTAGATATCGATAACTTCGTACATTGAAACCACTATATTTATCTTTTAAAGCACAGAATCTGAACTAAACCAAAGATAGATTGACTTCCGAACTTCGTACTTGCGCAGAAAATCTATATATTTCGACAACAAGAAATACTTTCACATCACGAAATTTACAGCAATATTTGACATTACATTTTGTGGTTCAGTACCCTTCATACGAGCACACGTTTGGCCGTGGTAAATTAGGGCAGTGGATATGGCTGATCTTAAAGCTTCAGCATGCTTTGCTTTACGGGCGGAGGTTCGAGCCCAACCACGTCCAAAAACGTTTTTGTGTAGAAAATATTTGTGTTCTGCGACAAAATAAATCGTACCTAACTTACATCACAAAGGAATGCTCTGTTCTTATTTATTAAACAACTATAAATAACTATATTTCTACTACTTGAATTAGTAGATTTCTTTTAACTGATGAACTAGTGATATTTTTTCTACAGATTCCGGATGGAGCAGTTTCAACTGACAATCAGTAAAAAATAATTGATTCCGATTTAGAGTGTAAGTGTGTTGGTAATGCCTAGTATTGGCTGTTCGCAGCAAAATGAGCACTTTTGAAAGCCCTGCTTAAGATCTACTTGCATACACGTTGTGTATTCTTCCGCCTTATGTAAAATTAACATTACCATGGGCCTAGTCACTTTATTCATGCGTCGGTGAAGTTAAAATTGTGAAATTATTAAGAAAGTAAATATTTTACAAATCTGCTCATTTTTACACTTCGATGCATTAAAAAAAACGAACGCGAAAGAATTAATCTTAAGTTATCACAAATGGTTGCCTAACACTTTTTATTCAACGTTAAGATATTGAACTACTTCGCATCCATCGTTACCAACTTTACTGGGCGAATGTCACTCAGTGCGCCCATCAAAATATATGCACGCAGGGGCAGTGACTTTTTTCTAAGGTTCATTTCAAAAGTGCTCACTTTATCGTTAACAGACTTTACGAAATGATTCTTATGAGTGCGCATGAATGCGGTGCGCCGTCTTTTTGGTGTAATTTTCTAGACTCGGTTAAGCTCTGTTTGCATGAGGCGGAGGAATATCCTGGAAGTAGAACTCTAACAAGGCCTCAGTAAAGTTGGAAATAACCGTGGTGGTCTATATTAGTGTTACTACAATAGCGGTTTATTTAATTTATTTAATTCGGAATGCCTTGTCATCCTCTGTGTGTAGGCTGCGTGCGTGGGAACCTGCACGCTAACAAATATTGCTTGAAGCAAAAGACTGTGGCCGACGCATTAAAAATTACATACTTGACATGTTTCCTTCTCTTTATAACAGTTCATACGAGTATTTAACATTTATTTTACTCGTCTTGTCACGAGGTCTGGCGTACAAGCAATTTTAATTTCTATTAAGTGAGTGTTCTCACATGGATAAACGATTTTTATGTATGTTGAAAATGTATTTTAAATACCACTTCCTGAGCAAAATACGACTGCCGAGAAATTTTATCATGTTCTCATAATGAATTGTCATGTTTCAATAAAACCTTAATAATTAAAGCAAATTTTTTCTTTGCCTGTTTTAGAGCACACGCCAACACGTTTTCTCATCAAATATTTATAACAGGAAAGTAATACCTGTAATAGAGGAAGTTTATTTAGAAGAACGTATCTTGTCGTATCATCTGAGAGGGACGTGCTTTATCTGATATGTGTACATTAAGTCTTAAACTGAAAATTTTCTTTGATTACCAGAAACATCGTTCAAACTTAAGTCTATCTAAATCAAATTGATGTTCTCAAAGAAAGAATCTTCACCAATGCAGAAATATAATTCTCTTACAAGGTGAATAACATAGTTGTTTCGTTGGCCCGAATTCAATTTCCATCTAGATTAAAATCCGAAACATTAATTCTTAAGTCAAGTATTCTAACATCCGATAGGAATAAAAGTCTCTACTGAGTGTATAATAAATTAGAGTAGTAAGAAGTAGATTACGGTAAACTCGCTGAAACAAAACAGAGTCGTTGAAAGAAATAATTCGTCTTCTGTACTCCAGAGCATCATCCACCCGAATTAAGGTAATTAACAAATCGTTATCTCTAGCTCGTTAAGCTCACAAACACCGGATTTGATTCCACTTTTTCTTTACCAAACGTTTTGGTAGAATTGTTAATAGAGAAACCGTGCAAATGGTTTAGAAAATAAAAATTTTCCTAAAGGAAATTAATTTATATATATATTATTTTATTTCTTATCTTTCTTAACAAGTCATATTTTTTCTTGAGAGCTACGGGAAGGTATCGTTATGCTTGAATTTCTGAAACATAAACCATGAACTTAATTTAAACTACTTACTTATTATATTTCGAGAAGGTTTGAGGACTCAGTATTTGAATTAACAAAATAATAAATACGTCAATAGTTGGTACAATGTATAGTTTTCGAATACAAATATGTCGACTGCTTTAAGAATAACAACGCATATTATCTGCAAAATTTGTACGTATACAAAAACTGTTTTAAAATATATAGAGTAGAGTGGGGCAAAAGGACGCACTTAATGTTTGGACCCAAATATCTCCTGTGTAAACAGAGACAGAAAGCCGTTATTTACATCGTAAAAACTATTGATCCTCTGTTACTTTAATGAACTAGGTGTTATAACATAATTCACAATATTTTTCTTGTAGTGATCTTTACGTCAAGATACTGCAGAAAAGCACTTTCGCCCCACTATTGGGGCAAAAGTTCGCATGTTACAACAAACGTATACGAAAAATATCAATACGTTAATTGAATTGAAAACCATTTTACTAATAGTTAAAACACATATGCATTACATAATTACATTAATAACACAGAGAAATAGATAACATGGCAAATATTTTCATTTCAATAGACTGTGTATATATATATATACATACGACGTATTTCAACAGCTATCACGTATGTAAGTGCCTCTCCCTTCATAAGCAGAGCACACTTCAAGCCATCACACTTTGCAATCATGGAACATTATCCAATACCGGACGGAGGATCTGCGTATCTCTCTCCACATTCTGGACAGAGTAGTATGTCTTATGTATTATTTGATTTCTTCTGTTTTACACGGTTTAGAGTATTGCCAATAACACTCAGACAAAAAAAAAAAAAAAAAAAAAAATCTAGCTGCACTCTGTTAAAACCCACAATTCTTGCCAGACTTGTTTCTGAGGTGTTCGCAAGGGCCTTTTTTTTTTCTTTTTTTTTTTTCTCATGAAAGTTGGTGCCTAGTCCTTTCGTACTAATCGCGAATCTTTATCGTACCTGTGCACGATGTTGTATGCCTCTCCGTACTCAAATGCCAACCTTCTGAGATCGTTGGAGATGAGTCCATAGGAGGATGCATACATGTCTGTGCAATGGCCGGCTAACTCATTCTCTTGCTTTGGTCTGAATTTCGACGAAAATCTTCCAAATTTAACAATGCCAGATCCCTGAATAATACACAAATCGTAACAAATGAACAATTAACGTGATAGAATTATGTAATATAAATTGACATTTAGAAATTCAGGATCAGAACATGAGAGCATGTAAGGTGTTAACATACCACACTGCATATCTCTGTAAAACTTTACATGATTTTACGGAAATTTTTAACAGGGCACTAAGAGATATTATAAATATTTTTATCAGGTTGCACTACATATATTTTTGAAATAAAATTTATTTTGATAAACAGTCTACTTTTAATTATGTAAACACCAAATGTTTTTTTTTTTCATTTTTTAGTCTTTTAAGTAGAGTTGCCTCTGATATGCCGAAATCTGCGGTGATTTTACGTTTAGAATCTCCTTCCGCAAGTTTTAGGTTTAGCTATCGCCAACATCTCCGCTGTACAAAGATTCCGCTTCGTTTTCCTCTGATAATTCTTGTAACAGTACGCACAGATAAGTCTAACAGAGGTTTTACTGAATACATAGTAACGTAAGTAATATGGGACTGTTATATTTCATTATTAAAATCATAAATGGGGTAGTTTTTAACATCTGTGGGACAAAATTTCGCACACGGGGCAAAAGTTCGCACTGCGGACTTTTACCCCACTTATGCGCACACTTGCCCCACACTACTGATCTTCACTTCCCAACAAGTGGTACTATCTAAGGAAAAAATATGAACATTCTGTTATATCACAATGCACACCAGGAACTAGTGAATCAGACAACCTAGTGAATTAATTTCTCACGCATACTTTCTGCAATGGCATACTAGTTGCAAGAAATGGAAATATTACATCAATAGCATGAAAAATGAACTTTACCTCATAGTTTCGTTGCCGTTCGTACAAGCCAGCTCTTCCCTCATATAACGCTACTCCGCCATGACACCTTGCAGACCGACGCAGTGTTTGTCAATCTAATATTCATGGGAACAAATATAACTGTACTGCGCAATCTTACCCCACTCTACTCTACTCTATAAGTTTACTATGTAGAACTCGAAGATTAAAATAACAAAAGAATTCTTAGTTTCTAACCGAATTTCATTTTCTTAAAACTTCCTGTTAAAAAAATATACATAAATGCACGTACATATATAAATTCTAATATCATAAAGTGGTAGATAATATTATTTTGTTAATATTTCTCAATGATTTGGTTATGTTTACTTATACGTATTATGATAGTTTCCAGCATTCAAGTATCTTGTCATTAAGTTTAACGCAATCAAAATACATTAAGTAGTTCAAATAGTCTTTCTCAATCTTATAATTCTGAAATTCTTACGATGCGAGACTTTTCCATAACCCGTAACATGCGATGCGAGGATAGCGTAGAGTGTAATTTCATGAAATAGTTGTCTATTAAAATTGCTTCTACCAAAACTTCCAAACTCTTACTGGAATTTTTAATGGACTAATGACACAGCGAAACAGTTACCATAATATCCAGACATATACATCCATACAGAATTATATGGCTACAACCATCTTTCCTTACATTCACTTCTTATGTGAGAGATCTGGCGACACTTATCAGCTGAGGTCTTCAGTAACTATAGGGGTGAAGTGAGGTAGGTGGAGATGGAGCAATGACTGAATAAAAAGGCAAAATAAACGGGAGTACCCTGAGAAAACACACTGGCCAACGTCAGCGTTCGTCACGTTCCAAACGTGGTAAAACCCGTTTTCGGCTTTGCCGGGAATCGAGCACAGTTCGCCAGTTCGCCGTGGTTGGAGGAGAGTTGTCTGGCCATTGGGACACAATGACCCCTCCGCTCTTTGGTTACTGGGGAATAGTAACCAAGTCATAAAATTAAACAAATGGGAATTAGAAACAAATAAGTGACAACTATAAAGCTGCGGATTATTACAGTAAACTAGATATACTTCGATCAGTGATCTCAATTCACACACAGACTAGAGTTTAACCGACAGTTTTGGCTCCAGGTCCATGACGATGCAACAGCGTATTTAAAAATATACAAGATGTCAATGAATAAGTGTTACAAATTAATATGGATGGTGGATAAGATGAAATTGAACATATTTTATTAAGGTACCCATGCCCGGAAATGCCTCCTTATACCTAAACACGGCGTTACCAGTGAGCAGGGTCAGTCGGCGACCCGGTGGCAACCGAGCAGTGTTAACAGCATGTACAGGGCATTACATGTGTAGGTTGAAGGTGTTTTGCACTGCCGCATTTGATTTGATGCACAGTAGGAGGTCCCATTGTATGTCCACCTCGCTCTCCCGACCCAACGCCTTTGGAATTTTACCTATGCAGCCACGTAAAACACTGGTGTACGACACTCCTGTGAATACCAGAGAAGAAAAGAACTTGAGGCCAGGTTTCGTGCAGCATTTGAAACCAACAAGAACATGCCGGCCATTTTCGATGACGTGCTCCGCAACATGCTGCGGCGCTGCAGAACATGCTTCGAATCCGGAGGAGACAATTCCGAGCAGCTGTTGTACTCTCTCCGCGTGTGATAAACTTGTTTACAATACTGTTTCACATGTATCTTTTTTAAATACCTGACGCCATCCTTACACCCTATAATCTCAGACCCTATAATTCCTGACAATTGTAACTCAGAACACTCTTTAAAAAATGTGACTTGCACGTGGAGCTGATAGCGCTGAACTTTAGAAAATGTGACTAGCACATGGAGCTGATAGCGCTGAACTTTAGAAAATGTGACTTGCACATTGAGCTGATAGCGCTGAACTTTAGAAAATGTGACTTGCACATTGAGCTGATAGCGCTGAACTTTAGAAAATGTGACTTGCACATTGAGCTGATAGCGCTGAACTTTAGAAAATGTGACTTGCACATGGAGCTGATAGCGCTGAACTTTAGAAAATGTGACTTGCACATTGAGCTGATAGCGCTGAACTTTAGAAAATGTGACTTGCACATGGAGCTGATAGCGCTGAACTTTAGAAAATGTGACTTGCACATTGAGCTGATAGCGCTGAACTTTAGAAAATGTGACTTGCACGTGGAGCTGATAGCGCTGAACTTTAGAAAATGTGACTTGCACGTGGAGCTGATAGCGCTGAACTTTAGAAAATGTGACTTGCACATGGAGCTGATAGCGCTGAACTTTAGAAAATGTGACTTGCACGTGGAGCTGATAGCGCTGAACTTTAGAAAATGTGACTTGCACATGGAGCTGATAGTGCTGAAATTTAAAAAATGTGCCTTGCACATGGAGCTGATAGCGCTGAACTTTAGAAAGCTCTGCTTTTCCATGCTATTTTTGTTGACTGCGCACGAAGCGAAAATTTGCCGCATTCTCTCTATAGTGAAAACTCGATTGTTTCGTAGCAGATAGGGGAGTTTCTTAGCAGCTGAGAATGAATAGTGACAGTTAAAAGGTTATGTGGGGGAAAATACAGGTATATAATAATATAAAATATTTAAAAGTTTCTTTCATGCAAGAAAACACCATTGAAAATTCAAACAAAATTAAAAGTGGATTATGCCTTTTCATTTCCTTTCATTAAGAGTGCCACCGGTTAGGACTTATTTTATGTGTCGGAGACAAGGAGGTACGGGAGCACTAAGGGCGACCTACGCATTCGCATAATGTGCCTTTTCGTCTCTATGCGAAAGGCACTCGATGGGCGTGCGGGCGAGTATGTAACTCGCTTTTATGTGACTAAGTGGCGACCGTATTTTATCCCGTCATTTTGAATACAAAGATGTACTGTACGTCCCTCTGTTACATTAAATATACTCTTATGGAATTTTGACACCTAAAATGTTTGTGAATACATCCACTACAGTGTTTTTCACTGCCAGAAAAAATATGTTTATAGGACTAAAAATAAAAATAAGTAGCAACTATTTTCCGGATGTGAAATGTTTCTCGAATCTTGTTCAAATGCTGGCATTACGGTAGAGCAGAAGACTTTTTTTTAATGAATCTGTTCAGAGACCTAGGTAGGAGTCATCACCAAAAAATCTATGTTACGTGTGTAGCAGAGTTCAAGCAATGTAGGCTACACATTTTTAGAGGCGAATCTACGTTATATAGGTATACAGAAATCAACTTAATCACTCACATAATGAAAATAAATCATATTCATAATACATAAAAGAAAAATGTCGTTTTATTAATCCCTTTACAAATGTTTTATTTGTTTATAGAAAAAATTACCGATGTAAGTAACTACCATATTTCCCTCTGCATATAAACGAAAGTAATTGCGATGATTAAGAATGCGAAGGGAGTAAATAGGCGCCAGTGCGCTGAAAGAAAAATCGTTCAAGTAGAAGAAAATTTCCCAGCATATTTTATGTTTTTGGCTCGGAAAGTTCGTGAGATATAATGCAAGCCAAAATTATTTTCGTCTAAGTGCACAAAAAAAAAAAAAAAAGAATAATTCTGTGTCACGAAATTGGACATTCACAACACTGAATCATTAAGATGTATAATTCGACAGCGGTACGCTGTTATTAACAAGAAATCCATATCACAGTAACAAATATTGTGGGTAGTAAATTCTCCGACAAACAATTTTGTTCCCTTGCGAAGTAAATCACTTACCGACGCGACGGAGTGAAACAAAGTTCCTCATCGTGGTGAGCAATTTAGAAAACGACGTATCCAGGTTTGTAATGATAATGAATATTTGATTTTTAGTTGCGTGTGACATTTTTGTATATTTATTAAAGAAAACAGCAGAAACTTCAAATATAGTGCACCGTTTTTAATTAAAAATCATAAAATTAAACAGTATAAGTATTTATACGAAATGTCTCACATTGAGTATTCAACTAGAGATTATCTACATACAGTATTTAATTATTACTTCCTACTTAAAACTACTTATCCGTAGTTTTAGTAACTGATACGAAAACATGTTTTTTCTAAGTTGTGAATACCGAACAACCTCTATAACATACAAGTATAGGCTGTTCACGGTAAAGTGAGCACTCTTGACCCCCTAGTTACTTTCTATTTGTGCCATTTTTCCCCCTTTAACCATCTTTTTAAGTAAAAATTACCATGCAATTAATAAACACAGTTTGCATATTCCACCGCACTCATATGTTAACGTATAAGGCTAAGATAAAATATATTTATTGATTATTATTCCAAATGAGAGGGCTTTCAAAAGTGCCCACTTTTCAGTGAATAGCCTGTAGTTTGAAGGCAGGCCATGTACGGTTGACTGATTGTTGAGTTTTTATTTCGCCGGAGGCCGAAGTGTGAAACTATGTTCGCCATCGGGATTTACGATGCTCCTTATCTTTAATTAGTGCTTTCAGTGACGATTGGTTTAGTGCGTAGTGTGATTTACCAAGATTTATAGGCAGGCGTGCAAACCAGTCTATTACCAAGACCGACCTCGTATTTTTTTTTTTTTTTTTTAATTTCATCTGGTTAGTTTCACGCTCAGAGCTATGGCAAATTTCTGGCTGTCAATTAAGATTGCAGCCGTCTTCCGTAATACAGACCTCCATTTTTACACCGGATCTCTACTGTACTTCTTACGGCCAACTGTAACACCGCGGATCATCGGTACGTGCTCACTTCCAGTTTCAGATCTTGTGTTTAATTGTACACGTCATTCCTTTCCAGCTCGAAGATTAAACCTTCCAGTACATTCAAAATGAACTGATGTCAATTTGAAAATCTGGCAACTCTACACTTGTGTAAATAAAACTTCCAAGGTATCATATTTTATCTACCAAATAACGTTTTGGATAATACTGCAGTTACAAAAATATCTCCCAACAACAGTAGAAGTTAAAGAGTTAGCATACTCCTTTATATTAATAAGACAAATAATATTTTTCATAATTTTTACGTCACAACTTAAGTAAACTATTTTGAAATAGCTGATTAAGGGGCTTAATTTAACTAAGTTTTATAGACACGTCTATTATTAAAATTTAAGAATGTCGATTCTTTTATTGCCATAAATTAATTCGGTAAATAAATAAGCAATAAAAAGTTTAAGACCAATAAAACTTAAATAATATAAGGCGTTAAAAACGCGAGACATTAGAAAGCCGAAATTGACAGATAATATTTAAAAGTTGTTTTTCAACCTCGTCGAGGTTGGGAAATGTATGCATGAAGCGTAAACGGTGTCCTCTGTGTCCAACTTCACCAAGACATAATTTCCGATTGCGAAGTTGCGGGTTTGAATCCCTAAGCAATTCGTGAATATGTATGCCATTTGTACATATGAGCTGAGATCAGTAAGGAAGCCTTTAATAAAATCCTCCAATCAGCCTACCCAATTTAGCGTTGAAGTACAACAATTTTTACCGCTCAAATACCGATTCGTTACTCAGTCGATCAGAGTCCAGGTTGTGGATTCAACACAGAACAGTAACACGAGTTATAGGCTGTTCATGGTAAAGTGAGCACTTTTTAAGGCCCTTATAAATTTTACCTTTCATTGGATTTCCATATTCCTGGTGCTTTTTAGTATAAACATTGCAATGTAACCAATAAACACAGTGTATACATTTCACCACCAGCAAAATTTAATGCCTAGGGCTGCGTTAAGATATACTTAACAACGGTCAATGCCTGCAGGGAGGGCCTTAAAAAGGGCTCACTTTATCGTGAACAGCCCATAGAAGGTTTTTATGGAAGTGCTTATGGGTCGTGGCCACTTAACCCCCCTCTACTACATCGCCAGCGCTTTCATTTCGGTGTAAAATCTTAACGCTTATAAACTTGCTTTTTATTTTATTTCTGACACCGATAAAAAAAACGGCTTTTCGTCCAGACCCCAAAAATAAGTACACAAATAACTGCACTCGTACCAGGGGATTAAACTCTCGTACATTACAGGCGTGCGTGCTTGTACAAAAGCATGTAAATCTCAGGTACTCGAACTAATATCACCATACATAAAAAAAATACGTAAAATGTTCCCACATAAAGTTGATCCGCGAGCCGCAGCTATGAAAGGCACTTTAGTCTTTATTTTGACCCCTCCAAAACACGAGCGTGACACATGACGCAGCGCCGAACAAAAAGACTCAGCCTACACGTTCCTGGGGAATTACAGACTTGTAAAAAACAACGGAAAAATATCCCTTGCGGGTTTATTTCCATTCGGTAACAGATGCAATTCAGTTGAGTAATGCCCGTAACACAAGCATTGACACGATGTCGCTTATAAGTTAACCAATAAAATAAGTTCTCAACAATTTCATTAAAAATTAAACAAAAAGTGTTTTATTAAGTAAGCATGTGTATAAAACCACAAAATGTCTACTTCTTACACTGTTGCAGGTATAGTACACGAACATGTAAAGTTTATTATTTTTTATTGTTACATAAGGCAGAAAATGCACATCATGCATACACGTAGATGTTAAGCAGGGCTTTGAAAAGTGCTCGCTTTATCGTGAACAGCCTTTAACATCATATACTCAAGCATAGATAGACTGATCTCGCTGGCTGCGCGCAACCAGTCTCCGTGTTCTAACATAGAACTCCTTTTCTGCCTATACGACTAGCAAAAACGGCGTGGATTGGATTTGAGGTTAAAATACTGTTTAGTAAACAAGTGAGCGAATGAAGAGATTCGGGGGGCTCTTAACATCGAGATCTTGAGAGCCGATGAGGGTGAAGGAAGGTGAGTGTAGAGCAGCACCGGAATGAAAGGGCGAGGAAAACGGGAGATCGGTGAGAAAACCCGCCGACCAGCGGCATCGTCCTGCACGATTGTCACAGGCGAAGATTCGGAAGCGGCAGCGCCGGGAGCCGAACCCGGTTCGCCTAAACGGGAGACGAGTAGTCTAACCACTACGCCACCGCGGCCCCTAGTAAACAAGTGCTTTTAGATGATTGTACACTTCCTGTGACCGATTTGCTATGTAGTTTGATTAAATTCAAATCGGTAAAAGTATTTTATTAATATAATAGTGCGTGTTATTTAAAAATTAAGATTTAAACTGAGCTTGTTTATTGTTGTGCATTGTTGACCATGTGACTTTGACAGTTCTGTTGCTTTAGGGGTAGGTTAATGTTGGTTACATGCGCAGAAGACGAATAAGCGGTCTACCTCAACAGATTATACCCTCTTAAGTTAGTAAAATATTTGGACTAACATTACTTTATTATAGTTGTATTAACACTTGGCGAGAGGAAGTTTTCAATAGTTTTAAATCATTGTTATAAACAGTGTTCTAACCTCAAATCATACGCGCGTTTTTTTTTTTAATAGCGATGTGACGAAAATTAAATTAGTTCAACTTTAGAACACAGGAAGATGTTACTGTGCTGCTGAATTGCTCACTGCAAAACCGCATTTTTATATGCTCAACAAGGATGGTAAGTAAATGATAATATTTCCTTCCTTCCTGTGTGAAACTGACCTCTATGGACCTACGAGGTATGCCAATCGGCATGACGACTTGCTCTTGCCAGAATTCTGCGTTAATCTGTTACGTTTCAGTCCACTGTCAAGTAAGTACCTCGCTATTAACAGAGTGTAATTGGGGAGAAAAGAACCAAACCCGATTGTTAGAATCTAAAACATTAGTATATTATATTAGACATTCTAGCTGAGTTCTAATGATAATTATTAAATGATTAGGTTTCTGCATATTTTCTCCTAACAATAGTTTAATACCAATGTAATGAAAGTAACCCACACGGGTAATCTTGCCAGAGATGTTTATCAATAAAAACTTGTATATCGGTATTTCTACAAGCCGTATTTTGCTTGTAAAATTAAACAAAATCTGCTGTTTTATCGTATAACCTAAAACAATATTTTATAATGCACGTGAAACACACATGCGTTGGGTACATATGTACGAATGTAGAGCTTCGAAGCACTTTGAGAATGCCCAGTTCCAAGGACAGTTAGGACAATTGTGGAATTATTGATTCAACATTTCCCAACGTATTGGCGTAAGCACAATGTGTACCAAAAGGCGCTTGCGGCATAAACAGCCGTAATTGTTGTATTTACGAATGGTGCAAGCACTCGAGAGTTAATTTTTTTCAGTAGTTCTTGCGATATATTTTCACAGTAATTAGATTCCCAACGCTTTTAGCCGATTAAAAGGATGGTTTGTACGGACTGGGATATTATTTCCGAGGAAAATACCAGAGGCCCCAATAAAAATTTAACGCTCAATACATGTATAGTTACAGCAAACTGGTGTGAACATTTCGACAGACTTGGTGAGGACACCTTCATCGAACCGTAAGGAGTTTCAAAAACAGTTGAACGTCCACAGGAATAATTTCTATAGTTAGTGTAAAAGGATTTACAATATACTTTTATTTCAAATCAAATGTGAAACCAATAAGTAGAGAGAGTGTTATCTTCGCGAAAACATATGTGTACACAGTAGACTTCAATACTATAAGCACCCAACAGATGTTTGTCTACTGCCATTGGTTGCTGTCTGCTTGAGAAGGCATTTTCATATTTTACCCGGCCACTCGGAATTCGGCAACATCGGCACGGCTCCTACGTGATTCGTGTGCATACAGTTAACACGGGGCAAAAGGTGATTCAGCCAATCAAGATAGGTAAACGACCTTACAATGTTTTGAAATAAAACTTGTCTCGACATATTTTCGCGAAATTTCACTAGCCCTACCAATAGGCCTACAAAGGTGTATCGTCTCGCTTTGATAATCGTGTTCAACGATACCTCAAAAATGAATGTGCCTAAATATTCAGGCGTGAGTCTATAAATGAAAATTTTTTTTTGCGTCCTCTACCAAGTTCCCCTACGTAAAAACACAGGTCCATTCATTCAACCCCACACAGCCTCGTTTTATTAAATTTTGTCAACGGCGCGAGACTTCAGGCAATATTAAAATACTAAAATATGAACAGGTGCAGTTTTTCAGACTGAAAGTATGATGGACCCAATAGGCACCACATCATTTATGTTGGTCATTTGTTTGCACCACGACAGTTTTTAGCAATTATATTTATATACACTGGCATAAGTTAAATGTGGATAAAAGAAAATTAAAATTATATAAATGCCACAATACGAGTATTTATTTAAAAATAATAATATTTATTAAATTTTTTTATCTCGATTAAAAATAAAATTATGAAATTATGGACTTTATTAAAACTACATAATATTTCAAACACTTATTTTACACTTAAAATGGTATAGTATTTACCTGAAATTGGGGCATATTGCCAACAATATTATGTCGTATATTTTGATCCCTATATTGATTTTGCACAAACGGCCTCTAAGACTCTTTTAGGTTATAAATAGCAGGGCAATTTTCCATGTTTGTGGCACAAATTTAGTTTTTAGGGTTGATAACAAGATATTAATTCTTTAAATATATGTAAAAAAACTTTTAAAACCAACCTTTTATTTAGAAATGCACTAAAAAGAGAAAAAATAATTATAATAGTTACACAATTTGTAGAACTTGTAAGATGTGGTCGAACAGACGTAATAAACTTTACTACAAATTAAAATGTTTGTATCAATTTATATTTAGTATATAAAAGCTTGGCGCAATGTAGAACGTATACCTCATTTGCGCAAGCGTAGTAAGCACATATCTTGCATAAGGCTCTTAACTATTCACAATATAGAACATATATCACATTTGCGCAAGCATAGAAAGAACATATCGTGCGTAAGGCTCTTGACTATTCGCGCAGGAAGATATTTCCAGTGACTTATAATTCAAGTGCGGCAGCTTCCGTATCCGAAGTTAACCGAAGTCAGTGAAGGAACATCATTTTGTGGCGGCCACAAAATTATTTCGTTGGTATTCACCCTGCCAATTTTTTTTTTTTTGGCGTACACAAAAAATTGTGTGGCCAAAAAAACTTATTTTGTGGCAGCTACAAAATTTTTTGTGTACACCACAAGAAATTTGGCAGGGTGAATACCAACAAAATATTTATTTTTCAGTGTAGAAATGTTGGCTTTGTACCAGAAGCAAGGCGGGCGTGTGTCATATCTAGTACTAAACTCAAGTTTCATTTGTGTAGTAATTATCCAGTGCCCCATCTCATGTTTCAGAAAGGCATAAAACAATGGGCGTTGACTACGCACACCAATCATCTCATTATTTTGATCTAACGTAACAGTAAAGTTAGTTGGGCAGCGAGAACATAACCACTGTGACCAGAGAGCGTCGTACAACAAAGTTCGCGTTGAAACGTTCCTCTTCGGTCAATGATGACGCAGTTGCGTTCTGCGTGGTTAGGGATGTCGGGTAACTAACTAATGCCCGGTTTCACCATCGTGGTTCGAAACTCGATCCGAGATCGGGTCTAAGATCGACACATAAAATCGTGCACCATTCTAGTTCAGACTTGGACTGGAGATCGAGATGAAGTTCATTTCGAACCGCTGAAATTGGCGACAAATGTAGTTTGAAAATACGCCAACAGATAGAACTACGTTCGATTGTTTTCCTGGGAAATTAAAACAACATTATACGCACTTGAGTATGATTCACTTAAAACAGATAAAAACATCGCACATCCAGTTATATATATAGTGAAAAATACGCCTACTTCCATGACGTCATATATTGCGAACCAATAGCAAAATTTGTCTCATACTTAAACTCGATCTCTCACTTTGGTACCAGGATCGACGAATCGGAGATCCAGAATCATGAAATTTCGTTGGTGCAACACTTTTACACTGGAACCAAGATCAAACTGGATCCCGGTTCGGAGCGGGGAAGATGTTGATGCAACCGGGCATTAGACTGCTTTCACGCGGGGCGTATCACAGCTCGTACACCCACCCTCAGCGCGGCCTCCCAACGCGAGTGACCCGCCACATGCATACGTCTTGAACCCGCAAATCGAAACTATACAATGTAAAATATTCTCTGGTAAACGTCCTTAACTCAAATGGAAGTTTTTAACCTACACACTGCATGGCAATGATGCCACACGTCAAGCTGCATATATAGGAACGTTTAGCGTCACTACTATAACAAGTTGGGAACTTCCCTACGCACTTGACTGTTTCCTGAGCATATGAAGGAACGCTACGATGAATGTATAGGGGATAACATTACCACTCCTGCTTTCTCACTATAGGCTGTTCACGGTTAAATTATCACTTTTGAAAGCCCTGCTTACGATCTACATGCATGCACGTTGTGTATTCTCCCACCCTATTTACAATTAACATTTCCATGGGCGTCGCCATTTAATTTATGCGCTGGTCAAGTAAAACTGTAAAATTATTAGGAAAGTAAATATTTTACAAATCTCCTCATTCTTACACTTTGATGCATTAAAAATCAAAAAGCGAAAGAAATAACTTAAGTTATCGCGAATGGTTTTCCAACACTTTTATTCGACATTAAGATATGGTATTACTTCCCATCCATCGTTACCAACTTTACTGGGAGCATGTCACTCGGTGCGCCCATTGAAATATATGCAGGCAGAGGCAGTAACTTTTTTTTAGTGATAATTTCAAAAGTGCTCATTTTATCGTGAACAGCCTTTAAGCGTATACACTTGTATGGTAAATTTCCAAATAATTTCTTGGAGTGTAGGTAGCCAGTCATGCCTGTTTCGCTGCTGATTTTACACCAGTTTATTTTCTCTCGGTCAAAGCTGGACGAAAGGAAACTGCGTTTTTGGTATATTTTTACCTTGCTGACAAGGGAATAAAGTAGGAAAATACGGGTACAGCCTACTGATGCGGGCAGATCAGTACTCGCGGTTTTAAATGGCTGTTTTATCAACTAAGAAGTGGCGAGGAAAAATACATCAATTTTCTTTTTACGTACGAGAATGCCTTTTGAAGATCTCTTGCAGAAGCTGTACGCACATCTTCAAATCATAGCAACGAACACGAGAGACTGCATCTAACCTGAGAAACGCATAGCCATGCACTATGTTATAGTCTATTCACGGTTTCTTCAGATTTTCTATTAAACAAACCTTTGAAAATTCAACTCATGCACAACATGTCATGTTTGGTTGTTTCCTAAATACGCCACGTTTCACAAGCCTTTTTCACTTGTGCCAACAAAAAATTTATCTTATCATGAGTTAAATTCATCTTAAAATTATATTTTTCTATAAATTATAATACTTCATTTGGGATTAATATGAATAGAACAGAGTAAATATGTGTGTTGGTAATGCCTAGTAAGAAACAGTTCCTATACAAAATATCGTTAACCTGAGTGCGCACGAGTGTGGCGTGTTTTTATTTTGGTGTCAATTTCTAAACACGGTTAAGCTTTCTTTGCATGCATGAGGCGGAGAAATAGTCTGGAAGTAGAACTTTAACAGGGCTTCAAAAATATCTCACCTTGATCAGTCACAAACATGATTAAATTTTAATTGGATATGATATTTACATATTTATTGTAGGATCGTATCGAATTTCTTACATAATAACGGATTTTACTGAAACATGCACTTTTAATAAAAATTAAGTTCGAAAGACATACTTAAAATAGTCATACTTATCGGTTGTTATACGAACATTACTAATTACATTTAAACACAAAAACGGAGCTGTAAGGCGAAATAAAAAATATTATACATCGCGCTGGACTGAGAAAACTGACATGTTTGCTTCTATTACTATACACGCCGTTATGACGGCGTGGTTAGACCTTAATTCGACTGTCTGCCTGAATGCGCCGTCTCACACAGAAATGTAATCAGGCCAACGGGCAGCAAATTTCACTGGGACGCTATTGCCTGAGCACGTCGTTTGAAACAGCAAGAATCCTTCCCGCCGAAATGAGAACCAGGATTCGAGTATCTCACGAGGCCCAGAGACAATATAGTTCAACGGAACATCCTAAACAGGGTCTTTTCTCTACACGATGCCGGCCGAGCGATAAGCACCAAAGAGCTGTCAAGTTGTCCCGATCGCCGTAAATGCACGATCAATTCAGTCTCCGGCTTCGAATTAAAGTTGGACTACCGTGGCTCAGTATTGGTCTGTTAGTTAACCATTATATAAATTATAGCCTCTCCCACGTAAGTACAGACTATTCGCTGTAAAGTGAGCACTTATAAAAGCCTTCACATTTGGAACAATAGTCAATAAATATTATTTTATTTTAGCCTAAAACGTTAACTATCGAGTGCAGTGAAATATACACACTGTATTTAGTACGGACATCGCAATATTTATTTCAAAAGGTGGTTAAAGGCCAAAAAATCGCTGAAAGGAAAAAGGAACTCTTTACCGTGAACAGCCTATAAATATCACTGATTGTAACAATGGTTTCTAAATATACGTATATTTATTAAGGTCCCTGTCTAGCCAGCTTCTAACCACAGAGTTTACACGGAGAATCCATATTAAAGAAATTACTTCTAGCGGCATCAGTTTTAAAGATAATTGCTTCAAACAAAAAAATTAATCACACCTTTTTCAGAGAGTACTACCACGTTAAAAATATATTCTTAAAAAATATCCATTCATCAATTTTTGTAAAATGTAAATAATAATTTTAAATTTTAGAAATAATGTATTAAACAAAAAAGTTGACAAGAATTTTGTTAACGTGTCAGTATTCCTTAAGAAATTTAATTAAAAATAATTTTAATACGAAACAGCTATCTTTAAAATTGATGAAGTGAGAAGTAATTTCTTTTACATTGATTCCCTGGTTGCAGGCTTGATAGGTAGCGCAGTCTACATTTCATTTCAACCCTTTCAGACCCCATTATAATTTACGGTTGCACGTGTTGCAAACAAACATTTTTTGGATGCATGCTGTACTTAAGTCGGAACAACACTCGTTTCGTTGTCACAGCCAATGAGCTGTAGGCTATATTATCAGTTAAAGTTACATGAACAATTTATGACCTAGAGCAGTAAGAAAATTTACAAATCATTTACCTACTGGTAAGATAATAGTTCATTGAGCATCTCAGTGTGCAGCACAGATAAAAAATTACCTACACCAGCGTAATGTACACAATTGTGCATATTGGGTCTGAATGGGTTATTGGAAACCCTTTTGAATTTCCTGGGTACTCGCATACTGGCTAGCCCCTAATAAACACTAAGAAGTTGAGTGAAGAGATTTGGGCGGCTCTTAACATCGAGGTCTTGAGAGACTGTGGGTGAAGTAGAGCGAGTACGGAGCAGCGCCGGAATGCAAGAGCAGGGTAAACGGGAGATCCCAGAGAAAACCCGCCGATCAGCGGCACGATTTCCACATGCGAAAATCCGGGACTCCGCCGAGAGTCGAACCCGTCTCTCTTAGATGGGAGGTCAGTAGTCTAGCCACTATACCACCGTGACCCCACTAACACGTACCTGGTTTTTAGACCGCTCTCTCATGTATTTCCGGTTTGTGCTCTCAACCGGTAAATAAAATGAAACTAATAATGAACATGATTTGGGCGATAAACCCAGAATCTTAGAAAACTATGTGTTGCTGACATATTATAACTAACAAGGTGAGCAGAAAAATGATTGAAAAATAGATCAATTATATCGTTCTCGCTGTGAAGTGATTGAATTTGAATACTTAACAATCATGCTCTTACCTTGTAATACTGCTTCAATAAAGTTTTGCGTCTTTTAGGTTTAACATTACTTTTAGCCCCACCATAAAATATCTTAGTGTCTTATGGCTAAAATGTTTGTGATGGAGGAACCTTCGTCACATGTGTGATACATTTTACTATCTTTAGATGTGTATGTTTGTAATGTATGGTTCTTGTTTTACAGCCAATGAGCAAACAAGTGAGGGTAAAAGATTGCTCTAATGCTGTGTTTGAAGGAACTTCGTTTCAAGATATACGCCACCTGCCGTTGCTTCTACATGTAACACACTTGTGTATAGCGGGTTGTGATCCGAGGCTGTTAAGGCGCTTGACCTGCACGCCAAAGAGACGTCTAGTTTGTATTGGCGAACGATTACGTAATTTGGAACAGCTTGTGATTTGTTGCTGATGATGTAATGCGTTTCCGATTGTTCTGGAGGCCTCGCCTGCGGCTCTAGACGCGGTGTTTGCGGTAGTGGCTGTAGGTCGGGTATATACGATGCGCGGCGAGCTAATTCACACAAGCCCCTTTTCGCAAACTAACAATTACCCTGCTTTCTCCTACGCCCTAGTCAAATTAGAGGAATTTATATTTTTATCCTCCGCGACTGTCGCACAGATTTTCCCAGTTCCCTCTTTGCTCTACGCTGGTTTGCTGTGCCCTTCCATCATTTAGACCCTTCTTCTTTCGGGGTGTGACCATGGCTACAATTGCAGCCATGACACCAGACAACCCTGCTCCGCGATGCATGCGCCCAATTTCGATAATTAAACCTGACTTAAGGTGCATAGGTTTTGCCTTGAGACGCATCTTATCTTCCGACCGTCTTAGCTACTAACATGTATGTCGGAGCGCTCACAGAACTGTGAAGGGCTCACACTGGCGTAGCGGGATTTAGGGCTCGCAGGATAAAGTAAAATTGGGATAAGGGAGATCATCGCCGAGTCATCCGGGACTCGGCCAGTGGCTTAACAAGGATCCATCCATCAGGTTAAAATATGATCGGGTCTCTGTCTTTATATAGAGATCGGGACTTAGTTCTTCCCGTCAGAAAAATGGACTTTAACTTCAGTCAAACGAAGTCATGGGCTTGGTTTATGGCAGAAGCGAGATGGGACTTAGATGCATTCTGCCAAAGTAATGGACTTAGTTTTTGGCAGTAATTAAGTTGGGACTTTGAAATTCTCTTGCTGAAGTCATGGAATAAGGTTTTGGCGAAGATTTAATCTGGGACATGTAATATTTTCCTGCATAAGTGTGGATTTACGTGGGACTTGTAGAATCATTCCCTAGACAGGGTGTTGGAAAATAGTTGATGCTGTTCCGAAGCCAACTCCAGTAGGGAAGGGGCTATGAAGTATGGCAATGGGAAAACCTACTCTGAAGCTGAAAACGTATGGACTCTGGAGGCACGCTTGAAGTGTTTGTCTAGAGGAAGAAGTGCGGTTAAGTTAGTCCTAGAGCAGAAAGGAAGATGTGCCTTGTGTGTCAGTGGATTAATAAAGCTGTGAATATTGTATGTGGATACTGTATATCATGGTGAGCACTACCAGAATGAAAAAAAAAGGTGTTTTGAGTATCCTCATCTTTGTTATTACTGGGTGTTATGGAGAAGCAATACCTGCACCTTCGGGTGTGAGGTGAGGGCAATAACCTAAGCTTAATGTGTTATGTGGATGTACAGTATAGGATGAAGTAGCTGTACCCTCGCCCGCTTCGTTGGGCATTGGTTTATTTTGAAAATTGGAATCGCTCAAGCCGCTTACTTGGGATCGCTCTTGCCACTGGTCCACTGCGGCTCCACTTGAGATTACTCTACCCATTGTGCCTCTGTGGCCCCACTTGATATATGTCTATAGCTATATTGAAGAATGTAGCTTGCTAACAATGAAAGAATTATAACAATCGGCCCTGAAGTTTTGGCAGAGCATGCTTAGAAAGGAGTAAAATAGCTCATTTTTCCCCGACTTGATTCACTAATACCTTCAATGCTCAGCTCCTGTAAGTACTACGACAATTTTCAATACACTTAAACCTTTCTCGATAAATGCAGATCATAACAGTAAAAACCGTATCCAAATCCGCTCAGTGGTTCTCGAGATTAGCGCAGTCATTCATACAGACATACACGCGCCAATTACTTCCTTTTATACTATGTATTGATTAAAGGGAGGGATGCATACACCTATGGTGTTAGGCGAAGGGAATATTCTCGGCTCGACGCTTGAGTGCACTGAAGGATGTTTTGTGTAGATAGCGGAAGGAAAGAGTAGAATTTTTAGTGGGATTATTGGTCGTATTTTGTTTAGTTGGGAAAGCCTGATGTCTAAAGTCAAGGGCAGGTGTTGTAAATGGATGCATAGTGACACTGTTATCATGTACTAATAGTATATTTGGTTGTATTTGTATGGAGAATGATCGATGAACGATGTCATGTTTTCACCTTGTAGCTACATGCTTAAAATAACAATATTGTACTCAAAACAAAGAGTGGTACCATGAACAAAAAAAAAAGATAAAATAACGTTTGGCTACAATTAGATGTTCAGAAATAACCATCACTTCACGTTGTTCATTTGTGATTTCACCCCTACCGCCCCGGAAAGTGCTGTTGTTAATGTTTCCTGATCCTATAAAGATTATTATCTGGAATTACTGCTCTCCATCCCTTCCTATCCCTTGTTTTCACGTGCAGGAGAATTGTGAAGGTTGGGAGGGGAAGTTTTGGTGAGGGGAGGAGCGCCATTAGTTACGCAAACTGTTGTCAATGAATATGGCTAGATCATCGTTTATTAAGGCTTGGTGAGTTTATTATCACCCCCCTCCCAAAAAAAAATTTTCGTCTGAAACTATTCAAGCATTTCAGGTGAATAAAACGGCTACGAAAAGTTTTTATCGCCCGGCGTCTGAGACAGCATTCAAACCCACGCGCTCTGATCCCAGACGCCTGTCCTTACCGTGACGGCGAAAGACGCCGCAGGGTGAAAGAAAGGGCGGGGGGGGGGGGGGGTCTGGCGCCGACCACGGCGTTGCCTGGCGGCGGACTCGAGAAGCACGCGACGAGGGGTGGCAGCCGGCCGTCCAGCGCCAGTCTGCTCTGAATGGAGCTAGAGGGCGGGCGCTTCCCGGGCTGATGCGAGACCGCAGGGTAGATACGCGCATGGGCACGAGATGGCGCGGCGGTTCATTTGAGTGACTGGCCGGCTTGTGATTCGCGTCTGTGTTTATCAGGTGCGGAGCGGCGGCGGTCGTGTGTGATGTGATGAGGGCCCGATGCCGCCGGCGCCGCTGCTGCTGCTGTTGCTGGTGGTGTTGGCGGGCGCGGCCGCGCTGAGCACGCGCACGGTACGAACCAAGTACGGGGCGGTGAGCGGCGTCATCGTGACGCTGCAGGGTGGTGGGGGGCGGCGGCTGGAGGCGGTCGAGTCGTTCCGCGGGGTGCCGTACGCGTCACCGCCGACGGGTCGCCTACGCTTCATGCCGCCCGTCACCGGGGCGCAGTGGGGCGGGGTGCGCGCCGCCGACCGCCCGGCGCCCGCCTGCCCCCAGCGCCTGCCCGACGTCGCCGACGAGGCGGAGGCCCTGCGCGCCATGCCGCGGGGGCGGCTGCAGTACCTCAAGAGGCTGCTGCCCTACCTGCGCGACCAGAGCGAGGACTGCCTCTACCTCAACATATACGCGCCCGTGCAAGGTAACCATACAGTATTCCAGTTCAAAATCTACACGAATTGAATTCCTACCAGTTATCGAGATATCTCGAATGGTGGCCAAAGTTTTCAAAGACTTTCATCCGAGTGATCTAGCCCATGGGCGAACGCATGGGGAGCAGCAGCCTGCCAAACAATCTGTGTGTTCGAAACGGCTGCTAAATTAAAAACGTTGTAACCTATTTGAAATGCACGTGTTTAGACAAATAAACTTCGCATTTCTTAATTCGTAAAATTGTATCATTATTTTGCGGTTGGCACCCCCAGGCCACCTGACCCTGCGCACACCTATGCTAGCCGCGTGATTCATCCGTACTCTCGTATCGCACACTCTTGCAATTGTGATCACACGTGCACACACGTGACCCGTGTCTATTAAATATACAGTTTTAAAATCTGCCTGTTCAATATTTCAATACCAAATACACAGTTTCGTATTTTTTGTTGATCTCTGCGACATTGTTTTAAATTTTATTGTCTTTTATAAAGTTTCCTGGAATCGACACTTGCCGCCCCTGGCCATCGTCTTCTTTGATTTAATGTGTTGTTTTTGTGATTTACCTTATATTTTAACCATATACATGTGAGGGTTTCGGGGTACGAACTCCTCCCAGAGGCAAAACACTTTCGAGCTCAACGTAAGGAAAATGAGCAATCATAAAACTACTTTTTACTTCCGCCTTGTATTTGTGTTAAATATTGTTAATTGAGATTTTATTTAAATTGCAAGTCCTAGTGTTTTATTTCACTAGGCATTTTTTTTAATGGCCATGGATGTAGTATAATGTAAGATTACAGCGTATGAATAAAAGTCGTCGGCGTATTTGGAATTTCAGTAAAATGGAAATATGCATTAATTTTGACGAGAGATTTTTAACTCTTACATGATTACTGATATTTCGTGTATTGTAGAGTATAATGTACCTGGTAAATTTAATTGATTTATATTTTCCGCATTTTCATTATTTCTTTCCGGTTGCTACGCCCGTGCTAACAATTCCGAAACATTATTCCTGGATATAGGCTGCTCACGGTAAAATGAGCACTTTTGAAAGCCATGTTTAAGATCTAGTTGTACGCACATTGTGTATTCTTCCGGCTTATGTAAAATTAACATTGCCGTGGGCCTCATCATTTTACTCGCGCGTCGGTCAAACGAAACTGTGAAATTACTAGGAAAGTAAACATTTTATAAATCTGCTAATTTTTACACACTGATGCATTAAAAAAACATAAAGCGGAATCAATAATTTAAATTATCACAACATTTTATTCGACGATAAGATACGGAACTACTTTCCAATTTTCGTTATCAAATTTACCGGGCGAATGTCACTCAGGACGCCCGTTGAAATCTATGCACGTATGGGCAGTAACATTTTTCTACGGTTGATTTCAAAAGTGCTCACTTTATCGTGAACAGCCTGTACGTGCTTATGCCGCAGCAGCGGCGGCTTCTGCTTGCTCGTTGCTGTCCCGGTTAGTTTCCTGGCGGGCACGCCAGATCTTCAATGACTGGCGTCACGTTACATATGGTCGATACCTCACCCATTTCACGCTAATGGTTACAAGCACCACATCTTATCATTAGGAGTCCAACAGTATCTCGCAAATCCATTCTGCCGCAAGACAGAATTACAGAACCTACACACTTTTATTGTACTGTTATAGGCTAACTGGACCGCCGTTCTTTGGACACGCCCTGTGTGGTTGTATAAGCCGGTTAACGCACGGGAATCAATGGGGCAGGTGCCAATAAACTAAAAGCTGTTCACGATAGAGTGAGCACTTTTGAAATCAACCTTAGAAAAAAAGTCACTGTCTCTGCCTGCACATATTTTAATGGGCGCACTGAGTGACATGCGTCTAGGAAAGTTGGTAACGGTGGATGGAAAGTAGTTCCGTATCTTACCGTCGAATAAAAGGTGTGAGGTAACCATTTGTGATAATTCAAATTCTATTTTTTCGTTTTCTATTTTTTTTACTACTTCGAATTGTAAAAATGACCAGATTTGTAAAATATTTATTTTTCTTGATAATTTCAGAATTTCACTAGACCGATGCACGAATAAGTAATGAAGCCCATCACAATGTTAAGTTTACATAGCGCGGAAGACTACACAACATGCATACAAGTAGATCTTAAGCAGGGGCTTTCAGAAGTGCTCATTTTACCGCGAACAAAATAGAGTAAATTTTGCAGCGAATTAAGAAAATAAGTTTCTGTCTTAACGCAATATGAAAAGTGTAACTGACTTCTCTTTTTCGTTAACATTATTGAAAATTAACTGTACAGCTTACGTAACATATTCATATTCGTAAAAATGCCGAAACGTCATTTTATCGATTATTACTAGTCGTTAGGATCGTTGCAATTTTGATTTTTACATGTTGCTAAAAGGCAGGGGCTTGAAGAGTGCAGCCACAGAGTTTAGAGGAATCTATTTTGAAAAAAGTACTTCTCATCAATGCATTAATTTCAAGACAACTGTATCAAGCAAAAATTATTTGAAGTGACGTTTCCTAAGGCATACTGGGGCGTCAAAAATATTGTTAATTTTTTTTCTAAAATTTAACATTAAAATTTAAAATTTTGCATTTAGCGAAAAAAAAAAAACATATTTAATTTCTTAATTGTACTCTGTTTTCTGAGATTGCGTTGAATGTTATTATCATTATTTTAAATTTAAAATTGATGCATTAAGCCCTGTCACACAGTCAATTTTTCGCCTTCAACTAAATTTGGAGATAAAATACGGCCATGAAATCTTTTCCTTCCAACAAATTTTATAAAATAATATTGAATGTGTTTGAAAATGTGTACACACTGTCAAATTTTTTTACTGGAAGAATCTCATTTGAAATGTTATTTAAAATTTATTTTCATAGTAAGATATTGCTTTTGGTTTTTCCACGCAGTCCCTTACAAGCAGAAATGCAAGGAATGTTGCAATTTGTTTCCCTTCTTTACTAAATTCAAATTTTATTCATCGGATATGTTTCCTGCGCATTGAAATTTAATGTCGCCGAGTTCGTAATATTATGTGCAATTTTTACTTAAAATATCATTCATTCCCAGACAGCTTCTATATAAAGTAATGATCTTCATAACCTATTTTGTTTCCGGGGATTGTTAGTTATTTTAAAGTTTCTTGACGTCCATTTTTGTCTTGCACGTTTCTGATTGGTTGAGACCGTCAAACATCAAAGAAATTCTAGAACCGATCCAAGCTTCAAATGTTTGGCGGAAACTGAAGCCATTCAACTTTCTCAGACAAACGTGGTGGCGTTTATGATGTTTAGATGACGTCACAACTATCCAACTATATTTGACCAAACTTATTGGAAGCAGTTTGATCGAAAAATTTGACAGTGTGACAGGGGCTTTAGGAAGGGATTTCTTTAACACTGATCCCGCTCAATGGCTCCAGGCTTGGTAGCCAGAGCGCTTAACAAAATTAACTACGCAGGGATTTCAGGAGTGATCAATTAAACCTCGAATGGCCTATGGACTTACGTGAAATGCGAAGTTTTTCTCGCGACAAAGTTGCGCAACACGCTACGGCGATGTTATTTTACCACAGTTTGTCTTAATTATTTGTAGAATTGCATTTTCCATACGAGGCAACGAAGGAAATCGAGATGCAAGTTAATTTCCTTTGCGAATTTCTAATGCAGTTCTCCACATGGAAAATGTAAGCAAATATTCGTGCAAAATTAACTTTAAAGAATGTATGTGTGAGTGTCTATATATATATATATATATATATATATATATATATATATATATATATATATATATATATATATATATATATATAATATATATATATATATATATATATATATATATATATATATATATATATATACACATATATATACACACACACACACACACTCAGTAGTCTATTTTGCCTACTCATCAAATCCAATGAAATATTTGTGTTTGTTCTGCTCTCGTCTGGCGTGACTTGAAATTTAAGGCGACTGCCTATCTAGGTACATTGTACGTATAGTTAAGTACATAGTGCTTATATCGTTTATGTAAGTTAAAAATTCTTGTTATCTGTATTGGTGCCAGGAATAAATATCTGAATAGACATTTTCCGAAACTGTATCAAATGCTAAGATATTTATACGGTATAGCCGAAGCCAGTGAAGCTTATTTTGTGTTTGTAGATGGGCTGTTTAGAATTAGTATTTATTTTTTCTGGAGCCATAAAGAATGATGGCCGAGGGAAAATATCAACGTGGTGTGCGTATATTACCCTATTCGCTACCGCAAGAAGGTGAGCCAGACTGGCTCCTGCACCAGTGTTATAAACGGTTCGTCTAGGTGGGAAACAGGCGCCCTAGCCGCTTAGCCCCCGCGGCCCCCACCACGTGAGAAGTCCGATAGACACGCTGAAGAACCAACGACCTTCCGGGGGCAGGACACTTGGAACCTAATACCTCCCGCCGTCCCTGGAGAAGTCTGGTTGCGCCAACCGTTACCCGCGCTCGTTTGAGTTTCTGCACGTTGACGTTCGGAAGCACTGGCCAGATCACAGGACTCCCGAGTGATGCACTCCTTCACACCACCGGGTAACCCTGCAGGGCAGTTTGCCTCGGGGTTAGGTAGGTGGGTTCAACACTGTGTGGTATCACCTCACACCTGGGCTTTGACTACGTATGAGAGAAGCTCGCGAGTTCTCACCGCCTCTTACCCATCCTCGAGGCCCAATAATGTTTTAATCCTGCCCATGAGTGAAGAGATTTTGGCGGCTCTTAACAGCGAGGTCTTGAGAACCGATGAGGGTGCCTGTGGTGAGTATGGAGCAGCTTCGGAATTAAGGGGCGGGGGAAACGGGAGATCCTCGAGAAAACCTGCCGACCAATGGCATGATTTCCACATGCAAAAATCCGGCAACCCGGCCGGGGATTGAACCCAGTTCGCCTTGGTGGGAGGCGAGCGGGCTTGCCGCTCCTGCCCATTCAGCATGCAGAATGGCACTCCGAGGATGTACCGGGCTACTCCTTACACCCCGCGGGTTCGGGGCCGGTAAAGCATCGACGTTGGACCAGCAGCCACAGCTCAGACAGGCTCCCTGCACTATTATCAGTTCGACAGTTTTACGTCATGCCTAAGTGTAAGAGGAAAAGACGCTCTGCTTCCGTAGTGTCTGCCCTGTTTAACGTTGCCATAGCCGTCTTGAGCAACTAGGCCAGCCGGCTTTTCTGCCGAATGTTTAGGACAGGCTGAATGTTTGGAGCAAGAGCGGGGTGCTGCAACACCAGTTCCTTCTACATGCTGTTCACGGTAAAATGAGCACTTTTGAAAGCCCTGATTAATATCTAGTTGTATGCATGTTGTGTGTTCTTCGGCATTATGTACAACTGTTCTTGCCACAGGCCTCATCGCTTTCTTCTTGCATCGGTCAAGTGAAGCTGTAAAATTATTAGAAAAGTAAATTTAAAAAAAATCTGCTCGTTTTAAACTTCGAGGTCTTAAATAAACGAAAGCGATAGACATAATTTTAAGTTGTCACAAATGGTTACGTAACACTTTGTATTCGACGTTAAGATATGGAACTCCTTTCCCCTCTATCGTTACCAACTTTACTGGACGCATGCCACTCAGTGCGCCTGTTAAATTATATGCAGGTAGGAGAAGCGACTTTTTTCTTAGGTTGATTTCAGAAGTGCTCACTTTATCGTGAACAGCGTTTTATATGGTTGCACACGCCTGAGTAAGTCGAGTGACTTGGCTGAGATGACACTAGTACTGAGGTTATACACGTTCTTGCTGAGGTAGCTCGGGGTCACAAGGGACGCGCAACTGTATACATCGGTTTCTCCACTGCTGACTAGAGATTGGCTGAGTCTGGGATGCGCAGGAGTGTCATGGACCAAGGTAACCTGTATTTGATCCCCTCTGTTGACTAACTGAACGTCCTACCTAATGGGGACGAACAATTCCCAATTGGACTAATCACTAACGGAATTTGCAATAACCACACGATTACGACAAAAGAAAATGGAAACAGAAGCGTGATGTGGATGATAAAGGTGACAATAGCCGTGGTGTGGCATTACGGATGGTTCATATGTGAACCCCATATTCGAAATAAACTTTTCTAAGTTGGCTTGAAATTATTATATAAAACTGACTTTCCTCGAGTTAGGATGGTTTTTGAGTAATGAGTAAGTAGGGATAGGAAAAATTCGCGAGTTCAGTGACCTGTAGGTTAGATTCCACAGTCCTGTGTATACTCGAGCCTCAAATGTTTGTTCATTGGCTGCTGCTCCAGAGACTAGACAGTGTTACTTCACACCTGACAGTGTGACACTCGCTGTTTGTTTCCTTGCAAGTCTGTTATTGGCTCAGAGTCGTCCAGGGCGTGTCTAATAAACCGCGATCAAATTGCAAAGTCAACTTCAGCGTACACGTGTTTGACGTCTATCTTGTCCTGAAGTGAACTCTCGGAATGTTCCTATCCCTATGAATAAGAGACCTGAGAAATTCGAGTTATTATTTGAGGACAGAATGTACTTCAAACCGTTATACAGTTTTATTGGTTTTGTTACTGGTTTACAGCTTGCCTGGCACCTCCGGGACGTATTTGAACCAATAAGAAACAATTATCATTATCATGGGCCAATCGCGTCCAAAAAAGTCGAAAGGGAAAATGGCACCTGACTTCTGCGGCAGTCAATAAACAAATGACCCTGACTCGAGTATGCTCATCGGTGACCCGGTGGCTCAGTGACGCTCATCGTGCAGTCAGAAAAATAACACGAATTTGCAGGTCTCTAGTAATGAGTTACGGTACGGCTCGACTTTGGACAATGTTTTCCTGGGGAATCCGATGGGCTAATATAGTCTGCAGGATCCAAAGAAGAATGGTCTATGAATTAAAGTAGTACTCTCTGTACACCCAATTGAGGATTGGTTCTGGGAGGAGGTGGTGGCGAGGCCAATATCGGCCTCCTGCACTGAGAAAACGGTTTTGTTGAATCAAACAAGATTTGTTTGGTGCAACAAAATTATTTGTTTGTGTAGGGTCAATTAAATATTTTGTTGCTGAAGCCAAATTATTTTGTTGTTCTCATTTGGTTGCCCCAAACAGCAATATTTGGTTGGTGCAACTAGAGAATTGTTCGGCTACACGTACATCAAACAGTTTGGGCCGATATAAAGAAATTTTTACCCGTTCGACCGAGTTTCGAACCTAGTTCACCTACTTCCAAGCGCTACGCCTTAACAATATCAGCTAATGTGACAACTGATGGCGCAGGAAAGTTTTTAAATAGATATACTGCAAATATTGGGCAACGTGTGCAAAGAAATATTTCAAGTTTTACAGCTTCACTTGTCAGTTTCTTATTGCATTGTTTTATTAATGCGTTTATACAATTATGAAGCATCAATAGATGCGCTCACAAACACGGCTACTATCCTAATTGTTACAAAAAAATTCAAACTAACTCTCGAGTTACATTTTCTAACGAAGGCAGTCAAATGACTGGCCAAACAAATATATACAGTTGATTCAACAAAATACTAAGTTGACAGTCTATTTTTTTTGCCCGACACAGAGATTTTGTTTATTCAAACATATATTTTGTTAGACAAAGGACCAAAGATAATTTTGTTACGTTCCAGATTTTGTTTGCTCAACAATATATTTTGTTAGGGCAACTAAATATATATTTGGCCGTATACAAACAAATATTATATTCGACTTTCTCTCAGTGTGGCGGGAAACGTTGCTATTATGTCGCTGCCGCGTTTTGTGACCTGGCGACCTGGTTTCCAGCGTCTATAGGCTGTTCACGGTAAAGTGAGCACTTTTTATAAGGCCCTTTCGAAAAGCACTAACCACTAATAAATAGATTTTATTGCAGCTCCAGACGTCAATTTTTGTTAGTGGTGAAATGTATAAACTGTGTTTAGTCTGATGCCAACGTTTATATTAAAAAGAGACAGGAAGATAGAAATATAATGAAAAGAAAAATTCACCAGGGCCTTAAAAAGTGCTCACTTTACCTTTAATCGCATATAACAGTATTCTTAGTTCTGTAAACAGGGAGACATCGCTAATACCTTTGTATTCTTTAAAACAGGCATCTGTGCCCTTGCGTGTGTTCAATTCATGGTACTGGCGACGGCCAAAGATGGAAACTTACTGGATTGGTCCGGTGTGGCATCGCCTGTAAATGAAAGATGAACAAGCGGCTGTATGCTGCACAACACACTAAAGCGAAAGAGAGTTTCCTGGCACTGCTTCTGCGAAGTTATACTTCTCAGAGATTGACAGGTCAGCCAAAACTGACTGCGTAGAGGGGTCAACCCTTTGTTATTACCCTCATAGATGACAGAATAACTTTTGATTGAAACCGAAGATAAATGCCAGCTTCTCTACGACGTACCGAAAGCATCTTTCCAAGTCCCTTCAAGACGAAAGACTTCAATGAAATTAAATGTGCAAGAAATTCTACAACTGCTCAAGTACCTCGCGTATACCCATTCTTCACATTGTTCAGAATATAGTTAGTTGCTTGACATGCATTTCAACATACGTTTTAATACGAGTATTGTGATCGCCGGGGTCATTTTAAAGACTCGGTTGCACTGACATGCTTACCAAGTGCACCATGCACTAGTTATGAAGACATCCGCGACATACGTTGATGAGGCATGCACGCAAATACCGGGTTCAGATCCCGGGTGAGTCATGCATATTTTGTATGTATTTTTAGGTTTGTTTACAATGCAAGCCGTCTCTCGAGCTACCCGTCTCACTATATAGCGGAGACCTAAAAAAGTAATAAAAAATACTAGTTACCGTAACATAATCGTAAAATCTTAGTTCCTTCTTGCTTACTAACATGCATTAATAACTGAGTGTTATTCTCCTACTCGTGTCAACTAAATTCTTTTTTGAAAGCTGTTCACGATAACGTGAGCACTTTGGAAATGAACCTTAAAAATAAAATTTGCTACTCGTGCCTGCATATATTTTAACAGGCGCACCGAGTGACATTCGCCCAGTACAGTTGGCAACTAAGGATGGAAAGTAGCTCCAAATATTAACGTCGAATAAAAAGTGTTAGGTAAGCATTCGTGATAAGTTACATTATTTCTCTGACTCCCTTTTTTTAATGCATCGAAGTGTAACAATTAGCAGATTTATAAAATAGTTCCTTCCCAGTTTCACTTGACCGACGTATGAATAAAGTGATGAGGCCAATGGCAATATTAATTTTACATAAGGCGGAGGAATACACAACGTGCATACACGTATATCGTAAGCAGGGTTTTCAGTAGTGGTCATTTTACCGTGAACAGCCATTCACCGAAATACGTGGTTTACTTTATTGTAAGCCTCCTATTAGCCTGTTTATCGAGGCTACCCCTGTTGGCGCGGCGACATCGCTATTGCATGCGACGCCGGTATTTAACCGCCGCCAATCTTCTAGCGACATCAGAGTGGCTAAGTCGTGATTCGTGGTTTACTGGTGTCACGACACGCCGCTATCGGTGCGCGAGCGGTGTTGTTTTAGAGCCCTTCACGTGCGTTCGATAAAAAAAAAAAACGTTCTTTATTTTATATTCGCACCCGACAGTTATTTATTTCCTATCTGCGCCTGTTCAGCTTGCACGCTTACCCCATGATGCAACATTTTTAAAGCAAATAAGAAAATACATTTCATCAGTTTAGCATTACCAAATGTCAAACGTAATTTTACACTGGCAACAGTTACCTCAAAGTATATATTCAATTATAAAGGAGACATCTGAATCTTTCTAATCGTTCAATATAGGAGGCCGTATGAATTTTTGTTCACTGCTTATTTCATGCCATCCTTGAAGTTTTGTAAAATAACTTCAGCTAAGCTGATCTCAAAATGAATTAAGACTATACTTTTCAGCTTCCTTTGGCTATATTTTTTCTAAATGTTTTGCTTATTTGAATTTTACTTAAAAAAAAAAAAAAAAAAAAAAAAAAAAAAAAAAAAAAAAAAAAAAAAAAAAAAAAACGATGTCAGTTATAGAGTACGGTGAAACTGTAAATACAATTCTTTTTATCCCTTATAAATGACTTTACTTGTAATTCCCGGGGGCTTGGAACAGAGCTCCTGAAAGTTTGCAAGTCTACGACTAGTAGATTTGTAGCTACAAGTCTCGTGTAAAGCCGGGAGACAAGACTTTTACAAATATATACAAGTTCTACAATTCTACAAGACTAGTTAACTACTATAACAAGAGTATCTTCACGGTTTTGTAAATTACGATTGTGCTATTCACTGACCCTGACCGCTTTTTCCGAGCCAATTAAATATAATTTTGCAGTGTTTGTTCTGCTGACAAACTGTAAAATATATTAAGTTTTGTTTTCGAGGAGTCCGGCTATTTCACCCAAAACATTTCTAAACTGCACGTGTAATACTTGACCTGAATTTCTCTTTAAATCCAAAGTTGTTGACTGCCACAAACTTGTTTCTTGGCAAGTATAGTCAGTTCACGGTAAAGTGAGCACTTTTTAAGGCCCTTTCAAGAGGCATTATCTACTAACAAATATATTTTACTGCATCGCCAGACATTAACTTTTGTTAGTGGTGAAATGTATACACTTTGTTTATAAGTCTGATGGCAATGTTTATATTAAATGTGAGAGGAAGATAGAAATCTAATGAAAAGAAAAATCCAGCGGGGCCTTAAAAAGTGCTCACTTTACCGTGAATCGCCTATACCTTAACGACTGTCTTACACCAGCAGTATTATCTTCGTTACCCACAAACATGTAAGTATTTCAATATTATATAGAGCTACCATAACCACAACAGACACGAGAACACGAATTAAAGCTGAAAAATACATTACATTTCCACTACAAATGCACGTGTAAACAGCATAGGTTCTTTGACTTGTGGAAAATATAAAACAATTGTGGATTCATGTGTAACAAAACTCACAACTTTGTTAAGTCTGTGTTACAGAACTCGTCTACAAGGATGGAATTTCACATGTAGTTACAGTTCTCTCCCTGGTAGCTACAAATATGCTCGTTTTACAAGTGTAAAAATGTGTAATAGACGTTACGGCGAACCAATGCGCAGAAAAAGATGCATTTGAATGAACGATTTGCTGAATCTGTTTCCTACTGGGCTAAAGTTGGCCTTGCTATTTGTTACTCCTTTAACTCGAAATGATGATGCACGATGTGAAGACGAAAATATTAGCTACGATTAAAGGCGAGCAATTGACAGCAAAAATGGAGCAGTTAGTTGAAGCTGTTTATCTATAGTTAAATAATATAATGCATTATAACCGTCAAGTTTAAAATGATTACAGTTATTAACCTAACCCAAACGCAAAGCTTTTATCGATATCAATATGGCTGTCACTGAATGTACCTGCATATTCCAGAAAGTAAGAATATTCTTTTACTCGTTATCACGCGTGCTTGTATTTTAAAAGTACCTAAATATCTAAATAGCTCTGTATATAACTAAGCACTTAAAATAGATTGGAACTTTAATGAAGGAACCCGCTAGCAAAACTATAACAGCACGTACATGTTCACTATTAACCTGCAAAATTTTACGTATAAATAAGTAAAAAAAATTTTTGACGTTGCTGCAATTTTGTAGAAAAAAAATCAGTCTAAAGATCTTAAAAGTTAAAAAAAAATTATTGAATATTCGGAATAAGGAACTCATGTTGTGTAACATAGCAATTTTATGTACAGTGTTTATGTATGTACCAATACCTGTGTCTAAGGAAGAGCTCTGCTCCCTTCTTTCAACTTCTCTATCAGGTTATCGAAATAATGACCCTAGGTTTACACTCTAGCCAGAGGTTACAAACCCGCCGCTGGATATTATCTTTCTTTCCCATGGTATCAAAATTTTCCCTACAACTAGTCACCCTTCGTATTCTTTAAGAGTACGACACGTAACCAGCGGCTAATAATTTTCTTCTTACAATGTTATTCTTGACGTTCCTTAATGAAAAAGGCGATGTCGATGGTGATATAGGCTGTCCATGGAAAAAGGAGCACTTTTTAAACGCCCTTCCAATGGGCACTAACCAATAACAAATATATTTTGTGACGGCTTCAGGCGTTAACTTTTGGGAGTGGTGGAATGTATACACTGTGTTTATTGGTCACATGGCAATGTTAATACTAAAAAGTGGCGGAAAGATAAAATGTGGGTAACAGGAAAAATTTTGCAGAGCCTTAAAAAGTGCTCACTTTACGGTGAATAGACTATACACGTAAAATAAACATATTTAAATGTTTTCACACATACATGGTAAACGGTGGCTACTTTAAATTTTTCAACGGTAGCACTCGAACTAACAACCGATCAATAGGTATAATCCCTCACTGAAATCCGGCGTACTGGAACAATCAGTCGACAAATGATAATTAAATTTCATAGCTATTGCAGTTATTCATACAGGTGGTAGAAAGCGGGCAGAGGGTACATGGGTACATTGACCCCCCCCCCCCCCAGATTTTATATTCCCCAAACGTTTATTTTTGCCACAACTATATCGTACCATGCATAACAAACTGTGCGACGACAAAATTCCTTCCAGAAAATTGGCCTTTACTCATGTAGGCATACTGTATTTGCTTCTTTCTAACCAATTAATGAGTTGCACATTAATTAATACCTGTATCTGGAGCCTAAAATAACTAGTGTGAGTGAGTGAAGAGATTTGGGCGACTCTTAGCAGCGAGATCTTGAGAGCCGATGAGGGTGATTGAAATGAATATGGAGCAGCCCCGGAATGAAGGGAAGCCCGCTGACCAACGGCATCGTCCGGCACGATTTCCAACTTGCGAAAATCCGGTGACCCGGCCGGGGATTTATTCGCCGCATGCAGTTGGCTGTGTCACTTATTCAATCAGTGAAATTGTTTTACTGAAACAATCAATCGTTTTCCACCGATTCTAAGTGGAACCATTTTCGCTTATTCCAATAGTTGCATTTGAATGTGAATCAGTGATTCTCCATTCGAATTTAGAGTGTAATCGATAACCACCCCCCCCCCCCGTTACCCCTGTACCACTCTGTACAGTAATTACAGGATCATTTATCTACCAATCACCTTCTTTACCGACATGTGTGGCTACAGAATGCCTGATGTACAGAAGCGAAGATACTATAGTCCATTCCCCACTAGAGGCTACTTTCTCGGAACCCTGCTAAATATCTACTTGAAGGCCCGTTTCGTATCCTTCCGCCTAATGTAAACAAACATTGCCATGCGACTGCCATGTAGCATCTGTCAAAATCAATGTTTACATTCCATTGTGTGTGTACATGGTGTTCGTATACTTTCGCTACACCTAAACATAAACACTGAAATGTGACTTCTACTTTTATAGCTGTCAAATGTGTTTATTACTGTTTAAAGCTTTTCAAAGAATTCTGTCATATTCCAAAAACCATTTCGTACGAATATTCACAGTTTAGGCCTATAACATTATTTAGGTCAGCTTTATGACGTTTTAAAAATTCCTGAATTGACGATAGTTCTAAATGTTACATTGACATACTTGTTTTCCACGACATAGCACATTACACGTAATACACGTTAATATTCTGCCACGACTGTGTTAAACACTGTTACAATTGCGGGGTAATAAACGATAGTATTTAATTTTTGTTATTGATATGTGTTGGGTTGTTTCTTTAAAAGGACGGCCTCAGTTCGAATAACGAAGGAATTGACAGTCCAACGAAAAAGAGACATTAAAATCAAGCACGCAACTCGTGTCGCTCATTTTTTGCTATAGAAATTAAAATATAGCGGTGAACATGCACACAAATAAGCCTACCGTAACTTTTATTCCGCTCATATTTATATGTATTGCTACTTACTATGTATTAGGTTTATTGAAATTTATTGGGGCTGGGCTTGGTTATTTTGTTGGGATTGGTAGTAAATTACGTTACATGACTGTGTTTCAAGCACCCAGGGCAAAGGTACAACGATGTGATAAATAAACAGACGTAAATGTAAAGTCATAAAAACAGTTCACACTTAAAAAGTATAAATAGTTCACATCGAATATTTTAAATCACGCACACACACAGATCCAGCGTTAACGATTACCACGCAGCCTCGCCACGCTATTTCACACGCAGCGGTTAACGAAACACACCCTAACAGCATATTTATTACTACCGCGGAAACACAGATTTATCACAACATCGTAACTTGCTTAGGCAGGTTTAAAAAACACAAAGTCTACAAACGTGATGTGGTAATGTGAAGTATTTTTCGGAGTAAGTATAATTTACGCTTCGTTTGGTAAAGCAGCAACACGCCATGTCATTGCTCGCCACGTCTGCCAACTTCACTTGGTAAGTACCCATCTATCATATCTAAATATATTTAATTAAGTATTCAAACATTAAAATCTCTTTTCAGTTGTAAATTACAAATTCAAAAATAATTATTTTGCTGTAATACGTATGAAATATGCTACAATTAAAAACATATATAATCTCGCTCCCTTATTAGCGAAGTGAAACTTCCCGAGAGAGAGAGAGAGAGAGAGAGAGAGAGAGAGAGAGAGAGAGAGAGAGAGAGAGAGAGAGCGCGACAAGCCTCGTTCAGCAGGCAGTTGCTTTCTCGCTCGATAAAACAACACTGTGTCATTACGGCCTACTCACGATATTTTCCGCTGTTATTTAAAGTTTAAAAATGAGATATGTTGCCATCGGGGCTACCTAAATATTTAAGTATTTCAATAGACACCGTTTAATTTACAAATAGTATACTAAAAAACTATGTTAAAATAATATTTTAATGGTAAACTATTTCTTACTGGTCGTTGACAACGCGTAGCTGCTCTCGCTGTTGTTAATTCATATTTAAAAATAAATAAATATTACCAGTTATAGAAGATATGAAGGTAAAGTTCCATTTATTCAATAATAAAGTACTTTAAAGTTAACCACAGTGTTATATGTTTGTGGAATACAGGTTATTGAAAAAAACAGGTTGACATGTTATGCCTTGAGTGGTTTTTTCAAAGGTTGATTTTCATAAGTCGCTTCCAATCGGGAATGGATTATGTGTAAGGTTGTCCCGAACTCGTACTGTAAAACTGCTTCACGTCCAGGCAACACTGTGCGCGCCATTCGCCAATCAGCGCCCAGAGACTAACCTACCGGTCGCCAGTAGAACCGATGGGAAACAGCACACAACATGGCGGAGCCAATCGAACACAAGGTTCGTTCCGATGCAACACGCTGCCAACTCGAGAAGTTCGCTTTACGTCGAGGGAACTGCTATATCCTGTTGCTTTTGTGTATCTGTCTACTGTTCTGTTGTGTGATACCTGTAGTCCCTGGGTGCTTCAACTTATGTTTTCCTGAGATAAAAGTCATCATTCTCCACTGGTTATTACCTTGGCCTAAAGATACAATGGAATTATTTTCTTCTTATGCTCATGTTTTCAGCAGCGGATCATGAGTTGCTAAAAGACCTGTCAAAATCATGTGTATGTTCAGTTTGACAACAAACTCGCCCGTTAAAAAAATATTTTTCATACTGTGCTCAGGTATTATTTTTGCAACAGGATGTCTACTGATCATGAAAGCCATAAAAATGTAATGAAATTGAGCAGGTGGTCATGGAATTGTTTTTTTTTTTTTTAATTGTATGAGTCTAATGTCTATTGTCCACATCTTTGTCGATTTACGTTGATGTTCCATGGTAAGTGGCAATGGGCGGTACCACAAATACATTTTTCATGTTCATGCATGTTCCATGCTAAGTGGTAAAGGGCGAAACTGCAAATCATTTTTTAATGCTCATCATCCATCAGCAACATGCGGTATACACTCAGAGACAATGGAATTTGCGAACCTAGAATGGTTGTCATTGTGTTCTTGGAAATCAGTAGACACCCTATTGCAAAGTTTGATGTCAAAGTGCTTTATTAACTGCTTGTCTATAGCTGAGAGTTTCGCATGGCACGCCAGTCAATTTACAACACTATTTCGAAAAGAAGTCTTGAGATGTTCCCTAGTAATAATAAGCAAATTTAGTACCAGCAGTCTAGTCATTACATAATGTAAGTATGTTGTTTCATAAGACAATGGTAAATCAGACTGGAATGACGATTAGTTTTCATTCGGTTGCGCTTGTTTACACATTGGAAATGAAACCACACGTTTTGCTTGATGTAGACCTACACTCAAATGTATGAAAAAAATATGGTTTCGAAGGTATGCTACTGAATCAAATGTCAGTCGATAATGAGAAAATAGGTTATACTACATACTTGTGACACTATTCCCTGTATTCAAAACACTATTTGTGAACTTAACACATCTGGGAATGTGTCTTAGTGAGGACATGTGAAGATGCATGCATGAGAGCGTGTAGTGTTAGAAAATGGCGTGGTGGGGGGGGGGGGGGAGTTTGCAGTGAGATCCGTCACAAATTTGCTACGATGAAATACATACGTAATATCTTTGATCGATTTCCTAAAGCACACGTAGTGTATTCCATAGCGGTTCACGGCCAGGAACGGACAATATTTGCTTCAACTGCGTAGCTCATCTAACTTCGACAGATGCGTTGCAGATACCAGTGCCAGTGGCCATTGGGGAACGAGAGAGAGAGAAAGAGAGAGAGAGAGAGAGAGAACGCAAGAGAGCGAGAGCATTCACCAAACAGAAGTAAACATTAACTAATCCCTCACTTCCTGAGCTTCCGCTCGCAGCTCAGCTATGTTATTAGTTGAAGGATGTGTGTATCGAGCATCGTAACTTCTTATGAATGTACAGAATTACTTTTAAGGACAAAAATATTAGGAATATAAATTACACAGTTTAGTACTGACGTATGTATAGAAATAGCTGCACATACTTTTAAATATGTGCTTAAGAATTTTGTACTAGATTTATACACGTATTTAACTAACAACTTTTTAAAAAAATATGTTAATAATTTTTTTTAAAGGTACAGCCATTAAGTGCATTTATAAAAAATAATACAAATATTTGTCTTCCATTAAGTAAAGAAATTATTATTGTGAGTGCCCTGATAGACTAAGGTTCTTTTGCAAAAATGTGCTTTCCATATCTAAAGCATACATAATATGAGAATTACACTATAATTTGAGAAGAAAATATTCCTGTTAAACCATAAAATAAATATATTGGGGTAAATGAATTATGGGTTACAGAATTATATATTTTTAAAGCATATAAATAAGAATTGCACCTTAACTTGACGAAAAAATAATACTTCTGTTAAACTTTAATTGGAATAAATACATTATAGGTTACAGAATAAACACGTTATTAAATATATTCCTCGCTGCTGTGATTTAAAGGAATCAACACTAAAGGCTGTTCACGATATAGTGAACACTTTTGAAATCAACCTTAGAAAAAGTTACTGGACATTCCTGCATATACTTCAACGGGCGCTCAGAGTGGCATGCTCCCGGCAAAGTTTGTAACGATAGATGGAAAGTAGTTCAATATCTTAACGTCGAATAAAAACCGTTAGGTAACCATTTGCAATAGTTTAAATCATTAATTTCGCTTTCTGTTTTTTTTTAATGCATCAGTGTGTAAAAAATAGCACGTTTTTAAAATGTTTACTTTTCTAATAATTTCACAGTTTCACTTTACCAACGTATGAATAAAGTGATGAGCCCATGGCAATGTTAATTTTACATAAGGCGGAATAATACACAACGAAGTAGATCTTAAGCAGGGCTTTCAAAAGTGCTCATTTTAACGTGAACAGCCTATACTTATAACTTAATATTGTTACATGGCGCATGAGGGGCGTATCTGAGTTCGTGAGGGATGGAGGTCTTAATAAAAATAAAAGAACAAAATTATATTTTTAGTTTATTTATATAGCTATTATTTACAGCATTAAATTATCCGTCTCCATTATTGCTCTTATTATTTCACAGCAAGCGCAATATTCAATGTATATTTTAACTCTAATTAACATCCTTGTTTATGTCTCTGTTTGGTTGTCAATTAACTCGTACTCATCATTAACACACGTTCAGTCTATCGATTGCCATCGCTTGTAGTGTCTTTCACTCACGAATCCAGTCCAATAGTCCAGCCTGAAGACGTACTCTTCACTGCTCTGATGCTCACAGTCGCAGATTTTCCTCCCGCTGATCACTTCTCTCGCCGCGCGCTTCTCTCCTCGCTGGTCGTCTATCGCAGAAACTCATCCATTCACTCACCGGCCGGGTCACTCCGGATTTTCGCATGTGGGAATCGTGCCGGACGATGCCGTTGGTAGGCGGGTTTTCTCGGGGATCTCCCAGTTCCCCGCCCTTTCATTCCGGTACTGCTCCATACTCATCTCAATCACTCTCATCGGCTCTCAAGATCTCGGTGTTAAGAGCCATACAAATATCTTCACTCTTCACTAATCCACTCAACAACCACCCCCCCCCCCTGGCCCGGGTGACCGATGCGCTTTTATATCAGTTACCTTGATCATCTGAAAGGTTCAACGCTCCCCGAGTCACGCTGAGAGAAACGAGGTCAATAATCCAGAGCATTCTTCAGAAAAACGCAGAAAGTCTATCCGCCGAAGGTCAGGAACGGCGAGCCGACAAAGGGTTATTGCGGCAGAAGGCCTTCATAGCTCAAAACACTAGTAGGATTATCGCTCGCTTGTCATTCAAAATATTTAATTGACTTGCCGCCTCGCTACCATACCATTACTCCGGCCTCTTCCACACACTCGCGCGGGGAGGGCCAATGTCAGTAGTGCAGACCAGCGACACGCAACAGTACGTATTGTAAAAAACCCACGCAGGTTTGTATCAACCAGATTCAATTAAGTGTATCACGTAATATTTATCCTTATTTTAAAATACAGAATAGTGAATTACGAGCGTTGCATTTTACTTACTACCGTACACATATCCTCGCTGATGCGTCCAATTTATTGTATTTCACAATGTAAAAGAAAAAAGAAAGGCCTGGAGAAAATAATGAAGAAAATCACCCTTTCTCATGTCGAGGTTTTAAAACAATAGAACGCATACAACAGTACTTCCCGAGGTATAGACAACCATCAAAAACATCTGCTTTACGTATCTCGCTTGTTGTCTCGCATTTATTTAGGTGGTATCACGAACGAACGTGCCTGGACGTAAATCCTGCTTCCAATTGAACACAGAAACGTCGTGGTTCGATTGTTTTAACAGGGCAACTCGCGAAAACCGGCTACAAATCATGCGTACGCAGAAGCCACGTGGAATCTGCTCACACGTGCGCAAACAATTTGACGTACGTGCAAAACCCCCTTTACAAAACTTTTTTTTGCAGTCGCTCGGTAACACTGCGTAGGCTATTCACGGTAACGTGAGCACTTTTGAGGCTCTGGTTACCTTTTCCTTTCACCCATTCCCCCCCCCCCCCCCCTCCCCTTTAACAACCTTCTTAAATAAATAATGCCATGTAAGTACCGCACTCGCAAGTTAACGTCCAAGGCTAAAATAAAACATATTTATTGACTATTATTCCAAATGAGAGGGCTTTCAAAAGTGCTCACTTTACCGTGAATGGCCTATGTTATGGAGGAATTCGGTGAATGACACATATTCACGGTTTATTCAACCTTTTTGAATCAAACCTCTGAAAAATCTCCCCATGTATGACGTGTTTAGTTATTTCCTAAATACGCCCTGTATCACAAGCGTTTTATACTTGTGTTCATAAAAGTTACTTTTTTTCCTGTGAAATTGAAATGTTATTAATATCTTGTCTATAAATTACAATGCTTCGTTGATAAATACGTTGAAAAAAAATGGAGATAATAGGTATGATGGTAACGTCTAGTGAGAAACAGTTCTTATACAAAATATCATTACAACTGAGTGCGCACGAATGTGGTGCGTTGTCCCTCTGGTGTAATTCTCCATACTTGTTAAGCTTAGTTTGCACGAGGCGGAGGAATATCCTGGAAGTAGAACATTAGCAGGGCTTCAGAAAAGGCTGAAGTAACCCTGAATGGATTATACTCAGATTGCTCTGGCTATTGTATAACCCCCCTCCCCCTTCCACGTGAAAGCACAGAGCACTAACACAGACGTGAAACACCCACGAACTCCAGCCGCACACTGGGGCCGTGGTAGTGTGTTAGTCAGACTACTCGTCTCTCACGAAGACGAAACGGATTAGATTCCCGACTACTTCACACGTTTGAAATCATTTCCCCATCCTCGGTACAGTTTCTTCTTTTGGGCGATGATCTGTGAGATAGCAGTATGAAGCCTCTGTTGCTGCTTTTTTTTTTGTCCGTTTGATTCGAAAAGATCGTTTGTTATCCCTGTAACCGATATTTTAACTGACAAACTCGTTCTTTTCGCAGACGTATGTGGAGGGAAAGGGTTGCCAACTGCCACATGAGCAATCTTGTAGTGTCGTTCAGTGTTTTCTTTCTTCCTTACGGCTACACTCGCATTGCACAAAGGACACATATTGCCTTTACCTCTAGGAAAAATATAATTCTTCTCTAACTTACTGTGATAATGGTAGGTCTTCTGTATCTTGTTCGTACTTGACATCATTAAAAATGTCACCTTACTTAAAATATGAAATTTACAGTCGACCAACAATTCTACACAAGAGTACAGCGCAGACTGAGAACGCTATCAACAGGGAGGTGAGGGAAACTTAGATTTGAGGAGCTAGTGCAGTGTAGCCAACCGGACAACATTTCCCGAGCTAACATTCCGCGAGCTACTGAAAATATGTCCGCGAGCTACCGGTAGCTCGCGATCCACGTTTTAGTGACCGTGGCTTTAAGTTATATATTGTTTTCACTAGAGACTGTTCACGGTAAAGTGAGCACTTTTTAAGGCCATTCTCAATTTTTCCTTTCATCTAATTTCCATCTTCCTGCTGCTTTTTAATATAAACATTGCAATGTGACCAATAAACACGGTGTATACATTTTACCACCCTCGTAATTTAATGCATCAGGCTACAATAATATATATTTGTTAGAGGTTAATACCTGTTCCCAGGGCCTTAGAAAGTGCTCACTTTACCGTGAACAGCCTATACTTGTTTGTCACATTTGGGGTGTTGGTTTGTTTACCCGCGTTTTGCAGACATCTTGTATTTGTTACAGTAGTTGTCCCCGAACCTCCCGTCAATTGTGTTTCAACTATCTCATAAATGTCAGGAGTGTTAACTTTTTTCGTATTTATTCCTCTAAGTTTTTTCATGAATAAATGTACATTGTAATTCAAACATCAAAAAAATTAAATCAGTCAGAAGTCGCCTATCACAATAGAGTCCACAAGTTCCTACAGTACGGCGGGCGTTGTTATATTCCACGGGATGTAACGAGCGCTTATTCACGTCTGCGCACAGCCATCATGGACCAATGGAGCGTGTCGTTATCGCCGAGCAGACACGTATAAAGACTCGATATGACGCTGCGGTGGTTTTGATTGAATCGCGCATGGCCGCTGATCTGATAAGCGCCCGTGTCGCGGGTCGGTTTTGGACCCCGCGCGCTTCGCTGGCCGTGATCTGTTCCGCGCACAAAGCGCGCGATTCCCGCCGCCCCACGCCAGGAATTATTCCGCTTCACTCGCGGAACGCCCCGGATCACGCTTAACCTGGCCGCGGCAACGAGCGCGTTTTATCTCACGGGACTTTTGGCGCGGGAGGCAAAGCCTCGCGATTCCCCGCGCTTGGCGTGGCGACACTGGCGTTAACAACAGTGTATCGCAATTTGTAGTTGTGAAGAATCCATAGTCCTTTCACAGTTTTATAAAGCCATGCTAAGGTTCTACTTCCGGGATATTCCTCCGCCATATGCATACAAAGCTTAACTGCGTATATGTGCGAGAATTTTGTTCACCCAAATATCACTTTCCAGTAACAAGAGTTTGTCGTTAAAGGCTGTTCACGATAAAGTGAGCACTTTTGAAATCAATCTTAGAAAAAAAGTCACTGTCCATGCCTGCATATACTTCAACGGGCGCAAAGAGTGACATGCGCCCGGTAAAGTTGGTAACGATAGATGGAAAGTAGTTCCATATCTTAACGTCGAATAAAAACTGTTAGGTAACCATTTATGAAAATTTAAATTTATTTATTTAGCTTTCTATGTTTTTAATGCATCAGTGTGTAAAAATTAGCAGATTTTTAAAATATTTATTTTTTCTAATAATTTCACAGTTTCACTTGACCGACCAATGAACAAATTGATGAAGTCCATGGCAATGTTAATTTTACATAAGGCGGAATAATACACAATGTGCATAGAAGTAGATCTTAAGCAGGGCTTTCAAAAGTGCACATTTTAACGTGGACAACCTATACAGGCCCTGCGTTCGTTCAAGAGTATCACGCAAACGAAAAATTCGCAAGCATTATAATCCGTGATTAAATAACGTTTTTGATGTAGTCTATTCACGGTTTCTTCGAAATTTTTAAATTAAACTTTCGAAAAATCACCCCATGTATGACGTGCTTTGGTTGTTTCCTAAATATGCCATGTGTCACAAGCGTTTTATACATGTGATCATAAAAGTAACTTTTTTTTTCTCGTGAAATTGAAATGTTATTTATATTGTATCTATACATTATAATGCTTCGTTTATGAATATGTAATATGAACAGAAACAGTGAGAAAACATGCGTGTTGGTAACGCCTAGTAAGGAATAGTTCGCATGCAACATATCATTATAGGCTGTTCACGGTAAAGTGAGCACTTTTGAAAGTCCTCTCATTTGGAAAAATAGACAATAAATATATATATTCCCGCCTCAGACGTTATATCCCGAGTGCGGTGGGGTATAAGCACTGTGTTTATTACTTAAATGGCAATATTTATATTTAAGAGGATAACAAATGGTTGAATGGCAAAAGTAACTAGGGCCTCAAAAGTGCTCACTTTACCGTGAACAGCCTATGCAACTGAGTGCAAACGAATGCGGTGCGTTGTCCTTTGGTGTAATTCTACAGACTTAGTTAAGCGTATTTCGGACGAGGCGGAGGAATGCGCTGGAAGCAGAACTCCAGCAGGACTTCAGCAGGACTTCAGTAAAGTGTGAAGTAACCGTGAATGGATTATATAAGACATTAAAACACAGGAAGGGTCGATTGTTTTCGGACCTTAAAGGCCTGGCTAAAGACTGCATCCCTAGCTGCGCCGGCGGCCGCGGTTGGCTCATTGGCTGGAACCCTCACCTCCCACCAGGCGAAGCCGTGTTCGATTACCGGTCGGGGTCGCTCTCTGATTTTTCGCGCGTGGGAATCGTGCCGGACGATGCCGCTGGTCGGCGGGTTTTCTCGGGGATCTCCAGTCCCCCCTCCTCGCATTCCAGTGCTGCTTTATATTCACCTCGCTTTACCTTCATCAGCTAGTAAGACCCCGTTGTTAAGAGTCGCCCAAACCTCCCCGCTTTCCTTTACTCCCAGCTGCGCCGTCGTAAACACACTTTTACGATAGCGTGAACATGCCTTAATTTGACGGCCTGCCTGAACACGCCATCACTCATGAACAGTAATCAGGACAGCAGCACTGTTAAAAAAAATTTCCTTCATTTTACGGAAAAGTGCTGGTAAAAATTTGCCCAGAAGTGTCCGTAAACTCTCCGTAAAATTACGGATACATTGATTTTCAGAATCGGACTTTCCGTAAATTTCACGGAACCTCTCCGTTAATTTCCAAGTTAGTTTTCTGTACTTTCCGTTTAAAATAAACAGATATAGTTAAATGTCTTTAATCTTCGTTATGTAGGTGTTGTACCGTGTATTGATATATGATATTAAAAAAGTTAAAATATTTTGTACTTAAGCGAGGTTTGAATCAGAGTAAAAAAATTACCAGTCCACGATCCTAACCATTAACCTACAACTCTTACTTGAAAAGTTTGGTATAGCTTTTATATTTGTATGCAAAAGACAAAAGAAAAAATTCAGTTTTTATTAAATTTAGTGTATTTTTAGTGTTACCAAATGTTACATACGCCTGATCTAATTTTTTAATGTTTGAAAGAATATGTCATAGTCGCGTGGATAACCTTAACTGCCGCAGAAAACGATAATTTTCTTGTTACAGTGGCGAAGAAAGCTTCGGGTAGAATCGGCATTGTTCGTCCCCGTTACTCGAAGCCAAAGGGAATACGGAGACTTTCCATATTTTGTATTTACGGGCTTAACTCAGTTTTTCGTCATTACGGATTGCCTTTCCGTATATACACTGTACATTTCCGTAAATATACGGGAATTTCTAACAGTGCAGGAACATTGTAAAACTACACTGACAAAAGTCGTGGTATACGGATCTAGTGACATGTAGGCCCTCCTCTATCCCAGCGAAGTTCATTTCCGTAAATATACGGAAATTTTTAACAGTGCAGTTGCCGCAATCGGGACTCACATGCCCAAGCCCCGGTTAGCAGGAATCCTCTCTACCAACCAGGGAATCAGACCATGTTGCGTCATGCGACGCCGATATGAGGCGGAAGAACACACAACACGTGTACAAGTAGATCTTAAGCAACGCTTTCAAAAGTGCCAATTTTACCGTGAACAGCCTATAGTTGATGCAGTTAATATACAAGTGCTCCCCCGACCATGTAGTATCCAGATGTTTAATTATCTAACCATATAATAACATATAGATCTTTATATTCATCTACCCCACTTGTTCTACCATCTTTAGATCCCCCCAACCTTAACAACAAGTACAATAACATATAGATCTTTATATTCATCTACCCCACTTGTTCTACCATCTTTAGATCCCCCCAACCTTAACAACAAGTACAATAACATATAGATCTTTATATTCATCTACCCCACTTGTTCTACCATCTTTAGATCCCCCCAACCTTAACAACAAGTACAATATAAATTAGTTATAGCATTGTTCCTCCGACTTCCCTTCTTCAACTGTTCGAACTATACTCACATAAATTAAGTATAACAGAACGCATTGGGTGGCATGCGTCCAGCAAAGTTAGTAACGAGGGAGAAAAAATAGTTCCACGTTTTAACGTTGAAAAAAATTATGTTAGCTTATGTAAACCTTTTTTAAAACTGAATTTTTTTTCTGTTCTTTAATACACGTAAGTGTAAGAATTGGCAGATTTTAAAAATAGTTACTTATCTAATAATTTCACAGTTTCACTTGGTCAGTGCATATAGTGATCAGGCCATGGCAGTGATAATTTTACACATGGCGGAAGAGTACGCATTGTTCATACACGTAGATCTTAAGCAAGCACGTAGATCTTAAGCAGGTCTTTCAAAAGTGCTCCGTTTACCGTGAACATCTTATAACGTCGGTTATATGTCGCTGAATATTTATACGAGATAATTATTTATCGTTGGTTTCTAGTTTTTGTCACAATGAGTTCTTTCTCTGAATATATGACACACTTACTCGGAAATCAGATAATTCAAGACCGAATTTCTGTGAATCCCTTGCAAATGGCTAGAAAGTGTTTTTTATGCCGTACCAACACTTGTACTCTTTATTAATTAGGTAGGTCTAAAGTAGAAATTAATAAAGAAATATTTCCGATGTTCAGTGTTTCCTAAAAGCATTATTACGAGGAAAAAATAATTCGTGATTACTTAAACGGACGTTTCTAATTGTGCTGTGACAGAAAAATTGTTTTGTTTTTGTTACAGAACTGTTATTGATTACATAATTTGGACTTTTTTTTTGTAGTCAGTAAGAAACAGTTGAGTTTTGTGGTAAATGTAAAGAAAAATGCTGCCACCACGAATTATTTAATTCACGTTGTCCATTTAACATTTCACTACACAACATACAGTTCTGCCCATACTTGCAATTAAGTCGTAAAATCAAGAATTGTTTTTCAGTAGTATCGGTGTCAGGCAACCAGGCCTTTGAAGTCAACCAATAACAAGCTGGCAAAGAGTACAGCCAAGCTCCTGTGAGATAATGTGCTGCATATTGATGGTTGCCTCTGTAGAGTTGGGGTTTGTTAGCTATAGGCTATTCACGGTAGAGTGAGCACTTTTGAAAGCCCTGCTAAAGATCTGCTTGAATGCATGTTGTTTATTCTCCCGCCTTATGTAAAATTAACATTGCCATCGGCTTCATAACTTTATGCATGCATCGGTGAGTAAAATTCGATATTATTAGGAAAGTAAATACTATACAAATTTCCTCATTTTTATACTTCGATGCACAAAAAAAAACACAAAGCAAAAGTAATAATTTAAGTTATCACAAATGGTTACCTAACACTTTTTATTCGGCGTTAAGATACGAAACTATTTTCCATCAATTGTTACCAACTTTACTGGGCAAATGTCATTGACTGCGCCTATTAAAATATATACATTCAGGGGCAGTGATATTGTTCTACAGTTAATTTCTAAAATGCTCACTTTACCATGAACAGCGTATAGCTGCGTTATTCGCATTACCGAACCACAAAGTACGGTGTCGCAGAACTCGTCTGTTCTGAATAAATTTAGAAACACTTGCACTATACGCATTTTGTGTGCTGAACACCAGTCGCTCTCCATGCTGTCGAATTGTGAGACATTTACAACTGTACTTTCTCTGAGACACGAGCGTGACGAGAGCAAAAAGAAAAACCTGCACGTTGGCAGACGTGTCATTTTGTGCCTTTTTATGGGCGACATTTACATTAATATTTCCTCGCGTGTGTTCCGAACGATGGTCTATCTTAGGTGGTCTAGAGAGATGGCGTGTCGATAACCTCGCGAGCGAATGTAGTTTTATACAGGTCAAGATTTAAGGGCTGCTTTATTGAAAACTGTATGGCTCATATACAGAATGATTCGCAATTAGACCGACAAACTTCGGGAGATGATTCTTCATGAAAAAGTAAAAGGAAAACATACATGACACTTTATACATAAACCGAATATTAAGGGAGCTAGGGGCAAGGGGTTCCGGGTTCGAGAACCAGGTAAAGAACCAGCGTCACTTTGTGTTCGTCATGACGGTACTGAGTCGCTGTCACTGAAACCTGAAGGAGAAACTGGCAAGATATATCGAAAAAGTAAACATGCAATAAATACGAATGTGTTTTTAATATTTCATTTTAAATTACTATTTTTTTTGTTCAAACACATTCTACGCGGCAAATTTTTACCCTGGATTTATTTCCTCGTTATCAGCTTTGGCAATGGAGAATTACGGCAAATTTTTGGGCAACTTTTTACTGAGAATTCGAAGGTGTAATACCTCGCGCCAGGAGGCGTCTGCAGCTGATATATATATTTTTTTATATTTCTGTTTACCAAATCTTTTTATAGTACCTCGGAGCGCTATAAGGGGAATGACAAGATTACTAAGTTCGCTCACCCGTAAACCCCGGGAATGTCAAGGTCTTCCATCAATCAGGAAAAAGTCAGGGAAATACCACGGAATGTCACCGACCTCAGATGTGCCTTGCTCAACACACGCGTCTTCTGATACGCTGAAGGTTGCTGGTTTGAGTTCAGCCTTAGGAATCACTCTTAAGCTGCTCAATTCTTCTAATTTATCAGGCTGCTCTTTCTGATAGTGCTTCGCGGCCTAACTTAAAACCATTACAATGAAAATAATTTTTAATGGGCTGTTATATATGAAACAATGAATGATATTGGAAGGAAGGTGATCAACTTCTTTAGACCCAGTTTAATTAATGATTTCAGGTTGTTATGGTATTATTTTTATGGTTCATCATCATACCTTAACGGGGCTATAAAAGCAATGTAAGTTATTGATAAGAGTTACGTAATGAACATTATATAAAAGGGGTTTATTTAACATTAAGGTTGTACAATATTATTTCAATGAAAACTTCGTGAATATGCGCGGGGGGAGCTATACAAATATACCGAAGTATTAATTCATTTTAAATTATAAAGATTTAACCAGCCACATTCTGAGTAAAGTCTAATTGGAGAGTCTCCACTTTGTTCAAGATTCTGGGGGGTTGAATAAGATGGCGGAAGTCGACGCCCGGACATACCCATCTTCAGTTCTTCTCGTTGCAATGACCCGACGATAAAAGACACCATCCACGGGTTACACTGCCCTATATCGGCTGCTTTATCCCCGTCTACTGGCTGGAGGAGGGGGTTTCTGTGGGTTGCTATTTCATATCTGAATTCAGCAACCACATGGCCCGTGTCATGGATGAATATGTGGAGGCGTGATCAGGCAGGCCGCTCACCTAAGGCCTGATCACAACTCATAAGAAGGTGTTGCAAATAATAAGAATTATTTTCTTGTGCGTGAAGTGAAATGAGAACTTTACTTGATTACCACTGTCAGTGAGTTCTCGGCTTTACATTCGGCAATAGTGATACGAACCAGTCATGACCTAGCGTATCAGCACGATTTACGAATCAGTTACTCGTTGGAAAACTACTGGGAACTGAGTCTCGCAGTGGACAATCCCGGATAAATATTGTACTAATGTGCGATACATACACGATTGTGTACACCAAGTTTGAAGAGACCACGATCTGCCGGGCAGATAAAACGAAACACCCATAAAACAATTGTCAAATGGAGCGACCCGTTTTTCACTTACAACGCGTAACTAAAAATCACCCACGAACTCCGGGGGGCGAATTCTGACGAAAATATAAGACGGAAACGCATGTGCCATCTTCCCCATAACTGATTATTAGGGCAGTTATGCACCCCAAAAATAGAATTCTTAGAATTATTTTCGTTACAAATACCAGGAACTACTTGCGATTAAGCAACAATTTGGCGAATAGTGTTTGGTAGACCGGAGATCTTACACCTGTGAAAAAGTGTGTGTGTGGGGGGGGGGGGGGTAGTATAATTTTCTTTCATCAGGGGAATAGGGTGCTGAATCGTAACAAAAAACAGGGAAGCAACCCCGAACTTTCTGATATCGTGTAGTGTCGAAAAATTTTGTACAAAATTCAGTATGCGAAGAGTAATTTAGTAAGTATGAAGTTTGCTAACAGCAAACAGAGTGGGTAGTGATCAACAGTGAATATGTAGGGCCTACATATACGTATCACCCCATGTATGACGTGTTTAGTTAGTTGTTTCCTAACTACACCCTGTATCACAAGCGTTTTATACTTGTGTTCTTAAAGTTACTTTTTTTTCTGTTAAATTGATTTGTTATCCATATTCTATCTATAAATTATAATGAGTCATTTATAAATAATCCAAATGAAAATAGGTATGTTGATAGCGCCTAGAGAGAAATAGTTTTTATACAAAATAATTATATACTCAGTGCGCACGAATGTGGTGCGTTGTCTTCCTTTTGTAATTCTCCAGGAATAGTTGAGCTTAGTTTACATGAGGCAGAAGAATATTCTGTAAGTAGAACTTTAGCAGGGCTTCAGAAAAGACTGCAGTAACCGTGAATGGACCATATCGTCTATTCACAATATCCTCACACATTTAATCGAACCTTTGAATAATCATCCTATATATTACGTGTTTGGATCTTTCCTAAATGTGGCGTGTACCAGAAGCGTTTTACTTTTCTAATAACATAAAAGTATCTTATTTTTGTGTGAATTGGGCTATAACTTAAATTTCGTCTATAAATTAACATATTTCATTTATAATTATTATGAATAAAAGGAGGGAGCAAATACATGTGTTGGTAATGCCTGACGAAAAATAGTTCTCACGCGAAATATTATTGAACTAACGTCTCACAAATATGGTGCGATGTCCCTCTGGTGGAGTATAGTATTCTAGACTTGGTTGAGGTTGAAGTAAAGCAACCGCCTATGGAGCACTGCACTCGACTGTACAACGTGAAGAACTCATCAAAACAGTAGTACAGACACCATAAGAATTGTCAGAAAAGTGCGATTTATGATGTATACAAAAAAAGAGTGTATATATTGTGCAACATTATAAAATGTTTTACTAAAATATACTTTTTAAATGTAAAAATACAATCGATTAAAATATTCTGTAATTTTAACCAAATTTAAGCATATTTCCATTCTGGATGCTTCAGAAAGCAGAATTTGCAAGAAAACCTTCGTCATGGAATGTCGTAATAATGTTTACTATAATTGTATGTAAGAAAATTGTAATAATAATTTTATATTTGATATTATGTGCGTCCAGTTGTCACAAACATTTATGGCTGAAGCTTACGTAAATAAAGTTAATTATAAAATCGATATGATACATTGTTATGTAACACCCTCGTGTAGTTGATTCCAGCACCGATAGGTACTCTCATCACAACACAAGGATGATACATGTGGAAGGGTGGATACAGATTCCTGTTGTAGTAGTGTTTGCAGCTCTTAAGTTAAAGACGTGCTCCGGTCTTTATAAAAAAACTGATTTGTAGAAATATTATTTTATCAATAAAATTGTTTGTTGGTTGTCCTTTTGCTTTTGTTATCCACATAGAACAACGGTTAAATACATATTAACCACACCAGTGTACTTATATATTTTAAGAGGAGAGAATTTCAGTAAAAAAAAAAAAAGAGTACGGCAAAAGCTCAGTGTATATATATATATATATATATATATATATATATATATATATATATATATATATATATATATATATATATATAATATCGTCTGGCATACAACATAGGCATATAAACTTGAGCATTTTATATGAGTTAATTAATTTAAATATCAAAGGAGCTTGAGTATTCAATATCTTTCACAACTAAGGCCTTCCCTTTTCAAATAAAGTTACTTTCAAACAAAACATGCTATTTTCAGCAAGACAGCAAGTGAAATCACCTTCGGGTACCCGTTTGCAAGTATTAACCATAAGGACACATGGAGTTTTCTTAATTTTGTAGGTTACATGTTTTATCGTTCCAAAAAAAAAAAACACAATCATGTTAATTAGTTGTCAGTGTTAAGAAAAATTTTGTTCAGCCAGTCTATGAACAGTTCATATTAATGAGAGCTGTAAGCTCGGAGCATGTGGCATGCGAACAAAATTGTTAGATTTTACTTGGTGCTGGAGAGAATCAAAATTTCGTCTGCTGCGTAGGCCAAGAAGCAGCACTCAAGAAGAAACCAAGAAAGGCTGAGAAGAAATCATCTCAGGAGCGATGTTGGCTACGATCTACTGCATCGTAGAACGGAACTCCAACACGTGCACCGCTGCAAGATATATCAAAGAAAAAAATAATAATGTGGCTCGGCACACACAAAAACATAACACGAACGGAAAAAAAAAACCACCATTAGTTTAACTTACCCTTATCGGCGGGTGAAATTACCAATTACATGGAAAGCCGAAAGTTCAGAAGTAGATAAATATTCGTAGAACAATTACATGCTTTATAGTTAAGTTCAACAAGGAGGCAACCTCGCGAGCAGGAATATATATGAAATTGATCGTGCTCAGAACTCCAGTCTGGTGTGACTAAGCGATACGTAATACAATATTTCGAAAGATGTATAAAACAGAGATAACTAACAGTTATTTCATTAAGTTACTTTAAATTATATTTGCATCTTGCAAATACTAAAGGCTCATTAAATTATTAAGTAGAATTTAGTTTTGGACACAACATAGTAAAATTATTTAAATTTACATAAAGTAATTTGCCTCTTCAAGTTAACAAGACCAGGGCAATAGTAAAAAAAAAAAATTAAATAGATTCTCAATGTGAAGATTTGAATAGCATAAACAAATCTAATTAAATCAATAATTTTTGGTGAGAAGTAATTAATGAAGAACTTATTAAATTAATAGCAACCAAAAAAAAAAAAAATTAACGCTGTGCCAATACAACTGGCACAACATTATCACTAGGATTTTATTATACACGACCACAGTAAATATTATGGCGATCTTTCTTGAAGTTTTTTTTTTTTTTTTTTTGTAAATTCTGCTTTCCGAAGCATCCAAGATGGAAATGCGAATAAATTTTGTTAAAAATGCGGACTCTATCGATTAATTAATTTTTTACATTTAAAAAGTATATTTTAGTAAAATATTTTATAATGTTGCAAAATATATACATTCTTCTTTCATATAACAGCATAAATCACACTTATCTGACAATTTTTTATGGTGTCTGTACTAATTTTTTATGTGTTCTTCAAATTGTACAGTCAGTTGCAGTGCTCCATAGGTAGTTGATTTACTTCAACCTTAAGTTCTGTTTGCATATGGCGAAGAAACAGCTTAAAAATATAACTTTAGCAGGGCTTCAAAAAGCTGGAACAAAACCATCAATGGACTATAAACGAAGATTGATGCATCACACAAGAATTCTTGTTAAAAGACGTTCGCCATAAAGTGAGCACTTTTGAAATCAACCTTATAAAAATGTCACTACCCCTACCTTCATGTATTTTAACGGGCGCCCTGAGTCACATGCACCCAGTAAAGTTGGTAACACCGGATGGAAAGTAGTTCCTTATCTAAACGTCGAATATAAAGTGTTAGTTAACCATTTGCGATCATTTAAATTATTTCTTTCGCTTTCTATATTTTAATGCATCGAAGTGTAGAAATGAGCAGATACGTAAAATATTTACTTTTCTAATAAATTCTCAGTTTTATTTGACCGACGCATGTAGAAAGGGATGAGGCCCATGGCAATGTTAATTCTACATAAAGTGGAAGAATATACAACGTGCATACAAGTAAATCTTAAGCAGGGCTTTCAAAAGTGCTCATTTTGCCGTGAAAACCAGCCTATATACGGTACATGCATTGCGCTTGGCAATTTCCGCAACACTCCCAGTTATAACATTTATTGGTCTCTTTCTTCTCGAACACATGATAGGATCTGGTATCTCGGACTTTCTCGTCGTTCAACCTAGAAAATATATGTCTGCATTTATTTTTATATATCGTATGTTTTCATACAACTGCTTGTCGGTCAATGCGAAAAATTAATCTTCATTCGTGTTTAGTGGAAGGCATCAGTTTTAAGGCTGCCTTATACCTAGGGTGTCAAATGGCATGCAGAAATTAAATCAAAACTTCTTAGTTAAAAAAAATAATAATTGTTTAATAGTTTTGAGCACCCAAGAAACTTTTCAGAGACCGAATGCTTGCTCTTGTATTCTGTAACGTGTTTTTTTTTTTTTTTTTTTTTTTTTCGAGAGGAGAGAGAGAGAGAGAGAGAGAGAGAGAGAGAGAGAGAGAGAGAGAGAATGTACGTAACGGGTGTTTTACATGAATTTTTATGTACGGAAAATTCTAGTTCGCAAATTTAAAAACCGTGTATTTGCACTGCAGCTCACCGTTATTGTCGTCATCACGCCATAAAATGTAACGGACATTGCTTAAAGAACCGTTGAGGCGAGTTGTCGACTATAATGACGCTGAACATCTCTTGTACGTAAAGGTAACAAGACCTCCGAAGCGCTTGCCTATGTCGCCCTTATCGTTCGCACAGTTATAACTTAACCACAACCTTGGTTGAATTTCCAGTCAATCTTGCGAACACTCGACGTTCTAGGAGGGTTAAATTGTTGCTAACGGACAGTGTGTTGGTTTCGGTATCATTTGGTTCAAATAACTAACAAGTCAAATACGTACGTGTTACTGTGTCGGCTTTAAGCACAGAAAAACCCACCAAAGTTTGTTAGGAGTGCCGAACTCGCAGACGCGATGCTATAATCAATTCACGGTTACTTGAGCCTTTTTTGAAGCCCTGCTAATGTTCTACTTCCAGGATATTCCTCCGCCTCGTGCAAACTAAGCTTAACTAATCCTTGAGAATTACACCAGGGGGACAACGCACCACATTCGTGCGCACTCAGTTGTAATGATATTTTGTATAAGAACTGTTTCTCAATAGACGTTACCAACATGCATATTTTCTCCCTTTTTAAATTCAAATTATTTATCAATGAAGCATTATAATTTATAGATAAGATATTAATAACATTTTAATTTAACAGGAGAAAAATTAACTTTTATGAACACAAGTATAAAATGCTTGTGATACATGACATATTTAGGATATAACTAAACACGTCATACATGGGGAGATTTTTCAAAGGTTTGATTCAAAAAGGCCGAAGAAACCGTGAATGGACTATACCCCGGATAGATGGAAAAGAAAGGGAACACACGCAAGAAGTAATCTGGGATTACGTCGTAACGTAGCGTGAATAGGTATAAGGAATAGAGAATCGAGTTTCATTTGTGGGAAGACAGCGCCAAGCGAGCTGTAAACCGCAAGGAATGGCAGCGGGCTTTAAAATCTCACCATTAAAAATTCATATCCTTGTTTTGCAGTTGTGGAAACAGCGGACGGTATACAGCGGGGGGAAGTATTAAAGAAACAGAATACCTAGGAGGCAGGGAGTTTGTTTTTCGCTCGTGGGATTTTTTGGGTGTTGTGTGGAGGGAAGGGGTTCGGAGATAAAACCAGGGGCGCGATAAAGAGAAATAGAGAGGATACTCGACGGAGCGTACATGCAGTCCTCTTTTGACAGTGGCGCGAGGTACGTGTGGGGTGAAATGTGTTGCCGAGGGACATGATTGAAGGAAAACTCGACCGTAGATTGGTAGTGTTTGTGGTTTAGGCGAACCAATGGCCGCTCGCGCAGCGTGCACATTGCAATATTTATACTAAAACAACATCTTGTATCTGTCTTCCTCCCCTAACAGTATCGAAACTGTTTGGTGGAGACAGCCACTTTGAGTATTACTATGGCTTGCTATCCAGACATACCTCAAGGTTGAAGATAAGCATAATTTGTTGTGTAGTCGTGTCAAATGTTTATGCGTGTAAATAGTGTTTGATATTAACCAAACATGTGTGGCTAGGTTGAGTCAAGTATGTTGAATGATCGATATGAGTGTTTTTATAGTGTGTATTGAAATATCATATTATTATTCTAGTAATGTATTTCAGTTATCAAAAGATAATTAATTTTAGTATGGTTACACAACCCAATATTTTGTATGAAAAACTGTCCTGTAAACTAGGCTAACCTAACCTAAGTGCCCTGTTAAATAAATAAACACAGTACGACTGTTGATTCATGAAAATAAAAGTAATTAATATAAAATTGAGCTATTTGGCGTGTTACATGCATAAAAGAATGACATTTGTAGGTACAAAAAATTGAAAATTTTAAAATTTTAAAAAGTGCATATAATTGCACAAAAAAAGTCCACTTTATGATAAAACATGTTATACATTAGTTTTTTTCCCCATAAAAAGCAGACGTTTCCATGAAAATCGAAAGAGATAGTAAGTTTTTGGAAATGAAAATTTCTGATTTACAATACTGCGGTCACTTACCTATTACTACCTTCGGGGGCCGCTTTTAACATGTTAATATCATCGTGGAAATGCATGAGAAAATTTGATGAAATTGAAATAGTAAAAAATCATTTGTGTACAACTCAGGGAGCCTATAACAATATGAAATGGCGTTATAAAGTCATAATTATCGGCCATTTTGTTTTTGAAAAGTGTATTTCTTTATTTATTCGTTAATACTACCATATTGTAGGAAAAATCGAAGGACGGAAGGAAGGGAAAGTTCAAATAAAATGAATGAACCAGTATACAGAAAGGAACTAGCATGACTATGTACCCAGGACCCACCGTCCAGAAGGAAGGACGTCGTCGACTCCTGGTCTGACCGCTTCCTCAGTGCCTGGTCTCTCGTCGACTGGCGATATCATCTGCCTTGGAGCCCCAGTACACTCTTCGCGCCCCACCATGCATGTGTCGTAACACATTTCAGATTGCCTCCCGTTGTGCTTTCGAGGCGTGATCTTCTTATAGAGTTGAACATTTTAAGGAATATTTCTATGTTTGCTGGACCCGCACTTCTTGGCGCTCTATGCATCTTGTTGTTGAAATTTGCATATTCCTTTCGGGCTCCATGTTATGGTTGTTTACTTTTGTAAACGTGTCTGGGACCTCCTTCACAGGTATTGTTGTTTTGAAAGGTTGTGTACAAACGGGGCCGTGTGTAACAACATGCTCTCGAGTTTACTATCTATTCCCCACGTTGGTACGAGTGACTACTCTTTGCCAGGACCTGGCGAGGATACCTAGATAAGTCCTTTGCCAATGTTACCGTGAAAACTTCTTGTGGAATTAAGTCCGAAACTTCCGTACATCCTAAGGGACAAGTTCTGATAAATATTAATTTCGAATTTTGATTGGACCTACATTACCTCCAATGACTACGAAAAAAAAAACATTAAAATGAAGAAAACTATATACATATGGATGAGAAAAAACCAATGCAATAAAAATGCGATAGTATAAAAAAGTACATACGTGGAACAAAAGACAATGATCCAGTTAGATAATGTGTTACACAGAAACAATGAGGACAGCACAATTATGACAGTACGAAAACAGCAAAACCACAAGCTAAACACACACTGCTGTAAGTCGAAGTAAATAGACATATAATCCAGTTAGATAATGTGTTACACAGAAACAATGAGGACAGCACAATTATGACAGTACGAAAACAGCAAAACCACAAGCTAAACACACACTGCTGTAAGTCGAAGTAAATAGACATATAATCCAGTTAGATAATGTGTTACACAGAAACAATGAGGACAGCACAATTATGACAGTACGAAAACAGCAAAACCACAAGCTAAACATACACTGCTGTAAGTCGAAGTAAATAGACATATAATCCAGTTAGATAATGTGTTACACAGAAACAATGAGGACAGCACAATTATGACAGTACGAAAACAGCAAAACCACAAGCTAAACACACACTGCTGTAAGTCGAAGTAAATAGACATATAAAAGGATACAAAAATTACAGTTATCCAGTCTGATAATGAACGAAACAAAAAAAAAAAAAACAAAGACAGTATAAATGTAACTAGACAGCATCAGCAAAATTAACACACAAAAACACACTTCAGAAACTAAATCTGACAAGTATTGTCTGGCATATTGCCTGTGGATGTGGTTTCAATAAAACATCAACAAATGTTCAGTGACACGCCACATTTAAAAGAGTTTCGAAATGTGTTGAAAAAAAACTGCGAATATGTGCAGAGGGCAAAAAAGTATAGTCGCCGAATAGACAGAAATGTATTCTCAGATCACGTTGTTAAGTAGCTAGTACCCAAATTCTCTAGTTTATAGAAGCATCATTTGTTTTTAAACAAACAAATGGTTATCGAGTAAGATTTTTACACATCCCATGCCTTACCTGAAGAAGCGTGTTTTTTATCTACTATTTCATTATTGGCGAGATAATATCGTTTTCATTTACACAGAATATCTATCATTGTGGCATTCGCTGATTTTGTCAACAATAGAGAAACATTTGCTTGCAGTTCCAGGAGTATGGACCCTCAGGCATTTGTTTCTAATATGTTTATTATGAAAATTTGCTTCGGTTTGAAAATTATTTTGAGAATGTACCCTTTTAATTCACCAACCATTACCGCACATCAACACGTTTACAAAATTGCGGCTTTTAAAACTATGCTACAGTAAGGTTTGAGACGGCGTCCATGGAGTTTTGCCGTCTCCTTACACATCAACCATTTTGACGTCTGCATCTAATTGCTCGCTTCCGACGCAACGTTAGTACATGAAGTGAACGAACTTTCCCCGTTTTTGATTTAAAATGCCTCTTAACTGAAAATGAACATATAAACTACTACTCTTTTTCACCGACCTGGTTTGTGGAACACGTGAATAGCTGCGTAGAAGTTTGTTACGACAAACTTTCTTTACCGACGTGGAAGTTCGCCTGGACGACGGACATAGCTTTCGCCCGTTCGGAGCTTTTCTCGCAACTGAATTTCCTAGACGAGGCGTTGGAGTTCCGCAGCCTAGATGGCATTGCGATCAGCGGCCACGGCGCGTGACCTCCCACACTTGTGACATCATCAGCCAGGCGGTGCAGGGGTACCAATATGATGTTCAGTTGTTCGCCAACTTGGTAGCTGGTGGCACTACTTCATTTCCTGTAATAGTGACGTATTTGTTGGCGATTGGCTGTTTTCCCATCGCTCCTTGAAAATCTCCTTTTTTGGTAATAAATCCAGCCATTGGCTGTGTTTATAAATTAAGACCTCTCTGAGTGGAAATTAGGAATTCTTGCTATATATGCTGAGAGCGAAGTTGTCTCGGGGGCAGACAGAAGTCTGGAGAGAACTTAAGCATGCCAAGTTAAGTATACTACTAGTTGACAAACAGGCCCTTAAGGCAGGACGTACCTGGATGTCCTAGTCCTGCATAAAAACTGTTTTTTTTTTTTTAAATAACTTCGGCAATCTATATGTAACTGTAATTTGATAAATCTTTGTAAAATATTTTTTCTGAGATACAGAATTTGAAGTAAAATGAGTATGCCAAATAGCAAATGATGGGCACCCTGGGGGCAATGCCCAAAAGTTTTGTACAAGTAATAAACCAGAAAATTGGTCTAGAGTTTTCCCCTGGGCTTCTGGAAAATAAACCTTAAAATGAATGCTAGGGTTAAGGACAAAATCGTGTAATTTTGCAAGTTCCCAAGTAAATGTTGATAGGTGTCTTTTCTAAAATTTTCCCGATGCAAATTAATCAATTCTGGGAAAATAGGTAAAACGCAATATTTCCAAATGTGGATCAGTCCCCATAGGTATGATATGAAAAAAAAATATGTGACATTTTTCTTATTGTTTTGGAGAAAACAAATAAAAAACAACAGTATTTTGCCTTTATATGGCCTTGGTAAATCGTATATGGGCTGAATATAAATTGTAACCTTCAGAATGGAATATTTTGATTTGCCAAACTTTATTGTGCCTAGATGGCTTTGGTTAATCTTACATGGCCTCAATATTTAATATTTAATGAAAGTTGGAAATTTCGTAATGATGGCTTTTCCTTGTACTCGTGTATGGCCAGATTATATAATTTCCTTTTCAACTTATCTGTAATATCAAATAAAAGACAGAAATTGTCAAGACTGTAATGCCAGAATTTTTAATGTGATTTATTTTAAATTGTGCCCTTGTAAAAAAAAAACACTTGTGAGAAGATAGAGGGAACAAAATATATACTTTGTATACTCAAAATATGTTTTGAAAATAAATGATAAATAATAATAATAATAAAAAAAGAACACAGTATCAGAATTTATGTGTTGCATTTTAGCTAATAGCATTTAGTATTTTGCTACTTTTTGGTTTCCTTGTTTTATTCGCTTTGCCTTAGGGAGGGTTGTTTTTACCCAGGTGATGGCTTTTTGTTGGATTGTGTTTCTAATCCACTTTGCCCCGTGCTAGGTTCTAGGGCGTAGCAGGTTTGCCAGTTACTTTTCGACCGGTGATGAAGTGGACATGTTTTCCACTCCACGCATTCGAAATATGTTTCCCGATTGTTCGATACCATGCCTCGTTTCTGCGAAAACGAGGAGATACGCCACCCTTTGGAGGTAAAAGTTTGCTCGCCGTAGGGGATGTGCTGGCTGGATAAATGAAACATCAGCGACTTTGCACGTCTCCTGAAGAGTTAAAGTACAGTTTTTAATTGCATAACGTTATCAGAGCACTGACATTGTTTCGCGTCGAAAGGAGAAGGCGAAGTTTAGACAAGGCAGAGTTAAACTACTTTTAAGGCAACTACGTGTTATTGTTGTGGTATTAAATTTGATAGCTTTAAAAGGCCTGAGCTTTTCACTAGTATCATGGAAACACAGACATGACTCGCACGTTAAGAGAATCTATTTGGTTACTTAGTGGTCCGGAGCTCACTTTTTTTTCTAACTAACACAGCGTCCGTTAGCAGGAATTTAACTCTCTTACTAGTACAACTTATAACGTCAGTTTATCACCTCTAGTGTTCGCAAGACTGGCTGAAATTTCAGCCAAGTGCGTCGTTAAGCTAGAAGTGCGCGAACGATAAGAGCTACAAGAGGTACGAGCTTCGGATGTCTTGTTACCTTTATGCGTAAGTGACGTGCAATGTTATGTCAGTTGACAACTTGCCTCAAGGGCGCTTTAAGCAATGGCCCTTCAATTTTATGGCGTAATAGTGACGAAAACGGAGCACTTAGCCCTATATAAAAAAAGTGGTAGAATGAGCATGTGAGCTGCACAGTAGCTATTCTCCGTGTTCCAAAATTGAACAGTTTTTTTTTTATTGTAACATTGTCAAACACAAAGCGTATAGGATTTGAGTTTAGATCACCGCTCATGGAAGCGCTTTGAAAAGGTTGTACACTTCCTTTGGCCTAGTTTTAATGCGACCTTAGAATACAGAGTGTCAGGTAATTCGCGGATACATACAGCACCACGCGATCTGTCATCAGAACTAAGTGGAAAATACTCTTCGGTAAAAATGCATACGACCTTTCTTTTACGAGAAAAATTGCATGAAATGTCCAGAAACCATTGTAGAAAACATGCGGTGGTCGAGTGGTTAGCTCGCTCGCCTCCCACCAAGGCGATCCGGGTTCAATCCCCGGCCGGGTCACCGGACTTTTGCATATGGGAATAGTGCCGGACGATGCTGTTGGTCGGCGGGTTTTCTCGGTGATCTCCCGTTTCCCCTGCCCCTTCATTCCGGCACCACTCCATACTTACCTCAATCGTCCTCATCGGCTCTGAAGACCTCGCTGTTAAGAGCCGCCCAAATCTCTTCACTCACTTATATTATATAGAGGTGAGGTGATGTGGCAATGCTGCAACTAATGGAGTTCACATGCAGTGAGTAGGCTACTAGGACATGTCAATGGCCATGGGTGCATCCGGCGGCCAAGCTTCGTGCATGCTGCGTGGCCTTAAGCCTTTTTACCAAAGGATATTTTCTAGTTAGTTTTGATCACATATTCGTGTGGTGCTTTCCGTATCTGCGAATTACCTGACATTCTGCATACTAGGATTATAGTCTATTCAGAGTTACTCCAAACTTTTCTGAAGCCCTGTTTAAGTTCTACGTCCAGGACAATCCTCCGCCTCATGCAAACAGAGCTTAACCGAATACGTATAAAATTGCACCAAAGGGACGATGGACTGCAGTCATGCGCACTCATAATAATTATCTTTGTTGTCAACATTTTTAATTGTACTCGTTTGGTAATATTTTATTAGGTAGGAACTTTGATGGGTCATTTGACTGCCTCCGCCGAAATTTCAATTTTTTATATAACATTATTTAATGATAATTTTTCACGTGTAGGTTTTATGAAAAGGAGACTATACTGGGCTCATACAACTATCCTCTTTTTAATTGCTCTTATATTCATTGTTGTCATATATCGCTTTAATTGTTTTGGAACGCAATAATTATTTCTAATAAACTCTACTACTAAAATATTTTAGTTCCAGTTTCGAAAACAATTTTATTATATTCATGTCAAGGTTTTGATAATTTTGTGTGGATCTAGGATGAAAGATATTATTGGGAATTATTACTTATTTATTGCCAAGTTTTCATGTCAAAATAATCAAGGGTACTACATTTATTTCAACGTATATTTATTTGACAAAATATATGAGTTGTTAACCGAATTTGTATGAATATTATTTGTGTTTCGACACAACTGACGAACTTGCGAAATTTGACAGTTGTATTGGCGGTGGGTGATTCAACATTGGAGGTACACGCTGAAGAAGAAAGTCGAAACGTCTCGTCTTTGTAGTTGGTTCACGCGTTTGAGGCCGATTAGCGCGGTAGCTATGAGGACTACACTGCTACGCTTATATAGCGTGACATCGCCGCTACGGGCTCTGAACTGGCGTGCAGTGTTCTCGTTGTGCCGACTTTAAGCGGTCATCTTATCGTTTTATCGACGGAAAGCTTGTAGTATACTTCAATACAGACTCCTATCGTAGTTATATTCCTGTCCGGACAGTGTGTTTTAAGATACGGCGTTCTGAAGAAATGTCGTTTTTAGCTAAGTAGGGGACTCCAAAATAACACGTAATACGTGCGTGGTAGTTTTAAAGTAGAATTCAGTCATCACCTGGGGTCACATTTAAAAGTTTCTTAAAAAAAAAAAATTAAAAAAAAGTATTTCAAATGTGAGCAAGTGCCAGGTAGGTGGGTCCATAAAGGGACCATTCCATGCAGAAATGCAATCAGGGAATCATACCCGGGTCCTGCACGAATAAGAGCCAGTGTGTTCCCACTGCATTATTCCAGGGAGGAGCCTAGGTCGAAGTGCATCTGCACTTGTGCTACGACCGCCGACGAAGACCAACGACTGTGCAATCAACCCGTAACGCGATCCTTGACGCTGTAACCACCTATTAGGTTCGCGAGCGCACCACAAAGGGCTCGTCAGACACCCCCTCCCCCTCCCCTCCTTGTCAATCAACCACGGCAGCCGCGTTATCGAGTGTGCCCTAGACCGCAGCACAGGACAGAGTTACTGTGTGTTCATGCATCTCGCTTGCTCCTCTCAGGTCGGCATGCTCGCCACCTGCCACACCCCGCAAAATCCAATCACAGTGTGTACGTTTTTAAGGCGGGCGATGGAAATGAGAAATTGCATGTTGTTCCCGCCTGTAGGCAGGACAGGCATGAATAATGAAGATCTTGGCGCTATGTAGAACCGGGTGCCCTACTGAATAGGTCGTTCATGGTAAAGTGAACACTATTTAAGGCCCCCCTCCCTACAACAGGAATAACAGCAAATAAATGTTTTTTTATTGCAGACTCAGATGTTAATTTCTGAAAGGGGTGAAATGTATACACTGTATTTATTAGTCACATGGCAATTTTTATACGAAGTGACGAAGAAACAAAAATTGGCTGATAATTAAAAGTGAGAAGGGCTTTAGTGTTCACTTTACCATGAAAAGCCCATAGCAGTAGAGGTAAGGCCGGGGAACCAGCTTGTTACAGGTGTAAGGCTTAACCTAGCAATTGTATGCCGACCCTCAGGGAACTACTCCCCCCCCCCGGACAATACCAGCCTCTGTGCATGCCACTAATTAAGCGCTCCTCCTAGCTGGCGTATTAAGTGCCTCGCAGAGGTTAAGTAGAAAACACGTGATTAAAATTTTTTTAATATTTTGCAGTGGTGTCTAAACACGCGTGTCTAACGAAAAGTTTCTAGTTATCACTTCAACTCCAACGATAAATTGTTTGGACTTGAAAATGGCTAAGATGGATGTTTTCAGAATTAGTTTTAACTAATAAATTTTCCTCACAGAAACTTTAGGATTGTGTTTCGTGACGCATTGTACTTATATCTATGTTATCGTGCCATAAATGTATAGGGTCACTATCACGGCAGAAGAACACAGGTCTGGACACTCGCCTATCTAATTATGTTAGCGAATTGACCCCCTTAACTGATTTAGTTAATGCAGTAGCCACAGATCGCTGCAAGCAAACTAGTGTTGTTAGCATTGCTGGTATACGAATAACACCATAGAATAGAGACATGAATGACATTTTCCCATTTTAAGAATCAAGTGCAATTCCTCTCCCTATGCTAGCCGTGTAAACAGCACTACATCTGTAGCAGCGCTCTGCGGCTGGGTTCATGAAACAAATGGGTCAATAAGGGCGTCAACTTTTCAAGCTAGTGTCCAGACCTGTCTTCTACGGCCGTGGACTGTTGAAGTCAGTCACCGATGGAAGGACTGCACGTCAGTTCAGCGCTAGGCGCATAGAGACGATAAGGCAAGGGGCGAGCGAGGAAAAAAGGGAAATTTTGAGGGGGAAAAAGGGAATTTTTAAGGCATTTTGGGATAAAACATACGATTTTGTGTGAAAATGAGCGATTAAAAAAAACCAACATGGCAGCCGGCTCCCAGCTCCCTGGCTCCTAGACCCTGGACCCTGCGCCAGCTCACCCCCTACTACTGGTAACGATAGAGGAAAGACAGTTACATATCTTTACGTAGAATAGAAAGTGTTAGGTAACCATTTGTAATAACTTATTATTTCTTTCGCTTTATGTTTTTTTAATACATCGAAGTGTAAAAAATTACCATATTTGTAAAATATTTACTTTTCTAATTATATAACAGTTTCACCAGAACGACTAATGAATGAAGTGATGAGGCCCATGGCAATGTTAATTTTGCATAAGGCGTAGGAATACACATCGTGCAAACAAGTATATCTTAAGCCTATAATTGTGCTGCGGGAGGACAACGGTAAAGGTAGGTTACAGTGATCAGAGCATAGGGGGGTACATTTAGTCACGCCTTCAACTTTCGGCGGAAGCAAGGGACGTCAATTCCGGAGATGAACGGCTTCTGTTTCTTGGCGGTAGTTATAGGCCGTTCACGGTGAAGTGAGCACTTTTTGAAGCTGTTTTCATCAGACATAGCAACCAATAAATACGTTTCATTGTGGCCTCGGACTTTTGGTTTTGGGTATGGTGAATGTATACACTGTGTTTATTACTCACTTGGCAGGGTTTACATTAACAAGTGGTGAAACGATATAAATTGGTTAAAAGAAAAAATTAACTAAGGCTTCAAAATTGCTCGCTTTATCGTGAACGGCCTATACCTGGCAGCTGCAATATCTCTGTGATGGCAGGCACTGCTGCTCGCGAGATCTGCAACCAACACGACTCTTGTGGGATCGACGGTTGCCTAGCTGCAGGGGCTCGTGGCTCCATTTTCGAAGTGCACTGACAGCAAACCTGCATTTCCAAACCTGGGCGTATGGAAGCCGAAGTCGTATTTACGAACCTTCTAATATTTCTACTAATCTCGTTAATTAATTTTAGAATACCTATATACCTTAAAGTAAACGCTGTTCACGATAAAGTGAGCACTTTTGAAATTAACCTTAGAAAAATACCACTGCTCATGCCTGAATACTATTTAACGGGCGCACTGAGTGACATGCGTCCAGCAAAGTTGGTAACGATGGAGGGGAAGTAGTTCCTTAACTTAATGTCGAATAAAAAGTGTTACGTAACAATTTGCGATGACTTGAATTATTTCTTTTGCTTCCTGTATTTTTTTAATGCATCGAAATGTAAAAATGAGTAAATTTGTAAAATATTTAATTTTATAGTAATTTTACAGTTTCACTTTAAATATGCATTGATAAAGTGATGCGGCCCGTGGCAATATTGATTTTACATAAGGTGGAAGTATACACAACGTACAGCAGGGCTTCCGAAAGTGCTCAGTTTATCGTAAACAGCATATATGCATGTACTGTGTTTGTAATTTTTTATTGATATGCGTGCACGTCTATCTTCCCCAAGTTTCCCCCGCCTTTTGCAAGAAACGCGCGGTTTTCTGAAGGTCCGGCTAGTCTCTTCTAACACGGTGGTGTCAAACAGGATTTATGTTGGGAATAAACGTGGCGCAGGCGTTGTCTTTGGCTAGAAGGCTTTCCCGGGGTAGTACCGTATCACCCACAATTTCCCTTCGTCACTGTTATCTTACATCATTCCACCACCTTCGTCAACGCCGAAGACCCGAGACGTTAAGCACCGCCCGAATCTTTGGCTCCCAAACTCTCCAACCAGTCGCACTGCACCGAACTTTGACAGTCGACACAGCCTCGTTGTGCACAGTGTGTAGCAAATACACACCTAACATTTGTTCTACCAGGCTCATTTCATTGTCGACATCCAAAAAATGTCAAACGCTAATCTATGCAGTGCTAGTAACTGAAGTGAGTCTCTTTGCGTCTCTTCTTAATGGATTGTTGTGACGGAGAGTTATTCCTATAACGAAATAGCTGACGCGGATTTTAATGCACGAACTTGCCGACTGCGACCCGGTGCTACAGATGTATGCGTGAAACGCTATCCGAATTAATATCCCCGGAAGGAAAATGCTTCAGAGAACAGACCAACGGCTGAGAGATAGTGTCGTTCATTCTCTAGATGAAATTGGCACTCTGGTCGACCTCCACCACAACGCGAACTGAAGCTTTAGAGGAGCGTGTTCTGTCGCTCACATCGACGAGCACTCTGATGACAGTTGTCGTCGACAGCGTTAAACGAAGTCGCGAAGCACCGACCGCGCACGTAATTTTAGCGGAAACAAATTCCTCTCTCAAGTCACACTTAAACAGCGCAAGCTCCTGCTGATGTTACTTCCTGACGTGGAACGAGTTTAGTGCACGGACGCGTACATGAGTACTTTTGATCAGCGCGTTTTAGAACCGCTGTCTTTAATAAATAAAGAGACACAGGCGAATTTTCTTTAAATTCTGGCAACACGTATCACTGGGAGGTCCTAACTCCACAGACTACTCAGTTAAGCCACTAGCAAACATTCAGTATCTATGCATAGTATAAAACAAAGTCGCCCGGCCGCGTGTGTCTGCGTGTTCGGCTAAGGCTTCTAAACTGCTTGATGGATTTTGATGCGGTTTTCCCCATAATCTAGAGAATTTCTTGAGGAAGGTTTAGGTACATAATACGTTAGTATTTGATGTAAGGATAGTACAGAAATGTCGACGCTTTATAACAAAGTCGGTAAAAGCCGCTTTTCAGGCGCTTACATGGCTTACGCTGACTAAATCATAAGGGACACCAAATTAATGTTACAGAACTGTAGATCTAAAAAAAAGGTCTACAAAAAAGTCCGCGACAGCATATGTTTATCTTTTAAGGATGGCCCACAGTAACAATTTTTGTATTTTAAAACTTGATTAAAAATAGGGGTTCACTTACGAACACAGCACAGTATTAATCCCATGTTAGCTACCTTAAGCATTAAGTATATATACTTGCTGTAAACCTAAACAACGCCATATTTGTAAATCGCACCCGAGCGAGGCCGGGGCGGGTCGCTAGTTAATGTATAAATGAGAAAATATGGCGAAAGATTATTCAGGCCTTACTTGTTACCTGGACGCCTGCAAGGACATCCGAACTGCATATTTCTGCGAAAGTATTCAACGATAATACTACAGAACGCCCCGTTGTTTCTGGCACACCATCCTCGTTATATCTGGGATGCCGTAAACGCATACATGATGTAATAACGTCACATTTGAACAAAGTGACGATAACTTAGGTGGAAAAGAACTTTCTTTGCAATCGCGTGGTTTACACACTCCCTGATGCGACTCTGGTGGGGACATCTCAGGGCCATCGTACACCGCTGGACAAGGAAATCGCTACAGCCATAATGTGTCATCCATTTGCAATAAAATCAAGACCACATACAGTGCCAATTGCGCAATGTAAATAGTTTAAAGTGACGTCGCAAAAACATCACTGCAACACGCGATATAGGAGGCGCTTGAGGCCAGTGTCCAGTGCTTAAAACGGCCATACAACTGGCTGATGAAGCAAAAGTCTGCGTGTTAAGAGGCTGATCAGTATGCCACGACGTCATGCTCACGAAGAATATCACTACCTACCTCCATGTGAACGGGGTTGCATGGTCGAATTGCAGGAAACAGGAAGGTCGGCTCGTCGTACAGCTGTTCATCTAGGCTGTGCGGTCACCGCTGTTACAGGAAGTGTGCAGGCGTGGATACGCACAGGTCATACATCACGTATAGTATATTTGCGGTTTCCTCAAACTTTTTAAATCAAACCTTTGAAAAATCACCCAACGCATGACGTGATTAATTATTTATTAATTATGCCATATATCATAAACGTTTCATACCTCTGTCAACATGATATTATCTTTTTTCTATTAAATTTAAATTTTAGCAGTATTTTGTTTATAAATTATAATATTTCACTCACAATAAATAGGAATAAACACAGTGAGAATATGTGTTTGTTGGTAGCGCCTAGTTCTCATGCAAAAAATCCTTACAACTGAGTGCGCACGAATGCAATGTGTTGTCCTTTAGTGTAATTTTCTACACTTAGTTAAGCTCAGTTTGCACAAGGCGGAGTAATATCGTGGAAGCAGAACTTTACCAGGGCTTCAGAAAAGTGTGAAGTAACCGTGAATGGATTATAGAGTGAATACTGGTCCTGCGAGACGCGCAACAGATTGAGATCATCGTGTCCGCCGACGTGCGGTGGCAGGACGTGGCGTCAATCCAGAGAGATCCTACAGTCTGCGCGACCTGCGCCGCATTTACCGGTCTCAACAAGAACAATTCGGCGCCGTTTCAACTAGTCTGGCCCCACAGACGCCGGCGCCCACTGCGCGGTTTGCCTTTGGGCTCCTCGGCATCGTGCGGCACGTCTTCAACGATGCCGAGAACGTTAACATCGGGCAGAGGACTGATGACGGGTCGAGTTCCCCGATGAGTCCCTCATCGATCTTAATGCAGAGGGTGATCGCAGTTGGGTTTGGCACCGCAGTAGGCAACGCAGCGATCCTGCTCTGATTCGCGAACGCCATACGTCCCGTGCATCAGTTGTTACGGTATGGGGTGCCATCAGTTATAACTCCCGTTGTTGACGGTAAGGGGGCAGTGCAGCGTTACGTCAACGAGGTTCCGCAGCCCCATTTCCTACCATTTTCGCGCTGTGTACCGAGCTCTACCTCATACAGCTCGCATAATCCAACAGGCTCTACAAGTTGTGGACAGCGTTCCTTATCTCGCCAGGTCTCGATATTCGTCCCCTATCAAACAGGTATTGGTAGGGGCACCTGTTTTTCGCGAAAATATTTCAGGACAAGGTTGGCTGATTTGATCATTTCAATTATTACGCGTCTTATTTGTCTGACCGCGGATCACGGACGGTCAGTACTGAAGAAACTTAATTATGATTGTCTCACTAATGTAAGAGACTCTCCTTACACAAAGCCAAGCGGCCAATAGCCAAATGAATACTGCATGTGTGCACACAGGAAGTTGAAGTCTAACCTCCGCGTAATTGTTTTCGCGAAAAACAGGTGGCCCTAGGTATGGGATATGATGGGGCAACGTTTGCATCACCGTCAACCACTTGCCCAAACGCTAGCTAATCGTGTGCAGTTGTGGGAAGCATGGTGGAATGTACCTCAGGACACTATCCGCCACCTGTATGATGGAATGCCTCGTCGCGTCGCTGCCTGTGTAATCATGCGCACTTTGTAGGGTGGTAAACAACGCGCTCTCTACGCCTGGTAAACTAACCACTACTCATTAGTGCTGCCATTTAAAGACTGCTTACGATAAAGTGAACACTTCTGAAATCAACCTTCGAAAAAAGTCACTGCTCCTGCATATGCGTATATTGTACCGGCGCACTGAGGGACATGCGCCCATTTAAGATAGTAACGATGGATGGTAAGTAGTTCCATATCTTAACGTTGAATAAAAGGTTTTTGGTAACCATATGTGGTAACTTAAATTTATTTCTTTTGCTTTACGTTTTTTTTAATGCATCAAAGTGTAAAGTTGACCAGATTTGTAAATAATTTAACAGTTTCACTTGGCCTACGTATGAACAAAGTGATGAGGCCCATGGCAATGTTAATTTTAGGTAAGGCGGAAGAATACACAACGTGCGCACAAGGAGAACTTAAGCAGGGCTTTCAAAAGTGCTAATTTTAATGTGAACAGCCCATATAAGCCTGTGACGGTATAATAAAGTTTCACGTAAAGAAGGCGGCTGTGATGAAAGACCCGTTGTGTACGCGGCAGAATGCATAGCCAGTATGTAGAAATAAGTAGCAGCAGATCCGAGGCACATCTGGAATGGTCGAATGCGTCAATAAATAATGCGGCTTATGCAGGTGTGTACTCAGGCGCTAGATGGATATTACTCGACAGCAGTTCTTTTCTCATCAATATTCATTAAATATTCAGTGAACAGGATTTACAAACGTAGGGCTGGGATCGACTACGAAAAGTAGTATAGAATCTCTCATCGAACAGATAACACACCCATGAATTCCTGTAAAAAGTCTTTCCGTGTTGACAGCTATCACAATCAAACTGATTATTTTTTTACGTTTTAATTTTATCCTAAATTTCTACAGCTTTATAGCCAAATTATTCGAAAATGGCGTGATTTAAGGTAATCGCACAGTTTCAAATTGTTGTTGGTTAATTTGGATACACTGATTAATAATCCGCCGTTAAAAATATATTCATCCACGCCACAAGATTTTATGCAAAAAAGCATGGCAACCACAGTTTTGTCATTTCAATAATTTAACAGTAGCAGGATTTGCAGTGGTTGCCATTATTTGTCCAACCGCACATTATTCTGAACACTCAAGTGTTCCAACTAATGTGTTTTAATATATATATATATAAAGTTTTGTTTAGCTTCACAAAAGAGCATACGCCCATTCGCAGTAATTGTGGAATAAAAGTTGTATGCGTTTTTGGCTTACTTTTTCGCACTAGCTTTAAGTCACCGGTTTTCGAGCTTATTGAATCACACATTGTACTATATGTAACCAAAGATACTGATAAATACTGCAATTGTTTAAGTAAGTAACATTTGGAGAGTGGATTTTCCGGCTATTATCAGACACAATGACGCCGAATTCATTGGTTGCTGGAGGTTTAACTGATGATCGCAGAATAGCGGAGCATCTTTTACGTTTGGCACAAAGAATTGAAAACTCCATACGTCTAGAGGGTATTATGGATAAGTGTTAATTGAACACAGACACACACGCACATGCACACACATTGGTAAGGTATTATCTTCAGTGCTTAACTTTCTGCAGGGGGAGGCGTATTTGTACGTGTCTTTTGTTACTAAAGATATGTAAATACACTCTAACAGACTCTACACCGGTTATAATTTTTACAGCGACGCATTTAATTGATAACTATTACTTGTAATCTTTCTTACAGTGGCAATTTTTTGAATTATGTTATTCAGTAGCTGTATTAAATTTACGTAAGTAGTATTTGGAAAATAAAATTTAGTTTAAAATGATGTTCATTTGTGTCGTTTTCCAGTACACAACCAACTGGTCACAATTTTCTCTCCCCCCTCCACCAACCAACAAACTTGGAAGGATGCCTCACAAAGTTTACAACGTCTGGTATTGTGGCACCATTTCCAGTAATTTTTTTCGGACTATATGAGTAATATAAAAAAAGTACAACAAAAATAATTTGAATAAAATTATTTATTCAAATATTATAGCAAAAGTAAGGCAAATCCATAATTATTTAGACTGGGTAGTAGGTATTTTCTTTGATATGTGCGTGAATATTCTGAAAAAATAGATATGTAAGCTTAAGTGTGGCAACGATCCCTGAGTGCATTATTTATTCTTGTGCGTGTAACAATATTTTCAGCACAGTTTAGCATGATTCTGAAATGACTTAATGGATGGATATCAAATGCAGTGATCGTGAAGTTTACCGTTAAACATCAATGAGATTCATAACTGTTTTTAGAGTCCTCGTATTCCAGTACAAATACGTATTTTCCAGTAATTGTTCTTTTTTCTCCCGATGCCCTAGATAACAAACACTGTAAAATGGGATTCTTTCAAAAATTCATTTAGTTACTTCGAAGTGAGTAACTACAATTGTAAAGTGTAGCGGTTTTGAAATCTTTATTATACGTTGACAAACAGCATAAACAGTCCTCATTTATAACGTTAGCCGAAATCCATAAGACCTGGTCATAATATAACAGTATACCTTGATTAAGTTCGTTAAACCATCAATCCGTTTCCTTTAAGAAGCCATGGTGGCTGAGCGGTTAGCCTGCCCGCCTCTCACCAAGGCGATCCGGGTTCAATCTCCAGCCGGGTCACTCCGGGTTTTCGCATGTGGGAATCGTGCCGGACGATGCCATTGATCAACGGGTTTTCTCGGGGATCTCCCGTTTACCCCGCCCTTTCATTCCGGTGCTGCTCCATTCGCACCTCAATCACCTTCACCGGTTCTCAATACCTCGATGTTAAGAGCCGTCCAAATTTCTTCACTTGCTCCCTTTTAACGTACACTCACTATCGCATAAATTCGTGCACTCTTTAAAAGTGCAGTTGGTGTAATTGAAATTTGGGAAATTGGCACATTGATAGATTTTATGAAGACCAAATTTTGTGCAATGCCGCATGTAAACAGTTTTTAAGAGGGCGCTGTTGTTGCTCGAGTTTGAGAGAGGCTGGTTATTGTGACTGCGAGATGCAGTTTGGATGGCGTGCTTTATTGCCCGTAATTTGTACCGTTTGGACTTTACAATCAGACTTTGTTGGGAGCAGAGAATACGCATAAGCACTGTTACATGGCGGACCGGTTACGGATAATCCCGACAGATCAGCACGAAGAAAGGCCATCTGATTGTCAAACATTCGCGAAAAGAATCAGTGGATTACATCATCCAGTGTTATTATAATGGTGTGATTGGAGTGTGTCCGTTGCCGGCCATGAGGCTATTCAAAATCGCGCACATACAGAACTCGGCAAGACAAAACCGTCTTTGTCTTGCTGAGTTCTGAATGTGTGCGTTTTTATTTCATGTCGGTAATGTACACAGTCCAATCACATCATCATAATAACATGGACCCACCATTGCCATTAAACTTTAAAATATAAGATCGTCCAGTGGTTTACATCACCCAACGGCATACGGCATCTTCATTAGAGCACCATATTTCTATGTGGATCATTTTCAGAAACCTATGACATGCAAATCTGCGATTCCGACAATCTTTACGAGTTCACCTCAATATCCTCCCGATAGTTTGCATTTGTGTTAGTAGAGAACACCTTGGGGTGGTACGGACTATTGACGTGCTGTCAGATGACCATCTTGCCAGAGGTTGGACGACCGCAGATAAAGTATTACAGTCCCTGTCTTATTTTACAGACGCCTACTTCCTCTCCTAATATCGTGATGATTTGGAGAGCCATTACATATGACCGTGATACAACGGTAATTGCATGCAAAGCAATACGTTGGTATCATGTGATCCCATGTGATAAATTTCCTGACACAGAGCCGAGATACAGTTTTTTCACTAGATAAAGCTCACCCGCACATATCTGTGGTATTCCAGGAGTGTTAACATTATGTTTCAGTACTTGGTCGCTCATTGCGAATCTGTGATACGAGATGGAACACCAGCTTCTTCTATATCAAAGTGTCTGTGATTTAGAGCATATCTTCCAATAACAGTGGGCAAATATATACTGCAGGATAGCCTAAGGCATTTGTGTAATTCCATGCGCTGTCTTTTAGAAGCATGTACATATGTACTAAAAGTGCTCTTCTGTTTCGCAGGTGGGCGGAACACTTATGTTACAGTGATAATGTAGTCAATTATATATTTGGCATGTATCATCACACTAGTGTCATTTAGTTAGAATGCAAAAATGATTTCTTGGTGCACAAATGTTTATTGCAATGAGTGTATTTCACTATTTTGGAACGTCGTGTGGTCTCATGACTACTTTAGTTATAGGCTGCTTTATAGCAGTACAGGAAATAAAAGTTTGTCGGAAAATACTACGTTATTTGAAATTAATTTTTAAAAGACAGTATTAAAGTTATGAAGCTGTTATGTATTGGCACTGAAATAGTACGAGATTCTTTTAAAAACTTGTTAATGTCGACGTGTTGTTACAAACGTTAAGTGACAGAGCACGAATGTCGATTACCTTCAGTTTGTGTTTTTACTTCAATTATGTTCCGCTAGCTCTTCTACTGATGTTCTCTTTCGATGGTTAAACTAATGGACGTAATTCAGCAAAATTTGACATTGATTTGTCTTGATGAATGAGAGGAATGGTTACGGAACGACCTGGTAGTTAGCTAGACGTATCCATTTGTCCTGTGTAACGGGATCGTCGGCAATCATTTTGCAATCATCGTGACCTGTGTTACAAGCAGTACATTACGCGCATTGTTACTGTGTGGAAAAGAGCGGTTTGGTTGCGTGAATGTACCGGGAATCTTCGTCGATAAGGGAATGTCAGGGGGAATTTATAGCGCAATTTGGAGTTTGGAAACCACTGGCAAAATTGGCGGGAAATTGGGGCTGTGACTCCTGATGTGTCGTTCAATATCTCATGTAACATGGTGAGGTATGTGTGGCATGCCTTGACATTGATGATTCATACGCCAAGGTATGTATTTGTCAAATATCAATGGGGAGCATCTCTTAGTTTAGACGTTATACAGATATAGCAAAGGCAGAGGGGTTGTGAAACATGTTATATCATATCATCACAGCTAAACATTACTCTTCTTTGAATAAATAAATCGCAATAAATATTGGTATACATTGTGTACTTTAGAAATAAAGTGGGCATGAAATTTTAACTCCTGGGTATATGATATTCTCCTGTATTCCTATCTCTAATTATTATATATATTTTCTGGATGGTGGAAATTTTCTGTAACCAGTTACAGAATTTTCAACGATAGCTTCACTCTGAAAATAAGGTTTCATAGTTTGCGATAACACTTAACTACATGTTAAATATTTACGCATTGCTGTGTGCTGTTTGCCGAGTTTCAATTTGTGTGTGTGTGACTGGTAGGAAATAAGCATGGAAACTAATATCCTGTTACAGCACAGAGCGTTAGCTAAAAAAAGCAAAGCGTTGTTGCTGAAAAAATTTAACATGAGTAAAATATTCATCGTATATTTAGTTAGGGAAAGCACATCTGTATTCGGTGCCATTTATCCAGTCATCGAAAGCTGTAATCTATGTGAATGGCGCTGAAAATTGTTCGTACGGACTGCTTCCATTTATTATGAATGATGGATACTCATTTTATATTTATGCCTCACAAATTTTTAATTATTTTCCAATATCATTTTGATTTTCTGATTTTAAAATTTTTTGTGACGTTAATGAAAGGTAAACGGCACATCATTATCAAGAATATATATTAGTAATTGAGATATTTATGAATATGTTCTGCTACATAAGACAGTTTCTGGTTACTTAGAAGATATGAATGTTTGTATCCAGTTTATAAAAATTAACACTTTTTTTTCACCTTTCTGAAATTCCGTCACTTTCTTGCACAGCTGTGACACTCAAAATTAAAATAAACATACGCAACTTGCATGTCAGTAAGTTGAACGTGAAGTACATTTCAGCAAGAAAATGAAATTTCACTTAAAACAATCTAATACTAGATCACACATGAGCCATTCTTCCTTTAACGAAATTTATCTAACGAACTGAGTTTACACCGCAGACATGAAAGTGCACATTATGGATCAAGTTTCATTTTGTATTCGCGCACGTGAGATTCTTAACTAGTGAATTGAACATTTTATATTTTGGTAGCAATTAGTAATAAAACAATATGAAACTGAAAACACTGAACTGTGTTTAAAAAAATTACCTACACTGAATAAAGTTCGCAGGTTTTCGCGGCCATTGTCAGAATACTCTAGGATTTTGAGATTCAGCTGCGTCGAACTGGAAGAGTATTCCGACGTGTTGGAACGTGTTGCAGTAGCCATCTTGTGTTGTGGGAAATTGATTTGTCTTTGGATCACGTATTTCGCAAGCTACATCTACCATCCAGGTTGGGAAGTAAGCTGTGTCCGTATAGATCTCACGTAGCTTGCAGTGAAAATAGCACATTTGAAAACGACTAAAGATGTGCTATTTCGCAAAAGCTCGCTAAAATATTAAACTATAACTACAAAAAACGTAGAAATATTCTTAGTTCTATTATTGGATCAAATATTCTAACCCATATTAGCTGTTTATTAGATTATCATTGGCGAAATTTTGAGTGGCACGTTAAAATAAGGCAATGCTTGTAATACATTCTCCATTAGCTAAACGAAGCAGGTTCTGTGCTACATATTGTTAAGGTAATAACTTTGGGTTTGAATCCTTAGTAAACAATGATTATTTAAACCGCGTAATGTATGCTGTATCTTTGCGTATACGCCACCGCTGTCGCCTAGTTATGACTTTGGGCGCTGACAAGCAAAAATTAAATTTCGATAGCAATTTTCTCCCCACACGTTTTCAACAGGAAATGGAAAACAGTGTGGAATTTTAAGGACGTGCTAATCTTTTCCAGACATCAGTATTGACTCTCTATAAATTTTTTCAGATCTAATAACGGCACTGTCTTGTTTCTTGTCGTCACTTTTACGATCACCAGAAACGTTTACGATATTTTACGTCATACTTTTGTTTCTGGAAATCGAAAGAATTAACTCGGGCTAGAAGAAAGGGCTGAAAACATTGATACACACACTAATAACTAGAGACTTGAAAAATTCGAGTTTTAATTTGAGTTTTACGACAGACTGTGAACTCCGAGTTACTGTTTGTTTGACCGACTACAGCCACTGGCCGAAAATATGTCTTTCTCGTCTCGGAAAACTCTCGAGCCAGTAAGATAATATCGGCGGGGGAGTGGCCAATCTCTTTTAAGGAGACCAAGTAGGTAGGTGACGTGTTGATTAAAGTGCAGCAGTCAATGAAACCACGGACTGTGCTCGCTTAATTAAGTGGGATCTATCCTGCCACCGAAAGATAACGCGAATTTTGCACGCCTCCTCTAAGGACATATTTTCGTTGTTGCTCTCGCCCGATGGCGTCTGGGAGAAGTAAAACCGACACACTATTCGCTATGGCTTTCTGCAAGCATGTGTACGAATGCACACGTACAGTCCATTCGCAGTTAATTCACAGTTTTACGAAGCCATGCCAAAGTTCTACTTCCAGGGTATTCCTCCGCCTCGTGCTAACAGCAAAGCTTAACAGCGAGACGGACCCCCGCGTCCAAGGTCGAGAAGCGAGTGAGCGATACGGGCGACAGTAACACGCACGCCTAGCGCCTCGTCGCTCCTACGCGCAGGACGTGTAGTGTTTCCGTCGTGACGCTGTACTGTGCGAATTAGATCTGTAACAGTGGAACTTTATTGATTACACGCGATGAAATACCGCAGATTAAACTACGCCCGTATCTTCGTACTTTTCTCTTGCCACTTAAGGAAACTGCATATGCAAGCTTTAAAAATGCGATGTTTGACAATTTTCACGAATTTTTCAAACCCAAGAATACACTTAATATGACAAAATTTAAAAAATGGGGGCACAGACAATTGGTTTTTTTTTTTTTTTTTTTTTTTTTTTTTTTTTTTTTTTTTTTTTTCTGGAAAAAAAATCGTAATTGCAGAACATTTATTCACCGAGATACGCGTATTGGCGCAAACAACTATTTCACAAAAAAAGCGGGGGTTCTTCCTACTTTTAACCAAATATAGAAAATTACACCAAAGGGACAAGGCACCGCATTCGTGTACACTCAGTATAATGCGATTTTGCTTTAGAACTATTTCTTACTAGGTACTACCAACACACATTTTTTTCTTCCTGTTTTAATTCTTACTAATTATAAATGAAATATTAAAATTATAGATAAAATATAAGTAAAAGTTCAATTTAACCCAAAGTAAATTACTTTTATGTTAACACAAGTATAAAACGTTAAAACGTGACATAGTAGGAAACAATCAAGCACGTCATTCATGGGGCAATTTTTCAAATGTTTTATTCAAAAAGTGCGAAGAAACCACCAATAGACTATACCACTTAATTGACATCCTTAATATTCCTTGCTTGGTAACACTGAGACTTAGCGTGCGCAGATGCTAACTCCTTTAAAATACATAAAAAATGTATGTTTGTATTAAAAGTACGGCATTTATAGCCTGCTGTACAAAACGAAAAGGATAAATGATCAAATTATTAGTACAGGCTGTTCAAGGTAAAGTGAGCACTTTTGAAGCTCTAGTTACTTTTTCCTTTCAGCCATTTTTATCCTTTAACCACCTTTGTAAATAAATATTGCCATATCAAGTAATAAATTATAGTGTGTATATTTCACTCCACTCGGAAGTTAACGCATAAGGCTAAAATGAAACATTTATTGGCTACTATTCCAAACGTGTGGGCTTTCAACAGTGCTCACTTTATCGTGAACGGCATATACCAAGTTTATTATATTTTTCATGTATGGTAAATCACAAATAACAGAGAACAAGACCATTTCGACACCAGAAATAACTAAACACGTTCTTCTAAAAACTTTATGTGGACGTGTCAGCGATCTAAGTGTACGAGGTCGTTCGGGTGCTTTGGGACTACATGGTTCTAAATTCGAATTCCCAGCTACGTGGGTCTCTTAAAGAAGTAAGTTCGTGTCATAATCGGGTGTAAACAGGCCTCCGTTTAGCCCCTAGGCAGAAATCGCGGACGTTGAAAATAAAGTAATTGAAAAGAATTGAAGCTACTTGCAAGCTGCACTGCAATTGAGACGACAATGTATTGTTATAGACTATTCGTGATTAATTGAGAAATTTTGAAAACCCTGCTTAGATTTAATTTTCTGCCCACTTGTATCCTTTCACGATTTGCAAATTTAACATCAACGTGGATCTGATCGCTTTATTCATGAGTTGATAAACTATAACGCTGGATTTTTAGTACTATAACCGCATTGCGTATCAAAGATGAATTAATTTAAATATCTTCAGTATCAACAAATTTTCACGTGACTCTTTCAATAATTATATTATGTCAAGGAATTAGTTTTCCAACTTCGTTGCCAACTTTAGTAAGAATATGCCAAACTGCACTAATGTTAAAATATACACAACTACGGCGATCTTTTCAAATATTGTTTCCACAAGTGTTTTATTAACCCCGAGCCAGTTATACGAAACATATTCCTGACACGCGATTCGATACGTCGAAATTAGCAAGGTCCTGCTATGAACTCGTAATTTAGCTTAGCGAAGTCAAATCTGCACAGAATTTTCTAAGTATCATGATAGCTGGCTTCATAATATTTATTTCCATTATGCATGTCAATTCCAACTAATATTAAAGAAAAGCAAATACCTGTGACACTAAAAGGTTTACGGTTAAATGGCAGTGCCCTGGATACGTTGTAAGATAATACCGCAACATTTAACACAGAACCTGAAGGTTCTGTGTTAGTAGGCCAGTAATAAATAAAAATAAATACATTTAGTGTGCCTTTTACTGAGTAAACCGCCAGCTGAAAGGACAAATGTCTTTTGGCATATACTATTCACGGCAAAATGAGCACTTATGCAAGCCCTGCTTAAGATCTACTTGTATGCACGTTGTGTATTCTTCCACCAAGTAAGATTAACATTGTCATGGGCCTCACCACTTTAGTCATGCGTCGGTCAAGTGAAACTGTGAAATTATTAGAAAAGTACATATTTAACAAACTTACCCATTTTTAACATTTATATGCATTAAAAAACAGTAAGCGAAAGAAATAATTTAAGTTGTCATAAATGGTTTCCTAGTACTTTTTATTTGACGTTAAGACATGGAACTACTTACCATTCATCATTGCCAATTTTACTGAGCGCATGTCGCTCAGGGCGCCCGTTAAAATATGTGCAGGTAAGGCCAGTGACATTTTTCTAAGGTTGATTTCAAAAGTACTCACTCTATCGTGAACAGCATTTACCTAGTGAGGGAGTGTATGGGTGACAAACGGGGCGCTCGTTCGAGAGGATCCTTTTTCCGTTCTCGGCCAGGTCACCCTCATTTCAGATTTCCATTGCTTTTCTAAAAAGAAAAAAAAAAGACTCAAGGCGAATTATAGGATCGTCCCTTAGTATGTAAGTCTTTGACCGGTGATCCGGATTGTCTGAACCACTGAATGGGTCTCCAATGTCCCCGCCGTTATAACGCGACGTTTGCGTATATGGATAGCAATTTCCAGGAAACAAAAGCCCTGTCTCATTTTAAAGAATTCGCCTTTCAGAGTGCGCTACTTCACATTGCCTGTCGCAAGTGCTATTTCGTGGACTATTTCTCTCTCTCTCTCTCTCTCTCTCTCTCTCTCTCTCTCACACACACACACACACACACACACACTTGCGATTTAGGACGACGTCATCTCTTTTTGGTAAACAAGCAAAGCACAAGATGAACACACGTGGAAGTTTTTAATGGTACTCGTAATACGTGCGAATACATGCGTGGACAACTAAAACAATTGTTATAAACTACCCTGTGCCATGTTTCAAAATTTGTGTATATTTCTAAACGTAAAATTAATTGACTAAACACTTACTGTGGCAGAGGTGTTACACGTAGTCAAAAATTTAAATATCGTTTAAATAATAATCTCTATTAAAATGTGTTGCATTTGCGGAATTTAAACAATGCCCCATCTGTAATGCCATCAACCTTCTTCGTAAATGAACATGCTGGATGTCAGAGAGTACATAAGAGTGGAGCTTCGTGCTCTCGTTCTTTTGCTTGCTCTCTCTCTCTCTCTCCCTCCCACAAATTGACACGACTGTGACTTCATTCCAACATAACCGCGAGAGCTAGAGCACGAGAGAGCGCTTTCTGGATCAATTGGGGTAAAGCCAAAGTACCGGGTAATGCGAAAACTGAACATAACTTCCGAGTGTCGTCCATTTGGTGTGAACGGAACTGATTCGTTTCTCTATATCAGGTCCTCGGTGAGGATGGGTGCTAATGTGGGGGAGACCTGCGTGTTCAAACAGTGCTAGAACGGACTTCAAACGATCCTGCTGTCTTAGTTTATTTGTAACGGAGTCATTCGTTTCCTAACACGCCCTGAAGGACAATAAACCAATGACGCACAAGCAGAAATAGATCGAGCGAATCATGTACAACGCGATACACAGGACAACGTGTTCGTCCTGAAAAAGGGGCCGCGGTGGTGTGGTGGTCAGACTACTCGCCTCGCACCTAGGCGAGCCGGGCTCGATTCCCGGCGGGGCTGCTCCTCGATTTTCGCACGTGGGAGTCGTGTCGGACGATGCCGCTGGTCGGCGTGTATTTTCGGGTGTCTCTCGTTTACCCCGCCCTCGTGTTCCGGCGCTGTTCCATACTCACCTCGCCTCACCCTCGCCGGTTCTCAAGACGACGATGTTAAGCGGACTATGTAGCTGCGCGTCCAAGGTCACGAAGCGAGGGAGCGATACGGGCGACACTTACACGCACTTCTAGCACCTCATCGCTCCTACGCGCAAGTCGTGCAGTGTTTCCGTCGTAACGCTGTATTGTGCATATTAGATATGTAACAGTGAGGTCTTATTACACGCGATGAAAGACCACAGAATAAACTACGCCCCTATTTTTCTACCTTTCTCTTTCCGCTTAAGGAAACTGCATAGGCAAGCTTAAAAAATGCGATATTTGACCGTTTTCAAGAATTTTTTTCTCCAAGAATTCACTTATGACCAAAGTAAAAAAATACGGGCATAGATGATTGTTTTTTTTTTTCTGATGAAAAGTCGTATTTGCAGGACATTTATTTACCGAGACACGCGTTTAGGCGCAAACAACGATTTCACAGAAAACGTTTCAGTACATAGGACCCTTGAAGAGCCGCCCACCCAAATCTCCCCACTCACTCTCTGCCTGAAGCTCTTTACTTCTCACTCGTCCTCTTCGTCCATCCTCGAGTTTCTGTCTTCCCCTCGCAAGTGAATTAACGAACGCGTGGGCCGGCCCTGACCTCTGAGAGCAATAACCCTTTGCTTCCTTGGCACATCCAGCTGCGACGTTTTCATTCGCCAGCGGAAGGAAAATGTACGTCCCGGAGATTTAATATCGGGCTGGAGCTCGGCCGGAGAGAGAGAGAGAGAGAGAGAGAGAGAGAGAGAGAGAGAGAGAGAGAGAGAGAGAGAGAGAGAGAGAGAGAGAGAGAGATGATGGGCGGAGAGAGGAAATGAGAATCGCAATCATGAAGACGAGCCGATTAATTTGAATCAGCCTGACTGCGAAGGTTAAACTTTCGCTTCATTTTCCGCGTTCGAGGGTTCGAAAAAAAAAAAAATTGAAATGGAAATATTTTCTAACTTTTCACAAATAATAATAATTTTTTTTTTTAATTCCTGAGAGGTTTTTCCTCCTCGATTCACGATGCTCTATAATGATATATTTGGCGTATCTGTTTTGTTTAATGAAGTAAATGCTATATGATCCTGAGAGCGCAACGGAATTTTGTAGCTACCAAATAGTTAATATGCCAAAAAAAAAAAAAAAAAAAAAAAAAGAACGTTATCGTCCTATTCATAATTACTATTGAACACAATAACACAATGTCTGCATTGGTGCTTAGCTTCAGGACTTGCACAGCAATTACCATCATTATTTCACATGTTTTACAACATGTCAGATGTGAACGAATATACTCGAAATAATATTTTAAGGGGTTAATGTGTGGTCGATGAAGTAGCAACTCTGAATCCCAGAAAATTCATGGAAGTAACATATAATGTAGACCTATTTAGGAAACCGCCCTTTAAATAAAGTTAATATGTTATTAGATCTATTCGCATAAAAAATTATTTCTTTCCAACTTGAATATTTGACAGTTTCATTTCCTTTTTTTTTCTTCGTACCATTTAACCTGGTATACAATTCGACAAGTGAGACTGGGTGGCATCATTAGTCATTGAAGCTTCGTTACAGCGCGGAGAAAAACCACTGAACTATAGATAAATGAACTTATGATTAATCATTCATTATTTCGTAGTTACTGAAAGGCGAACAGTAAAATATGCTCTTGAAATGAGTCGTAATAGAAAGAAAAAAGTATTTCCAAAAACCACAAATTTTCATTGCAATAATGATATTGCCAGTCAAGCAACACTTGCAGAAATTCGCTTTTTTTTTTTTAGTACTTATCGAGAGTCTGACGTCTCGTATAATGAAGAAGCTCGAATAAAAAATAAAGACACGAAGGTAACAAGGGCGAGGAGTAAATTTCACAAAGAAGGCAGGTTTAGCTTTCCGATCGCATCCAGGCATTGGCACTTTGGAACTTTGGAATTCAGTGAATTTCTTTTATTTTCTCCATCCGCTTTTCACCTCTTCCCATCATCCCGATGATTCCCGACCTCGACCCACGCGGCACGTCCTACCCTATTCGACCGCCCCTCCCTTTCACGTCTACCCGCTCTTCCACGTCCTTTGCAATTCCAACCCCTTCCCAATCTTTTCACATCTGCGTCAGTCAGTTATTGCAGGCGAGGGCAATAAGTGATTGCAGGCACATTCTATAGACTATTCTCCGTATCTTTACAATTTTCAAATGAGACCTTTGAAAAAATCACGCCATTTATGACGGGTTTGGTTGTTTCCTAAATATATCATGTTTCACGAGCGTTGACATAAAATTATCTAATTTTTGGGTAAATTAAATTTTCACTTATGCTTTATCTATAAATCATAATATTCCATTTTATAATCGATATGAAAAAGAAAATCGAATGAAAATACACGTGTTGGCAATACCTTGTTTGACATAGTTCTCATGCAGAATATTGTTACATGGGACGCCTGAGGGGTGTATCCGATTTCGTGAGGGATGGAGGTCTTAATAAAATATAATAACTATATTTGATTTCTAATTTATTCACACAACTATTATTTACAGCATTAAATTATCTATATCCACTATTACTACATTTATTTAACATTGAACGCAAATATTTCATGCATATTTCAACTTTAATTAACGTCCTTTTTAATTGTCTCATTTTAGTTAGTCAATTAACTCATGATCATCACTAACATGTGCTCAGTATATCTATCGCCACCATTTGTAATGTCTTTCACGCATCTAGTCCAAAAGTCCAGCCTACCAGCCTCACAATTCACTGCTTGATACTCGTAGTCACAGATTTCCCTTCCGCTGGTCACATCCCTCGCTGTTCGTTCTTCTATCGCTCGGAGCTTAGCCACTCATTCACTCATCAACTCCAATTAAATTCGCGGCCCGGAGGCCTGTCGCAATATCTATACAATTCGCCCTGACCATCCGGAAGGTTCAACGCATCCCGAGTCGCGCTGAGAGGTCAAACCAAAGCATTCTTCAGATAAACGCAGAAATCAATACAACCCGGGTTAACGGCGTCCGCCTCAAAAGAGATTATCGTGTAGAGCTAGATTTTTGCGTAGCTAATACGCGTCCACCGGTTTATCGCTCGCCTGCCATTGAAAACATTACTTTGCCTTGCTGCCGCCGCCGCTATCATATAACGACTCTGTCCTCCTCTTCGCTTGCTCGCGAGGGGCGGATCAACGTCAGCGGCGTGGACCGACGACACGTAACAATATTAATAAACCGTGTACACGAATGCGGTGGGTTGTTTCTTCCGTATAATTTTCTAGACCGAATTAAGCTTTGTTTGCTCGAGGCGGAGTAATAGCCTGAAATTATAACCTTAGCAGCGCTTCAGAAAAGTTGGAAATGACCATGAATGCACTTGATGTAGGCCGATTTTCTTTATCTGCGCATGTACCCAACACTGACCTACGCCATACTAATAATACTGTCGAAGTCATAAGGGCAACAGTGATGGACGCGTTTGTTTATATCTTAATTTTCTGAAGATAACTACTTCTATGTGTAAACTGCTTTTACCAATTTGAATTTAATCTAGTTGCATTAAAAATTGGCCAGAGGAGGTATACAAACATTTCAAACAACTTGTTTTCGTAAACAGTTGTCTAATGTCAAATCGTTTATGGCATAATTAATTTATGGTTACTTCCCACTTTCTGAAACCCTACTAAAATTCTACTTCCAGGATATTCCTCCGCCTCATATAAAGAAGGCTTAACTCAGTCTAGAAAATTACACCGCAGGACAACGCACCGAATTCGTGCGCAGTCAGTAGTTATATTTTGCACAAGGTCTATTTCTTACAAGGCGCTATCAACACACGTTTTCTAACTGTTTTTATTAATATTTTCGCACGTGGGAATCGTGCTGGACGATACTGCTGGTCATCGGGGTTTCTAGGGGAGCAAGTGAAGAGATTTGTACGGCTCTTAACATAGAGGTATTGACAGTCAATGAGGGTGATTGAGGTGAGGATGGAGCAGCGCCGGAATGAAAGGGCGGGGGGGAGGGGGGAGACCCGCCGACCTACGGAACTGTCGGGCACGATTCCCGCGTGCGAAAATCCTGAGTGACCCGGCAGGAGATTGAACCTGGATCGCCTTGGTGGGAGGCGAGCAGGCTAACCGCTCAGCCAACGCGGCCCCTGACAACATCGTGTGATCAAACAGAGACGTAACGTTTATTTTATAACAGTACAAGATCGATAAATTATTATTTATAAATACATAATAAATCCTCCGAGTAAGTTGAGTTTTATTTAACTTAAAGAAAATTAATTTTTGCAAGTGACGTTCTCTATGCCGGCAGTTATAGCTCTAAGGAACTCCTGTAAAATGAAGACTCCAGCTGACGTACAAAAATTATACCACTTGAGACACGTTTGTCTTATGAGACATATTTCGCCCGCATTTGAACGTTATTTATAAATGTGTCATGCACCCATCCTGCCCAACATCACCGTTTATTTTACGTTTGGGGCCACACAAAATATGAAGCCTCTGGCACCTTACCTTGTGACGACCTTCGCCGTACTGGAAAATCCACATTGCAGACACGGCTGCTCGCTACGGCGAACGTCGCCGACAGCGCAGGCGACTAGGTCGAATGCTCCCCGGTCGAACGCGGCGGACCAACCCGCACACGTCTGCACTCAACCTGTCGTACATCGACAATTGACTTCTGTATTGTCCCGCTAGGGCGGCCGTAGTTACCAAGAGCGCTACTCTCCTCATGACGTCACAAGGCATTTGTGTTTCCCGGCGACGACGCTACGCAGCGCTGTGCAACTTCCTGAGAATTAACTTTAGCGCAGGGGCGCACTCTGTACTACTACGAGAAATATTATTGGCCGGCGTGTCCGGAAATGTAAAATATGTTAGTTTTGCTAGTATTTTATTATATCGCCAGGGTTCGTGTTGTAGGTTTTTTTTTTTTTGTATATATAGGCCTGACCACGCCTGGGATAGAGGATAAAGATGTTTGCCTCTCCCAGGGATTGTCAGATCAGCTTTGGTTGCCGAAGATAAGTATGACATCAAAATGACACGTCTTGGTTGTAGCATTCAGCCTTAAATTGAAACGACATAGCACTTCAAACGTCACGATTCGTGAGATTTTGATCACACAGTGCATGGCTGATGATATAAACACGATATGCTTAAGCCAGGGTACAAATTAATAGTGCTTGTCTTTTGAAAATTAAGATATAAACAAACACGTTCGTTATTGCTGATCAAGTGACTTTGACAAAGTTCCCGGTGGAACAGGCGCTGGCCTCTCCATCCTCCCCTCTAGGTGGCCGATACCTATTACAAGGTCATACCTAGAGCGCTGCTTTCTAACCGTTTCCCCGCAAAAGCTAAATCGGCCGTTAGATCTTCAGGGTCCACCGGGAACTTTGCAAATTTGAAACTGCCATGCTGTCCGAAAAATTAAACGTAATTATACTAAACTACTCACCCACACACACGCACTATCTACTGCGTCCGCTCTCTGTACTTCTTTCCCGATAAATTTAAGCATGACGGTATCCCCATTAACAACTTTCGCTGCCCAATGCACTCGAGTGTACACGGACTTAGTTTTGGGGAATGCCCGGTAACCAGAAACATTCCCCGCCACCTCGCCCTCGAGCGCAAAGGGGCGTTGTCGAAACCACACTGCAGACTGTCGGACTTTGACAGTTGTGTTCCTTTGGCGTAGGAGCTGCTGGCGCCTCGTGGCGACCGCGCCGTTCGCGGGGTCCGCAGGGTCGATTCGAGTCTTCCGCCACGTAGGAACATCGCCGGGGTTTATCCAGCCCCGGGCAGGAATGGAAACGTGAATTGTATTTTGACGTGAATACGTATTTAAATTTGCAACCATAGTGGGAGGCAATCCAGAAAAATATCCGATGATAACAAAATTGGGGGATACAGTTTGGCATTGCAGCTCCGAATCTATCGTCTTCACTCAAAATTCAATTACACCACTCGATTGCCAGACGATCAAAGAATATGTTGCGTTGAGTGAGGACTTCGAAGCATCGCGAGTGGTGTGAATGGTGGGAGGGGGGGGGGGGTAGGCGTCGCAATTTTGGGTTGGTTTCGCCGCATCTCATAACTTCCGCGTAGTATAACTTTTGACTAGGAGAAGCTACGACGGTCGTTTCAGTTTCAATTGACAGCTCTCGTCAAGATCAATCGATTACGTGTATAAAAACATTTGCGTGGCGTGGTTATGGAGAAATTGTATGAGTTTAATGTAAAAAAAAAAAATTAAGAATACTTAACACAACGTCGGCCTATACTCGTCAAAAAGTCAAGTCGAAATACAGAAGTCGTATACGGTTGGAAAGAGTATCTCTAAAACAATCCAGTGATACCCATAAAACCCCATATGATCGAGTAAAGCGGTGCCGGGAACGTAGAATAAACATCAAGGCGTCCGAGCGCGTCATTGTAGAAGTATTCACTCAAGACAATCGGTTGTGTCCCCAACACAACCAAACCCCATTTTTAAATTTAGTGTGTACGTGCAGCGTAAAAAGACGCCACCCCGTTACAAGTGCGATTTCGAAAGCCTTGTTTAAGATAACCTTTTTTGCCTAATACCTCATGGTTACGTTCAAACGTGGGATAAGTGAAATTTGAAATTGTTAGCATACGAACCGAGAAATAAAAAAAAATAAAAAAACAAAAAAAAACATACATTTACTTTCAACAAACTAAAATCAGTTTATTTTTAATTACTACCAACTTGGTCGGGAGCATGTAAATGCATGCGAATAGTGGAAAGGATCTTTGCCAAAGATGGTATACAAAGTGTTCAATGAACCACGAAAGCATATAAGAGGCCCTGCTGACTAAGATTTCAAACCATGTGATTTTGAAAGTTCTACTAGCAAAAAAAAAACCGTCCAGTGTTTGAGACACGTTACTGCGCAGCTAACGTCCGCTCTCTAGTTTGGCCGCCTTTCGTTATTCGCTCATTTCCCTGGCCAGTGATTTCAGTAACGTAAGCTATGGTTCCGATACTACTGACGAGCACTTACAGTCACTGGCAGTCGTTTTGGCGAGCAGCTGGGTAGCGCCCTGTGCGAGGCTAGTAAGATTACTTAAAAACACTGAAATAACTTTGGATCTGCAGGATGTGTAATGCCAGTGAAGTGAGTCATTGGTGCGTGATTCAAGATATTTGTTCATTACACATATCTACAAACCTTCTGTCTACTGAAGTGTTATATTTGAAATAGTCCTTACGGGAATTATGTGAAATTACAATAAGAGGATAACATTAAATTGAATTAATATTTTAATGATGACAATGTATCGGGCAATTCTGCGATATTGAAACTAGTTTTCTTGTTTGAATTGGCTGTTAATGATAAGCAAAACAACATTTTAATGCTAAATTATCTCTTAAATTCCCATTATTTTATATACTAAAAATATAATTTACTGCCAAGGGTTCCGAAACCATCGATTCACTAACGAATGATAATATTTGCTTATTACTGATAACAGTTCCCTTACTTCTGGCGGAACGTAGATGAACTATCAACTATTGGCCATCCACGGTAAAATGAGCACTTCTTAAGACCCTCCCAAAAGTCATCAATCAAAAATTAATATATTTGATTGCCGCCACAGATGTTAACTATTAAGAGTGTTGAGATGCATGCAATACGTTCTAGAGTCACGTGTTAACGTTTATATGGAAAAGTGACGGAAAGGTGGAATATTGGCTGTAAAGAAAAATTTTGCAGGGCCTTTCAAAAAGTGCTCACTTTACCGTGAATAGCCTATATCAGTGATTTCAGTGCTCGTCAGCAGTAACGGAAGGCGGCAAGATCAGCTCGGCCCCTCGCCAACAACAGGTCCCGGCCACACAACCCCCCCCCCCCCCCCCAATCGACTAACTGCGCCAGTCAGTTATTGCAGGCGCGGGGCAATAACCGCTTTGCAGGCGGTCCACGCTTCGAACCCCGCGCGGATGAACAATAGAGTGACGTCAGAGGTAATTGCCGCACACACATACACACACACACACAGCGGGCAGAACGACTGCTATTATGAACTCCCATTTACGCCTACCTCCCCCCGTCCTAGCTCCTTCGACCTGTTTCGCGCTGCACCGATAAACACGCCCACCCCGCAGTTGGCAGATGTATAGGTTATTCATGGTAAAGTGAGCACTTTTGAAAGCCATTTCATTTGGAATAACAGCCAACAAATATATTTTATTTCAGCCTTAGGCGTTAACATCCGAGTGTGGTGGAATATACACACTGTGTTTATTACTTAAATGGCAATATTTATTTAAAAAGGTGGTTAAAGGGGGGGGGGGAAAAACATGGCTGAAAGGAAAAAGTAACTAGGGCCTCGAAAGTGCTCACTTTACCCTGAACAGCCTATACAACCCCCATCCCTAGAGACAGATCGCCAACAAATCCTGTTGCGAATTCACACCTGGCAAGGCGCGCGTTAGGGAGGTGGTGGGGGGTTAATTCCCGACCAACTGCCCACGAGGGGGGGGGGGGGCGAGTTTGTTTATCCTACACATTTTACCGACGGGATTGTTGCAGCAATTCGCTCCGCGTGTTTAACTCCCCGCTGATGTTCATTAACGCACTGCCTCTACACACACTGCGTATCACTGCAATCCTCCCTGTTACAGTCTATTCGCGGTCACTTCACATTTTTTTTTTTTAAATCGGACCTTTGGAAAATCACACACCTTCTATGACGTGCTTGGTTGTGTCCTAAATGTCATGTGAAGGCTGTTCGCGATAAAGTGAGCACTTTTGAAATCAACCTTAAAAAAAAAGGTCGCTGACCCTACCTGCCTATATTTTAACAAACATCCTGGGTGACATGCGCCCAGTAAAGTTGATGGCGATCGATAGGAAGTAGTTCTTTACCTCAACGGCGAATAAAAAGTGTTAGGTAACCATTTCTGATAACATAAATTATTTCTTTCGCTTTCTGTTTTCTTTTTAATGTATCGAAGTGCGAAAATGAGTAAATAAGTTCAATATTTACTTCTCTAATAATTTCACAGTTTCACTTGACCGACGCATGAATAAAGTGATGAAGCCCATGGCAAAGTTAATATTGCATATTATGTAAGAATACGTAGTGTGCATACAATTAGGTCTTAAGCAGGTCTTTCAAAAGTGCTCATTTTACCGTGAATAGCATACATCACCATAGTTTTATACTTCTGTGAACATAAAAATGTCATATTTTGGTTAAATTTAACGTTTATTCATATTTTATCTATAAATTGTAACACTTAATTTATAATAAAAATAAAATACCGGGAAAAAATAGTAGTGTTGCTAATACCTAGTAAAAACAGTTCTTATGCGAAAATATTATTATACTGAGTGCGCACGAATGCAGTGCGCTGTCCCTTTTGGGTAATTTTCTAGACTCAGTTAAGCTCTGATTGCGTGAGGTGGAGATATATTCTGGAAGTAGAACTTTAGCAGGGCTTCAGAAAAGTTGCTAGTAAGAGCGAATGGACTATAATCGTGGGTGCCGTCTGCCCTGGTCGCCAAACATCGCGCGAAGATTTCGGAACTCTGCCTTGACCCGCCTACAGTTTTTTTTCTTCCCCCTTTTGACTTCATAACCTACCTTAAAACTCAAAGGAGAATCGGAGGTCCTAGGTAGGGATGGGACCCACGTGCGTCTCAGAGCTGAGCCCCATACGCCTAGGCATGTAGTGTAATGACGGTTCTAACTACAAGAGCACATGCTCGCGTCTTTACTAAGGTTTAAACACGACCACAATTGAGGCCATGGTTACCTCTACTGAACTATAGGCTGTTCACGATAAACTTTGCACTTTTGAAAGCCCTGCTTAAGATCTACTTGTATGCACATTACGCATTCTTACATAGTATGTAGAATTAACATTATCATGGACCTCATCGCTTCATTCATGCCTCGGTCAAGTGAAACAGTGAAATTATTAGACAGTTAAATATTTAACTAATTTGCTCATTTTTACACGTCGATGGATTAAAAAGAAAACAGAGAGCGAAAAAAAAAAACAATTTAATGTGTCAGAAATTGTTTTGTAACACTTTTTATTCGACGTTAAGATATGGAACTACTTCCCATCTGTCGTTACCAACTTTACTAGGTGAATGTCACTCAGGGCGCCCGTTAAAATGTATGCCCGCAGGGGCAGTGAATTTTTTCTAAGGTTAAATTCTAAAGTGCTCATTTTATCTTGAAAAACCTTTAGCAGAAAACTACTTCTCATAAACGAATGCAAAAATCTTTCATTTATATTATTTTTCTGTAGAAATTATAAAAAATATACTAAAATTAATACATTATTCTACAGCTCAAAATAATCCTTCGTGTATTCACGATGTTATAAAGAATATTTTATTGAACATATGTTACGTGGTTAGTATGGATTTAGTTTTATACATTTTAGATAAAAAAAATTAATTAAAATAATTCGAAGTTGAAACCTGATCGAAGATGAACCATATGTTTGGATCTCAAAGAAATTGCAACACGACATTTTTGGGACATTCAATTCAACAATTTAAATGCAACCGAACTTCACGTTAAAATACATTTTGTGAAATTTGTCCTGAATCATGATTTGAAATTAAAATGCTCATATTTCCGGTTAAAAATATGATTAATAATGTTATTTTTCTAATGGATTGATGTGTGTTAAAGTTTATATTTGAAATTATGTCACGGAAACATAGAATATACTGAAAAGCTAGAAAAGAATATAAGCTTTTAAACAGATTAAAGGAACTACATTTTATCCATCCAAAGGTGGCAGCATCTTAATTTTTAAGTGACAAGCACTATTATATTAATTAAATAATTCTACCAGTTTGAATGTAATAAAAAAGCATTACAAATTTATTAGAGGAAGTATGAAAATATCTCAAAAACACTCGTTTAGTAAACAGTGTTCTAACCTCAAACCGAATCCACGCCATTTTTGCTAAACTTGTAGGCAGAAAAGTAGTTCAATGTTGGGTCACGGAGACTGGTTGTGCGCAGCCAGCGAGATCGGTCTGCCTCATCTTTAGTTTATGGTCCAGGCGCTCATCAGTGCAGGGAGATGGCACTGGTGGGGCCAAAGATTATGGAAGGGAAAAAGAGATTTCACTGCCAGGCTGAATTTCTTTGCTTATTACCTCTCTACGATCGGGTCACTAACGATTCTCTTGTGACCAACATAAAAACAAATGATTATTTTGCCGTGGCTATTTAACAACATTAATATTGATAAAATATAATTTTAGAGGACATGGTAAGCATTTTTTAGCATCAATAATTACCAAATTGATGTAATTAAATTGGTTTGTATTTGTCTGTTTTTTTTCTTTCGCTCTGCAGGGTAGTACCTTTATCCGAGATTACCAGCAATCCAAAAAGTTAAGTTTCAAAAACCATTTTGTTTGTTTTGGCAGTTGACCATAATATTCGAATAAAAGAGACAAATATTTAGGCAAGTTATGGATTAATATACGAAATAATTGAAATTTCGTAACCAGATAAACAGGCCAAACCAAGATACCAGTCAAAACAAACCAAATTGGTTTAGAAACTTACATTTCTGGATTGCTGGGAAAGGTGAAGTATCTAACAAGTGTGTTTGGTTTCGAATTTTCACGGTGAGGAACCCAACATCTTGTCACACATTTTTTTTTTTTTTAATTTTTCCCATTTCAAAATTGGAATTTAGTTCAATTCACGTACGAAGCTTTTAAATAATTTTGTCAAGAACGCCAACATTATGGAATAATTACAACATAGCCCGCTGAGAACATTTATTAAACTGTTTGCTTAATACTTAACGTGTGGACAGTTAAAGTTGATTTGAACTTAAAAGTAAAAAAGGATAACTTTACTTGATCGCCAATCCGACGAATAAATTATTTTACAATCGAATGACTTTTCGATGTTGGTACAAACCGAATTGTTAGTGCTCGATAAGAGCAGTGGAAGCCCTGCGTAGTGACTGGCCCCTGGGTGCGGCTAAGCGGCCGTGGGAACGCTCTGTCGGCCATCTTCCCCACCACCGATGAACCACTGGCACGTCACAACCCAAATGAGCGGCAATTCCGTGGAACGTCCAGCAGCCGTCTGGGCGATGGGTAAACCACTTTGGGGGGAGGGGGGGGCGATCAGTGGGTGGAGGGAGGCGAGTAGTCTAACCACTATATCACTGCGCCCCCCCCCCCAATTATGGGTGGAAATACCATCTCCAGTGCAGCAGGTCGTAATCGAATCCGCGACCAGTCTAATGCAAGGTGGGCCCGCTACACGGCGCAGACTAGCGCGCTCGGTTTCTCTACGAGGTTGGGTAAGTTCAGAATCCAGCTGGACCAACTGGGGAATCCGATCGTTTTTTTTTTCTCCGTAGGTGCTGGTACTGAAAGACGTGCGTCATCAGCTGACTAAAGGCTGTTCACGATAAAGTGAACACTTTTGAAATCAACCTTAGAACAAAATCACTGCCTCTACCTACATATATTTTAACTGCCGTACTGAGTGACATGCGGTCAGTAAAGTTGGTAACGATGGAGGAGAATGTAGTTCCATGTCTTAACGTCGTCGAATAAGAAGTGTTAGATAACCATTTGTGATAACTTAAATTATTTATATCGCTCTACGTTTTTTTTTGCGTCGAAGTGTAAAAATTAGCAGATTTCAAAAATACTTGCCTTTTGTAATAATTTTACATTTCCAATTGACTGGCGCATGAAGAAAGCGATGAGGCCCATGGCAATGATAAGTTTACATAATGTGGATGAATACACAACGTGAATACAAATAGATCATCGACAGGGCTTTCAAAAGTGCTCATTTTACCGAGAACCTTTCCTCCGTTGTTTTTATTTGTACTTCTGTATAAAATACGCTTTTTACTGCATTATACCTTCGGTAGCGTCAGCTGTGTGATGGAACATTTGTGAACTACGCTAGTCAATTTTTTGACTGTTTCTGTGAAGATAACTGATTGCAATAAAAAAAATTGATGTTTCACTTTTTTTTATGTTCGGATTACCTTTCAAAGCCAAACTTTGAGCTGAAAAAATTATCACAGTTGATCATACGACTAAAGCCTTTATAAAAAAAACAGGCTAGAAATAAATCATAAATTATCAGACTATTTTAATTTTACAAACTTTTAAACATTCTTTACTATTTTTGAGCGGCATGAGGTTGATTTGTTATCGTTGTTTGTTCGAAAATTGTAATCCTCGTGCCACTGAAACAACTTTCATTAATAGTCGTTTAATGAAAGGGCCATTGTTTTGATGCGGCATTAACTGCTACACAGACCCACAAACACAAATGCACACATTCACGAGTACATACGAATTTGGAAGGTAATTACGTGATTACTCATTACTCTTAAATAAAAATACTACTTTGCTCTTTTATGTTTGATTTATTTTTCTATTGTGTGGACGAGTTTGGTGAATTATTCGAACTCAATTTTCTCTATAAATTCTCCGTCCCCAGACTTCATCTTTTATTTTCTAGAGGTAGTATTCATGTAGGCCTAAAGGTGTTCTACCTCGTTGCAAGCAACATTAAAACTAACTGTGGTTTTAGATGTACAGCGCAAGACGGGACGGAGAAAATTTGAACGCGTGGCTGATATCGTTTACAAACACTATAACGGAGTATGTTACGCTGGATGATATACACCGTTACCTAAGCAAGGGTATAATCATTGGGGAAAATTCCTTTAACAAATGGGTCGACATAGCAACATTTCAGCGGCGTGCAACACAAGGTTTACTATGGAGTATGCTTTCCTTCGGACGCAGAACTCAAATTACGGGAGGCAGGAAATATCTACATCAGTTTTATCACATGTTTCATATACAATGTTTAACATGGCGTTTATGAACTATGCTACACGATACACGAAAAATAATTAAAAGCTCGTTTTTACCACAAATTTTGTAATATTTAAAAGTTCGACAGATCTTAGCCAAATGTGATAGGTATATTCTCCAGTACCCAGCTTAAAATACAGTGTAGATAAAAGTAGGTTCCGGCTTCACATTGGGCGCCTCAAACTTTAAACTGGGGTCGCGTATATCAATTCTACATCGTCTGACGGATCTGGACCAAATCTGGCAAGGATGCCTTTCATTAACCAACTTAAAATACTTTATAGACCAAACTGGGCTCCCCCCCCCCCCCCCACAGGGTCCGAAACCTCTCAGAACCCTCCAAATGAGGTCGCATATCTAAATTCTACAGCAATCGATAGATCTGAACCAAAATTGGCACGAATGCGTTGCAGTACCCAATTTAAAGAACGGTTTAGGCCAAACTGGGCTCCGGGCCTTACTAGGCCCGAAGCTGCTTAAACCCGTTCGTGAATCTCCAGAACCCCTACTGGGTCCTAAACTCCTAAAACGGGGTCGCATATCCCTGATTGCCTTATAACTAGGGATAGGAAAAATTCGCGTATTAATTTCGCCCTGCACGTATTTGAGCCAATAGAAGACTTGCAAGGAAATACCTATCGAATCCCATAATTGCCAGGTGTGGGGCAACAACCAATGAACACACAGTTATGGCACCAGTATGCAGAGGATGCGGGAGTCTAGTCTACAGGTCATTGAACTCGCGAAATTCTCCCATCCCTACTTATAACGTCCGAGCAACGTCGGGTAGTTCTTCTAGTTTTCAGTATATAAGAATTCACAACTGTAAAAATTTGGGGCATGATTAATTTTTGTTTCAGTTATCTGTCAAATTGCAAGGCGTCGCTATTTGTCTGAAGTTTTATTTATTATTAAAAATAAAAGTTTGTACATTTCAGTCGGTCTCCATATCAGTTAATGGTAATTTTACAGTTATTTCTCACAGAACAATGTATTGAGAACTGGTGCATTCCTCTGATACGTTTCTCGTCGCTTAAACAGGCAAACGCAAAAATACAAGCGCTCACTTCGCGTTGGTTAGAGTTCGTATAGTTTGTACACAACCACAGGTACTATTGTCTAGTGGAAGGTTGTCTCTGGCCGTGGGCGAATTTCCCCTTGCCCTTTCTCTCCTGCTTTCTCGTTATTAGCTGTACCTCACTTCCTGCCGAAAGTCGTAAAAAAGACCCGAAAATTTTAATAACAGTCATAAAACCAGTTGGTATCACGAGCAAAATTCGTGATGACATGGCACATGAAACGTCATATAAAACGAATGTATAAATAATAAACATTATTTTGCAGGAAATAATGAGCTAGTAGGTCGTTATTTTCGCTTCACAGCGTTCATACAAATATTTCGTGCTGAGTACGGGAATAATAATATATTACCTACGTTTGATGTATGTTACAGAGGTTACATTTGACTTAATTATGTTATTTTGCGTACTATACTTAACAATGTACTACATATTTATTTTCGCGAACATAAAATTAAAGCTTCTAAACGTACTACATTTTTTTTTTAAGCCATCTGATGGATACCTCAAAAAACACGTTTGTGGAGTAGTGCATTCTAGTAATCGAATGGCATTGTTATAATGCCTCAACAAACGTTGGGAAATACACCATCAAAAATTGACAAATAATTACCTCATTTCTACCAATTTACTAGTATCTGAAAATGTTTGAAAATCATTCTTATATTAATACACACATATTTAGTTTACACTGCAGAAATTATTTTCAGTTCAAACTAAAAATCGTGGTTTTGGAAAATACGACTTCCGCTTAGGCAAATGGTCTATAAAATTGCTCTATTACTAAATCATTTGATACGTACCAATTCTTATTATTTTTATTTAGTGGGCGCAGAGATAGGAAAAATAGCACACCGTAAAGGGGGACTTTTCATCATTAAACGTGACAACCAGAGGCGCAATCGCACATCAAACATACACGAATAAGATGTTATCAGTTTGAAACGTCTTCCTGCGAAGGGGGAAATTTTTTTATTAATAGCACACGTGGGAAAGGGAGGGCCGTTTTGGAGCTCATCACGTAATTACGCGGTGAAAAGATCTCCCTTCTCGCTCGTGCTGACAGTTGATCGCGATGTGTTTCTGCGGCTCTGCAACAAGCCAGAACTCATGGCTCTGTAGGAAGCCGCCCATTATTTCCCACTATTGCGTGTATTCCAGATTTGTATAGGCTGTTCACGGTGAAATGAGCACTTTTGAAAGCCCTGCTTAAGATCTATTTGTATGAACGTTGTGCATTCTTCCGCCTTACGTGAGGTTAACATTGTAATGGCCCTCACCACTTTATCCATGCGTCAGTCAAGTGAAACTGTGTAATTATTAGAAAAGTAAATATTGTACAAATCTGATCATTTTTACACTCTGGTGCATTAAAAGGCACAGAAGGCCAAATAAATAATTTAAGTTATTAGAAATGGTGGCCTAACACTTTAAATTCGACGTTAAAATACGGAACTACTTCCCATCCATCGTTAACAACTTGACTGGGCTCATGTCGCTCAGTGCGTCGATTGAAACATATGCAAGTGACTTTTTTCTAAGGTTAATTCCAAAAGTGCTCACATTATCGTGCAGCGTTTATCAACATGCCAACGTTATATGGCACTAGGAACGAAGTGGGTCTCCCGATGTGGTTTTAGTCAGTCATTGCCTTGATCATATTCTTGCCCTAAATAGCAGTTACGCATCATGCAATAACATATTAATGCAGCGCAATTAAGGTGGAAGTGATATAAATAAATAATCGCCGTCGATAATATTAATGAACAGTGAAAAAATGAATGCAAACAAAAAGATGGATCATGGAGAAACATGATGTTGAAAATCCTAGACAACAATAATTCTAATCGGGCGAGTGCGATTAATGCGTATGCCCATCCGTAATGCCCATCAGACATCCTTTAGCAACTTATTAGCGTAACTTGTCATAAGTATTGTGTAGTGCGCTGTAAAATTTCCCGATGAAATACGTTGCCGAAAGATGCATTAAATAACATGTTTGCGGAATTTTCTTTAGTGATAGCTTTTCATTTATTACCGACAGTTATGGAGGGTGTAATGTTTGTACAAAAATGTATACAGCGACTTATGGAAGGGGGTTATAATCATTCATTGAACTATTTATTATTTTTAAGTATATCTGTTCCAAAAATTTTTTGCTATTTTCCTTACAATACGTTGAATTTTGTAAGCTGTAAATTATTTGGGCCAGATTTTACAAGCAGTTTACAACCTGCGAAGATGCGAAACGCAAAACTGCATTAGGACTAAATAAGATGTTACATAGGTAAAAGCATGACAACAAATACGCATTTTTTTACGCTTTTGTTCCGCCACTGCGGGGTGGGACTAAAAGGTAAAAAGCAGTAAGTGTATTATTTATTTTTTATTTTTTTATTTTTGCTTTTAAGGTAAATTTAATGGAGTAAATGGTAAATGGCAGTAAGTGTATATTTTTAAATTTCTGCTTTTAAAGTAAATTTAATGGAGTAAAAGCCGAGATGGCAAGATGGCGGACAAGAGGTCGTGAGTGCGAGATTATGCGCCGCATCTTTTTAGCGAGTGGGTAGTTGGGCTGGCTGCCGCCGCGCGGCGCCATTGTCCTCGTCGCGCCAGGGAGGCAGCGCGCACATATACACGTACACTTATCCCTGGCCAGACATGTAACGTAATTAAAGATGTTATCGGGTCCCCGAGATTAAATAACGGCCTCCGTCCCGTAGCTCGCGCGCGCGCGCGTTGGTATCTTCCCCGTTGCGCGCGTCCTCATCACATAAACAAAACACGAGCGTCGTAGCCGTCGCAGGGGCGTCCCCCTCGTTTGAATTACCACCCTCGCCCTCCCGCCCTCATAACGCTCTCCATTCGCGGCGAATTCATTTGTATGAGATCATTATTAGTTTGTCGGCGCGAATTGATTATTGATGGGCGCTGTCGGTTTCGGGGCGTGGGCGGCGTAACGGAAATTAAGCCGGTGACCGAATAGGAATTTTTTTTCAGCATTTTTGGCCGAGGTGGTGCAGCGATCAGAACACTGGAATGCAACAAGGGGAGATGTTGTTTGAAATATATCACTTGCTAATAATTATGAAAGCGAGTTAATACATTCTCTAAGGCGATGCGCTGCAAAAGGGCGTGGCACCCAGCGATAGACTTAAGGAGCATTGCCAGTTTTTGAGTTTTAAAATATATACACCATTCTTTATTGAAATTTATTCTTTGGTATACATAGTATATCAGTCAGATGATTGAATAAGTGTAATGTCAGTGGAGTACCCTTACGTGTTGGCCATGGGAATTAATTATTGATTACCTTCAGAGAATGACAACAGAAGTAAAGTATATCAAGAAGTCAAATAATAATTGTATCTAAATTATAATTAAGTAATATTCAATGCCCTGACGAAATTGCATTTTCAAAAATAATCTCAAACATATGTAACGCAAAAAAAAAAAAAACATAAATGCAAAATTACTCGAGCTCTCTCCTTTAAGATTTAGGCCTATAGCATTAATTTCGTAGGTAGTAAGTATTCGTGAAAATGACATTCGTTCTTGATAAAATGTGCATTTAAAACATTATTATGTGACTGCCTTCCGGGAAACTATATTAATTTATGTACAGCATAAACAGGCAAAACAATCACAGCAAAAATGTCTGTATTCAATACGCATAACACTTTACAAGTGAAATCATTATTTTGTTTTGATACAGTAGCCTGTTATTCTGTCACCAACTGGCAACACATAAAACGATCAGTAATCTGCAAAAGTTATTTTCCGAGCAATGTAGAGTGATTTTTTTTGCATAAGAAGATATTTGCATATATAATATACTGAACTACCCGGAGTTATTCGGGTATCATTTTGCCTTGTAATAATATACAAATGTAGGCTTTTCAGCAACTAAAGGCGGTTCACGATTAAGTGAGAACTTTTTTAATCAACCTAAGTAAATAGTCACTGCCCCTACCCGCACTATATTCTAACGGGCGCCCTGAGTGACATGCGCCCAGTAAAGTTAGTAACGATGGATGGGAATTAGTTCCGTATCTCAACGTCGAATAAAAAGTGTTAGATAATCATTTCTGATAACCTGAAAAATTTGTTTCGCTCTATGTTTTTTTTTTTTAATGCATCGAAGTGTAAAAATGAGTAGATTTGTAAAATATTTACATTTCTAATAATTTTACAGATTCACTTGACCGAAGCATGAATAAAGTGATGGGACCCATGAAAATGTTAATTTTACATAAGGCGGAAGAATACACAACGTGCATACAAGTAGATCTGACACCGGGCTTTCAAAAGTGTTCATTTTACCGTGAACAGCCTATAACAATACCTTACCGAATATAACCTAACCGCCAAGCCGTAGTATCAGAAATTGGCTAATAATTTTTAAATCACAACATTAGGCGATATATATATATATATATTCTTTAATGCAGATAACCTAACCGTTTCTGAATTATGGCTGCTGTCGCAATAGCTCACAACTCTTAATTGTCCCTATTGTTTAAAATTATGTCAGTAGTATAGTAAGCAATGGGTTTTTGAAAGAGTTAATTTACCTGAATATCTAGTAGTAGACACAAATATACACCGGACTGAATCGTAAAGTATTGTACTGAATAACTGAAGTTCTATTCCAGCTGAAGGCTGAACTGTTAAATTCCTGGTTTGGCTAAGCATATTTTTAATTATAAAATATACTTCGAGGAAGTAACCTAACCGTGTATTTTATAGGTTTTTTTTTTTATTATGATGTTTCAGTGGAGGAGTTTCTGGCAAGATACAGCAACTTCTGCGAAATCTTCAGGGCCCAGCTGCGTTTGGAGTGGACCCATACAAATTCTGACACTCTGTCTGTTGCACAATTTCTTCTCTTTCCCGACTCCGGTAGGAGTTGTTGGGTTCAGCGGAAGGAAGTGACTGCTAGTGATGTAAGCTATTTATAAATGGGAATATTTCCGCCAAGTAATGATTTATGTTTCTTGCCTGTTGCATTGTACCTTATTTGAAAAGAAAATCAACAGACACGAAGAGCTGGAAAATCACTGTTATAAATGTCTCAAGTAAGGATTATAAGGAAGCGCTGGGGGAACAATTCACGAACTTGTGGAACACTGCCCGTAATTTTGCAGTATTTTCCCGTGTTTACTTGCGTAAGAAGTTGAGCTATCTTATAGACATACGTGAATTTCTGTTTGTCTTCCTATTCGCTGTTTCATGAAGTTTCGGATAACTGCGTTGACGAACATTTATATCACCGCTAAAACTAATAATTGTTCTTTTTTTTTTTACTTAACACATCGCATACGGTGACAGCATTTTTGTTGTACTTACTTCATAAAACTGTTTTCAACATCCACTACACTTTATTACTTACAGCCTCAGCACACAGTCTTGCCAAACTAACACACCTCGCGGTTGTCGTGAAATCAGTTAAGATATACGTATTAATCACTCAGTAATAAAGAAGCTCGGTGTTTTGAAATGTGCCAAGTCTATAAATGCTGCCGCAGAAAATTATATAATTATTCTGTTAAACTATGCGTAGGGGTAGGAAAAAATTCGCGACTTCATGTCAGGACAAGATATATTTCAAACGTGTGTACACTGAAGTCACGTTTGCAATTGGATCAGAGTTTATTAGACACGCCCTGGACGACTCCGCGCCAACAGCGGACTTGCAAGAGAAGAAGAAGCGAATCCCGTAATGTCAAATGTGTGGTAACACTGGGGCAACAGCCAATGAACAAACATTTGAGGTTCAACTATACGAAGGATTGTGGAGTCTAGCATACAGGTCATTGAACTCGCGAAATTTTCCTATCTCTAGCTATGTGGTGAAAATTTTGTTACAAATATCACCGCAGAAAAGCTTTATGCAAGCTCTACAACTTCGAAATGCCATTTTTAAAATAGTTCAAGTTTTTGATCAAGTTGAATGGACGGCACATATGTTTTACACGAAAAAAAAATCTATTGTAAAAATAGTTTGTTACTAATGCTCTTCGTTTTATGTCGCTAGGGCGGTCGGATGGCTTAGATACTAAATTAAATTTAAACATACACATTAAAACTCTACACGCACATTGTTCAGTGTTGAAACCCACGTTAACGCTCGTTCAAAAAAAAACTGTCTCACCGAAGTTGGTAAAGTGAGTGAAGAGATTTGGACGGCTCTTAACATCGAGGTCTTGAGAGCCGATGAGGGTGATTGGGGGTGAGTATGGAGCGGCGCCGGAATGGGAGGGGGGGGAAACGGGAGATCCCCGAGAAGACCCGCCGACCAACGGCATCATCCGGCACGATTCCCACATGCGAAAATCCGAAGTGACCCGCCCGGGTATTGAGCCCGGATCGCCTTGGTGGGAGGCGAGCCGGCTAATCGCCCAGCCACCGTGGGTCGGTGGTAAAGGCTTTAGAGAGTGTAGCGTATTATACTTGCTAATTATCGTCTTCCAAACTCGGCTAGAATACGTCAGTAAATCCGTAACATCATAACCATAAGGCTAGCGTCAGTTAGAAATGGCAATAATTATTCAAGCTGTACTAAAAAGAGTTTCGACTTCGATAATAAATTAGTGAGTAATGAGGAAGTAATCGTAAGCCGTCTCAAGTTTATAAAACACTTTTTTGGAATTTTTTCGGCCAGCAACAATAAAAATAAAACGAAAATAAACGCAAAATAAATGCCATGGCATACGACGTAGATTATTGAAACGCCAATTTAATTGCTGCATTTTCTTAGATGTTTTAGTTTTCTTAGGAAACTTGCCCCGACAATATCGCGTTAACGTCACGAGCGCACTAAAAATTCTCGTCGTGACAGTGTAATTAAAAACTCATCGGAGCAACACACCTAAATCAATGGCAAATTGTTTTTTTTTTTTTCTCTCCTCCTTGATTGGTATCGTTGCGTGGCGCTCGAAGGAGGTAAGATGCAGATGCGCTGAACGAACAGGACGCAGTAATGAAAGAGCAGGAATGATGGGCACTAGAACAATGTACCAATTCCCTGCGACAGGACGACGTGAGTTCATCGGGGCAGCGGGATAAAAGGGTCCCAAAAAAAAAAAAAAAAGAAAAGAAAGGAAGGGTGGAAGGAGTCTACAAGAGAAGAAAACGGATTTTGGTGATTGGGGGGGGGGGGGGGAGACAAGTTCCTTGATCAGTAGAGAAGTCGCGGAGTCGAGAAAGAAACAAAAGCGACGCCCAGGGAATTTGTCTGCAAACAAAAAAATATATACATAAGAGTGACAAAGAGGCGAAGATATTGTCTCACCGGGTTGGATGGAGTCAGAATTGCTCCAGCCTCTGCATTTGTTTGTTTGTGAAAGCGAAGCGTTCTCACACCATTTTACCTGCTTCAAGTTCCTCGCGAGCGATCTAAAACACGAGCACTGAATTTATTGTGTGGGGGAAACAAATGAGCGATATTCACGCGTACTGGAATCAACTAGAGTTTGAAAGTAACGTAAAAAATAGTAACGAACAATCCCAGGTAACATTGAGGTACGGAAAAATATCAGTCGGTGATAAAACTTTTACCAACTTTGTATATGCAACAAAAATTGTGCTTGTTTTTTTTCTTTTTAGTTATTTTAAGTTGTATAGACTATTCGCGGTAAAGTGAGCACTTTTGAAAGCCCTCTCATTTGGAATAATAGTCAATAAATATATTTATTTTAGTCTTAGACTTTAACTTCCTAGTGCGATAGGATGTATACACTATAAATAGCATGATTCACGAACCCGAACACAAAAATAAAAAGGCTACATTTAAAAACGGTAACGTGCCATTTGCAAACTCACGTTGTTTACTTTATACAGTCAAGGTCAACATCAGAAACGAATCATTATCAGTGTGTGGTGCTCAAATTTATCATAAAGCATGTTTTGGCGACCGCATTCGCATTAAACAGTGGTTAATAAACTGCTGTTCGATGTTTACCTCGATACAATTGCACAAACCAATTTGTTCATGAATTTGATAAAAAATGTAACTTACTTGGAATAAAGTTTGTTGACGAAGGCCGTTCGTGATAACGAATTTATTTATTTCAGTCAGTTAACGTGGGCGTGTGATCACAAACATCGCCGAAATCTATTTTCCGTGGGATAAAACATAAATATATCTAGCTGCAGCTGAGAAAAGTGACAGATTTCCTGTGGCACAGCAGCTTGGATAGTTCTCGCTGCTCATCAGAATGGAGCTTTTCGCGTACGAACAAAACAAACCCGTTCTTTTATATTTCAACAGTCACGTTACTATCGAAATGTTTACATTCCTTTTTGTAGAAAAATCATATTATAATATTACTATCTCGAAAACTGCGGGTGACATTAAGAATTTCTGCGAAGGTTTTTGATGTATATTTTGAGAGGAATCGTAAGATAAACGCACGATTTCAAGATGGATGCCGATGGGAAAAGGTTATTCTTGCTTGGAATATTTGTGATAGTGAATTCAGAAACCTTGGGCTTACAGTGAAGTGTTACTTTTTTCTTTCAGTTTATTGGAAGTACAACAATGTGACTTTAAAATTTATTGTTTGCAAACGAACATTCTGAAAAATTTTGCTCTCTTATAACTTATTATATTTAACATCTAAAAAATTGAGGGGAAATTTTGCCGTACATTTTCTGCTCAAAATTAAGTCACACAGCCACTTTGTTAAAACGTAAGTGTGCTTGGAACACGAACCAAATTGTGACCTCAATGCTATTTAAACTGTTCAACAGGGTCTAGTAATACTCAGCTGCTGACTATATTTCATGTTAATTATTTTTATGTATATTTAATCACAGTTGTTTTTGAAAATAGTCTCACTCTCAAGGATATATTCAAGCATCGAGTTATGGCTAGAAGTGCTGAACATAGTTATGAAGAAATGTTTCCCTATTATTATCACATAATAAAACTGAGGCCAATAGTGGAGAAAGCTATGAAGATCAGGGATGTTGTAGACTGTGAGGACGGAAAAAATGTTATAGAAACAAGCATAAACGTCAGTTTAGGTAGCTAACCTAAGCTTACTTATGTTAGGTGACACTGCTATGCTCGAATTATTAGATCGCTGCATTTAAACTAGAACCGAACTGAACTAAGACGTAAGCCTAAAATAAAGGTAGATTCCAACTACTCGCCATCTTGGATTTATGGAATGTTTTGCTATACTCTGGAAATACAGTTATGTATAATGTTTTTTGGAATGACAGAGCACAAAGAATTGCCTAGTGCATTATCTAAGGTCAGTATTTCTCGATTACTGTCGATATCGTCGCCTTTGTGATCGTTCGCAAGAAATAATCTCGCGTTTCCTCTCGACAGTTGCCAGTTAAAAATCAATAGATGTAGCGAAGCTGTGGCAGTTCGATAAAGTTTGGGAAGCTGTTATTTAGGATATGTCATGCGGGAAATTCCAATACACCTTCTGTAATAAAAGCTTTGGCGAAAAATCGATAAATCCAATATGGCTGGTGGGAATCGGACACCGTTATTCAAATAAATTCTAGGTTGGCTTGGTTCAAACCGAAGAGTGACTATGGCGGGGTAGAATAATCACGCTAGCTACGCAAAATCAGTATCTGTGTTCCAACGTTGGATCTCTTTTCCGCAAATACGGATTTCATGAACGACATGGCTAGGATTTGAGATTAGAACACTGTTTTGTAAAATAGTATTTTAAGGGGGAGTGTTAGATATGTGGCGATGTCTAGTTATGCCAATTTATGTTTATAATATTACAGGTAAGGTCAAAGTATTTCATGCAAAAATAATTTTAAAAAATTATAAACAAATTTTTTTTATATTGAAGAAAATTATATGTTTTTTACCTTCTTTATACAAAGCTATATAAACAACACCGCTGTTTATTCTTTAACGAAAAAAAATACCAGAGGTTCATATGAGATATAAACTCTGCCAAGACGTAAACGATTTGACTTGTAGGAAGTTGTAACAGTCACATAAATAATTTTAATAGTCACTGTATGTGGCAATTTTCAACCTGCCGAAGTCTACATTATTCAAATAAGTTTTTTTCATATGTTAATTTTTGTAAAGTTAGAAATTGACCTCGATGTGGCAGTTTTTTTTTTTTTTTTTTTTTTTTTTTTAAATTTAGAAAACATAACAGCTGACAAACTACTTATTTGTGTCCGTTAACGAACACTAAGCTGTACAATCAAACTTTTCCCCACCAACTATATGTTCGCGGCTTTCATATCGTTTGCTGTAAAGATAGTTCTGTTTACTGCTGCGCTCTGCACGACACAGCGGAACTACGAGGACTGTGCTCGCTATGTCTTCGAACAGCGTTGCCAGCTCGCTTTCGAGTGTCCACTGCCACTGGCCTCGGGCCATAGAGAAAATAAAGTACTAGAACCAGCCTCGGGCCTCGGGCGATAGGTTTCTGGCATTAGCAGATAAATTTAAATTTCCTTTCAATACGATACATGTCTGTTTTGTACTCGGCCAGTTATGCTGATATATTCTGACAGGTTCCGTGGTGAAATATTTGATTTTAATTTACAACATGCATCTCAGCCGACACACCAAACGTAATTTATGTATTCACATGTGGTTTTGAAAAAAAAAAAAAAAAAAAAAAAAAAAACGCGCGGCGCTCGGTCACTAAACAAAGCACAGCTCAAAACCAACTTAGATGAAAAACTGTAAGCTAATATTGGTTTCAGATTACATTCGTGCTCTACAAAATGGCACCTTATATGTGGTTTCTGTAACTTGTTTACGAAAGAAAATGACTAGGTATTAGCAAGAACGTACAGCAGAAGCTCTGATACGTAGAGCAAATGAGTTTTATTCGCTATTTATTGTTAATTGTACTTGTTACCTAGTATAAAAAATTCTCCATTATTTAAATAAACTAATGTTGTGATCTCAGAAACATTATGGTGGTGTATTGTAAAGCGATATTCCCGCTCTTTTGAAACAGTACATCTGCTTTTCTAAAGATGATATGAAGTGACAATGATCTGGCAGAGTTTGCACACAGAATGCTTCCCTTTTATATTTTATGTCTAATAGAATTCAGTGTTTGTACTATATACCACAAATCCTGCAAATCAGACTTGCTCTCACATTTTGACAAACAGATGCACGAATACCACCGGCGTAGCCGGGGTGGAAAAAAAAGGGGGGGGGGGGGTGTTTATGAGTGTTGTAACATCCCCATCCCTTTTTTTTTTTACCATATGTATATAAATTATTAATAAGTCTTTCATTTCGATAAAATCGTGATTGCTGTAAACTATGATGCATGTTATTAGGCTATATTAAGTATCATTTGTTCTAATAATTCAGGGAAAACAGGGAAAAGAGTCAGGGGGATTTAATATGACAGGGAAACGTCAGGTAAATGCCAGAGAATTTTCTCCTGTGCCAGAGAAAATGTAAACAAAATCACTACTCTACAAAATTTGTTAGTAGTGTGAATACAGGATGATGTAATTATGAGCATATCGATTTTAAAACTTCACAGGGCCTATACGTACAAAATAAAGTATTTGCGTTTTTTTAATGGGCACTCCAGTGGAGTCAATAGCATGTATCGCGAGAAATATTAATGAGCTGAATAAAATATTGGCACTGCTGGATTGATCTGTTGCAGTATAATTTAATTCAACTTTACTAATAGCATTTTTTTCTTCTGATAATGGTAGAAAAATATGGTATTTGAAGGTTTCGGTTCTGAAAACAGGCCAGGAATATTGGCCAAGATTCTCTCTGGAAAACTGGGAAAATTAAGGAATTCCAAAATATAATTTCAGTGGAAATCCTGGTCTTAACACATACGTCAGCACCACTAATGCCAGTATAATCTCCCTTCATTCCTTCAGTCAGCGTAACCCCTCTCTTGAGAAATTTCTGGCTACGCCACTGAATCAATACTTGAAACTACATTCACACAGAATGAACTACGAAACGTATTTTAGGAATATTATAATTCAAGTACATATTATTATTTTCAAGACCTCTTTAAAACCTGAAATAATATCCAAGTAGAGATTTTAAATCACTAATGTGAGTCTTGATCGGCACCTATATCTAGATTCATACCACATTGTGATACTCATATTTGCAAATAACTTTCTGGATGGATTTATGTAATGTGGTGAAATATTATAAATTAAATATTTACAAACACCCAACTGTAACAAAACGTAAAAGGAAATCTAACATCACATAATCATCGTATGTATGTGTAGCATATTGCTTCAGAAATGTTTAATCGGTCCAATGTCTGTATTTACTAATTAGCGGAGATGCCAGTTTTCACAAAAAAATATCGGGATTTGCTGTATTTCTTAAATACTCAAACTTAGGTTCTCTTTCATAACTGGATGATTTTAACTGGTGCTGGTTTTGAGCGCCTGCCAGCGATTTATAGATATTTACTCCTAGAGTAACCTAAATGTGATTGGCTTGATCTACTAACAAATGTTTTCTTATCAAGACAAATGTCTAATAAACAAAGGAATGCTGAAGTTGCGCACATAGATATTGAATTGTAGGTGGCGCGGAATACTTTTCACAAAAATCAGGTGACCCTACTCATTAGACATTGAAAGTACGCGTAAGACATCCTGAATTATATTCGCGTTTTCAGAACACTTCTATATTGTTTAACACACTGCCCATTTTTAGGCCAGATATTTTGACAAACTCTTGACATAATCAAGTAATCGTTAAGTATATTAATGTAAATATTGCGTACATTAAAGTAAATATAGATGCCGTATTCGAACTAGACATCTCAAGTTGCGATATCTATTTGCGAGAATCATTATATTACTTTGTTGTAGTTTAAGAAGTGCAAGTAAGTTATCGCTGGATTCATTGCCAACACAAATAAGAAGTTTCTGATATAATTAATGAGCATACTTTCCTCAACATGGGAGGAATTAATTTCTAAATAATTTCTTAAAATCTTTTATGGTCTTGTCGTCTCATTGAAACAATATCATTAGAGGTGAAACCAGATACATATGCAACAGTCGTGAGACAATTACAAATACACACGTACCTTACCCGGGACTTGAACCCAGAAAACCTCGTACCATGAATTAGCGTGCAATCAAACTGCATTGCAAAGGTAGGATTCGAGCATCAACTTCGAATTAAATCAGTCTAATGTTTCGAATGACAGGGTTCAGCAACCTAAAATATTTACAGGGCCATCGTTTTGAAGATAAGTGACTGAGCCACTTAAAACACTAAAGTTTACATGGCCTACCATTGCACTACTTGTGTACAAAGTTAGGTCAATGTCGGTTGATTGTGCCTCAGATATGACATAAAAACACCATGTTTTTCACGTGACGATCTTCACAAATGGAACAATAATGTTATGTATTAGCACATTCTATAATTGTATACCACCAGTATACAAAGTAATGCTAAAACCGATTGCATAAATTTGTAGGTATAGCACACTAACCCAAAATTAATTTATAGCCACAATTCTGAACATGCCTGTCACACTGAAAAATACATATAGTTATATGTCCTACCACATTATAAGTTCTTCGCCAAATTTTGGTACGAATGGGTTGATTGTTTTCCAAGATATGAAAAAAAAACTGTATTTGTATTGTGGGGTTAACTTACAAAATGGCCGAGAAATGAAGCTCTGTATAGACAAATTTGATGGTTGTAAATGATACTACCAGCATACAAAGTTAAGTTGGAAATTGGTTCGTCAATTATAGATTGAAATATTTATAGAGCGACCATTTTGAAAAAAAAAAAATGCCTGACATAACTTAAAACATAGCAATTTACACCACGTGCTGCAGTGCAAACAATCTGACCAATTTCTTTGGAATCGATCAATTGTTTCCCGAGATATTACATCAACACTTATTTATTAATGTGTCGCTATCTTACTGAATTACGGACAAAAAATGCTCCGTGTTGACACTGTTGACAGTTGTAATATCTACTGCCTGCATACAAATAAGTTGGGATTGATTACATGATTTCGACGATATAACATTCTAAGCTAAGCTAATTATGTGGAGGCTATATATTAAATAAACTTCTGAGATATCCAAAACAAATAATTGAACATCATCTGAAGAAGTACTACTTGTTTGCCTAATTTCGTATAAATCGGATTATTTTTATAGAGATATGGCATAATTTTTTTTTATTTCTTCATATGGCACTAACTTACAAATTGGCTGACAAATATGGCTATGTGTTGGGACATCGATGCTTGTCGTAGACACTTTCAGCATACAAAATTTGGTTGAATGGTATAGTTGTTATCTATACTAATAGTATTTTTAAGAGGTAAAGTGAGTTTGTTTGTTTATATGTAACGGCTAATCTCGGAAACTACAGGACCGATTATTATAATTTTTCCACTGTTAAAAAGCTACATTCTTCCAGATGGGCATAGGCTATGTTTAATTTAAAAAAAAAACTCCTTAAGAAATTTCAAAATTTGTAAACCAAGTCGGAGAAAAATGAGCTACTTGGCTGCTTTCTAAGCATGCTCTACCAAAACCATTAAAGGTGAATTGAAACAATGTTACAAGAAAACGTCGCAAGCTGTCACAGGTAGTCGCAGGTAGTCACAGGTAGTTGCAGGTAGTCGCAAGTTGTCGCAGGTAGTTACGGGTAGTCGCAGGTAGTCGCACGTAGTTACGGGTAGTCGCAGATAGCCACGGGTAGTTGCAGGTAGTCGCAAGTTGTCGCAGGTAGTTACGGGTACACGCAGGTACTCGCACGTAGTTACGGGTAGTCGCGGATAGTGGCAGGTAGTCACAGGTAGTCGTAGGCAGTCAAGTGTAATCACGGGTAGTCGCAGTAGGCGCAAGGTTTGCAGGTTGTCGCAAGTTGTCGCGAGTAGTCCCAGGTAGTGACAGGCAGTCACGGGTTGTTCCAGGTATTCACGGGCAGTCGTATATATAGGTATGTATTTTATTAACTCTATAAAACCTGAGCGAAGCGATGGCGGGCTCCTAGTACCAAATAATCCCTAAATATTTGTATGGCCACCATTTTGAAATCGCTATCTAGGCAAGTTCAATTCCGTACGTTTATCTGACCTGTCTTAGTATGACTTACTTGTCAAATTGTGTGAGAATTGCTGTGATAGTCTTCGATATATTATGTAAAATCTTTATTTTTTTATTTTATGATATCTTTCAAAATTGTGGTCTAACAAAGACAACTTCAAAATTTAATTCTTACGCGATGTTCCTCCAGCATACAAAATTTGGTTTAAATTGATCGAATGATTCCCGAGAAATGACATTCACCATAAATAATCAAATAACCGCCATTTTGAAAGGAAGTTCTTGGCGTTGTCGAAAACTATAAAAGTCAGGTATCCTCACTAAGAATGTAGGTACTGCGTATAAACCTAGTTCGGTTAAATCCGCTTGACGCGTTCAAAAATTGAAAAGGGGGGACACATGTAGACACACACATAGGTATACATACAACACATAAGACAGGAAAGTCTTTGTTTCCTCCGGAAAGTAGGCTAATAATAGTAACACTTGCAGGTTCAATACCATAAGTTTTCAAGTGAAATAATGAAGGATCACAGACATGTCTAGTTAAGTATAATACACCATCCTTGCTTGTATCATGTGGAAACAGCAGTATTTGTATACACTATATTCAATTGCTAAACATCACACAATTTTTAATGGGGCTTAACCCCTATATATATATATATATATATATATATATATATATATATATATATATATATATATATATAAAACATGTCAACCTGATTTTCAATAACCTGTATTCCAGAAATAAACACTGTGGTTAACTTTAGAGTACTGTATTATTGAATAAATAAACCTTTACCTTAATATCTTCTATAACTTGTAATATTTATTTCTTTTTTAAATATTAATTAACAACAGCGAGAGCAGCGACGTGTTGGCAACGACCAGTAAGAAATAGTAAACAGTTAAAATATTATTTTAACCTAGTTTTTTAGTACACTACTTGTAAATTAAACGGCGCCTATTGGAATATTTAAATATTTAAGTAGCCCCGATGACAACATATCTCATTTTTACAGTTTAAAATAACAGCGGAAAATTTCGTGAGTAGGCCATAATGGTACGGTTTTGTTTTATCGAGCGAGAAAGCATCTGAAAAGCTGTGTGTTGGGCGAGGCTTGTCGCTCACTCTCGCATTCTTTGTCTCTTTCACAATCGGGAACTTTCACGTCGCAAGTAATCAATTATATTATATATGTTTTCAATTGTAGCATATTTCATACTTATTACAGCAAAGTAATGATTTTTGAATTTGTAATTTACAACTGAAAAGAGATTTTAATGTTTGAATACTTATTTTAATATATTTAGATATAATGGTGGGGCAGTTACCAAGTGAAGTTGGCAGACGTGGCGAGCCATGACATGGCGTGTTCCTTTTTGTGCCAAACGAAGCGTAAATTATTCTTTCTCCGAAAAATACTTCGAAATTACCATATCATGTTTGTAGACGTTGTGTTTTTTAAACCTGCCTAAGCAAGTTACGATGTTGTGATAGATCTGTATTTCCACGGCAGTAATAAATATACTGTGACGTGTGTCGTTAATCATTGCGTCTGTGAAATGGCGTGCTCAAGTGCATCGTGGTCGATACACTGACCCTGTGTGTCGCTATCTTTTAAAGTTTGTATGACAAAAATGAGATACACGAGTTGCGTACTTGAATTTAATGTGCCTTTTTCGTTTGACTGGTTGTTCCTTGGTTTTAATATTTATTCCAACTGAAGCCGTCATTTTAAAGAAATAACCCAACACATATCAATAACAAAAGGATAATTAGTACAACCCTTTACCTCGCAGTTGTAAGAGTATTAAACACAGTCGCGACAAAATATTAACGTGCATTACATGTATTGTGCTATGTCATGGAAAACAAATATGTTAATGTAAAATAACCGTAAGAAATGTCGTCAATTCAGGCATTTTTAAAACGTCATAAAGCTGATCTAAATAATTTTAGAGGCCTAAACTGTGAATATTCATACGGAATGGTTTTTGGAATATGGCAGAATTCTTTGAAATGCTGTAAACAGTTAACAACACATTTGACAGGTATAAAAGTAGAAGTCACATTTCAATGTTTACGTTTAGCTGTAGCGGAAGTATACGAACATATGTACACACACAATGGGATGTAAACATTGATTTTGAGAGACGCTATATGGCAGGCACATGGCAATGTTTATTTACATTTGGCGGAAGGATACGAAATGGGTCTGCAAGTAGATATTTAGTAGTTCTTCGAGAAAGTTGCTTACAATGGGGAATGGACTATACATTTATACACACACACACATACATATGCAAACATTCACACACATACCTACACATATTATCACACACAGATACATACAGGCCCGTTCACAGGATATGAAAATGAGAGGTTGTGGGTGTGGTAGGGACAATGCTATGTTAACTTTGTTATCAGTATCAGTTGCACAGTGAACACAATTTTATAGTACAGACCATTTATAAACCACTAAACACTCTGTATTTCAAAATGTTCTCATTGCACAAAGTGTTTTGTTTCATTAAGTTTCTACATCTCCCGCTTTATTCATTATCGCCACCCCTAAAAATAAATTTAACTTTCCCATATTTTTTCCAGAAATGTGAATATTGGTCAAAATTTCCTATTGACAAATCTATGAACAATTAAGCAAATATAATTTGTTAACTGAATCCCAGTTAGGATTTAGGAAACATCGTCCTATAACTACTGCACTTCTGTTAGCCATAGACGGACATCAGAGACCAGCTACATAGTAGATTTGTATGCGAGTCGGAGCCAATATCTTCACATTACCAACTTAAAAAATAATACTGTACGAAAACATGATAAGTGAATAAATGTTTTGCGCGTGATAGTATTTAAATTTATCAGTCACTTCGGCTTGACTATATACTGTTATTAATGGGCCCCAGGTCACACTACTCGCGCTTTTAAATTTATTCAAGCTTTGACGATATAGGTATTAATAAGGCAAGTTAATCTGATGTTGTTTGGTTTTGAGACGTGGAAAATCTTTGTGCTTACACCGAAGAATCGCTTAATAGTAGTGAGTTTGCGATTAACTGAGCATTGCTCAAAATTGACTTTTACAAAGAAATCACTGTCTCGAAATGCATATACGCCCACCTAATAAACCCCCCCCCCCCCCCAGCGAGCATACAGAAGTACTGACTGTGATAAAGTAAATTATGCGAGATCTTAACGCCCAAATAAATGTTCACTGTTCAAACTGGCGGCAACTCAGACCGGTTTCGTTTCGTTTTATACACATAAAAACTATGTATCACAGTTTAGCATCTCTGTATCTCATAGGCTACGTCATACAAGTGCATTGTTCAGTTGTATGTGTAAGGCCAGCTGCCGCAGCACGCCCTCCCCCGCACCCACCACTTTCGTCCCTTCCAGGGTCTGGATAGTATTGGAACAACAATATAAGTTAGTTCGTAATAAAAATTACGGGTGAAAAAGGGTAATACCCCTAGGCCGCTAAACGGAGGCTCGTCGCTGACCCAATCGGGCTAGGCTCGAGATGACCTGTCGAACCAGAGCAACAGGCCGACGAGACTCTCCGTGTGTCCGCGAGCTAGTATCGTGTACTCTCGAAAAGGCAGGTACGCACACCCAACCGCCAGGAAAGCCAAGCAACGAGTGAATTGATTGAGAATTTTTGTTACGTTTTGCAACTTCTGTCCCATTTAAGCGATGATAGTGTTACCTAGCGGGAAACTCGTTAACTACGTGCGCGCAATTTCGTTTGTATCTGCCCTCGCATCAGTTAGATAGCTCTGCATTCAAATCACAAGCAAACATGGCGTCTGATATTCCCCCTTAAGATAATTTTATACTTCTTCTAACAAGTTTATAATAAATTCTGATAGAATTCAAATTGGTAACAGTATACTACTCATATTAAAGCGCTTGTCTTTTGGATATTAATATATAACCAGACACGTTCATCATTGTTGACCATGTGACTTTGGCAGATGTGTTGGTGTACGGTACGTCAGTTTTGGGTACATGTGCAGAAGACTATAAGTCGGTCTACCTCATCTTTAGTCTACGGTTCTGACACTCAAATACAATGATTTAAGTGCGGCAACGTGTAGCAATGTAACCTAAACTAAGTGGGGTTCAGTTAGCCACATTGTTTGCAAAATGGGCGATTTTGCTTTTGGTACTTGGGTTTCTATGTTTTCCCTATTCCTTTATTGAAATATACATCAGGTTCAGGCCCGTAAACGGAATTTGAATATGTGAGTGTGTTGTCCTGGTATGTATATCAAAATTGCCTTCAGTTTAAAATTGAATATAATTTTTTGGTACGTTCCAGTATTCAGTGAACAACAAAATATCACTTTTGAGAAGACAAGCCTTGCGACGTAAACATAAAATTTTAATCTTTCGCTTCTGTTCTCCAGGTGCATATTTAACTGTGGTATTTCTTGATTACGTCGCGTTGTTTTAGTTACACCACAAATAACGAACATGCATCTTACAAATTCAGGAATTTTTTTAATGTGTTTTGTTTTTAAACTTGCTTTTATACTATAAGGTTATCGCAGCGAAATTGTTACGCCTAATTGTTTTAATAATAATAATAATAATATTCATGCTGAATGCATATATTTTAATGGGCGCACTGAGTTACATTCGCCAGTAAAGTTGGTAACGATTAATGGAAAGTAGTCCCATATCTTAACATCGAATAAAAAAAGTAAGGTAACAATTTGTGACAACTTAAAGTTAATTCATTCAATTTCTGTTTTTTTTATATTTTTATTTTTTTATCCATCGAAGAATAAAAATGAGCAGATTTGTAAAGTATTTACTTTCATTATACTTTCAAAGTTTCATTTGACCGACGCATGGATAAAGTGATGAGGCCCATAGTAAGGATAATTTTACATAAGGCGTAGGAATACACAGCGTGTATGGAAGTAGATTTTAAACAGGGCTTTCAAGAGTGCGCATTTTACAGTGAACAGCCTATAGTCATGCACACTGAGTTGAGGCCAAAGAATCCCTTCAAAACAGTATACCCACTTTTGGTTTTAAAAAAAAAAAACCTTATTTTGGCGCTCGCCTCCCACCAAGACGAAACGGGTTCAATCCCCGGCCGGGTCATCGTATTTTCGCAAGTGGGGAACCGTGCTGGACGGTTCCATTGATGGGCGGGTTTTCTCGGGGTTCTTCTATTTTCTCCGCCCTTTCATTCCGGCGCCGCTCCATACTCACCTCAACAACCTCATCGGCTCTCAAGACCTCGTTGTTAAGAGCCGGCCAAAACTCTTCACTTCATTTGACTTAGTTTGGCATTCGATCCGAACCTTGCCTAACATAATAAAAATTAACACAGTAGTTTGAAGTAATAATAATAATAATAAATGTACAGTGTAAACTTTCGCTAACAGTTTCATCAGTAATTTTCTCGCTGGTTTGTATCCTGCATTCTTGTGCTGTAATATAGTTTTTCCGTTATGTGTATATGAAATATCAGTTCTGGCAAGACGAGTAATTTAGGTAGACAAAAATGTATACTAAGCAAAATTTTAACTAGGCATAAACATGACATCAGGGCAAACATCAGGGCATGGTTGTCACCAATATGAAAGATAACGTTCTATTTCTCATTTCTAATCACAAAAATTGATTATAAATCCTGAAAACACAGCATATTCGGGTTTGTTAAACAACCTTCCCTGTCCTTTAAAGCACTCTTAAATTAAACAGTACTTGTAAATACGTATTCCCGCTGAACCACTGGCCAAATTTAGGTTTTAATTTCTATCAAATTAATCAAGCTTGCAGCTGGTTGGTGAAGATAATGTGTCTCCTGGGTTCTGCCAATAAGAACGACGGTTAGTATTTTTATTTCAGAACAATTATTTATGTTTATTTTTCACAACAAAATCGCTAAAATATACTGCACTTCAGGTTAAATATGGATAACTGAAACACTTAGAAATTGTAAAATGATATTAAATGTCCACAGTAAATGAAAGTAAATGAAAGTAAATGAAATTATCCTCATTTCACGATGTGGACATAAACGTGTTCTTTGCGTCGTAGCGCAAAGCAAGTTGTCTCTAGAATTGTAAAGAAGTTAGGTTAAATTTTAAGACACACGCAAAAAAAAAAAAAACATGTGCGCTTTGAACAGAAAAGCCATTTTGGAAAAGAGCATTAGGAGTACATTGATAATAGTTTGTGTTTTTGATAATTTTATAAATTCTAATTAACATGTAACTTTCAGGCTATAATCTATTCGCGGTTTCTTTGCACTTTTTGAATCGAACGTTTGAAAAATCGTGTTTGGTTGTTTCCTAAATATGCCATGAAACACAAGCGTTATACAGTTGTATTAACATGGAGGTACAGTATTTTTTTTACACTGAACGTTTACTCATTCTTTATCTGCAAATTGTAATCTATTAATTTTTTTTCTTAAAATGAGTAAAACCACATAGAAAATAGGTGCGTTGGTAACGCCTAGTAAGAAGTAGTTCTTATGCAAAATATTATTACATTGAGTGCCCACAAATACGATGCAATGTCCATTCGGCGTGACTTTCGAGATTTGGTTATAGGATCCATATCCATATCCATATCCTGAAGCCCTGCTAAAGTTCTACTTCCAGGATATTCCTCCGCCCCATGTAAACAGAGCATTCCTAAGTCTAGAAAATTACACCAAAGAAAATTGCACCGAATTCGTTGGCACTCAGTTATAATAATGTTCTGCATGAGAACTATTTCTTACAAGGCGCTACCAACCCACATGTTTTCTCACTGTTTCTATTCATATTTATTATAAATTATAAATTATAATTTATAAATAAAATATAGATTAAACTTCAATTTCAGTAAAAAAAAAAAAATACTTTTGTGCCAACAGATGTATAAAACTGTTGTGATGCATGGGGTAACTAGGTAATAACTAAACACGTCATACATGGGGTAATTTTTTAAAGGTTTGATTTAAAAAATATGAAGAACCGCGAATAGACTATAAGCTATGTTTACAGTCGGCGGAGGAATATCCTTGAAGTATAACTTAAGCAGGGCTCCAGAAAAGTCGGAAATAACCCTGAATAGACAATATTAAAACACGTCTAAAATAGTTTAACGAGTGAAACTCTTATCGTTCCACTCAGTCAAACCGTTGAGTAAAGAGATACACTAGAGTGGCCATGGGATTCAAATAGTCTGGCCAGTTTTATGTGTTAGTTCCGCGAGCGATTCAGAGGAGCGCTAGTGTTCTCGACGATGTCATCCGCGCGGTGTTGCCAATTCCGCAGCCGGTAAAAGTATGTTATAACCCTGGCCTCGGCTCACCCTCGTGTTCGTTCAAGTTCTGCCAGAGGCGAGCCTGTCACACGCGAGCTACCAACATTTGTTGCAACTGTGAATACACAACTCATGATTTACTAGTGTCGTTTCTGTCGTAGAATTATGTGTTTGCGGAAGTATACAGCGATATCACCTACTATTTGGTTTGATTTACCTCTGCGAAAATAAATTACCATAAATATATAACGGTCATTGTTTTTAATTATAATCTATTATCTTACTATACTTTAGGCGTTCATTATAAAATACAAGTACTGTTAGCACTTACAATTACAAACGTCATATTAATCATGAATAATGTCATACATCATAGTAAACTTTTCGTTCCGTTCTTACGTGAAAGACTGTTCGTACAAATTATCAGTACGTACAATATGTCGATTCGAGTGTCATTAAGGCTGTGTCTGAACCTATGAATGCACTGATGTATATAAGCACACTCCACTCGGCTCGATACGCGATACATTCCGATAGACATACTTATTTGCATCCTTTACAGCAACTAGTCAGCTGATAAGATTCTGAACAAGCATTTAGACGGAAAACTCTTACTGAATAGGTGCTGGATCGTAGGCTCATAGCTTTAGAATTATCAATCATTAGGATCTCTAGCTGGAAAGCGCATTAACCAGTCATAGATTTTTTACAAGAAAGGAATGAGTGTATATATTTGTGTCAGTATATGCAGTTATCAATTATGTATCATTAAAACTGGTAACAACTAGAGGTAAATTTCCTTTTAACACAAATATTGGTATTAATAAAAATTAGATTTCGGATATTGATATAACGTTTTCGCTCAAGCATGCCTTGTCTTGTAAAAACATTAGCAGTGTTCTCACTGCTCTGCATATTAACTATAAATGAAATTTCACGTCCGGTTTATAACATATCACGACGAAAACTGGTTATATTTATCCCGGCTCTTCTAAATCATTAAATGTTAACGAGTATACATTCTTACGAACTTTTCTCAGTGGCGTTTCTCAAAAGGTAATGCCTCCATTCCACTCTTTATAAAAAGAAATATCAGGAATAACAAGATTATGAACTGCATATAAATAGATTTTCACAATAGTAGCTTATGGGCCGTGAGGGCGCGAGACGTACACACATTCGTTTCCCCGTGTACGTGCGTATGTCATTTCCCGAAACATTAAAACATTTACGTACGTAGACGAATACGGACGCCGCATGAGCGTGCATCTCATTAAGCAGAAAACCTTTTGCACACTGAAGGAAAAGGACATTAATGATCATGTTTAAGGCTCAACTCTAACAGATGTTTACAATACAACTGTCGTCTCTGTAAGATCCACGTTTACAATAATGATGTGCATTAGTGGATACTGTCTGAAAAGTTGGCAGCTGTGTGTATTTATATTTATACGAGTGTAACACAACACACCATTGTATATTGTACACTGAAACCTCGGATTCATAACAATGCGAAAAACGTTAACACTGAAGGGTTTATCGGTAATGTTAACACTAACGAACGCATGAGAAATAGACATAATAAAGAGAATCGCAATATTTTACTTCAGACTACGTACATTACAAAACATAACTATTTCTGCATTAAATATGGGTTGAATGCAATGACTCAGTGCCAATCACTAATAGCCAAGCTAAGGCCGTGTCCGAAATGATAGATTCGTTATTTTGTAATTTGTCATTTCGTAGGTTTCAATCCGGACGTTGTCGACAGTCACTTGTTTAGCATTCGCGGCAACACATTCTTACATTAACAGTGAAAATATGTTTTGTATAAATTAAATGCTTAAGATGGACGTAATATTTCTATGATAATTACTGGAATGCTGTGAATATGTTAATAAACAAGACAATAATATAATATCCAATAACGACATCAAATAAAACATGTGTTTCGAAATACATACAAAGCATAGCACTTGCTTACTTTCTTTTAACATGTATGGAGTATTTTATTAACAGTTATTTGTTTTAACAAAACGTTTTAAATACGCATTCGCGCAAGTGTTTTGAATGTGAAAACCAACATCGCACTGATTTTGTCATTTTATATTTTTACTAACATACGATATATACAAGATACTAAATATCAATTTATCAAATACGTCACAATGTTCGTATAAAATATCGGGTCACATGATCATTTTGTCAACACAGTCTGCCATTTCGGACACGACCTACGTTAACAATACAAAAACTAATGCATTTCGAATTATGCAGTAGGCGATTATCTGTCATACGAAAACACGTCTTTTGTATTTGCAGTTTCCCATTAATGTTTTAATTTCTAATTCCAGTGAATTTAAACAGGCATTAAGCCTGTTATGTTTAATTTTGTTCCTAACAACACCTCGTACAAAACAACCATATTGAAGCAGATCATACTTCAAAGCCGACATTTGCTATTAGATACGCTTATTATTTGTGAACAAATATAATCGTCAACATGTGCACATACACGCCTTTGTCATATTGTTTTATACTTATATTACTGTAAATAACAGTTTCCCGCCAACAACACCGACTGCTCTGTACTGATTGGTTGCAGTCTCAAAATTCTTTCTAAAGTTGTAAAATACAACTATTTATTTCAATGCTTAAGGAAATCCCACCAACGCACACGACCTAATAAGGTTCCACTGGGAACCAAAACATAAGAGAACACACATTCGTTTCTTCTGTACACATCTTAACGCATAATATAATGCTTAAATATTTCTACTATAAATCCTGCTTTACTTCAGACGTCGCAGCTTACGCTGCATTACGGCGTGCAGGTGTGTATAAACGCAGTCGAATCAGTACATTTCCCTGTTCATAGTGTACAGTTGCTACCAAGAATAACAGAAATGTTATTAAATATCTTGACTGTGTCAAAAGTTTTCCGTGTATTCTGGAATGTTTGTTGTCTCCTTGCCTACAGATGGATAATGACAACAATTTTCGTACTCTATGTAAAAATTGGAATGATTTGTGTCAGTAGGGCATTCTTGTGTGTTAATTTTGTAGCATATTTACATTATTATAATTTACTTTTCCTAAAGTATTTATGTTCTGTGCGCCCCATGTTTTGTTAAATAAATAAATACTTTTTTTCGTTAACGACCACTAATTTTGTTTGCACGATTATACTATACTAACGAAATTATTTTTTATAACAGGTACGATCATCTTCTTAACAAGGAGTGTAGATTTGATTCGTTTATCGTGGGAATTTTCTCCTTTTTACTAGCATTTCCCTACCACTTAACAATGTTTATTGTAATATGTTAGTATAATACTTGCAGTATAAAGTGTATCATATTTTCAAAACAGTTTTTCTTCCGGTACTTCAAAAGGATTTACGCAGTTTCTGGTGCCTAAATGATGCGAGAGGAGCGAGTTCTTTAAGCCAGCCTTACACGATGCCCAATTTCTGCTACATTCTGTTATACTCGTGGGCACAACAGAAGACATACAATTTGCTATAGCAGAAGGGAAGAAAGAACGCATCCGTTCATACCCACCCGTTATCTAAAGTGCTAATAGAAACTTGCAAATGGTAGACAAAACAACTCACAGGGGACAGGGGTACAAATGCAACAAAATTTTATATGTAGGTGATTTGTTGTGCATCCAAAAGGTACGACGATTATTTCTTTTTTTCTTCCCTGAAGACTGCATTAGCTTATATGTTAACGTACGAGTACTATTAGTGTATGGGAAATGATATGAGTAACGGCACTGCTTATGTATGGAAAACAAGGTACTGTATTCACATGTATGTACGACGGACATTTATGATGTCCCTCATTAAAACATTGGCATATTATTTAAACAAGGGCGTAGCTAGGAATGTACTTATGGAGGGAGGGGGAAGATATTTCATGTGCCTATTTTTGAACACAATACAAAACCTGTATTATTACTAATTTATAGTTACATAATTATTTATAATCAATGGCTTCATGTACAGATATGGAACCACACAATGCTATAAACATTCTTCATGTTCAAGGAAGATCACATATTTCTTGAATTAACATAAAATAAAACTTGTCATTTTGTTTTCAAATTTTATTTTCATTTCGTCGATGATGGGGGGAGGGGATGTCCTAATATATCACCCCCATCCCGGCTACGCCCCTTCTTTTAAATGTGTATCTTTAATGAGCATAATAATCAATCTTGTATTCTCCGTAATTAAACACGTTTTTACGGTTATACAGCCAAAAGAAGACAGAACTGTTACAATATTAAACTTACGGCTTTCAAAAGTGCCTGTTAACATTACTCATGCTATACAGCTCAAATTATCTACCTTAGAAAATAATCTATGAGATTAGCAAACAACCACAGCTCGTCGACTGTGCAGTGCTGATACTTGCGTATCATTACTTTTAGACAAAGATACTCTGGAAATAAACATTTTCTAACAGTAAAATAAACTATAAACAGCAGTAATGTGTCACGTAAAAAATTCTAAAGCCGTCGGTGATTTGAACCCTAACACCTACAAGTACGTGACACAGACCTGCACACTAACTCTTTTTTTTTTCCTTCATTTGACATTGACTCTAGTGAGGCTGTCTTGTTGACAGATTTCCAGTGCGATAAACGAACTAAAAATCTGCCGCGTCGGGGAGCGACCGGGCGCGAACCCGCAACCCTCCGGCTACAAGTCGGCCGCCCTACCCCTGAGCTATGCTACACAAACCAATTACAATTTACACGTGTGATAAGATTTATAGTTACACAAAGAAAATCCACAGCTATCACGTATTTTATAAAGTAGTGTTTATTCTTTTATTATGACCGTATGAGTAATATACAACGTTTCCCGTTACTCATGCGTACATTATGTTTCATTTTGTTCATTCATATGTTTTACAGAACTTGTAATATTTTCGTAAACGGATATATACGACGTGAAAAAGGAACTCGAGTGTTCACCATATTGTCTGTCCCAGCGTGTGGATATAGCAGATATTCAGAAGCCTTTTACTGTTGCGGCGTTGGGACTGTGGGGACAGAGATGGGAGTATGAGTGAGAGAGAGGGCAGATGTCAATGTGGCAACGCCACCGACATTCCCCACTCTCACGCCACGAAAATGGACTAGCGCGACGTGGTGTTCATCCCTCGAACTACAGCTGGAGTGGTCAGAAAATTCAACCTGGGGAAGTCCACTCTAGGTATATCGTTACTCAATGGTCGAACCCACGCTAGGCAGCCACGTAAAATGTTCACGCCTACTTCCTTCCCCCTTCCACACCAAACAATTATATCGAGAAAACAAGTATAGGCTGTTCACGGCAAAATGAGCACTTCTGAAAGCCTTACTTAGGATGTATTTGTATGCACGTCGTGTATTCTTCCGTCTTATGTAAAATTACCATTGCCAATGGCCTCGTCACTTTATTCATGGGTTGGTCAAAAAACACTGTGAAATAATTAGAAAAGTAAACATTTTATAAATCTGCTAGTTTTTACACATTGATGTATTTAAAAAACCGAAATCGAAGTAAATAATTTAAATTATCACAAATGGTTAAATAACATTTTTTATTATACGTTAGTGGAACTACTTTCCGTCTATCGTTACCAACTTTGCCGGGCGCATGTCACTCAATGCGCCCGTTGAAGTATATGCAGGCATCGGTAGTGAATTTTTTTTCTAAAGTTGGTTTCAAAAGTGCTCACTTTATCGTGAGCAGCCTTTAGGAGCTCACTTTTAAAAGAGTACCTGATACAGAGAATTTTTTTTTATCGATTTCGAGGCACAGCGATACGGGCGACAATAACAGGCATAACCAGCGACCTGTCGCTCCTACGCGCAAGGTGCCGAACTTGCGTGCAGTGTTTAGCGGTTACGCTTTCCTGTGCAAATGAAATCTGTAACTGTGGGATTTTACTACACGTGATGAAAGTTCGTAGATTAAACTATGACTGTGCGGTTTTATTTTTCTCCTGTCGATTAAGGAAACTGCACAGGAAAGCTGTAAACATACTTTTTTTTATACCATTTTCACGATTTTTTTTCTTTTACAATAAACTTCATATTATAAAAACAAAAGTGAACGGAACTATATAATTGTTTTGGAGTGAATCTGTCTTTAAAATTGCAACCATGCTGGAGGAGGCGGGGGGGGGGGAGTTAAGAAAATCCGATGATAAAATCGGGGGATACAGTTTGGCATTACAGCTCCGAATCTATCGTCTACATTTAAAATTCGATTACACAACTCGATTGCCAAATGATCAAATAATATGTTACGTTGAGTGAGGACTGCGAAGCATCTCGTGCTGTGGGTAAGGGGGGGGGGGGCTGGTCGCTACAATTTTGAGTTTGTTTCGGTTATGGTGAAATTTGTGAGCGTTTAATGAAAAAAGTAAAGATAATGTAACAAAATTTCGGCCTATACTTGTCAAAAAGCCAAGTCGAAATACATAAATCATATACGGTTGGAAAGAGCATCTCGAAAGAAATCCAGTGATACCCATAAAACCCCCATATGATCTAGTGAAGCGGTGCCGGGAATGTAAAATAAACATCAAGGCGTCCGAGCGCGTCAACGTAGACGTATTCACGCAAAACAAACGGCCGCGTCCCCAACACAGCCAAACCCTTTTTTGTTTTATCTTTTATGGAAAAAAAGTTGTGTTTCCAGGACACTTATTTGCTGAGATATGCATAAATGCGGAAACACAGTATGTACAGAAAATATGTGCGGACCACTAACGCTTTATGCGCTACTTCACCCCTTTGCAGATATGCTTCGTTTTCGCGTTATAATTTCAGATTCACAGTAATTACTGACAACGTAAGATTGTAGAAAATTTGCATATTACGAGCTGTTTCATATTTTTTGTGCGTAATTTTAATTGTGTGTTAACTGCTTGTTGTAAAAAATTCGAGAAAATATTTTTATTTTATCTATAAGTTCTTGCCTTTCTGGTAAGCAGAGAATAACACATAGTGGAAATTAGACACAGACTGTTCACGGTTCATTGAGCACTTTTGAGGCCTAGTTACTTTTTTCTTATCAGCCATATCTTATCTATCAGCCACTTTTTATATATATAATATATATATATATATATATATATATATTGCCATGTAGGTAATAAATACCGTGTATATCTTTCACCGGACTCGGAAGTTAACGTCTTAGGCTACAATAAAATATATTGATCGACTACTATACCAAATGAGAGGGCTTCAAAAAGTGCTCCCTTTACCACTAATGGCCTATACAAAGGTATTAAACAACTGGTAAATTGTAAATTTTCTGTAATCAAACATTTCCAATAAAAAAAAAATCGATTGGGGAGTGAACCCAGGGCGACGCAACACTCTCCGAGTGACGGGCTTTCCAGCTGGGACCCGTAGGTGCCTGTATCCCAGTACATTGCATGAGACCCTGGGATGGCGGGGGAGACACGGGAGTGCCCAGAGAAAGCCCGCAGGCAAGCGATATCGTTCAGCACGATTCCCGCATGCGAGGGTCCGGGAGCGAGCTCGCCGGGTTTCGAGCCCGGATCGCCGTGGTGGGAGGTGAGCGCCCTAGTCACTGCCCCACCGCTGCCCCCATTTCCAATAATACCCTGTGACGCTGGAATTATGACAGGGAAATGACGAATTTATGCGGAAGGCGTGAAGCAGCCTAGTAGCTCGGGCATAGGCGTCCACGTGTCACAATGCTGCGCTACGTCGCCGATGCTTGCTTGTCCAATATATCACGAGGGGCTGCAGTGTGGAAGAGCAGGTCTGTACGACTGGGTTCCTCGCACACACACACGTCATACGGTCCGCTGGAGGCCCGCGCGCGCGCCCGTTCGACGGGGTGCGCTCTCTGCGGTTCCAAGCAGCCGTAATTGCAAATCTTTCTGCGGCGAGCAACAGCGCAGCCGGAAACAGTGACGTCACCCCCTCCCCCCCCCCATCCATTCAACCAGCTCACACGGCCAGCCGTGCTTTTCCCACACTGTTCGCCCGGGCGTCCGCCGCACCAGTGTAGGAGAGCTGTCGAGGGCCACGATTGGAATGTCACCAGGATGGATCGCGCAAAGAGAAAACAAAAAAAAAAGAACTACGGTGTCGCTGCCACGCTGTATTTGTGTGAAGTGTGTGTGTGTGTGTCAACACATACAGGAGTCACTCTTGCTGCATCCACCCCCTCAAAAACTACGCAACCCTTGCCAAACCGCCTAGCTCTCACCCCTTGTCGGTTTCTTTGTCCCTAGGGACCCTGGGATGCTGTGGACAAGTATTGAGAGAAGACCTACCCCAGCCTTCTCTCTTCTCTACGGCTCCTACCCAGCTCTTATTGAATTCGTTTTCTTGTTGACCTCTCATCCCCCTTCCCTATCCTAACCACCACTAGACCTGCTTCTTTTGTCGTGTTTCCGTCTTTTCCACAGGCCTCTTCCAGGCGCTCGGGTTAAATAAAGAACACTTGTCTCCGAAGTACTCTGTTGCCGGTTCACAACGACAGCCGCATTTCAACTCAATAAAAAAAAAAAAACGTCACTGGGTAACTATTTTTATTTTCTTAATAGAGCATTAAAAACAGTATAGGTTTTATATAAATGCATGGTTTGGTTCTCCCCTTGTGCTTGACCTGGATCTCGGTTCTGCGGTTAGTTCAAAGCACAACAACACACTACTTACGAGTGGGATCGTTCCCCGCTGGAACTCTTGAGTCCAAAGTCAAGAAGCGAGGGAGCGATACGGCTGACACTATCACGCACGCCTAGCGCCTCATCGCCCCTACGCGCAAGACGTGCAGTGTTTCCGTCGTGACACTGCACTGTGAAAATTAGATTTGTAACAGTGGGGTTTTATTACACGTGATGAAATACCACAGATTATACAACGCCCACATATTTGTACTTTTAAGGAAACTGCGTAGGCAAACTTTAAATATACGATATTTCATCATTTTCACGATTTTTTTCCTCCAAGAATACTCTTAATATGAAAAAAGTAAAAAAACAAGGGTATAGATAATAGTTTTCTATCTTTTCTGAAGAAAAAATCGTATTTGCAGAACATGTATATACCGAGATACGCGTATTCGCGCAAACAACTATTTTACAAAAAAAAAAATGCGGGAATCCATCCCACTCTTAAGAATGCAGAGGTGAAATTGCTGCATATATCGCGAAACTCCAGCCGTACACGCCAGAAAAATGGCAGCAGTGGTCAGAAAAATGTTGGGACGCCGTTCGCCAGTCAGCGCCTGGTAATATACTCGCTAGCTGGCAACCACAGCCAATAGGGAATGTTTCGCAGCATGCAGTAGCCAAACAGACACATGGCTTGTTCCTAGGGCCTCGCGCAAACAACTGCAGATTGGACACACCCACATCAAAGGAACCGCCACAACATTTCGTCTCTGTGTATTTATCTGTTCTGTGGCACGATATTGGTCACAAATATGCGACATTTCACACATTAATTTAGCTATAGGCTGTCCGCGATAAACTGAGCACTTCTGAAAGTCCTGCTTATGATCTAATTGTATGCACGTTGTGTATTGTTCCTTCTTATATAAAATGAACATTGCCGTGGGCCTCATCAATTTTAAAGGCTGTTCACGATAATGTGAACTCATTTTAAATCAACCTTAGAAAAAATTCACTGCTCCTACCTGCATGTATTTTAACGGGCGCACTGAGTGGCATGCGCCCATTAAAGTTGGTAACGATGGAGAGAAAGTAGTTCCGTATCTTAACGTCGAATAAAATGTGTTAGATAACCATTTCTGATCATGTAAATTATTTCTATAACTTTTCGTTTCTTTTCTAATGCATAGAATTATAGAATTAGCAAATTTGTAAAATATTTGGTTATCTAATAATTTCACATTTTCACTTGACCGAGGCATGAATAAAGTGATGAGGCACATGTCAATGTTAATTGTACACAAGACGTGAGAATACACAACGTGTATACAAGTAGATTTTAATCAGGGCTTTCAAAAGTGCTCATTTTACCGCGAACAGCCTTTATCATGCGTCGGTCAAGTGAAATTGTGATATTATTAGAAAAGTAAATATTTTACCAATTCACTCGTTTTTACTCTACGATGTATTAAATAAAAAAGGAAACTTAAAAAAAAAAATAATTTATCGTAAATGGTTACCCAACGCTTTTTATTTGAGTACTACTTTCTCTCCATCGTTACCAACTTTACTGTGCACATGTCACTCAGTGACCCCGTTAAAATGTATGCTGGTAGGGGCAGTGACTTTTTTCAAAGGTTAGTTTTAAAAGTGTTCACTTTATCGTGAACAGACTTTACATATTTTGAAACTTTTAACTCAGACGTCGCCGCTATTCGCTTTTTGGCAGTGATTTTTTTCTAAGCTTCATTTTTATAGTGAACAACCTATAAGTGGCTGATTTCACATTTGATGGCGGAAAATGTACGTGTTTTAGAATCTGGCGGCCAGGTTAGTTAATTTTCTTGATGGGTTCGCCGTAGAGTTCAACCTCGCGCTCAGAGCGAGCCGAGGTCATAGAGATTTCGACTGACGTGATCGACTCCAGAAAATGTCCTCAGGAAACGCCTTCTCTCACCCCGTAATTGATCTCCACATTTATCTAGAAACTGTTTCTGCTTTATAAAAACCCGACGTACGAACATAAAACATGTTTCTCCTCTGTCCCGACGCATGCGGTTGTCATTAGTCAGCACACACTCTAGAGGCTGACCAGACGGGAAGATATGGCTGGTCAACTCGAGTCCGTAGTCACTACCCGCACTCGCGGAGAATCGATCGCACTCTGATCAAATCTAAATCGAATTAGAGCAGCACCCGGCGCCGGCAGAGGAGCTGAATCACCAGACATCGCGATCGCAGAGTCGCATGACCGCGCGGCACCGCTGCAAGGACGTGTCTGACTGACGCGGAGGCAATTTCGTTGTGAAGGTACAACAGCCCATTCACGTTAACGTTACACTTTTCTGAAGCAATGCTAAAGTTCTACTTCCAGGATATTCCTCCGCTGCATACAAACAAAGTGTAGAAAACTACACCAGTGGGCATCGCATTCGTGCGCACTCAACGAAATAATATTTTCATAAAAACTATTTATAACTAGGCGTTACCAACACATCCATTTTCTCCTGGTTTTATTCATATTCAGTTAAAAAAAAAAAAAAAAAAAAAAAAGATAAAGGCTGTTCACGATAAAGTGAGCACTTTTGAAATCAACCATATAAAAATGTTACTGCCCCTGCCTGCATGTGTTTTAACGGGCGCACTGAACATCGTGCGCACTGTAAAGTTGGCAACGGTGGATGGAAAGTAGTTCCATATCTTAACGTTGAATAAAAGTGTTAGGTAACCATTCATGATAATTTACATTATTTGTTATGCTTTATGTTTTCTTTTTTAACGCCTCAGTGTGTAAAAATTAGCAGATTTGTAAACGATTTACTTTTCTAATAATTTCACAGTTTCACTTGACCGACGTATGAATAAAGTGATGAGGCTCATGGCAATGATACATTTACATAAGGTGGAAGAATACACAACGTACATACAAGTAGATATTAACCAGAGCTTTCAAAAGTACTCATTTTACCGTGAACAGCCTATACATACTTTCACGTTTACGGAAGGGTTAAACGATTATGATATATGTCATACTTAGGAAAGAACCAAGCATGTTGTATGTAAAAAGGATGATTTTTCAAAGGTTTGATTAAAAAGTGTGAAGAAATCACGAATAGACGATACAATACAGATAGCAGCACCTGGCTTATTCAACGATCAATAGAGACTTGAAAATTTCGCGAATTCAATGACATTGGTATGTTAAAGCTATCAGATGCCAATGTCTCATTGGCTACTTGCTGTCAGGGTGGAGGGCGATTGGACATGCATTTTGCTTTAAGTTTTTTGATTGACCCAGAGTTCTCAAGGAGGTGACAAATAAAGGGTGGACGAATTGCAAAAGTGACACATTTATAAACGTTTGTGGTTTCTAGCTTGTTCCGAAATGAATCCGCGAATTGTTCAGGCATCTGTCACGTCAGTCAATTTAACTGATCAATTAGTGGAAAAAAAACTGTTTTCTTTCACTTATTGATTCAGTGACATTTACCAACGATTCATCAACAACTTCATTTTCTGCTTTTCAGTGATGTTTTTAAACTGATGGATCAGTTTAAAAATGTGTATCAAATTGAATAACAACGCATGAACTAATAAAACCCATTAAATATATTGTTTTAAATTCGAATTTCATCTTTTATATTACCATACTTATGAGGCAACATGAACATTTTATGTTTAATTTAGTTTTTAAATTTACATTTCGTTTTCGTGTAGTCATAATGGCGCTCAGTTCGAAGGTGTAAACTGCATTAAATGTGGTGAAGTGAGTGCATTCATACGTACCATTTGTTTTAACTATCTTAATGTTGCCAATGGAACAAAACAAAAGACAGGAAATACAATTTAAAGCTACGTGTTTTGGATAATCAATTATAATGCATGTATTTTTCCTCTGGTAGCGACCTTGGTATGGTAGATCCATTGTCAAGGTACCCGTTTGGAAGCGGAATGACGTGGGTTCAAATCCTGGGCACTTAAAAATTTTTTGCTGTTTTTAAATTACGTTAAATTATCAAAATATAAACGGTGGCAGTAGCAAATATGTTTATTTATCGTAATTATTTGGCTAAATTCAATAAAAACAATATTTAGTTCGCCGCTCGCAGTTTGCCGTCACGTACTGAATCAGTGAAATTGTTCCATTGAAACAACCAGCAGTTTCCCACTGTTTCTAAATGAATCCATTTGTACTTATTCTAGTAAAGGCTGTCCACGATAAAGTGAACACATTTGAAATCAACTTTAGAAAAATGTCACTGCTCCTGCCTGCATATATTTTAACGGGCGCACTGAGTGACAAGCGCCTAGTAAAGTTGGTAATGTTGAATGGAAAGTGGTTCGATATCATAACGTCGAATATAAAGTGTTAGGTAACCAGACATTCGTGATAGTTCTATTTTTTTCTCTTTATGTTTTTTAATGCATCGAGGTGTAAAAATAAGCAGATTTATAAAATATTTACTCTTATAATAATTTCACAGTTTCACATGACTGACGCATGAATAAAGTGATGAGGCACATGTTAATGTTAATCTTACGTAAGGTGGAAGAATACACAACGTGCATGCAAGTAGATCTTAAGCAGGGCTTTCAAAAGTGCTCATTTTACCGTGAACGGTTTATAGTTGAATCGCACTGCGAATCAGTGGTTTTCCACTGATTTGAATTTAGAGTGTACCCAATCAATAGGGAACATTTCGCAGGACGCAGTAATCAATCAGACACGAAACGCAGCTAATCAGAGTGTGGGCACGTCGACATCAAAGGAACCGCCACGCAATTTCGCCTGATTGTACGTATCCACTCTGCGATACAGCGACGCGATAAGGTGCAACACGACCGACACCGACAGACGATGACAGCGATGAGATTCGGCGACGAACGCCATTTCAGACTGTGCTGCCATCTACTAATAAATATTTTGCCTCAGACAAGGAATTTTCCATTTTTATCGTAACCATAACTAGGGTAAAAAGACATTTGAAACCTAACACACAAAATATTAAAGGTAAAATAGATTATATAAATGTAAACATTCTGTGATTAGGTTGTGACGGGATGACCGTCACATTTAGATGAGATATTGTTAGGATGACTGATTTTCAGTGAGAGAAGCGCCTGGGGTGGATTGCGTGAGGTTTCCCGCAGTGCAATGAGGCTGGCCGGGTTGCGGCAGGAGAAACTAAGGGGCAACCTCTGCTGCAGGTCGGTGATTGGAGCTTGGTTTGCGCACCAATGCAAAGTATTGTGAAACGAGCGCGCGTCCATCGAAAAGGTTGCTCTGGGATCGTATAGGATGCGCTGGCAACATTCCAGCAGCGGATCGACACATTTAATATCATCCTCATTAACCTCACAAAGTCTATCTTATCGAACTAACAACTACCCTACTTTCTCCCGCCCTAATCCAATAAAGGAATTACATTATTCCTCCGTGATTGTCGCATAGTTTTTCTCAGGCCCTGTCCGCTCTCTCTGGTTTTCTATGCCCCTTACCAGACCCTTCTTCTTTCGGAGTGTGTCCATGACTACAATTGCATCCATGGCACCAGCTAACCCTGCTCAGCCGCGTGCATGCACCCATTTTGTTAATTGAACCAGACCTAAGGCGTGAAGGGCTTACCCTGAGACGCATCCAATTCTCTAACCGTCTTAGCTACTAACATGCATGCCGGAGGGCACACAGAACTGAGAAGGTGCTCACGCTGGCGTAGCGGGATTTAGGGGCTCGCCCCAAAAAAAAAAAAATATATATATATATATATATATATATATATATATTCGCCTCAGGTAGATCGTCCCCAGCCGGTGTGCTGGTACTTAATGGGTGATGTGGTTCCGCCTTGAGTAAGAATATCGAGAGGACTGTGCAGCGTGAAGATAAGTATAACTGCTGCTGGACTTAGAAAAATAATGCCATTCGTCTTTAGTCTGCTACGAGGGACTTCAACTTAGGCGAATGAAATCGTAGACTTTACCTGCCTCTGAACGAGCAGAGTAGGGACATAGAAAATTCTCAGTGTGCAGGAATTGGAACTTTTTTTTTTTTTTTAAGAACGAGGAGTGGACTTAGAAAAAGAATTCTACTTGTCGATGCCGGAACTTTGAAGATTTTTCTACTTATTCTTGTCCATGTGGGACTTAGTTTATTTCGGAGAGGCGCGCTTGTTGAACTTATGCTGAAACAGGTCATGGAATGGACTTAGAAAATGTATAATTGGATTGCAGAATCGGAACTTAGTATCGCATGACTGCGACAGTGATAGGGTGAGTGAACCGGTTGCACGAATTATAGCAGCGGGTTGGATTGAATATGGAACTGTGTTGGTTTTAACAGTTATGTGGGCGAATATTTTCCCGATTTTCGGCGAAGGTATGAGACGGAGGTGATTCGAATGTATTTGTGGTAATTTCCGAGACCGTTCTGGACTTAGGAGGAAAAACGGTGTGTGAATATTCGGGAAAGTGAAGATTAGTGAGGGCGCAGGGTGTGGATTAGGGAAAATTAAAGTTACGTGAGTGCGCCTCGCTTTGAATGAATCTGGTAGACCAGGTTGATTTAGTGGAAGTGCAGGGATCCTGCGACGCCAACGAAAAGGGAATTAGTGTGTCTGGTCATGGAATTTGGGCACAGAAAATTAGCCGGTGGGTTTTGAAGAAGACAGCGTGGACTAAGGAAAGTGCAAAGTCTGATATTGAAAAGGGGACATCGGGGTGGTGTGAAAATATTGTATTGTGTGTGATTGTGGTATGTGTGGGTGGAGGAGAGGAAACACCCCAGTGGTAGGGAGAATATCCCTGTTCCTGCTCTTTCACCGTGGTTGATGCGTGTGGTGTTGTGTGGAGTCAAGAGGGCAAGCCTGTACCTCGTTATTGGTGGGGAGCATATCACTAGCTTCGTTGGCAGTGTGTGTGGTGAATATTGTGTGAGTCTTAGGGCAAGCCACGATTGGTGGAGAGAGTATCCCCAGCCCGAAAGACCGGGATGTTCCGAGTTGGTGGTTGGAGTGTGAGGGTTGGGTTATAGAAGGGAAGTGCGGTTCCCCGTATGTTTTCTCGGGTCTTCTTTCAGGGGATGTTTTTGAAAAGTATTGCAAAATAGGAAAAATTGAGAGTATAGTGAAAGAGACCATCACTACAGCGGGCTTTCTCTGAGGTTTTATGAGCAGAGGCGTATTTGTTTTGTGGGAGTTATTGTGATCACCCTGCGAGGTCAGGAAAGCAATAAAATGTTATATATTAACGTGCATTGTGATAGGATTCATGAATTATATTTAAAAAAAAAGTTTTAATGGGTGCTGTAAGAAAGAGGGGCAGCTGTGTGCCTAGAATAAAAGTTCCTTTCAAAGCAAAGATAAACGAGGTTGTACTGTAGTAAATATTGGTGCCGCCATTTTGTGATATGGGGCAGAATATTGGTATTTTTGTAAGGATGTGTTCTTGGAATATTTTTAATAATTCCGTGAAAAATAAAAAATAGGCTAAATGGTGTTTTAAAGGAAAATAACCGAGGGGAAGCTTTTGGTGGGCATTACATGAATGTTTTTATAAATGTTTCTCTCGAAGTTATAAAAAGTAATGTTAGATCTGTGGTATTCTTCTGAAGATTTGCGAATATTGAGAAATATTATAAGTAAATGTGATACTTATTTTCTGATAACAAAGTAAAGAAATTAAACGGAAATTTCAGCTTTTCACTCAGGAAAATATACTGTCCTTTTCCCAATAATTCTGAACAAGGTTAATAGCACTGCAATCAACAAAACTCACATACTCTGCTACTTGATATTGATGATGATATTTTATGACCTTTTATACAACATGTGTCATTTTTAAGTAAGTTAGGAAGGTGGATTGGAGTATGAGGTTGTGCTCCAGGAGCTGAGGTAAATGTGGCACAAGGTTATTGATCTTGGACCATGTGCCAGGGTACAGACACAGGACTACACCAAACCCTCACTTTCAAAATGTAACCCCAACACAGGCACAAGTCGTCAAAATAGTGCACCTTAATGGTTACGAGTGTGTACACGATTAATAAGGAATGAAACAACCAGGCCGAACTCTTAAGATCTCGTGCATTTCAATTTGTAAAAAAAAACGTTATAAATTATTTACTGTGTGTCTTGAGTCAAAAGGTTAATACAATACATTTAATTCTCAGATATATTACACAAACTATCTAATTTTTCAGGTTCTAAGGTTACCTTAAATGTACATAATAAAAACAAGAATATTTCGGAGGCATGACTAACACTTTTATTGAATTTCAAATATTAATCAATATAAAAGCTCTGATATTCAACAACACAATGATATCATCTAATGTACTATTTCACTCCATTTCGGGCCTAAATTAAACAAAATGTTTTCCATAAATAAAAAGGTTAAGTTTCTTTTCAGAATTATTGCTTGGGGATCCCCTAATTATCAAAAAATATTCATTACAAATAAATCGTTTCAACTGAACAAAACCAAGATGGATAGCTGGCTTTGCCTACAAGGCCAGTTTGAAGATACCCTTTATCTTACATTGTTATATTTTTTTATTAACGTATTTTCTGATGCTTAAATATTCAACTGGCAACTGTCCGAAAGAAAACTTAGTGTTGAAACTAACTTTTCAGGGCGTTAAATGTTTAAAGGTTATTAATTCAAGAGTTCACGAAGGCCTGGAAACAACACATGCACAGAATTTTAAAACTACAAAAAAAGGTACATTTTCATGACCTTATTGTCGAAAGGTAGCCCATGATGGGACGATCCGGCACAGACAGCTGTTAAAACAAGTAGGACATCATGTGATGAAGTTTTACGACATTTTCAATGTCACGCCAGGGCCATCAGGCAGCAGATCACGCTTTCATAATAGCCATTGACAATCCACGAGGCGGCGAGCGGGGAACCGCTACACAATTAACAAAAAAGACTTACGAAATAAAAGAATCTTTCAAAACTATTTACTGGACAGCATGACGGTAAAAATAACCTGCAAGAATAACTCATCCGCAGCAGTGAATGGAAGGATATATCACATTAAATAAAGTAGAAGAGCCAGGGCTACATTTGAAGAAAACCATTTGGTTCTTGGAGAAGGACGAAAATGACCTTGACGAAGTAGTGCTTTAGCGGAAATCGATTCTGAGAGTCACCAAACGATACAAATTACAGTATTTCAATAATACCAAATAAATACGGGTGAAAATTACATTTTGTGCAAGACAAAAAAATTACAGAAACATGAACTTAATTGAGAAGTTTTTAATATTCCTTTACCGAAAAATATAACACATTTTCCTTTCATTACTTAATAATATTGAAAGCCGATAAATGGTCTCGTCGTTAACAGTTAGGGCGAACACTATAGTGAAAATGGTGCATAAACAAAGTAAAATATTAGACATTAATAAACTCACAAAATATTACCTTTTTTCAAGAATTGCTTGTATCTGTTAAAAATAATTCGGAAATTCATCTCGTGAGAACCAAGCTTTAAGTAAGAGACAAAAGTAAGGTACTTCACGTGAATTATACCACATAAACAAAATTGAAATCTTACTAAATTACATCAATAAGCATATGCACGAGGCTTTAGTCACAGACACAATGACTACAGGAAATTCACTATGATTTACAGATGCATCTAGCAATACGCAAAAAGAAATAAACACATTTAGGTGTACGAAATCCGCAAAGTTTTGTCACAAAATAGAATAATATTCTCCGAAAGAGGAATGTGATATTACCCAATAAATAATGTGCCTGGGGACGGCACATACACTCTCCCTTAAGCGAGTCCGTGGGATCCAGGGAACCCAGCCAAGACACAGACACACACACACACATAAACCAAAATACATTATTTATTGCCCCAAAAAAACTACATATTAATACTAGCAAAGTTAACTTTCCATAGAGGCAGATGTAGTAGGCAAAGGTAACATGACACAGCCTTCAGTCACAACCGCAGTTTGAGCAGGTGGCGAGGGCTTGAGTTTGGTACAAAACTTGGATTTTAACCCAAAAAATTCAAACAGGCAACAAAAGGTTGCAGTGCAGGACACTGAGCTGGCAATGGAATCTAAGTTACTAGGAGGTGTCGATGGACGAGGATGCAAAAGGTGCAGGACATCATGGAAATCGATACCTTGAGGATGAGCAGCCTAGAGGGAATCTAATTATTTGATAAGAGAATCAATCATTGTGATATTAGGAAGAAATGGAATATTGACATGGGATTGTTTTTGTGACTAGTTTAGGCATATGAATAATTGAAAAGGTAAGGTTGTAGTGAAGGGCAAAATGTACTGAACCAAAGGTTTTTAAGAAAGGGCTCATCAAGTCTCAATGTGAAGCATTGTTCATTAAAGCAGGACCAGATAGGGCTAAGGAAGAGGGGGAAAATGTATCAGTTGTGGATCTGCACAAAAAGGTTACATCAACAGAGGTGTTTGATTCAAAATACCAATGTGAAGTGGTCTTGCGCATAAAGGGGAGTCTTAGATTCATAACAGTTTTGTCACAAAGTTCAAAATATTTCTTCCCAGTGAAAAGGTTAAACTCACAATTATTTACACGGGCATAAAAAAAATTCACGGGTCAGAGGGTAATACCATGTGTTTTACAACTCGCCAAGGAAATGTGGTTGACAGTAGCAAAGTGTTTACGATCCAGACTAAGAATGAGGTACTCATGAACATTAGGAAGCAAATATCTGTCCAATTAAAAAAAAACAAGAAGGGAAAAGATATAAGATGGTATATTTCAAACAAACTGTCCTTGTTGGACGACGGGATGTTGATAACAACGTTAAGAAAGGAATTGTAAATAATAGCTTGAACGTTACTCATGGCATGAAACATGTATAGATTCTCATGCACAACAGGGACTAATATATACGCACAGGTAATGTGAGAAGTTGCTGAATATGTTTCAAAATCTTCAAGAAAGCATCGGCGCTCAATAGAATGGTACTGAGTTTCCCGTGTACACTAGTTTCCATAGCATGTCGGAAGTCAAAAATCTTTAACCTAGCATTTGTGAGAGCTTCACTTACTCTAAGGAGCATCCCATTCAAATAAATTCGGTAACTGAGGAGAATGTCAAGGGTATCATGAAGAGCAAAAGAGAGGTTCTGAAATAAGGTGTGATAGTGATCAAGATATAGTTGACTCAGCTTCTTTATATAAATAGTATTATTGGTTATCCCGTTTTCCAAATTTAGAATTAAGGTAATCTGATTGGCAACATTAGTCGAAATATCATATTGGCTATACTGTAAGGAGTTTAAGTATTGTTCCAAAAGGGCAAGATCATCAGTGTCCAGGGTTCCAAAGACTGTTCTCAAAATTTTTCCATCAAAATCAAAGAGATATCGCTTTACTCTGGAAGGTAACAAAGAGGTTAAAGTCTGTACTTCTGACTTGAAGGCGATGAAAATGTTTTTTTTTTTTTAGCTGGGTGACAGTCAAATAAAAATTCAGTTCAAACGAGGAGTCGTCTTCATGATTCTTTTTTTGTTTATGCACTGCCACAACGTCATTGATCATCTCTTGCAACTCACTGCACTCTGAGACAAGGGAAATTAAGTCAAAATTTACAACCACGGAATAAGTACTGTCAGAAAATAGAACATTGTACTCACACTCGAATAGTACACCAGACTCCATAGTGGTGACGATGACCGATGCGAAGGTAGCACTGACCACAACCAGTATTCCGACACAGTTAAGAAGCATCATGCCTCACCAGGAAAGCAACACTAAAATAGACAACAGGGTACACCCATAGAGAGTATAGCCATAACTAGAAAATCCTCTTAAAGGAAGATCAAACCATGAAATTTTCCCATAGAAAGTATTATTTTATGATGATGCCTCCATTTTCATAATTCCTAAGCTAGACACACCAAAAAGAACCAAATTTAAAAAAAAAACACCCAAACAAAACTAATTGTCACACTTCAGACATATGCTAAGTTCATATCACAAAGCAATTTTAATTACATTACAAAGTAACTCACTTTATGTCACACAAGACAAATAGACAATACAAACTTACATGACATAATACCTAGAAGCACATCATTTGGTTCAAGATAGAAAATTGCAAAACCTAAATTAGTACACAATTATAAAAATCTCTCAACTCAAATTAATATACACCCATAGTGATTCGCTTAAATTTAGTACCTAGGATTTTTCTTGCATTTATATAGCGTGCAAACAAAATTATACCTCAGAAGGACTCGAACACGTGGGTGATCAGCCCACGGTCAAAACCAAGACGAGGCTAGAAAAAATTTTGGCTGGGGAGTTATGGAGACCTTCCAGCAGATATAAGGCTGGGGATGTGAGATTCCTCACCCAGAATATTGTTATGGCTGGCCAGCCATGCAAACAACAAAATTAACAAAAGAAATTTACAGTTAGGATCGGCCGCTCCTGAACATGTAAATAAACGACAACTCATTTGAACATGGGCGAATGAAATTTCTTTAAGTGAGAGACATGTGCTCTAGTAATATACTTCCCAGAAATAGGATCAGCAAGACTTGCAGTGACAGGCGTCAGAAAATGTTGGAGCTGGTATGGACCAGTCCAATGAAAGGCAAGTTTTGCCATTTTCTTGTCGACTGCCCTGCTGACAGGGTGAACTTTGCATAAGACTAATTCACCAACACGAATTGGATTGTCAATCTGGTTCTTATTATATTTCAGACTGCTTTTGAAGTGAGCACATTTAAGATTCTTAAGGGCTGCTGCCCAGGTTTGACGGATGTCCTTAGGATCATCCGGTAACAAATCATACAGATTCCACAAAGGATAATTTGGCACATAGGCGAAGGCAAGATTAAACTGACTTTATTTATGTGACTCATGCTTAGCAAAATTAAAGGCCATCTGCAGTCAAGTAATATTTTAGTCCCAACTAGAATGATCCGTCGCATGGAAGGCAATGAGGGCCGAACAGAGGTTTCGATTGAAATGCTCCACATGTGAAGGGGGTGGGTTTTAAGGAGATAAGGTGATGTGCTGTATGCCAAAAGAAAACACATATCACGAAAAATCTTTGAGCCGAATTGAGAATTGTTATCAGATACGATTTAAGTAGGAACACCAAAATTTTGGAAAATGCAGGCTTGTAGGACTCGAACAGTTGATGTGGCATCAGCCATCCTTAAGTGGATTAACCAAACAAATTTAGAAAATCCATCAATGCAAACGAACAACATGTTATTGTCGAACTTGCTTCTGGGAAAAGGTCCAACAAAATCAATAAACAGTTTTTGTATAGGTTCTCGGCAATGTCAGTAGAAAGATAACCCAGATGTGTGTTATGAGCCGGCTTACTCAAAGCACACAATTTACAACACCTAACGTGTTCTGAAACTTCGGCATCCATGCCTTTCCAATTTAAATGTTTTCGAATAGCCGGTATTGTTTTGCATGTCCCTAAATGAGCACCAAGGTGTGATGAATAAAAATACTCAAAAACCATGGGTCTCAGATGAGTAGGCAACACAGCACGTTTTATATTATTACGTGATCTGCAACACAAAAGACCTTTAGACAGGAAATGGGGTTTATGCTCAGTACCTGCTTTTAATTTTATAATAATTTCTTTCAGATCCTGGTCCTTTTCCTGATGTTCTTTGATATTAGTGAAGGCCAAAGGGAAATCGGTTAAGACATTACAATTAGAAAGAATTGGAGATTCTCTACTTTCTTTAGAATCATCAAACATATGAGAAAGAGCATCAGCAACTACATTTTGTGACCCTCTAATGTGCTGTACTCTGAATTTTAGGGATGAAATGCGAACGACCCAACTGCTAATTTTGTCCAGTTGTCGTGGGTGAGCCAAAGACCACGACAAAGCTTAGTTATCAATTTCCAGTAGGAACTCTGCATGTTCTAGATACTGCCTAAATTTATCAACTCCAAAAACCACAGCTAAGCATTCCAATTAATAAACAGATGAATTTCGCTCCTGGGGCATGAGTGTGTGGGATGCAAAGGAAATGGGTTGCCTAACCCCATCAAATTCCTGACAAAGAACTGCTCCCATTGCCAAACAGGAAGCATTGGTTTGTAAAATGAATTCCCTCGAGTTATCGGGCATCTGAAGAACAGGAGGGTTCATAACATCTTGTCTGAGGGTATCAAAAGCTTTTTGTTGTTCCTCACCCCATACAAAAGGAACTGATTTTTTACATGGCCGATTAAGTGGTATGGCTTTCTTTGCTAAATTAGAGATACATTTTCCAAAAAACTGTATTATACCAATAAAGCGGGCAATGCCCTTAACATCCCGGGGGAATTCTCTTATACATCTAGTCCGTTCGGGATCTATTGAAACTCCTTGAGAAGAAACTTTATGCCCTAAAAATGAATTTTTTGGACAGCAAACTTGACTTTACCAGGGTTGACTGTTAAACCTGCCTTTTGTAAATGTGATAGGACTCCTTTAAATGATCTAGGTGTTGTTCAAATGACTCCGAATATATCACTAGGTCATCCAAATAGTTGTAAACATACTTAAATTTTACATCATAGAATATTTTATCCAAAAGATGCGTAAGCACTTGGGCATCAATGGCCAATCCAAAAGGTATTTGGGTGAACTGATACAAATTCCAAGGAACACAAAAACCTGTAATTGGTTTGGATTCTTTAGACAATGGAATTTGGCAGTAGGCTGAATTAAGATCAATTGTGGCGAAGAATTTTGCTTTACCAAACCAATTAAATGACGAATGAAGGTCAGGAAGTGGGACAAACTCTATTTCTATTTCTTTGGTAAGTTTATGGTAATCAATGACCATTCTTTGTTTATTGTTCGGTTTTGGAACTAGAAAAGTGGGGCTAGCATGCTGTGAGGTATAGGGATCAATTACGCCCTTATCAATTAGTTCCTGGACCTTTACTCTCAAAATTTCCCACCTTTGGGGGAGCTAAACTCTAAGGATGGCTAGTAACATAATCCGTGTCCACCAATTTAATTTTATATTACAGAAGGTAAGACAGGCGTAATTCTGAAATAAGTATTTTGGGAAATTGCTCACAAACTTTTCGAATAGCACGATGCTGTTGAGGCTTTAAATGTGAAAAAGGATCTTCAATGGGTCTGGACTAAGTGCTGATTTCGTATGAAAGGGACTGATTCTGATTAGAAATAGCAAAAGGAATTTTTTCAGTGGATAAAAATCCAAAGAAAATGTGTTGTGCCTGCATATCAAAAATAAGTCCAGAGGATGCCATAATCTGCTCCTAAAATGTAAGGGAAACCTAATTTTTCTGCAACTAAGCACTTATACATCCATGTGAAACACCAAATTTTCAACTTAAAGATTGTGCAACACGAAAAAGGTAATGCTTCGCTAGAAGCAGTGTAACACTGAACCTCACATGGCTCAATGACCATAATTAACTTTAACTCTTTCAATTTCTTAAAAAGTTCAGCAGAAATAATGCTGGGGACAGATCCAGAATCTACCAATGCACTAACTCTCAAAGGTCCTAAGTTCACTTCAGCATGAGGTATGGCAACTTTCTGTAATCCAACAACATTAGGGAAATTCACCTGAAAAGTATTATAATGATTCCTTGTTTCACAACTGCCATAAGAACCAAAAAGGTGCTAGAAACTGTGACTAAGGTTAATTGACTGGAGTTGGTGACCATACAGTTGTGAGTTGGCAACATTGTCAGAGGAGCGGGAAGGAAAGCTCACTTTTCGTCCCCGCGAGACTTGTTTTTTTCTAACAGTTTAGGGCACATGGTAACAAGGTGCCCAGTTTCTTTACAATAGAAACAAGCTCGTGTGTCTGTGCCTGAAGTTTTTACTGTGTTGGCATTGTGATTGGGTACCCTACTTGACTTACCAGTAGCCAACGTGTTAACACTTGTGTTCTATGTTTTACTTTTCTTGTCGGGAACAGACCCTGACTTTTTCGGTTACCTACTGGGTGCTGAAAACTTATCTCGCTTCTCATCGGCATACCGAATATTTTGGGAATGTATGCAAATACGGTCAATCTCTGCAAAATAATTGGGTTTGCTCATGAATACAAGACGTGACCCTTCTTGGGGCTCCAAACCCTCCAGAATAGTGTTGACAATGTCACACTCAGGTAGGCGTAAAATAACAGCAGCCTTCTTAATTCTGCTGACATGAACAGGCAGAGATTCATTAAATTCTTGAAGTCTGTTAAACATTCGAAATTGTAACTGCGACAGGAGCCTGGGAGGGATAAAATAATGAATGATGTCAGCATGGTACTGGTCAAAATTAAAATGATGTGAGATGGCGTCCCTAGTCCTTTCACTCAAAGGACCGTGAGTGAAAGGGTAAATGATTTCCAAGAGTTGTGATTCATGTACAGTTTTCCTCTGCTGCAATTTGACAATTATTTTCAGAATGTCCAAAAAAATTTGCACTTGTAAACCATCGGTGGAAGGGAAACCACAGAGCATGCGTTCCAGGGGATGGGTGATTCTGCCAAAAGGAGGGGTTGCCAATGGTAGAGAGGTCGGTGCTGCTGCAGATGACATGAAGGGAGTTGTTGCAAAAAGGGAATTAACTACGGTAGTGGAGGATGTGACAGGGATGTTTGCAGAAAAAGGGAGGGCACAAGCATGGGTGACGGCTTGGGAGGTAGAAGGGAAAGTGACCAGTCTGTCATGAGCAGGTGTGGAAAACGAAATGGTGGTGGATGAAGTACTAAGTGAGAGGTTAGCAAACTGCTCCCCAACAGTGGCTACTTGTACATTGGTATGTTGTTTCTGAGACTCACTTGTTTCCAGGTTACAAACGGCTTCAAACAACCCTTGCGTTTGAGCTATAACATTTGGCAAGGACTGGATTTGTATGTCAGTAAGCTGCTCAGAGCAGGCAGTAATCAAATTGTGTGTTCTACCTTTGAGGTTTGTGATTCTATTTTTAAAATTCATGAACTTTACAGGGCTGGTGTCATCATCTAGATTATCGAAAATCTCCTGAAGTGATACTATTTTGGAAAAACACACCGCATATTCCTTTTCAACACCCAGAGCAGATATGGTATCAGAACTTAAGGGGGCATCAGTATTGATGGCTGCACGCAGTGAACTTCTGCATGCCATAACAGTTCCCTCAGTGGGTCGGACCCCTCTTATTAAATACTCATGAAGGATCTCGTCCTTAAGTAAATATTCAGGGATAATGGACGACATCGTGATAGACAACAAGCAAAAAAAAAATCTCACGAATCAATTCATAAAAAAGTTACAAACTAGCTAACAATTGAGCAGGGCACACAAAAAAAAAGTGGGGGGGGGGGGAAATAAACGTAACCACAAAGAGAACCTACCGTGTGTGCATGTCGTGCCCCAGGCTCGCCGAACAGACCACAGGCATCAGCACAAAGGAGAAAGCGAACAAAAGCGTACAACATGCAAAAAGCACGCACACTTGTGCACACTCGCAACCAATTACCAGCTATTCTACCACTTCTTGGAATATGAGCCAGGGTACAGACACAAGACTACACCAAAGCCTTATTTTCAAAATGTAACCCCAACACACGCACAAGTCGTCAAAATAGTGGACCTTGATGGTTACGAGTGTGTACACGATTAATAAGGAATGAAACAACCAGGTCGAACTCTTAAGATCTCGTGCATTTCAATTTGTAAAAAAAAACGTTATAAATTATTTACTGTGTGTCTTGAGTCAAAAGGTTAATACAATACATTTAATTCTCAGATATATTACACAAACTATCTAATTTTTCAGGTTCTAAGGTTACCTTAAATGTACATAATAAAAAACAAGAATATTTCGGAGGCATGACTAACACTTTTATTGTATTTCAAATATTAATCAATATAAACGCTCTGATATTCAACAACTCAATGATATCACCTAATGTACTATTTCACTCCATTTCGGGCATAAATTAAACAAAATGTTTTCCATAAATAAAAAGGTTAAGTTTCTTTCCAGAATTATTGCTTGGGGATCCCCTAATTATCAAAAAATATTCATTACAAATAAATCGTTACAACTGAACAAAACCAAGATGGATAGCTGACCTTGCCTACAAGGCCAGTTTGAAGATATCCTTTATCTTACATTGTTATATTTTTTATTAACATATTCTCTGATGCTTAAATATTCAACTGGCAACTGTCCGAAAGAAAACTTAGTGTTGAAACTAACTTTTCAGGGCGTTAAATGTTTAAAGGTTAAATTCAAGAGTTCGCGAAGGCCTGGAAACAACACATGCACAGAATTTTCTAACTACAAAAAAGGTACATTTTCATGACCTTATTGTCGAAAGGTAGCCCATGATGGGACGATCCGGCGCAGACAGCAGTTTAGGCAAGTAGGACATCATGTGATGAAGTTTTACGACATTTTCAATGTCACGCCAGGGCCATCAGGCAGCAGATCACGCTTTCATAATAGCCATTGACAATCCACGAGGCGGCGAGCGGGGAACCGCTACACAATTAACAAAAAAGACTTACGAAATAAAAGAATCTTTCAAAACTATTTACTGGACAGCATGATGGTAAAAATAACCTGCAAGAATAACTCATCCGCAGCAGTGAATGGAAGGATATATCACATTAAATAAAGTAGAAGAGCCAGAGCTACATTTGAAGAAAAATGTTTCACACCATTTGGTTCTTGGAGAAGGACGAAAATGACCTTGACGAAGTAGTGCTTTAGCGGAAATCGATTCTGAGAGTCACCAAACGATACAAATTACAGTATTTCAATAATACCAAATAATTACGGGAGAAAATTACATTTTGCGCAAGACAAAAAAATTACAGAAACATGAACTTAATTGAGAAGTTTTTAATATTCCTTTACCGAAAAATATAACACATTTTCCTTTCATTACTTAATAATATTGAAAGCCGATAAATGGTCTCGTCGTTAACAGTTAGGGCGAACACTATAGTGAAAATGGTGCATAAACAAAGTAAAATATTAGACATTAATAAACTCACAAAATATTACCTTTTTTCAAGAATTGCTTGTATCTGTTAAAAATAATTCGGAAATTCATCTCGTGAGAACCAAGCTTTAAGTAAGAGACAAAAGTAAGGTACTTCACGTGAATTATACCACATAAACAAAATTGAAATCTTACTAAATTACATCAATAAGCATATGCACGAGGCTTTAGTCACAGACACAATGACTACAGGAAATTCACAATGATTTACAGATGCATCTAGTAATACGCAAAAAGAAATAAACACATTTAGTTGCACGAAATCCGCAAAGTTTTGTCACAAAATAGAATAATATTCTCGGAAAGGGGAATAGAAAATTACCCAATAAAAAATGTGCCTGGGAACGGCACACCGATAAAAAAAATTGTTTAACTAACTGACTTTCGTTGTAGACGAAAATAGCTGTAACAAGTATACATTTTTATTTCAAATGGCATAAATAATATTTACAGACATTCATTTATATCAGATTACATGCAGTGAAAGGGGCCGTAGTTGTGTAGTGGTTAGACTACTCGCCTCCCACCAAGGCGAACTGTGTTCCATTCCCGGTGGGGTCGCCCTTAGGATTTTTGCATGCGGGAATCGTGCCAGAAGATGCATCTCGTCAGCAGGACATTCCGGAGTTGCTGCATCCTCGCCTCGCTTCACTCTCATCAGCTCTTAAAGACCACGATGTTAAAGAGCCGCGCAAACCTTTCCAATCTACGCACTGTGCAAAATAGTGCGACGCGATGTCCGGCTGTGTGTAATTCAGCTGTGCTGTGACAGCGACAGTCAGCTGTTCCACTCCGGCTGCAGCTCATCGCGCCGCGTGGCATCTCGCCGCGTCGCGCTATTGTGAAACCAGCATCTAGTCGCGTCTGTTGAAGCCGAGTGAAGCAGGTTCGTGTTGGCGTGGGTAGGAGACCGCTGTCCTGTATATCGACGGTTTATTTACGTTAACCTCTTCCCCCCCCCCCCCCCGGGAGCTTTCAGCAATTTAGCGTCTCGAGCATTCTCTCCTGTTGAACGAGCGCATTGGTCTGCACGCAAGGAACATATCCCCCCGGCCCGACGCCGCCGCGTGTTCGCCGAGACGTTGTTTATTTTACTCGGGCAAATACCGACCCGGGACCGGCGCGGCGTTCGTGCACGGACACTCGCTTCTTTCGCAAATACCATCAGCTGAGCCGCCCGTGCGTGCACGTCAAGTCTGCGCACGGCCGGATTCATCTCGCCCTGGCATACATATTGCTCCGTACAAGAATGTCACAAGACAGCTCCCAGCGTAGCTATCGACGATCTCTTTGTTTTTTTGGGTTGGTACAGACTGTTCACGCCGTAAAATGAGCACTTTTGAAAGCCCTGCTTAAGATATACTTGTCTGCACGTTGCGTATTCTTCCGCCTTAGGATGTGCCGGTCATGTGAATCTTTGAAATTATTACAAAAGTATTTTACAAATCTTCTTATTTTTACACTTAGATCCATTATAAAAAACAGAAATAGAAAAAAAAAATTGAATTATCACAAATGGTTACCTAACACATTCTATTCGACGTTAAGAAATGGAACTACTTTCAATCCATCGTTTCCAACTTTTACTGGGCGCATGCCACCCAGTGCGCCTGTTAAAAGTAGGCCATGTGCAGGTGGGAGCAGTGACTTTTTTTTATAAGTTTGATTTAAAAAGTGCTCACTTTATCGTGAACAGCCTTTAGTTGACTTAAAGCAGGTAATGCTATTATAGATCTGCTGGCATGCCGGAACTTTATAGTTGGCTACCGTTTGTGTGGTGGGCCGGCAGAAACTCCCCGACAGAGACTTTTCCCGTAAACTCCATTGTGTACGATGCTTTATTTCAAATACAATTACTCCCTCCCCCCCCCCCCCCAAACAAAAACAAAAAAAAAAAAAACCTTCTGTCGCAACAGTTGAAATGAATTAATGCGCAAGTTAACAGATGAAAGAGCGAACATCTGGACCTTGTGTTGAGGTCGTACTTCTAGGACGCAATACATTTACGGTTACTTCCAACTTTTCTGAAGCCTTTCTCGAGTTCTACTGCCAGGATATTCCTCCGTCTCATGCAAACAAAGCTTAACTGAGTCTAGAAAATTACACCAAAGGGACAACGCACCGCATTCGTGCGCACTCAGCCCAATAACATTTTGCATAAGAACTATTTCTTACTAGCCGTTACCAATACGCCTGTTTTCTCACTGTTTTTATCCGCATTTATTTGTTATAAATTAAACATTAGTAAAATTCTATATAACAAAAAATAAGGTCCGTTTATGTTGACAAATGTACTTACTGAACACTTGTGGTGCATAACTAGACACCTAAAAATGTCGCGTATTCTGTAACCTGTGGATTATAATTCACAGTCTTATGATTAAACTATCAGTCATCAATGCCACGTTGGTTGCTTGCTGTCAAGGTGGACGACGTTGATTGGACATACATTTTGTTATAAATTTGTTATTGGCTCAGAGATCTCAATGAGGTGTCAAATAAAGCGTGGACCAAGCAAAAGTGACAAACAATTTCATGTTTATGATTTCTAGCCTGTCACGAAAAGAAACCGCGCATTTTCCGGTCTCTGTGCATGACATATTTAGGAAACAACCAAGCACGTAATACGCGGGTCGAATTTCCAAAGGCTTGGTTCGAAAAGTGTGAATAAACCGCGAATAGACTATGTGATACGCATTTATTTACTTAGGTTTCGACTGGGAGTCGCCCTGCTTGCATCATGTTTCCAATCAACTTGAATCCACCCCCCCCCCCCCCCCTTCTAGCATCCACTACGCGGCTTTCCTTGTTACTTCGAGGGCTTCATTTCTTCTACACCGAGCACTTAAGGAAAGGGTAGGATGTTGTTTATTTTTCGGGCTTCCATTAGCCAGAACACTGGACATGCTTCTTATCGTTGCTACGGGGTCGCATGTTCAATTCCGGCTCAGAACAAACAAGACGTGACGTGGGCTAATTCGGATTTATCCACTCTGTCACTTCCACTCACTTAATTTTCCAATTTCCTTTTCTTCTAGCAATTTAACATCCAACACTACTTTTTCCTTGCAGGCGTTTCAAAGCGGGTAATTTATGGTGTTAACAGTACTTACGAATTTATTATAAATGCTGTTCACGATAAAGTGAGCACTTTTGAAATCGTCCTTAGAAAAAGTCACTGCTCCTACCTGCATATATTTTAACGGCCGCACTCAGTGACATCCGCCCAGTAAATTTGATAAAGATGGTTGGAAAGTATTGACATTCCTTGAAGTCGCATAAAAAGTGTTAGGTAACCATTTGTGCTGAGTTTAATTATTTCTTTCGCATTTTTTTAATGCATTGAAGTGACGAAAATAAGCAGATTTCTAAAATATCTACTTTTATAATAATTTCACAGTTTCACTTGACCGACGAGTGAATAAAGTGATGAGGCCCATGTCAATGTTAATTTTACATAAGGGGGAAGAATACACAACGAGCATTCAAATAAATCTTAAGCGGGGCTTTCAAATGTGCTCATTTTGCCGTGAACAGTTTATAGTCGTATTCACAGAGAAGCGATCCAATGTTTGGGCACGGAGATTAGTTCTGCACATCTAGCGTGATAACTCCACCCAATATTCACTCTATGATCTATACAGTAAATTCACTTCAAAGTGGTCTTTTAATATCTGCAGACATGTAGATCTAAAAATGCTAAGTTATACACATGATGGAAGAATACAAAAATTGACGGGGTAGTGAACCAAAGTACAGTTCCCAGAAACACTGCTCATATAATCGCGAACAGATTTTAAATGAATTTACCGCGTAATTACTGTATACTTTTTACCTCGATCTCATTGAGTAGTTTGAATCTATGAGATTCGGTGTCGTTATAAATTCAGTTATCTCTCATTTTATGATTGGAAAATCGGTGACATACCCCAACATACTGTGACTTATGGCCCAGTCTTATCCACTGTTGATCAGTCTGCATAGATGTTTACACGTGTAACCCTGGGTCATTGAGACAATTCGTCTGCTTCCACCACTGTCCTCAATGGCTCAGTTTTTACCGATCGAGTTTGATTCAAATGATCTTGAATTAGAGTGTATATTGGTGTATTTCATGTGGTAACTTAGAAGCTGTGATACAGGCCCATAAGATGGAGCGCAATCTTACAAACAATACACGTATATTACAAAATACGAATTTTTAAATTCAAACAAGCTATGGTTTCGCTAGATAAGACAAAACATTAAGTTCTTTCATTCAATTGCCACAGTGACAGACACAAATAGCTTTGGTGACTGTGATTGAACTACTTCCCATCCATCGTTACCAACTTCACTGGGCGAACGTCACTCAGTGCGCCCATTGAAATATATGCATGCAGGGGCAGTGACTTTTTCTAAGGTTTATTTCTAAAGTGCTCACTTTATTGTGAACAACCTTTAGCAATATTTTTAACTTTAAGAACAGGTATAATGAAACAGATAAGGAATTCCAGTATTTAAGTTCTTTGTTAAGACACACTCGTGGTAAAAATTACTTTCTTAGGTTCGGCAAAAGCATCAAGTTACATGGTTGTCCCTAGTAAAATTAAATTAATTGGAAAATCTCGTTCATGTTGGCTACAAACTAATTTGAGTTTATTCACTGTCATTTTGCGAGCTGACTTTTGGCTATTTACTGCCAACATAAAAGGTTTCCGTACACAAGTACTGTTAGTTTAATTCCTATATCTAGTTGATGATTAAATTCCGAATACTATTTTCAAATGATACCCCGAACATGGAATAGCGATCATTTATTTCCCAAGAAGCTACGGTGGCTGAGCGGCTAGCCTGCTCGCCTCCCACAAAGACCATCCGGGTTCAATTCTCTGGCCGGGTCACTACGGATTTTCAAATGTGGGAATCGTGCCGGACAATGCCGTTGATCGGCGGGATTTTTTCTGGGATCTCCCGTTTCCCCCATCCTTTCATTCCGGCGTTGCTCCATACGCACCTCAATCACCCTCATCGACCCTCAAGACAGTAATAGGGGCGGGCGGGTTCTAACTCAAAGGGAATGTCGCCATTATGATTGACCCAATTAATTTGATATCAAAATGATATCAAAGGGTTGACTAAATTGATTGAAAGGGTTAATAAAAATTGAGTGGGTTACATTTGATTGAAAGGTTTGCATTTATTGAAATGGTTTTATTTATTGAATGGTTTAAATGTATTGAAAGGATTAACTTTTATTTTTATTTTTTTGTTATTGTACTGCTTTCTTTTTGGGAAGGGGTGGCAGGAGCTCTGTACGATGTTGACGGTGTGGTGTCCTTGAGGCGATGACTAGAGTGGTTGGTTGCAATGTCTTATATCGGTGTTAATTTGAGGTCAAGAGTGTGGTAAGGATAATTTTTCTTATTTTTCCTAATTTTGATGTGTTTGAAGGGATATTGGTGGTAGATAGGTGATTTTTACGAGTATATTTAAAACATGAGAGAATTTCAGTGTGTTTAAACTATTTCTACGTATGAATAGATTACACACATCGAATCGCAAATTTCAAATGCTCACAACTACGTGAATAATTGTGCAAATATGTGACTCCAGTATGGAACTAAACGTAACGTGATTTTACTATCCCGAGCTGTATTCTAGCCATATAATTTACACTAGAGAGAAGTATAACGAACGAACGCAATTACGAGAGAGTGGAATTAACGATCTACAACAAAATGTCCCTATAAATTAAACGAACACAATAACAAGATATATATGACGCCTCTCGTACATACCTTACGCGTCTGTTTGCCTGTGAGACTGGCGAGGAGGAATGTAATCCACACGTAAAAAGAAATTAATTGATTAACACGCGTAATAAAATTACACCTCTCCCAAAACACGTCTGTCTGGCTGTGAGATAGCTGAAGGAATGATGTCAGTATATGATTTACGGAGACTTATAAGCACAATTAGATTGGTGGAGCACGGCCGATGTCTGTCCACCTCAGAGGTGACTTGATGAATGAGTGTATAGTATGGCATTCGCCTGCTCATATACGCGTAGCACGGCCGGCATCTTAAAGGCAACTGAGCTGAAACTATGGCAAGACTCTGAATACGACCTACAATTTAAAGCAGACAAAATAGTGTAAGTCTATTCTGATAAGTAAAATATATAACGATCTACAAGAAAGTAATTAATGATTGAAAATCTTACCCCAAATTATTTGTTTCAAAATAATCAACTCGCGTCGAAGCATAGAACCTAATCTCAAATCACTTTATATATAACGGAAAAAAATGCATAAACATCCCATACTACAATTTTTTTTTGCATAAAGTCTGATAAATAGAGCGCACTTGTTAACACATATGCGAGTTGAAAATGGTGCGAAGTTTTGCACACCGAGCTCATAAATGTGATTTGAAAATCCTATAAAACATTCGCAATATTGACTTAACACATGAAAAAAATAGTTTCCCGGAAAAATAGTTTTATATTAAAATACATATATTATAAAATGTTAATCGAGGCTACCTAACTCCAATGCCCGGAGTATATGATGGAGCTATTGAGGTATACATCCATCTAGTCCAAGCTTCTATGAGCAACTGAAGATGGCGACAACTGGATACAGAGGATGCAGATGGCTCCTGACCTCCCCCACCCCTCACCAGAACACGCTACTCTGTCCTCTATTGTCAATTTTTTCGGCACTGATGCAAGATGACGACGACTGGCTAGATACGCTTACATCGGCCCACTCGCCCGTAGGCATTCCCTTCCCTCCACCTCTTGCAAGAGCAGCATGGCCCGAGGTCAAGAACCCAGACCATCCCTCCCACCCCTCCGACGCACTACCTCCAATCCTTATAGCACTCAAGTGACACGTTTGCGGATATTTCGGGAACTGACCGATCCGTGGAGGCTGGCCCTTCACCACCAGAGCGCTGCCTCGGCTATGAAGGGAGCCTTGCTTCAAGGTCAAAGCGACGGTTTCCCAAGGGAGGCAGCAGCGGGTTTTGAACTGATCTGGGATATTTCCCATCCTCCCTACAAACTGTTACTTTGACTTGAAAACTGAAGCTTCCTACTATTTTTTCGAGTCGCAAGAGGTTGGCATATTCCCAGCAAAATAAAAGTTCACAAGTCCCGCTGATAAAATTTTATTTTTTCCTCATTAAGCAATACATTCCAAATGTCTTTATCACACAATAAAGTCAATTATATATATATATATATTACATACACACACACACACACACACAACCATTCTCCAGTAAAATTTACTCCCATCTTTCCAACGACTTTTAACTAATAAGTGATTAATTTTTATACCAACACAGCTATAAGACATATTTTTATTTGCAAGTAATATAAAAACATGCATCTTTATTCAATTTTTTAACTATTATGATGTAAGCAAATACTCAAGTTAAACTTTATTTTTCAAACATTTAAAACATACATTAATCAAACTTGTTCGATAAGTATTATACTTTAAATCTGTATTTCTAAAAATATTTTACATATAGTTTTCCCACTTTTGAATTTCTACCATAAAATGCATATATATTTAAAAATCCTTATCCCTAGAAAATAAATATAGAAGTGACATTACTGGAATAGCATGAATGAATGTTGAAATGACTGCTATCTGAGCTGAAATATGTTAAATTTCGCAATATTTCAACTGATTTTCCTAAAAGGGCAAATTTAACATAATTTCAAAGTAAAATGGCAGTCATTTTGTATCCATTTACTATATAAAGAGGTATAAATTTTTTTTAAAGAAGTTTCTCAATTATGTTTTCTGATTTTGTGTAAAGTATGACTGTTCTTCACCACCAGACATCATCGTGTTGATTCTGCAACAATTGTAATCTTGTTGATGTAAAGGAAAAATATTTTTTAATTTAAAGGTTGGTTGAACTCTCCTGATTGTAGGGCAGCGGATAAACACTGTGGTGTGGCGACAAGGGCTCTTTCTACCTGACCCCTGAAAAGGTTTTTGTGTGAATAGACTCTCAGTCCCTACAGCTCTTGCCTAACAGCTCAGTAATGTTTTCTTGAGATATTCAAGCCTGTTCCTTTTTTCTGTTTCAAAAATTAATTCAAACATGTTCGTTTCTCTCCAGCATTTTTTGCAAGTTCTACTCAACTCTTCAGACTGTTTATTTTATTACATTTAAATTGAAATGCTAGTTTTCCCCCCTCATCAACTTGACATCAAACAACTTGTAAAATTATTATTTTCCAGTTACCAGGCTTTGAATTCAAAGCAACACTGATACTCACCAAGATTTTTTTTTTGGTTAAGTAATAAACACAGAGTAATTACATGGGAAATTTTTCAAACTAATAAATAACAACTCACAGTATTCAAATTTAATATACAAAAATTTTATTCAAAATCCTTTTATTTCCAAAAATAATCCATAACACACAGCTTAGTTAACATTCGTAAAACAATTTCTTTACATATTCACATCAAACACAGTAGTAATGAAAGCCATGCACTCTCTTTAACCAAAAACACCATCTTACATCATAAAAAGCAAAAAAAGATTATCACAGCAGAGCATGTTGTGACAGAAAATCATTAATCATTTTTACCATTACATGTGAAAGCTATACAAGCTCTTTAACCAAAAACACCATCTTACGTTATAAACTGCAAAAAAATCATCACAACAGAGTATGTTATAACAGAAAATTATTAATCATTTTTACCATTAAGTGTGAAAGCCATACAGGCACTTTAACCAAAAACATCTTAATTCATAAAACTGCACAAAAAAAAATCAAAATAGATTATGTTACAACTGAAAATCATTAATCATTTTATGGTTGAAATCAAAAAGTTTACTAAAACTTTCCAACATTTTATGTGATAAATCATTAAATTTTTCATAAAACTGTTAAACCTTTTAATGAATTTCCTTAAACTATTAACAAAATTTTTAAAGACTTGAAATAAATTTTTATCAAATAGAATGATTGGTCTTTAGAATTGTAAAACAAGTATTTAAAATCGCAAAACACATCATTGGAATCATAAAACTTTTTGTAAAATTGAATTATGTCTCTTTGAAATTGTAAAACAAGTCTTTTAAATCGTAAAACTTTTTATCAAATTGAATGATGGGTCCTTAAAATCGTTACAACTTTATACTTTCTATCATTAAATTTATAACAAAAATTATATGTAATATTACAGCTGCAAACTATGTCACCATATCACATTAGAATATATTTAAATTGTAAAACTGAAAAATGTACTCAAACATGTTGCATTAGGAAGCATCACTGCAAGGTTGATTTTTTTTGCATTAAAATTTTCTTTTAGAGCTGAATTTTCGTTTCTTTACAGGAAAAATAGGTTTTTGTGGTGGTGATATTGGTGATGTTATAGGAGTATAAATAATTTCCTGTGGTGATGGTATGAAAGGAGGAGAGGATGGTGAAACTAATTTATGCAGCAGTGATTCAAGTGATAACAATAATTCAGGAGATGGCGAACTTGACTTGGGTGAAATCACAATATTGAACTCAAAAAACTCTTCCAAATCTTGGTATAACTGGTTTTTTGACATATCTTCCCGCACATTATTTGAGATTAAATTCAGTGGATTGCAGCAGGAACATGTTGCTGGTTTTTGTATATGTATCTCGCCTGTTTTGATAACTGGTGATAAATCTAGAGGTTTCAATCTCAATGTCGAAGGTGTTGAGGTCGGCATCGCAGGCGTCGAGGTCGACGTTGACGACGGCGCTGCAGCCCTCGATGTTGTAGGTGCCGCTGTAGTTCTTGGCATCACAGGCACCACTGTAGTCCTCGTCGTCGCAGGTGCCACTGTAGCCCTAGGCATCTCAGGCGCCACTGTAGCCCTTATCCATTCAATAGATCATCAAAATAATTCCAATTAAAATCTTCAAGTTCTCTATTAAGGACTTGCATAGATAAGTCAATAAAGAAATCTTCGTACAAGTACGGCATCGCAAAGTGAATCGAACTGACAAACAACTGGAAAAAGTGGAAGAGACGTAGTGGCTGAAGCCCTATTTATAAAAATTTAAAATCTCTAGGTAAAATGCTCGAGAAGCCTGATTTCTCTCCTCCAACCAGAAGTCAGATGTCCAAACACCCATTCCCCTCTCTTCCAGCACCGCCCACTTTCAAATATTTTCAAGTCAGCACCTCCAACCTTGGAGACAAACCTATCTGCTAAAGTTCCTCCTCGAAGAAATGAACAACATTAATTTTATCACTAAAATAACTTCGGAATCATAACAAATAAATTAATTTAAATTAATAAGTAAAACAATTAGCAATGTATTAGATATCAATATATTTAATAATACTATAAGTAATTTATAAAAAAGAGCTATATTATCCATAAAAATCATACATGCATGCTATAATCGCTTCTTAAATTTCTCAAAGATTACTTTAATCTTTTAAAGGAAATATTTTTCTTATCTACATTATATCATATCTAAATCAAGAGACATGTTACGATCTAATTTTAGCAAATATGTTTCCATTTTATTAATCAGTATATTGTTAATCATATTTACACTAACCATATACGGAAATTTTCTATTAATGAACTCTATCATGATTCAAAATGGTAAAAAAAAATCTATTTATAAGATATTATATAAAAATGTTTGTAAAGCTCGATGTGTATAAGGGAAGTAAACTTGTTTCATAAATATTTGTTCATTTTTAATATATATCTTGTGTATATTTTTTCCTGTGTAATGGAGCTTGCAAGGTGAATATTAATTGTATCAAGTAGAAGAGAGAGTATTTTGCTACAGAGATTTCAAACAGCTAGGAAGATGTTTTGACTTTGTTATTCTTAACAGTTAAAATCATTGACCTGAACTGCCCTCCCCACCAGGGATGGGGATATCCTCGGCTGCTTCCTGCATGAAAATTTAAGTACCTGGGGTGTCTCCAGGGTATAATAAATCCAATATGTGTTCTGTGGGCGTTTGTTACACTCAGGATAGCAACCGCTGAGAGTTTGGTTTCTGTAGTCGGTACTATTGGAAAAATATTGAAATTTAATCTTGAAGGTTTATGACTCTGGACAGGGAGCAGTCACACTTCTGAGACCTCAGATCTCTAAACATAATGGTTTTTTCACATCTTGAGATATTGGCAAACGCTACACGTATAAGATTTTGTAGCGAGAATAAATTACTAAGTTAATAGCGTTTCATCGGAAAAATTTCACGGGATTCATTTACGTTTAATCACCTATAAAATTTAGCAGATCTCGTGAGGGGTGGAGGATAGGAGATCCCTACAGGCGAGCGTGACCGATGTGAAGCTCTCTAGCCAATCGTCGCCATCTTGCCTCAGTGGCGGAAAATTGACAATTAGGGAAGATGGGTGATTAACCCCAGGACACGTCGCTCTGGCGAGGGATGGAGATGTGAGTTAGGGATGGTGATGCAGGTAGCTCAGGGGCGGTGTGGTCATATCTACCCAGTCGTCGCCATCTTGTCTCAGTGGCGAAGAATTGACAATCGAGGGCAGAGGGATAAGGAAGCTCAGGGCACGTCGCTCTGGCAAGGAGTAGTGGTGGGGGTGCAGGGAGTTCGGGAGCAGTTGGCCTTGGGCAGAGCGACCCGGAGGTTTCTAGAGGGGTTCACCCATCATCAGTTGGTCATACAAACTTGGACTAGACAGATGTATACCTCAATAGCTCATTCATGTACACCAGGCTTCGGACTTTGGTAGCCTGGATTAACATATTATAATAGGCGTATTTTAATATAAAACTTTTTAACCGGGAAACTATTTTTTCATGTGTTAAGTGAATCTTGTGCAAGTTTTTTAGGATTTTCAAATCGCGTTTATGATCTCGGTATATGAAACTTCGTACCATTTTCAACTCGCGTTTTTATTAACAAGTGCGCTCTATTTATCAGACTTTACGCAAAAAATTTGCAGTATGTCCATTATTTTAAAAATTGTTTTCTCTTTGGGGATGTTTGTGTATTTTATTCCCGTTATATATGCTTCTACATTAGTTGATTATTTTGAAACAAATAATTTGGGGTAAGATTTTCAATCATTAATTACTTTCTTGTAGATCGTTTAAATATTTTACTTATCAGAATAGACATACACTATTGTGTCTGCTGTAAATTGTAGGTCGTATTCAGCCTTGCCGTAGTTTCAGCTCAGTTGCCTTTAAGATGCCGGCCGTGCTACGCGTATATGAGCAGGCGAATGCCATACTATACACTCATTCATCAAGTCACCTCTGAGGTGGACAGACATCGGCCGTGCTCCACCAATCTAATTGTGCTTATAAGTCTCCGTAAATCATATACTAACATCATTCCTTCAGCTATCTCACAGCCAGACAGACGTGTTTTGGGAGAGGTGTAATTTTATTACGCGTGTTAATCAATTAATTTCTTTTTACGTGTGGATTACATTCCTCCTCGCCAGTCTCACAGGCAAACAGACGCGTAAGGTATGTACGAGAGGCGTCATATATATCTTGTTATTGTGTTCGTTTAATTTATAGGGACATTTTGTTGTAGATCGTTAATTCCACTCTCTCGTAATTGCGTTCGTTCGTTATACTTCTCTCTCGTGTAAATTATATTGCTAGCATACAGCTCGGGGTAGTAAAATTACGTTACGTTTAGTTCCATACTGGAGTCACATATTTGCACAATTATTTACGTAGTTGTGAGCATTTGAAATTCGCGATTAGATGCATGTAGTTTATTCATATGTAGAAATAGTTTAAACACACTGAAATTCTCTCATGTTTTAAATATACTCGTAAAAATCACCTATCTACCACCAATATCCCTTCAAACACATCAAAATTAGGAAAAATAAGAAAAATTATCCTTACCACACTCTTGACCTCAAATTAACACCGATATAAGACATTGCAACCCACCACTCTGGTCAGTCGCCTCAAGGGACACCACACCCTCAACATCGTACAGATCCCCTGCTACCCCCTCCCAAAAAGAAAAAAGAAGTACAACAACAAATAAATAAATAAAATTAACCCTTTCAATACAGTTAACCATTTCAATAAATTCAACCCTTCCAATCAAATTAAGCCTTTCGATTCTGGTTAACCCTTTCGATCAATTTAATTAAACATTTAATATCAAACTAATTGGGTCAATCGAAAAAGGTGGCATCCCCTTTCAGTTAGAACCCGCCCGTCCCTGTTACTCAAGATCTCGATGTGAAGAGTCGTCCGAATCTCTTCACTCATTTATTTCTCGATTTTTGTAGGCATTCGTTTGCTTGTAAATGTTTTTTATTGGATCAAATATTTGTTGACTTTTTTCATCTTAACACAGCTTTGAAATGATTGTTATGTTATTAATAACTAATATGTCCAGGAATATTTTTCTCCCACAATTCAATTGTCAGTAAAAAAAATTGCGTTTTAAATTGTTTTAGTAGTGTTACATGTGAAAACGAAATAACCAAATATGTAACGCCAAGTAGTGTGAATTTTATGTAAGAAATATCTTTTTAGGGCACGGCCACATGAAGAGGAATGGAAATCTTTTTATGTTTCTGCTGTTGGAAACGAAAATGCCTCGAGGCTCGTGTTGGCAAGGGAGGGTTTTTATGTTCGCGGAACTAATCTTTCACAGATGTCAAATTTGCATTTTCTGGCTTCATAACGCAGGCGAGATCCTACAACATCGTTTACCTGTTTTTTTTTTATCGTAGAAACCTTTCGTATCCGGGTTCCGTAAATCGCACAGTAGAAGAAATAAAAATAGGGAGGGGCGAGGAGAAAAAAAGGAAGTATTTAACTTTATTACCATCAGAAAAAGCAAATAATAGATTTGCGTTAAAGCAAAGCCATATTTTTTTCAGGGGGAAATTGTTTTTTCTTTTTTTAATTAAACATAAAAGCTTAATTCCTCCCCCCTCTCCCTGCGACAGTCTAACATAATAAGGTGCAAAATTATGGTAGCGAGACGTGTGTATCGCCGGCATTTGGCGATTTAATCGTTCCGTGATCACGTCATCATACCCTTCGGTCTGTTAAATTGTAATAGAACTGCAATAAAATCTCGTTCTTTGCGTAAATAGCCTCTGTGTACAGGGCGTTCAATTACCGCTCTCTCACCACCCCCCCCCTCCCCCCGGTTTCCTTCCTTCCCCACAGTGTGTGAAACTGGCACGAGCTGCTACGTGTTGAAAATAATTCCACCCAGAGGCATCTAATGACGAGAAGGTCCAATAGAGCCACAAGGACTAGAGAGGACTCGTCTGCAACAAGAGCACAAAGTTGTTTTTACCGGTTTCGATCGTATTTCAGAACAGATAGCTGATTGCATCCTTGGGGCGCTATAAAACTTATCATGCACAAATGTTTGAATAAAACGTACCAGCACTTCAATAAAGTTCGTAAAACATAGCTAAAATATTCTAAACACAGAACGAAGCATTTTCATTAGTGATTCCCAGAGTTGTGCAAAATTCGTAATTTTATTTGGGGACACGTTCAACTTTAAGCACATGTACCTTCGCAATACGTCTGTCATTGGACCAACTTTATTTAACACGGCCTGGGTTACTATGCACCAGTAAAAGAACGCTATACACAATTGTGTGCCCCAATTACGTACATTTCAGTCAGAAAGGGAGTGGCATCACATATTTGCAGCAGCCAATAGAGAAACGACGCTGGCTTGAGTACATACAGTGATGTGAAGTTTAACCTGATGTTGAGTAATAACTAGAGACCCGAGAATTTCGCAGATACATTTAGCAATAAGCTAGACTCCGCAGTCCTTTGTGAACTGGAGCCTCGATTAGTTGTTCTTTGGCTGTTGCTCCAGCTTAACCACTGACCAGGTAGCACGGGATTCGGTCCTAGTTTTCCCTACACGTTCGTTATTGGTCAAAATTCGTCCGGGGTGTGTCCAACAAACTGTGGTCCAACAGAAGCGAAACTACGTGGTATATGCGCATACAGTTTAACATGTACTTAAATTAACTCGCGACATCTCTCGAGTCTCTAGTAATAACGCGAATTTCAAATGTTCCTCGTGATTCCACTCGGGATGAGATGCGTATGATGCGCCTATGTACTTGGAAGGCTAGGAATAAGTATTTATAACATACGTCATATTTTTAAAGTACTGTTCCGTCCTCGTATGGAGTATGTTTTCTTTTACAAGGTAAGCATATTAGGAACACGTATAAGAGTTTCGTAAAAAAAAAAAAAACTCTTTCAAAAACGCCACAAGGTAGTTCGAACGCTAGGTAGAAAGGCTGCTAATAAGTTGGATGAAGATTAAAATTACCTAAAATTATGTACTTTTTAACATTTAAAGTAGTTGCGTGGCTCAGTGATTACTCGTAGTCTCTGTAGTTGAAGAAACAGTAACAATAAATATGCGTGAAATTTGCATAATATAAAGAGAATAAAAGAGAGATGTAAAAAAAAAGGGGAGAAGGATTAGGGTGCCCGGGGGGGGGGGGCGGAGAGCAGGTTTGTAGTCTCATAACTGAATGCTGTCCACATTACAGACGATACAATTCTGGCCGAAAAGAGGTTTTGAATAAAATATTTAATAATTTTTACATTAAATAATATAAACGTTCCTAACGCAGATTAAGATGTAATGGAGAAAATTGGCTTGGAAACAAATCCTGTGTGTGTCTATATATATATATATATATATATATATATATATATATAGGCTGATCACTATAAACTGAGCACTTTTCGAAAGCCCTGCTTAAGATATACTTGTGTGCGCATTGTGTATTCTTCCACCACATGTAAAATTAATATTGCTACGAGCCGGATCACTTTATTCGTGCGTCAGCCAAGTTAAACTGTAAAATTAATAAGAAAGTAAACATTTTACAGATGTGTTTCTTTTTACACGTATTATCCATTAAAAAACCTGAGAGTAAAATAAATCATGTCAGTATTCACAAATATTTTACCTAACACTTATAATTCAGCGGTAAGACGTGGAACTACTGTCCTCTCCGTCGTTACCAACTTCACTGAGCTCGTGCTGGGAAGTGTGTGCGTTAAAACATCGCAGGTATGAAGCAGTGACAGTTTCCCAAGGTTGATTTCGACAGTGCTCATTTGTAGTGTAATTTAGGGAAGTTTGGTGCAATGTATTTTAAATGGAAGCCGCAGCGGCTTGTGTGGCTGGTCGGCTAGATGGCTTCGGCTCGTCTCGGACGGGCTCGGCAATCTTCGGCTCGACTCAGGGGGTGCTCGGAAGCCTTCGACTCGGGTTTGTCGAACGTATCCAAAGGTGCTCGGCAGTCATGTCCACTAATTTTATTCAATTATATATGTATTTTTCTGTTATACATATTGGTTTTATAGGCATAGGGTATTTCAAATCGTAAATCTGTATTTTTATTCGATTTAAAAATTTATTTTCTTAAAAAAAAAATTATTTATATTTTGTGTCGAAATAGTACAAATATTATAGCAAATCGTTCTCATAACTACATTTCCAGACACTCTCTATCCTTTCTCTCTCTTGCCTTCCTCATTCAATATCTTTATCTTATTCCATCTCATTCTCTCTCACTCTCTCACTCCATCTCTTTCTCTCCTTTATCTTTCATTACATCTCTTTCGTTTCTCTCTCTTGCCTCCTCATTCAATATCTTTCTCTTACATTCCATCTCTTGTGTGTGTATGTCTCTCTCTCTCTCTCTCTCTCTCTCTCTCTCTCTCTCTCTCTCTCTCTCTCTCTCTCTCGTTTCTCTCTTTCATGCTTTCATTTCTCTTCCATTCTCTCATTCCATCTCTTGTATCTCCTTTCTTGCTCGATTTCGTTTCTCTCTTCCTCTCGGAGGGTTTAGTCCGAATCCTCCCATTTTTGTTGTTTCTTTTCTCTCTTTTATTCCATCCTGTCTTTCACTCTACATGTCTTTCTCGCTTTCTCTCTTTCATTATTTCATTCCATATATTTTTATCTTTCGCTTCTATCTTTCTCTGTATCAGTCCATAGGTTTTCTCCGAATCCTCCCATTTTTGTTGTTTCGTTTCTCTCTTTCATCCCATCTTATCTTTTACTCTACATCTCTTTCTAACTTTATCTCTTTCATTCTTTCATTCCATCTCTTTCTTTCTTTCGCTTCTCTTAATCTATATCAGTCCATAGGTTTTCTCCGAGTCCTCCCATGTTTTTGTTTCATTTCTCTCTTTGATCCCATCTTGTCTTTCACTCTACATATTAGTTCACATTTATCCCTCACCAACCATCACCAAAGCACTGGAGGCACTGCACTTAGCACAGCTTTGAATCATTTTTTTTCGTTTTGAAATTTTAAGTTTTTTTTTTTAGTGTTAAAAAAATATTATGGAGCTATGGAGTCATTTTTGAGTCATTTGGAGACAATTTGAGTCATTTTAGAGTCATTTAGGAGTCGTGTTGGGGTCATTTGGAGTTATTTTGGAGTGTTTTTTGGGTCATTGTGGAGTTATTTGGGTCATTTAAGGTTCATGTTGGGGTCATTTAAGGGTCATGTTAGTGTTATTAAAGGAGTATGTTAAAGTCATTTACAGCCGTGTTAGGTTTATTAAGGGGCATTTAAGGGCAATGTTGGTGTCAGTTTGGGGTCATTTAGGGCTATCAGGGGTCATTAGGGTCATCATGGGTCACTAGGGGGTCGTTTAGGAGTCATTAGGAGTCGTTTAGGGGTCATTAGAGGTCATTAAGGGGTAATTTAGGGGTCAGTATTTTGAGCGTTCTGTCCGACAACAGGAGTCAATCTGCAAAATTGAAATATTTCGGGCTCTTTGTGTAGATGTGTAATTGTATGTGTATTAGGTGTGTGCTTAGGTATCGTAAGTGTCTTTTAGTTTTTTTGAGTGTCTGAAAACAAACAATTAATTTACAACCACAACACATCACAAGGGTGTATTGTCCCTACAATATTTCGGGCTTTTTGTGTAGCTGTATGTGTGTGCGTGTAGATGCACGTGTGAGTGCAGGTGCGTGTATGTGTATAGGTGCATGTGTAGGTATTGTAAGTGTCTCTTAGTTTTTATGAGTGTCTGAAAACAAACGATTAAATTACAATCACAACACAGCCCTACAGTTCACCATACAGGTTAACCGGTTTTTGCTGTCGTTGGTCACAGTATGTATGCATATAACATTTTTTAAGTGTGTGTCACATGGTGGTCACGTGTAATTGGTAATTTGTTGTATATCATTTTAAGTGTGCCACATGGCGGTCATGTGGCATTACTCGTTCATGATTGGCTGTTGCTCATGTGTCATCTCAGGCTCTGGGGGTATATATTGCGGACAGAATCGCACATCATCTCGGTTCTTCGTCTGATGCGACAGGTGACGGATTGTCTTCTCTCTCCTGACCTTAGCATTCTGACTGGTAAGCATTTTTTTTGTCCAGCTCTTCCATAAAATTCTGTAGGGAATTATCATTCATACTCGTAAATATACCTAAGTATATTCAATGTTGCATGATACAGATCCCTTATATCTTTCAGTTATCAGATGTATCGATTTTGTTAGTTTTTTTTTCCTGCAGAGATCAAGATGAAGCTTGCATTTAATGGTGTGCCTGCAAGCTTCGTCTTTGTCTTTAGCTGTACGATCAGTGGCCCCAGATGAGCTGCATATATCACCAACGATGTCGTTCGTGGCACCCTCGTCGGCATCTTCAATTACATCGGTGCCATCTACTGAACCATTACATCGTCACTCAGGTCGCTTCTGCGATAAAACCTTCGTATTCAACCACGATGCACGAAGGCACGAGTAGTATGGCTGTGCGATGAATACAGATCAGGTGGTACACAAGTGCACGGATTGTGGACTGTAATTTGCTAGGCGCGATAACTTGCAGAGACATGCGAAAACCTGCAAAGCTGTAGTGAAATCACCTACCAAAAGCACTCGTGTACAGTCTCCTTCGCCACAATGTATAAGTGTACATCTTGCAGAACCAAGGTTTCAAGACGTTAATAAACCTTTATACCAGCGACCATCGCGTCCAAGAATCGTTGCTGGGTCTGGGGCTGTTAATGGCAATTGTTTTGTGGAAGCTGAACATACTTTCCGAAGTAATTTAAAGACATACGTGGCTGAAAACGTAAGTGGTTGGTCAAAAGATATTTGTAATTTTTTGGCTCACATGAAGAAAAATATTATAAACCAGCTCACCGACTAAGTACTAGAGCAGGGTCCAATTAAATGTAATGTGTGGCTTGAGTGTAACTATACGAAATCAGAACCGTTCGTCGAAGGTACAGACAATAGAGCTTTCAAAACAAAAATCGTAGCAGTATTCGAGGCTAGCGATATTGAGAAGTTGGTAGGAAACAGCTTAGCAAAATATGTAAAGAGGAGGACGCATACAAAGAGCGTGGTTCGGGGTGGACACTGTCGTCAGTCAATCACCTGCAGCTCCGCAATAAACAAGTAATCCGTAGTAAGAATTAGTTCCCGTGCAAAATATTACTAAACTGAGTGCGCACGAATGCGATGCATTGTCCTTTTGGCGTAATTTTGCACTCTCGGTTAAACTTTGTTTTCATGTAGTGGAGGAATATCCTGGAAGTAAAACTTTAGTAGGGTTTTGGAGGTAACCATTTCGCATTTAGGAATATCTGCTAAGGTTCCGTTTGCGGCTGGTCAGCTTGTTTAAAAAATATATATATCTTGTGAAACAAAATTAAGTCGGTATGAAATAGGGGACTCGACGTATTCAGTATTAATAACCGCGCTGGAGAATACAGCATTACTATTGTCAACTTGCACACCTTCGTTTATTATGAGTTACAGATGCGCGTGGATGTTGCTGAATCCATAATACATACTTTTTGTATAATTATATTTCTCTAACAAAACTAATTTCCCAAATGTTTTTGTGATTAACTTTCAACACTAGTACTACATAAGCAAATAACAGTTGTTTAAAAGGAACTTGTGTAAGTTACTTAGGGAGAGATTGTTTAAGTTCCAGCATAATTTAATTGAAATGGCAATAGGATAAGCGTGTAACAGTTGAGAATTAGATGTTTTTTATATATATATATATCGAAATGATAGGAAGTTAGATTCCAGGAATTTACTAAAGCTTTGAGTGCTGTTTGGGAACTATTGTAAATTATATTTTTTATTACAAATTTTTCAGTAATAATTTTTATCTTTTCTGCAAAAAAAAAAGTAAAGATTAATAGGCTACTGATTTTTTTTCAACAAATTTGTTGCCTGTTTTCTGGAAGAAACTGATCGGATTTCTTGCGTACAATAATGCAGCACGGGAACAAGCGTGCGCGAAGATACATGTAAACTAAGTCTGGTTTGTGGCACAAAAAGTAAAAGCTGATAATTAACGAGTCCGTTTAGGGCCTCGGGTAATCATGGACGGGACAGCTGTGTACTAATATACCGTAGTTACCATCTCACTACCGGGGCAACGGTTAAGTTTCACGTTAATTAACTTTTCAGATAACTTTAAGTTACACGACAGAGATAGGGAACAGTAGCCTTCGTTGTTTAACAGCTACGAAACTGATTCCCGTGAGAGAATCCAGGCGCCTGCATATAGAAATTCTATTAAAGGTTGTTGGCGATAAAGCGAGTACTTTTGAAATTAACCTTAGAAAAAAGTCACTGCCTATGCGTGCACATATTTTAACGGGCGCACTGAGTGACATGTGCCCAGTAAAGTTGGTAACGATGGAGGGAAAGTAGTTCCATAGCTTAACATCGAATAAGAAGTGTTAGGTAAACATTTGTGATGGCTTAAAATTATTTATTTCGCTTTTTGTTTTTAAAGCATAAAAGTGTACAAATTAAAAAAATTAATAAAGTATTTAATTTTCTAATAATTTCAGTTTCACTTTACCGACGTTTGAATAAAGTGATGAGGCCCATGGTAAGGTTGATTTTACACAAGGTGGAAGAATACACAATGTGCATACAAGTAGATCTTAAGCAGGGTTTTCAAAAGTGCTCATTTTACCGTGAACAGCATATACCAAACTTTACAATAAATTTTTTTGTGAAAATGTAAGGATTATTATGTACATACATATAGAGGCGTGTTTTCAATGATGGAGAGGGGGAGGGGGTGATCAGGGGAATGAAATATATTTTCTGTGTTTTAAAACAACTTTATCTGTACCTTATTTCATGTTTACTGAAATGGGGAAGTTTTACTTTTAAAACCTTATCTCGTGTTCAATTTTGAAGGCGACCTCTTTAGCAAAGTTCAGTGCAGAATATTCGCACGAAGAATTTTTGAACACGAACCCTGGGCAATCCGAAGATGATATCCGTATTTATATGTAAGTTTAAATTAAACTAGGAGATTTTCGGACATTCGCCATTGCGATGGAGACATACTGTCATGGAAAAACAAGTATGAACGTGAAGAATACTTTTAAAAAAGACAAGTAACATATGGTCGAAAAAAGAAATGTATGTATACAGCACTGGAGCATTCCAAGAGGGAATAGAGTTTAAAAAAAAAAAAACAGGACAGAAAATGGTTACAAAAAAGAATATATATAAATTTATTTATTTACGACCAACAGATAACACACAGAAAATATCACGGGCTACTAACCTGCTTGAAAAATTAGGATAACACTGTCAAAATATGTAGGAACAAAGTGGGACAAAACAACAAAGAAACGCACTCATACATAGCAGTTTTACCAGACACGACAGAACGCAAGCCAGGTATGCTGTAGTCAAGATTATATATGTACATACATACAAAGCCAGAAAATTCCATGAAGGAATCGAGTGATATAAAACAGGACAGCAAGCTAAATGCGAAATACTAATATACTATTGTCCATTCCCCTTTGGAAGAAACTTTCTCGGAGCCCTGCTAAATATCTACTTGCAGACCCGTTTCGTATCCTTCCGCCAAATGTAAACAAACATTGCCATGCGACTGCCATGTAGCATCTGTCAAAATCAATGTTTACATTCCATTGTGTGTGTACATGTGTTCGTATACTTTCGCTTCACCAAAAAATAAACATTGAAATGTTACTTCTACTTTTATACCTGTCAAATGTGTTGTTAACTGTTTACAGCTTTTCAAAGAATTTTGTCTTAGGTCTATTTCAAAAACCATTTCGTACGAATATTCACTGTTTAGGCCTATAACATTATTTAGGTCAACTTTAAGACGTTTTAAAAATGCCTGAATTAACGATAGTTCTTACGGTTACGATGCATTAACATATTTGTTTTCAACGACATAGCACATTACACGTAATACACGTTAATATTCTGCCACGACTGTGTTAAACACTGTTACAATTGCGGGGTAATAAACCGTAATATTTAACTTTTTGTTATTGATATGTGTTGGGTTATTTCTTTTAGAGGACGGCCTCAGTTCGAATAACGAAGGAATAGACAGTCCAACGAAAAAGCGACATTAAAATCAAGCACGCAACTCGTGTCGCTCATTTTTTGTTATAGAAACCTAAAATATAGCGGTGAACATGCACACAAATAAGCCTACCGTAACTTTTATTCTGCTCATATTTATATGTATTGCTACTTACTGTGTATCAGGTTTATGGAAATTTATTGGGGCTGGGCTTGGTTATTTTGTTGGGATTGGTGGTAAATCACGTTACACGACTGTGTTTCAAACACCCAGGACAAAGGTACAACGTTGTGATAAATAAACATACGTGGATGTAAATAAATAACTTCGTCATAAAAAAAGTTCACATTTAAAACGTATAAATAGTTCACATCAAATATTTGAAATCACGCACACACAGATCCAGCGTAACTATCACCAAACAGCCACGCCAAGTTATTTTACACGCAGTGGTCAACGAAACACACTTTAACAGTATATATATATATATATATATATATATATATATATATATATATATATATATATATAAAAAACTGCTGCGGAAACACAGATTTATCACAACATCGCAACTAGCTTAGGTAGGTTTAAAAAAAACGTCTACAAACGTCTACGACACGCCATGTCATGGCTCGCCACGTTTGCCAACTTCACTTTGTTTCTGCTCCGCCATCGTATCTAAATATATTAAAATAAGTATTTAAACATTAAAATCTCTTTTCAGTTGTAAATTACAAATTCGAAAATCATTATTTTGCTGTAATAAGTTTGAAATATGCTAAAACTGAAAACATGTATTACATTCTTGCTTATTACCGAAGTGAAACTTCCCGAGTGTGAAAGAGACAAAGAGAGAGAGAGAGAGAGAGAGAGAGAGAGAGAGAGAGAGAGAGAGAGAGAGAGAGAGAGAGAGCGCGACAAGCTTCGCTCAGCAGACAGTTGCTTCAAAGTTGCTCCCGCTCGATAAAACAACACCGTACCATTACGGCTTACTCACGATATTTTCTGTTATTATTTTAAACTGTAAAAATGAGATATGTTGCCATTGGGGCTACCTAAATTTGTTAATATTTCAATAGGCACCGTTTAATTTACAAATAGTGCACTAAAAAACCAGGTTAAAATAATATTTTAACTGTGAACTATTTCTTACCGGCCGTTGCCAACACGTCGCTGCTCTCGCTGTTGTTAATTCATATTTAAAAATAAATAAATATTACAAGTTATAGACGATATTTAGGCAAGGTTTCATCTATTCAATAATACCTTACTCTAAAGTTAACCATAGTGTTATATATTTGTGGAATACAGGTTATTGAAACAACAGGCGACATGTTTTGCCTAGAATGTTTTTTCAAAGGTTGATTTTCATAAGTCGCTTCCAATCGGGAATGGACTATATATGTGTATACTAAAAACTAAATACGACCCACAGGCAACACATCGAAGACGATACAGCGTTTCTTTGTTGAGTTGTTCTACTTTTTACCTACTAAACATGGGTCCTAAAACCCATTCCTTAATACCTATGAGCACTTGTTCGTCTTCGCTACTGTGAAACTGTATTCCTCCGTAACGTGAGCTGGAATTATTAATTTCCAAAATAAACATGTATGGGCTTAAGAAAATCCTCACGCAGTTGACGCAATGCATTAGCGCCTATTTTCAATCAATGTATGGGCAGGAATTATTGGCGATAGACTAATTGGACCTTACTTACTACCAAAAAGATTGTATGGTGCAATGTATCCTGTTTTCATAGCAAACGAATTGTCTGTCTCTTGCTGGAGGATGTGCCATACCTTCAAAGGCTAGACATGTGATTCGTACATGGTGGGACACGGCCAATTTTTCTCCCAAATGTCTGAGAACACACAACACAGGCATTTAATGGGCGATGGATTGGGCGGGGAGGCCCAGTAAGTTGGCCTTCACGTTTCCTTGATCTTAATCCCTTGGATATTTCTGGTCGTGAGGACACCTGAAGGCTTTGGTGTATGCAACCCCCTTCAGTGATGTTCAAGCACTACAGGAACGCGTCATCAATGCCTGCCAGCATTCCTATACGAACCAGGAGTGTTTTAAAGGATGCGTGATTCCGTAAGACGTAGGGCACAAGGATGCATTGCTATGAATGGACGTCATATTGAGCACCTCTTGTAGCGATGGTGAACAAGTGCTCATAGCTCTTACGGCATGAGTTTTCGAACCCATGTTTATTAGAAATGTTTTCCTTGCTTTAGTGCATACCACCTCCTCGCAAAATATGGAATAGTTTTTTTTTTAACAACCTGTGTAAATAGTTACTATTTGCTGTCCTGTTTTTCGACTCTATTCCGTCTTGGAATTTTCCAGTGTTTATATATATATATATATATATATATATATATATATATATATATATATATATATATATACACATACATACACACACACGTCTATAGGTTGCTTGTCTCTTTTAATTATTTTTTCATGTTCAGTTTTGTTTTTCCATGACAGACACCTGCATCGAAATGGCGAATCTCCGAAAATCTCCATCCAGTCATTCACACCCATTGCACTATTCGTTATAAGTTTAATTTAGTTTTTCAGTAGTATCTACTTGGCTTCCTGACAAACAGGCGCTTTAAAATCAATAATTAAAATACATTATTTATTTATTCAGAACGCAGTATACCTCGTACTTTCAAGTATATCGCACGGAAATTTAAACACGAAATTGTATTCTTAGCGCTTCTGGCCATTTTCTCGTGAATGTAAAAAAACCTACATACACATGAGCCTAAACGTACAGACAAAGCAGAATAAACTCCATGTCCATTTATAGAATCACGTGTGAAAATGTACAGTTATGAACAGGACCTTTTTTTTTTACAAGAGATGATTGTAAATTAAGCCACAGAGTAGATGAGTGGCTAGTGATGGGGAAAACCGATTGTTTCATACCACATATTAATCGATTCTTCTTATTTAACTTAATCGGTTAACCGATTAATAATCTATTATTCTTCAAAATTATTCAGTATATTATATTCTGTAGAGTTTTAGATACAATTTTCAACACGCAGTACGCACAGTCGTACATCTGTTGTTTAGTGTTTACTGTTATACAAAAATAATAAATAATCATCATGGCAAACTTCAGGTACACCTTAATAAAATAATTGTTTACATACGCCGGTGCAGCGCCAAGACACTTTTCTTCACAAATCATAATGTTAAAAACATTGGACAAATATTGAAAAAGAGAAGAGAATGAAACATGTATATGTAAAAAAATGATTTAAGTTACTCTTTTAAGTGCACAAGAAATATCAAAACTCAAACTGTCTTCATTTAATTATTATTTTTCAAAAATTGGCTTTGCACTGACGATTTTTATAATGGATTATGGTTTCGATTATCAAAATCAACATTGATTAACTTTCTATTATTTAAATATAATCGATTAGTCGATTATTAATATCGATTGTCCCCATCACTTATTAAGTACACAGAGACAAAATAGCGAGGTGATTCCTTTTTCTGATACGCTGCGCGAGTCTCCGGTGACGGGCATTGTCTCTGATTGGCTTCTGAATACTGCGAAAGGTCTGCTATTGGCTGGGCTGCCGGTTAACGAATAGGTTGCAAGGCGCTGGTTGTCGAACGGCGTTCCAACGTTTTCGTACCCAGTTCTGCCATTTTGCTGGCGTGTACGACTGGAGTTAGTGGCGTAGAGAATGTTCACGATAAAGTGAGCACTTTGAAATCAACCTTAGGAAAAAGTCACTGCCCCTACTTGCATATATTTTAATGGGAGCACTGTGTTTCGTACGCACAGTAAAGTTGGTAACGATGGATGGGAAGTAGATGCATATCTTAAAGTCAAATAGAATGTGTTAAGCAACCATTTGGGACTACTTAAATTATTTATTTGGCTTTTTTTTTTTTTTTTTTTTTTTTTTTTTTAATTCGTCGAAGTGTATAAATGAGCATGTTTGTAAAATATTTACTTTTGAAATCATTTCACAGTTTCACTTGACCGAAGTGCGGATAAAGTGATGAAGCCCATGGCAATGTTAAGTTTAGATAAGGCGGAATACAAGTATATATTAAGCAAGGCTATTCAAAGTGCTCATTTTACCGTGAACAGCCTATAAGTGGTCGTTTCAACTCCGTATTCTCAAGCGCTCCGTGATTATGCCGACATTTCGGCGTAACGTAGGTTTCCATCGTATAAACATACGCGTGGTTATTATTTCGGCGCACTGCTTGTAAACTGTTCTTCGCGTCGTGTCATTTTCAACCGCGGCCCAGTTTTCGATTTTACATTACCTATGCCTGCCGCGTCGCCTGTTGGTTTCCGGTCTGTAGCGTCGGCGATTCATCGCCCCGTGGCGTCCGGGGGGCTCCGAGAGGAAGATTTACGACGAAGCAGGCTTTTTTACGAGCGCTCGCGCAGGCCGATCCTTATCGGGCGCAAATTTCCCGTGACGCTCGACCGCGATCGTTCCGTGGTGCTGTCCACCCCTCCGCGCGGGGATGATGGCGATGGAAGAGAGGAGGTGAGGGGGTCTATCATCCCCTCGGCTTAAGGGGGCCGCGTACTAGGCGCTTGAAATGTGGTGCAGTGTATTGGAGATCCGTTTTTTTTTTGACGAAACTATTTCACGTACGCCCAATATGCTAATCTACGAGAATAAAACAAACTTCAGGCGACAACGGAATGTCGCTTTCAAGATACTACGCACGTTAGAGCCAATATTTCAAAGCTCTCCAGCATAGCTAAAAACAGCATTTTCAGACTGCCGTATGTCAAAATATGCCTACTGGATTTACGTAAAACTCGGATACAATCCTGCATTGAACTATGGATCAGACTTTCCAGCAGTAAAATAATATGGCCGCCGCTTAAAAGTCCCATAAAAAAAAAACGGTTCGACGAAAAGCTTGCGCGCTAATTTAGTGCTTCACGCATAGTGATGATGCGGCACTTGATGTGCGTGCCAGTGTCGCCCTTAGCATTCACTCGCTCCTGTGCCATGTCGCGTCAGGTAGGCGGCCCCCTTTAAGGCCACTTCACACGATCAAATATATATTTAATGATACTACTTGAATTCAATTTATTGATCTAATATTTCACTTAATTTGCCTGTCAATTAATTGTATTCAATAAACGTGCAAGTCTCCACGTGTAAATTTATCACAAACTATTTAATGAAACCAGTTTAAAAAGAACCAAAAATAAATTTTAATAGTATCTACGACTCGTGCACGACAAGAAAATAATTGGTTAAACCCCAACTAATATTCTTGGTTTTATTGTACATTTCATTTTAAAGAATATTAATCCATATTTTGTAAAATAACTTTAAATGTGCGCAGAAAACTCTATTGTTGTGAGATTCCTTCAATTAACACTCTCATAAAAGTTGTGATCAAACGATTTAAATTTTGGATTCAATAAAACTTAGAACATGCTCTAAACGAAAACTTGAAGAAAAACGAGACTTTCAAGAAATTGAAAGAGAAAATGGCGGCGATTATGACTTTTATATAACGTCATATTGCATTCAATGAATTGAATTCAATAAAAACTGAAGGTAATTAGAAGAAAAATTTGATTGTGTGAAAGGGCATTTACTATACGGCGACCGGGAGGTGACAAGGTCAGCGATGCAGCGGGAAAAGTAGCGTATAGGCAATTCATGAATATTCTGCAAGATGTGAGATTAAAATTATAATCCATTCTCGGTTACTTCGAACTTTTCTGAAGCAATGCTTTAGTTATACTTCAAGGATAATCCTCCGGTATACTTACTATAACCAATTTATAATGCACTTTAATTAAACTCAAAGAAGTAAAAGTATTTTATTCATACAAATTGGTTTGTCTTTTGAAAATTATGATACAAACTAACACGTTCATGGCCGTTGACCACGTGACTTTGACAATTGGATTGGTGAGTGAGTGAAGAGATTTGGGCGGCTCTCGACATTGAGGCCTTGAGAGCCGATGAGGGTGAGTCGAGGTGAGTATGGAGCATCGCCGGAATGAAAGGGCGGGGGAAACGGGAGATCACCGAGAAAAAACCTGCCGACCAGCGTCATCGTCCGGCACGATTGCCACATACGAAGATCCGGGATCGTCCCCGCCGGGGATTTAACCCGGTTCGCCTTGGGAGGGGGGGGAGGCGAGTAGTCTAACCACTACACCACCGTGGCCCCAGTTGTATTGGTTGTGCGTAGGTCAATGTTGAATACATGCACTCTAAGAAATTATTTGTAAATTTACCATATCAGCTTATACGTAGAGTGGCAAAGCGCAAATATTAAAATATTTTCTCATACATGCATGGTAACGTTCTTGCAATTTCTCGGGAAAGAGTCAAATGCGCAGGGAAGTTTGCAACTTTGTATAGTAGCGATGCTAAACATTTCCATGTTTTCTGCCATAATACGTAGTACAACTGTTACCATGCACTGTATAGGTTAAACATTTCTATTACAGTTTAGGAAGTTAACCAGAAAATGTTTTACAGTGTGCGCAGAAGACGAAAAATCGGTCTACCTCATCGTTGGTGTGTTTGTTGGGGCCTGCAGCGGGAGAGAGCCATCACACGTGGTGTTGGCCTGTCGCGTGGGCCCAGGGAATGAAGGGCGGGTGGCCCCCGGACACAGCGGCCACGAATCCATCACCGGGCGGTCTGCCGAGGGTAGCCCCAGAAACTGACGAGATGTAACACCCCCCCCCCCCCCCACACACACACACACACACATGCACGTCCGATCGATCCGCATAACGTCGACGCAAAGTGCTGGATAAAGCGATCAAGGGGGCTGTTTCGCTGTCACAACATACCAAACATTGCAGGTTAAGGGGACCCCCCCCCCTCTTTTGTGGGGTCGTGTTTCGTAGAGTGACAATAGGGGTGACCTCCCGTGCGTACATAAAATATACCCTCGCCGTTATGATCGCCAGGCATAATCCGCGTCTTGCACGAGGCTGGAATCCTTCGAAAGGCTTTCATTAGGAAATATATGTTCAGTATATTCAACGGATTTCGATTCGAAACTTTTAAGGTATAATCCTGGTTTTAATTCTTCGACATCTCAAGTTACCTTTTTTTTTTTTTTTAACCACGGAAAAAACAGTAAATCGGTTAATACCCAAAAGTAGGCACAGAAAATTAAAACAAACGTGGCTACATATATTTTTAATATACATTACATGTTTGGAGCTTGGTAAGAAGTCCCGCAGATTTTTGTTCGCGTTCTGCGTGGAGTCATTGATGCAAATGTGCGTTTTAACCACCTGTGAAGGAGACTTTTCACACGTCTTCATTCACGACAGACTCCTTCTGATACAGAACGGTCAAGAAACCGCGTTCCCAGTGTTAAATATCGTGGTATTTTTATAATTATTTTTGAGGTAAGAACAATTAAGGATAAATGCATACGGCACACTAGCAACCAACGCTACCTTGCAGAACAAGCAGTAGGATACACTGTGTGACGTTATCGTGTTTTCTGTTCGGTTTGTTTTGGCATACTTCCGGAGCGAAGGAAGAGGGGTTGTCCTGCAATCTAAACTGACCAACATTACATTGAAAAAACACTTCGTAATTCAATATATTATCCGGGATTCGATCCAGAATTCTTACATTTTAACAATATTAGTATACACAAGACGGTTGTTTTACACTGACATTCTAAGGGGGCGAGAGATAGTAGCCACGTTTATTTGTCAGTTTTTGAACCGTAAACTGTGTTTGATATTTTCTTATCAAAACTTTGACTCTATCAGGGTATTGTGCTCGAACGGTATATTGTCTGAAGATGATAATAACGTAATGCTAAAATTTTCAGACCATATTATATCAGTGGGAGTGAATTACTGATTACTTTCTAAAAATGATTACAAATTTAATACTAGCGCAAGCAGTTGAACGATAAAAAAGAGGGTATCTATTAACATATACAGAATTTTGTGCCAAAACAGAGCTACATATTCAAAAATAAATAAAATACAATTTGTATGAAAAAAATAATATGATAAAGACTTCCATAAGTTGCCAGCGGAGGTAGGTTAAACTAGTTAACCAGTTTGTCAACTCTTCGACTCTGATTTGACGATTGCGGCAGCGAATCGTGAAATAAACCGATAGCTGAGAGGATTTCTAAGTCGAGTATTACTGTTCTTGGACGAAATCGTGAAGAATTACGAAAGCACTACGGACTTTAGACCGAAATCAACGATGAGGCTGAAACTACGAAGAAGAGGAAATGGCATCGTGTAAGTTATTAGTGAATTTGCATTTGCGACACAATGAATGTGACTGATTTGACGAAAGAATTGGCATGCATTTTGGGGGTGTGTCATATCACGACAAGCTTGGTAATATACTTTGGCAATGAATTCCACGACGTGAAGTTTCCTGTTTTGATGAAAAAGTATGTCGTTAATCGTTATTCCAAATAGAGTAATGTCATGGCTTTTGTCTTTGAAAGATTAAAAAGAATATAATGCAGTCAGATATGTTCAAAATTATTCGTGAGTGTAAGTATATAGTTTACTCTACCACACACATGAAGCCCAAAGATTTGGCCGATTATTTACTGCATCTTTTCAAGCCCTTGAAGCGGAAGGAAAAGGTCTCACGAAAATATCTTGTCAACTTCCGACGTTATGGTGTGAATTTCCAAACAGAGGGGCGTCTTTGAAAATCTTTAAGTAATTTGTTATCTCCAACGTTTTTGTGTGGTGCTCGCCCATAAGTTAAAACTAAAGACGTATTGTACTATCGTGAAGATTCTGAAACAAATACCCATCCGCGGCAGTTTCTGTCAGTGTATTTTACTTTGTTGTTGTTCATAAATGTCGCCAGCGAACTCTGGTATGATAATGGGGGCGGACTCCATGATAGAGTAAGTTAAGTCTGAAACGACCTTGGCTTATACAATATTTAGCTATGTAGTCTATGGTTTGAAGGCGTTGTCTTAGAAAACTTTCCTACGGATGTTAACAATTCTCTGCCAAAGGAATCTTGCCTACCTGTATCCCAGACATTTACATATTTGGGAGAGAAGATTCAGAAACGGACGATTCTCCGACAAATGGCGCAGTATTCAGGCGAGCTTTAGTTATTGGATTCCAGGCGTGGAAATTGAAAACTGAGTCACTGTAAAGTCAGTTGAAAAGGATAGTATTATATTATATTACATGGATATTTATTTTTGTGTAAATATTTTATCTGTAATGGTATATAAGGATTACATAGTAGCTAATTATTATTAACATATGAACGGAATATTTTATTAAGCGTAGTTGAAAACACTTTTCAAAATATATGGAAAAATGAAAATCATTCAAATACATTAAATTGAGTAAGAAATACTCGTCCATTGGTACTGTAGAGTAAAATATATTGAAACAAAACAATATTTGTTATTTAGAGCAGCCTAATAAACATATGGCTTCTTGCTAATGTTACAACGTTCCAACAGCATGGATAGCATGGGGAAGGGGGGGGGGAGGAGTGGAATGAATATAACTAGAACAAGGAACTAGCGTGTTTACAGAATACGTTGGAATTTTTAAAAAAGAAATGATAGCTGAAATTAAACCTTTAAATATTTATTTTATTTAACATAATAAATTAAATCGTAAATCATATTTTGGCCATTTTTATGGAATGTAATGGAATATCTGAGGCCAGGTAATAGTAAATCTTATTGACAACACAAAATACATTCGAGTTGGTTACCTACCAAAAATACCACATCAAAAAACACAGGTAAAAATGCTTCGTGGCGGCCGCAATAATTATTGGATCACAGAGCAAGAGTACCGAAATTCACGGTCTCAATCTCACAAAATGACAATCACTCAAATAGAACGACGTGATACAAGCAATGGGACTTGCAACATGGCAGCAGTTCAACTGGATACAGCAAAAGTGTGAATACGAGCGAAATTCAACACGGCCGCCGTCAAACCGGAATGGTAATATATGCGATGACCAACTGCCAGTTTGTTGCATCTTCTCCGCTTTGTTGCTGAAGTCGATCGTCATCTGAGCTTCGCTGCCGTAAACGCCAGTGCAGCAAGACTATCTAAATCATAATACTAAACGAGCACAACTTAGAAGCCGTCTGAGAGTAAGTACTTTTGATATACCTAGTAGTAAATAGAGTAGCTCGATGGAAACTGTTCCTGCCGTATGATGAGTACATTTTAACAGGATAACTTTCACAACAGAGATAAGAAATAATTACCTCCTCTGTCTGGTTAAAAAAAACACGAAACTGGTTCTTCCGATGAGGAAATGATTACCACAGCAAATAATGTTACCTGTATAAAAACTAAATATTAACTCACATTAATATTGGTTTAGTGAATATTTCTGAAGAATACTTCACACTACTCACATTTAACAATTTACTATCAGAAAAAAATTATACTTCGAGGAAGTAAATTTTCCTCATGTGTATGCGGTTGCGTGACAGATTTCCCATAATTTTCAAAGTGCGAATACGTAGCTCTAAAAATGATAGCGATATTTATCGCGATATAGTAGCCACTGTACTTCTATGGTGATGAGACTGTGAAAAATGTTAACTGTATCTTACCAGGCAAAGCCAACCTTTAAAGGGCCAGTGGTTCGCTTTATACATTGTTACAATATCATAAGATATTTTAAATTTCTGTTTTGTAAGCAAGGAAAGACTACATTCTACGTGTAGGCATTTTTGTTTGTTTCTATTTATTCATAATTATGCTTTACAGATACTCGAACAGAGCAGGCCTTTGGTTGAAATTTACTCCGAAGATTGCCTTTAATCATCCCGCTTCTATTACCCTTCCTTCGGGAAATTGTTCTCTTCCCAGTGTGGCATGCTTAGTTACTTTTATGTACTTCTAATCACCGAAGTTCGCCAGTAAATGAAATAGATCGTGCCAAACGAATTTGTGTACTGTATTTATGAATTGGGATGCCACAATTTATTGACAGCGATATTGGAAAATGGTACCAGCGCCAAAGTGCGTTTGCACTGACTACTTATTCAAAACCACAGCAGCTGAAAAATAAACGAACAATCGATTAATGCCCTCAAAAGCAATTGCTATTTTGAAGAAGTTTAGAAGATAACTGTTAAATTAAGTGTGGTTACTGGCAGATTAGGTTAGGTTAATTTAGGTTAGGTTAGTTTAGGTTAGGTTATATTAGGTAAGGTTAGGTTAGTTTCGGTAGGTTGGGTTAGGTTAGATTAGTTTATGTTAGGTTAGGTAAGGTAAGGATGGGTTAGGTTAGGTAAGATTAGGTGGAGTTAGGTTAGGTTTGGTTTGATTAGGTTAGGTTAGTTTGGTTTAGGTTAATTTAGGTTATGTTAGTTTTGGTTAGTATAGGTTAGGTAAATTTAGGTTACTTTAGGTTAGGTTAGTTTAGTTTGGGTAGGTTAGGTTATGTTAGGAGAGGTTAGGTTAGTGGCTACTGGCAGATCCCAGTGAAGCCAGCTGATCGCCACAAGACCGCCTTTACGCACCCGACGGCCGCCGCTTTCAATTCTGCGCCATGCCGTTCGGATTGAATTGCGCGCCGTCCGCCTTCCAGGCTATGATGGTGCGAGTGCTAGATAGGCTCATAGAACACTGTGCATTAGCGTACTTAGATGACGTTATTGTGTTGTCGAAGTCATGGCCAGAACACATCCAGTACCTTTCACTTGTGTTTGAACGCCTTGCGATAAACGGTCTGACCTGTGCAAAACACAAGTGTCATATTGGAAAACAAAACATCCCGTTCCTGGGACACCTCATCAGCGAGAACGGGAGACAGTCAACACTTGAACAGTACAACCTGATAGACGACTATCCCGTTCCCACCACGCGAAAGTAGGTACTCAAGTTCTTTGGCCTAATCAATTGGCTGCGGGAATGCGTCAAGGACTTTGCCATACTCACCGCCCCGCTGACGGAAATAATGTCCAGAACGTCAGATTCAAATGGCAAGTGGCACAACACTCCACTTTTGAACAAGTAAAAAAGAGTTTCCGCGAGTGTCCGGCGCTGGCGCGCTACGATCCCGCCAAACATCTGTTTGTACAAACTGATGCTTCTGAAATGGGACTAGGAGTTGTCATCTTCCAGCTTGGAGACAACGGGGAACGTAACATTATCGTCTTCGGCAGCGCGAAGTTTGGCCCAGTAAAGCGGCGGTACGACGTCAACGAACGTGAATGTCTTGCCGTGGTGTGGAGTTTCAAGAAATACTGACATCTCTTGGAATACCAGCGCTTCACACTACGGACCGACGACCGCTGCCTACTGTGGCTACACAGCATGCGAAAAAGCCGCAGCAAGTTGACGCGCTGGGCACTACTATTACAGGCATGCGACTGTGAGGTGCAGCACGTGGTGGACGAGGAGAATCAGCTGTTAACTGTTCAATTAAGTAATGTCTGAATATAACGGCTTTATTACGGTTGGTCAAAAGGTGCACTAGATGACTAACGTCGAATGTTGAGCATTAAGTAAGTTGATGCTACCAGATGCCAGGCGAATTACTGAAGAACATTCACATATGGCACATCCGATGGTTGGTCTTGTGAGTAAGAGTTAATTCCAAACGACTTGTGAAAGCTGGCAAAAAATTTCAGCCGCAAACACTGCTTACAAATATTTCGATTGCATAAAAATAACTGCAAAAAGCTGACTTAATTTATATATAAATGATAAAGTTGATATCTAGGCGGTGGGATGATTTTAATTCGGTTAAAATATATTTATTTATTTTTACATGATAAATATATTACTTTCTTTTAAAAGGCCTTCATGCATTCATAAAATATTTCAGTGGTTCTTTTTTAATTAGAATGTATAGGAGGTAAATCCACAGCTTAATTAAAGACGATATTTGTTAGACTATTTAAAATCATATTTATTACTATGGAAATAATTATAATTATACAAAGTCATCTTTTAATCAGGAATTCGAATTTCAAGGCTATATTTTAATATAGATAGCTGTTGCGCATTATCATTAAAATATTAATTTTAGTTTTTAAAATTATATTTCACAGTAATGGTTTATAATACAGGCCATGACCAGAATGTTTTGATTTGAACACGAGTTGCATAAAAAGTAACTACGAATCCAAATCTCATGAGACCAAGTTTCTACCTGGGCCCGTCTGCTGTAATTCGGGTTTAGTAAGTTAGCTCGTGCCGCGAACTCGCCAATCAATTCCAAACCCCACCTGCTCTTGTTTTAGTGTCCGCGGTTGGTCGGCTTTTCTTCCACAGCGGTCTTAGCATCGTCCAGCTGTAAATAATGCATGCCCCGGGGAGAGACGGTGCAGCCTCGGGCCCTGAAATGCTAGTCTTGCCCGCTGCACACCTCCGTATCGCGGGTCGCATCACCCCCGCATTGCAGGCGCGCAGCCACTTCATCTGAAAGGGTGTGGGGTAGCCGGGGCAAGAAAGAAACTCCAGAGTGAAACACAAACAGACAGCCTCCTGGTCGCTGATGGGGAAAAGAAATTTCTCGCCACCGTCTTCAGTCCTGCCAATCGATCTCATCATTTTCAGATCACGCCGAATTTCAGGTTTTTGCGGAGCGCTCGGCTATTACGTCCTTAAAGGCGCGGCTGTGTTATCCAATAAATTCCCAGCCACTTTTTTCTCTGTCTCTCTCTCCCCCAAACTTGTCTAGAAGAGGTGGAAAACGCGAAGTTATTCTTTTTTACTCGCTGAAGGAAGCGAAATCCATGGCGGTTTATTTAAGCCGTTAGGAGCTACGTTCACCCCCCCCCCCCCTTCCTTTTCGACGGCCTTATGGCGAACACACGAGTCATTATTTTCACGCCGTTCTCTGCGATCATCATTAGGAGGTTGGCGTTATCCAGTAGTTTTTTCCTCAGGTATGCTTTGATGTCGTCGATGCATTAACGTTATGTCACGAATCATCTTTTTTCCTTGCCCTTTTCATTCAACAATATATACTTTACCTGAGAGGTCTACATCGACACCGTCGGACATGTACACTGTAAATACAATTTTGGTAAACTTCCTTAAACTGTAATGGAAGTTTTTAACCTATACGGTGTATGCTAAAAATACTACATTTCAAGCTGAAAATATAGGAATACTTAGCATTGCTATCATACCAAGTTGAGAACTTTCCTGGCCATTTGACTCTTCCGTGAGCAACTGTAGGAACGTTACCATGCATGTATGAGAAAATAATTGACCATTCGCACTTTGTGACTGTGTATACACTGATGTGGTAAATTTACTAATAATTTCGTAGAGTGAAGTTTGAATTTGATTTATTCTTCCCTGTTCATAAGTGGGTTTTTTTATATATATAAAATGTTCTCACGTATTACGCACAGCATGGAACGGTTTTTAATTCATTCCGTGGGGTAACTAAAACACATGCATTAAATATGTTTTTTTCTGAAGTGTGGCTGAAAAAATAAGCAGGGAAAACTATCTCTACGATACTGGTCGAAACCAAACCCGCGCACTGATGCAACGATAAACAATGTCGATACATCATCCACTCACCAAACAAATAACTGTATCACTTTCTCATACTAATGCTACAAATAAAAATTCACTCCAAACTTTTTTTTCCGTTTTATTTTTAAGCTATGCCAATAAAAACTTTGCGCCATTTGACTCTTACTGTGTATACAGATACCGTCGTTTTGTTATTAAAACATGTAGCTTTCTGTACCGGTCCCGGGATCAAATAAAATGTGACACGTGGGTACTTTTCACGTTTATTTCAAAGAAAATTTATTTTCGTTGATGATCTAAACGTGAAATCTAAATGTAGACCGTTTACAAATTTGTAAAATTTTCCATTTTGTTGTTTAGTTATAACATTTGCGTAAGTGATGAAAATTCTTTTCATTGTTGATTTTGGATGATTTTGTCAACCGAATGATGCTTAACATTTCTTTTCTTGCTGATCTTGGGGATTTGAATGGGACTTTGTTTGTCATGTGAGAATAGCAAGAGCTACACTCGTAGAAAATTAAGTAGACAAAGAAGTTACACATACAACCACAGCAATATCGGCGCGCAACCTAAAAACGCTCATGGCAATAGACATTTTAACACAAAAGTTAAGTGAAAAGGGCGGTACGCTAACTGCATTAAGGTACGAAACTATAATCAGCATCAATGACTGAAAGCGAATTCGTATAGGCTGTTCTCGGTAAAATGAGCACTTTTGGAAGACCTGCTTAAGATCTACTTGTATGCACGTTATGTATTCTTCCGCATTACGTAAAACTAACACTGCCATGGGCTTCATCACTTTATTCGTGCGTCGGTCAAATAAACTGCAAAATTATTAGGAAAGTAAATATTATACGCATCTGCTTATTTTCACACTTCGATGCATTAAAAAAAACAAAGTAAAAGAAATAATTTAAGTTATCATATATGGTTACTTAACGCTTCTTATTCCACGTTAAGGTATGGAACTACTTTCCCTCCATCGTTACCAACTTTACTAGGCGCATGTCACTCAGTGCGCCCGATAAAAATATATGCAAGTAGGAGCAGTGACTTTTTTCTAAGGTTGATTTGAAAAGTGCTCACTTTATCGTGAACAGCCTTTAGAAGGGAATTGGTACTGCTGTACGATGAAATTTCTCGTTAGGAGGGGGGCGCAGTGGTGTGGTAGTCAGGCTCCTGGCTTCACAACACGACGAACTGGGTTTGATCCCTGGCGGGTTCGCCCGGATTTTTGGATGTCGCAAACGTAGCGGACGTTGCCGTCGGCCAGCGGGTTTTCTCGGGGTACTACCGCTCCGCCCACCCTTGAATTTTGCGCTGCTTCGTCTTCACCTCACCAAGCACCAATCAAAACCTCACAACCACGACTTTTTCCTTCCAGGAATCTCCTTGTTAAGTACGCTGGTGGCTTAGTGGTTTAGATGCTAGCCTATGGCCTCTGGGGGTCATTGGTACGATTCAAGGCCTCAGAAGGGGTTTTATCCTGTTATATGTAGGTTTTCTCGCGGTTCTCCAGTTTCCTCCTGCATATTCATTCCGCCGCCACTCCATCCCTATCTCATATATTAATATAGCTGCCGGAAACGACAAGCATAACGCTGGGGTTAGGCAGCCAGCTGCTTGACGTTATATTTCTCACATCCATGGCGACCCTGCTCAGAGACGAGAATACTTTTTTTTGCGTGTCTTTAATGGAGCGACGCGATGACGGTGCTGCTCGATTCGTGCCGGGTGGGTGTCCACAGTGACAATGCACGCCAGTATCCATATTACACGTTACCAGATTCCGTACAAGCTTGTGTGTTGTATGCCATAGTAGCTGTTATCCCAACTGGTATGGCAGCTATTGTGGTATTTGTCGTCCTGTAAGGTCGGATTTCACACGAGCGCGAGGTTTGATAGTAAAACCTGTCCTAATTTTGCTGACAGGTTCCTTACCAGCTTTCGTACTTAGGTAACCTCGCTACAATTTTAAAACCTAGGGTGTTCCAGTATTCATTACTTGAAACGAATTTAATGATGAGGCCATAAAATGGATTGCAGCGTGTTTGAAAATAAAAATGAGTTTTTTTTATAAGACTATTAAACTTCCCCCCCCCCCCCCAAGATATTACTATACGAAAATTGTACTTTCAAGACATCGCGCAAATTGAAAACATTATTGCAATGCCCTACAACATAGCTAAAACCACCTTTTTAAGACTGCTGTATCTCAAAATATACTAAATCTATGCGAGGAAATCTACGATAGATGTTTGCACTGGACATTGCTGTAGATTCAAATCCTATAACATTACAGGGTCGCCGCTTAAAATCACGTTCAGGCGAGTCGCCGAAAGAAAGACCGCACGCCAGTTAAGGGCCTTGCGCGTAGAGGCGAAACCGCTTTGTATACGTCGTTCGGCGTCGCCCGTAGCACCTTTATTGAATTTGGCCTCACTCACACAATCATGCCCCTTGCTAGCAGACCGCCTTAAAATTTGCTATATTAATAAAATTAAAGACCTTATCCCCAAAAATTCTTGCAGATGCATTAATGACAAACCTTTTTCTTCGAATGCCAAGTAGTGAACTCGAGAAATTATAATCCATCTTAAAGTTACAGCTCAACACAGCATGTTTTCAATTCATCCTTGTAAGTTTCACCCTATACCAAGAACCACCGTACATGTGATAAAAAGAATTGAGTAAAAATGCGACTGTAGTCGGGGTATTTATAGCTATCCGAGGTCGAGTGACTCACATGCCCTCGTTTCTACGTGTCGACCACTAAGTCAGCCGACTCTCCTTTCATGGAGACCGACGATCGATGGGGAAAGAGGAAAGCGATTCAATCGACCTCCTCAGACGCTTGATTACATTAGGCTTGAGCAAGGTCGCCTGACAAGAATGGTTCTTACACTGCAGACATGGCCGGCTCTTCAAAAAAATTGGTTAACCAGAAACGTTAAAAATAAATAAATTTGGGAAAATGTAGGAAGGTACTCGCTGTATAACAGCATTCGTGCGCGATCAGTCTGGAGAAAAAAAAAACCTATAAAAACATTTCCGGACAAAATGCAAGTTGCACGAGTAAACGCTTCTGGTCTTACTAGCAGTTAAGGAATCCTATATCTAGTTAACGTAATTAATAAACGGTCGATTACGCAAGTTATACGTATTAAAAACGCTGGTAATCCAAAATTTTAAGTCGTATAGGCCCTGCATCAGGGCATGTTTTTGGCACAAAAACATTAACAGCAAATTAAAAAAAAAATCGTAGACTGTCACAAATACAAATAAATGAATGAAAAATTTCCTAATTTTGAGCAATATTTAATATTTGTTAAAATATTTTGTAGTATGATTTTAAAGATTTCTTGGAGTAACTTATGGCATCATATTTTAATGTAAATTATCTCGTTTCGGTGAATTTTGAAATAGGCATAGATAGCCCGCAGGACTAGAGGCCTATCTCATACTTTTCTTCACACAAGTTTAACATTTTTTAAATTTATTTAATGACTTTCACGGCGTGTTTGTTTGCACACTCATGTACGGTGCGAATCATAAGAAGTTAAGATATGTGTATTATGTAAACTGGCACTTGACTAGTCAGAGGACAAAAGAAAACGAGGACGCCGAGACTCGCTAATTATGTTAATTAGAATTTTTCCTTCCCCTCACCCGTTATTCCTTTGCCGCCCCTCGTACGTGACCCGGCAGAGAAGCCTGCGTGCTCCTCCGTGACGCCTTGTGTGATCCGGGGCCACGCGGCTATCGATTCCGGGACAGCTGTGAGGTTCCGGAACAAGTATAGCGCCCCCCCGGAGCTGTGGCCGCTCCGGTCAGGAAGGGGGCACGACACGGGCCCACGCTTATCGACCGGCCTGCGTTCTGTTCGCACGGTTGCCTCGCGAGCCGACCAGATGTTCCGACCCGGGTCGTGGCCAGCGCTCACAGCACGTCTCCGCGCAGAGCACTAGACAATACAAAGGTGGAACCGCCGCGCGCACCGCGAACTCCAGCCTCACGCACCAGCGACACGTTGGAACTCCGATCGCCAAGTAGCACCTGGTGCGGTGGAATACAAATGACAAAATAATGGGCGGAAGTTCAAAACGCGTCGGTCGAGTCGCGAGAGTCCATTGCCGCTGCACGAAGGGGTGGAGGTTGTTCAGTTCAGTAGTGACAGCGGCCGAGAGCGGTTGAGCGAGAGCTGCTCCGCGAGTGCGTATTGAGGTGAAGAGATATGGACGGATCTTAACAGCGACGTATTGAGAGCTGATTAGGGCGATTAAAATTAATGTGGTGAGGCGCCGGAATGAAAGGGAAAGGGAAACGGGAGATCCCCAAGAAAACCCGCCGACCAACGGCATCGTACGGCACGATTCCCACTTACGAAAATCAGGTGACCCAGCCAGGGATTGAACCCGGTTCGCCTTGGTGGGAGGCGAGCGTGCTAATCGCTCAGCCACCGTGGCCCCGCAAGTGCGTATTACCTGTCGAAAAAAAAAAAAAAACCAAAGTCCCGCAGCGCGGTACCAGAATGCCACGTTATCTGTTTAGTCTGTATAGCGCCATCAGTGTCACGTGGTTTCCCTCCCTCCAGCGGCGAGCGTTCGGGAGAGCGCGCACCCCCCCCCCCTCCTCTTTTCCATTACACTGCCCCTCCTACGTTACCTCCCTCAAAGCTGAGCGAAGAATATTTTCTCATTTGAACCTTACTACTCTCCGGTCGGAAGCTCAGCCGATGGGGAACCTCCCGCAGCACGCAAGAGCCAATCAGACACAAGCCCCGTCCCCCAGAGACTCGCGCAGCCAATCATAGAATGGACACGTCCACATCAAACGATCCGCCATACTATTTTCCTTCTGTGTACTCGTATACTCTGTGTCGACTCGCAGAAGCGCAGCAGCGCGGCAGGTCCCTTTGATGCGAGCACGCTCCGTCACTCATTGGCTGTCGAGGTGGTCCTTCACGTCCGACTTGTTTGCCGTCGTCCCTGCTGGTTGGTTCGGCGTTCGGCGGGATTCTCTCTGCTCTGCTCCAGTCCGGTAAAATTTGATTACCAGCCACTTCGAGCTGCTCTGCTTCAAAGGTCGGTAACACCACGTAGGAAATACACGATGCACTCTGATTACAGTGCCATTTGCTCTCAGACGACGTAACTGTCCTCGTTTTACACTAAGACATGATTACATCATCTGATAGTCTGACGAAATGTCTATTGCACTTTGTAACATACCACACCTTAACTTAGCCACAAAAATAAAAGCAGTTATTTATATTATTATGTAAGGAAAATAATGATTTTTTCTGATATTTATACATAGTATAAAATAAAGTAGCCCGACCGCGTGTGTCTTCGTATTCGGCTAAGGCTTCTAAACTACTCGATGCATTTTGATACGGTTTTCACCATCCTTTAGAGAATTTCTCGAGGAAGAGTTAGGTATATAATACTTTAATATAAGGATAGTAGAGAAATGTCGAAGTTTTATAATAAAGTCGGATAAAGCCGGTTTTTGGGCGTTTACATCGCTTACACAGACTAACTATAACAGATACACCAAATAACTACAGAATTGTAGATCTCAAAAAGGTCTACAAAAAACTCCGCGACAGCATATGTTTATCTTTTAAGGTTGACCCAAAGTAACAATTTTTGTCACTTACAAAGACTTTTTGGACAACACAGTATTAATCGTATGTTAGCTACCTTACGTATTTAGTGTATATAATTGCTGTAAACCTAAACAAGGCCATATTTGTAAATCGCACCCGAGCGAGGCTGGGGCGAGTCGCTAGTAAGATGTATGGAAGGAATGTTTCTGGTATGTAAAATGCGAGTACCAGTTGTGACATCATAGTTTTTGACTCTATGATAAATATAAATTATATAGTTTGTGCGAATATAATCAAAATCCGAAGCAAATAAAAATATTTTTCGTTGAACCTGGCGAGTATTAATACCGATGGAAACTTAATACATACATTTTTGTCATGGTGAATGTGAAAGCTTTGTTAGACATGCACTTTTAATTCGCGTGGATATTCTGGATGCTCGTGTAGTAATTGGTCAAATGAAATAAGCAGGTAGTCAATATTTAATACTTTCACACATGGGTGTGTTCAGTCAACAAGGAAGACAATACACAACGAAGTAATACAAATTACGTAATCAGTACACGAGACTTAACTGATGAACTGATGTCTCTTATCTCCACTGAAACACTTTCCTCAGGTATATTAGTTTGGTTATCATGTACCTGATGAGAACTAGTACTGGATTTTTCTAGCTCAACATTTTCGCCATTCTGAGTCAGCGTTCTACGAACTCTTCGAAGGGCACCATTCTAGTTCTATCCATCTATGTCATTGTTGTGCTGGCAAGAACAAAAAAAAACATAAAATAAAATTTTAACTGATGTATGCAGTGAAAGTCTCCTCAGACGAGTAGCGAAATTAATCGGCCAATACGTCTGTGCACCACTTTCTCTGTCTCTGTCTGTCGGGTGACGGGATTTATGTGCGTCGTGAATATTACTAAAAAGGCTGCTCACGATAAAGTGAGCACTTTTGAAAATAAACCTTAGAAAAATGTCATTACTTTTACCTGCATATATTTAAACGGGAACATTGAGTGACATACGCTCAGTAAAGTTGGCAACGATGGGTGGAAAATAGTTCCATTTCTTAACATCGAATAAAAAGTGTTATGTAACCATTTGTGACAACCTAAATAATTTATTTCGATTTGCTTTTTTTATTTTGTGCATCGACGTATTAAAATGAACCGATTTGTAAAACATTTACTTTTATAATAATTTCACATTTTCGCTTGACCAACGCATGGATAAAGTAATGAGGCCCATGGCCATGCTAATTTTACATAAGGTGGAAGAATACACAACGTGAACATAAGTAAATCGTTAGCAGGGCTTTCAAAAGTGCTCATTTTACTGTGAACAGCCTATACGTAAATGAGTGACTGCAGGAAGTAAATCTAAGTTACCTAACTACTAAGTTGGTCGACTAGTTCAACTACAAACACCGCTCCAACACGTTTACAAAACAACAAATAAGACAGAAAAATTTATATACCAAATAACATTGCAATTACGTGAGTATGAAAACTTCAAACGGAAATAATGCCTAGAATAAAATGTTCAATGTGGCCGTTGAAAATCTAAAGCGTGCATGACTGGTGTGGGTACTGAAACTAAAAAAAATAATAATATAAACTCGTCATGAAAACGAGCCAAGTTACTACAAATCAAAACCCAGAGTGTTTTACCTCTGGGGATGCATATATTATAACTTTGTTTGACGTCTACTGTGCATTTGTTAAAAAAATCACTTTCCATGTCACCTCTCTACGCTCGGAAATAATACGTTGTTACGAGTGCTAATTTGCTTTGAAAAATTGTATTCAAATGTTTCAAAGAAAATTACTTGTGCACAGTCGACAAATTTGTGAAAATTTCTGAGCACGTATGAGGAAAGGGAGAATAAAACATTGTGCCAGAATATACATTATGCATTATGCAAACGTTTCCCGCTACGTACATGTTCATCACACACTGGCTTTCTTCGAGTGCATGCTTTTCATGTTCGTACACCCACTCTTCTACAACGTGGAGTGCGTGCTTGGATATGATGTTCGCATTTTGTTGGCGACACTTTGTGGTTTGGCTGTCACAGGTAGCACGTTTTGAACTTTGTATTTGCCTGCGAAGATTCTCGCATTCTCACTCGTGCTTGGGAATAATGTGCACAATTAAGTAATCGCCTATTTGACGCAGTTAAAAAGCATATAAAAATTATTTATTGAGATGTTACATTACGAATAATCATCAGATTAGAATAACCGTTTGTTTCCATGTTTAAAAGAAACATAACCTTTTTATGTGACACTCTTTGACCGACACACACAAAAAAAAAAGGATAATCATTTTTCTGATGCAGATGCGAATGGCAATTCACGAATAACGTATTTGCTGACATATGATTTCACGGATTGAAATCGCTCCACTTCTTGTAGCTCAAACTAATAATCTACAGTTGTTTTATTGCAAATATTTTACCGTCAAATTGCAGTAGGCAAAACCGCTACCTAAGATGTAGTAATTTAGGTTAGAATTTTCGGTAAAAAAAAATGACATTATGTGGTTATAAAACAAACTGAAATTCTGTTAGCTTTTCTTTCAAATACCTTCTGTAAGTTTTTTAACAAAGGAAAGTTAACACCTTTCCATCCACTTTGAGTACGATTATCGCTGCTTTCTGCATGATAATATCATTAAAAATAATTTACTCTTTAAGTGACGCTTTATTCGCCACAATATACGCTGTGCGTTTTGGGGCTTCAGGGAGATGTATAAGTCATGTACTAAAGGATTTTATCTTACGCGTGCAGGATTAGGAACACGAACTTTGCTTCAGATCGTAGTTGGGTCTGTACTTGACATTAGGCTAAGGGAAAATTCTCTACAATACACAAGCTGAAATGAACTGAGCGTAATTTAATGAGCTATGCATTTGTAATGAGACATTTTCCGCTGTCTAGGGTTTGTGCGAAAGGTTATAACGTTAAAAATATATATATAAATAACAAGATTCCATTAATTTTAATTCCATAGTCTAGTTTCTGAAAGATTGTGAGTGAGTCAGTGAAGAGATATGGGCGGCTCTTAACAGCGAGGTCTTGAGAGCCGATTGAAAGATTGTGTTCAGCAACTTTTGAACTCGTGGATTCATGGTATTTAAAAATCAATTTTCCCCAGCATTGTATTATAATAAGTATAGTTTATACGCTTGTCAAGTAATGTTCTAAGTCACACATTTTATATAAAATGGCAGGTGCATGGGTAGTCGTTTTAGGAATGGCCAAATGAGCAATGGCAATTAGGCTCTCATTTATATTCATTAAAAATTTATTTCAGGCTGAGTTTAAATTATTGTGAACGTTAGGGACTTTCTGTATACAGAGAAAGCTAATTTTTCATGAAAATGTACGTTTTCTTATATTCCCTTTTTCCACAGCAAAATTACATTTGTATATTTTCGCATATTTCGCTTAATCCAGGTCTTGTAAGTGGGGATCCTTTGAGTACACTTCATAAGTATGGTATTGTAAGTGGGGATCCTGCTGGGTACATTTCATAAGTATGGATTGCCTGCTAAGCTTTGTCTGCGGACTGCGAGCATCGATACAGTGAAGGTGAGGCTGGTGGGCGGGACTATAGAAATGGATGCATTAAGTGTAAGGCATTTGGAATGGTGACAATATACAGACTGAATAATGAATAAATAATGAGTGTGAACTAAGTTACAACAGCCAATACAGAGCCAATAAAATCCATCCTTCACGAACTCGTATACGCATCTCAACAAATTGCAAGAAAAAATTGTTTAATCGCTAATAAAAATAATCTATATATATTTTCTCCATATTTCAAATTGGAATCGTGAAAGTTATTGTATAACAAGGTGGTTACATTTTCCCCTCTCTATTAATCACATGGCCTTACATTTCAGAGTATCCTGGGGGCGGTTCCGCTCTCCGACCAACGGCTACCATCTTGTTTATTCTTGAAAGCACTTCCATTTGTCAACAGGTTGTCTGGCCTCATATTTCATAGTTGTTTATCTCCGTGGAACGGCTCCTGCAGACCTTTCTAACCGCGTCTGGAGACATTCTCTCTCCAGCCGGTTCTTTGATCTTCCATCTTGTTTGCTTCTCAAGAGCGACCCACGCATTATCCTTTGCACTCATCGCTTCTCTATTTTTCTCTATTTTTGTCTTCTGGTGTCCAGTTTTTCAGCTTCTGCCCTTGCCTGGATAGATCTAGATGTAGTCAGTCGTCAACCGGTCAGTAAGTTCATGTCCTCTGAGAAAGTCCAGCCAAATGATTCTAGGAAACATCCTAAGGCTTATTCCTCAGCCCTCTAGCCACTACGATTGCTGTATTCTCAGTAAAGAAGAGGTAAAACAGTACCTTCTTAATACACAAAATTACATAAGTTGAATATGGGCTTCACGTTGTACTATTGTACACAGAATGTGTAAGAGATTGCGAGACCTCCTGAATGTAAAGTTATCATAACTGCTTAACACAAAATTGGTATTTATAACATTCAGTCATGTCATGTGGTAGGCGTAAATTATCACGTATTCCCCTCCTCGCTGCATCAACTTAATGCCCGAAGGCCATTCCACACTTAAAAATTTAGCCCCAAATTAACTTCAAAATTTATTGCTGCATTCACGTGGACGCCATTAGAGTGGCATTTTAGCCTTTAAGGTCACTGTATTTCTTTTAGAGTTGTCTGTTTTTATCCTTCCATACATTTTCTTGATTTCAATTTTCAACGAACAATTCTATTTTTATACAATTTCTAAAATGAATTATAGCGTTATGGAGCAGTAGCAAATACGTATAAATTTAAAGGCGTATAGGTAACTATATTTTTCCAACTTACAATCTACATATTTTAGTAAACTAATTTTTTAGTTAAAATTACGTATAATTTTTAGTAAATTTTTTTTGGATATGGTTAGGAGCAACATTTGTGAAATCTGTTTCTAGTTGCCACATCAATTTGTATTGGGTATAGTTATTCCCGCACATCATATTGTTATGATCTCTCGCAAAGTGAATGGGCTAAACCAGGTTCGTTAAGGGATGGAGGTGATAATTAAATAAAAGAGTTAATTACAATTTCATAATTTTATTTACAAAAACTGCAAAAAAAATACTCTCGACTCAGCAGCTCACAATAAATTGAGATCACTTGCTGTTTAGAATTACTGAATTCAATCAGTACAATTTACAATTACCTCAGAGAAATAAATCAAATCAATTAATGAACATCAGTCATAATATACCGTGTATCAAAACATAATGAATTACTTCATAAATTGTATGACCATATTTGACAGTTCCAATATTTACAGTAAATTTCGTATCACATGTTATTACAGTCCCACCTCAGTTTAGTACAGGTCCCACCAGTCCGCAATGTTCTAGAGTTCGCCAAGCGCCCTTAGGCACAGTAGTATTCACTGTTCGGGTTTCACGCCCACGCGTCCGTGCACACCAAGCATACACCACCCGTCGTTGTCCGACCTCTTCATCAATGTCCGTCGCCGCACTCGAGTTCGTCCGGGGTACCGCACTCAGCAAAATACTTCTAACATCAGACGGCCGACCCTTGGACCTCTGCAATATTTATGGGGTCATAGGCCCATCGCCCAGAAGTTTCTATAAATGTTGCGTTGCGCCGAGGGTCCTAGTTCCCAGAATATTCTTACGCATCCTCTAAACTCGTCGGCGTTTCCCGGGGGTGAGGAGGGGCTGTGACGATCTGGGGGAAGAGGCCCAATAGCGTCACTTGTACCACCAGAGAGGCACCCAAACACCTCCCTGGTTACTGCCGATATCAAGTTAAGAATAAACTAAGCTCCCGCCCCCTCTCTACTAGTCTTTCCAACTCTATTAACTAAGAGCATGTTTTCCTAATACTCTGTCCCCTGTAGCATTCTATTTAATTTAATTTAACGCATGCAATAATTTTTGAAATTTTTACTTCTCTGTCACAAGGGTTTTTACGTATCTCTTGACGGGTTTTCCCCTGCTCTTCTTAGTTAAGACTAGCTCTAAGTACACTTGGGGAGGTAATCATGGCTCCAAAGTGCAGGCCATGGCTGTCCAGTCCCTCTTTGCCGCGATGCATGTCTCCTTGCATGATTTTCCTTACTAGTAGGCGTAAGGGGTTAGCCCTGAGACGCAATAAAATTTTGCCCTACCTTAGGTCCGTAACTTCACATAGCACTTAGGATAAGGTAGTTTAGAAAAAAAATGGGGCTGTGACGTCAGCCAGGAACCAGGCAACATGGCGAAGCAGACCGCCTGGGGAGAACAGAAGTATCGAGGATGGTTCAGCCCTCTCACAGCGCTGGCCTGCGCGCGTAACTATATATATAATTGAAACTCACCAATTCAAATAATCTATTTCAACAAAAATTTAAGAAGCATGGCAAACGAGTTAAGGAAACATTCCTCCTTTCTCCAGGAAAGTTGACCAACCAGACGTCAAGAAGCATTATGGACTGGTGAGTTTTCTTCAGTTGACGTCATGCATCTAGGCCCGAGACGACTCTAGGGCTACTTGGGTTGAACAGGCGACACAAACGAAACGCGACAAACCGGACTGAGATGTAAATTAGTTACACGACGATAAACTATTTACGTTTCGCTGTTCGTTGTGTTGGTGGAACTGGGTGAGTTGAAGATTCTGGCGTGTAGTTATCGAAGTAAGCAAGAATTAATATTTAAGATAACGCGATGTGGCGCTCTGCGTATAATGTGGTCCAACTTTATTTCCGAAATGTTTGAACTCGTTCCGACTGACATGCTGTGACAACATATCTTGGAAACTTGGAACAATAATCAACATACACGGGAAAGTCCATTACTTTGTTCAAGTATGCTGTTTCCAAAAATTTATTTCATATAATTCAACCTGTAATTTACACTAAATTTATGTTATGCTCCATTTAAGCATGAAAAACGATAGTATAGTTCTCCAGTCTATAGATATTGATACAAACTACTGTAGAAGAAATTGCCTTAACCCTTTCAGACCCACTTTAATAAACGGTTTAAGCATTGCAAACGAAATATTTTATGATGCGTGCTGTACTTCAGTCGACATAAGACATGTTTCGTTGTCACATCCAATGAGCTGTAGGCCGCGTGTTTGGCTACAGTTATATGAACCAATTATGACTTAGACCAGTAAAATGGTTTGCGAATCATTTACCCACAGGTAAGCTCATTGGTCAATGAGTATCGTAGTGTGCAGTATATACAAAAAATTACCTATAGGCCATTCACGATAAAGTGAGCACTTTTGAAAGCCCTGCTAAAAGTCTACTTTCTTGCCCATTATGTATCCTTCCACCACATGTAAACAAACATTCCCATGTGACTGCCATGTGAGTGCCACATGTTAATAAACTCAATATTTACATTTTAAGACTGCTAAATGTAACACGTATATTATATATAAAACATGTAACATATATGATGTATATAACACATGATATATAATGTATATATGCATATATATGTATGCATATATATGTATATACATCATGTAAAATATACAATATATATATATAAAATACGTAACATATAATTTTTTGGGTCATCTCACAGCTCTGCTAGACAAAAACTTTACACAACAAATAATTGAAAAATGAACGCCCTAGGGATGACGTCATGGAAACTGAAAAAGCAAACATTAAACTTTGGTGGTGAACAAGGACCAACACGACACGTTAAAAAAGGACACACATTAGTTAAGCCGAAAAATAATTTGGAAGGGCAGCCAAATCCAGATTTTGAAATAGTCTAGCACTACTGCACACCCAAGGTACAACACCACTTGTCACACAAATTACCACACATTTAAAAACTGTATCGCAAATTTCACGTTTCCCATGACTCACCGTTTTCTAAGTGTCCCATCGCTCTGTAGCGTTACAAGTAAAATGTCAGCTCTAAAACATGGTAGCTGTGTTTGGCCTCAGCTGACTGAAGTAAGGTGCAACTAAGCCATCAGGAAAAAGCATACATCCTGCAGGCATAAGGTAGCGGCGTAAAGTAGCAGATGTCTGAATCTTATAAAGTAGACAGAGCGAGTCCGTGCAAGGACATAAATAAAAAATGACAAATCAAAAAATAATGATGCACGAAGGGGAAAGGGGAAAGCAGGCAGAGGTAAGGAAAGACGAAGGGATCTGAGTCGAGCAAAGAGTACACCACTGCACAAAAGTAGATGGTGCTAATAAACTTAACCTGACAGCGCAAACGTGGCAGTATATAAACATATGTAATATATAAAAAAGAAAAATATATAACAAAATTTGCATGTATATGTACATTTTAAGGATAGTTTTTTATGCACCTTTATAAATGGAGATAAATATATTTCAACATAGGCCTATAACATATATATAAAATAAAAATAACTTACACTAAAAATATAAACATATCAACAAATGCAATTGTGTATATGCAAATATAGTTTTTTATTTTCACCGTTACTTTGTGTTCGTACCCTTCTGAGGCCCTCCATAAAATAACTGAACATTTATACTGTAAATTGAAGTGGTAAAAGAAGGGTATACCAGGCTTGCAACTGGCACCACCTTCATTTGTACAAAATTATTCTATAAATAATGTATATTATTTATAGCTAAGTGAAATACCGATCCGATGATGGCCACATTTCCGGTTCTCTTGTGGCCCAAATGGGTGCATCATTTCCTTATTGTCAAACCCACACAGACCTCAAGAAACCAATTTTACAGGTAAAGTGCATGGACTCTCATCATTGTTGTTGTTCCTTCATTGCAATGACTACAGAAAAACTGAAAACTTAGATGAGAAAAGTATTTAAAGAAAATTACTAGAGATCTGGGAGTCTGGGATGTTGACTATGACGTTTAATTTACAGTTACATTAAATTTCAATAAGTACAATATTTTGCGGCCAAAGTGGCAGATATTACAAAAAATTATGCCTACTCAATAACGCATACTATCTTCGTTGATATTTCTCAAAAGGTAGCAAGTTGTCTTGTCGAACACCCATTTCGAAATTTAAACATAGAATTGTTCTATAGGCCTAACTGCTGACAATTAATCGTAAATACTTTCTAATCCTTATTACGGCAAGCATTAACAAATAAATCAACTAGGCCTACACTTGCACTACGAAAGAATGCCGGCAGCAAGCACAGCTATAGGTCTATAGTTAACAAAACCAGCTTCAAGATTTTATAGTTTGTATGTTTGAACACCTTTGGTGTAGCATCATACTGCGACGTTTATGTTATGTTAACAATAGTAAAACTTAACACTGTAACTTGGTTTGAATAACTACATGAACACAAGTTTGAGGGTAGGCCTACATTACAAAATAACACGGTGATTTCAAAACGTGTCAAATTAATGTATAATTATTTACAGGCAGATTTGCATTTGTTATCAAGGTAGATTTAAGAAAGGTCACATGGCTGGGTGTAAATAGATACGTACAGATATATTTTAGATTAGGCCTACATTACAAAACTACACAGTGATATAAAAACGTGTAAAATTAACGTATAATTATTGACTGCCAAATTTGCACTTGTTATAATGACAGATTTGAAAGAAAGGTTAAACAGATGGGCGTAGGTAAATAGGTACAGATAACTGTTAGTATTATTTGTCAAACTTAGAATATAACATGTATTTCGCAAACACACGTGAATGTATCAATGTTGCGTTTCTGCTATCGTTCATTTACTTTATAATTGTTATTTAACTTTCCGTTTATAATATCACGTTTCTAATTGTCGATCTATACTGGTTATTTTTCACTTTTTTTACTGGGCATAAGCGGCAAAAACACGTCGTAAAAACACATTTACATTTACCTCCGGGCAGTTGCAGTTTAAATTTGCATCATTTCTGCAACTCGTTCGATCACCTTGTACGGTTTCATCTATCCTCAACGAATTAAAGAATAAATACTTTCGGCGAGATTTATAATGTCCTCCTGACGCTGTACGTACTTTGCTGGAACTCATAACTTTACACAAAATCACTACAACACAATTAAACACTATACGACCTACAGTAAAACAATGCTAATTGTAGATAAGCTGAAAAATAAATGAGAAATATTACAACACAACTTCCAGGTTCCAAATTTGTAGCTTGCCTCGCAACCACTCCACACAAGCAAAGCCAAGCAACAAGCATGAAGGAACCACAACAACGGACCGTTGGTTTTGACCATTGCGCCGATAACGTGACACAATATAATGATGAGTTACAGTAAATACATTATCTTTAGGCCAATAATTGCTTTAAAATGTATAAAATAAACTTCAAACAGCTTAAGTAGACTTAGATTTAAACATTACACTTGCAGTACCGCGTTATTTCGTAGAACTACTTTCCACATTTCACTGCCAACATAACTGGGTGTGTTCATCCCTAGCCTGTGTGGTGACACACATGGTTATACATACGCAGTTGTGGGCGGTGGTTTTTATTCAAAGGTTGATTTCTAGAGTGCTCACTTTAATGTGAACGGCCTTTACACATGCGTAATGTACACAACTGTGCACACTGGGTCCGAATGGGATATTAATGTTGTGCAATGTAGAGAGAAAAAAAAAAAGACGCTCAGTATAGAATATACAACACATTAAGCTCATTTTATTCAGGTTAGCGTGTACATTTTTTATGCATTAAAATAAACATAATAAATGTCACACAGAAAAATAAACGTTCCGTGGTTTTCTTTCATTGCTCCTCTTTCATATCCCTGATCTGACGCCGCTATTCGCAAATTAGCTCCCGACTCTCCCTTTCTCTCTCTTCTCTCTCTCTCTCTCTCTCTCTCTCTCTCTCTATCACTCGTTCAGTCCACTGACATTCCGTAGTAGTTAACGGCAAACATACGAAATACGCAGGAATATTAATTTGTTTCAAAGCTTTTGTTGATTTTTAATGTTTTCCACCTGATGCCGGGATAGCTCTAATAAAGGTAGTATGCGGAATTTTGTCCTAACTTATTCACAAATGTCAAATACATTCATACCTAGGTGTGACCAGGCGTAGATTTAAATATTAATTTAAATATGAAATGATTCTGAATGCCATTATCTAGGAACTGGTGATTTAAATTCACTTACTCTCAGTAACATCTTGGAGTGTAATAACAAATTTGTTACAAATTACCTAGGACGGTTACTGGTTCGTAAGCGGAAGATATCTTATTTAAAAATGCATATTTTAAATTCTTTATTTATTTACAATGGTATATAAATTAAAACAGATATTATTTACAAAATATAACTCTCAACCCCTACTATTATTATTTATTATTCCTATCCATGAGCGCAATACATAAATTCTCAGTTATAACTAAAGCTCTTATCATTGTCTTTATACTATGGTCTATTCGCGATTAATACACACTTTTTGAATAAAACCTTTGAAAATGTACCCCCATATACGTCGTGTTTAGTGATTTCCTAAATACGCCATGTATCACAGCCGTTTTGTACCTCTGTTAACAAAAACCTCTTATTTTTCGTTAATAAGAAGTTTTACCTTCATTTTACTAATAAATTATAATATAAAATTTAAAATAAATATGAACGAAAACAGTCAGACAACATGTGTGTTGGTAGCGCCTAGTAAGGAATAGCTCTCATGCAAAATACTCTTACGACTAAGTGCGTACGAAATCAGTGCGATGTCCTTTGTCAAGCGTTAACATTTTAGTGCGGTGGAATATACACACTGTGTTTATTGATTACATAGCAATATTTATTTGAAAATGTGGTTATAGGATGAAACATATCCGAAAGAAAAAAATTACCAAGGGCCTCAAAAGTTCTCACTTTACCGTGAACAGCCTATAGTAGAACTTTAGCAGTTCTTCAGAAAAGAATGAAGTAACCGTGTATGGATTATAGCTACAATCACTTAAAGAGTCCTATGTACTGAAACGTTTTCTGTGAAATCGTTGTCTGCCGTAAACGAGTATATCGGTAAATAAAAGTTCTGGAAATAGTACTTTTAGTCAGTAAAGATTAAAAACATTTATCTACGGCCCTATTTTTTTTTTACTTTCGCCATATTAAGTGTAGTCTTGGAGAAAAAATTCGTGAAAATGGTCAAATATCGCATTTTTTAAATTTGCCTATGCAAGTTTCCTTAAGCGGCAAGAGAAAAGTACAAATATACGGACGTAGTTTAATCTGTGGGCTTTCATCGCGTGTAATAAAACCGCTATGTTACAGATCTAATTCCGCACAGTACAGCGTTACAACGGAAACACTGCACGCCATGCGCGTAGGAGCGATGAGGCGCTAGACGTGCGTCTAACTGTCGCCCGTATCTCTCCCTCGCTTCTTGACCTTGGACGCGCAGCTACATAGTTCCCATAATGTTCACATCAGTTATACATCATTATAAATGTCCCCCACTCACTCGCCAAGTCCCAATTTTCTCACAGTCCTGCCTGTTATGCTGTCTTTTCTCTTCCGGTGGTCGCTCACTGCACTCGTCTGTCAATGCGCTTTCGCCCGTCGTTCCCTTGGATCATACGCACACCCGACACCAATGACCATTCAATACTGACAAGGATGACCTGTCCCAGAAGCTTCTTCGCACTTCGAGTCTTGCCGAGGGAGGTGATGACTAGAAAGTTCTGGTAATCCACCCCTCCCCCAAAGTAATTTATTCTTCCGGCCGATCTCCCGTGGCGCAGTCGATTGGTGCGCCACCGGTCTGGGGTGCGGGAGGCTCTAGGTTCGAATCCCGGGAAAGGCATTGGTGTTAATTTAAGTTCCGTTATAAGTAGAGACATGCAAAATTCGCGTTATTATTTGCAATCAGGCTGAACTTCACAGTACTGTATAGGTCGAAGCCTGCATCGTTTTTTTTTTTCATTGGCTGCTGCGTATATGTGAAGCCACGCCCTTTCTAACTGAACCGCACGTGATTGGGGCACACAATTGTGAAGTGTTCATTTATTGGTGCAGAGTCATCCAGGGCGTGTCTGATAAGATGTGGTCCAATTTAAAACGTATTGCAAAGGTACACATGTTTAAGGTTTAACGTGTCCCCAAATAATAACGCGAATTTTGCAGGTCTCAAGTTATAATTTAGTCTGTTAGCTGTCCCCTGCTAAGATTTCAAGCATAAAACTGGGGGACGTTAAAAATCCCTTAACAATTACAATTACAATTTATTATTCCAGAGACGGGAGTGGCGTAAGTCCCGTTAGCATTATCGCGTTCAGTGTGGTGACACTGCTTCCCCTCCTACGGGCACCAGTGACGCCATCCCGAGAGGATCATGTCCCCGTGGCGGAGGGGGAGGGGGGGGGCACGGAGTCGAAGCGGTTGCACGTAACAGTATTGCAAAATATTGAATGTCTACAGTGTTTAAAATTATATTGTTACTCTGCATGACAAACCTATCATTTCACCCTCGTTTTAGCTTCACAAGCCATGCAGTTTCTAAAACTCTGTTATTAATCACGGCATCTCATTATTTAATAACAATATACCTACTGTTAGGATTCGCGAGTAACATCTCTGACGCTAGCACCCGGCTGAACTCGCCATAATGAACTTTTAACTTATTAGTTTTGATAGAGTCTTCGGTAAACATTTAAAAGAGCCTGTCATCAATGTGACCACAGTTATGAACAATGAGAGTATCATTAGCAAGCGAGTTAGTCATACTTATGAACTTTAGTCTTTATCACTCGTGTAAAAAAAAAAAAAAGAAGAAAGAACGACCCTCGAACTGAGAGTTGAGTAATATCAAATTCACTTCTCCGCGGTGAATTTTGTTTTCCTATATCCTCCCGTTTTCTTGTTGTACACTATCTTTGCAGTGACGGTCAGTCGATTTTTAAAACAAATATTTCAATACAAAGGTATATAATCAACCGCTTTGTGTTTATCACTTAAAGTACAAATTTCAAACATACGTATTTGACTCTGTGTGTTTTTGAGTCAAATATAATTTTTGGATGGGCCGGATTAAGAAGTAACCTTTATTACATACAAGAATACTTGCTGCGTACTTCACTTTTATTAAAATGCAGTAATCATACCGGCATTAAAAGATTTAACATTCTGATAAGTAACTAAACAGTATGAAACCAATCCTAATCGATCCCAACCCAATAAAATTCTAATTAAATTAGGACTAAAAATCATAAATACTGTAGAAAAAATTAATATTAAAACTAAAATAATAAAACGATCAATAAATAAATCGCCTATCATATAATCCTTTTCATAAATAATAATTAATGAAGAAATAAATAATACAAATCCCATATAAACAAATGATATTCAATAAATTTCCACGTTATTAATAATTGAGTACCATTAAACATACAAAGTTCATATTCAATAAAATAAACAAAATCAGTAAGTAAAAATAAAATACCTTAAAAAATAATAGCATGAACTTTTTAGCCGTACGTAGCGTTAACAATTACCCCGAGAAAGGGGTGTGAGGGGGTTTCAACAGTATAATCACAATCACATTACACAAGAGAATCTATTCGCAAACACAACATTTATGCGCATAAGGTAACTTTTAATTATATATATATATATATTTTTTTTTGCATTTGGCGTGTTTTTATTTATTTGTCGGCAGCAGTGCAACGCCGCTGAACTCTCGTGGAGCACACGTGCGGCAGTGTTTATTTGCCATTTCCCACTGCTCCAACCCCCCCCTCCCCCCTCCCGAAACAACGCGCGCATATGGCCTCGTGCCCGGCGAGGAACTAGTTTTGGGAGACGCTGCCGCCGTTCCTTCTTATACACGAAGTTACGGAGCGCGCGCACACACACACACACACCCGCACTTTCTCCAAAGGTGTAACACGAGGAAGCACATTCCGCCACCTGGGTCTCGCCACCAGCTCTCCCCCCCCCCCCACCACCCACAAACTCACATATTACATCACCAGATTGCAGTAACTAGGGCAATTTAACCCACCCTTTTCGCGCCACCCCCACGTGGCAAAATGCCTCTTAGACTTCAGGGTCCCATCGTGGCGCTTACTGTTCGCTTATTACCTGCTTCACAGTTTGATAAAGGCTGTTCACGGTAATGTGAGCCCTTTTGAAGAACGCCTTTCAAAATAAAACCACTACCCTTAATTAATGTACGTTACAGTGCTAATTTTTCATGCAGGTTCCAAGTTAAATTGGCATTGAATTTTTTAAAACAATTCTTTAGACTTGATGTTGCATCGCGAGAAAGTGATTCTGTATTTCAATTATAGCCTGTTCACTGTAAAATGAGCACTTTTGGAAGCCCTGCTTAATATATAGGGCCTACTTGTATACACATTGTGTGTTATTCCGCCTTATGTAAAATTAACATTGTCATGGGCCTCATCATTTTATTCATGCGTTGGTCATGTGAAACTGTGAAATTATTACGAAAGTAAATATTGTACAAATCTGCCCATTTTGAAGTTATCACATATGGTTATCTAATACTTTTTGTTTGACGTAAATATATGGAACTACTTTCCCCTCCATTGTTACCAATTTTACTTGACACATGTCACTCGTTGCGCCTGTTAAAATATATGCAGGTAGGAGCAGTGACATTCTGCTAAGGTTGATTTCAGAAGTGCTCACTTTATCGCGAACAGCCTTTAATAACCGCTGAAGTTAATGTTTCTTGTTTTTTACAAATTGGAGTATGAATATAGGATATTAATAATCCTAACAATTTTGCAGTTTCAGGCCCATGGCAAGGTTAATTTTGGATATGGCAGGAAGGGAAGATAATGGACCTTGAGGTCTGCAAAGTGGACGCAGATAATTGTGAGTAATGTGCGTAACACTGTCATTGTAAATAATGAAATTTACATGTTTTCTATTAAACATTTTTCAAGTTTACTTTTGATATTCTGTACAGATATTTTTATCCCCCCACAATATAAGAAATTATTCTTAAGATTACCATATCAATGTAGGTATAGGTTGTTCACGGTAAAATGAGCACTTTTGAAAGTCCTGCTTAAGATCTACTTATAAGCACAATTGTGTATACTTCCGTTACATATAAAATCAACATTTCCATGGGTCTCGTCACTATATTCATGTGTCAGTCTAGGGAAACTGTAAAATTATCAGAAAAGTAAATATTTTACAAATTTGTTAATTATTACACTTACGTGCATTAAAAACATAAAAAAATAATTTTAGTATTGAAAAACGTTGGCCGGAAATTTATTAATTCAACGTTTAACACATGGAACTACTTTCCAACCTTCGTTACCAAATTTACTGGGCACATGCCACTTAGTGCGCCTGTTAAACACACGCTGGTAGAGGCAGTGACATTTTTCAAAGGTTGATTTCAAAAGTGCTCACTTTACAGTGAACAGCCTTTATACGAATAGTGAGAAAGTGCGAATTGTAAACTATTTTCCCATACATGCATGGTAGCGCTCCTTGATTCGCTCACGAAACAGTCAAATGCGTGGGGAAGTCCCCAACGTTGTATAGTAACGACGCTCAACATTCAAACATCTGCAGTCTGAAATGTGAGTATTTTTTTCCCCATACACTTCCATTACAGTTTCGAAAGTTTACCAGGGAATTTTTTGCAGTGTACATTCGATCAAGTCCTGAGCAACCTAATAGCACAGCAATCCCGGTTGTGCTGTAAATATTTTAAAGATCTTCAGCATAAAAAAAAACATAGACCAAAGATGAGGTAAACCGCTTATTCGTTTTCTACGCAAGTACCCAACACTGACCTACCCCAAAAGATCACAACTGTCCAAGTCACGTGGTCAACAATAACGAACGTGTTTGTTTGTGTCTTAATTTTGAAAAGACAAGCACTTTTGTACGAATAAAATACTTCGACCAATTTGTATTTGATCACACTACACTGCAAATTAATTAGATGAAGTATGAAAACATCTCAAAGCACTCGTTCACTAAAACACTGTTCTAACCTCAAATACATCATCCACGCGGTTTTTGCTAGCCGCGTTGGCAGAAGAGCAATTCAATGTTGGGACACGGAGATTGGTTGTGCGCAGCCAGCGAGATCGGTCTACCTCAGGAACACATATTCAGACAGTCGTGTTGTGTCTGAAATATATGCCTATTTCATACGTGCCAAACTTACAAAAAAAAGGGCCACTTGCTTGTGCTTACGCGCAACGTTCAACGAACAAATGACGGCTTCGTCGCTCTAAGTTCCACAATTTTGTGCTCTGAACTGCGCAAATACTGCAAGCCATTTCTATATAGTCTATTCGCGGTTTCTTCGCACTTTTTGAATCAAACCTTTGGAAAATCGCCCTACGCATTACGTGTTTGGTTGTTTGCTAAATATGCCGTGTATCACAAGGGTTTTATACTCGTGTTAACATAAAAGTACCTTATTTTTTATTAAATTTACCATTTACTTATATTTCATCTATAAATTATAATATTTCATTTTCTAATTGATATAAATAAAAACGGTGTGTTGGTAATGTCTAGTAAGAAATAGTTCTTATGTAGAATGATATTAAACTGAGTACGCACGAATGCGGTGCGTTGTCCTTTTGGTGAAATTTCCAACACTCGGTTAAGCATTGTTTCCATGAGGTGGAGGAATATCCTGGAAGCAAAACTTCAGAAGGGCTCCAGAAAAGTTGGAAGTAACCCGTGAATGGACAATATGCATTGCGTGGCGTTTGATGAGCATGCTAATGTCACCCGTAGTTGAATTCAAGGTTAGCTTCGAGTGTCTACAAACACCCTCATGATAACCATAAGATTAATTAAGAAAGGCGTTTGAAAAGGGCGAAAAGTTTGTGTTTTTACATGGTTGAAGCTAGTTACCCACGAGTCTGCAGCTCGGGAACGAGGTGCCATTGGAGATTAGATTCATTCACGGTTATTTCCAACTTTTCTGAAGCCCTGCTTAAGTTATACTTCCAGGATATCCCTCCGCATCATGTAAACAAAGCTTAACTGAGTCTGGAAAGTTACACCTAAGTGGCAACACACCACATTCTTACGCACTCGATATAGTAACATTTCGCATAAGAGCTATTTCTTACTGGGCATTCCCCAACATACCTGTTATCTTCCTGTTATAATTCATATTATATATACATGAAATATTATACATTATATACAGAATATAACAAAAAGTTCAATTTAACAAACATAAGGCATTTTACAAGGCTTTATTTAACTACACCGATTGTCTGGATAATGTTAAGTGGACAAAGATCTTCAAACACCACAACACTTGTCGCTGTCATCAAAGTATTTCATGTAAATAATCACTGTCATTACCCCTATTTCGAACTAACAATCCGTGTCGCGGTAGCATATTCGGAATTTAAAGAATGTATTATTAATCCTCGTGTCACAATTAACAATAATGCCACCTTGTGTAAATACCCCAAATCTCACCGTTTGCGAGTAATACGTGTTTTACTTTCAAAATAGTATCAACTAATACCTAGCAGGTGGGGCTCGCACAATGCTCAGTAACACACGTTTGCGAGTAATACGTGTTTTACTTTCAAAATAGTATCAACTAATACCTAGCAGGTGGGGCTCGCACAATGCTCAGTAACACACGTTTGCGAGTAATACGTGTTTTACTTTCAAAATAGTATCAACTAATACCTAGCAGGTGGGGCTCGCACAATGCTCAGTAACACACGTTTGCGAGTAATACGTGTTTTACTTTCAAAATAGTATCAACTAATACCTAGCAGGTGGGGCTCGCACAATGCTCAGTAACACACGTTTGCGAGTAATACGTGTTTTACTTTCAAAATAGTATCAACTAATACCTAGCAGGTGGGGCTCGCACAATGCTCAGTAACACACGTTTGCGAGTAATACGTGTTTTACTTTCAAAATAGTATCAACTAATACCTAGCAGGTGGGGCTCGCACAATGCTCAGTAACACACGTTTGCGAGTAATACGTGTTTTACTTTCAAAATAGTATCAACTAATACCTAGCAGGTGGGGTTCGCACAATGCTCAGTAACACACGTTTGCGAGTAATACGTGTTTTACTTTCAAAATAGTATCAACTAATACCTAGCAGGTGGGGCTCGCACAATGCTCAGTAACACACTTTTGCGGCTATTAAATGGAGGGGAAGATTCCAGAGCGAAGTACATTACAGCAGTAGTGTAATAAACTTTTTATTCTACTACAACTCAAGAATGTGTAGGCCTACCTCCCTTAGAGTAAATTTTAGACCATATGTCGTTTTCAACTTCTTTTTTCGTGATTAACCTCTCGAAGTTTGTCGGTCGAATTTAGATACACTCTGTATATGTAGCTGCGAACTGCAGTTTATGAATGCATTTAGCAAGCTCGCCGGACGTAAATTGATAGTTCGTGTACTGAAATTGAGGGACTAGCTTTGAACGAAATCACACAATTAAGTGCCACAAAGAAGTGTAATTGAGAAAATTTTCCGCGGGGATTGAATATTTATTGACAGTTAATAACTCTTTTGATCAACAGACTATCTGAATTACGAGGATTTGTAATTAGTTAAAATAAATGGGATGATTTGATTGGGTTATGGCGACACACGAGTATTTTAACGTATATATCGGAAGCAATTAAAATAATGCCATATTAAATCCTCTGAATTTGAAGGAAGGATTTACTTGTGGGAAAATTACAATAAAAAGGAAATTGACAATTTTGGCTGTTGATGCATCAATGAGATTTCATTTTAATCACCCTCGTTTGTAACTTCGCGTAATTACTGTTAGATATTGGTCATTTGAATCGCTCTTGTTTGAAATTTCGCGTAATTGCTATTAAATATTGCTTATAAACGTTTTTTTTAATAGTACTAGTATGCCCTACGTTTGAAAAATTATCCTCGAAATGAAATGCATTTTATTCCGCCGGTTTATTTTATAAGTGTACGTGCATACTAACTGTTTCGAAGGTGCAAGAGGTTTTAAAATTATATACATGTTCTCGATCATTCCACTTTGCTACTTTCAATAATTACAGATGAAAAATAAAACAATGTATAAAATAATAATTTAAATTTTTACTCCATATTTGTAGGGCGTATTTAGTTGAACAGCCAGCTTCATTATATAAGTGCAACCACAACTATATCTCTCTGACACTATACATTACGGTGTAGAACAATTAATGTAAATTCCGAACTTTTGTTATACAATTGTGACGTAATTAGTGTAGTATAAATTTTAAGTCGTGAATAGATTCTAGCCGTTCCGCAAATGTCATATTACGCGTGGATAAAATTTGGCGACTATATTAGAATCAATTTGCAACGGGTAAACGTGCTAGAGTAAGAAATATTCAGTTATTTCATTGAAAAGAAATTTGTGACACATTAATGCAAACTGCGACGTGACAGACAAGACCAAGGCTTGAGACTTAGTCTGGGGGGGGGGGGAGAGAGGAGGGGTGATTCATACTTTGTTCACCTCGAAACGACGAACTCTTGTTAGTCGTGAGATGTTCTCTTCGCTGGAGACGGGATCGTTTATCAGAAACAAAGTCTCGTTATTTCTATTTCGGGTTGAGTCAACGCGAGATGACAAAGCACGTTTTAACGCTGCCTTCGTTGGACGGAGGACGTTACTTTAAACTCTAATGGCGCCAAAACGAGATTCCAGGGGTTTTAAGCTTCCCATAGTCATATTCCCCTGGAGAAGGGGGGGTCCCTCCCCCCAGAAACCCCCTTAATTTCATATTTACGTCATCCCTCCGCCTGTACGACGCGGTGGGAGCCTTTGTTACACGTCGCCTGCGTTTTAATCCATTCATCGGGTGTGCCTCGCGTTTCTCGTGACAAAAGCTTATTGCGTCTCGCGGACTGACAAAATACCTTCTGTTTTCTCTCTTCGCTTCCTCGCGTCGCCACCAGCATTGGCTGACTGCGCCACTGTCGCCTCCAGCATTGGCTGACTGCGCCACTGTCGCCTCTTCCTTCCTACCCCCCCCCCCCCCCCACACTCACTCTCTCTCTCTCTCTCTCTCTCTCTCTCTCTCTCTCTCTCTGTGTCTCTTTCCAGCCCCTAAAAATAATTTCCTCCACGCCAGCCTTTCCCTTTGTCGCTGCCCCTGGCCGACAGCCAATTAACTCGCGCGGCCTTTCTGCGGCCGCGTTCAACGTTTGCGCGGAAGGAATCACAAGGTCCGCGTTTATGCCCCGACGAAACACACGCGACGCCTTCGTGGAAAACAGCGCGGGAAGAATTCAGTCATAAAATGGAACTAGATTTCACGTCCAGGCGAACTTTCCATGGCTTATTTCACTGTCTCTTCACACGTTTCGATTCGAACCTTTGAATAATCACCCCACATATGATGGTGTTTGGTTTTGTCCTAAACAAATATCACATCAGACGCGTTTTATATTTCAGTTTAAAGTAACGCGCATTATTTGGTTAAATGTGACTCTCTTTTAGATAGAAAACATATAGAAATAATGTATGTTGGTAGTGGCCAGTAAGAATTAGGGCCTAAATCTTATGTAATATTAGTTGATTTCTAAAGTAAACGTTTTTAAAGAGCCATATTTAGATTTTTAGAAATATTTTGTGGGGAACAATTCTTTTTACGCATTAAACATACATTTCTGAGTTCCAGTCCAGTGCATGAATACGATGTGGTGGTTTGCAGTAATTGGCGTTTTATCCGGACGGATACCGAACGTAGAACTTCAACAGGGCTTCAGAAACATTGTAAATAATCACGAATACTGTAGACTATATAATGTTGTTTTATTGTTCACACAATAATACTAATAGTAGCGTATGAAGATGCACCCTATGGCGGCGGTAACACCCATCGAGTGACGAATATAATATGACTTTTCTTTTGTTAAGCAAGTTACTCAGTGTCAAGAAACTTATGCGTTAGTTTTTTTTTTAGGGGCACGAATCGTCGTAAACTGGGGATGATTTGCACCTGCTTGAATAACTTTGCATCGCTCAACTTTCTGGTGCCATTCGACAAAGAAACAAAGAACTGTAGCTGGGTATTTTAAACTTTTAATACTGTTTACCCAAGTAATGTTTGTTATCTATTCACCAAATGCCACCAAAATTAAACATTTTATGAGGTGCGCGGTGACTCCAGCAGCTGCAGAGTAGCTACAGTTTACCGCCGTAGTTAGAAGTTTGAGGATTGAATGAGCTCTGTTCATGGAAATGTTTTTTTTTTGTAGGGTCCCCGCAATCCTCCGGCCCGTCATCCCTCAAGTGTGACAAAGAATGAGACTCCAAGATGGATCGACGACGGAATGCAAGGGCATGGGAACACGGCAGTACCCCGAGAAAACCCGTCCTTCCCCTCAGCCACCATCCCAGTTCAGTCTCCCGGCAGGCAGCGAAGACGACAGACCTCTGCAGCTCCCGCTACCCCTCCCTCCCCTTCCCCACACCATACCCGCAGGTCACAAGCGTGGTGGGAAGCCGGTGCGGCTAGCCACCGCACCACTGCGGCCCCCCGCAACACCTCACATGTTTCCAGACGTTTCTGTGCCTTGTTCACGTCTTCCTGTCAAATAATTTTCTCTTTTATTATCTACATTTCCTTGCTGCCTGGGGTAACCAACTTTACTGGACGCATGTCACTCAGTGCGCCCGTTCAAATATTCGCAGGTAGGGGCCGTGACTTTTTTCATAAGGTTGATTTCAAAAGTGCTCACTTTATTGTGAACAGCCTTTACCAAAAATTCCCTACCGACTGGGTTACCGGCGATCGAGTAGGTTGCCAGGTGCTAGTCTGCGAGAGGTGTTCCGTCGGACATGTTGCCGGCCAGTGGGAGGCCATTTTACTGGCGTGCGTATGGCTGTAGTTCACGGAATAAGTGGCTGTTTCACCTGTGTAAGGCTGTTCACGGTAGATCTACTTTCATAGGGGCAGCGGTGGCGCAGTGGCTAGGGCGCTCGCCTTCCACCACGGCGATCCGGGCTCGATCTCCGGCGGGTTAACTCCCGGATTCTCGCATGTGGGAATCGTGCTGGACAATGCCGTTTGCCGGAGGGTTTTCTCGGGGCACTCCCGTTTTCCCCACCCTTGCATTCCAGAGCCATGTCCGGGGATGACGGGCACCTACGGGTCCCAGCTGGAAAGCCCGTCACTCGGAAAGTGTTGCCTCGCCCTGGGTTCACTCCCCACTCGAGTTTCTTTATCTACTTTAATGGAAAGTGTCTATTCTGCCACCGCAAATAAATTAATATTGCCACAAGCCTAATCGGTCGAGTGGACCTGTGAAATTATTAGAAAATTTTATATTTTACAAATTTTCAGATTTTTACGTGTATCTGCATTAAAAAAAAAGGCAAAAGCGAAATAAATAAGTCCAGTACTAACAAATGTTTACTTAAAAATTAATTTAACATTTAGACATTAGACACCCAACTACTCTCTGTCCGTCGTTACCAACTTCACTCAGTGCACGATGGACAGCCTGTCCGTCAAATCATGTGCAAGTCAGAGCAGTGACATTTTTTAAAGGTTTTACATCTTAATTTTTAATATTTCATAATTATTATATATATATATTCACAGCGTTACTTTAGTTAATTTTAATAATAGCATAGAGTTTGATGAGAGCGCGTGAAATTTTTCACCCTTTCCTTCAATTTAAAAATAATCGGAAGAAACTGTCTTTACTTCCCTTTCAAAGAAAAATAGAAAAATGCGCGCACGTTCCTGCCTGAAAAATAAAATAAAACATCTGGCGTGACAGTCGGCAAGGCAAAATTGTCATAAATATTCGCGCAGTCGCCTTTGTATTGGGTTGTGTATAGAAGAGCTCCAGGCGAAGGAACCGTCGAGATTCTAAGTTGTTTTGATTGTTTTCGTTGAATCTCAAAGGCACGCCCACGTATGAGTTGGCAACACAGCGGGAGACTCGGCATTGGGACCTGCACGATTTACCTCCAACAGTTCGTTGTCTACAGTTCCTGTCACGCTGTCAAAATTTTCGCCTTCGGCTATATTTGACAATACAGCTCGAAAACAAAATACGGCCATCAAATTTTTCCTTCCAGCAAATGTTATCAAATAATCTTGAATGTGTTTGAAAAATGTGTCACACTGTCAAATGTTTTTTTTTTTTTTTTTACTTGAGAATATAATTTGAATTATTATTTTAAAACTATTTCCATAGTGAGATATTCCTTTTGTTTTTCCATGCAGTCAATTACAAAAATAAATGCAAGTTATATTGTAATTTACTTTTGCTTCTTCACTATTTTCGTATTTTATTTATCAGAGATGTTAATGCCCCCGAGTACGTAATATTATGCGCAACATTCACTTAAAATAGTATTCATGCCTCGACAGCTTCTATATAAATTAATTATCTTCATAACTTAACTTCGTTTCCAGCAATTGTTCGTTATATTAAGTTTCTTGACGTCCATTTTGTCGTGCACTATTCTGATTGGCTGAGACCGTCAAACACCAACGAAAATTTGTAACCGGTCCAACCTTCAAATGTTTAATGGAAACTGAAACCATCCAACGTTTCCAGACGAATATGGCGACGTTTGTGACGTTTCGATGACGTCATAACTGTCCAACTTTATTTGACCAAACATACTGGAAGAAGTTTGACGGAAAAATTCAACTGTGTGACAGGGGCTTTAGCTTAAATTTTTAGGATTTAGGATTTTTTTTTTCGGCGCGATTTTTTGTGACACGCGTACGCTATTTTTTCGCCTGCATGTCGGTCGATATTATAGTTTTCATGGCGTTGTCTGGAATATGTAACTTAAGATGTCAAAGGAACTCCGCAGTCAGGCGCGTCGGCTCTCCGGGAGACGTAATACTGCAGTCTCGTGCGCTGAAATATCGCATTTCTCCTCTGCTGCTCCTCGCACATACAGAACGCAATGCTGCTGCGAGCTTTCCTGATTATTATTCTTCCTCCGCGCCTGCGAAATTTACTCACGAGTCTGCTCCTTCCTGCAAGTTTATGTTCACAGAGATGACGTCATTAGGACTCCGACACAACTTGCATAACATTTTAGGAATTAATCATCTCTCCGAAAGAATGATTTTTAAGCTCCTTGCCTCCCAATGTGTTATCATAGCTCTGACAACTCCATGACAGTAAGGTCAAAAATACACATTTTCCTTAAACAGCGGTAAAGTAAATAATGGAGCAATATAGTATGCCAATGCCAGTTGATTATGAAAAACAAATAATTGGTAGAGACCTACAAGATTCACGTTATTATTTGAGAACATTTTAACCTGAAAACACCTTTCCTTTGCAATTCGTGTGTCATTGGACCATTCGTTATTTGACACGCCCCAGTTAACTCTGCGCCAATAAATCAACACTTCACAATTGTGTGCTCCAATCACGTGCAGTTCACTCAGAAAGAGCGTGACTTAACATTTGTGCAGCAACCAATGGAGAAATGACTCTGGCTCGAGTGTGTGTGTGTCTATATATATATATATATATATATATATATATATATATATATATATATATATAGAGAGAGAGAGAGAGAGAGAGAGAGAGAGATAACTATTATGAATTTCAGCTTAATGTCAAAAATAAAATAACGCGAATTCTGCAGGTCCCTAATAATTGGTAGTGTTATTAAAATTAAAATTAAAAGTGATATTTTGAGTTCTCTGAGTTCCAAACGAAGTCTGTGAATATAAATTTGTTTCCTTGCGGTCTTTTGCTTGATTATTTACTGGTTTTCTGTTTTAAAAAATACTTTCATTACGCTAAACCAAGAACAATGTGTGGCTTGTTTCTTGTATTTCACTATTATTGTATAGCCTATTCGTGGTTTATTGACACATTCTGAACCAAACCTTCGAGAAATCACGCCATATATAACGTGTTTGGCCTTTTCGTAAATGTGTCATGTATCACAATCGTTTTATACTTATGTTGACATTAAAACGCCTTTTTTTTTTGTTGAAATTTTATTTCTATTTTATATAAACTTTTTAGTGTATTGCAACATGTTTCACAAATCAACCAGATGTTGACCGTCATTTTTACATGGTATTTCCTGGTACTCTCAGCTAAAGGCGGCGCTGTGTTTGCTCAGAAATATTCCGGATAGATCGTAAAAAATAATTACATTTCTAAAAAAGACCACATTGTCACTTGACCAACGCTCCAACGCAAGTTTTCAGATCCACTGATTTTCTTCTTCTCTCTTTAAGGAATTTCTTTTTTCCTTACTTGCCCATTTCCCTTATTAACAGAAAAAAACTGAAATTTTTTGTTGTTAGAAGTTTTAGAAACTATACATATGGATATATTTTCGCCAAAGTTATTTTTAGTGTTGGGGATTACCACAGCAGTATCGTACCTAAATTTGGAGCGATTTGCTACAGTAGTTTTTTGGTTACATTTAACTAATTACCAAATAAACTGTTTTCCGGTTACTTGTGTGTGCGGTGCTTGCATTCCCGTATTAATTTGTAGGTTTTTGTTAATTATGGCGTCTAACATTTCCTAGGTATGCATTTACATTACATTTATTACATTTATTCCTATTTAAAAACAAAAAGTATATTTTTACAATTTTATAGAAGAACCTGAGAAATTGCGTCACTTCAAGGCACTAAAAATTGCAGTTTATATATGCCTTGAGTCTACCCGTGAACGTCCTTTAAAAATACGTATCTTGCTTTGACAATGGTTATGAAAAGCAGCTGCAAGACGGGCTATTTAGTCCGAGCCATTAGTATGGCGAATGCGCCGTCCATCAAATTACTTTGCCGAGGGGGAAGGGGAACTCATTTGATGCTCGCTTTTTAAAGACGAAACTTCCTCTCGGAAACGCGTTGTGCCCATGACAGGAAAAAAAATTGAGATGTCATTCTCGATTCACTGGTACAGCCTCCCAAAATAAAAATCAACCAATGAAAATTCTACGCTCTGTGGCTTTAAAAAATTACAAAATAAACAAATCACAATATTATGGAAACATGTAAAAATAAGTATTGTCAACTAGGATTCACAAACCGATATATTTATGCAATTAAACTAATTTGATGTACTCATACTGTTGTACACAGTATTAATAATTTCTTTATCCTCACTAAGTATAAAAGACTATAATATCCGGAGCAGCGGAATATAAGCACTAGGCAAAACTCGCATGACTGTGCTTATTTCCCTTGGTGCTGAATGACGCAAACTTTACCTTAAAGACAACTAATCGGGCTTTTAAGAGTAGCCCCTCATCCATGAATCAACTGTACGTAACCTCCAGAACTCCCCCCCCCCCCCCTTTTACACACACACAATTTTCAATACTAAAATTAAATTCAACTAGCGTGTTTAGAAATAAGTTAGTCTTATTTACGGGCTTCATTTAAATTGCGGGCGATTTTAAAAATGTCCATACAAACAATGATAAAATATGTTATCTGAAAACTTAAAATTAGGTAAACATTGTGTGAAATGTGCATCGAAATATGTTCGCCAAAGCAAATTTTATAACATTTGCAGTCATCCTGCACGCGATCCCACTTGTACTTCGGTTTCATAGTATTAAATCGCACAGAGAAAATCTGTATAATTGTAGGGATAGCAGAGACCCCGGATAAAATAGGAGGATACAACCATTCTGGAAAAGGAGGATATTTCATCATAAAGGAGGAAATACAATTTTATTAGCGCCGAAGATTAACATATATTAATTTTTTTTGCGAATAGTTTAATACTAACAATTTTGAAATATTAGTCTAATCAGTCACATGTATTTCGAGCAAATAATTTTATAAAGTTTAGTTAAAATAAAGTTCACATTATGAGTTAACACAAAATATGAGGGCTAAGTACCAGAAAAATAAACGCGGGTTCTTATAGTTATTTTACTCAACGAAACATTTTTATACACACTGCAGTATGGAAAACTAATCTGAATGAGAAATTGAAAAAGAAACACCATAACAGTTTTAATTTACATGATTACAGACAGGCGTTTCATTATGACTAAATAAGTGAATGTTGTAAAAACATCTATTACGAGTTTTGTTGCATAAAAGCTAATATCAAAATAATTAGTTGACAAATGCTACATTTTATCAGGTCAAAAAACCTGAACATTTTCTATCATCACAAACAATTTGGCCGGGCGCAAAGACAAGCTTACAAAGCAGGGTAAATCTTCCTTTTGCCAGACGCCTAGTACCCCTAATTCACGATCACCGTATGCTTATGAACTCACTCCAATGATGAAGTGATGCAGGAAAAATCCTTAGGTAAAGTGATCTCAACGGAGATCAGTTGGGGGTTATCTTCTAACTTTCAACTGTGCAGATCGTTTAAACATTGTTTTCTACAGCCACTGTCGACTATCATTTTGAAAACTAAACTATTTAACTCTGCACCATCACAAAGGTAAAGATTGTTTTTTGATCCTATGATAATCTTATATATAATTCTTGTACTACACACGTAAAGTTTCTTCACTGCTATTCGTAGCCAGACCAAACTGCGAAACGAGTACTTTTTTTAGTAAGCAACTCCGCATGCCTAGTAAATGTTGTTCAAGATAAAGTGACAACTTTTGAATTCAACCTTAGAAACTGCCCCTACCTGCATACGGGCGCCCTGAATGATATGCGCCCAGTAAAGTTTGTAACGATGGATGAGAAGTAATTCCGTATCTTAACGTCTAATAAAAAGTGTTAGGTAACCATTTCTGATAACTTAAATTATTTCTTTCGCTTTCTGTTTATTTTTTAATGCATCGAAGTGTAAAACTGAGCAGATTTGTTAGATATTCACTTTTCATACAATCTCACAGTTTCAATTGACCGAAGCATGAATAAAATGACGAGGCCTACAACAATGTTAATCTTACATAAGGCGGAATAATACAAAACGTGCATACAAATAGATTTTAAGCAGGACTTTCAAAAGTGCTCGTTTTACCGTGAATAGCCTATAACAAGGAATTCATTACGGGAAAACCTGACTCCCTAGGCGTCAGTATGCTGTGTACATTTCTGAACATTCATTTCTGTTATAAATTTTTGTCTATTTGGGAAGATATTTCTCCTTCTTGACACTCGTATGAGTAGAGACCTGGCAATTTCGCGAATTCAGTGACCTGTACGTTAGAATTCACAATGTTATGTTCAAACAACTAGGTTTTAGTAAGTGGCACATTGGTTGCTTGCTGTCAAGGTGAATGGCTTCGATTGGGCATGCATTTTGTTTTAAATTAGTTATTGGCTACGAGATCTCAACGAGTGGTCAAATAAAGCGTGAACAAATTGCAAAATTGACACACACGTATACATTTATGATTTCTAGCTTGTCCCAAAATGAATTCGCGAATTTTTTCAGTCCTCTACGTACAGAAACAGTTGAACCATGTTCCACACAATCGCAAACACACCAAAAACGGTACATGTTTTGAAGACAATTTTGGCACAACAGATTTTCGCGATGTACTATGATCTATGCATGCTGAATCGTTCCATAAGCAGGCGGACCCCTTTAAGACGACTATTTTTTTCGCCGACACTTCTCTCTCCCTCAACTTTTCCCCACAAATCTCCAAAATTATGAGTTGAAAGTGTAAGAAAAAATGTAGGCCACATCCCGGCAAGCAATTAACACTTGTAATTAGTTCTACTTATCTCGGCGTATTTGCATGTAGCGGAGTGGGGAAGTTAATAATCGGCTGAGTTAATTAGCGAGTGAGAGCTCTCTCGTCTCGGCCGGGGTCGGCAACTCAGCAAGATCTACTTCCGAACAGCATCCTACCTCTCAGACTTCAGTAATTACAGCTGAAGGGGGGATCTTCCCCCCTTTACCCCCTTTCAAAAACCTACTCAACTCGAATTCAGGAACTCGCAGACCGGGACCTGCCTGCGCGCCGTCGGCAAGTGATACGATCGATTTCAATCTCGAGGCAACCGAAGACAGGCAGAATACTCAGTTCTATGGACAGTTTTATTGCGTTTGTGAACTTGTGAGAGGAGCGGGCTTGGAGCGGTGTTCGTGAGTGTGGAGGGGGGGAGGGGAGGGGGCTTTGGAAAGTGTGGCATTCCGTCCATCACGGCGGAGAATCTAATTCCGGCTTCGCATCCCCTGGAAACAAAAATGGACGCAGTTCTTGTTCGTAGTCACGTGCCAGTGTCCCCACGATATCGGGCTTCCGAACATGATGTTTTCCCACTCGTAACTGAATCGCCGGCTTCTTAGACTGCTCGTGACAGTGTCCAAACTTGCGACGAGAATTTCAACTGCCACGCCGAAGTAATAAATTGCAACGGACATTAAAAAAATAAACTAATTTGTTGGTGTTATAGTTACAATCTAAATTCGCATCAGGTGTAAAGTCACTGATTCATTCGCAGTCAAATCCAACTACTTTAATCAGTCAAAACGACTCTACTTAGAATGAGTGCAAAATCACTGATTGCTTCGGAGGGATAAAATTCACTGAATGAATCAGTGAATACTTCATCCAATCAGTTGCTAAAAGCAAATTTTATTTTTGATTTTATTTTTTTGCTACTAACGAGTAAGATTTGGGTTGGTTAAAATAAATATTTGTACGCCTGGACGTACAATACAATTTCGTTTATTAAAAAAGAAAACATGCAAATACAATGTTATTTAAATATGCTCCCAGGCATATGCATAAATAAATATAGAAATTTAAAATAATTATGTATGCCCGTGTATATATATACATAAGTATGTATAAAATAAATTTGTAATAATTATTTATTTACATATTTATATATGTATACATAATTATGTATAAAATAATTTCAAAATAATTTTATATTTCTATACTTATGAATACATAATTATATGGGGGCTTTATTCTGGGGCGAACGAGTATGTGGGTGTTCTCAGAGTGCTCCCATATTTTTTACATATAAATATTATGGTGGAAGGCTTTTTGTGGACACTAAGCTCTTTACTGTAAGAAAAACCGCATTTATATAGAAATAAATTACAGTTGACGTTCTGACACCGTGAGGCGAACATCGACTTGAAAGCGCTCTCTCGTCATACCACGAAGACGAATTGCAAATACGAAGGTCTGCCTTTGACCTCAACTAACATAGAGCCACCACCTGCATCGCCGCTAACTGGTTGCCGCCAGTGCCGATACTGCGATCGAGTTTTCACCACTGATCAAAATGCTCGTCGGTATGAGAGAACGGCATGTACGAAGAGTCCTCTTCGCGCGATGAAGCACTACGACATTCGTCCCATGCATTTTGCGCAAGGCGTTACATTGAAAGAACACACCGAGAACTGCAAGGATTCGCCTACTGGGAGTCGGCAAGTGTTGCCGGCAATACCTCTGGCTGCAGCGATGGCTAGTGATTCGACAGGCGATTATGATGAGACAGTTAATGCTAAAGACGGAATGAGGGCAGTAAGAGTCGGTTTGTGAGGAATGAACACTTGCAAAGACTTTCGCGTGAAGTGGACGAACTTCAAAATTAAACGGTCGTCGGCTCTAAATACTGATGAGCATACAACTGCTGCTACAAGAAAAGCAAATTTAACAGAGAATACAAAACAAGAGGCGAATATGACCATGAAGAGTGTATTGATGAAAATGAACATGAAGACAGTGATAGTGTTGAAGACGATGATGGCGGTTTTCTCGATGCACTGACACACCGCTCCAACACACTTGCTTGCAACAAGCTACATGAAGAAGGTAGAAGACGCCGAGAATACTGACTACCTGTGTCCCGAAGACCAGAATGAACGCGTCGATAGACTCAGATACTTGATTGACCTTCAAACACGCGGGGGATCTCGCGTATATTAATCGAGATATCTTCAATCATTAGTAAACTGAAGAATCGGGGATATATCGCATGATATGATGAACTGCGTTCTGCTGAAATTGTAATTACAAAATTGCGCCCATTAAAATATATGCATATAGGGGCAGTGACTTTTTCTAAGGCTGATTTCAAAAGTGCTCACTTTATCGTGAACAGGGAAATTTTTCGTTTTTAACAACCATTCGGCTAGACTCCACGGTCCGATGTATTTTCGAGACTCAGATTTCTGTTGATTGGCTGATGCCCCAATGTGCAGTCAGTTTTACCTCAGACCAGGTGGCACGTGAATGGGGGCTTGTTGACGTGCAGGATTGTTATCGGCTCAGAGTTCACCTGGGCGTGTCTTATAAACTGCGATCCAACTGGAAAGATAATAGAAATACACATGTGCTTGTAGTCTAACTTAAAATGAATTCGCAAAACTTTCCAGTCCCTAACTATGACCGTTCAATTCAATTCGAATATTGACTGGATCTTCATTGCCTGCTATGAAGACGAACAAAGTAACCAGAAAACTAAGAACGCAATATATGGCTGCGAAACACAAATTTAATAAAAATGCTACATTATAAATAAGCACATATGTGGCACAAGAGACAGCGATCTAGTTAGGAGACGACTAACGCATAAACAACGAAGTAGCACAACAAAGACAATACGAAAACAGCAAAACTACAATCGAGACACACACTACTGTAAGCCAAAATAAATACACATATAAAAGGATCAAAAAATTATAATGATACAGTCTGACAACGAACGACACAAAAAACAGCAAAGACAGCATAAATGTGACTAGACAACGTCAGAAATATTTGCATACAAAACACAAAACAGCAAAGAAGTCACCAATTAATAAATGGATAAAAAAATATAATGATCCAGTCAGACAACCAACATCACAAAACTACAAGGACAGCACAAGTTAAAAAAAAAACCGTAGTCGGCCAAATATCCAGTAATACGATGAAAATAGTAAAAAGTCCTGACGTTTAGGAAGCCGCGATCTGCTCCCGTCCTCAGGCGATTCCATAAAATGTGCTTATTTATACTATCGCATTTTACTGCACTTGTGTTCTCAACCATATAGTGTGTTATTCACTTTCTTTGGTTTATTTTTTTCGCAGTCATTGTAGGCAATGCAGATACAATCAAAATTCGAATCCAGTTTCACCACACCATTGCTTTTAAACTTCAGAAACAACACTGCTCAATTCATTCATCCTGTAACCGTTAACTGTAGCGAATTTAAAGTCATTTAATTTCAGTTGGCTGGTCTGAGGCCCTATGTCAGTTACTTTCCGCAGATCTTTGTTGATGTATTAAAACCTGACTGTCGCCTTAACAGACTTTTTTTTTCTACTATGACCGGGCCCAAACTAAAAAGGTGTATGGTAAATTTTTAAATATTCGAAAGGTTTAAAAAACTCATTTAATTATTTTCCTTTCAATTAAACCATTGAAAAGGCTGTTTTTTAAAACTTGGTTAATTTTTTTAGTACTTCAATTACTTGTTTAGTAGGGCGCATGAGTTAGGCTTAGCGATATATATATACACACAACACTGCCTGAGAATAATTGATCAGCAGAAAGAGGCTTTCAGCACTTAAAGGGATAAAAAGGGAGAAAGATCGTTCCTCGAAGAAGGAAATCTTTTTTCGCACACAAAGAGATATCACATCTAACTAGGTAAGAAATTTGAGTGGCTCTTAACAGCGTGGCCTTGAGAGCACATTTCGTATCATTAAGGACATTTCCCTCGTGGAGACTCAGAAAACAATAATTAAATTGGTGAAAAAATAAACAACTGGAAAGGGGTCAAGTAAACCACATTAAATATTAGCTATAAACAAGATGAAACAATTATGAGGAGGGAGGGTGGTCCGTGGTACTGCAAAAAAAAAAAAAACATGTTAAAGGCTGTTCACGATAAAGTGGGCAATTTTTAACTCAACCTTAGAAAAAAGGCACAGCTCCTACTTGCAAAAAATTTTAACGGACACACTGAATGGCATGCTCCTAGCAAAGTTGGTAACGATGAAGAGAAAGCAGTTCTGTATCTCAACGTTGTATAAAAAGTGTTACGTAAATATTAGTGATAATTTAAATTATTTCATTTGCTTTCTTTTTTTTAATCATCGAAATTTAAAAAAAATGAACAAATTTTGTAAAATATTCACTATCTTAACAATTTCACAGTTAAACTTGACCGACGCATGAATAAAATGATGATACCCTTGGCAACGTTAATTTTACATAAGACGGAAGATTACACAACGTGCATGCAAGTAGATATTAAGCAGGGCTTTTTAAAGTGCTCATTTTGCCGTGAATAGCCTATACTTGAAAACTGCTTCGCCAAGTTAAGACTGCACTTTGATAATTCTTTTATTTTTTTACTGTTGTCGGTCCGAAATACGGTTGGCCCAGAGGTGGTGGCTAATGGAAGGTAGTCCATAGGAGAGCTAAGGGAATAATGCCTCCCAAATCAAAACCTGCACAGTGTTTTTTTTATGTTTGTTGGAAGAGTGGAGGAGTGTCAACTTATTGTGTGCCCAAGGCGACACAAGCCTCAAATACAGGTCTGGAAGGACTAAATCAATGGTTCTCAAACTTTCATTCACCACGTGTCATTGGCGGTCGATTGTCATCCTGTCCTCAACACCTCGTCCATTCGCGTTCCGAAATGTCGCAATAATTACTTTCGACAGTTCATTGCAATGAACTTACCACTACAAAAACGTGACACACATATTATTTCGTCATGGGACTCTTTAAAATAAATTTACCCAAAAGTAATCTTACATGTTTTATAACGCAAAGGACATGGCAAATTACTGAACACGACATTAAACAACATAGAACAAACTGCATTATCGAAATTTAGAACCAGACATCCCAAATCAATGAAAACGTTTAATAGTATATTCAGAAAGTATCGCGGGGACAACTGGCCCATAGAGACTACAAAAACTGCGATGACAAAACTTAATGCAATACATTGCAACTACGTATACACTAAACAAATCTAAATCCACGTGAACCAGTTAGAAAAACGTGAAGTTTCATTTGTGCAGCCAGTTCCTTAGAATGAACCAGCTATAGTGTTTTGGGATAGTTTTTTCCTTGCAAAATATGTGCATTCGTTTGTTATTCTGATGCGTCTGCCCGTTGCATAAATATACCCTGAATAATTACCCTGCTTGTAATTATCTGAATATGTATTTTGCAGTGCAAAAAAATTAGTGTTTCGGAAACCGCTGGGCTTTCCCTAGCGCAAAATAGCATTTTCGTATTGATTATCAGAAATAATGCTAATTAAAAATATGCGAAACTTGAAAATGAGAAATATTGAGCATTGTTACGAACCCTTGGCTTTCGATGGGGGTTGGATTCTCGGCGCCAACAATTCTTTTTTTGTGAACACAATTCGAAAGATTTTTTCTTATATTATTTTTATTAGAGTTGTTTTCGAGAGCATTATAAAAGCCAAGTATCGCCAGTGGTATGTGGACCACAGCTTGAAAACAGCTCTACTAAATTATGCGAAAGAATTAACAATGATAAGAGAATACTGAAGTTAACCAGCTAGGTACCATTTACGACTTTTTCCGATTTTAGTTCATTTCCAGTAATAATTTGAACAGGAATACCTCTGTACTTTTTTTCTTAATCGCTATTGTTATCCAAGAAGGATGCAATTAAACACAAAAACCTAGAAAAATGTAATAATTATGAGATATTTAAATTTTTTATTCGTCATATTTATACGTTACTGTTTAAACACAGCACTGTGTAATATTTAAAATCAGAACTTTAATTAAATGCAAATCAAATAATGTAATAATTATACTAAATCACGTAAATAATAGCTATGCATATTCAAAATACAAAACGACTTCCTCCTTTCTGTTGAAATTTTTTTCAACACACTAAGAACATTTAGATTGGGTCCTAAATGTCTGAGCGACTTTGGAAATACTTATTAAAGCTGAGATAAATTAAGATTGGACACAATCTAACATTAAGGTGAAAACAATGTTTACTTCAAAATATAAATATTTTGGTTGCGTAGTATGTCTATGCCGTATGGTTTGAATGTGTTTGTTAGTTCCGGTAGTTCTAAAATAAATATTGTTAAATATAAGCGCCGAATCTGTTTTAAGAAAATTTAAAAGATTTGGTGAACGCTCAAGTAATATAACGTGTTTACTTGTTAATATAGTGCAATTAGCAAAACAGGATATTAATGTGTGCAATGTTCCAATCGCATGAAACCATTTTCTAAAATACTAGTAGTTAAGGCAATCACTTCGAACTTTAATTCAGCTAAGATTTATGACTGAACGCATGCTTTAGTTCAAATAGTATGAGTGGTTCGTAAGATATACTAATTAACTCAAATCATGGCAGTTATGTCGTTTTAAAAGCAAGCTGCAAACGGGCTTGAAGAGTATGAAAATCGGACCATCCTCAGAAGCTATTTCTTGAAATTGAAGTGTGATTCGATTGAGATTGAGTGTTCTGGCGTTATTGGGGGATTATAAACTTACGCAAATAAAGTGTCAAATGAATATAAGCACATAGCAAGTTGCTTATAATTTCAAAGAAAAGAAGTCTTAAGGGGACCGCCTGGTCCGTAACAGGCCGAATGAAAGAATAGGTTTTTACATGTTATAGGCTATTAACGGTAAACTGACCACATTTGAAAGACCTGCTTAAGATATACTTGTATGCATGTTGTGTTTTATTCCGCCTTATGTAAAACTAATATTGGAATGGGACTCATGACTTTATTCATGCGTCGATCAAGTTAAACAGTAAAATTATTTGAAAAAAATATTTTACAAATGTTCTCATTTTTGCAGTTCGATACATAAAACAACAGAAAGTGAAATAAATAATTTAAGTTATCATAAATGGTTACCTAACACTTTTTATTCGATGTTAAGATATGGATCTACTTCTCACCCATCGTTACTGGGCGCATGCCACTCAGTGCGCCCTTTAAAATACAATGCAGGTAGGGGAGGTGACTATTTATAAGGTTGATCTGAAAAGTGCTCACTTTATCGTGAACAGCCTTTAAATGATTTTAGGCGTATCGTATCTAACTTTCTACAATATCGCTTTCAAACACAAAAATTACCTTGCATCAAGAAAGCAATTAGAAGTAAATCAATAGGAGTTTGTGTTTTTGTATGTGTGTTGAGTCTATAAATCTCAATTTATCAACAATTTTCGAGATATTAAAATTTTTATACAAATAAGTTTTTGTAGAAATGTGGCCCGGGAATAAAAAGGGGACAAAGTATTTAGTTTGAGAGCGACACAGTGAAAGGTGTTTGAGAGACGTCTAAAATAATTTGACATGTTAAACTCGTATCATTTCGTTAATTTTTATTTGTCTTTTCCCCATGTTTAATTAGTTTTTTTCCTGTGATTTTCTTTCCTGCAGTAATCCTTAAACTAAATTTTAATTTTAGAATGTTTACTTGTCGATTTTACCTTGTAGTTTATTTTTATAAATATCACAGTTATATGTATGAATGCATGTGCGAATGTGGTTTTGTGTATGCATGCATGTGTAGATACACGTGTACATTGCTTTTATACATTTCATATAAGTTTATTTCTAAGTTTATAGTCGACATTAAGTTTTGTTTCATTTTTTATTCCTTTTATTTTCAAACAATAAGTGTTATGTGTTATTATACAAAATGGTTAAGTGTAAGAGAAGGTGATAATACTTTAACTTAGCCACAAAAATAAAGACTTTTTATTATTATTATTATAAGCTGGTCCAGCAATAGGCAGTCACGAAAAATGAACATACATATTTAAATAAGTAAATGCAATCACTGGATAGTTTCGAGCGATACATTCAGGTGATTTTCACTCGCGTCGTAGCTTCCATTGGATCGCCTTTTTTTTACCTCGTCACGTCACACTGCAGAAGGAAATAAAATACTCGTTCATCAGAACAGGAAAGCAAGCACAGTGGAGGGTCTGAATAGACACAGCGATGGAGAATGCACGAGAACGCCAACGCACGGAGCAACTGGAATACCAAACGAAGGAAGTATGTCAGCGTCGGGATTCGTAGGAATTACCCCCGTCTTTCCGGTGCAGCGCTTTACGAAGTGATTTCTACTCAATTCTTCGCCCGAGGTGGCCTACATTCTCCACTAGAAGCCCCCGCACCCTCTCCTCGTTCACATACGTCAGTGAGGCAGTAGCAAGTCTGCTGGACTGCGCCACTGATGCGATAGGGAACTCCAATGGAAAAACGCGTCTCATTCGGTAGAGATCCGCTATTCAAGTGGCGAATGTGGAGTAACGTGAGAGGCGACCTCTTTTCATCCGACCGAGCAATGTCACGCCAGAAAGGAGGCGATAGTTTCGATTCACTCTTGCGTGCATAGTTTTTCACTCTTGAGTTTTCATCCTATAGTTTTTTTTATAAACGTTGCGTTACACGTACGTTCACGGGTCATTGAAAACATCAAGGTAAACTTTATTGCAAACTAAGATAAAGGTTGTTTATTTAAGTCATACAGACAGTTCTATCCTAATGACTTAATACTTTTCGTACCTCAACATTTTATGTTCAGATTTAAACTTTAGTTTGTGTTTATTACTTTCGTAAATTAATGCGACAATAAATACAAGTACTGTTGCAAAAATCTACTCCTTAAGGCTGATTTACCATCCGTATTGGATTGTTTCATTTCATTGCTGATTTAAGATAGTAAGATGAAACAATTTGAAAATGCAATTTTTGAACTTCAGCAGTAGGGACATAACACATGCAACATTAACATTCTATTATGCCACTGTTAACACAATGTGCGAATTAAAAATATTCATACGTTTTAAACACTTTTTTACCAATACCAATTAAATAATACATAACGGAAACGACGTGAAAAAAAATATGACGCAAAGAAAATTGCCTGCTTCAATGGCGAGAGCTGCACTTAACGTACGATGTCATTAGAAATAATGAAAGAAGCAATTTTTTAGTTACACCGCCGTAGCCACATCCACTTAATAATCAACTTATGATTTACTGTGTAACTAGGTTTCCATTACACATACGTTACTAGTTGTTATATGGCGATAATATTTTAGCAAATTAAATTAACTGGTAATTCTTACAAATGCTTCTTTTGCGGGTTTTTTTCTGGGCGGTAACTAAGTTAACTGTGTGCGACCAAAACCTGTGTTATGATCCAGTAAAGGCGAACAAGCCCAGCGAACTGCAGCGACGCGTCGATATCCAGCCCAGGCGAAGAATCCAACAACAATTATAGTTTATAAAACATCGCACAGAAGCTGCAATGGGTCTCGCCTGCCGACGGCATGGCATTTGCGACATTTACGCCACCGGAAACTATATAATACTTGGCAACACATTGTACGGGGTCTGTCAGTCTCTGTCAGTCTGTGGACCCACGTTGAGATGAAGCCATCAAGATGCAGCTTGGCGTGCCGCTCGTCGCCTTCCTACACAACACGCAGCCTACGGCGACTATAACATTCAGGTTTGTCGTATATTGTAATTGATTAGGACCTCCCTCGCCAGTAGCTTATATTTAATGTATAGAGACCTGCAAATTTCGCGTTATTTTCTAGCATTATGCTAGCATTCAACGCCCTACACATATTCGACTCAGTGTCGTTTGTTTATTGGCTTCTGCAGCAGTGAGGACACACGTTCCCTTTTGAGTTGGTTGAACGTGATTGGGCCATCCTCTCAGTAGTCGCTTGCTATTGGTCCAAAGGAGTCCAGGACGTGTCCGAACAAACTGTAGTCCAATGACGAAGGCAATACAAAATCATAAGTGTTTGAAATCTAGTCTGCAAATAATAACGCGAATTTTGCATGTCTCTATATAATGTATATCAAATTACTTCATTTAAATACCTGCTCCTTCTTCATAATTAACTTCAGTTCTTCCCTCCCAACATCATAAATCTTCCATAGTTCCTATACACATAAAAAAATACTAAGAGCATACACTTACCCTTATCTCATTTCACAATTGTAACAATTCCTTCATGCCTACACTCTAAGATATAATTCGAAAATTTACCATACCAGTGCATACGCTTAGTGAGGAGGCGGAAATGGTATTTTCTCCCCTGTACATTCATTATAGCGTTCCTACATTTTCTCAGGAAACAGTCAAATGCGTAGGGAAGTTCCCAACTTTGTATAGTAGCGGCGCTAAACATTCCTAAAGGATGTTCACGATATAGTGAGCACTTTTGAAAGCCCTGTTTGAAATCTATTTTTATGCATAATGTGTATTCTTCCGTCTTAAGTAAGAATAACATCATCGTGGGCCTCATCACTTTATTCATGCGTCGGTCAAGTGAAACTACGAAACTATTCGAAAAGTACACATCTAACAAGTTTGCTCACTTTTACACTTTAGCACATCAAAAAATAAACAGAAAGTGAATGAAATAATTTTAGTTGTCAGAAATGGTTACCGAACACTTTTTACTCTACGTTAAGATACGGAACTACTTCCCATCCATCGTTACCAACTTTACTGGATGCATGTCACACAGGGCGCCCGTTGAAATATATGCAGGCAGGGGCAGTGACTTTTTCTAAGGTTGAGCTGAAAAGGGCTCACTATATCGTGAACAGCCTTTATATTTGCAGGTATAGGTGTGGTATTATTTCCATACAGTTTGTAGGTTTAAAACTTCCATAACAGTTTAGGAAGTTTACGAGAAATTTTTTTACAGTGCGCATATGTGCTGTGCAAAGTACGTGCGAGATGCGAGTAGTTCGTTGCGATAATTGGCGATACGCGACACGTGTCGAGCAGTCGATTGTACGAAGCGGACAATAACGCCGGGCATAAACTGCGATGCCACGCGACACCGCCGCAGTCGACATCGCTAGCGTCGATCCAGAACTAACCGCGTATACGTCGCTACGTGTAAACTTCAAGCGGGGAGAGAGGGAGGGAGGGAGCCCTGACTTATCGGTTCAGCCCCCCACACTCCCACGGTTATTCGATTATTCAGCGAGGTTTCGCCATTGTCTGGAATTGAATTCCGGGGTTTTTATCCCTCCCCATCCACCTCCCCCCCCCACCTTCCGCTCCCATGCAATAGCCCCCTGCCTCCCTCGTGTTTACCCACTGAATTATGGGGACTGATGTTCCCTGTCGCTCTGATTAATGCATAGGTCGATGGCTCTCACAGTACTGACGCTCAACGAAAAGGGGGCAAAAAAAGAAGAAAAAACCTTTATCGACGCTTCTTATTCCTCACGCAGCTCCATTTTCTGTCACGCTTTAACTTTCTGTTCGGTTTCCCCGCCGTGCCATGGGCGGTTGAGTCCTGACTCTTGAAAGGAACTGTAAAAGAACAGACCTTCATTCGACAATGCAATACGTTTCTTTCGCCACTTTGATAACAGACTGAGCCCACGTCGCCAATAATCGTTTTTTTTTTTTTTTTTTTTTTTTTTTTACTCTTTAAAATGTTACTCCGGAACCCATATTGGCGCCTTGCTTTGAACAAAAGGTTGGTTCATTTGCAACCCATCCAGTTGACGGTCTTAACCCCCCCCCCCCCTAACATGAACCTATTATCTGCCAGATGTCATTTCTGAACAATCGCTGAACAAATGAAGACCTCGCAGTTGCTAGTACGTGGCAGTATCTATGCGTTTTATATCAATTTGAATGTATTACATTTACACACACGCATATATATTTTTAAATAAAAAAATCGACAACAGTAACTTTACAATAGTTTCATCGATAGTTTAAAAAAAATCCCAGACGTAAAATAGCCGTGATTGTAAAATTGGAAATTCAATATATGCCGCAATGATTTATATAATAGGTAGAGACCCGAGAAATACGTAAGTTCAATGACCTATAGGCTAGACTTCCCAGTCTTATATACTCTCATACAGATATCAACTGTTTATTGGTTGACTGTTGTGGTAGTAAAAGTCGGTGGTTGGGCGCACAATTTATTGCATGTTTGTTATTAGCTCATTTATCTCCAGAAGGTGTCAAACAACACGTCGACCAATTACAAACGTAACATGAACGTACATGTGTGTGAATTTCAAATTGTCTAGAAATTAACCCGCGAAATTCTCGGGTCTCTAATAATATTGTTATTACTGACGAATTACAAAATGCAGTACTGTAATTTTATGGAAAAAAATATTTTACCTGATAATTGCCTTTAATGCATGGCATGGCTGTAATAAGTTACGAAAAAATTGGGTTTGGCTCTGTTGAGGAAACGGCCGTTTGCTTTGCGTGAATACGTCTACGTTGACGCGCTCGGATGCCTTGATGTTTATTTTCTACGTTCCCGGCACCGCTTCACTCCATCATATGAGGTTTTATGGTTTTTATGATTGTTACTGGTTCGCTTTTCAGATGCTCTTTCCAACCGTATAAGATTTCTGTATTTCGACTTGTCTTTTTGACGAGTATAGGCCGAAATTGAGTTAATTTTTCTTAATTATTTACATTAAACGGATACAATTTCTCCATAACCACGCCACACAATTTTTTTTACACACGCAATCGATTGGCCTTGGCGAGAGCTGTCGATTGAAACTTAAACGAGCGTCGTAGCTTCTCCCCTCGCCACGCGATGTATCGCAGTCATCACTGAACGTAACATATTCTTTGATCCTTTGCTTTGGCAATCGAGTGATGTAATTTAATTTTTAATGTAGACGATAGATTCGGAGCTGCAATGCCAAACTGTATCCCTCGATTTTGTTATCATCGGATTTTCTGGATTGCCTCCCACTATGGTTGCAAATTTAAAGACGTATTCATGTCAAAAGCCATGACCGTTTATTGCGACATGATATTTATTGTGGATTGAAAGCAACTTCTACATGACCAAGTATATACATGTTACCAGTAGTATCAATCAACTTCAGATACAACCAGGTTGAATCACCGATCTCGACTTCATCTTCTTACGAGAATATAACAGAGCATTACCAAAAGCACTAATTACAGCCGTCTGATTGACAACACCTTCATGAACAGGAAAAGTCTTCCTACAAATAATGCCACAAGCATCAATGTCATTCAAATCATTGATTTCGTTAGGATCCTTGGCATTATATGGTAGCCTGAAGAAACGAAATTCCAAAGACCACTACCAGCCTATGCTGCAATACCTTGCAGACCAAAACGAAACAAAAAAGAAAGCAAAATGTAACTCTCTTCAGTAGCTAATACTTTCAAAACCCATGCTCTATCTTCTTTATCAACATCATAACTCACAGTCAAAATATTACGAAATATCTTCCTAGCATAATACCTAAAGATACGGTTTGGCCTTTGAAACATTATACAACCTGACAACTACAATGCTCAAAGCAAAATGACAAGGTATTACTGCAAAGGTGGTAGTGGTCTTTTGGATTTTTGTTTCTTCAGGCTACCATATAATTCCAAGGATTCTAACGAAATAAAGTATTTGAATGACATTGATGCTCGTGACATTATTTGTAGGAAGACTTTTCCTGTTCATGAAGGTGTTGTCAATCAGACGGCTGTAATTAGTGCTTTTGGTAATGCTTTGTTATATTCTCGTAAGAAGATGAAGTTCGAGATCGGTGATTCAATCTGGTTGTATCGAAAGCTGGTTGGTACTACTGGTAACATGCATATACTTGGTTATGTAGAAGCTGACTCGTGCAGCTGTTACATGGGTAGTGACTTTTATATAACGTTTGTATTTTAATATAAATTATTAAAAAAGCATTAAATATGCAAGCGTCGTCTACTTTTTCCTTCATAATGCAGAAGTTTAATCTTGAATCATATAATTTTTTAAGCTTTAAACAAAGAACATACTTTAATTTGTAGTAATAAATATTTTATGTAACTGAACTGCGCCCCGAGTTTTTGATAAAACAAGATACTGGATACTGGGTAAAAAAAATCAAGGTTCAACGGAAAATTATGCAGATTTGTAAGTTTGTGTAATCCTTTAATTGCCTTCACTTTACGTGTTTCGGCGCATACAGACATGTTCTTATCGTCCTAGATCAGTGAAGTGTTTGCAATACTAGTGTATGTTTAGTGCGTCACTAGGGAAGGAAGCAGCGAACTGGCGCCCTAATGGGTAGTTTCAGTCATGGCGTGGTTTGTACTACATATGCTTTTAGTTGTTTGTGCAAACTGTTAGCCTCCATGTTAAATTCAAGGTACTCGGGTTGAATGGCCCCTTTAAAGGATACGTGCTAGAATCTGCTCTTAGTGGCATTTAACCAACAAAGCTTGGTCGAGCTGATACGGTTGCGTAATATACTCGGTATTATCAGGATCACGTTCATCAATTAAAAAGTTACGGCACGTTTGATTTACAAGCACCAGGCTCTTTTGCATGTAAACTTAAATGTGTGCGTGAATTTATAATCATATTTAAGGTGTATCAAAAATAATATCCGAAATTAAGAAATTTAACCATACATCGCATCTTTGTAAAGGATGCGTGTCGCAAACATTGTATTGAAATATTTTGTGAATCTGAACTTGTTGAAACGCCGTGTAATTTCAAAAATGGGAAACTTTTTGCTGTGCCTGAAATTGTGCTAAACTTCTTTATTTTGGCCGAGTAAAAAGTGATGAATTATTTGTTGAGCATTCTCGTAAGGAATATTATGTGTAACTGTTCTGGAGATTTGGCCCTAAGTTTTTGTTTGCTATGCCACAGCGGTTGTGACGGAGTCTCATCTCTCCCCGTGCGCCTACATATGCTGTTGCTACTACGTGAACCACGTGGGTGATCATCGCCGATGTGGATCAGGCTTACCTGGAGCCGTGTCCGAAACGGCTAGTTTGGGGAATTAGGGTTTAGGAATTTAGGGTGGATGGTTTCGAACGGCTTGTAAGTGCTCTACATGTGACAAAGTTGGTACCTACTGGCTTGTGGAATTTCGACGTTATTTTATTTGTCACCCTATCAATAAATAACTTTCTACCAAGCCTTTTTTCACGTAACCCCGTTGTAACTGATCATATTCCTTTCTAGCCGATATTAACCTTCTCGTTATTTCTTCACTCCCTGCAATTAACATTCCATTTCATATAAAGAAACCGATGGCCCTTTTTTTTTCTCAGTTTTAATACAACATACGAACATTATTTTTAAATAACCATCCAGATCCCTGATTTTACAATTTTTGCGTGCATGTATTGTGCAGCGTGTGCATCACAACGCGGGAAATAAAACGTAAACACACAACAGCAGACGATTTTACGGACCTATTCGGGGATTTAGTGTGCTACTTCACCTCAATAAATTTCAACCCAAAATCCCCAAATATTTAGGGCCTAAACTTGGTTAGGTGGTCGATTTAGTAACTTAAATAATGGTTTCGTTTCGGTCTGGTTTCGGAAACATGCTTCGATGTGAGCATTTCGTCAGACTGCTGGTCTGCCCTGCCGATGTATCCGATAGGCGGGCTATAGTTATAAGGGGCCTTTCCACTGACTCGTGTTGAGCGAACATGACGCCACGGGTGGTATGTGTGCAGGACAGCGGACTGTGGTAAAGCCTCATTTGCCTTGCGTCGGGCGAGTGCGAGGGGATCCATCTGGAGACAATTCTCCAGGCAGCTGTTCATATACATGAAATATACCGACGGAGAAACCCTTGTTCGGAGTGGGAAGAGATGCACAGTGTGGGCCGTTTCCAAGAAGGGCCGGGTCTACACACCCCCCCCCCCGCAATGCCCGCTGCATTGTACCTTGGCCAATGGGACGCTACATCTGCATGCCATTGTTGTAGACTACTCAAGTCGCTTTCTGGCTCCCAACATTTTCTATAAAATATGGCAAAACTATTTTCCCCTATTGCTGTTGTTTCCCAAACAAACGAATTCGGCGTCAATAATCCGGAATATTGTAAGCCACGCATTTTCAAAAACAATTTCAACTGCCTGATAGTTAACTTAAAAAATCTGAAGGCCCTTTCCCATGATCAAAGTTCACTTCAAATATTTCTTCAGAATTATTGAATTCTATTTACTGAATCCTATCCGACGTTACTTGGACGTCATAATCACGACCATTTTGTCTTTCAAGTCAATGAATAACTCTAAATATTTTTACGATTTTCTTAAATAACATATTCTATGTTTTCTTGAATAAAATTTTTCAACTAGCACTCCGAATCATTTAAAAAGTATAAATATAAAGTGTGCCGTAATACAGTATCTAATTAGCATTTAATCAACAAAAGTATTTCATATAATTATTTCATACAAATATATCATATTAGAAAAAACATTAGTATAGATTTCGACAAGTTATTTTCGTGTATTGCTTGGTTTGTAGTGGTTTGAAAAAAAAAATTCATCACATGTAAGTATTTTTTTAACTGAAATATAAAAAAAATAAATAGTGTAAGTTTTAACTTTAATATTTATTGAATACAACTGCATGTGTGGAGAACTTTTCAAAACTGAAATATTCTATTCTATTCTATTCAATAAACTGAACTGCAAGCGTATTCAATAATTTGAATTCAACTGATTTAGTTTAATAAAATACTTGGTAGTGTTAAATGGCCTTTAGAGTGTTATTAACACACAAAAGTTTCGTAATTTTTTTTTACTGTACACGAACAGCTGTGGAAAAATACAGATTCATAGGCTTCCGTTAAATAGACTAGAGATAAGAAATCTAATTTTACTTAAACACATTTAATGATATAAGTTGTCATCAGTTAGGTAATAAATTGCAAATATTTTGTAGTTACATGCGTGTTGGTACAAGCTTTAGAATTTTATAGAGGAAGAATAGTTGGTTCTGAAAAAGGTGGAAATAGTTATGCTGTATCTTATACGGACTATTTGTGTGGATAAGTTTTCGCTAAACGTATATTGAGTGTTACAAATTAACTTGATTGTCAAAGTTGGAGCTTTATATTCGATAGAGCTTCTGAGTTGTAGTAACTAACAACGGTAAACCATCTCATGCAACGTGCATGTACTGTACATGGAACATGTTTTCAGGAGTTTTAATTTGTTGGCACTTTTTAGACAATTACGTCAAGTTTCAGCTACTAAAATAACATAAGCTGCTGTAACGCCAGCACATACTTCTACCTCCCGATCCACGTCGACTGACTAGGATACAAGCCGCCTGCGCTGCAGTATCTGCTCGGCTGGTAGACACGCACAGTGGAAATGCCTTCTGTGAATCTCTCAGGTGGAAATGCTCCTCCACCTCGAGCATGAGCGGGTCATCGCGAACAAGAGGGTCGTGCGTAGTCCGACCTGCAGTGGAAAAGGTCTGATCGTGAGCAGGCGGACGTCGTCTCGGGGGATCCACTAACTTGTGACGTCACCTTGTTCGTGCGGACACGCACCAGTAGAAAGCCCGCTATACTGACGCGCTGGTGTGAACGGGGAATTTTACCCCCAGGCGTATTTTACCCCCAGGTAGGAAACGACGGACACCCTCGCGATCCAGACAGGAAAAGAACGTACTAAGTACATCGTTATATCATTGGTGAGATGACGGAACAGTGGGATGCTCAGAAGGGGGATGCTCAGAATAGGGGCTTTTCGGAACAAATATTTTTTTTCTCCGGAGGTGGTACAATTCCGCTCTGCTAATTACACAGAACACGACATTAATACGCTCTAAAATTATTTCTGGGGAAACTCCAAGCTTTGTTGACGGATGACCGCTTCGCTGTCACCACCTACAAAAAACAGCCGGAGTGCCTTGAATCACTGTTTTGGGTTTAACTCCCCTGCTGGCGCTGGGACTCTGGCTCGTTGCGCAATTTTTGGCTAAGCTTGAACAGAAATTTTTTTGCGAGGGGGCTAATGCTTGTTCCTTAAATTGTTATTCTACCAAGGAAGCCGGCCTGGCTATAAAGTGACGAGACTAAGCTATCAGGGATTAGTTTTAACCTAATGTATTGTGGTCAGCTGTGGGTTGTAAACAGCGTTATACTGTTGTGGTTGCCAGCGGACCGCCAAGCTGATTTGACACGTGCTGCCACTCAGTCATTGGGGGGGGGGGTAAAATCTGCCTGGGTACAGTTCGCCTGCTACACCTGCCTGCTGTCGGAATTATTCGTCACTTCGCCCCCCTCTTCTCCCCCTTCCTCCCTCACGGTGGTCACCAGGACTTCTGGAGGTACGAGCAGCGTGTGACGTCACCACGGAGCTCTATATACAATATAGACGTTAGAAAAACTTTCACAACTGGGCGCAGCAGAATAATAAAGAATGCTGGCGTTCGCCTTTTTGAGGGATCAGAAACATTGAGGAGACTTACTGTGGGACTTGTTCATAACGGGACTCTATTCCTTTGGTGGGGGGTGGGTTCATAAAGTCAAGTTTTGCGCTACGGGGGTTTGTTATCACATTTAAAATATGTAATTTCTGATGGGATTGTTTGTTTTATTCTGTAATTTTTATATATTTTTGTATGAAAATTTTAGGGCTTTCAAATTAAATTTTGTATTTACTTCATGACCGTTAGTGTTACGTTTCTACCTGTTTTCGGGAATTTTTCAAAATATAACTTATAAAAGGTGTTCTTTTTCTCTCACTTGGTAAACCCAAATTATCGTACACTTTGTGTTGCAAAAAGAATTTCCAGCTGGTGGAAGGTAGAGAGAAACTGTCAGTGTATGCACGTGTCAGCAAGCTGCCGCCACATGGTATAGGTATCCCTAGTTTTCATAAAAATGCAAGGCAAGCAAATTACATTGTTCTCGTATGCCTGGTAGCATATTCAGGATTTGTTAAATCTTTAAGTTGTGCCTCCAGTAGACAACTTGAAACTTTTTCACGGTTTGTGAACCAATGAAATCGTGTCGCTAGGAAATAAATAATTCATGTAATTTACTAGGTGACTAGAATCTGGAAGCAGTCCACGAAGAGGGAAATATCAAATAATAGCTACTATATATAGCTTGAAGAATAAATTAACATCCATTAAGTATGTACCTCTTAATAATCTACGTTGTTTCTTTGCGTTCGTGAAAACTGTTTTGCAATCGATGTAATAGTTGCGAAGTATTATCGATTCTGTACTATATTTCAAGGTAACAAGCTTTAAGGATCTTTATATACTTCAGTAACATTTTAAGATGCAGATTGGTGGCTGGTTTTGATGTAGAAAGAATAATTGATTAAGTTGCTTAGTTTTCCAATTTTTTTTATGTCTAGAAGCGATTTAGTTAAAAAAATATGAAGTCACTAACTACAAAATAATTAACTTTTTTTGCCACATAAATATTTCCCGCAAAGTGCATAATGAGATACTTAAGAGAAAGTGTACGTATTATAATAACGTTACAGGCGGCCGATCTGCGAGCGTGTGAAGCACGGAAGATTTATTGGCGCGCACGTGCTATCAGTTGCCACCAGCGACGCAGCTGCTTTTCACAAAGGAATGTTTACCGAGCGTGCCTGTTGTGCCTATTAGGACGTGTGCCGCTCCCGACCTTGGGTGCCGGGTGTCTTTGAGACATCTGGAGAATGTTCTGGATTACTGATCTCGTTTCTCCCAGCGTGACTCGGGGTGGTGAAAATGCGACAGGCGGCCGAGCCGCGAGCGTGTGAAGCACGGAAGATTTATTGGCGCGCACGTGCTATCAGTTGCCACCAGCGACGCAGCTGCTTTTCACAAAGGAATGTTTACCGAGCGTGCCTGTTGTGCCTATTAGGACGTGTGCCGCTCCCGTCCTTGGGTGCCGGGTGTCTTTGAGACATCTGGAGAATGTTCTGGATTACTGATCTCGTTTCTCCCAGCGTGACTCGGGGTGGTGAAAATGTGACAGGCGGCCTAGCCGCGAGCGTGTGAAGCACGGAAGATTTATTGGCGCGCACGTGCTATCAGTTGCCACCAGCGACGCAGCTGCTTTTCACAAAGGAATGTTTACCGAGCATGCCTGTTGTGCCTATTAGGACGTGTGCCGCTCCCGTCCTTGGGTGCCGGGTGTCTTTGAGACATCTGGAGAATGTTCTGGATTACTGATCTCGTTTCTCCCAGCGTGACTCGGGGTGGTGAAAATGCGACAGGCCGCCGAGCCGCGAGTTGGTGAATAGGCTATTCTTAGTAAAATGAGCATTTTTGAAAGCCCTGCTTAAGATCTACTTGTATGCATATTGTGTATTCTTCCGCCTTATGTACGATTAACATTGTCACGGGCCTCATCACTTTATTCATGCGTCGGTCAAGCCAAACCGTGAAATTGTTAGAAAAGTAAATATTTTACAAACCTGCTCATTTTTACACTTCGATGCATTAATAAAAACGTAAAGTTAACGAAATAATTTAAGTTGCCAGAAATGGTTACCTAACACTTTCTATTCGACGTTAAAAACGGAACTATTTTCCCATCCATCGTTACCAACTTTACTAGGCGCATGTCACTCAGGGTGCCCGTTAAAATATATATGCAAGCACTGGCAGTGACTTTGTCTTAAAGTTGATTTATAAAGTGCTCACTTTATCGTGAACAGCCTTTAGACGAGTTGCTGAAGTTTCAGCGATAGAAGACGAGCGGCGAGAGAAGTGACCAGTGGAAAGGAAATCTGCGACTGCGAGTATCAACCAGTAAAGGGTGCGGCTGGCAGGCTGGACTATTAGACTTGATGCTCTAGTGAAAGACATTACAAATGAAAGCAAAATATATATTGAACGTGTTTTAATAATGAGTATGAGTTAATTGACTATAACCGAGAGCGACATTAAGGACGTTAATTAGAGTTGAAATAAACATTAAATATTGCGTTCACTGAAAAATAAAATAAGTACTAGTGGATATAGATATATTAATGCCGTAAATAATAGCGGTGTGAATAAATTAAGAATCAAATTTAGTTATTATTTTTTTAAAGACCGCCATCTCTCACGAACTCAGATACGCTCCTCAAATAATGTAAAGTTTGTTTATCGTTTAAATATAATTCTACATAATATTCACACGATAGTTGAAAATACAAGCGTTTTTTTTTATAAAATAGTATTCTAGCTCTACTTGACAGTTTTCCAAGACAAATTGAACAATGGCACTGTGTATTCAGTTGTTACCTCCTTTCGAAGGATAAGATTGAGTTATGGATAATGCCACAATTAAATATGGAACTTATAAATTACTCCTCCCTCCCCCTCCCCCAATAATACCGATTTCTGTAAAAATCTGTTTTAATTTAAGCTTTTTTCTTAAAAAAAAAAAAAAAAAAAACAACCAAACGAAGATATTTAATTGAAACTAGTGATATACACCGTTGTTTTAATCTGTATTGCATTATTTTCATCGATTATATTTTTATTTCACCATCAGTACACTGCTTCGTACAGGCATATCTAGAAAAGCTATTTGGAAGCTTTTGAAGTAAATTACTGTTGCTACTAAACATCACTCAACGTTATAAAACTGTAAAAGATAACTGGAAACATGCCAGTAACAATGTGCGTTGGACTGAAAGAATATTTCTTTAAAGATTTTCTAGACTTCGAAAACTTTGTTCAGGAGTGGCGCAATACATTTTGTGAGGCTCAAGGAGACGGAAAGTAATCCGAAAGTCTCTCGCCACTTTTCAGAAGAACTTTAAATATATAAGGACTCTTACATTCAGCTGTTTTATTTTCAACTCTCAGCTACTGTAGAAAAAATACACTACCAGCAAGGCCGAAATATCCATCCAAAATTAGAGCAAAGGTTTGCATTTCCTTATTAAATATTTATTCTATTTTTTGCTTGCATGTCCGCATTAATGCCTGGCCGGTCATAAGGGGACTGACAACTTCCACTTTACGTTATTAAAAATGACCCGGAAGCCTGGTTACTACGGAGTCTAGATCATTAGGGGGAGAAAACCGACCAGAACCACAACCTTAATTAAGAACAAGTCGGCAATTCGCTGGTTCGGAGCCCATAAAAATCAGTTCACGCCACAACAAGCCTTCATATGCATGACGTTAAGTTGCAAAAACTAACTTAACATATATTTAAAGAGTCACATCACTGTGAAGAGTGAAGAGATTTGGGTGGCTCTTAACAGCGAGGTATTGAGAGCTGATGTGGGTGATTGAAGTGAGTTTGGAGCAGCGCCGGAATGAAGGCACTGGGAAGGCGGGAGATCCCCGAGGAAACCCGTCGACCAACGGCACCGTCCGGCACGATTCCCACTTGCGAAAATCCGGTGACCCGGCCGGGGATTGAACCCGGTTCACCTTGGTGGGAGGATAGCGTGCCAATCGCTCAGCCACCGCGGCCCCCACATCACTGCGGGGCCGCGGTAGTGCAATGGTTAGATTACTCGCTCCCACCTAGACGAACCGGTTTCGATTCCCGGTGGGGTCGCTATTGTATTTTCGCATGAGGGAATAGTGCTGGACGATACCTCTGGTGGGCTGTTTTTCTCGGGCTGTGGAAATGTTTAGAAACTACTTTTTTTTTTTTAAATAAAGGTAAATAATCGGTTTCTTTGGAAGGCTAAAATTATTCGGTAGCAAAAATATAAACTTTTTTAAATATTATTTCTGGCTGTTTTTGCACCATTTTCGTGTAAAGTTTAAATATACTTTATGAGTTATCACACAGCAATTGTTTTGCATATTAAGGTGATTTGGGTTTATGTACAAACTCATGTTCATTATAAATAAGACTGCAATATCTGAACCAGCGGCGTGTGGTGAACTGTCGCAAGGTAAGCAGTGTATTTGTTCTGTGCTGTACCTAACCGTCTGCTAGTTTACGCATCGGCCACCCGAAAGCAGTAGTACAGTTGACGTCACAGAACAGCATGTTTATTCCTCATCGCTTTCTCGTGAGTGGCCGCAGTACCTTCAGTTTCTCCCGGCTCCACTCTGGTTACAGGTTCCTGCTGCGAGCGCCGAGTGTGTACAGCACTGAGAAAGCACCAGCTTACCTTGAAACACTTCCCCTCACGCCACAGAATTATGAACTACGATAAAACTCCATATAATGCAAAGCGCAAGTCTCGTTGGGATCATGGCGGTAAGGATAACAGTAGATGGCATGCTATGACGTCATTGAAGCTTCTTTTTTGTCCATCGTCATATTGTGATACCCAAAACACTGAAAATGTTGAGGCAGGTTTTTGTATTTAATGAATATAAAGTGTGGAATTTATTTTTTTTAAACAAATAACAACCGATGAGCTAAATTTTCAATTTAAAAATCAACGTGCTGTGGTACAATAGTATCATTTAAATTTTGGCAGGTTAGGTTTTCACTGTCGTGGGAGTCACAACATGGCTGGCAGGCTTCATCATATTATCATTACACCCCCGATTATTTCGTGGATTTATGTGGCAGCAGGCTAGACTCGATAGTTCTCTATACACTCGAGACACTATCGTTTGCTTATTGGTTTCTGCGATCAAAAGAGGCCTTTGTACATCACTCTTCAACGCTACTCACTCACTCACGCTACTGCTTCCTGATTATTGCTAGCTCACAGTTAAGCGGGGCGTGTCTAAATAAATACGGTCAAATCACAGTGGCAGTAGAAAAGAACAAGTGTTTGGAGTCTACCTCGGTGCCGAACGAATTCGCGAAATACTCGCGGCTCTATGTATCATGTACATCCAGAGACAAGGCAACCCCTTGGCTGGAAGCAGACACAGGTGCTGGTCACGTCATCGTCCAGGGAGACCGCACTACAGTGTCACAGGGCCGGAGGTCCGGCCTTCGGGACGGGTATTGAGTGGATATCCGTGTCTGAGAAAGGGACGAGAAGGACTGCTGGCCCTCGGCCGCGTCCTAAAGGGACCGCGCCCATTCCCTTCCGCAATCCTCTTAAGGGTCGCCGTATCGACCACCGTACGCCCCCCCCCCCCCCCACAATAATCATCACCGGGCTGCTGCGAGAGCGACAGTACAAATGCGGTCGAGATGAGTTCTTGTCGGCATTGCGAGGCTACACTCGCCGCCTTTCGTCCGTCTCAACTGAGGCACAACAGCTGTGGTGAAGCGGTCAACCTCACCCCCGTACACCCCCGCCCACCTCCTAACCGAACATTTCCACGAGCGGGCTAACCAACCCACGAGCCGGTCTGTTTACACAGTTGTGCTTCAGCTTATGGACTTCGCCCAGAATTTTTTCTTTTTTAATGCCCCGGGTTGGTTCTGGCTCAGCTCTTTCTTTACGTTTGAAAAATATTTTTGTGTTAGCGATATAAAACAACCCACAGATAAAAGTAATAGTACAGAAGTTGAGATTGAGCCGACATCCCTAATAATGCAGCGGAGTCTGAACGGCGCATTGAACGTGGATTGTGCCCCGAGAAAAGCGATAAATATATATTTTTTCTCGTAGTCTCAGATTCTCGTTTCCTGCACCAGTGTCCAAGCCAGCTTTATTAGTTTTGTTTTTGTGGTTGGTTACTATTCGAGGTACCTTTTTATTGTGCTATTTATAAAAGGAAAACAACAAAAAAGTGTCATGAAAGGATGCAGTCTTTGACATCGACAAAAAAAATGCAATTTAAAAAAAAGACAAATTCACCTGTATATTTGGTATAGGCCGTTCACGGTAAAGTGGGCACTTTTAAAGTCCTCTCATTTGGAATAATAGTCAATAAATATAATTTATTTTGGCCTTAGACGTTAACTTCAGTGTACGGTGGAATAGATATACTGTGCTCATTACTTACATCGTAATGTTTATTTAAAAATGATGTTAATAGATAAATAATGGCTGAAAGGAAATAAGTATCTAGGGCCTCAGAAGTGCTCACTTTGCCGTGAACAGCCTAACAGCCTATAATGGAAAGCATTTAAATATAGAGCTAACAACACTAACAGAAAATTACTTTGCAGCACATTTTTATTCCTGGAAGATTTTTTCATCACACATTTTCAAAATTTTCAAGTGAAGGCAGTTTTAAGCAGCCAAAAAAATGAAATAACATAAACTGTAAGTTTGATATTACCCTCTGTGTTACTAAATAAATATATTTAAGGATTGCACACAAAACGCATTCATGAAAGGTTCAAAAATGACAAAATTATTTTCTGCGAATTTGCTTGGTAACCATAATGCAACAAACATCAAACTTGTATTGAGAATCACTGGCATAACATTTTCGAAAGAATGCACTTGATTGTAGAATAACCGCCACATAACCTGGCGCTGAAAACTTAAGGGTTGAAGTAGCCACGAAACCTTTTAAAACTTTGATATACATCATTGTAACTTACGCGTTACCTTATTCTCGTCATTACTACTGCATTAGGAACAACTGGCACCCGTGGTCTATGCGCAATACTCGTGGAACTCCCAAAAAATAACACTCATGCATTAACATTTTTTTAAATGTAGCCCTTACCAAATGTATTTTCGTGCTGAATGATTGTTTTTATCAAATTAAAACTATACGATTTAATTTTGTATTTGGTAAAATAGTTTTGACGACACTACAAAAAGTTTTAATATACAAAAATGTTTTCAGGAACGTCTAAATTAACAAAGTTTTTTTTTTTTTCTAGTGACCATGAAACTGCTTTCAAGTGACTGAAATAAAGAAATTGTAGGGACCGGAAAAATTCACGTGTTTAATGACCGGCAAGAAGTCAGATTTCACAATATTTTGTATGCTGATCAAATACGTACTGGCTGCTTGCTACTACAGTGGAAGGTAGTAAATGGGTGTGTATTTGGTTGTATGGTAATTATTGGCTCTTATTCGTCCAAGACGGTTTCAAGTGCAATCAATTCCCGGTTACTTCAGCCTTTTCTGAAGCCCTATTATAGTTCTACTTCCAGGATATTCCTCCGCCTCGTACAAACTAAGCTTATCTAAGTCTGGAAAATTACACCAGAGGACAACGCACCGAATTCATGCGTACTCAGTGTAACAGTATTTTGTATAAGGACTACGTTTTATCACCAGGCATTACCAACATACCTATTTTCTCACTGTTTTTAGTCAAATTATTTATAAATAAAGTAATATAATTTATAGATAAAATATGAATAGCATTTCAATTTAACGGAAAAAAAGTAACTTCCATAAACACAAGTATAAAACGCTTGTGTTACATGGCATATGTTGGAAATAACTAAACACGTCATACATTGGGAGATTTTTCAAAGGTTTGAGTCAAAAAGGGTGAAGAAACTGTGACTGGATTATACTTCCTGGGCCAATTGAAAACTGAACAAAACCGTCAAAATGTTTCAAATCGAGATTGTCCCCAAATGATTTCCTGAAAGTTCCACGTATCTACTTATACGTCGTGTTCAACGACAGTTTCTGTTTCATATCTGCAACGCCTAGCACGTGGTGACGAAAGCAGTACGTTGTAAACCCTCCGAAGGTACTTTGAGAGCAAGCAAGAGGCACTCTTTCTTCTCCGCCAATGCCTGCACTCCCGCCCTGAGCGCGAGACCATTCCGAACCAACGCGTCGTTGATCTAGCACTCCATCCTTCTTCTCTCGGGAAAATAACCTTTCTCGGCTTGGTCAGGAGTGTTTAGAAGAGGAAACACTCAAACGGACGTGCTCATTCCTCCCCAAACAATCTTTATTTCTTAGCTTTCGAAGTACTTTTATTATTTATCCACGCCCGCATTTGTTAAAATATTTACACTCTAGAACTGCTTCCAACTTCACGGCGTCCAACACTCTCGATTCATGTATTTACTTTTTTCATCTTCTAATACTTCCCAAGCAATGATGGTCGAGTGGTCAAGACGCTCGACTGACGAACCAAGCAGGGTCGGATCGAAAACGCACTCCTCCTGAATTGTTTGAGTTCACGGACAAATAAAAAAAAATCTCAGCTCTCCTGGCAGCCACCACTTGACTCCATTCCCCGATGCTAGCGCGCCCCTTCAGGTGACGAGTGAACCAACACACACAAAATGGCCTCATCAATATCAGTGCTCCTAGCTGCGAATGGCCGAATCTCCCACATTCTGGTGGTGGGCGCGGGAATCAAATATGGCCACCTACAGCAGTCTACTGACGGCGGGAATTACAGATGGATGCCTACAGCAGACCACATCGGCGGTTATGGAGGACACGAAAAGCAAGAGAGGGGATGGGGGAGACTGGAGAGAAAATAAAGGAGGCAGAAGAAATATGAGAAAACCTCAAGGGATAGAATGATGATGAGTGGGACAGGAAGGAATGAGAGAGCGTGAGAAAATTAATGAGACTGGAAGGAATATGTGAAAACCCCAAGGGATAGAACATGGGAGACAAGGGAGAAAATACAGGAAATTGGAAGGAATATGAGAAAACCCTCCAAGGATTAGAATGGACGAGATAGAGAAAGGAAGAATATGGGGGGGGCGAGAAGGAAGGCCAAAGTGTGAGAAAAAGAAGAGGAATGCAAGAGCATGAAGTGATTGGAAGGAATGATAGATGAGGGAAAAGGGAGATCCATGATAGGCGCCATTGGTGATGAATGACAGAGCAGAAGGTTTCGGCGTGACGTCATAGAATATGGCCGCCATGGTGCCGCGGCACTGCAGCCGGCAGCCAAGTGCGAGTGAATTTCTAACTACTGTCGTCAGTCGTGGATTGTGGGTGTGCTACGGCATGGCACCTGATACGACATGTGTAGGGACAACCGAATTTCGCGAAAAGATTTCACGAGCAGTTGTATTTCATAACACTTTAGCTCAGTTCCACTGTCGCGATTGGCTGGTTACCGTGGTATAGATCTTACGCGTTTGCGCGCAAATCCTATACGTACAGCATTGCATTTATCTAATTTTTATTGGCCAGTCATGTAGGTAAAGGTATTCTATCAAAGACACGCCCGCCAATAGGCTAAAGAAAACTGTTGGTACGCCCAGAGGCTATTGAAATGTAGCGTGTGAGGAACTCTTCTCGGGGAAATTCGAGTGTCACTTGGCATGTGTACTCTGACGTCCATAGCCCAGCTCCGGTCCAACTACTAAGATGCACATTCCCTTCCCAGAACCACTGTCGCCGAATGTGACCAACCGTTGTGGCATCATGTAGTGCTTCTTCCGCAATACGGCGCTAGGGCCAACCAGTGGTACAGAGACCTACGACGAAACCGCTCGTGATCTCATTGTTTTGACGGAATTGCGTACAGCTGCGTCCTAAAGACATTACAACGCCTTGTTCTTTTTCCAGACACAGTAACAGACATAACACATTTCGCGTTGCCGCAATGCCTTGAATGATGGAATCGCGTACTGGTTGTCTTGCCATATCACGCGCGTGGTTAGTGTGAATGGAAAAAAAAAATGGTAATCAGATACATAACAAGCATATGTACACACATCCCCTCTGCACGTTTCGTGTAACTGCATTCACGCCATGGTTTGGCATTTTCTCTCTCAGACTGTGTGCATTTCCTGCATATCGAGGAACACGGGGTTCGACTCAAAAGTGGTACATCAATTCAAGTCTCGTTTGCAAGTCCGGCTTGGCGAGCTTGCCACGTAAGTCAGATCCGGAACCTTTTGACAACACACGAGACTAACATACTCCAGAGTTTGATAGTACATTTCAGTATCCGAAATGTGTTAGTCTTAGCAAGTTACGGCCGTAGTGATCAAGTTAGACGAATGTGGTGTGTTCGGATCGGATTGGATGAGAAAGGGCTTATTAACGTCCCCCGGTGTTATTCCTGAAGGCTTGTCTGGGGACTGCTTATTAGTGACTTATAATCTAACTTTAACTAACGTACATGCCTTACCTAGGATTCGAACTCAGAACCTCCCACTCCCTAGACCGGCGGCGCACCAACCGACTGCGAATGCGCCTATATCGGTAAATAAATGTTCTGCAAATATGACCTTTTGTCAGAAAATATTTAAAAAAAAATAACCTATACCCCTATTTTTATTAATTATTTAATTTTTTTACTTTTGTCATGTTAAGTGTATTCTTGGCGAAAAAAAAATTCGTGAGAATGGTCGAATATCGCATTTTTAAAGCTTATGTACGCAGTTTCCTTAAGTGGCAAGAGAAAAGTACGGCCATAGAGGCGTAGTTCAATCTATGGGCTTTCATCGCGTTTAATAAAGTCCCACTGTTACAGATCTAATTTGCACAGTAGAGCGCCACGATGGAAACACTGCACGCCTTGCGTGTAGGAGCGATGAGGCACTAGGCGTGCGTGTTTGTGTCGCCCGTATCGCTCCCTCGCTTCTTGACCTTGGACGAGCAGCTTCATCTCACTCTTGACATTGGTTTGTATATTTTATGTACGCTTTGCAATAATGTTTACTATCGTTAACATTAAAAACATAATTGTGCCTGGCTTCGAGCTTTCGTAAACACGCTTGTGTTAGTAAAAAGACTTCCGGACGAATTTAAGGCGACATAAGGATAGCTATAATCAACCATTCTGATGTCACAACTAAATAATGTGTTAACTCGGCATTATATTGGCTGACAATTGGCCAGTAATGAACGTTGTATATTACAGCAAAAGTTCCCCCCTTGTGGCGTCGACCAATAGGACAGAGGAACGCGGGAATTCGGAAACAAACAGAACTGGTGGTGTATATAAGTCACTCGCTACTAACTTGTGTTGAATGGACTGTAAATTTTAAGCAGGGATTCGAAAAGTGCTCAACACTGAACAGCCTATACTCCACGGTCCGGCACAACCTTAACATTCGAGTATACGATGAAGCCTCGTATTTATTTTTCATTAGCCGTAATAACGGTGCATTGTGCTCTCACGACCAAGCGACGTCTCTTCGCGGACTTCACGACGAAGCTTTTATGATAATTAAAGTATTTTCACGCACACCGCAATCACCGCAATCACAGGGAGAAAGTTTGCGCCCCCACCCACCGTACATTTCCCCTTTACGGTCACCACATACAGGTAACTTTTCAAAAATAAAATGCGCCTCTGGGCTCCCAGAAATTTCCACATTCCACATTACCCTTTGGGGCCGCGGTGGCTGAGCTGTTAGCCTGCTCGCCTCCCACCAAGGCTAACTGTGCTCAATCCCCGGCGGGGTCACTCCCGGATTTTCGCATGTGGGAATCTTGTAGTACGATGCCGCTGGTCTACGGGTTTTCTCGGGGAACTCCCGTTTCCGCCACCCTTGCATTCCAGCGCGGCTCCATTTCACCTCATTTCACCTTCATCTGCTCTCAAGACCTCTCAGTTCAAGAGCCTACCAAATCTCTTCACCTACCCACATTTCCCTTCCCTCCTTACATCGTCGCGTCAGGCCTAATCCGCTCACAACACCTGGTATGAAAAGCCACTACCTTTAGTCATCTATCGACCCATATTATATTCTCAATGAGTTGTATGGTACAGCGTACTGGTGTGCATATTATATTTTATTATGGAGCATCGTGCATTTCTGTCGTCCTGTCAGAAGTTCTGGATCGTGGAATACCCCTGCAAAGCTGCAACCCGCTCCACAGTGCTGCTTTGTTGGAAACCCGGAATTTTACAGAAGTTAGGATATTGATTTTGCACCTTTCGCGACCAAGAGCTTTATTCTGTCACGATCTTTAAGAAACGAAATTGTACTGTCTTAAATCAAAATGTTACCATAACGGTCTTTTGAATGCTTCGTGACAGTCTATATGACAGGCCAGAAAGGTAGCTCTATGAAAGACCGTGGAAAGAAAATGGCGGGCATGTTGAGGTCAGTTCACGCACACACTCCACAAAGAAAGTACACGTTTAAAATTCCCTAAATAGGAAATACATTAAATTATATTATATTTCCGAACAAACACACGGTGTCCGCAATACATAATAACAAGAATTATAATTTTCGCTAGCAATACCCTAGGTTTGCTCTACCGTAACCAAGATATACTTCGGACTTGACTACAGTTTTATTGCTGCAGTCTGGTAATGCTGAAAATGAACAACGTCTATCTGAAAACTTGAATGAGATATGTAAATTAATTTTAATAGTATTATACGCAGATCTATTAAACAAATATAATTTATAATTAAAAAATTCACTTCGTTGACGTAATATGTAACGCAACAAACTCGGTAAAAACTGAAAAAAATACAGTTCAGCAAGCATACTGTTAATTACAGATCAGAGCCCGCACTGTTGCTAAACCTATGCGACATCACAGAGATATCCATATTGTTCCGGCTCTGTCCGGAGAATGGATCCAGCGCCCCGCGGACTTGGGATCCGTGCCGCGTGGCGGCCGGGCAGAACACGGCATAGACCGTTGAACAGAAGGGGGAGAGGGGGTTGCAGGATGAGGGGGAGCTCAGGACAAAGTATGTAAGCGAGTGCGAGGCGTGTCCCCCCCCCCCCCCCACGAACTAAGCTGTCATGGGATGAACATCGCGCTCGTGGCTGCTCGCTCGCTGGGAACTGCCCGCGCCTTGAGGACCAGCGAAAGCGAGGTGCATTTGCGAGTGTGATGGGACCATGTCAGTTTTGGTGCGGCGACTATCCGCAACTCTTCGCGTCCCCAGGTGGTGGGTAGGGGATCCCTAGGCTCTGGGGTGGCTGGAAATAATCAAATACCAGCCCGCGAACCAACTGGCCGGTGCGAGAGCGCCGTCGTCGTGGACGTAGGGAACCTGGGCAGTTCAGTACGAGATGGCGGAGCGCGTCTGCCGGAGGCGGCCCAATCTTCAAGGCGGGGAGGGGGATCTCGAGGTGCTGGAAAATGCGAAGTGTAGCGATCCTCACTGTTGGATTCTGCGGGCTGCTGACTGCGGGTGTGAGACGAATGGATTGGAATGCATCGCACCTTGGAAGCACCCCGATGTCAGCCTTCACCCCTGGGCCAGCAGATTCGCCACCATCACTGGTAGGTCCCGGATGTCTCGCGTTTCCCAAACCGACGGGCTATTTTGGCGGAAGGGGAGGGGGTGGCTCTCCGAAAGAACTCTCCTCACCTTCACCCATCGAGTGGAGATCCTGGCATCGGCGCGGAAGGGCGAAGATGGAGTCTGTGTCATGACTGAGCTGTCCGGTTTTCAGACGCACTCGACGAGAAGCAGGGAGGCCCTGCATCCTCAGTTACTGTCGGTACTGCAGTGCTGGTTCGCCTACACAGCAGTATTGACAGTAGCTCAACTTCAAGGGCGCCTGCGCCCACACAATGTCTGGCATCGGCGCGGGGGCTGTTCTGTCCCCCACAATACACACCAGCTGCGATCTCATTTCATTTCACCCCGCATCAAATATACAGAAATATTTCTTCCCGAACTAACAAATGCCCTACTTTATCCAGCCCTAATCCAGTTAAAAGGAATTATTTTATCCTCCGCGACTGCCGCATAGATTTTCCACCGCCCTCTCCGCTTTGCCTGGTTTGCTATGCTATTCCATCTAGACCCTTCTTCTTTCGGGGTGTGCACATGGCTACAATTGCGACCATGGTACTATAACCCTGCTTGGCCGTGATGTATTCGCCCATTACAATAATTAAACCCGACCTAAGGCGTAAAAGGCTTGCCCTGAGGCGCATCCCATTCTCCAACAGACTTAGCTACTAATATGCATGCGGGAGGGCACACAGAACTGTGAAGGTGCTCACGCTGGCTTGGCGGGATTTAGGGGCTCGCCAGAAAAATAAAATAAATAGTCCCGTCCCCCACTCTGCCGCCATATTTACGTGTATCTCTTCAAGACTGCTCGAAGGCACCACGACGTCGGGGCACTGGCCACTACGACACTGGACGAGGGCAGTACGACTTCGGGTCCAGGAAGGAGCCTTCCGGAGTAGCGTCGTCATCCAATATTCCAGTGGTAAGAACCTCGAGATTGGATGCAGGGTAGGACCCGAGTTAGGAAGTTAGGCCGCGTTAAGAGTAATTATATAGACTTGTTATTGAGCATTATATAAATGTAGTCACTTGTTAAGCACGACTTCTAGCCTGTTAAGCTAACTGATGTTCTGAATGTAACGTGGAAACCTACGGCTAGAGTTTATAACGCAGTAGCGTCTCTAGTTTGTTTATTCCCTGAATAATTTAATGAAAAGATAATTGTGTAATAAAGTGACGCATTGTTTGAGTTCTACTTCAGTTCTTTCTCTACATCTAGACTACGTCACCCCATGTTAACCCATTTTGTCTGCTCGATCATGTAGTCAGGACGGTCCAGAACAATATAGAGATGCCTTACAGAATACAACATACAGATGATTGCAAGTAACTGTCGTTTTAGCTTTCGTTATAACAAATGTTCCCTCAGTATATTTAAGCAAGCTGTCGTAACAGGTTAAGTCCTCTATGCCACCTTTTTTGAATCCATGGCGCTCTTGACCAACTAATTTATTTCCGCGACTCACTTACGGAATCTGTGAAAATTAGCACGTTTTGGCATTGAGAGTAACACATTTTTCTAAGCTAAGCATTTCGGAATAGACTTTAGACTAGTTTTAATTAATTTTAATGTATTTTAAAAATAGTTTATACAGTTTGCGCCAAAAACCTTTAAAACAAAAACTGACTTTAATATATGTAAATCGTGATGATTGTTTATTTTGGACGATATAGCTGTTTACGTAGGCTAATCCCTGTTCTATGGGCTAGTAAAAGTAAAATTTCTCCAGGGTCAAGCAGTACAGCCAACACCAAAAATGAAATTTAATACAGCTGTTTCTTTTTTACCTACAAAGTCTTTTACACACAGAAACACATATCAAACATAAAATCACGTGTCTTAACTGTCAGTGATGATTTTTAACTTTATCATATGAGCTCCATGATATGTAAACTCGTATCTTATAGATAATTATATATATATATATATACATCTTATAGATCATTATATGTATATATTTCTAAGTGTTTTCTTCTGGGTGAATGTGTGTTTGGGTTTTCTCAGAGTGCTGCCAATCGGGAAGTTCTTATATTTTTTTCTGCGGAGTTAAAATTTTGTAATAAATCATATTTATGTTGTTTTATACAGCAAATTTTGAACATAATGTTAAGATCCTATGATGTCAACCAAAGAAAAGGTTAACATTTTTCATTATTATAAAACATTTTATGCAATTGTCAGGTTGGTTGAGTGGTTTAAGATGCTAGATTTGCGCTCTGGTTCCCCGTATGGGAGCATGGGTTCGAGTCCCACACCTGCCAAATAACTGTTAAGACATATATTGAAAGTGTTGAAATGGTGATATTCGCCTTTCGTATGTTGTTCGACTAAGAGCTCTCTTTCTCTGACTGATTTCGAGTGGTACGTAAACTAATTGTTCTGTAGTGAAAACAGTATATAAGCGTGCATTCTGTATGAATGTTTTCCCTTCTACGATAGTTGTGATGGAAGGTAGAGCGTCACAAGTGAAATCATCCAATGATAGTGCAAGCTTTTGTAATAGGAAGACGGTAACAACAGGTGAAGACTTACCATCTGTAACACCTTCAGCAATGGTTTCTGAAGAGTTTCAAGAAGAATTACAGAAATAATGTTGATATTGTGGAAATGCATTTAATCAACGTTGTAATGCACGTTGTCATAAACATATTCATTGCTTGTTCAGTCCAACATATATGGCATACCACTGTGATAATTGCGATGCTGTATATGTGAAAAAGCGTACCTTGACTGACCGCAATATGATTTGTACTATACATTTAAAGTAAAGCATGGATACTTTTCTTGACCGGAGAATATGTTTGAGTTTATGTAAGTAATACTCTGTTTTTTATAAGTGTGTGAAATAAAGATAAAGTGTATAAAAGACTACTGCTGTTATTCATTTTATCCCTTCCAACTTTTATGTGTTGCTATGAGTGTTCGCTTATAAAAGTTAAGAGAATGATAATAAAGACACCAATATAAAAATGCCTGGATAGTTGAATACATACACAAACAATCATTCTACTGTATCCAATTTTTGGAGACAGTAGGTGAATAGTTTTTCTTCTATGTACGGATAGAGAGAGCTTACAAACCCTTGGATTGGTAAATATTGCTAAATATCTATGGAAAGATCGAATAAGATTGGTAAGGATTGATGGAAAGATTCGCCAAGATTGGGAAATATTGTTAAATATTGGCAGAGTTTGGTAAAGAGTGATGGAAAGATTGGTAAATATTGGTAAAGATTTGCAATGATTGATGGAAATATTGGTAAAGATTTGTAAGGATTGGTGGAAAGATTGGTAAATACTGGTAAAGATTGGCAAGGATTGATTGAAAAATTGGAAAAGATTGTTAAAAATTGGCATGGATTGATGGAAGGTTTGGTAAATATTGGTAAGGATCGATGGAAAGATTGTTAAAGACTGGTAACGATTGATGGAAATACTGGTAAATATTGGCAAGGATTGTTAAGGATTGATGGAAAGATTGGTAAAGATTGTTGTGTGTGAATTGGTGATATGGTGAGCTCTCTGTTTCTGTAAATGAACCTTTGACAAAACGGGGTGCATGAAATAAAATAAATTATTATAAATATAAGTTTAAAAAATAAATGAATGTATCAAACAATTACAATGTAATATGAATTTTAAAGTTAAATTTATAAGTGAATATTGTGTAGGAGATGAGATGAGTCTAATGTAAGTATTTATTATAGAAAATGTTCTCTACTCTACTAAATTGAATAGTTTGTGTGTGTGTGTGTGTGTGTGTGTGCGCGCGTGCGCGCGTGCGTGCGTGCGTGCGTGCGTGCGTGCGCGTGTGCGCGTGTGCGCGTGGGTGTGCTTGCGTGCGTGCGTGCGTGCGTGCGTGCGTGCGTGTGTGTGTAAGAGTTGGCAAAATTTTCGAACCTATGTCCTTCCCAATACCAGTATTTGTCTTCACCGGGTATATGAACTATATGGATATGGTTTTTTAAAGAGTTTTGCATAAATATTTTTTAAAAAATAATGAATTGATCAAATTAATTACCCTCGAATGGTTTATAAATTTGATATTTTCTTCCTTGTATGTTACTATGTTCACGAAAAGTGTAAACGGATGTAGCATTTAGCTAAACGCTAGTGGTATCAAGTGATGAAGGTTTTAGGTATTTGCATCCATGTGTATGTGTATAGGTGTGTGCGTATGGGTTTGTGTGAGTTTTGGAGTAGATTTTGGCCATTTGGGTAAATTTGGGTTATTTTGGAACAATTTGGGTTAATTTTTGGGTCAATTTGGTTTATTAGGAGCAAGTCTTGGGTGGCGTGGGTTTATTAATTGTAATATTTTAGGTTCTGTGTGTGTGAGTTTGTGTTATTCTGTGTGTGTGTTTAAATAGATCTATGTATGTTTTATTGTATTGCGATAGCTTGTTAGATATGTTCTTTGAAGAATAAGGAACAATTCATTTTTTTTGAGGATTGGCTATTGATGATTGAGGAATGATTTTCGAGGAATAAGGAACGATTTTTAAGGATTAATGATTGGTGGTTGAGGAATGATTTTTTTTAGAAATATGGAATTATTTTTGAGGATTAATGATTGAGGAATGATTTTTGAGGAATAAGGAATGATTTCTTAGGAATATGGGATGATTTTGAGGATTAAGGAATGATTTTGAGGAATAAGGAACGATTTTTGAGGATTGTTGGTTGAGGAATGTTTTTTGAGAATTAAAGGGACAATTTTTAAGAAATATAAAACGATTTTTGAGGATTGAGTAATGATTTTTGAGGAATAAGGAACGATTTTTGAGGATTGAGGGTTGATTGAGGAATGATTTATGAGAAATAAGGAACTATTTTAGAGGAATATGGGATGATTTTGAGGATTGAGGAACCATTTTTGAGGAATAAGGAACGATTTTTGAGGAATAAGGAACGAGTTTTGAGGATTGATGATTGAGGAATTATTATTTTTTAAATAGGGATTGAAGACTGAGGAATAATTTTTGAGGACTAAGGAACAATTTATGAGGAATAAGGAATGATTTTTGGGATTGAGGATAGAAGATTGAGGATTGATATGTAGAGTAGTAATTTCATACATGCTTGAGTTGAATGTGTAATTTCTAAAGTGTATGAAATTTTGAAAAAGATTTATATAATAGTATACTTTAATTACATATATATATTTATATATATACGTGTGTGTGTGTTATGCAGGTTGTCATTGTGTATCCTTTCTAAATAAAGCACTCACGTGCATATTTTCCGCGAGACTGTCGTTCTCCTTCCAGAGATGATGTTGGACTGATGGAGGCCTGTGTGGGTAACTACATGTGGTTCTTTGTTGTCGATAAGCTGTGATAGATTGTTATAGAGAGATAATGATTGCTGTATGGGAGTTGAATATAGAGTGAGAAAGTCAACGGAAAGTTATATTGTTTAGGTGTTTGTTGTGTAGTGTGTTGCAAGTTGCCATGTATAAGTTATGCATAATATCAAGCATATGTTAGTCGGACGTTAGTTTTGGTTATGGTAAGTTGTATACTTAGAGTAAAATTAAACATGATAGTTATTCAATATGTAAATACTAGTGCTAAAAGGTGGGTTTTACTTGCAATGAAGCAATGAGTATGTTGTCAAACCTATAGTTATATTCCCTTCTTGTTTGGTGTTTTTCATCTGTCAATGGATATTTGGTTTCATCTCGTTACATTCTTACTACTTGCAGTTGGATATTCATTACACCAATACTTTGGTTAATTTACTTGACACGTGATTAAAAGATATATCTATCTACATTGTATGATACTTAAGTCACTATGTATATACTACTTATATGTAAATATTCCCGCTAAATATGTATTTTTGTTATGCGAATATACATATTTTACTCTTGATAATTGATAACGCGTGTGCTTAATTCTCCCGATGCAAGCCTAACCTATCAATGTTACACTGCATAGATAAGAATTAAACATGGTGTTCTTCGGAAGTTTGCGAGAATTTGTTAGCCATTCACAAAACAGTCTTCATAGAGTAACTAAAGAAGATTTTAATGTTTTTGGCCATGATAGGATATGTTAGGTAATGCAGTGACTTGCATTATGTAAAGTTGTTGTTTGTTGCATAATGAGTATTTAGCACATGTGTTATTACACTATATTAAATTAGCTTTTTTTTTAACTTAATGATAGATAAGAAGAATGTTAATTTTAAGGAATTGTTTAATATTTAATGTTTAAGATGAGTGGGTTTAAATAAATATCCCACATGGTAATTAATATACGTGTATTTACCTCGTTGGGATTTGAAGCACAGAATGTGTTAGTATAACTATTCCTGTTTGTATTTAGGTTGAAGTATTGACTAAATCAGTATGTATGCATGACTTTTATGCTTTTCGCAGTAGTTAAATATAGTTACATGTAAAAAAAATTTGAGCATCTTGTGAGATGAAAGAAAGTTTAGTTGTGTAAATACTTGTTACGCAGATGTGATGAAAATATTCTAGACTGACCGAATAAACTGTTAAAAAGAGCACATCTTATCAAACATTCTTTTATTATGGAGTTTTTATATAATAAACATGTTTTGTTGATTGCTATATGTAGTATGGGATAGCACGAGTTGAGTGTGATGAGTGTTTTATTTGGATATTAATTTGGTTTTAAGTGATGTTATATAGTAAATTAAATAAACAGAATCTTGGTAAGGCTTTTTTCTTTTTGTATATCATTATACTTAAAATTATATATGTGTGATAATGTGTATAGGAAGACAGATGATGGAGATTTGTTCATTTGTGTTGCATGATAGTTTTATTATTTAGTGGTTAAGTATTTAGTTTCGCTTGTGATGATTGATATTAGGAGTTTTGCAAGTTGGGTGTTATGTTGATAGTAGTATAGTTTGAAGTGATTCCATATTATGATCGTGACTTTTTTGTATGTTTCGTTCATTTGAGTTGTATGATATGTTAATATAGTTTTCAAGTATTTTGTTTTGCTTGTAAAGTTTGATGGCAATGGGGCTTTGCAATAGCCTGGTATGGTATGTGCAAATGAGTTGTGTGTGTGTTTTATGAATTTGATACCTGTAGCTTTGGTATATGGGAAATTTTGAGATACTATGCTTATAAAAGGACGTTAGGCATGTTTGACCTTGTAGTCTTGTTTGTTGTTGGGGTTGATGTTGACCTTGTCAGAATGGGCATAAGGCCTAAATGACTATCATTGTGTTGGATATCGGATATGATGCCTAAGTTATGAATTTGATGATTTTAGCTTTGGTATATGGGAATTATGAGTTAGTATGTTTATAAAAGGGCTTTATGTTTGTTTGACCGTGTAGTCTTTGTTGTTGGGGTGGTTGTGTGTGTTTTGCATTACATGATGAAATGTTTTATCAGATTAAATCAGTGAAATATTCTGTCTGTGGTTGTTGGTATATGTCGAAACCGCATACAGATTGTTTTTTCTTGTTAGGGATCGTTGACCTGATAGGAATAAAGCAGGAATTGTTTTCGCTTGACAATATCCTATGAAAAATGTGATTACGGCAAGGTTTTAGTCTTGAGCTGTAGTTTCCCGGGAGCGGATATATGTCTCTCTACATATAATGTGCATACTTCATAAGTGTGTATAGTGAATTCTAGCATAGTGTAAGTGTAATACCTTCCACGCCTAATAATAATAAAAAATAATGCTATTTCCAAATTCTAAAACAAATTTAAACGTATATGACAGTTGAAGTTTGGCTGTTTTGCTGAGAGGATATATTACTTTGGTGAATGCTAGTTGTTAATTATTCACGTGTGAACGTGCCTGCCTAGTAAATATTCAATGCATGTTTATGCAAGAATGAATTTTCACGATTATGTTAATTACACGATTACGTCATATAACTGCATTCTCTACCATTCTCGATCTTCGACAGTTGACATCGAACATATAACAAGTGACTTGAGCAGTATACATCGATCAGGTAATATGATAGACAGCGATCGTAAGTTAATGCGTAAAAAAATTCATCTCCCAGAATTCTTTTAAATTATGTGTGTTCCCTGGGAATCGGTCTCGTTAAACCAAAAATAACATTACATTAATTACTATAAGCAGGAATATAAAACAAAACTAAATTTTTGTTAAATTCTGATATAAAATAATATCAGGTGTTCTGACCGAGACTCAAACTCGATAATCCGAAATTGCTATAACATTAAGTAAGTCTAGCACCTACCCAAGTCAAAAATGAAATTTGGTTAAAATCGGAAATGAAATAATATTACGCTGGTAAAGATGTCCTTGAGTATGTACTTCGTGAGTTTACGATTGTGTTTATAATAGGGCTTAAATGCATAATTGACCTTGCCAGAAAGGGTTTAGGGTCTAAATGCCCTTGACATTATGCTGGATATCGGGTATGAGGTCTGTGATATGAATTTGATGATCATAGCTTCGATGTTTTGGAAATCATGACCGTATTTACAAAAAGGCTTAACTCAAATTAAATGTTTGCCAGAAAGGGTTTACGGCCTAGATGGCCTTAACATTATGTTGTATGTCGGGCACTGTGTCTATGTTACGAATTTGATGAGCATCGCCGCAATGGTTCAGAAATTATGAGTATCTTTATAAAAAGGGCTTAACTCAAAATTGACCTTTTCAGAAAGGCTATAGAGAGTAAATGCTCTTACCGCCATTACGGATATCGGATATGGTGTCTATGTTATGAAATTGATATTTATAGCATAAACAGTTCAGAAATTATGAGTACATTTATCAAAAGGGCTTAAATTCATAATTGACCTCAGAAAGGGCATAAGTCCAAAAAATGCCCTGTTAGGTAGGCGATGCGTTGTTTTGATGATCGGAGTGGTTACGTAATTACTTTAAAAATAAAATAAAGATTGCTTCTATGTTTACTAAAATTCAACACGGCCACAGTTATGTTTATTTTGTAAAAAATTAATAAATATATTTTTAATTTAAACCTCTAACTTTTCTTAAACATTATAATAATCCTAACTCCAAAATGAACGAACCTAACCTCACATTTTAGGTGATTGACGATAAGGGCGAACAAGGTTAATTCCACATTCCAACCTCGCCTCCGACACTCTCTCCCAAGGTTAAACCTTATGGCACTACGCATGTCGATGTCGATAAGTCGGAGAAAACCTTTGGAATGAAAAAGAGGTAAGACAGAATGTCAGAGCATGAAAAAACGATATAGAATTATAGAGCGCGAAGAAAACAACTTTGAATGATATAGCATGACAATTGATGTACTGGCCACCAAAATGGCGTATTTCAAAATGGCAGCATACTGGCTACCAACATGGCAGCTGGGAGAAGAGGAAAATAAGGTAAATATGAGGGGAAAAGGGAAATTGAGAGGGAAAAGGTAAATTTTGAGGGAAAAAGGAAAATCGAAGATAGCGCCCCGGGTCCCCCGATGCCTCCCACCCCCATTTCCGCTGTTGCAGGACCAGCTATTTTATACTACTCTTCGGTTCGAGAATGTGTACCTATACTCCAAATCACTTCAGCAACTGAAATACCAGCGACTGGCACGAGTACTGCAAGCTGTGGATGCCGTGGGTTATTTCCCATGCAGCGATAACGAAGCCATCGTACCTCCGAGCGAAGCACTGCGAAACTCGAAATTTGTCTTCGACGACATTGCCTGCGAGAAACAAACTTGCATTCACGAATACTTTTGCATTGGTTGGCCCCCGAACGTTGACTGTGTGTACCTCGGCCAGACTTAATCGAGCATATAGTCCATTCGCGCTTTCTTCAGCCTTTTTGAATCTAACCTTTGAAAAATTACCCTAAGCGTAACATGTCAACTTGGTTTGTTCAATCACTTGTATTCCACAAATACATAACACTGTGATAAACTCTAAAGTACTGTATTTTTGAATAAATGAAACTTTTCTTAATATCGTCTATAACTTGTAATGTTTATTTCGTATGATATACGAATTAAAAATAGCGAGAGCAGCGGTGTATTGGCAACTGCTAGTAAGAAATAGTTCTCAGTTCAAATATTGTTTCAACATAGTTTTTTGGTACGCTCTTTGTAAATTAAATATGCTACGGAAACATCTTAATATTTAGGTAGCCCCGATAGAAACATATTTCATTGTTACAGTTAAAAATAACAGCGCAAAATAACGTACGAAGGCTTTAGTGACGTGGTGTTAGTTTCTTCGACCGACGAAACTGTTGGCTGGGCGGAGCTTATCGCTCTCTCTCTTTCCCTCCCTCTCTGTCACTCTCTCTCGGGAAATTAACATCGCTAGTAAAGTATATTATACATGTTTGAAATTGTAGCATATTTCATACTTATTACAGCAAAATAATTATTCTTGAATTTGAAATTTACAACTGAAAAGAGATTTTATTGTTTAAATGCCTATGTTATTTAGATGCGATGACGCAACTCGCGACGCTTACAAATTCAGCAGGTTGGCAGAAGTGGTGTGGAAGAGAGGATCTAGAACTTCACCTTCTACGCACTTGTCTCAATATGGCGAGCAATGATATCCAGTTTTTATATGGCCTTACAATTGACAGTGATGTGGCGACATGTCAATGATACGGCGTATTTCTTAACGAAGCGTCAAGTTCGTACTCGTGTTTTTTAAACATCCTAGGCAAGTTACAATGTTGTGATAAATATGGGTTTCCACGGCAGAGTGAAATGTGCTGTAATCGTTGCGTATGGAAAGGGCGTGGTGGCTGCGTTGTAATCGTTATGCAGGCCAGGTGTGTGTGTTGATTTCAAATATATGCAAAATATATGCGTTTTAACCATGAACCGATGTTATGACGAAGTTAATTATTTACATTCACGTCTGTTTAGCATAACGTTGTACCTTTGTGCTAAGTGTTTGGAAAACAGTTGTGTAACGAGCATACGTTTCTGTGATTTGAATGTCTGCAACAATCCCAACGAAATACTAAGCCCGCCCAGAAAAAATTAAATAAATAATAAAATAAACCTACAAACCAGTAAGTGCCAATGCATGTAAATATTAGCAGAATAAATGTTACGGTAGGCCTATGTATTTGCATGTTCACTGCTATCTTTTACGTTTGTCGATGTATAATAAATAAGCGACGCGAGTTGCGTGCTTGAATTTACTGCGTCGTTTCGTTGGACTGGTTGTCCCTTCGTTTTAATTTTTATTCCAAACGCATATTAATAACAACAGGTTAAATACTACTGTTGTTTCCGCCACAGTTGTAACAAACACCGTCGTGGCAAAATATTTTTGTGTATTGTGTGCAACGTGCTATGTGTGTAACAAATAGTTATAAAGCTGACATAAATATTTTTATAGGTCTAAATTCTGAACATTCGTATTGAATGGTTTCTGCAATATGACATAGTTCTTTGAACAGCTGTAAACAGCAATCCACGCATTTGACACGTATAGAAGTAGAAGTCTCAAGGCAGTGTTTATGTTTACGTGTAGCGGAAGGATACGTAATCAGTAACCAAAAGTAGAAATTTGGCAGGGCTTCAGAAAAGGCCGAAGATATCGTGAATTAACTATACCCAAACAACTGCTTCGCGACAATGCAAACATGTTGGTGCTGTTTCGCATGGACGATACGAATTTAAGTCATGTTTACGATGATCATGTTAGTACGGACATGCCTATATCAGTTTTTAATGATATGTGTACCTTGTGCTGGAAAGAGAAATATCGATTTTGACGATTATTAAGGACTGTCTGCTACATAGGGGAAGGTACAGGCGTGGGTTCGATCAGTTCATCGCTGTCTGTCGAGAGGGTTCGTCTACTGGGAACTAGCAAGTGTTGTCATCAATACCTCTTGCTACACCTATGGGTACCGTTTCCGCAGACGATAATGACGCCACAGTTAACGCTAAAGTCGGAATGAGTGCAGTCCAGTCGGTTTCTGCGGAAGGTACACTTGCCAGATGTTCGTGTGAAGTCGAAAAACTTAAAAATAAACTGTCATCGGCTCTAAATACTGATGAGCATACAACTCCTGCCACACGGAAAAGTAAACTATATATTGAGGATGCAGCAGGAAGTGTAGCCGATCATAAAGACAGCATTGATGATGACTATGACGACAGCGATAGTGTTGAAGACGATGATTAGTCCCTCGACGGTCCCACACATTTCCCCAACGAGTTTCCTTCAACAAGAGATGCGAAGAAGGCAGAAGACATAGACATTCCAACAAACTTGTAGACAATTCTAAAATATTTATTTTATAGGCAACAACGTGAGGCTTACTCGACCATGAATGAGATGGTTTCGATCATAAGAGCACTTAAGGTTATATCAGATGATGTGCTGAAATGCTGTCTTCTGAAAATGTATTTACAAAATAATAATAAATAATTATTTTTCTAAAATTATTTGTTTTTCTTAGTTTTTTGTGTGTTGTATCCTCCTGTTGGCCTTTAAGTTTTTAATAACAATATATATTTAAAATATTTAATAAATTAAGCACGTACTCTGTCATGCATCATGCATGTAGCCATGCCATTTATTCGATAAAAAATATTTTTTTAACATAGGATGGAAAATTGCAATAGTCGTCACCTACTAAGATTGCAGTCGTCTACCAAGATGGCGGTAGCCCACCATGATGGTAGTCTCCAATAATGTATAAACAAATGACAAACGAAAAAAAATATGACTGCCTCCAGTAACATATAAACTAATATGGCTGCCTCCAGTAGTATGTAAACAAATGACGAACGAAAAAATCAAGATGGCGAACTGAGTATAGGTGAGGGGAATGGAGGCGAGGGAGTCAGTCGTCTGCTGGAGTAGAGCAGAGGTGAGTAATTGGTTGTGGTTGGAAATGTAAGTTTAAAAAAATAATTTTTTAACCTATTTTGATAATTCATTTTTAATATTTTTTAAAATAATTCTTAATAATACATTTTTTGGCATTTTTTTTGGAAATTTTTGTGATTGTTTAAATTTTTTTGATTTTTTAAATATTTTTTTGATTTTTGCATTTTCAAGGTCAAATGTCAAAGGTATTGATCCTGGTCACCTGGCTCGGAGTCACTGATCCCTGTCATCGGAGTCGCTGATCCCTGTCAGCATTTCTGGAAAAAATGGGTCATTTCTGAGAATCCTTTTATTTATTTTTAAAATAATGTTTTAATAATTTTTAATAATTTTTAATATTAGATTTTTTTCAGAATTTTTTTAGAATTTTTTTTGGAAATATTTCGAGTATTTTTTGGTATTTTTTAAAGGTTTTTTTAGTGGTTTTTGAGGTCAAAGCTTATCGGAGTCAGGGTCAAGGTCAAGTCAAAGGGGTTAGGGGTAAAAGGTCAATAACATTCAAGATGGTGGTTGGGTGACGTAACAAGATGGCGGCTCCCCCGAATCCGAATTTGATGCCAGATGCCGTTGTGCCCAAGTCATCATAATCATAGTGCTGCCATGGCATCTTTAGCTTAATATTGGAAGAGATTTGTGAAAAATCCTTACAGTATACCTACGTAAAACAATCGTCACGATAAAAATAAAAGGAAATGGGGACTCATGACTTAAAGAAATAGAAATAATATGATTAGCTTACAACAAATACACAATCAAAATTAGAGGAAAGAAAAGAAACATAGCGCCATATTTCTGCTACTTTCGAAACTTTTCCTGCAACAAATAAATCTTTAATTTATATTTGAAATTACTGACGTTTGGACAGTCTTTCGAATGACTATGCAGGCCATAAAAAAAAAAAAAAAACGAGCACTCGAGACCGCAAAGGACTGGGAAAAGAAATTGGACTTACGGAACGAGTTGTGATGTTTCGCACGAACGTGTATGACGATTGTGGTTTTCATAAATAGTTTCAGGTGTTTATGAAAACAATGCACTGTAAAGATACAATATTTCTCTCGAGGCGTTACAAAAAATATATTGGCAAGTATTTTCCAAATAATTGTTGTAAAGCGTACCATTTTTTTTTTGTGTGTAATGGCGAGAGCACAGTGCGAGTAACACGCGGAAATCGACCTTGTGGCCAATATCCGCTCACGCGCACGCAACTCGAAGCGGGGCGGGCTGGGAGAAAGAAATGACAGGCTCGCGACGAGCGGCAAAGTGGCGGCGCGCAAGTTAATCCTGATGGCGGTCCATTAATTACAGCCGCTTGTTTTGAATTCCCTAAGCCGGGACGACGGCCGGGGATTGGGCGGGAGCTGAAGGATCTAGTGAGAGGGGGGACGAGGAGGGGGTGTGGGGGAGAGAGACGGGGGTGAAGGATTGTTGGCGAGAGCAGTCAGCGAGTAAATTACTAGCGAGGGTTTGGGGGAGATCGCGAAGCTGCCTTGCCGACCACACAGCTCTCAGCGGTGCGGGCGCCGTGATATAGCTGCTGGTCCACGGGCAAACGAATGCCTTCCCAGAGACTTCCTTAGTTACTTATCTCTTACAACTGCGTATCCTTCCGCCACGTAAAATAAAAAAAATAAAACATTTACAGGGATTTACTGATTTGTGTGCGCTCTAAACCCGAATCAGCGATATCAATCAGCGAAATAAAATTCACTGAAAGTCAGTTTATAACCTACTCCCGACTGGAAGATCAACGAAATGAACTGGCAACAAGTGATGCATGTCAGCGAAATTCTCGACATTCAGTGGAAATCACAAATAATTCAGTGAAATTTTGCCATCATGTTAATTATTTATCAGGCACTGATTACCAGTCACTCAATTTACACTTCTTTCACCGATTTGGCTAAATTTTCACGGTTCCAGATTTAGTGTGTACGCGGGCATTTTCGACAACCCTGCTTGAGACCTATTTCTCAGCCCATCTTGTATCCTTCCGCTATTCGTAAAATTAAGGACACCAGATTTTTGCGAAAAAAGCTCCACGCAGGCTAGTTTGCAGTTCTTATATTTGCACACCTGCAGTTTTGCTTTGGTTATTGGCCGTGTATCTTCGTTAGGAGGCAATGTGATTCTTGACTGGCCGATCAGAGTAATTAGGCTGCTCCGGTACTGAACCTCTGTGAATTGCGGATATACACCAAGTACGCGTAGTATTTCAAACCATCGAATATAGTCTATTCACGGTTTCTTCGCCCTTTTTAAATCAAACCTTTATAAAATCTTCCCACGCATATCGTGTTTAGTTATTTCGAAAATATACCACGGATCACAAGCATTTTATACTTCGGGTTCTTAAAAGTGACTTTTTTTTTGGTGAAATTAAATTTTTATTAACTTTTTTTTATAAATTATATTGCTTCATTTCTAAATTATATGAATAAAAACGGTAGAAAAACATGCGTGTTTGTAACTCCTAGTACGAAAGAGTTCTCATAAAAATATTATTACAACTGAGTGCGCACAAATTCGGTGCGTTAACCTTTGGTGCAATTTTGTGGGCTTACTTAAGCTTAGTTTGCACGAGTTGGAGAAATATCCCTTAAGTAGAACTTAAGCAAGGCTTCAGAAAAGTGTGAAGTGACCGTGAATGGACTGTAGCAAAAGTGGATCAGAATTAAATTGTCTTGCAGTACAACTAAGGCAGGAAATCGCACCACTAAAATTGGGCGTCCTTACGTAAACTTAAACCTGCCGTGAGCCGTGTCACTTTATTCATGCTCCGGCCAAATATAACTCCGAAATTGTTTGGAACGTGAATATATTACTGGTGTACATATTCTTACACTTACAGAAACTAAACAAAATTTATTCGGCATCCTCAAATTTAAACATCACAACGTTAATACGACAGTTGAGACACTGGGCTATTTATTCTGATTTGCTGCCAACTTTGCCAAGATTTATTCAGAAACTGCTTGTGTTAAAATATAGACCATTAGAGACGGGGACTTTTTTCCTCAAATACTGATTTAAAAATTGCTCATTGAATTGCGAACAACCTGTGTTCATGTTTTTTTTTTTTTTATCCTGGGAGATCGTGAGAAACACAGACGTCACTACTGTCAGCGGCAGATGTCGTCTCACCGGAGATACCTTGATCTACACTAAAACTGGGCTCACATCCATCCGTCGCATCTGTCAGTCAGTCACCCGTCCGTCAGTCAGTCATCCGTCTGTTTTTTTTCGTCTGTCAGTTGCAAGCGACTCACAACAATCCGTCGTTCGTCGATCCTTCTGTCCGGCAAAATTTCAGCGTGACAACTTAACATCGTGATCTTTCTTTAGTAGAAGGTATATTTTGATTGCAATTACATTTTCAAGAAAAAAACATTTTGGGTAAATAATTTTTTACGCGATATAAATTTATATTGAATTATTGTTTACGTTTTAAATCCCTGAATTTGCTACTAACATAAATACACATATCCACCGCCTTGCATTTTATTTCAAAGTGCGTATTCGTGTTTACGGGAATGTCGTCAGAAGGCGGTGGCTCATCTGTCGGTCCGTCGAAAGTGTGAGAAATATTTGACGGATAAAGTTGCCTTGCGATTGGTCGAAGATAACGTGACCGCCTGACGGACGGGCGAGTGACAGATGCGATGGATGGTCGTGAGTCACCTTAATTCAAGAACATGCGTTCCTGTAAGGGGCCACGGTAGCTGAGCGGTTGGCCTGCTCGCCTCCCACCAAGGTGACCCAGATTTAATCCTCGGCCGGGTCACCAGATTTTCGCAAGTGGGAATCGTGCCGGACGATGACGTTGGTCGGTGCGTTTTCTCGGGGATCTTCCGTTTCCCCCGCCCTTTCATCCCGGCGCCTCTCCATACTCACCTAAATCACCCTCATCGGCTCTCAAGACCTCGCTGTTAAGAGCCGCCCTAATCTCTTCACTTCACTTCACACGTTCCTGTACTCTATCCGGAATGTGAGAACAATCCTTCTCTCCATAAGAAGTCGTGCAGCTAAGGCAGGATTTACAATAGCCCGTCGCGTCCGTCCGTCATCCGCCCGTCCGTCATACGTTCGTCCGTCTCCCAACAAGCGATTTACAACCAAACTTCGTACGTCCGTCGTATGTTCATTGCTGCAAACTAATAAAAACGAAACTGTTTACAAATAGGAAAAAATGATCTATAAAAAGTGGAAAGTTATGCCATATTGTGTTTCTAAGTACCTAAAACAATGATACACGCACGCAACCGAAATTAATCGATGTAAAAAAAATTTTAATGGCATATAAAGCATAATTTTATTATTTTTACTGTTGCAGAAAAGGAGTTCGTGTTTCCAAACGTAATTATCAATTAATCTTCAGGAAAAATGTAACTTGATTTCATTTTAAAGTTACACAAACAAACATATGAAAACAAAAGACAGCCAAAACAAAACACTGCACACACTACACAGCCTTGTAAAGAACAAGTAGTCATACAGCATGCTTAAACCACAAACTAAATAAATTAGAAAACCTGCGAATCGATAATAAATGTACGTACTGGAGGTTCCACCTGCCTTGGCCACCGAACTGTGTGCAAAGCTTCAAGAAAAATGTTTCACTAAAAAACTGTGCCATAGTTTAAGTGACATCTGCTTAAGAACATTTCAAAAACATTCCGCGTTAGGAGACAAGTTTCCGTTCTTTATTTATTGTTATAATTAGAGACCTGCGAAATTCGCGTTATTATTTGTCGACAAGTTAAAATTAAAACATTCGCACCTTTGCAATAAGTTTCCCATTGGACAATACGTTATCTGACACACCGTAGGTAACTCTGCGCCAATAAATAAACACTTAATAATTGTGTACCCCAATCATATGCCGTTCAGTAACAAAGGGCGTGGCTTCACTTGTGTGCAGCAGCCAATAGAGAAACGACGCCAGCTCCGGTATAAACAGTACTGTGAAGTTCAGCCTGGTGCCAAATAATAACGCGAATTTTGCGTGTCTCTAGTTATAATGCATGCATGTTTAAAATAAAAATGTATAACATTAACGTCTTCACAGTAATTTCTAGTAATAAATCTACGGTGTAGTATTTATTAAGTAGTTAGGGAAATGCGCTACACATTAATTTTTATTATTACGTACGTCATAACTATGGTGCCACTGCACTACCTCACTTGGTTTTATTATCATTAAAGAAAGATACTGATACTTCGAACTGAACATTGAAAGCCCTTTAAACATTTCGACTTCCGAGCACACTAAATCCGTCCACGACACTACAGAATAGCTAAGCATACAGAACTGGAATAGCGTGGTGCTATTTCTGATGTGGGCGTACCATTAGCTGATTCAATGCGCGCGGCTTTGGTAACGCGCTTCCCGTCTGATTGGCTGCGACGTGCTGCGATAAATTTCCTATTGGCTGGGCTGCGGCTGACAGCTAAGTTACCAGGCGCTGATTGTCGAACGGCGTTCGTATGTGCTCCTGGCCAGTGGCGCCATTTTGCTGGCACGTGCGGGCGGAGTTCGTTGCATGAGAGACTGCTTCACCTCTGCTTCGCATAATTTGTACACTGTGAAGACACTCTACAAGGGAGTTGCTTATATCAACCGATGCACAAACACAAATTACATCGGTCTCTGTGTTTCCACTAACCAATTATTGTCCACACCGCATTGGACACACTTTGCATTGGATGCAGGTCTCTCAATTTACTGCCGAGTTAACCACGTCCTAACCAAATTAATCTTCACTTGGAAAAAATTATACACTATATTTTGTCTTTGGTGAAAATGTTAATGTGATGATGTAAGTTCCTGATAAAAAATAGCAAAACAATGATATCGTATCGGTGTATTTTTTTTTTTCAAATACAAACATATTTCCATGCCATATGCTCATCTGGACTCTGTGTGTCGTTCTGAGATGTAATACCACGCCCTAGTTACTTCCCTTATGAAAGGAAACAATTTATATGTACCATAGGCAACCAGGTAGGCGACTATGGATAGCGGCAGCAGCATGGGAACCAATGGTGGTTACTCCCATTATATATATATATATATAATATATAGACCTGCAACATTCGCGTTATTATTTGAGGAAATGTTAAACTGAAAACACTTTTCCTTTGCAATACGTGTGTCTTTGGACCATTCTTTATTTGACACGCCCCGGGTAAATCTGCGCCAATAAATGAACACTTCACAATTGTGTGCCCCCAATCACGTGCAGTTCACTCAGAAAGGGCGTGACTTAACATTTGTGCAGCAACGAATGGAAAAATGGCGCTGGCTCGAGTATATATAGAACTATGAATTTCGGGTTGATGTCAAAAAATAACGCGAATTTGGCAGGTCCTTACTACGTTATATATCTCTGAAGTGTTCGCTGTTATAGTCCACTTACGGTTAGTTCCAATTTTTCTGAAGTCCTGCTAAGTTCTGCTTGCAGGACATTCCTCCACCACATGCAAACCAAGCTTAAACCAAGCGTGGAAAGTACACCAAAGATACACATAGTATTCGTGCGCGCTCACGTTAATATTGTTTTACACGAGAACCATTTCTTACTAGGCATTACCAACTCACCCATTTTCTCCCTGTTTTTCTTCGTATCGATTGAAAATGAAATAGTATATTGCATACGTAAAATACAAGTAAATCTTAAACTTAGTCTAAAATAATGTAAATAAACTTCTAAAACGCTTTTGATACAAGACATACGTATGTATTTAGGTAACAACCAAACATGACATACATCATGGGGTGATTTTTCAAAGGTTTGATTTTAAAAAGTGTGAAGAAACCGCCAATATTATGTAGGCAAAGCTCCTGCAAAATTTTCAAGTGGACATTGGCATAAACTGTTGGGTCCAATGTACAAATATTGCATGCTTCGATGATGTTTCGCTCGGAATGAGTATCACTGTTTGCCCAAGCGTCGGTACCGCGAACGCATAGGAAGGGTCTCAGGATAAGCAATAACTAACGAGGTAGAGCTGGTCTTAATCAAGACACGTCGTTAGCAAGACAGCGCGCCGAGGTGGTTTGTTTTGAAGGGTCGCGCGAGTAGCGGGGAGTTGGATCGAGGGTGCGCGCGCGAGTATTGGCCAGGTTTCAAAGTAATGACTGGTATTGAGTCCCGAAAATAAATGTGCTTCTTTCACAGCGAAGTCGAGGGCAAGAAAATTTACCTCCATTTAAAGGATTTCTCCTAAAATATTCCTCGTTAGGTGTGTGTGAATAAGCTGTAAATTCCGTTTACTTTAATTATTTACGAGAGGAAAATGTTCTGGCATGTCTTGTTAATTTGCACACCAACTAAGTACGGTTGATAATTCAGTACCGGAATCATAGATGACTCAGTCAAGTAAATATAAAAAAGAGAAAGTAAGAGAAAAAGCAACTTACATGTAACTAGGATAGTTTAAAAGACACGTAAATCTCAGGTTTGAAATATTGGCGCTAGTATTTTTTGTTAACCGACCCGCTGTTTTCAGCTTTGCAAATTGCAGAAAATATTTCAAGAGATGTATAATAGATGTATGAAAACGCTGTTCAGTGCACGTGATTACCTTCATTAAAATATTGACTATGTCACAGTTTCTCTTAGCTTTGAATCTGTGAATGAGCATTGCCTAGGAAATACAATGTTTTATTCGCAGTTAAAACTATAAAAATATAGCATGTGACAAAGAAGAAATTCATATCCTTAGACATTAAAAGATCGTTCACATTTACTGGCATCCAAGGCAAACTAGAAGCGAGCAGCTTGTATCGCCCATATTCACGATTATTGTAGGAACTGCAGTTCTGTTTGTTAATGAATTTCCACTTAAACAGCGCCACTGGTTCTAACTACACAACTAAGTCTTACTTTACTGTGCAGGGTTCATAAGTACTTGGCTCTCAGTCAATTAAGTGGCGAGTTAACAGTTTCCAACTAAAGTGTCTTATTTTTAACGTAACTTACGTGACACGTTGTTCTTCAGGTCATTTTACATTAAACTTCGCACGAACTTTGCTAAAGGGGCTGCACTACTCCTGCATGGTTCTTAAATTGACAGAACAATCAAATTATTCTTGTGGGTGTTAATAAACCATTCAAAAGCCAAATAAAGTTTTTTTTTTTTTACAACACAGTCCGGGTCGTTCAAAGTACAGTGAAGATGTGATGTTTTCATGTGCACTGCAGCCAGTCGCATCATACATTCACGATGAACGACTACTTTGATTAGGCGTTATTTTGTCAGCGGGATCATTATTACTTCTTTCCGCGGAAGCATTCCATTGGAATGCGTAGTCTTTCACGTCCGTATTGCGTTCGCCACGCTGCACTTTTCCAGCCGATGACTTGTTTGCTGAAGTACGTGAAAGGCTCTATATTGGATGTTCACGGCAAAGTGAGCACTTCTGATACCAACCTTTGAAAAATGTCACTGCCTCTACCTGCTTACATTGTAACGGGCATGCTGAATGGCTTATGCCCAGTGAAGTTGGTAACGACGGGCGCACAATAGTTCCACGTCTTAACGTTGAATTAAAATTGTTAAGTAAACGTTTATGACTAATGGGTTGGTTTCTTCTGCTTTATGTTTTTTTAAATGTTTATTACGGAAAGAAATAGTACATTTATAAAATATTTACTTTTGTAATAATTTTATAGTTTCACTTGTGATATTGCAGAGTCTGGGGTATATTTACAATTAGTCATAGATATTATTATTTTTATTACATATATAATTAAAGAGTACTTGCTTACGTTGTCACTTATATTGATCTCATTTCCATATTATATTTTAATATATGAGTTAACAGTATAATCTTTGGTTTATGATAGTTATTTACCTAGACGTTTATTTGTTTCTTACCAGTATTCAGTATCAATGTTTGTTATTTTTCATTTCTTCCTAGAGGGTATAAAGTAATTAAATGTTTATTAAACATAATACTATCCTGGTTGTCTCTCGTCTCGCCATTGCTAATTCGCTGAGAAATGTGTTATGGTCAGGCGATAGCAAATCACAGGACACGAGACAACATAAGGAAGGCTACGATAAAATAGAACAAAATTTAGCTTTAGAATCAATTCTCACCACCTCCAGGATGTACGTGAGTTTAATGATAGGGAAATTTTAGTGGGTTAATACAGTTAGATTTGCTGCTAGTTGTTTGTGTGATATGAAGAGATTATAATTAGGGACACCCAAATTTCGCGAAAAGATTTCCTCACGAGCTGGATTTCATTGCCCTACTGACGCACCAGCAAATTCCTTTGGTTATTGGTGGGGAGTCTTTGTGAGAAGTCATTTTCTTACTTGCCTGGCCAACCAGAATCTGGTAACACCGATACTGTACGCCTGTGATTCGCGGCCACACACATTAAGACGCCTGATACCTGGATCTCCCAATCAAGAAGTAGGATCTGAGCAAATGTTTTATGGAAATACAAGTGGTCGTGAAATCTTTTTGCGAAATTAGGGCGTCCCTAATTATAATTGAGTCATAAGGAATGTTAATTTGATTGTATTTGAGAAAAAAAGTATGTATTTATTCATTTTTTTAAGAAGAAGTAAGTTGTCAAATATTGTTTGAAGATATGAAAGAATAACTGTATAAATATTTTATGTATTTTGAGAAGAAAACAATTTGTCAAACGTTATTTGAGAAGAAGAATTATATATTTGAGAAGATGCAAATCAAAACTTAATAATTTAAACTGAGCTGTAACAACCGGCGCCCAATGTATCAAAGGGAATACTTGTTCATTGTACTGAAATGTAACACACTTGACCAACGCTTGAATAAAGCGGCCAGGTACATTTAAAAGTTAATTATACATATGGTGGAAGAATACACAGCATTCTTACAAGTAGATCTTAACCAGGGCTTTCAAAAGTGCTCAGTTTACCGAGAACATCCTTCACACGCCAGTTAACAACGTTCAATTACGAATTTCATATTTGTAATCTCCCCCGCCCCTGCACCCCTTTTTTCCCTTTCACGCCAGTAGCAGGACTTCCATCCGGGAGGGAGCTAGGAGGGTGAGTTTTGCTAGAGTCCCGCGGAGGGTGAGGGTAAACAACCCACTCGCGCAGCTGCTACAGGAAAACGATCTCGTCCAACATTCGAGAGCTCACTTGTTAATTTCCGGGAGATTTCAGCCTTGGCTCACCCTTCCAACCCAAACTCCCCCCCTCAACCCTTTTTCTACTTCTCAGTCCCGCTTGTTTTAGAACGACAACTGGCAGCTGGAAGCAGGGCTTGGAGTTTCCATGTCCGTCGAGTGCGAGGAAACAGTAAATGAAATCTACACAGAAAAAAAAAAAATTGTAAACCCAAGTGAAGAATTTTTGTGCTTATACAAATGCTAGTACTTTTACAACAAAAAATTTGTTTGTACCCCTGTTGCGCAAAAACAGAATCTGTAGAACCACAGAAAAATTCTTGCAGCAATACTGACACTGGCAAAATGTACAAGCTTTAACTTGTATTGGCAGTATATATATATATATATATATATATATATATATGGCATCTAGTTTCCAAAAAAAAAATATAATAATTTTGTACAATTACATAATTATTTCTGTGTGTACTTCTCCAGTATTGAATGCAGTAAAAACGTAGGGTATAGGTGGGGCAGATGGACATGGTGGCAAACAGACAGGTCGTAAGAAATTTCAGTAGATTTCAGTTGTCTGAGTTGGTAATATTGATCTAGTTACCGTGAGAGTACAGCTCAAGTGTGCATGTTTCATGTTTTTACACAGAAGTCACGGGTTTGGAAGTAAAAATGCATCTCAGCTTTAAACTTGACAACAGGTAAGAAAATTATTAGTCTGCATTACCGTATAGTAATAAAATACCTTTATAAAATAAGGATTTACACTTGTAATATGGGTGTGAGACGTTCTGCTGTGGACGCTACGGTTCCCGCCCATTTGGGTCATCTCTTGTCTGCCAGAGTGAATGCTGATGCGATCTGTTGGGATTTGGGAGAACTAATTGTTGCGTGACACATGTTGGGGACAAACGGACATTATAGTTTGGGGGCAAACGGGCATGTTTGTGATAATGATAAAAACACAAGATCTGCATTGTATTAGAGGGATGTAATATGAGTGTGCATCAGAATAATTAATGGTAATATGTAGGTCTATATTATATATTTATGTACGTGTATATATGTATATTATATATGTATGTACGCATATATATGCCTATATTATATATGTATGTACGTGTATATGTATGCCTGTATGTATACACACACATATTCCATTGCACCCAAAGTAAATACATCGGTCATGTTATTAATCAGTAATTAATCGAAATCGCTTGAATTGCATACTTGTTTCCTTTATTTAAAATGCGATGTATTTTAATTTAAAATATTACATTGCAGACTTAATACATTTTAGGACCAGTAGTGCATGGATGAAAAACACTTGTTTTAGACGGGATTTGCGATCTCATGGGTTGCCCAAGACATTGGGAGCGTGCGTGATTAAACAATACTATTTTTTGACCGACACACTCTAAATCCGAATTAGAAAAATCATTCCGTGTAATAATAAATGACTTGAAGTCATCTAAGAAACTACTATGCATTGATGAATTAGTTGAATTAAGTGGGAACAAATGCTTTGTAGTAGAGTATGCCTAATTCACTGCAATGTGGTGAAAATCACCAATAGATCAGTCAAACTCCGCCACCGTAATAATCAGCAAACATCCACTAATTTCCAGAGGTGCAATTTTCAATTTTTTTTTTTAAACCGATTTGCCTCATTTTCACAGTTTTCGATTTAGAGTATGACAGTGCAAAAAGTGAGAGGGACCAGAAGTACCCTCTGTAAACTCACACTAATGGGCTTCCAAATAATTACATACATGTGCTTCCAAAATAAATCAGGGCATTACATAGCCTAACTAGAACGATGCTTTTGTTTAAGATAAATCATATTGTCATGGTACGAAACCGAAAACACACTACAGACCGATGTAGTTGGACCGAAGAAAATAAAGCGAGAGCTGTGAAGGCATTGAAAGATGACAAAGTTCCCCTCTCTACAGCTGCCAAAACTTTTAGTGTGCCTCGAAATACATTACGGTGGCGTGTGTTGTCAAATGTGCAAATGCCTAAATTTGGACAGCACACAACATTTAGTAGGACAGTGGAGGAAGAACTTGTAACTCATCTTCTTAAACTTGACAGTTTAGGTTACGGACTGACATTCAAAGAGCTCCGAACTCTAGTTTATCGATCTGCTTTAACGGGCTGAAACATCCTTTCAACAACGAAGCAGAAATGGTGGGAAAAGAATGGGTTCGAGGCTTCGTAAGTCAGCACAGGGCTCTCATTTTCCGTGTATCTGAAACACTATCATTCACTAGAGCGAGAAAGCTGTCCAAAGAGAAAATCTCTCAATTTTATGACAATTTGTCAAAGTTGTTGGACACCCTGGGGCTGTGGGACAAGCTCTCTCTCTCTCTCTCTCTCTCTCTCTCTCTCTCTCTCTCTCTCTCTCTCTCTCTCTCTCTCTCTCTCTCTCTCACAGCTTCAGTTGTGATGAGAGTGGCCTTCAGCTCATTTACAAAACACAAAAAGTGATCTCACAGCGTGGGAAAAGGGATGTTGTCAGTCAAACAAACTGTGAAAAAGGCGAGACTGTGAGTGTTATGGCATGTGTATCTGCAGCTGGCCATTATGTACCTCCTTTGTTTGTGAAGAAAGAACAACGTCAAAATGACGACTATGAAATTGGCATGCCACCAGGTACAAAGATGGTTATGTCAGACAGTGGCTGCATGAAGTGAGAGCAGTTCTCTATGTTCACAGACCACTTCATTGCTTCCAAACCAACAGGACCAGTAATTTTAATTCTTGACTGGCACGGAGCTCACTGCTCAGATCCCCCAGCAATCGATAAAGCAGTGACAAACGATATATCGATATTATTTTTTCCCCCACACACTACTTACAAGCTTCAGCCACTTGATATCTCTTTTAGGCCTCTTAAAGAAACACTACAGTGAAACTTGCCGAATCCATTTGAGAAGAAACCTTGGCAAAGGGTTGAATAAAGCTGTGTTTGGTGGCATATTTGCTGAAGCACGGAGTAAAGCAGCTACAGTCGGAAATGCTGTGAATGTATTCAAGGCATGTGGTTTTTTTTCCTTTCAATACAAGTAGTCTGCCTGAGCATGTTCTCTTACCAGGAAATGCCCCACAGGTCTGATATGACAATGCAGAGCTTCCACATTCCAAAGAAGTTGTAGTGGAAGCACAAGATGAGGCAGAGGTAGTGTCACCAAATCAGGAGCCAGCATGTGTTTCACCGGCATCATCAACATCCACAGCTGAAGGAGTGGTGGCATCAATGTCAAACTCGCAAAGGAACAATTTTGAGGAGCTGAGCCCAATTACCATTACGGCTACGTGTAATGCACAGACAAGAAAAAGAAAAGCTGGCGAATCCCGAATACTAACAGATCCAAACTTCATTCAGAAGCTTAAGGAGAAAAATGAAGCAGCTTCTAACAGGCCAAAGGTAAGTGACTGCAAGGAGAGTACCAAAAGAACGAGGATTGGGTGCAGTGCCTATAGTGCAAGTCGTGGTTTCATGTACAATGTATAGAAGATGGAAGTGACCCATATTTTGAATGCCAGAAGTGTTTTTCAGAGTAAATTTGTGAGGAATCCAGTCTGTCCATATTCCCCACACCAGGTGTCCTTTTGCCCCATAGCAAGGGGAATACTGACACTAATGCAATTATAATTATTGTCTATATTTTGTATGACATAGTTTCTAGTTATATGCATTCCTTTTCGTAGACAATATCCATTACATTTACTGTGTATTAATGATCAAGTTTCATCGACCCATATGCGAGATTTTCAAATTGATATCCTTACGGTGTCCGTCTGCCCCACCTGTACCCAATACGTAGTACAGTGATCAAGTTCGTGATCGCCGTGATGCGTGGCTGCCTACACACAGGTCGCCAGTCACTCCACCAACTTACTGACCTTCAGCAGAATTAGAGATTGGGGTGGCTCTTAACATTGAGGTCTTGAGAGCCGATGGGGGTGAAGTGAGGTGAGTAGGTTATGGCGTAGCGCCGGAATAAAAGGGTGGGAGAAACGGGAGATCTCCAAGAAAACCCGCCGAGTAGCGGCATTGACCGGCACCGATCCCCGCATGCGAAAATCCTGGAGCCAATGCGAAAATCCTGGAGCGACCCCACCGGGAATCGAACCCGGTTCGCCTTGGTGGTAGGTGAGTAATCTAACAACTACACCACCACGGACCCCGTTATTGACCTTTAGCTCTAATCACAATCTACAATACACAAAAAAAAAGACCAATCCTAATGTTTGAAACTAAAGTACACTTTGTTAATTAGTTTTCTAATGTCTATAAAGATCGCACGTTCGATTACTCATGGTTGCGAACGACACGTGACCTCCAAACAAGGTGTTTTAGATGGAATCTGTTAAAAATGAATCCACACCTCTCTCGGAAATAATCGGAACCCAGATCTTACGTCAGCAGTCTAAGGACAAACAGCACCACTCTTAAATTCTACATCTACATATTTTAATATTTATAAAGTTCACATGCTATCGCGGCCTTTGCATTCATTCCCTTGTCTTATCGGCTATCGTCCTCCTAAATGTCGTGGTTATTTTTTCGAAGCGTTTCCAAAGACTTTGCCACGGAGTATAGGATGTTTACGGTAAAGTGAGCAGTTTTGAAATCCCAATCACTTGAAATAATAGTCAATAAATATATTTTATTTTTACCTTAGACCTAAACTCCCGAGTGCAGTGGAATATACATACTGTGTTTATTACTGACATTGCAATATTTATTTTTAAATGGGGTTAGGAGCTAAAATATGGCTGAAAATAAAAAGTAATTGCGGCCTCAAAAGTGTTCACTTTACCGTGAACAGCCTATACTTAAAGAAAACGGCGGTAAAACAACGGCTTATGCTGCAAATTAATCAGCAGACGCCAGCGGATTCCCGCCCACTATCTTGGATTTACCGATTTTTCGCCAAAGCTTCTATTTCAGAAGGTGTATCGAAATTCCCCGCACGACATATACTAAATAACAGCTTCCCAAACTTAATCGAAGTGCCACAGCTTCGCTACATCTATTAATTTTTAGCTGGTAACTGTCGAGACAAACGCGAGATTATTTCTTGCAGACGATTACAAAGACGACGATATCAACAGTAATCAAGAAATACTAACCTCAGACAATGCACTAAGCAACGCTCTGTGCTCTGTCGTTCCAAAATAAAACACGATACAAAACTGTATTTCCAGAGTATGGCAAAAATTAAATAAATCTATAATGGTGAGTGGGAATCTTCCTTAATGGTCACGCGAAGCTCTGGAAACATGAGATTTGAATCTGATTGGCTACCGCTTGCTCATGGAAATTTCCCTGTTTGCTAGGCTGCCGGGTGGCGTGTATGTTACCGGACGCTGATTGGCGAATGGCGTTCCAACAATTTTCTAGCCAGTGACGGCGTTTATCTGTTGTGTGTTCCTTGGAGAACTTCTGAAGTCTTTGGTACTCTATGATGTCGTGTGCTCTCTTTGTAAACTCAGCGTCTACGCATCAAGGACCAACAACTAAATGCTGTACACAATAAAGTGAGCACTTTTGAAATCAACCTTTGAAAAAATAATCACTGGGGCACTGAGTGACATGCGTCCAGTAGTTGGTAACGATGGTTGTGAAGTAGTTTCATGTGTTAACATCGGAAAATAGTGTTAGGTAACCATTTCTGATAACCTACATTATTTATTTCGCTTTCTGTTTTATTTTCTATGAATCGAAGTGTAAATAAGAGCAGATTTGTAAAATATTTACTTTTCTAAAAATTTCACAGTTTCACTTGACCGACGCCTAAATAAAGTGATGAGGCCTATAGCAATGTTAATATTATATAAGGCGGAAGAATACATAGCGTGCATACAGGGCTTTGAAAAGTGCTAATTTTACCATGAGCAGTCTATACAGTGGGTCGGGGGGAAACGACATACTGCGACCAGTTACAAGCAACATAGCGTTACATCAGCTTCATATCTGCTATTTATGAAACTCGTATGGCAAAGAATCACCTATTCACGCCGTAAAATTCCATCACACGCCAGTGAGGTCAGCCATAATGTACGGAAAAATAACATTCATGCCTTGCCCGTGCCTCGAAAACTGTACCTTTGTAGCTGACTGCAATCTGGGACGCAATATTTTGCACCACCCACTCTTGCGCAGACGACCCATGATGAAAAATGCAAATGGGTTATTTACGGACAAAATAAATAGAATTTAAATCAATTAAATTTCTTAATCTGAGGCAAATCACGAATGTGCGAGAGCTTAACATAACAAGAATATGCATGTTATAAGGTTCCCATTATTTTTACTTTGCTAGAAAATAACAGTAGCATTTATGCTGACTAATTAAATTTATTAACTGCCGTATAATTCTGGAGCGCATTTGGCTTAAAGCATTAAAAAGGTTTCCTGCTATACTAGTTAATTTACCGCCTTCCCCAAGAATCATATATCTCACTTCAATTCCAGCTATTGTAGGTTTTAACGAACGACAACATTCAGTTTGTTACGTTAGTACAAATTGTACACTGTTGAAAAAAAATCCATTCTACAAAAAATTTATGTAAACAATTTAGTCAGAAATGTCTGTAAAGTCTCCGTAAAATTACGGACACGTTGATAAAAAAAAAAAGGATATTTAGTCATTTTCATGGAACCTCTCCTCCATTAATTTCGTAGTTATTTTTCTGTTCTTTCAGTTTAAAATTAAAAGAGATATTGAAGAAGTATTTGATTTTTATTATGTGGGTGTTCTGTGTATAAAAAATACATTTTAAAACATAAAAATATTTTATAGTCGAACGAAACTACAACCCGAGTCAAAAAATTTCAATTTCATGACACTAACCACTCACTTACTGCGATACAACTTTAGTGTTTCTACTAAAGTCCATGAGCAACTTTTCCAGTTTCTTTTAAAAGTAGCGCACTTTAGGTGTAGCTAAATCTTACAGATACGCGATTGATGCTACTTTATAATGTCTCAGAGAATACATTTTAGTGGCGTGGATAACGTGACTGCTGCATATAGTCTATTCACGGTTTCTTCACACTTTTTGAATCGAAATTTTGAAAAATCACCCCATGTATGACGTGTTTAGTTATTTCCTAAACACGCCATGTATCACAAGAGTTTTTATAACTCTGTTAACACGAATGTATCTCATTTTCCATTAAATTAAAATATTTATTTACCTGAATTTCATTTATGAATTATAATATATTTATTTCATAAAAAATTCTTAAGAAGAACAGCGAAAAAAACTCGTGTGTTGGTAGCTCCTAGTAAGCGGTAGTTCTCACCGAAAATATCACTAAAACTGAGTGCGCACGCATTCGATGTGTTGTCCTCCGGTGTAATTTTGTAGACTTAGCTAAGCTTTGTCTGCACGAGGCGAAGGAATATCATGGAAGTGGAACTTTAGCGGGGCTTCGGAAAAGTTTGAAGTGACCGCGAATGGATTATAGACGACAATTTTCTGGTTACACTGGCGAAGAAAGCTGCGAGTAGACTCGGCCTTGTCCGTCGCCGAAACCCGAAGCTATTGGGAAAACGGAGACGTCCCGTATGTTGTATTAATTGACGCAGCTCCGTTTTCGTCATTACGGATTGCGTTTTCGTATATTTACCGTTACATTTCCGTAAACGGTTCCGTACACGTACGGAAATTTCTAACAGAGCATATCCACATTTCTTTCAGCTCTTGTTGACCTCGCCGGTGTTCCTCGCTTCCTGAACTAACATTTGTTCATCTACAGCACCCATTTCCCGTTTAATTTTGATGTGGCAATTTTTAATAGAACGTTATAATGGATTGATGTCCATGCTGACGTAGCCCGAGAAGATGCGAGTATTGCGTGGCCCGGGCTCAAAAGTGCCAAGAAAGTGCTATCCATTTCCGGTACAGGGCAAAATTTACGTGATCACCGTGTTTGCCGCAAATGACAGCCAGAATGGAGAAATTGCTGCTCGCGATTAACCGCGCGACTTTCTCTTAGGACTGTACGTCGCCGCGAGCGAAGTAAGAGGAGACGATGAAGCATAACGACGAGAGTTGATGAAGACAAATTGCAAATTGGCGATGGCGTGGGGAGAGACGAGGAGCACTGAACAAATAGAAAAAAAAATATTTCAGGGATGTTGGCTGAAGGAGGGGGGGGGGGGGAGGTTGTCCTTTTGGTGGAGAATTGGTGTTCGTACCCCGAGGGGCGGCGTCGAACACTTAAATTACCTCCGAAATGCAATTTCAGAAGTAAAAATAAGCCAACCGAGATCGATGGGGGTTGAAATTGGGAAATCCCCACACAAGAAACGCATTTCTCTCCCCTCTGCCCCCCACCACCCCAAAATTCCACTCGTGTTTGGATTCCAGTTTTGGGCGGGAAGGGGTGTCTGCCTCGTTACTTTTTTTCTTTTGATATCTCGGATTCTTTTTTTTACTTTTGGTTGTAGCGCCTGGGTTACCTGGTTTTACTAGAGGATTGCGATTAACGGTGGTTGACGAAGAGCATTTGGGCGACGGACGTGTCAGTTAGACTGCATACATACACTGGTATACTCCATTCACAGTTACTTTCAACTTTTCTGAAGCCCTGATAAAGTTCTACTTGGAGGATATTCCTCAGCCTGATGTAAACAAAGCTTAGAAAATTACACCAGAGGGCGAACGCATAGTATTTGTAAAACACACAGTGTAATAATATTTGACAAAAGAACGATTTCTTACTAGTCGCTACCAACACACCAGTTTTGTTTTTGTCACTGTGTTTGTTCATATTAGCTATAAATTTCAAAAATTATAATTTAAGATAAAATACAAGTAAGAAATAAATTTAATTAACAACAAGGTCGATACTTTTATGTTAATGAAGTATAAAACGCTTGTGATAAATGGCATATTTAGGAAACGACCAAACACATCAAACATGGGGTGTTTTTTCAAAGGTTTGGTTCAAATAGTGTGAAGAAACCACAAAGAGACTATATCTCATAATGAATAAGCACGCGAAAATATATTATAATATCTAGTCGTACGTAATAACAAAAAGACGTAACTTGGTATAGGTTGTTCACGGTAAATTGAGCACATTTGAGGTCCTAGTTACTTTTTCCTTTCAACCATTTTTTGTCCTTTAACTATATTTTTAAATAAATATTGCTATGTAAGTGACAAAGTGTGTATATTCCATTGCATTCGGACGTTAACGCCCAAGGCTAAAATAAAATATATTTATTGATTACTATTCCAAATTACAGGGCTTTCGAAGTGCTCACTTTACCGTTAATAGCCTATAGATGTAAGGCCTAAAAGACTTTCGTCGAATTGTGTTCATAAATGAAAATGCCTGACACTATTAGGACTAAAGGCCCTTACACAATTTAAAACTTTAACATTTGACTTTACCATTTGACTTTAAATTTGATTTCCGACATGTTGTTTCTTACGGAGCTTGACACAATGGGACAGTCAAAGGTAAAGTCAAGCACTCTTGACTTTACGATTTCGAAAAGTTGATATTTAAAGTCAAAGTCCAGCTGCCAGTTTGCCGAGAATCTAACAGAGGTTATGTGGAAAGTGCGTTATTTTCTTGTAGGGCGATTTTAATATCGGTGTATTAAACCAAGCTCGTCTTAAATTTGATAAATGGAAAACAAATATAGTAATGTGAAGAGGAAAATATATGAATTTACATATTTTAATAAAGAAAACAAATTAGTTTTTTGTTTTGAAATAAACTTATAATGTATATTTTAAGCCTATTTAAAAATAAAAAAGTACGTATAATACATTCCTGTATAATAAAATCTTTACAATACAAGATACACATTTTTACGAAGCTCGCAAAACCGATGTCCAATTGTCTGAACTCTAACTTTACAATAGAGTAGTGTGTATTGGTGGTTTCGTCAGAGGAAAGGAAGCGTAAAGTCAACTGCTAAAGTTTTCTATTGTGTAATGGCCTTAATATGGGAGTCACCAAAGATAAGCGTACTACTCGACCAAGCCAAGTGTGCAACGGCGGAGTGGCGAGACTCGAGCGCCAGTGTCGCTGTTGAGAGGGTAAGAACAACAACGGCGAGTTCGGGAAATTTAATACCGTTAGATAGATGTCCGCGCGACCGCGTGTACGTCTGTCCACAAGGATTTAAGCAACTTCTACAGACGCCAGCTCACACGGGAGCAACAACACGGCAACGCCAACACTGTGCCACAACTTAAACTTCTTACACAATAGGAAACTTTAGCTTTTGACTTTACGTTTACTTTCCTTTGACGAAACCACTAATACACAATAAAAATATTGTAAAGTCAGATATCAGACGATTAAACATCGGTTCTACGAGCTTCGTAAATATGTGTATTTTGTTATATAAATAATTATGATTTTAGCCCGGAATACATTTTATGTACCTTTTTTAAAAAATTGTCTTAAATTTATATTAAAAGTTTATTTCAAACAAAAACAATCTCATTTATTAACTTTATTAACATATGTAAATTCGTATATTTTCACTACATATTATATTTGTTATTTAATTTAAGACGAACTTTGTTTAATGTGCCGAGATTAAAATCGCCCTACAGTAAAAAATGACGCAGTTTCCTCATAACTTCTGTTAGAATTTCGGCAAAATGGCAGTTTGACTTTGACTTTAAATTTAAACTTTTCGAAATCGTAAAGTCAAGAGTGCTTGACTTTACGATTTCGAAAGCTTGACACATTTCGAAATAACAGTTTGCTTGACATAACAGTTCCGTTATGCCAAGCTCCATAAAACATGTCGGAAAGCAAAATTAAAGTCAAAACGTAAAGTCAAATGTTAAAGTTTTCGATTGCGTAAGGCCCTTTATGGTGACTGCAACCCCTGACAATGCAACTCAGCGCTTTATCTTAACCTGGACGAGGAAATTGTAGGTAAGAGAAGAAGGAAGGCAGACAAAGGTGTATCCTTATGTAAAGGTTGTTCACGATAAAGTGAGCACTTGTGAAAAATAGTCACTGCTTCCTACCTGAATATAACTCAACGGGCGCATTGAGTGACATACGCCCAGTAATGTTGGTAACGCTGGAGGGAAAAGAGTTCCATATCATAACGTCGAATAAAAAGTGTTAGGTGGCAATTTGTAATAACTTAAGTTATTTCTTTCACTTACTTTTTTTTAATGCATCGAAGTGTAAAAACGAGAGCAGATTTGTAAAATATTTACTTTCTAATAATTCCACTGTTTCACTTGACCGACGCATAAATAAAGTGATGAGGTCCGTTTCAATGTTAATTTTACATAAGGCGGAAGGATATTGTATTTGCATACAAGTAGATCTTAAGCAGAGTTTTCAAAAGTGCTCATCTTACCGTGAAAAACCCGTAGTTGAAATATTTTCGTGTTGCACACTTGACTTGGTCGAGTAGTAGGCAAATAAACGGAAGGAAAATGTTCACTACCCTGTTCAGCTAATCAGCTAATAAGTGCTTTGTTTAATAGAAACCGCCATGAAGTTTTATCATCATATACTGTGCTGGTATCATCTTCGAGTTGAATGTAAGGGTCTGAGGAACTCTATTTGCGAATTTTACCCAACCGTCACTGGTCCCAATGGATTTCTTCACGACCCACGATTTCTTTTTTACTTCACCGAGTTGGTCTCTCTTTCCGGGTAACGAAATGAAGAGTTCGTTACGAGAGAAGTATCGGAAAAGGGCCAAGGGAGCGAATAGGAGTGTGTTCCGAGAACTCCCACTGGCAATCAGGCAAATTCCCAATGTGTTTCCTGTGTGCAAAATTCTCTAGAACTCGTACGTAGCACATCAACGTTTGAATATTGCTAGGAAAAATTACGTACGCGTAAAAGGAATGCAAAGAATTAGTATGAACTCCCTTTCTTTCGCTGGTGAAAATTTAGCTGAATTTTGGTAGTTACGAACATACATTTGCATTTTTTTTTAAGTGTTGTTTATCCGAAAAAGACTTTTGGACCAATCCCTAAATATATGATAATTTTGTGAAATAAAGTATGAAATGTTGATTTTCGGTATTTGAACCGCGCTCCTCCTACATTCCGTGCAGGATCTCTGAAGCGGGCTTTCCACTGGTGCGTGTCCGCACACACAGGGTGACGTCACGTGTTCGTGGGTCCCCCGAGACGACGTCCGCCTGCTCACGATCAGACCTTTTCCACTGCAGGTCGGACTACGCACGACCCTCTTGTTCGCGATGACCCGCTCATGCTCGAGGTGGAGGAGCATTTCCACCTGAGAGATTCACAGAAGGCATTTCCACTGTGCGTGTCTACCAGCCGAGCAGATACTGCAGCGCAGGCGGCTTGTATCCTAGTCAGTCGACGTGGATCGGGAGGTAGAAGTATGTGCTGACGTTACAGCAGCTTATGTTATTTTAGTAGCTGAAACTTGACGTAATTGTCTAAAAAGTGCCAACAAATTAAAACTCCTGAAAACATGTTCCATGTACAGTACATGCACGTTGCATGAGATGGTTTACCGTTGTTAGTTACTACAACTCAGAAGCTCTATCGAATATAAAGCTCCAACTTTGACAATCAAATTAATTTGTAACACTCAATATACGTTTAGCGAAAACTTATCCACACAAATAGTCCGTATAAGATACAGCATAACTATTTCCACCTTTTTCAGAACCAACTATTCTTCCTCTATAATATTCCAAAGCTTGTACCAACACGCATGTAACTACAAAATATTTGCAATTTATTACCTAACTGATGACAATTTATATCATTAAATGTGTTTAAGTAAAATTAGATTTCTTATCTCTAGTCTATTTAACGGAAAGCCTATGAATCTGTATTTTTCCACAGCTGTTCGTGTACAGTAAAACAAAAATCACGAAACTTTTGTGTGTTAATAACACTCTAAAGGCCATTTAACACTACCAAGTATTTTATTAAACTCAATCAGTTGAATTCAAACTATTGAATACGCTTACAGTTCAATTTATTGAATAGAATGGAATAGAATATTTCAGTTTTGAAAAGTTCTCCACACATGCAGTTGTATTCAATAAATATTAAAGTTAAAATTTACACTATTTTATTAATATTTCAGTTGAAAAATACATATATGTACAGATTTTTTTTTCAAGTCACTACAAACCATGCACTACACGAAAATCGATAGAAACGTTATTTTTCTAACATGATATATTTACTTGGTATGAAATAATTATATGCAAATACTTTTGTTGCTGAAATACTCATTAAATACTGTATTAAAGCACAACACTTTATATTCATACTTGCTAATTGATTCGGAGTGCTAGTTGAAAAATTTTATTCAAGAAAACATAGAATATGTTATTTAAGAAAATCGTAGAAAGATTTAGAGTTATTCATTGACTTGAAAGACAAAATGGTCGTGATTTTGACGTCCAAGTAACGTCGGATAGGATTCAGTAAATAGAATTCAATAATTTTGAAGAATATTTGAAGTGAACTTTGATCATGGGAAAGGGCCTTCAGATTTTTTAAGTTAACTATCAGGCAGTTTATGAAGTTGTTTTTGAAAATGCGTGACTTACAATATTCCGGATTATTGACACCGAATTCGTTTGTTTGGGAAACAACAGCAATAGGGGAAAACAGTTTTGCCATATTTTATAGAAAATGTTGGGAGCCAGAAAGCGACTTGAGAAGTCTACAGCAATGGCATGCAGATGTAGCGTCCCATTGGCCAAGGTACAATGCAGGGGGGTTTTGGTGGGGGGGGGGGTGTAGACCCGGCCCTTCTTGGAAACGGGCCACACTGTGCATCTCTTCCCACTCCGAACAAGGGTTTCTCCGTCGGCATCTTTCATGTATATGAACAGCTACCTGGAGGATTGTCTCCAGACGGATCCCCTCGCACTCGCCCGACGCACGGCAAATGAGGCTTTTCCACAGTCCGCTGTCCTTCACACACATCCCACCCATGGCGTCATGTTCGCTCAACACGAGTCAGTGGAAAGGCCCCTTAAGGGGGGAATATCTTTAATAAATTTGCTAATTATTGCGTATTTTCGTTCTCGGTCTTACTTTAGTTCACTATAAAATCATGACTGAGTACTTATAAGTTCTGTTTTTTGTTTTTTAAATACGTTATTACAGAATAATTAAGTTTTCAATGTGTATTTGTTTTCAGTCGTTCTATGATCTGAGAATAATTTCACGTGCAAAACTTCCCTTTTTTGAACTAACGTGATTGTAATCTATGCTCTGACGTTTTTTATTTTTTTGTCTTCTGTTTTTCACTTGTAGCCCTCCGAAAACGGTTTTTTTTTTCTGTACCCATGGAAACTGACAAATTTGACGCACATTTGAAATTACTACTACAGACAAACGAAAGGAACACAAAGAAACTAAAGACGCTAAATCACGAGGGAAAACATGTAGATTCAATTACTTAATTGAGTATTTTGTTAAAAATAATAGCTGGTGGAGATATAACTGAAAACAGGTTTTTTTTAGCAAAAAGCTATTGGAAAATGGTGTCCTCCTCGCTCTGTGGCTACTGTCCGAACTCGGTGAAGGCTTTACTTGGAAGAATTCCCGGGAGAGAGGAGGAGGTGGTGGTCTAAAGTGCGCAGGTAGCAAACAGCGAGGACTAGTTACGGAAATCCGAGGGGGTTGGAGTTGGGGGGTGGGGGTGGTTAGTTGCCTGCAAAGGCCCTTACACAATTGAAAACTTTATCATTTGACTTTACCATTTGACTTTACGTTTGCTTTCTGACATATTGTTTCTTATGGATCTTGACACAATGGAACTATCAAGCACTTTACGATTTCAAAAAGTTGAAATTTTAAGTTAAAATCAAGCAGCCATTTTGCCAAGAATCTAACAGAGGTTATGTGGAAAGTGCGTTCTTATATTGTAGGGTGATTCTAATCTCGGAATATTAAACAAAGTTCGTCTTTAATTAAATAAATGGCAAACAAATATAATGTGAAGAGGAAATATATGAATTGGCATATTTTAATAAAGTAAACAAATCAGTTTTTTGTTTTGAAATAATCCTCTTACATAAATTATAACCCTATTAAAAAAAAGTACGTAAAATTCATTTCATGATAATATCATAATTATTATCATAACAAGATACGCATTTTTACGAAGCTCGCAGAACCGATGTTCAATTGTCTAAACTCTGACTTTACAATTGTATTGTATATTGATGGTTTCGTCAGAGGAAAGGAAGCGTAAAGTCAAATGCTCAAGTTTTCTATTGTGTAAAAAGCTTAAACCTTGGCATGGCGATATTGGCGAGAAGCCTAGAAGTTCTTGGAAATGAAATGACTACTGACAGTAACAACTCTATACAGCCCTTCTTCAGCTAATGTGTCTATACATAAATTTCGTTGGAAGAAATTGCAGTACTAAAAAGTCCATATATTTTTTTTTGGATAGAATAATAAACATTTTTGTACCCAAACTAGCATTTTCATTCCTAAAAGACAATCCAAAACTTTCAAAGCATAGCGAATTTCATTCCAAACAAAAATAAATTTCGAATATTCTAAATGTACAGAGGTAATTCACAACTTCTCCCATGAACAAAATTTCTGTGTAGCTATCTAAACTCAGTATTCGTAGATGAGCGATGTTGCAGATGACTATAATTTCAATAAAACATATATAGGAAATAGGAGCGAATAAAACTATGCCAAATGAACTGTCAATTAATTAATTCGGAGTTGCGTGTCGAAGCGCTGCCGATACATACAACACTATTTATAAAAGTTCGTCAAGTATACAGCATTGGTTTTGGAAAATATAATGTTTGGTTATGACGTAAATATCACGCAGTCTCTATTTTTGTGGTATGAATTTAACAGCTGAACGGCAGCTAATTTGTTACACATCTGTTCACATACTGCGCACAAATATAGCTCAGACTGAACTAGTCCTTCGAAAGAGATTGGTAATCAGTAGCTCGATGCAGCATTATTCCAAAGCTAACGTTATTTTAATTTTTTTAGTTTTCATATAAAACAATTTACAGTGTTATTTTTACGTTATATGTGAAAATAGCCGTGTTTATCGTGGGTGTTGTGTGATATATAATGTGTAGGTTGCCACAAACCCACGCATACTGGCGCCACTTACATAAATTGTGTTACTGTGTTTACTGGGTAGTCACTCTGAAAATAAACTGTGGTCAGACATTTTCATGTGGCCCTTGCACTGACACTACTGCTGTACAACAGCATACCCACATGCACACACGATTCTACCAAGCGTGATGCGCCATTCCCAGAGTTTCATAGGCCCGGTCTGTGGAATCGCCGGCAAAGCCACAACTTGCCATTGGTTATCATATATCAGGCTGGAACACTCTTCTGTACACGTTTCGTGCACATTAACACCTCAAGTACAAATGACACTCAATAAAAAATAACCATAAAGTATTTAATGAACCAGGGGAAAAACCGGATAAAAGCAGGAAATGATGTAGACGACTACGATGTTGAATTCCTTTTAAAAGTCCAGATTTGTTGAGAAATATTCTTTAAATTGTCTTGTTACTATTTCTTACTGATCTGGACTACTGCTAAATCAAAAATCCTAGTGGCAATCAGCAAAGATTTAACACAAAACAATCCTAAATGACGAGGGAGTGGCTGTACCTAGCTTATCCCTATGTTACGTAGTAGTTAGTCTTAACTTCACACTGATGAAAATCACTTGGCAGTTAAATTTTACTCTCAAAAATTAAAATATACCTATCCGAATAAAACAATAACTATCTTTAGTGTGCCTAGCTCAGGGGTAGTAGGTTCTCTCTCAAGCTATTCATGGGCGTAAAGTTTCAAGATGGCGTCACCTTCAGGGTTGAAACCTCCCAGAACAAAATATGCCGGACGCATTGTACCCCACTTAATAGCAGTGTATTGAAAACTCAGCTCTGAGACATTTTGCTGCTCTAGACGTTCCTTCGGACATGGGACGACCTTCCTGTAGCTAACCAATAGCGTCTCCAGGGCTCGTAGGTGCGGGGTTCGATATCCAGGGACTCGTCGTGGGTAATGCTATTGCTATTCTCGAACGCAGACGCGGTCTAGCTTCTAACTCCTAATTATATCCTAGCAACGGGGCTTACATGCACTCACAATTGCAGGGAAAGGATTATAACCTGGAACCAGTGGGAAAATAGAAAATACGCAACTCCCCGTACGTAGTAATTCCCACGTCCTAACTGTTAAAGAAACATATAACACTGGGTCTCGAAACGTAAATACAAAATAAATAAATAAATAGGAAATATTCGCAATATGAACCATAAATTAAAATAAAATTATTAACACAAGAAAAGTACAAATAATGCCTAGCTAATTATCCTATCCTTAAAAATGATTTAATTGCCACTATACATCTAAGAGAAAATGTCTTAACATCATGAAAGAAAAATGTAACAAATTAAATATGAGAAAAATTAAATATTCAATTAATTACATATACAAATTACGTGAAAAATAGCACAGGGGACAAGTGTAGGAAAGATGGTTTACACAAAGAAAATTACAACATATTGCATGGAAAAGAAAAATATTAACATAAAATATGAAATTTGTTATGCAAAACAACATACATTTTGACAGTGTTACATAGGGTTGCCTATTATTGCATAATCGTAAATTTCATTTAAACAATGCTTAACACTAGAGCGTGTTCGTCAAGAAGTAAGAAGAAATCCAAAGGCGTTTTACATAATAGAAGACTTCAAGCAAAGAAAATCGAGAAGAGCACGTCGATTATAAAGGTATGTAGCTATTAAAATTCGATTCCTTGGATTACCGTGACATCCTTACCACTATGGCAATGTTGGTGTTTTAAAAAAAATACACCAACTCAGTCGTTAGTAAATCAAACTTATTATTATGCCATATATGTAATTAAATAGTATACTTCGCGAAGGAAATTTGATGAGACCGTAAACATGTTTATTAACAATGTAAAACCATATATTTGCCATTTAGAATTACTTTTATAACACATACTGATACACCACAGGCTGAACATTTTGGATCTGTTTCGGCTAATTATTACTCCCATTCACATGCTATTCAGCATACTAAAAGTTTTATTTTAAAACGATTAAGTCACCAAATAAACACTAGGCCCTTAATCAAAATTTTTTTTGCAAGTATTGGTACTTATTGGCTGATTCCTGGAAAACGGGTTTCATAAAACGATTTTTTTTATTCGTTACGATGTGCTGATTCTTGACATCTCAACAAATCATTTGCAGCATACTGTTCACATTTTTGCGCAAAAACATGGTAGCAACCCCTATTTTCATGATGACGGGGGATAATATTGCCAACCCCATTTTCAAAGGCGTAAGATCTCAATTCTACAATTCACCGTTTTGTTGCTTAATCGTTTTTTTTTTTTGCCGTGGTTTTTAGGGGCGCGTATCTCCCTCAATAATCACTTTAGGGAAAAAGTGGTACACAGATATTTTCGTCCTATTTTTTCACCAAGAAAAACCTGCTGGAATTCGTTGGTGTTGTTCGGAAACACTTTGTATATCAAACTTTTATACATAATTATCTTAACGTCTCGTTTATTTTAGTTTTCTAATTTCAAGCTAAACAGTCTGCCTATACCAGTCACTACATCAGAGCCCATAATCAAAATCGTAAATATTTGGATTCTGATCTAACTATTACAAAAATGTATTAACTGTGTGTGTCTCAGTGCAGGGCCTAAAATAAGAAACCAGTCAAAGAAAAGATGTACTACCACGTTTTCTCAGCTAAATTCAACCTTCATTTCAAAACACCAGCCAAAAATACGTGTTAAGTTTGTGATGACCTCCAAATTAAGATTATGAATACTACACTAGAAGAGAAGAATCACACAAAAAGTTTTGTAACGAAACGTAAAATATTTTTTAAGCGTTTCTTGGGTTTTTAATTGAATACTTTGTATTTTACCTTTATGTACAAAATGTTAAAAAATTGAACACAACAAAATTGCATTATTGCATTCTTAACAGATGAAAGTCGGTGTATTTAAATTAAAACCTTAAAAAATACTAAACGCGAAATGTTTCCAAACCCATTGGAACACGGCCTCACTCATCGATATAGCCAATACGTGTAGTAAAGTAAGAAATTTCGGTTTTAAATTTGGTTACCGCTTTCCAGATTTATTTTATTGTGACGTAAGGGTGCGTTTACACGGTAATAATAGTTATCACGATTGTAGCTATCACGAAAATGTGTGACAGTCACGACCACGATAGGTCCTGTTTACACACACGGTCGAGACATGCTATGATAGTTAACCTCAAAAGGGACATGTCCGATAACACTTGTGTAAATACATTGTTAGGCCCTACATTTATATCCGTTTGTCAAGAGTTTGATATTTGTTGGGGTGGTTACATATCGTGACATGATATCAATGACATGTAAACATATTATTGTTCCCGTGGTTTATTACATGACAGTAAATATACTATCAATACTGTCGTGTCACACGTATATGATAACACACGTCCTGTCATACCGCCACATAGTGTAAGAACCGCGACAGATATTAACAGAATCAAACTAATTCTGCTCGTGCTGCTATCTTTACGGTGCGGCAGTAAACGTCGTGTAGTTTACACGGCAATAGTACCGCGACAGTAGCTATCGCGATAGCGACTATCTCGTATTTATATCGACGTGTAAACTCGCCCTAACTTAGGTTACAATACTATTGCATGAGTTACTTCTGGCCGTAGTCTTACAGCATATATAGATAAGACTTCGCTTGAGGAAATGTGACTATCGCGAGAGAACTCGCCGCTCAAAGGCAAAATCCTCCAGGTGTTCTACATGCGGAAATTCGGCAGGCACTTGGATCGCCCTGGTGGAAGGCAAGCGATCTGACTACTACATTATGTGTGCCCACAAATAAAAAGTTGAACGAGTTATGAAACGTATGTAAAATAAAATTACTTATTTCCCGAATACATATTACAATCTACTTTATTTAAAAGTCAAACGGTATACATTCATAATTTAAAAATTTGTATATAATCTTACGTAATAATCAGACTTAATATTAGGTTATGTAATACAAACAAGCCAGGCGGAGCAATAGTCTAATTCGAATTACAGTATCTAATAGCTATAAATATTAAAATTTCGCGAATTCATTTCGAGACAAGATGGACGTCAAACACATATACAGTGAAGTCACCTTCTCAATTGGATCACAGTTTATTAGACCCGCCCTGCACGCCTCTGAGTCAATAACAGACTTGCAAGTAAACACCTTGCGAATCCCATAACTGCCAGGTGTGGGGCAACAGCCAATGAACACGCAGTTGAGGCTCCAGTATGCACAGAAATAAGGAGTCTAGCCTACAGGTCATCGAACTCGCGAAATTTTCCTATCCCTACTAATCACTTTGAAGTATAGGCAGAATGGCATGTTGATCATAATCAATTCCCCGTTCTGATCACACAACCAAAAATACATTTTAGCCAGTGTAGAACATGTGAAAAAAATATAAACAACTTGTTGATTTTCTATAAGATAATTATTTTACTGCAGGAGATCAATGGAGCAAACGTTTATGCTGAATAATGATCAAACGTAAACATCAATGTCAAATATCGTTTTTTTTTCACTTTGTACTACCTGCCATAAAATAACGTCGACTCAAATTTAATATATCATTTAGGCCTACTTCAATCTTTTAAGTGTACCACAAATTAATATTTCGTTTGTGAAGTGTACCGTAATTTCTTTAGCTTTCCTTACTAAAAATTATTTCTTATGGCACAGTTCAGGAAGGAAATAAATACAAGCCCAAAGAATTCATGGGCGAGGCCCGTTGTTTCGTATAGCTATAGGCCATTCACGTTAACGTGAGCACTTTTGAATCCCTAGTTACGTTTTTCTTTCAGCAAATTAATATTCTTCCTTCATTTTTTCCTGTAAACATTGCCATGTGAGTAATAAACACAGTAAATACACTTCAGCATACCCACAATCAAAAGTCCCAGACCATAATGAGATGTATTTTTGACTGTTATGTTTGATGAGACTGTTTCAAAAAGTGCTCACTTTATCGTGAACGGCCTATAGTTACACGAAACAACGGGCCTTGCCCATGAATTCCTTGGGCCTGCTAATGACTGGTAGGGGGAGAGTTGGAAGAAATTTGAAGTTCCTACAGACCATCGTGTTGTGTGTCTCACTGCAGGAGGGTACGTACTTTCCTCCACTCCCCCTCACCCCCTTTTTTTTTCTCAAACCCCTACATTTTCCACTTTTACTCATCCTTGGCCACAGACTATCTGGCGTCTAACACAACGGACCGTGTTTCTCAGAAGCGAGATATGTGCCTTCCAATGAATGGCGATTGTGTTTTGTTACCAAGATGTGTCGCTGCTGTCGCCATCTTTCGTCGAAAGGCTGAAATAACAGGATGATGTTCTCTGATGCCAGTCAGCAGGTGCGCTACTTGCCAAATCTACCTGCCACATGCCAAGGTAACCAGCGCCTTAATAATTACGGTACAAGGTCTCGCCTCCCGAGATTTTTCGCATTCTTCGGAACCGAAACGGATAGCCGCTAAGTCCGTGGAGCGAATACCGATTCATTCTGTTTAATACTTCCCACTTTGCCTTCGTGTTATTTAACAAACATAACGATGTAAACAAACATTAAGTTTACCCGTTGGTTGCGGGGTGGGGTGAGTGAAAACGTTTTTTCTCTCCGTAAGAGCGACGTTGATGGTAAAGACCTGTGATACAGTCGAAGCATACACATTATGGTGCAAGCAAATATAATCCTTATATAGGAATTTTCTTTGCCTTTCAAGGTCGCAAAGAGATAAGTTTCCGCCTTTCGGCCTGAAATGCACTCAGTGCGTGCTTTACAAGCAACTCCTCTCAGCCTACTCTCATTTCCGCCCTAAGTGATAAACGATCCTTTGTGCTACAATTTCAAGAAACGGCGACCGATTTTTAACTCTGTGAAAATTGGGAAAGCACCTTGCGATAGCATGCGAATTTATGCTGCCCATCACAGTTACAAGTTGTACTCGGAGATATGCAAAATTCAATTCGTTATTCGTAACAGGTTATATTTTGACAATCTGCATTGCTTCATAATTTTTGACATTGTATCACAGATTGATTTATTGTGTATCCACTCCAAGGCAGTAGCTTGGATCACTTCTCCTGTCCATACACTTAGATAGGAGATGTTGCAGGCCGCCTACACACACGTTATAAGCAGTCAGCTGTCAGAATCACATTATAAATCACATCATAAAATAATATTTATTATTAGTTACATGCTCGTGGTGAAGTTAATTCTTAACACTTAGCATTAAATAATCAGCAGTATTTTCTGCCTTGTCTGCCTTGTTTCCTGGTATTTTGGTACTTTAGCTTAGAGATGTTGAAAAATATCGTCGATATACTTCAACGATATTTTATTGAAATCGGTATTTTTTCCAAGCCACGAAAATCAATATTTTAAGAACTCTCTTTTAATAACCTCTGGTTTTAATACGAAAATTGAATTTGAAAATTAATATATTTACTTTGGCAACGCGCACCAAATACAGGCATCACATTTTCTGCAATGCTTCCTATCCTCAATATTGCAAGCAATTTTTCATTTGTCAAGTCCTGTACTACATAAAATATCGGATTCCGATGTATCGAAAATAGATCATTTCTTTCAATATATGGTTTGGTACTTTTATTTTATAGTTTCATAAAAAATTGAAATAATATCGATATATATTTTCCATATCTACATTCCTACCGTAGCCCGACCTGCCGCGTCCGCCATCTTGCACAACACTGGGTACTTGGGACATTTTTACCCCTAAACGAAACGGATAAATTTTAATGCTGCGAGCACATTCTTGCATGCGCCAATAGTATTTTGATGTTATAGGACATTAAAAGAGGTAGTTAAAAATTCTAACGAGTAATTTTGACTTTGAGAACTACAAGATATTGTCGGAATTATTTCGTCATGCAGTTCGTCAACTGAATACCCAGCCAACGGCTTTGAATTTACCACTGACAATGTTTATCTGTGCTGCCAGAATGTGAAAACCCCGTGTCAACAACAAGTAATAGATTTCTTGCATCTAGCGCAACTCAATCTGAAAATAATTTTTAAGAGGCAGCAACCATGTGAAGTATGGAGATAACTTCAGTAGTGAAGTTCGGTATTTTACCTGCGCGTACGTCATTTATATTATTTACATACAATCCTCGGGTTATGCGGGTGGTGAATTCCAGTGGTGTGATTCATAGCGAAAATGTGACTTGTGTACATCGCTATTGCACTGCCTAATATAGTATATTTAAAACCGACAGCTCGTTTGTTAAGTGCGTAACTAGTTTCACTTTCAACATGCCTTGAGTGTAAGTTTGGCCCCAGGACACACTAGATACCTTTATCGAAGGTATTAACATAAAAAGAGAACAAATAGTAACATGTTGTGTTTGAATTAATAATTAGTAATTTGGAACGTATTAAAAATATTTTCTCTGCAACCAATTTGTCAGCTTATCCGCACTAAAATAAGAGAAGTAAAGGCGACACTGGAGCAACTCCAGTTTTTTTCCTTCTGATTGGCCCATCGCCAACCAATCACCAACAAGCGTAACAACTGGAACTTGGGAAGGATAAAAAAGAGGAAAAACTATGATTGCTGTTTAATAGGGGAGATGATTGTCTATAAAGTCTACTGGTCTCGGATGAAAGCTTTTGGTGCCAGAGATGCATTTAAAGGGGAGGAGGGGATAAATGGTAGTCGGTCGATCAATTTTCACTTGAGGTTAATATGTCTGGTGGTAACCATTACACAGTCACTAATCTTACCATCCGTGTTGACAGTGGCAAAGGTACTTTTATACAATTTTCACTTGAGGTTAATATGTCTGGTGGTAACCATTACACAGTCACTAATCTTACCATCCGTGTTGACAGTGGCAAAGGTACTTTTATACAATTTTTAAGTTTGTTAAGTATTATGAACAATCAATCACTAAGCCAAAAAATGACGACAAATGCAGAACTATATGAAGTTGAGACCCAAACTTAAATCCCGTTAAAACCGGACTGCTTTATGACTTGAAATATTTAATTAGATTTCAAGCCCTGGTTTCCTGTGTAGTTCATCTTCTAAATTTCCAAGTTTCATTTCTTAAATAAAATATGTCATTGATGGGCTCCTTAAATAATATTTTTGTAGCCATTGATTCTAATCATACATTGTTCCAGAACAATTTTTATACCCCATAGGTAGAGCCCCGAGTATTTCGCGAATTCATTCTGTGGCAAGATAGGTTTCAAATACTTCTTCTTTTATCCTACTGTTGTGACTGGGCAGCAGTTGTTTAGACACGCCTCGTTTAACTGTGAGTCAATCACAAGCAGGAAGCAGTAGTGTGAGTGAGTGTTGAACAGTCCTGTACAAAGGCCTCACATGATCGCAGCAACCAATAAGCAAACGATTATGACTCCAGTGTATAGAGGACAGCAACGCCTAACCTATTGCCATATCAATCCGCAAAATACTCGGGGCTCTACCCATAGGCTATAAGAGACTGCTGAGCTGGCAGTCCTCTTGCACATTACATTATTTTTAATGGTCTAAACGACGAAGTATTGCATTTTTTCTTATGGCTGGCATATCTTCGAAAGGATATGAGTATAGCTTACAAATTAGTTTGTGAAGTAAGTGCAAATAAGTAAAGAACTTAACGCAAATGCCTTATATTTTTAGCGTCATCAATGTAAAATGTACTTTTTCAACCGTAGGATAAACGTCATATGATGCTTACTAGCTATAATTGTACCAGTCTTTGTGATAGGATGATTAAGCGATTGAAATTTCCTTGACCCCAGTAAAGAGAAATCTAGTCAACCAAAGCTGCAGATCGTCTATAAATCGCCCCTACGGCTGCTTGCCCTGCATTCTTAAAACCACTTCGTAAACACGAAACACGTAGGTACTAGTATGTGTAACTCCCAGGCTACAATAGGCCCTCACGAACAAAATAAAATTAGACACTTTACTGGAGATTATGTACAGTACAGAAACACAGATAGTTTTATTAAGAATTCAAGACCAATGAAATTTCCATTTAATTAGAAAATAAACATGGTGGTGTGATCGTTAGGAGACTTTCCCCTCACAACAGTGAACGGGGTTCAATTCCCAGCTGTAACTAGCCTGGGTTTTTACACTTGGGAAACGTGCCGGAAGTTGCCGTTAGCCAGTGTGTTTCCTCTACATGCTCCTGTTTTCTCATTCGTTGCATCCGCTCCTGCTCTGCCTCGCTTAATCCCCAACGGTACGGAAGAGTCGGAAGACCTCGGCTGTCAAACGCCACTCAAAATTCCTAACATCACGCATTTCAAAAGTACTACATTATTTTTATGATTTAATACTTATGATACAAGTAGCACTGGTTTAATTAAATAATTAAATTCTAATCTTTGAATTGTCAACGTATTTAAAATTATTATTTCAATTTACGTCAAATACCTTCGGGACAGTTAATTACTTACCACTGCTTCAATAGATTTGGTGTAGAAAACTATATACGTCACATTAAAGTTGAAGTGATGATGTATCAATTCTTCCTGTGCTACTTTAATATTACCGCATAGGTAGAAACCTGAAGAATTCGCGAATTCATTTTGGGACAAGCTAGAATGCAAAAAAAAAAACCTTGCGTTTAAATAACTTTAGCCATTAGTCCACGTGGTGTTTGACACCTCTTGGAGAACCGCGTCCAATTGTCGCTTTCTACGGTGACAGCAGACAACCGATATGCAGTTGATACCGGCATATTTGTACATAAAACTGAACAGTCTAGTCGCGAATTTTTCAGGTATCTACGCAAAGGTCTAATCTGAGTCCCGATCGTAAATCGAGTCCTATTAAAAAATCTATTGAAGCCTTCTAAGTAGAGACCCTTCCCTGTCTCATCCCGCTACGGATTATCATTCTTAGATATATGTATACATGAATACACACACCTACTCCTTTCATTGTACTTCTATAGTTATGAAACATGTCACTAAAACTTCGCCGCAGAACCTTATATAGGGCCTATTACAATTTACACTCGTGTGTGAAAAACTCGGTACCATAAAGGAAACGTGCAAACGAAATGAAACTCACGGGAAATTGAAAGCAGGGTAGTGTACGGAAATGATTAGCACTTCAGAATGATTGCGCATGCTTAGACGAAGAAGCGCCTTCAGTATTTACGTGTAAAAGCGTATAAACATAGAACTGTTGAATATCTAGACAAGTATATAGCTGTTCATCGTCAGTGAGCTGTAAACATTCCTGCTGGAGTCAGTATGCCTCGTCGACGTGAAAGGGCACCGCTTTACGGAGTTTGAACGGGGTCGAATGATGATCGGCTCATCTCAACCTAACAAAATTGTAATCAGATTAGAATTAATATTCACGAATATTCATAAAATTATTAAAACGAAATGATACACCTATTGATAAGTAAATCACCTCTTGTACATTATTTTCTATGCTAACAGGTATGATGTCTGCTTCCACTGTTTGACGGCTTTTGTACTGCAGAGGACTGTTGCGTGCATTCATTCGCAGAGAATTCTCTTGAACATCAACCATCGAAGCCTCAGGCTACAATAGGCCCTCACCAACACACACACACTGGCGTGCGAAGTGGCAATGCGTCATGTTTCCGCTTCAACTTGGATTACAATGATGGTGGCAAACGCATTCGACGATATCAAGGTGAGTGCCATCTTTAATAATGCATTGTGCAACGTCGTATTGCTCTACCAATGGGCGTGACGGTTAGTGGAACAATTAGGCGATCTCTGCTGCTACGAATTGTGGGCATCCTCAACAACAGCTACATCAGGGTAGTTGTGGAGTATGAAGTCGTACTCTTCATTCACCACACTCTTGGAGGAGCCATATTTCAAAAGACATTCAGTGGTAGGTGTCCATTCAGTAGGGGGCAAGATTGAATTGCTAGGGAAGTTACGCTGTTAGGAAAAGAATATATTTGAGAGATTAACTTAAATATTGAAAGTCAACGCAGATCCAGTAATTAATCCATATTTGTAATACGTCAGATTGTGAAGAATTAATATTAAATAAATAGTTTATTTTGTAACCGTTGGTGTTTCAAATTTATACTTTCTAGTACGTTCCCCAGAGTTAGTATTTGTGGTATTTAGTAATTGTAGAGTTGGAAAGAGAGAGAACTATAGAGAGAAGTAATAATAAAGTTTTGCTCATTGGAGTTGAGCAAAGGACAGGTTTGGTGGCCTTGTGTCATCCAGGCTTGGTGGAGACACCAGTCTTTGTGTTTCCAGAGTTCAGTTTAACCTGCCATAACTTTGAAAGCAGTTGTAAGTATTCAGGGCTGGCTAGGGAAACCATAACAACATGCTGCCAGAAATGTTCAAGCCGTCGCGTCGTCTTTGAAGCAAGGCATACGTCGCTTCTTCCCTGGACTGCACGTGGGTCCGATATGTCACCTATTGAACATGTCTGGGATATGATCGCTCGGAAAGTAATTTATCGTTCTCATCCAGCATCCAACACCGATGAACTGTGGATTCGGGTAGAAGCAGCCTGGTGGGCGATTTCCCAGGGGAAAACACCCAAGGCCTGTTTGGTTCGATGCCACAGCACGTAGCTGCCCTTATTTCAGCTTGTATTGCTCTGAAACCTTATCGTTTGTTTGCAGTGCTATTAGTATTGCATCAATATGTGTAATAAATTTTATTTTTGCCGATTTAAAACTGCTAGACAGGAATGAAACTATAAAATCCTATAACCTATGCGAAACTTGTGTAATCCTATTAGAGGAATCTTAATTTCAGTTTAGTTTAGGGCGAATTCCCATATTTAACATCATAACAATTTGTTATTGGATGATTGACAGCGTACCATGTACTTATAACATAGCTAAAATGTGTATATTTATGCATGCTAATTTGATTGACGTAAGAACCTAACAGTCTTTTCGTCTCTGTGTAGTATCCCGCATTCACAACACCACATTATTATCAAGGTTGTAAATTACTACAGACTTTTAAATCAAATAATTTAACACTATACGAGGCATATTTTAAACGAAAATAATAATGCAGGCCGTAAACAACGCCAAAGTAAACATATAACTTCACTAGGCAAAGCGAGGAATGGCAACATAATGTTACGAATGATTTATGAATCTTTCATACCAAAAGAGGCTACAGGGGAGTATTAAGTTATTGAAAACAGTTATGTAATGAACACTATATAAAAGGGGTTTATTCAACATTAAGGTTGTACAATATTATTTCAATATAAACACGTTTGGATATGCGCGGGTGGAGCTATACAAATATATTGAAATATTAATTTATATTTAACTGCAAAGAGTTAACCAGCCACATTCTGAGAAAAGTCTAATTGGAGAGTCCCCACCTTGTTCATGATTCCGGAGTTAAGATGGCGGAAGTCGACGGCCGGACATACCCATCTTCAGTGGTCTTCTCGTTCAAATGGCTCGATGACTAAAGGCACCGCCCACGGGCTACACTGGCCTATATCGGCTGTGTTGTCACCGTTTACTGGCCGGTGGAGGGGGTTTATGTGGTTTGCGATTTAATAGCTAATTTCCGCAATCACGCTCCGTGTCCTGGATAAATATGTGAAGGTGTGATCACACAGGCCGCTCAGCTAAGGCCTAATCACAATTCGTAACGATAGAATACTTACATGCTTACGCACACACACGTACACACGCACACGCATCCCAATGTTTATGTATGTGTAAAATTCGTTAATATTGACAGCAGGCTGACGTTATTATTAGAGCCTCGAGTATCTCGCGAATTCGTTCGGCACCTAGGTAGACTTCAAACACCTATTCTTTTCTACTACTACTGTGATTGAACATTAGTTCTTCAGCCACGCCCCGCTTAACTGTGAGCCAGTAATAATCGAAAAGCAGTAGTGTGAGTGAGTATTAAAGAGTACTGTACAAAGGCCTCTCTTGATCGCAGCAACCAATAAGCGAACGATAGTATCTCGAGTGCGTAGAGGACTGTCGAGTCTAGCCTGCTGCCACATCAATCCACGAAGTAATCGGGGCTCTAGTTATTATGAAATGTAATATATGTGAACAGAAAAAAGGGGAAAGGGTTCTGCAACTAAGACATTCATATCATCATGTGCTTCATACAGAGTACATGAATTATCGGTAGCAAGTACTGTTTTAGTAAATTTCTTTAAGAAGTTACAATAAATTAGTTTGTTCATATGAAGTGTTTATGTAACAGCCACTTTTTTTTATCATACCGCTTTCTTATTTATACTAGAATAATTTATTTACAGAGGTAACGTATTTGTTCTCAACTGGGATCAAATCAAGCAATAAAGTGAAATACGCCAGTAGGATGAGATTATCTTTTGGGAAGACGTGAAAAGTAAGCCGTGGTGGATTCAGAGCTTCAGAATTGTGCACGATGCATAGAGTTAAATGAATACGGTGATTGATATAACACGGATAATAAGAGATATGTACAATCGAAACCTATAAATATAGTCTAACAAATATAGTGCGTGAAGCAGCTTTATCGTGAGGTACTTTCCTTTTTTTTTTTTTTTTTTTTTTTGTTGTAAAACCCGAATCACACGGTCAGTCAGGGGTGTATTCGTGAGTGCTTGATTTACAAACTTTTAGCAGTGGAGTGTTACATTTTTTTGACATCACGCGACAAACCGAACACTCCATAGGAATAATATTTCAGCCAAAAAAAATGTTGGCAAATATGTGTGAAGTCACATATCTCTGAGTAAGCCACATGAAACCCGGTGCCTATTGTCTTGAATATTTTACAAGTAGAGAACGAAGTTGTGTGGATTTTATCAATTCAAAGACACTATCTTCATTCCCTATGTATAATTTGAAATTTGGCTCTGCTGTTCTATGATGCATAGCTCAGAATATCACATATTGCACGTGGCAGTAAATATTTTATATATTCTTGTCGTTATTTAAATTATAATATTGGAAGTATCATTCAAACACTTATTAACTCATTAAAAAAAAAAAACAACAGAATTTTCACAGCGAAAACCGACATGAAAATGGTATGAAAACAATTTAATAATGAACTAATTCCACAACTTAGCAACTAAGTATATTACTAGGCTTGAAAAATTAATTTGTCCGAAAGAGAGAAATACCGAAAATATAACGTTATTACGCGGTGGTTTGAGGATATAAAGTAAGAGCACCTAATTGGCACATTTCCCACTATAATTTGTGTGTTAGTAAATTATTTTATTAAAAAGAGAGCTATAACAAATTATTTCTGAAGTATCAAAATACTGTGTAGGAAAAAAAAATAAATAAATTTCATGTGGGGAGTGCAACCAGGGCGAGCCGACGCCCTCCTAATGACGGACTTTCAAGCTGGAGCCCGTAGGTGCCCGTCATCCCTGGACATGATTTAAAATGAGACCCTAGGATGGAGCGGCGCTGAAATGCAATGGACGGAGGAAACGGGAGTACCTCGAGAAAATCCGCTGGCAAGCGGCATCGTTCAGTACGATTCCCACATGCGAAAATCAAAGATTAAAATACAACTAATGAGCTGTCAGCTACTTCGCGGCTATCGAAGACACAAAGTAGTTTTAAGTTTTGACGTACAGAATAAATCTGCACATGGTTGCACCCACTTTCAACTTGTCTCGACAGTCGAGAATATTAAAGTCCATTCATGGTTACTTCAGCCTTTTATGAAGTCCTACTAATGTTCTACTTCCAGGATATTCCTCCGCCTCGTGCAAACTAAGTCTGGAGAATTACACCAGAGGGATAACGCACCACATTCGTGCGCACTCGGTTGTAATGATATTTTGTATAATAACTGTTTCTCACTTGAAGTTACCAACATGCATATTTTCCCCTTCTTTTTATTCATATTAATTATTTATGAAGTAATATAATTTATAGACAAGATATTAATAACATTTCAATTTAACAGGAAAATAAAGTAACTTTTTATGAACACAAGTATAAAACGCTTGTGATATTTAGGAAATAACTAAACACGTCATACCTGGGGAGATTTCTCAAAGGTTGATTCAAAAAGGCCGAAGAAACAGTAAATGGACTATCACTTTACGAAAAAAATCTCTGCGTGGCACAGAAAACATTATTTCTTGGCTGTGTTTCACGCGTTCGTGGTACGACCGGAGCACAAGCAGTATTATGCATTCAGCAGTTGCCAGTTCATTCACGCCGAACAATATTTCGTGGCACGCTGTGTCACCCGCAGCGCACATACAAATGTTCCTCAATTGCGGCCAGGGATGATATTGGGAGCCCGGGTCTCGTCTTGGCAGCGAGCCAGCCCAGAATATCCCCGGCGATGGCCCTCGTGCGAATTCGCTAGGAGACTTCTCAAGTTACATACACTGCAGCGCGCGTGGCGGCTTTTTGAATATCACTTCGTATAGAGAACACCATGCGTTCGACTCGAGGTCACTCAGTTTTCTTCCCCCAATCAGTCAATTAGTAATCGTTTGTAACAGGTATAATTCCCCCGAGTTTATTTGCTAAAAGAATAATATTTCTTTTGAAAAATACATTTAGTTTTTTTTTTTTTTACTGTAAATTGGATCACTTCGTTCTCCTGGCAGGGTTCTGCGTCAACAGAAAATAAAGAGAAATTCCAAACCCCCCTGCAACCCAATTATATGCTGTTCACGGTAAAATGAGCACTTTTGAAAGCCCTGCTTAAGCTCTATTTGTACGCACGTTGTTTTTTCTTCCGCCGTATGTAAAATTAACATTGCCATGGGCCTCATCACTTTGTTCATACGTCGGCCAAGTGAAACTGTCAAATTAATATGAAAGTAAATTATTTACAAATCTGATCTAATTTTCACTTCAATGGTTTAAACAAAAACAGAAAGCAAAATAAATATTAAGTAAAGTTATCACAAATTGTTACCCAACACTTTTTATTCGACGTTAAGATATGGAACTACTTTACATCTATCGTAATGAACTGGGCGCATGACCCTCAGTGAGTCCGTTACAATATATGCATGCAGGAGCAGTGACTTTTTTTGACGGTTTATTTCAAAAGAGCACACTTTATCGTGAACAGCCTTTAATGAAATTCCTCTTGCAAACTACAGGTAATGGACAAGCAAGCGACTCGATTAAACAGAGGATTGTAAAGTCAAGCCTACATGTTACTAAGATCGGCAAGTGGTTCCCTTTCATCTCTTGCAAACGTGGCACTGAATTTTTACGAGCGCGCGTAACGTGTTATAAAGTGATGTGTCTTCTCAGACGCCTCATCAGGTCTAGAATTTAAGTGAGTGAGTGAGAGAAATGATTTGGGTGGTTCTTAACATCGAGGTCTTAAGAGACGGTTAGGGTGGATCGAGGTGAGTATGGAGCACCGCCCGAATGAAAGGGCGGGGGAAACGGGAAGTCCCCGAGAAAACCTACGGCCCAGCGGCATCGCGCGGCACGATTCTCACATGCGAAAATCCGAGAGCGACCCCTCCGGGAATAGAACCCAATTCACCTAGGTGGGAGGCAAGCAGTCTAACCACTGCACTACCACGGCCACTAGAATTTAAGTGTGCGATTACCTTAGAGCAAGGCTGTTCAGATAGAAGTCCGCTAGACTCGTCAAATTGGACCGGGAAGAAAATATTCTCTTTAATATATACTGATTACAATGCCCTAATTTAACGTCAAATGTAACTTTTACTAGCGAAGAATTTGTAATATAATTATGTTCTCCTGGATTCATTAAATCTTAACGTAAATAGCGTGACTATGTGTACGTGAATCGGGACTTTGTAATAACGGAGTGTAGCCCTTCCAGCATTGGAATTTTGTAAGTGTCGGAATAGGAAAACTAAATAAATAGCCCTCAAGGTGCTACGTTTATTTAGGCCCCGTCCACGATCGACTTGGCTTAAATAATATTACTTACGAGGCATAGCAAGAAAACACGTCCATCTACAATCAGCATGAACGTGAAAGAAAATAACCCTTGCTTCACCAATATAAGGAAGACAGAACGAACAGGAAATAATGCTTCCAACAATAGTTGGCTACATAAGTGTTCACATTCTCGTCGGCTGGAGTTAGGAACTTGACGAAAGGTACTCCTCTTAGCGCCTAGTCACGCCAAATACTATTTGTAAACGTTGCAATCTCAAATACAGGTTTTTTTTTTCTTGATGGCATGCATTTTATGTGCGCAATGTGGATTGTAGGCGGCGCCTAAGCGGATGTGTTGCTTCGCAGGACAGCAGTATCTGGGGCTGCCAAATGTTTAGGCATTGCATTGCTCAGATGATTAGGTAACTGGCAGAACTCGTGTTCAACCTATACGGCAGACCCACACCAAATTCGAATTAGTGGAAAACCACCGATTCCCAGTGAAATTCATCTACTCGAATCAGTGAAAATGGCTCCACGAATTAAATATTGTTTTTATTGAATTTAGGCAAATTATTACAAGAAATAAACATATTTTCCGATAGTCACTGTTTATACTGTGCAATTTAATGTAATTTAGAAAACAAGTATAAAAATTCGCGATGTCGACGATTTGAATTCAAAGTTCCCCACTACTAGACCGTTATCTTACCAGTCGAGCTGCCGAGCTGACGAATACCCCAAGGGAGGGGGGGGGGGGATATGTGTTTTATAGGTATTTATGGAGAATATTTTAGTTTTTAAATTGTTACGTCATTTCTTTTCGTTTTTAGCTTAATTGGTAACATTCGGATTCTTAAAAGAAATAGTACTTATGAATGCATTCATTTTCCACATTTACTGCAGTTTAAAACCTCGAAGCCAAGCGCTATGACGATTGCGTTAAAATGAAATGAAATAACAAAAAAACGAAATTAAGACTGGATGTTCATGTTGCATCGTAAAATGGTAAACGTAATATAAAAGAATAAACTAACGTTAAAAAATACATTTTATTGGTTTTAGTAGTATATGCGTTGGTATTTCATTTGAATCACTTTATTTAACTCAGAAAAAACGAATCACTGAAAACAGCGAATGAAATGGTTGATGAATTATTTGAAAATGTAACAGAATCAATAAGAGAAGTGAAACTGATTTTCTTTCACTAATTAATTACTTGAATTAAGTGAAGTGACAGTTGAATAAGTCAAATGCTGTTAACATATTTAAACTGTGAAAAACTCACCGATTGGATTCAGTGTGTACCAATTTGCACTTCAAAGTTTATTCAGACAACCCAAGTATATGTAGTAGAAAATCATATAGACTAAAGATGAGATAGATCTGTACATGTACCCAACATTGGCCTACCTGGGGCCACGGTGGCTGAGCGATTAGCACGCTCGCCTCCCACCAAGGCGAACCGGGCTCAATACCCGGCCGGGTCACCGGATTTTCGCAAGTGGGAATCGTGCTCCAAATCCCTTCACTCACTTGACCTACCCCACATCAATGCAGCTGCCAAAGTCACGTGACCAGTAGTGATGAACGTGATTGTTTGTATCCTAATTTTCATAAGGCTAATACTTTTATATTAATAAAATACGTTTACCAAATTAAATACATTCTAACTGCAATACAGATTGGTTAGATGAAGTATGCGAAAGTATGCAAACATCTCATGTAGGATTTAAAATGCCACGACGAGCTCGTTCCGACAATCCGACACGACATCTGAGTCCGACCATTTTCGCAAGTTGGTTTTCCACAACTCAACAGTCACTTATCTTTCAGCTACAAGATAACCAGGATATACATATAAGTAAAATATTTTGTAGAGTAAAATTTACCACAGTAGTGAAATCCGCACGAAATTTAGTTTTTTAGAATTTTTTTTTTTTTTCCTGCTGTCCAGCGAATCCGACGCCGACTAAATTAATAAGAAATAGAATGTAGAGTTGCCGTGCTGTAGGTGTTGCGGTTCTGTGGGGATGACCTCGCTTCTGACTGTTGAAAAATGTGCATCGGTACCGAGGCTGTTATGTCGGACTTTTTACCCACCAGCTTTTCTCTTAACACTTAGTTATAGGGTAGTTAGAAAAAAATCCAGCATCAAAGTTATGGTTTACTAAACAGTTTCCTAACCTCAAATCCTATCCACGTACTTTATGATAGCCATATTGGCAGAAAAGAGTTGAATGGTTTTGTGCAGCTAGCGTGATCAGTGATCACTCTACGGGGAATACAGTCGCTCTGGCTCCACCTAACATTTCTTTGCGTATAGTAAATATTTAGAATATTGGAAAATAATAGTTACATCAAGTCGTTAGCATTTCAAGCAAACAATTTCACAGATTTAAATAATGTCATAAAATAACATTTCGAGTTTCATTTAACATAAATATGGTATCTAAGTACCAGGATAAGACATTTTTTGTTATTATTGTTTTACTCGACAAAACATTTTTACATTAACCGCTATACGTGTGAAAAATCTGTTTAAATAAGATATTCGAAAAAATTAATTGGTAAACAATATTTACAAGAATCATGAAAGAACATACAGACGTTGTTAAAATGACTTACCAAGTGAATGTTGACAAAACAGCTATAAAAAGGTTTTGTTCCACAAAAATTAATAACACTATATTTTCTCAGGTCTAAAATTCCGGACATTTTCGATTACCACATAAAATAATCCTGTCGGACGCAAAAAAAAATATTGAAAAGGACATGTCCTTTCGCCGGGCGTCTGGTAGCTCTACGTTCAAGTTAACTTGACTCTTCTCGTCTGGAGCAATCGGTAGAGCGGAAGAGAAAATTCACGACGCGTCATCTCGGGGGACTATGTGACGGCGCATCGATCGGACACAGAAAGGCAATCGTCCGCGACTACTTCCCGTCAGACATGGCCGACTGTCACACCAGAGTTCCGCTGGTTAGCTTGCGCGAGCGGAAATGAGCGCGCTTTCCGACAAAACGTCTTCTCTCGACTCCTTCCGACTTCCCATCTTTTCCTCTTAAAGAGGGCCTGCGCGCGCGTTTTTTTTTTTTTTTTTTTTTAAGTCGTTCGCGCGAATCCGCATATCTCGGTAAATAAATGTTCTGCAAATACGACTTTTTGTTAGAAAAGATAAAGAAAAAATAACTATCCATGTACTTGTTATTTTACTTCTGTAATATTTAGAATATCCTCGGAGAAAAAAAAATTCGTGAAGATGGTCAAATATCGCAATTTTAAAGCTTGCCTGCGCTGTTTCCTTAAACGGCAAGAGAAAAGTACAAACATAGGGACGTAGTCTAATCTGTGGTATTTCATCGCGTGTAATAAAACCCTACTGTTACATATCTAATTTGCACAGTGCAGCGTCACGACGGAAACACTGCACGCCTTGCGCGTAGGAGCGATGAGGCGCTAGGCGCGCGTGTTAAGTGTCGCCCGTATCGCTGCCTCGCTTCTTGACCTTGGACGCGCAGCTGCAACTAACTCTCAATACTTCTGTACCAAACTACCGGTTGTTTACTGTCTTCGAGATTGGCGCCGGTTATCCTGTGGCCCATCTGACTCTCTTCGACTGCTTCGAGCATTAGTTACTAGTCTTTGCCGATATCACGGTATAATAAGAGCTGTTCACGATAAAGTGAGCACTTCTGAAATCAACCTTATCAAAAGGTCACTGCCCCTACCTGCATATATTTTAACAGGCACAATTAGTGACATGTGTCCAGTAAAATTGGTAACGATGGAAGGGAAAGTAGTTCCATATATTAACGTCGAACAAAACGTGTGAGGTAACAATTTGTGATAACTTACGTAATTTCTCTTGCTCTCTCTATTTGTTTAATTCATCTAAGTATAAAAATGAGCAGATATGTACAGTATTTCCTTTTCTAGTAATTGCACAGTTTCACTTGCCCGACGCATGAAGAAAGTGATGAGGCCCATGGCAATGTTAATTTTACATAAGGCGGAAGAACACACGACGTGCCTGCAAGTAGATCATAAGCAGGGCTTTCGAAAGTGCTCATTTTACCGTGAACAGTCTGTAGAAAAGTTCCCGGAGACGGAATGGCGTGGAGGTTCTTTTGCTGTTGGTGTATACCCATTCTCTAAATGGCTGCGCGGGGCTCTGGGTACGGGCCTTGTGTCTGATTGGTTAGTGACTGAATGATGCGAAAGTTTCTCTTTTGGTCAGCGCGCAGACTGGCGTATAGGTTAGCAGACGCCGATTGGCGAAGGACGGTACGACATCGTGCTGGACAGCGACGCCATATGACTGGCGCGTGTGCGGCTGGATTTCGCGGTATAAGCGGCTGTTTCACATCTGTGTTCTTATGTGTTCTGTGCCAATATACTAGATGAATCTTCTTAAGGGGTACACAAACCAGCTGTACTACTCAACTGTCGCCTTCGCCCACCTGCACTTATTGAGATGGCTTAACATGATCGAACTTCGAAAACCAAATGGAACATTATCTTACGTAACTTAACTAACCTAACCTCACACAACATGACGTTTTAATAATTTATGTTCCTCAGCTTGAATATTTTATCGAGTGAAGTCTATTTGAAATTTTAATTATTCATGCAATATTTAGTCTATTTATTAAATCATAACTCATTAATTTTCTAAATACATGCCGATAAGCATATGCATCCGTGACAGACGATATTTGTAAATACGATACTTCGAACTTAATGATTGTCTTCCAAAAATACGGCGAGGAAGTTAAGATAACTCTCACGTTCATCTGCCCGCTTATTCGACGAGTAAACGGCGTTTAAGCGCGATGATGATACATGATCTCGTTCGATCTCTCGATTTCAAATTCCTCACTCCTTGCTAGCCGAGATTTTCCGCGGCTTGATTACGATAAAACTCGCCGAGATTTGTACAGAGAAACGTGCGTGCCCAGAAAAAAAAACATGAAATATATGTTGCAGTAAGTTTGATTTAGAACTACGAACGATCCATTTCATATATCACGGAATAAATGCTTTAATGGTTAGCTGGCTCGGGCAGGTATTCGAAAAATTAGCATATTTTTCTGTGGTGCGAAAAAATATATACGCGTAATAAAGAACACGGCCTATTATAACATGCATACTGGATGAGCCGAAAGCAATATTACTTACCAAAATGATCGCTAAAAATATTAGGAGAGAGACGGCGATCTGTCACCTGTCGCATAAGACGAAGAACTGAGACGATAGCGCCGATCTCTCATGTGTTCCCGGATGCCATGCTGTCGCGAGACCCATAACTCGTATGATGGGTTGCAACAGAAAATGCAGCCCGGCAGACTTGGGTCAAATCATTGAGCCGGCGGCGGCTGCTGTATATATGTTTTAGCTGGGCACTGGACTCGTGTTTATAGCTGTTCAACCATTGTTGCTATCTTTATAAATTTACGTGTAGGTGTTATCGGCGAGGAAGTGAAGCTCCCCGCCAGTCTCCCGACTGGCATGTTGTAGTGTCGTGTTGTCTGTCGAACATGCTGTAGTGTTGTTAACAAGTGGCTAGTTAAACTTGCGTGTAGAGTGTCGGTGAGTCCTTATAACTAGGGATAGGAAAAACTCGCGAGTTCAATGACCTGTAGGGTAGACTCCACAGTCCTGTCTATACTCGAGCCTCAAATGTTTATTCACTGGCTGCTGCCCCAGAGAGTAGCCAGTGTTACTTCTCACCTGGCAGTATGGCACTCGCTACTTGTTTCCTTGCAAGTCTGTTATTGGTTCAGAGTTGTCCAGGGCGTGTCAAATAAACAGCGATCAAATTGCAAAGTCAACTTCAGTGTACACGTGTTTGACATCTTGTCCTGAAATGAACTCGCGAAATGTTCCTATCCCTACTTATAACCCGAGTCGCTGCTCATCGACAACGCTGCTTGGGATATCAGGCCTTGCGGCACTGAAAAGTTAGGGTCCGGCCTCGCTCTTATTCTCTGATCGTTTCATCGTGTGGCGTTTGAAAAATGTTGCATGTTATTACTGCACTTTTCTGGCATCATATGTACGAGGACTGTTACCAGCCCTGGTCAGAACTAGGGTTAACAAGTGCAGTTAATGTCTACATCAGCCCCCCGAAGGGCATCATTTGTAGAAAATCTTAAAACGAGAAAACCGGCCTTGTGGCCTTGAATAGTTTTTTTTAAATAGAGATTTTTGCATTTTTTTTTCTTTTGTTTTTGACTATATTTGATTTTTGAGAAATTTTTAAATTTTTATTTCGTTTTTAAATCTTATTTTTTTTGTGAGATTTTTTTAATTTTGAACTAATGATTAACTTTTATGGACAATTGTTGCTAGTGGCATTTCGCTGTATATGGTGTAAATGCATGGCTATTATTTTACAGGTGCTAACAAGTGCAGATAAACTTGAAAAAAAATTCTATTGAGACTGATACGTATTTTTTTTTAAATTTGTCTGTGCTGTCCTTTCATATTTTTAATGTTGAGCATGTATGTCTTGACATGCGGGGTTATCGGGAACCATACTATGCTTACAGCGCGACTCGCGGCTGGGAGGGGGGCGGTTTTAAGTTACTCAATAATTTTTTTTATAAACAAACCGCACGAATTATCGCCATGAATTAAAAAAGGTAACTCGATTAATTAAATTTTTTTAAGTAAAATATATAGATATGGTGGTGAATTGACATGAATAGAGAAGGTGAAAGAAAGAGAAGGAAATGAGAGAGAGAGAGAAAGGGGGGATTTTTTTGGGGGGGGGGGGGGGGGACATAGCCCGCATTGTTTCGCGAAAGTAAATGCACAAAGGAATGTTAAAAATCTCTTAAATTTAATGTGTTAAAAAAATTCCCCTGCCAGTCACATTAAGTTTTTTAAAGAAAAAATTGACTAAATAATTCCGATAATTATAGGTAGCAAAAATCTATACTGTATACGTGTTATGCAAAGGCGCTCTGCCAGAAAAAAACGAATTTTGAATCGAATAATAAAAAAATACGGATATTCGATTTGGTATGCTCTATGCCTATAAAACAAATATGGCTACTATATATGTATACATTGCTACTATATATAATATATGCTTGAAGGGTTATTGGATGTAACCGCTGAGCTCATTCGGGTAGGCCAGCAATCCTGAGTCGAGCCGAAGACAGCATCCCCTCCCCCCCGACCGTGTTCTTCCATAGGCGCTCAAACCACACACGCCCATTTAAAATACACTGTCCCTGTAGCCCCATATATACACTACTAGAGATATTACCTTTATTGTCAAACAGCTTATATGCCTGCTACGTGTACAAGTCGAAGGGCATTAGAAGTGGCAATGCAAGTGTGATAAAGTTGTTTCCAGATAAAGCACGGAATAAACCAATTCCGAATTAAAATGATTAAATTGTTCAATAGTGTGTAAAAACTGAAATGGTAAAGTTATAAACGTATTCAGTTTATAAGTAATTTGGCCTCTAACCAATTATGCCTACTTTTAACTCGCGCATTTTGTAACATCGGTTGAATAGTGGATGTGAGCATTGTAGTGGTATACTGCGGTTGCGTAATTTTGGTTATCGGCCATCTGGATTTGTATAAGCTGAAGTATTCATTAGTAACATTCTGGTAACTAACGGAACAGCTATTCAGAATTCGTATGTTTTTGAATTTTACAGTTCTTTTTCCTTTGTTCTTTGCAGTGTTGCATGAGAGCACAAATATTAAATTGCATATTACATTAATTTGCATAAACAACAGCTCTATTTAAATACACTACAGGCACAAAAAAAGGGTAGTTCACCTATTAATGCACTTCTCAGTTTTGCACAAAATATTAGCATATTTCGAAACAAAACATGACGCCAGTATGCGTGCCTATAAAAACAACTTCCCGTCCTATTTGATTTTGAATACGTTTGCTATTTATTGTTATGGCTCTGTTTACATCTTTCTTTTGTTACACTGGCCGAGTGAAACGATAAGTTAAATTATATTAGCAGTGACAAGGCCACATTTCACGATATCGTTTTCAAAGAAAAAAATAGCTTCGTATATCTTTCGTCGAGCCCCGTTTCGACAAAAATTTGTTGGTAAATATTTGAATACACTGACAACTGGGCTGAATTAGTATTAAAGACTCAATAAAAACATGAAAAAACACAACTATAACTACTTTTGTCCTACTTGCTCTTTTACAGCATAATTCTTCTCTTCAAAGGACACAAGGGATATTGCGAAAAGTCCATAAGACACTCTTAATTAATAATTTAACATTAATAACACTACCACTTTGCTCTGCCAGTCCCGCACTAGGACCGCCCTTAAGGCCACAATACTTCATTTCCACAGCTTTTGCGAGAATTAATTTTTTGTACCCAAACGGGAGCCGATATTGTAAAATTCGCTTACAATTTTGTTACGAATTGTTCTTATTATGTAGTCTAATTTCTTGAACACAAAGAAATCTGTATAATTTGAACTAATTATTAAGTAAACAAAATTTTAGTTAATTAATTAATTCGATAAAAGTATACTTTTTCTTTGTGTTGGAAAAATTAGACTACATAATAAAAACAATTTGTAACAAAATTGTGAGAGGATTTTACAATATCGGCTGCCGTTTGGGTAAAAAAGATTAATTCTCGCAAAAGCTGTGGAAATAAAGGAACGTGGCCTTAAATGCAGTCTCGCCAGCGGGATGGGTGCGAAAAAAAAAAAGACCCCTTCGGCGTAGTCTGCTCGGACCCCTCGAATTCCGTAGGGTTATCCCAACCGCACGGCCAAAACGACTGGAAAGTTAGCGACGTGTTGGACGCAGATAGCGGCAGGCGGAACTAGCGTGCTATCAGAGCGCTGCACAACCGGAAGAGCAGGGACACCACGCGCCCCCTGGGGAAGGGGAGTTTGGCGCAGAAAAGCAGTTGATGGTACGGGAGGGTGGCGCCCTCGATAAGGTTCGCATCTGCTTTCTCTCTCGCGCACGCGCACTCTGTCTCTATCCGAAGCTGTCAACCCAACCCCGCTTGGCCCTGGCGACACTTTTCATCAGTTACCCACCGTTGAATGGGACCTGCGTGCGCTCGGCTGCACTGCCAGACGAGCTATAGCGGGATGATGGAATAATAGTCCCCGGGGGGGAGGGGGTTGTGTTGGAGGGGTGCGGGGGAGCAGACGGGAGGGCGTGGAATTATTTTTAGAGCGGCGCGCAAAATGCGATTTATCATTTTACTGGATGAAGGGAGGCCACGACCTTCCCCCTGGCACGGGATCGATACCCGATCAGCACGCGGGGCTCACACACACACACTTACACATTCCAGCGCACACGGATAAACAACCAGCGCACATCTGAGTTATCGAAACTCCGGCTCTTCCTTCCTTCCTGTCTTTCCGCGTCCGTTCAGCCACAGAATAGCAATTATACAGAGGTGAAACAATGTTCCCCGCTTCTAGATAAACCTCCTCCTGGATGCCGACCCCTTAAGTGAGATCTGGGGTATTGAGAGCCAATGAGAGTGAAGCGAGCTGAGTGTGTAGCTGCGTCGGAATGGGAGATCCCCGAGAAAACCCTCTGATCAACGGCATCGCCCGGCACGATACCCACAAGCGAAAATTCGGAGAGCGACCCCGCCGGGAATTGAATCCGGTTCGTCTAGGTGGGAGACGAGGAGTCTGACCTTTAAACTACCGCGGCCCCTTAGAATGTCACGAAATTGACCCCGAAGCTTCTATGAGGGTCAGGATGGAACGCAGGAAGTCTGCGCCACTCCCACCTTCCAGGCAACTTGGTGCAGTTAGTTTACAGCATACCTCACAATTTAATCCAAAAAGAGGTTCTATTGGAAAGTAAAGCCTCGATAAGAACAAAAAAATCTTATATCCCCGTAGTACCCAGAAATGGCACAGGTGCGGGGCGATAAGAAACTGTGTGACCGGTGTTTGGCTGGTCTCTTAAATAAAAGTATCATGTCGAAACGCGGTTCGCCGATCAGCACCTGGTAACGTACTTGCCAACCGGTGGCCCCCGCCAATAGGGAATCTTCGCCAGAATGCGGTAGCGAGTCAGTAGGTATGTCCGTTTTCAGAGCCTCACGCAGCCAATAAGGGTATCGGTACATTTACGTCAAATAACAGCCTCGCCATTTCTTTTTTGTATGCATACGTATTCTGTGGCACGACCCTGCGTGTTGGACATCCGGATGAGTGTTCCACTTCAACATATATGTTTATTTTTGTTATTAAACTGACCCGTTAAATGCAATGGGAGCTCGTAAGAGGAGCAATTGTTTCTGGGACGCAAATCGGGAAGGCCGTTGCAATCGCACCGATTCCCAATCATCGATAAGTACTAGCATGGGTCCCAAGATAAAGGATTGGCACCTGCTCAATTATCGACTGTTCATAATCAAATTGTGTTCCAGGAACTCAAAAAGAATCGGGAACACGAGTTGGTGCCTCAGATACAACACATTAAGGACAAGCAGTATTTGAGGCAGCAATTACAGATTGAGCTGTGATGTGGTACTACAGAGCTGAATTGTCATGGCACAAGAGGAAGCTCGTCAGCACTCAGAAGGCGGCACTGCTGACTACTACTCCAGCTTATAAAACAACACCTAATATATCACTCCCAGTGCTTGACCGTCGATCTATTGATGAGATACCGAGGTATCGCGGTGGAGAAAGCGCGAACAGCAAGCCTGACAAAGGAAGATAAGGAAGAGATCATGGGCGAAGTTATCCAGAAATTGCAAGAGAATTGGGTTTCTTCTGAACGCGGAAGGATTACCTATGAGCTGCTGCTGAACATCAAGGCAATAATGGACTTTAAATGGATTACTGCCAACCATTATAGCACGCATCTCTATACAGGCCATCGAAACTTCAAGGCGAAGCTTCACAGTCTGCTGTTAGTGCAAACGCCTATACGTGATATATATATATATATATATATATATATATATATATATATATATATATATATATATATATATATATATATATATATATATATGGAGTGAACGATCCTGTACAACGTGCGGCAATCACGGAATGTCTCACGACTTAAGACATAAGGCAATAGTTGGAAGTAATCACTGAAGTTGAGGGCATTAACGTAATACAATAAAATGTAATGATGGATATAGCTCTTCACAAGATCTGGAATGCGTTTGCCACTAAAATTGATAGAATACTGGAGGAACACTTGAAGTGGCAAGGAGAGCAATTTCTGAAGGCCCATGAGGCGGTATACAGGTAAACGCTTCTAAATTAGGAGACGGAATATCTCTGATTGGCGAGGACAGGTGTTTCCGAGAAAACTGGTAGAATACGGAGTAAATGGACTAAGAAAAGTGAATGTCCCGGAGAGAGAAGAGGAGAAAGTGCTGTGCACTGTCATACTCATAAGAATACAGTTGCAGTGTGAGAGGATGGAGGGTTGCCGGCCGGCTTCGGGCCGAGAAACCTGTTCATGGTCAATTGAGTACTTCTGAAATCAACTTCTGGAAAATGTCACCTGCATATATGTTAAGAGGGACACTTACTGTCATGAACCCAGCAAAGTTAATCACGACGGAGAGGAATTAGTTACAAGTATTAACGTCAAATTAACACTGTAGGGCAATTTTTGAATAATGAGATGAATTATTTTGCTTTTTGCGTTTAATGCATATTATTTAAGTGTAAGAATTAGACATTTATAAACTATTAATTTAATTTTATAATAATTTCACAGTTCGACTTGACCGACACGGGAATAAAGCGATCAGGTTAACAGCAATCTTAATTTAGCATTTAATGGAGAATACACAAAAAAAATTACACGCTCGCAACACATGAGCTCGTATGTGAATTCGCGAGCGAACGATGTACTCGTATTGATAGGTATTCAGCCCGGAAGCCAGTCTAAAATATAAACGATAAAAGCTGCTTGCGTAGGACCGTGGTTTACAGCAGTCTCTTGCTGTACGAAGGTGGCAGTACAACAAAGGAACTCAGAAAGAAAATTATCCACAGCTGAAAATCCCCCGATAGGGCCGAAAAACGAAGCTGAAACCCACAGACCAACAGTCGGGAACCAAACTGACTCCTCCAAACTCTACAGTTTTTTTATCCGTGCCGTCTGGATTTTTATTTTTCGTATCTGTCAGCGCGTTTTTTTTAACACACCAACATGAATGTTTTTATTTTCATAAAATCCGTATTTTATATTCGTTAAATACTGCCCGATTTGTAGGGATCAAAGCTAATGTCGTTTTAACCAAATTAAAAACGTTTGGGTTCGACAGTTATTTCATAATTACTTAGCAAAATTCAAAGCCGTTCTGCATCGCACAAATAAACTAACCTCAAAAAATCACAAGTAATTAAACAATGGAAACTGAACCGTAGGCCTACTCTCATTAATTCGCGTTGAGAAGTAATGTGTGAGTGAGATTGTGTGTGTGTATGTGTGTGTATATATATATACATTACACATACGCTCGTATATATTCAGGAACAACCACAAAATTAAAACATTCCAAATATACACTAACATTGAAAAAACATGTTCTCTGCATGATTACATGTCTCGAGGCAAACTAATTACTCTTTTTTTTTTAAATAAACTATCTGATTCTTGCAAATAATTAGTTTTTTATTACGTGTGTGCTACAAAACTAATTAAATGTGATAGCACTCCTTCCTATCAGAGAAAAACATACAACATTATTCAACCCCCTTTTTCCTCCCATTCCTTAGTTGGATTCACAATATTTCTTCGGGAAGTGGTAATTGCATTCATTCTCGTCTGTGAGTGACTTTTACCACTAATAGATAATTTTGCCAAACAAAGATAAATAAAATTTATTTGCACGCAGATACTGCATGCTATGTTATTTTTCATATTAGCGTTATTGCTCAGTTAAGCTTACATCTCGAAATCACCCCTGTAAATATTTTATTCGCAAAGAAAATCACTCCACCTGCAAAAATTAGATTGTTGGAGTTAAACAAGATAGATACACAGGCTCATAAACTGTACAACGGGAAGAAAAATCACATTTTATACAATTAGTCATTACATGTAACGATTACAAGTTGACGTATTATTAGTTGGAAGAAGAAATTACCTGTTCCAATGCGCGTTCAATGTATTACTACATGCTTCATTACTCCGCTCAGTATGTAAGTTATGTCACGATATAAATATGAAAGGAAATAAAAACGTTTTAGTATTGGCATTAGAAATAATTTCTCGGGGGACGTTTAGCAGCATCTCGCCACATTATCATTTCGGCGGTCTTCCACTTAACTAACGGCTGATAACGAGATATTAGAGACTTTCTGAGCTGAGATAGAAGGCTGTGCGTGCAAGTTACCAAATAATTTTACGTCTACGAATCGGGCTGGTTTTTATGACTTTTTTTTTTTTACGTGAATGTATGTACGTGGGATATATGAGAGCAGAGCTGAATTCTCTCCGGGATTTTATTTCTAGTTCAATAGACCGTTACGACCATGTAATTAAAATGAGCTAATGAGTGAAAAAAAAAAATTGTATGCACAAGTAATTATTTTTCAAAACACGCCAACGAAGCACGAACTGCAGGCTGCCGCTTTTTATTTGTTTTGCAATGATCACACCGATGCCATTTTATCGGAGCAGGGCAACGAGAACACCTGGTGTCTATACTACATGCACGTAATGTGGCAATTCAGTCTCGTTGTTTGGATAGCCACTAACCCACCGGAACACACCTTCATTAACACATGTTCCAGAGAATAATCTGGACCGTAATGATACTTAACGTTCGTCGTAAATGCATTTTTGCATACAGGCAGGCTTCGGTGTAAGCCCGAATGCGCAACCTGTTTTACTTAATGAGCTCCGTGGTGCTGCAGCGCTGATAAGACTAAGCCTGCAGTTTATCCAACGTGGTATTTGACGCTCATTTACACAAGTTATGCAACGTTAGGCCACGACCGCACAAGCGAGAGACTACAGTATGTGTGCGTTGATGATTACAGCCATCATCAATCTGTTACAAATTGCTAAACGGGTGCACTGAATGAAATGCGCCCAGTAAAGTTCGTAACGAAGGAGGGAAAGTAGTTCCATATCTTAACGTCGAATAAAAAAGTGTTAGGTGACGATTTGTGATAACTTAAATTATTTCTTTTCCTGTCTGCCTATTTATTGCATAGAAGTGTAAAAAAGAGTTGATTTTTAAAATATTTACTCTCCTAATAATATTACAATTTCACTTGACCAACTCATGAATAAAGTGCTGAGGCCCGTGGCAATGTTAATTTTACATAAGGCGGTATAATACACAACGTGCATACAAGTAGATCTTAAGCAGGGCTTTCAAAAGTGCTAATTTTACCGTGAATAGGATATATGTTATTCATGGTAAAATGAGCACTTTTAAACCCTACTTACTTTTTTTTTTTACTTCTTTTACCCATTAACCACCTTCTTAAAAAAATCTTTCTCTGTAAGTAATAAACACAGTGTGTATATTCCACCGCGCTTGTAAGTTAACGTCTATGACTAAAATTAAATATATTTTTTGGCTACTCTTCCAGATGTGAGGGCTTTCAAAAGTGCTCACTTTACAGTTAATAGCCTGTACCTGGTATAGTTAGGGCCACTGATTTTTCGCGAATAAATCGGAGTACACAATAGACTTCCATACAATACATACACCTTAGCTGTTGTTATAACTCTATTGGCTGCTGGTGTCGTTTCCGCAATTGACCGAACCAATCAGGATTCCGTAACTCCGACACTTTACCTTCGTGATTCGTGAGCAAACACGGAGCAGAACATGCTTCAGCTGGACGAGCCCACAGTGCTTTGAACTGTATCTTGTCTCGAGATATTTTCGCGAAATATCACTGCCCCTAATTATAACACACACTCTTTAAACATCCTGTAAGCTGGAATATTTCCAACTGCTAAAGGCCACCATTAAAAAAAAAAAGAAGGAAAGTACTGTACAAATTTTTTTACCTGCACTTGGATGCAATTTACATTATAATCACGTACACGACAATTGATATAATACGCAGGTCACGAAAGGTTAAATGATGCACGACGGGATGTGAAGCGGTTATTAATATCTGAGTCCAGCCGACCGTAACTCAGTTTCCATGCACGCTGAATGCTCGCGGATCCCTCCGCCACAAAGAGTCCCTCGTGACGGGCGCAACCGACTGACGTGAAATAAGCGCAGCGCTTTTGTTTTTTACGCGAAGAATTACGGCGCGGTGCAGTGCAGGGTAGCAAATTCCTCTCGGTTCACTCTATTTCCTTCCTCGCCTGTTTCGTACCATCTCCCACCTTCTACCACCCCCCCCCCCCCCCCTGATTCAAAATCCTTCACAAACACTATTTTCCTCCTCCTTTTACAGCTCCCACATTACTCTGCTCGTGTCTGATGCATGGTTCCAGTGTTTTACACTCACTAAATTAGTTTATTATTATTATTATTTTTCGTTTCTGCGCATGCATCAGAGCAATGTTATAGTTTTGAATTACAGCGTTGCTAGTAAACGCGACAAAGCGCATGATAATGCCTTGACGTTGTAGTTGCGTCAAAGATTGCCCATATGCGGAGAACACACAATTCTGGTTAACGTTTTGACAGGCGGACAAAGGGAAACCCGCTCATTTTTTTTTTTTTTTACGCAGGAAGGATTCATGCGTGCCAAGATAAAAGAGAAAATGAAACACGAAATGGAGAGTGATAAAAAAAAAGCGTCAGAAAAAGTAACAAAGTTTTCTAGATTACAATATTTACAAAATAAAAACTTTCTCGCGACCTATTTTTGAAAAATTCACCACCACTTCACATAGGACACACTTTGTGTGAATTTTTTAAAATTGTGATTTTTTTTTTACGCGCCTCCATCTCTTTTGTTTCCCTGTGAGCGCAAAGCACTTGTGGAAATGTAGATTACGTCAAGGGCACCTGACACCCTCTTTTTTGGACTTTTTTTAAGTAATTAATCTTTAATCTCGCTTTGTGCGTAATTATACGTGCAATTATACGTCACAAGACCACATAATTACAAAAGTAAATTAATTTTATGGGTCGGAGAGGGGAAGGGGTTCGCCTGTTGTAACGCTACTTACGAGAATAATTTGTCTCCTACTACTTCCGCTTGGAAGATAATGGTGCAAGTTCGGCTGAAGAGGGAGCTGCGGTCGATGGGTTGATGATGTAGTTGGGTGGGGGGTGGGGGGGGGGAGCGCTACAGTTTCTCGCACCAATGAGCTATAAGCAGTTCCTGTGCAAACGAGATGAGATTTTAATGGTCTACGGGGTAGAACCGCTTTCACGTGCGTGCTTACCATTTTCGCCAAGAGAAACGAAGCATATATTTCCTTTACGAGAACGCCCCTGAAACACGTTTCAAATCGGGATGGTAAAGGCTGTTCACGATAAAGTGAACACTTTTGAAATCAACCTTAGAAAAATGTCGCTGCCCTTGCCTGCGTGTATTTTAACGGGCGCACTGCGTGACAACGTCTTCATTTCTTCTTCTTTAACGTACTAATTTCAATATAAAATGCATAACTTAATTCCCAAATTTCCTGAAATGCCATAATAACATACGCAGGAATAATTAGAGAACGTTAGTTTCTTAAACTTCGAAAGAAATCCCTGGAAGATCGTAACACCTGTATACTCGTACCACATAAAAAAAAAAAAAAACACGAACACGCCAAACATCGTCTTCGTGAATCAGTGCCTGTACAGAATGTTTGCTTCTCATCTTGCAATAAATCACTTTACGGAACGTGATTAATGCGAACAAATTCAAAACAAGGTTAAGATTAATATCGACGTCAATATCCGCCTACGCGAACAATAACAGAGCGCAGTTCTTCGTAAATCCAGACGCCACTCTCTTTCTCCGACCTTGCTTACATCGTACTCCGTCTTTGGGGAGGAAAAAACCAGTAATGCAGGGAAAATTTTTAACAGTAATAGTGTTTTGTTTTGTGAGAAGAGGTTGTGGCATTTCATAACACAGAGAACTGATTGAAAAGTAACGTAATAAATGTTTATAAATAATGTTAACGGGCCTGCCTACCAAGCCGGCATTCGCGAACTTCAAATGGGGAATCAATGTTAAACTAAATTCCTTCACATTGCGTCAATTTTAAAGATAAATATCTCAAACAAAAAGTATTCTACGTGAAATTTCTTAAGAAATGATGCTATGTTAAAATATTTTGCCAATTTTGTTGTGTAATATGCTTTTTTTTTTCTATAAAAAAATGTAAATTGTGAAATTTACAAATAACAAAAGAAAATATTGATAAATAATTATTTTTTCAAAAACAATTTTATGTAGCAATATTCTCTGAAAAAATCGCGTCAACATGTTGGTTCGGTGAAAGGCTGAACTTTTCAGAAAGTAAGGGGGGAACATTAGTCATTTGATGATTTCGGTGCTACTTTCAACATATAAACGTCTGTAGGCAGTCGATACTGAGGATGCGCGTGTGAAAATGAGCCACCTACTTACAATCCATTTACGGCTACTTCACGCTTCTCTGAAGCCCTGCTTAAGTTCTACTTCCAGGATATTCATCCGCCACGCACCGAATTATTGCGCACTCAGTTGTAATAATATTTTGCAGAGGTACTATTTCTTACTAGGTGCTCCCAACACAGGTTATTCATATTTATTATAAATGAAATATTGTAATTTATAAATAAATGATAAGTGAAAGTTTAATTTAGCCAAAAATACGATACTTTTAAGTTAATAGGGATATAAAAAGCTTGTGACACATGGCAATTCTTAGGAAATAACTAAACACGTCATACATGGAGTAATTTTTCAAAGGTTTGATCCAAAAAGTGCGAAGAATCGTGCCAACTGTATCCTAGGTTATTTTAAGGGCAAAAACTCTCATTCAGCTAGTACGCTGTTGTGTAAAAACCAAGGACTAAACGGATAAATTGAGTTAACAGCGGAAAGAAGAGGCAGAACTGACTAAAGTCCCAATCAGGAGATCGCCTAGGGTCGGGTACGGTAGGGCATGAGCATACATCAGCGTGATGTACTTTGGGCGCGTGCGAAGGACATAAAGAACGAGCGTGGTGTGCGGTGTACGCCCAGCATTGCAGTGCACATCGGGTTGAGCGTCTAGTTCCTGCCTGATGCCTTGATGTGGCCGACAGAACGTCCGGTAGACAACATCTGGACGACTTTACCCGTGGTCGAATGTCGAAGTGTGACTCGTGTGACTTGAGTAGTTCGGGATCGCACGCAACATCGCACTGAGAGAAAATCGAACGAAATGTTTGTTTGTGTAGGATCAAATATATATCTAATTGCCCTAACGAAATATATTGTTTAGCAGACAAAATTTGAAAAGCTACAAAAATACTTTTGTTCGTCTAACATAATATATGTTGAGCCAAAAAAAAATTTGGCTGTCAAATAAATATTTTGTTGAATCAACTGTATATATTTGTTTGGCCACTCATTTGACTGCCTTCGTTCGAAAATACAGCTAGAGAGTTTGTTTGCATTTTTTGTGACAATTGGGATAGTAACCGTGTTTGTTAGTGCATCTATTGATGCTCAACAATCCTATAAACACATTAATAAAACAATGCAACAAGAAACTGACAACTAAAGCTAAACTTGAAATATTTGTTTGGACACGTTACCAAGTATTTGCAGTATATCCATTTAAAAGCTTCACGGCATTATCAATTATCACATTAGCTGCTTCCCCTCAGTTCGACGAAGAGCTGCGGCCTGGTATATACTTCATGCGATCGGTTTTTTGGTGGACCATTCGAAACCGGTAATAGTTCAAGACTTTGTCCAGCTTCTTCGTCAAGATAGGTGGAACATGGCGCGGCGTGGCACATTGCGTCAGTGGTACGGCAATTTTTTATTTTCATTCTGACGTTTACGCCTACAGGAAGTGCGTGTATATTACCGAGGTTGGGTGTACGCCGTGCGCTGCCCACCCCTCGGTCCTTACAAGTGTACAATTTACAGTTCCAGTAGTCGTTGATAGGTGGTAGTGTTATAGGTCAGTGTCCCGTGTCGGGGTGTACGCCGTGCGCTGCCCCTCACGTTAAATAATATTTTATGTGTTCATCGACTTTGTCAGTAAAACCAGTTCACCAAATGTTCATATCGTTTTGTGCCCCTATGTAAGAATTGTGTAGATATTTTATTGAGTATTTTGTTATTGTTTATATTGTGGGTTGAATGTGTACTGTATATAATAGGTTAAGGGTAAACGCATCTGTATATCGTGTGTGATAATAAATCTATTTACATATATAAAGATTACTAAGGCGTAGCTAGCGGGAGGTGGTCTGGGTTCGAAACTCGCGCGAACTTGTAATTTTTTTTTTATATCGGCCCGAACTGTTTAATGTACGTGTAGCCAAACAAATCCTTATTTGCACCAACCAAATCCTACAATTTGGGGCAACCAATTGAGAACAACAAAATAATTTGGTTTCAGCAACAAAATATTTGACTACCCCTATACAAACAAATAATTTGGTCGCACCAGGCAAATCTTGTTGTATTCAACAAAACCTTTACCTCAGTGCTTGTCACGAGCTTGGAGGGAATTCCGAACAACAGGAACGTCTGTACGAAGGTTTAGTATCGGCCGTCCACGAGCAAATAGGTGATTCAGGACTGGCAGGATTTATATTGTCCTGCAGGCGAGAAGAACTGGGCATCCTATATAGTGTTTTGCCGTGGCCAGAAGATTGCAAGTAGATGTTCTTTATTTTTGCTCGGTGACCAGTAAGGTGTGTGCCATTGATGCCTGCCTATCGAAGAAGGCTTATTGCTGTGGAGCCGGGAACACAAGAATCGCAAATCGCAGTACGGTCGAGTGTTCTTTACGGATGAGATCCGATATAATCTTACGAGTGATGCTGGAAGTCTTTGAATCTGGAGAGAGCGAGGAACACGCAGTTGCCCCTGCAACTTTGTTGAAAGGAACCAGTTTTGAAGACGATGGAGTTCTCGTTTGGAAAGACGTAATTCTTGGTGGTCGTACGGAGCTTCTCATCTGTTCAATCACTGGTGGACGCTACACTGAGAAAAAGATTTTGTTGAATCAAACAAGATTTGTTTGATGCAACCAAATTATTCTGTTGTTCTCATTTAGTTGCCCCAAACTGTAAGATTTGGCTGGTGCAACTAAAGATTTGTTTGGCTACAGGTACATTAAACAGTTTGGTCCGATAAAAAAAATACTACGAGTTCGACCTAGTAACGAACCTAGATCACCTGCACCCGCGCACTTCGCCTTAGTAATCTCAGCTAATGTGATAACTGATAATGCCGTGAAGCTTTTAAATGGATATACTGCAAATACTTGGTAACGTGTTCAAACAAATATTTCAAGTTTTACAGCTTTAGTTGTCAGTTTCTTGTTGCATTGTTTTATTAATGTGTTTATAGGATTGTTGAGCATCAATAGATGCACTAACAAACACGTTTACTATCCCAATTGTCACAAAAAATACAAACAAACTCTCTATCTGCATTTTCGAACGAAGGCAGTCAAATTAGTGTCCAAACAAATATACACAGTTGATTCAACAAAATATTTAGTTTGCAGTCTAAGATATCTACCGCATGGATTGGCCCGCACGGGTCCCCGGACATAAATCCAGTCGAACACGTGTGGGACATTGTTGGGAGATACCCAGCAGCATGTCGCCAGCCACCAGCAACGACACTGCAGCTGCAATCGGCACTACAAAAGGAATGGGCCACGATGGCTCAAGAGCTCGTCGAGAACCTCATACTGAGCATGAGTAGACGGTGCACAACCTGCATCGCAATCAGGGGCTATCATATTTCCTGCTGAGGCCTGCATTTTTCTTGCCTGCCGCATGTCATGTGGAAGTTTCTGTGTTTTGTCCTGCTGTGCTGGAGTTCATTTCAGAATAAAGATACATTGCATAATTTGGATTACTTTCTTGGTCAGCGCTGTTAACCTTTACCAATTTGAAACACAGCTGCGCAACGTTACATATGAAAACCTTTCCCCTCCTGATTTCTTTGCATATTAGTGTTTAAATTAAAAAAAAAAAAAAAAACACCGTGTGTGTGTCAAAGTCTGTATGTATGTATGTTTGTTCTCTACGCAATTCTACATCTTTCGACGGATGTGAACTAAATTTGGCGGTAGTGTACCGTTTAGAACTCTACTTAAAACACTTTACAGGTCAAAAGTGGCCCCACCCCCTTCTCAGCCCCTTGAGCGCTAAACTTAAAAAATTGGGTCATGTATCTCGCATTGACGATTCCATCCCTCCCCGAAGATAACATTCAATGATCTGGTAAGTGCTGCACTCCAGGGGGATGTACATACAAGCTTAACTGTTCCTGTTCATTTCTCATTTATAAAACGGTCTTGTGCTTTTTTGTGCGCATTGGAATTTCTGCATATACAATCAATATAACTATGCATATTAACTTCAACAAATAGCATACTGCCACTATAAAGTTAGTTATAATGCAGTGCTTACAATTTAAGCACGAGTAATTTGGTGTGATTTATCATGCTTAAATAAAACGGCAGGTTTATGTGTATGTTACCACTTCTAGGTATTCAGGTAAGTGTACTCTTGCAAAATATTTATTACTTACCATGCTGTTTATATAATATTGTAAAATAGGGCAGATTATTAGCTGTATGCCATTGCAGCATGAACCCATATTCAATAACGGTTAGATTACCTGCATTAGAGAATATATAACGCCTGATATTGAGATTTATAAAATGATTAGCCTATTTCTGATAATATGGCTTAAATGTTAGATTACATTCAGAAAGGTAGGTGTTACTAATTACTGAAAAGCCTTTTGTAGATTATTTAAAGACAAAATGATACCCGGGCAACGCCGGACAATTCAGTTAGTTACCAAGATCTATATAAATAAATTACTAGATAATTTTCTCTGTATTTTTATTAAGCTCGCTAGCTTCCTAAACCTACGCGAAAAAGTTCTGTGGTAGCTCCCGTGGCGTCATGGTGCGGCGAGTCTAGTAACTTAACGCTCGTTAATGCTCTTTCTCTTTCAAAGATTCTTAATATGATTTGCAATGACTACGATCTTTGGACGACCCTGGCCATTATTCACTGTGCATGCGTGTTTTGAACCCCTTTCCTAACAGGCACGCATAAACTAACATAAGACACAAGGCGAATACGCGCGTCTTTACAACAAACATATAATACTAGATGAATGAGTATTATTGCAGTTTAAATAAGCCTAGGAGAGTTGGCGAATAAGCACATGCGTGGTAGCCCCACGACTAAGGCTGTCTACAGACCAGTAGCTTGTGGTGGACTGTTGCAAGGTAAGCTGGTGTGTGCTGTACCCTGTAGCGTGCTATTTTACACTTCCACCACTAAAACGTAACTCGGCAGGTGTCACCATAGGACGCGTGTAATGGACCCTATGCAGCTCGCTTGTGAGTGGTCGGAATGCATTCAGTTTCCCTAGACTCCACTGTAGTTACTGGCTTCTGCTGCGTGCACCAGGGATGTACAGAAGTGAGCAAGCACCAGCTTACCTTGCAACAGTTCGCCACACGTCACTGCTACAGACCCCCACGAAAGGCTGCAGACGCTAGTTTTACAGTGCGTCCATAGCACAGAAAAGGGATGAGTGCATAGCACGCAACCATATGGGCGTGAGAACATAAGACTAAAGACGAGGTAGGCAAGAGTCCTCGTCTTATACTCGAATAAAATATTTTGATCAGTTTGAATTTTACCTAATTGTATTACAAATTTGTGGGAGGAAGTATGCAAACATCTCAAAAAACTTGTTTATATAAAAAGTTTTCTAACTACAAATCCTGCTCACTTTTATGATAGTCGGCAGATAAGCAATTCAATGTTGGGACACGGAGACTGGTTCTGCGCAGCCAGTGAGATCGTTCTACTCCAGGATCAATCTACGCGAGAGAACTGTTCCTTGGCGAGGACCCATGCAACGTAGATGAATTAAAAAAAAAAAAAGTATTTAGTTTTTTGTTTGAATAAGCACACGTATAGGTTGTTCACGGTAAAATGAGCACTTTTGAAAGCACTGCTTAAGATTTATCTGTATGCACGTTGTTTTTTCCTCCAACATACACAAAATTTTAGGATATTCACGATAAAGTGAGCACGTTTGAAAGCCCTCTCATTTGGAGTAATAGTCAATAAATATATTTTATTTTGGCTTTAGACGTCAATTTCCGAGTGTGTTTGAATACACACATTGTGTTTATTACTTACGTGGCAATATTTATTTTAAAAGGTGGCTAAACAATAAAACAATGGCAAAAAGAAAAAAAGTAACTAGGGACTCAAAAGTGCTCACTTTACCGTGAACAGCATATAACATTGCCACGAGCCTCGTTACTTTATTCATGCGTCGGTCAAGTGAAACCGTGAAATTATTGGAAAAGTTAATATTCTCCAAATGTACTCATTGTTACACTTTGATGAATTAAAAAAAAACGGAAGTCAAAAGAAATAATTTAAATTATCACAAATGGTTACCTAACACTTTTTATTCGACGTTAAGATATGGAACTACTTTCCTTCCATCGTTACAAACTTTACTGGGTGCAATTCACTCTGTGCGCCCGTTGAAATGTATGCCAAGCACGAGCAGTGACATTTTTCTATGGTTGATTTCAAAAGTGCCCACATTATCGTGAACAGCCTTTATCGTCATTCACTAGGCTCACTATTTCACTGTAAACACAAAACGTAATATCGCATGCAGAGGAATTGTATGCACTAGTAATTTTATTGCTTTTAAAATATAAATTTAATAATTAATGACAAGAGTACGTAACTTTTATTTATTATTTAAATAAGTTTAATTAGCTGTGTAAGGTATTTTTTAAATATCCATTAATGGATTTTCCTTTTTTTTTTTTTTATTTCGGAATTATTCTCGCTTTACTTCCCCATTGTCGTGGCTGAAAGTTCTTAGAAAAAAATCTTGTTGCCAAGGTGTGACGCACCGTAATGGAGGAGTAATGGAGTCAGTGTTGGATGTGGGAGAAACACGATGCGACCCGGAGAAGACGAAGGAAGGGCGAGAGACAGGGTAGCTACAGTCTCTTCGGTTTCGTCGAGGGGAAAAAACGGGGCAGAGAGAAAGTGCCAGCTGCACGGTAACCAATTCCCGAGGTCCAAAACTAAAGGTTTTTTTTTTTTTAGTCATAACTTGGTCGCTGCCTGGTACGGGACCGGTGTAACCGGCGAATTTTACCCCCAGGCGTATTTTACCCCCAGGTAGGAAACGACGGACACCCTCGCGATCCAGACAGGAAAAGAACGTACTAAGTACATAGTTATATCATTGGTGAGCTGTCGGAACAGTGGGGTGTCGTACAGAAAGAAGGGGGATGTTCAGAATAGGGGCTTTTCGGAACAAATAATTTTTTTCTCCGGAAGTGGTACAATTCCACTTTACTAATTACACAGAACACGAAATTACTACGCTCTAAAATCATTTCTGGGGAAACTCCAAGCTTTGCTGATGGATGACCGTTTCGCAGTCACCACCTACAAAAAACAGCCGGCGTGCCTTGAATCACTGTTTTGGGTTTAACTCCCCTGCTGGCGCTGGGACTCTGGTTCGTTTAGTAATTTTTGGCTACGCTTGAACAGTAGTTTTATTTGCGAGGGAGCAATACATGTTCCTTAAATTTTTATGATACCAAGGGACACTGTATGGCGAGAAAGTGACGAGGGTAATGCTCTCGGGGATTAGTGTCAACCTAATATATTGTGGTCACCTGAGGGTTGTAAACAATATTATACTATTGTCACGGTTCTCATCGGACCGCCAAGCTGCTTTGATACATGCTGCCACTCAGGCATTGAGGGGGTACAATCCGCCTGAGTACGATTCGCCTGCTACACCGGACGATGACGCCAGTCGGCGGGGTTTCTCGGGGATATACTGTTCCGCCCCGCCCTTGCCTTCCGACGCTGCTCCATTCTCTCTTCATGACATCCGCGTCGGCTCTCAAGACCTCGTTGTTAAGATCCTCCCAAATCTCTCAACTCAACCCACTTGTGCAGACTTGCTTGTATACGGGTGCAGCAAATAAACGGTTTCCATGATCAGTCAAACCTTCATAATTCGCCCGCAGGTGCATGTGGCATACATGATGCCACTTGACCTTGACTTTTGTGTGTGTGTGTGCATTTAGCTACGTCTGGGTCACTGTTCAGGAAACTTCCATTTAGCAAAATACAATCTGCCTATAAGTGGCCTGATTTCGCGTAGCCAACTGTACTGTACACCAAGCATGCCGGCACCAGCAGTGGGCCATGAGTGGCAACAGTGACCCACTGGTTTACTGCGTCTGGCCTGCCATGAGTTAACCAACTGTCGTGAGCTATTGTTGGCCACCCACTTGTGGCCCAGCTACTGACCACTTGTAGCCCAGCTTTTTGCCACCTACAGCCCAACTATTGATCACTTGTGGCCCACTTAAAAGCAGCTTGCCATGCAATTAAAAAAAAACAAAAAATATATTCTGTTTCACCTAAATAAAAAATTTTTATTTCCCACCGTAATAGATGTTATCTTCATTAATATTTCACAATTGGTAATTTTCTTTGGGAGAAGATGGAATAGAAGGCACAATCTTTGATTTCTCAGTACAGAATGTTACCAACTTCTAAACCACGTATTCATTGAGAGCCTCTTTAAAAAAAAAAAAAATTTAAAAAAAAAGGCAGTATTTACAATTTTAAATAAATAATTCTTTTACATGTAATCCTTTGCAGGTTTCCAGTCTAGAATCTATTCCCTCTTTTATATAGTTCCAACGGTCGCCAAGTTTTGAGTTTACCCTGCGTGTGCGCAGTGTAAAACAAACTTTAACGTGATCACATCCACCTCCTGTACGTAAACAGAAGGGCGATTTATTTATAACTTTCCCCCCACTCCCCATATGTGAGGCGTGCTTAATACACGCGCCACACAAGCGGCACAACTGCGTGCCAACATGGGGTATAAATTGCTACTTGCTGCTCGACTCGCACCAACAACGGCAGGCGCTGCAGTCGGCTTGCTGGCCCGTGGAGAGCTCCCGGCTCCAATACCAACCCCCCTTCCTCTCCCCCCCCTCACCAACCACTCGACCAATCAGCCCCTAGTGGAAACAAATTACACGCGCAGCCCGCGCTCCCTAGCAAAACAACGAGGCCACTCTCGCTAAGGCCCGCGGGGGCGTGCACACTCCATCCGAAATTACAAGAGCGAAAAGGCCCCCGCGGGCCGCGCCAGTGATTAGCGGTATCGCGCCCCCGCTGTCGCCTGGCTGAAGCCATCGCCACGCAGCACTGAGGAATACGGAGGTGAAACAGCCGTGTTCATCCCCAAATTCCAGCCGCACACGACGGCGAAATCCGGTACCTTGTTGATGTCAGGGGAAAAAAATATTGATACCACTTCTAATGGATATTTATAAAATTACCATTTTACAAAACGATATATTTAAGAACTCGACAAATGTAAAATTGCTTAGAATATTGCATATTGAGGATACGAGGCATCGCCAGTTTTTGGTGCATTTCGCCGAAGTAATTTTCAAATTCTATTTTTGTATTCAAAACAGAGCTTATTGTAAAAGCGTTTTTAAAATATTTATTTCCGATACTTGGAAAAAACTATATTGATTTAGATTTAATATCTTTGCAATATGTCGACGATTTATATCGATATTTTTCAACATCGCTACGGTAACCTACTCGCCAGCTCAATAGGGAAACCTTTCGTAGCATGTGATAGAAAATCAGACACAATGCTCGTTCCCACAGCCTCGCGCAGCCAATCAGGAATCGGTTGCGCGCACAACTAAGGAATCGCCACGAAGTTTCGTCTCTCCTTACTTATCTACCTTGGAGAAACTTAGGCTGTATCTCAATTTCCTTGAAGTATATACATATCCATACCTCGCCCCGCCTGTGACTTCACTAAGTATATACTAGCGCCATCTCAATTCCTAATATAGTCCACACAGCGTTTGTACTTGCCAAGTACACTAAGTTGCTTACTTGCAGGATGAATTTGCGTACTTGCGGCGATTGCCATGTTTGTTTTCAAGCGTCACGTACATAAACTATGATGGGAACTATTTCTGGTTCTACTTACCCGCACATCTTATTGCTCTACGAAGCGACCAATTTTGCAACATTATATCTGCGTTTATAATAACCTACCTGTTACACATGGCAATTGCATTATTGTTGTTTTGTTTGCAACAACACCAAACAACACCATAGACATAAACGGAAGCAAATACAGCAACATAGGACACAAAATGTTTATTTACAGCAAAAAGTATAAAGTTGTTAGCCCAGAATGAAGAAAGCCTTTACGTTAGTAGTTCGCGTTATTTACAGCCAGACAAAGGCTGTCCCAATAGTCAGGGTACGTACACACAAAGGCAAGTACGATTATGTATATACTTAACAAGTATGTACTATCAATCGAGAAACCGCCTTAAGGTGGCCGCCTGGTCGAAGGCATTTTGCACGTCTGAGGCCTAAAAGCACGAGAGCGCTAGGGGCGACGGAGGCATGCGCATCAACTCTCTCATCGCCGCTACGTGCAAAGCACTGAACTGGCGTGCAGTCTTGTCGTCGATAATGCGCCTCTATGAGACTTTCAGCGAAGACCCTACAATTTTATGACGTAATAATAAAAATAAAGGTTCGATGCACGTCTGTATTCCCTTTCTTTCTATTGTTTTGTACCGGAATGTTCGTACCTAAAAATGACCGTGAAAACACATGTTTGAGCCGTTTGCACTATCACAGAATCATGCTTTAGAGAGAAATGGAGAAACTGGAAAACGTATACAGACGTGTAACGTTTCTTACACGCTCTTCGTAAACAGACATTGCTCAGACACCTGGGACGGTTTTTTTAATAAAAATGTTTGCTGTTGAAGCTCTGCACACCGTTCGGCGGCCTACCCAGGCGGCCATCTTAAGAAATGAACAAGGAAAAATAAACTTAAACTAATATGGGATTAGCAGTTGAATAAGGCTGGATGAACCTGGTTTAAGACGACTCGGCACGAAAACGAAACTTGAGACACGAGGACATGACTCCGAACGAAAGAACATTGATGAGGGGAAGGGATCGAGTAAGGCAGTACAGCCCCCCCCCCCCCCAACCTCAACTGGTTACTTAGCCAACACTGATGAACGAAGTTGCAATGTAGTGCATAAACATGCTAGTAAAGGCTGTCCACGATAAAGTGAGCGCTTTTGAAATTAACCTTCGAAAAAAGGCACTGCCCCTGCCTAGCCATATATTGTAATAGGCGCACTGAGGGACATTGGTAACGATGGATGGAAAGCAGTTCAATCTTTTAATGTCGAATAAAAAGTGTAGAGTAACCATTTGTGGTAACCTAAATTTGTTTCTTTTGCTTTCTGTTTTTTTTTTATTTAGTCGAAATGTAAAATTGAGCAGATTTGTAAATTAATTTACTTCTCTAAACATTTTAAAGATTAACTTGGCCGACGTATAAACAAAGTGATGAAGTCGATGGACAACATTAATTTTTCATAAGGCGGAAGAATACACGACGTGCGTACAAGGAGAACTTAAGCAGGGCTTTCAAAAGTGCTCATTTTGCCGTTAACAGCCTATAGTAGTTAGTATCACTATAGAAGCCATATTATATAGAATTATAATCCCCTTAATGTGTGGGGGATGGCGGTAGATGGCAGGTGAATCGCGCCACTTCCATACTTTCAGGCTCGTCATCTCCCCGCCAGACAACGTGAGAATTAGACAGCTTCGCGAGACCTCTCTTCTTTTGACTCGATCGTTCCCACGAGTTGATAAAAAACAGTATCTCTGGCCCAACATATTTGTATTTGTATAGTTATCCGTTGCAATAGGCTGTTCTCAGTAAAGTAAAAACTATTTAAAATAACCTTCGGTAAAAAAAAACTTAAGTTTATAGCTGGCAACGTCGACCAAATAAGATAGAAAAAATTACGATTTTACAGAATAGTTTTAAGGCGTGTGTACACCAAGGATGTAAAAACATCTTCTCTTCGATTATAAATAAAATACAAACGTCAAACGAAAGGAAATCTCGTGTGAAATCTGACAACTGTGTTAATATGTATGCACATATTAACATAGGTTTCTCTTTGAATTAAAAAAAATAATCCGTTGTTAACACCATGATAACCTTTGTCAAAACCAACTCTCTCGTAAAAAAAAAATTGACATACACACGGGTGGAGTGAGAAAGTGATATCTCACCTCCGGTGTGTATGTAGTCACGAGCTTAGCCCTCCGAGACCTAAATAAACATCAATATATTCATATCTAGAGTCTCAGGAGGATTACTGATAAGCCACGCTAGCTGGCCTCGTGTAATAACAGGCTTATACATTCATACTCATTTTTCACGTGCAAAGATATTTCGTATGTTTTCTCAATCAGATCAACCATTTGACTGATATTATTTTAATTTTAAATGAGAGATGAAACGGTTACATAAACGATGAACCATCCCGCCATAAAATACACTCACGAAAACACGTGTACTGAGAAAAAAAAAGTCCAGATTACGTTTTTGCAGTAAATATTAAAAAATTTTGCTCGAAAAAAATAATGTAGGCCTACACGTAAGTTTCCATTGTGTTTAAATATCACGCATTTAAACAAAATATTTTATTTACAGGAGGAATTAAGCTGTATACAAATTCTCAGTTCAGTGAACTCGCAAAATGCGTTGCCACCAAACGTTACATTAATCGGTGGAATTAAGTAACACCATAACTACCTGAACAGGAAAAAAATTTATTGGTTCTTTAAAAACGCTATGCGAATCCACTCATCCTACCATCCTTAATACCTTTAAAGACGTTGTCATGACAACCAAATAGTACTTCGCTCTTGTGTCTGAAAATCCTCATCGCGAGTACGAAGTATTTCAAAACATCTTTTTTTATGACTATCAATAAGAACACTACTATCAAAAATACGATTATTTTAGGCCTTGCATGGACTTTTATCATACCACTATCAGTAGGCGCAGTGACATTTCGCGAAAATATTTCGAGACAAGATATAGTTCGAAGCACTGTGGGCTCGTCCAGCTGAAGCATGTTCTGCTCCGTGTTTGCTCACGAATCACGAAGGCACACTGTCGGAGTTACGGAATCCTGAGTGGCTCGGTCAAATGCAGGAACGGCACCAGCAGCCAATAGAGTTATAACAACAGTCGAGGTGTGTATATTGTTTCGAAGTATACCGTGTGCTCCGAGTTATTCGCGAAAAATCAGTGTCTCTAACTATCAGTATTTTAGGCAAATTGAGTCCTAACAGGAATACGCAAATAACATCCAAAATTTCAATAGAATTCGAATTTTACAAAAATATTGCTTTTACGTTAAAGTGCAACACAGAAAGATTCTACGGAATTAATTTCGCGTCAGTGTTCTACAATGAAATACTCTATTATGACTTAAAGGTTTCATCACCAAATGCTTAATACAAGTCCTAATAAATTTCTAATTTTACAAAAAAAAAAAAAAAATTATAAAATACCGCAGTAATAATTTGGAAGTGCCTCAAGTTTATCAGTGAAATATCAGATTAACTGCCAAAATTAGCATAAATAATTCATAATTTTAGATTACTTATGTGTCAGTTTGGCGCAGAAGAGAACTAACAGATGACTGTGCAAATTTGTAAATTGTTACGGCAAACGAGGTGTTGCTGGGTGCCAACTTTGATAAAAGAGCAATAGAACAAAGTGGATTAGACAATATGCTTTACGATTGCAGTTCACGAGTTTCTGTAATTTGTCCAAAAGCTGCCACCATCAAGATCGTTTTGCTTCTCAATATTACCCGTAGTTCCAATATTACGAACAACAGTACAAAGCTTTCAGTTGCGTGGTTTAAGGGGGAGGTGGCCTCGCCATCTCGGATTAACGTATATTCCTTCATAACTTAATTTCCATTAAGTAATAATTCATACCATGTCAAGCTTCGATTATTAATGTCTGGTTATAAAGTTTGATTACGATGATTTGTGAAAAAATAAAAGGATACACATCGATATAGCCTAAGCCTATCAGAAGCCGTGAAAGTAAAAAAAAAAAATTCTCTTCGAAGTCTAAACTTTATCAACACGTACTGGCGTGTGTATACATCCGTAAATTTTACTACAATACGAAATAAGTGGGGCCGCGGTGACTGAGCGGTTAGCCTGATCGTCTCCCACCAAATCGAACCGAGTTCAATCCCCGGTCTGATCGCTCCCGGATCCTCGCAAGTGGGAATCGTGCCGGAAGATGCCGTTGGTCGGCGGGTTTTCTCGGGGATCTCCCGTTTCCCCCTCGCCCTTTCATTCCGGGGCAGCTCCATCGGCTCTCAAGACCCCGCTGTTAAACGCCGCCATAATCTCTTCACTCACTCGCAGTACGGCTGGCAAGTGAGATAGTTTCGCTGCAGTGGCGTGCAGTGAACTGTTGCAAGGTAAGCTGGTGTTAGCTCTGTGCTTGTACCATGTTGCTTGCTAGTTCACACTTCCACCAGTAAAACGTAGCTCGGCAGCTGACGCCACAGGACGTGTGTAATGGGCCCCTTGCTGCTCGCTTGTGAGTGAGTGGTCGGAAAGGAAATTCAGTTTCCCCTAGGCTGCACGGTGGTTACTGGCTCCTGCTGCGTGCACCGAGAACTTACAGCAGTGAGCAAGCACCAGCTTACCTTTCAACACTACACAAAAACATCTGATTCGCTGGCTTTCGTGCTTGGCTGCACTCTAAGCCTGAATCAGTGAGAATCTCACAGCTTCAATCAGTTAACAGTACCTGACTGGTGGTAACACTGAAGTTTTCTAGCCACGCGGATCGAGGGACGACGGATTGTTGTGAGTCGCTTTCAATTGACGGACTAAAAAACCGACGGATTTCTGACTGACGGGTGCGACGGATGGTTGCAAGCCCGGCTTAAGGCCAGGCTTCACCATGCATGGGCATATAGGGAATTAAATGCTAAGTTCGGACTAATATCGCTGAGTCGATTTTTGTGGTAGTATTTTCAATTAAGGTTTTTTTTTTTTTGGAGATTGAACGCAACTATATTTGTAAATCGTTCAAATTATAATTTTTAAATTTTGAATGCACTTTTTAATAATTTATAAAATGTTACAATTTTATAAATGATTACAAAGTGCATTTAAAATTAAAATCTGGAAGGTTTGCAATTCTGGACGTGTTCAATCTCCAAAAAAATTAGTTGAAAATACTACCACAAAAAAACGACTGAGAGATATTTGTCCGAATTTAGCATTTGATTCCCTATACGCCTATACATGGCGAAGCCTGGCCTTAACTACTGGCGGGGCTTCCAGCTGGGGAATAGGATACCAGGCACTGATTTGGGAACGTAGTTCCAAAATGTTGCTGGCCAGTGTGCGGTTGGAGTTCAAGTACACTAAATTATGCAAAACAACAGCAAATACCTATTTTTATACATACCTATGGTTTTCGGGGAATGCGAGTAACCTGCAATCGACTAACAATGCGAACTGTCATGTATCATTGCGATGTAGGCACTTCACAGTAAACTGAACATTTTTGAAAGACCCGCTGACTATCTGCTTCTCAGATTACATTGTATACTTCCACCGTATGTAGGTAAATTTAACATTGCCATGAACCTCATAGCTTTATTCATGCGTCGGTCACGTAAAACTGTCGAATTATTAGAAATGTAGATGTTTTACGAATTTGCTAATTCTTACACTTAAAAAAAAAAAATAAAAATAAAAAAAAAATATGTAAAAAAAAAAAAAACACACACACAAAGAAGATGAAATAATTTCAGTATCAAGAAATGTTTACCTTACAATTTTCACTCAACGTTAAGAAATGGGACTCCTTTCCCTCGGCAATTACCAACGTTACTGGGCGCATGCGACTCGGTGCGCCCGTTAAAATATATGCAGGTAGCCGCAGTGACATTTTTCAAAGGTTGATTCCACAAGTGCTCACCTTATCGCGAACAGTCTTTAGTAGTCACGGCAAAGCAAGCAAACAGCAGTGGGGCAGCATTATTAGATTAATTGCCATTTTATTTCAAAAATGCAAATGGAAGAGAACCGTACAGGGCGAGAGGGATACCAACTTCTGAATTGTGCGTGCAGTGCAAGAAACCTCCAGGCGTGATTGACTGCGGAATACGTCAAGGTGCGTTCCGTCCACTGAGCTCGCACGGCTATACAAAACACGATATCGGGTGTACTTAATGCCTTTTTCAAAATATTACATTTATGGCATAAATACTGGGGCCTACCGAAATATATATAGATTTACTTAGCCTATGTAGGCTACAAGGAAAAAACATTTATATACTTTTTGCTGATGACTTTTACTTTTTCAAAAGTTGGTTATCTGAAAACTGCAAGTTTAACTGCATGTATTCAAACTTAATCGTTTACCATTGCATTTACTCATATACAGGACGATTCATAATTAGATCGAGAATTAGCAGGCATTTCCACATTCTCCAAATCTGTGTGCGGATATCTCGAAAACGGCATGGTCAAGGGTGTTAAAACAAGAAGCCTTCCTATTGCCTTTGGATGGCAGAATTTTAATCAGCGTACATGTATGATACAATTGGTTATGGACGCATATTTTACCGCACAAACAGGTCGGTATCTCCTGTTGTTATCGGTTGTTAATATTTGCATAAAGGCTGTTCACGATAAAGTGAGCATTTTAAAACTAAACCTTAGAAAAAATTCACTACCCCCGTATGCATATAGTTTAGTGGGTGCACTGAGTGACATTCGCCCAGCAAAATTGGTAACGATGGATGGATGGAAAGTTGTTCTATATATTAACGTTGAATAAAAAGTGTTATGTAATCATTTGTGAAAACTTAAAATTATTTCCTAGCTTTCGGTTTTTTTTTTTAATCCACAGAAGTGTAAAAATTAGCAGATTTTTTAAATATTGCGTTTCCTTGTAATCTTACAGTTTCACTTGACCGACGCACGAATCAAGTGATGAGGCCCATTGCAATGATAATTTTACATAAGGCGGAGGAATGCACACCGTGCATGCAAGTAGATCTTAAGCAGGGCTTTCAAAAGTGCTCATTTTACCGAACAGACTATACCTGCATAACCTCATAGAGTTTCACAATACAAAACCGCAATGTCCTATATATAATAGATTTTTATTTATTGCAAAAAAAAAAAACTCATTCCATTTACGAGTATTTACAACCCGTAAGAATAGTTTAAAGCCATAGGTCATCAATTTTTTCGACATATCTTGTCGTTGGGAATCATTTTCCAAAGTTTCTCGGTCTAATTGAGAATCATCCTCTATTATCAAGTATACATAGGCCTATATTTTAAGATAACAGCGATTCAAATAGTACTAATAAATTTGTTTGCGTCAGTTTTCCTAAAATTACTTTTAACCTTTCTACTAGTTATAAATATACGTTAAAAGGAAGTTAACTTACCTAGACTCAGCTTTCCTAAACCAATCGAAATTACCACGTCCCTTTCGTTCTCACAAACAACTCCCTTCCTTTTTTTTTTTTTTTTTTTTTTTACCAATCACTGCTATTTGATTGTTATCAGATTTCAATTTCTATATCAAGATTCATTTCGTCGAATGCAATCAAATTTGTATTCTCACAGAAAATCCACTTTCCTTGTGTACATACTGCCTGCTCTCTGCGCAGTCCAGTTCTCTGTGAATGCGCGCACTATACAAAACACGGTTAACAATTTGACATTCGTTTCGCTAACGCGGCAATTTGTCATTTATCTGTTTTTGTTTCAGCGCGGATTCCACCGCTGAACGCGCTCTGCGGAAACAATAGACGCGGGCCTGCCTGGGTGAGAGATGTATTCAACCGCGCTATTTACTGCAATTTGCATCGTAAATAAGATAGCGCGCCGACAGGGCAATGGCGCCGCTGCGCAAACAGTCGCAATGAAATTAGCTTCTAAAGATTTCAGAATAATTGCCCCGTGAATATTAGCAAGACCGAAACCATGTATACGTCGTTGGCAAATGTTGGGAGACGGGGAGCTGCCAGCTATTTTTATTTTAGCGAATTCTCTTTTATGCTCTTGTTTACACAGTTTCGCGTTTCCAACTGCTAGGAAAATAATAACAATAAAAGAAGATTAGCAGAAAAGGAGAACTTTTCACGGAAATTGAAATCAATGGCAACGATTTCGATGCAGCTGCGACGTGAAATTTTACGATTAGTAGCTGCGTGTTATCGTAACTAAAGCTGTTTCTTTTGTGCAAACATCTAGATGCGTAATTTCCACATGTGTTGTTATATTGTACAATGATAAATTTACAGCTGAACTTTCTTAGTGAGTTATAATGATGTTGAATGTCGTACATTTCTGGAAAAAAAATATTTATAATACAAATATGGGACAAGATTTTACAAACATATGTTATAATTATGTTATTAATTTGGAAGTTAAAGTAAATGAGATTTATTTTTCACATGAATACAGTAGTTACATTTGGTATGCATAAGAAAAATGAAATTTGTCTAAACAGCAGGCGAATTATGTTTCTCGGTGAATGAGGATAAAATAGTGAAATTTTTCCGTGAATGAGGATAAAAAGAGTGAAATTACAAAATAAGATGGTAGCCGTCCAAGTGAAATGAGCGAATAAAAATAAACTAAATCCCCGCATTATTCCGCTACCCATTTAGGTAGATGAAGATATTAAAAAATTATGTTGGCCTTTTACTATTTTCGTTTTCTGTTATAAATTATTTTCTGTAGCGGAAATAAAACATTAGGGAAGTTTTTTTTAACGCTTTGAGGAGTATGCACGTATATGCACAGGGCTACGTTTATATGGAAATTTATTTGCTCTTGATGAAGAAACTAACACTTTTATAGTTTTACTATTCCGCTGGACGTTATCGGAATATAAGTATTAAATCACACCTAGCCAACATTAAGCTCTTATGAATAAAATTGTTATTTTTAATAATTACCTCAAAGAACACGATGAATTGTAAAACTTGTTACATTTGTCTCAATACATTAATTGGTACACAGTCAACGCGCGACTTCATTGGCTGAGAACGAGCCAGTAATAAACGTCGCAGAGTACAGTAGGCGTGACTAGTGTATCCTGGGCCAATAGGACGATGGTAAATGAAAATACAGAGGAAGAGAGGATAGATATTGCTGTAGTGGCGAGTATAGGTAGCCCACTTCAATCTTGTCCTCAGAATCTGGAAATTTGTGCTGTCCTCAAATGATTAAGAAACTGTGTTTTGGTTGAGGTCAAGGTCTAGGTCACTTGTAAATGACGTAATTCAAAATGGCCGCCGGATGCTCAGCTGTGGTCTCAGTTTCTTCATAGGCAAGACCGAATGTACCTAATTTTTCGGGCAACAAATCTAAGGCCTAATCACAATGTATTACAACATCTGCTGCAATTTGTTGTTTGGTCTTGTATGCGCTACACACCCTGTATAACTCGTTTGAAATTAATTTAACTTTAAAAAATCAATATTTGGAAATTTCACACGTGTAACTAGATGCACTTGAACGAAAACTGTGACTCGGTAGTTTACTAATATTGTCAGTTGTTTGAAAATACTCAACTTCTAAGTCTTTAAACTTTCAATTTAGAGCACAGTGTTTAAATTAGTGGTGACAAAATTCAGTTTCTTATGTTTTAACATACTGGAACAAAATTTGGGACAATAGTAGCAAATTAATATGTACGATGGCTTTAGTGATTCCCTTAACCTATGTTTGGCCTACTAACTCATTAGTTTCACGACAGTGTTTGGATTGGATTGGAGAGGGCTTCTTAATAGAGACCTGAAAAATTCGCACATTAATTTTGGGAGAAGCTAGAATCGGAAAACTCTTAAGTAAGTGGCACATTTGCCATTGGTCCACGCGTTAATTAACATCTCCTGGAGAACCCTGGGTCAATTAGAAACATAACAACAAAATGCATTCACAATCATCGCCTTCCACTGTGGCAGTAAGCAAACAATGGGCAATTGATATATGTACGATTGCACGTAAGACCGTGGAGTCTAACCTGATTAACGTCCCCCAGTGTCATTCCTGAAGGTTTATCAAGGGACGGCTTGTAGACTAACTTATGACCTAACTTAAACTAACGCCCATGCCGTGCCTGGGACCCGAACCCAGAACCTCCCGCACCCCAGACCGGCAGCGCGGCAAACCGACTGCGTCACGGGAGATATGGCTTCACGACAGTGCTGATTGTTAGAGTCCCGAGCATTTCGCGGATTTAGTTAGCAGCAAGCTAGTCTGGACAGTCCTCTATACAGTCGAGACATTGTCGTTTGCTTATTGGTTGCTGTGATCAAGTGAGCCCTCTGTACAGGACTGTTAAACACCCACTCACACTACTGCTTCCTGCTTATTACTACGATAGGAAAATTTCGCAAGTTCATTTCAGGACAAGGTAGACGTCCGACAGGTGTGCAATGAAGTTGAGTTTGAAATTTGATCGTAATTTATTAGACACTTCTTGGACGACTCTGAGCCAATAGCAGACTTGCAAGGAAGCAAGTAGCCATTCCCATGCTACCAGGTGTGGGGTAACACAGGCTACTCTCTGGGGCAGCAGCCAATGAACAAACAACTGAGGCTCGAGTATACACAGGATTGTGGAGTCTAGCCTACAGGTCATTGAAATCGCGCGAAATTTTCCTAACCCTACTTATTACTGGCTCACAGTTAAATGGGGCATGTCCAAAAAACTGTCATCCAATCACAGTAGTAGGAGAAAAGAACAAGTGTTTGGAGTCTATGTCGCCTCAGAATGAATTCGCGAAATACTCGTGGCTCTACTGATTGTCTTGCGTGGGGAAGGAGACGCCATTGAGAAAAAGAAGGAATCAAGCAGAAGTTTCTATAAATGTTGTATCAACCGTCAAGTGGCGCTGCCAAATTTCCAGAACATTGGGGGTCTTCTCCGGCACGCGGAGTTTCGGCAACTGTCTGTACGAGTCGAACCTCAGTTGATCTGCCACCAGAGAAAACTTCCGGTGATGCCTAACGATCCTCCTGTGTCCATACTTGAGATTCCATGGTACTTGTGAGTTTCACACTGAAATGTTTATTTCCATGTCACAGAGCACTTAAGAATTCAGAGGTCAAACAGTTTCGTATACGTAGGGACTGGAAAATTTCGCGAATTCATTTTAGGACAAGCTAGACTTCAAACAGATGTGTATTTCCCGTTATATCGCAGTTTATTAGTAGAGATATGCAAAATTCCCGTTATTATTCGGTACCAGGCTAAACTTCACAGTACTGTATATACCAGAGCGGTCGTCGTTTTTCCATTGGCTGCTGCCTATGTGAGAAGCCACACTCTTTTTGACTGAACTGCACGTGATTGTGGGCACACAATTGTGAGGTGTTCATTTACTGGCGCAGAGTTATTCAGAGCGTGTCAGATGTTACATGTAGTATGGTCCAACGAAAAACGTACTGCAAAGGTACATGTGTTTAAAGTTTAACGTGTCCCTAATTAATCACGCGAATTTTGCGGGTCTCTATTAGACACGCTTAGATAAAGTCTGAGCCAATAGGAAACCTGCAAGTAAACAACCCCCCCGAATCCCATGTCACCTGGTCTGAGGAAAAACTAACTGCACACTGGGGCATCAGCCAACGAACAGAAAGCTGAGTCTCGAAAGTACATAGGACTGTAGAGTCTAGCCTACACATTGTTTGAAACGCGAAATTTTCCTGTCCCTAGGTATACCGCGAGCTCCAGTAGTACACGCGCCAGAAATATGGCGTCACTGGTCCGCAACAAGTCTGAACGCCGCGTCGTTCGCCAATCAGCGTCGTAGGCTACTCGACAGCCGGCACAAGGCTCGTTCGCACGGCCTCGCGAAGCCAATCAGGAATGGGCACAAACGACTTCAAAGGAACCTCAATGCCATTTCGTACGTGTTCACTTATCATATCTGCGGTGCCATCAACTCGAAGAGCGTGGAAGTAGAAAGAGCTGGCGTCCTCATCAAGTCAGACTTTTGCTGGTCGGATTTGGTTCCGTTAACAATTGTTTGTTGCCAGTCTCGCAACATAATCTTTATTTGTTCACAATTCACGGAAATTTGTTTATAATATTTGGGAAAAGAAACGTCATGGACTCATTAAAATGTATAACCGTATGAATTATATTTCCAAGAATGAACAAACATTTCCAAACTTTTGGAAATAGAAACATTTGTACCTACAGCATGAAATCGTTAGTTACATGCGTGCACTACGCTGATGATAAATATATGCAAATTAGATATATATTGCGAATAGTACGAAATGACTGTAATGTTTGTGGAAGGAATGAAAGCAAACATAAAAAAAAAAAAAAAAAATTGTAAGAGCACTTGTTGGTGGAGGTGAACATTTTCGCACTTAATAAGGGGTTAGAATTTTCGTAACGAAGTACTCCAAATCTAATTACATGCACGATATCAGTAGGGGTCACCTGTTTTTCGTGAAAAGATTTACTCGGAGGGTAGGCTTCAATATCCTATGTGCACACCTGCAGTTTTCATTTGGCTATTGGCCTCTCGTCTTTGTGCGAAGAGAGTCTGTTACATTAGTGAGCCAATCATAATTAAGTTTCTTCACTACTGGCCATCCGTGGTTCGCGGGCAGACAGATAAGACGCGTAACAATTGAAATGATCAAATCAACTAAGTGGTTCTGAACCAAAATGTTTTGGAAAACACCTTGTCCTGAAATCTTTTCGCGGAAAACAGGTACTCCTATATATATATATATATATATATATATATATATATATATATATATATATATATATATATATAGTTACATAGTTTACATAAAAACATGTATTCGATGTACAGCGAACGTACGTAAAAATTCATAACATAACTTTTGTAACAAACTTAAAAACAACCCGAGGTTGCAGTGCCCATAGCACACAATGGAAAAACGGCTGGTAACGACCAAGGAAGGTCAAGTAAAAAGAATTCCAACGAAACGAATCAGTCAACTACAAGTACAAACACTATGCTTCGTAAAACGATGATTGCTCACCATATTTTTTCTTCGGTATTATTAACTTCCGTGTGCGAAACCAGTATTCCATTTATAAATTAGGTTGCTGTGCATACAATCGTTTATGCTCAGTAAGAATACTCTAGGGCCTGTCTAGTGTCACCCTGGTGAATCAGACCTGAATCACCGGGTCGGCTCCCGAGATCGTTGTTAAGAGCAACTCAAATCTCTCAACTCAACTGAATCAGCGACACTCTTCACTCTCAGCTTTACTCGACGGTGAATTTCAAGTGACGGGGAGTGCAGAGAGAATAGTTCGAGCCAAACCACGAGAGAAGGTGCTCCTCAGCGCTGGAGTACTCAAATCCTCGCCGATGTACCTCGCTAGCCTATCCAGATCCCACCATGTCGTCTCGAGGCTTACAGTGCGCGCAGTTGAATTCTCACGGGTCTTCTTCCACATATCCTTCTTTACACTCAGGGATAAAAAAAAATCGAGTGACATAGTAGGGAGAGTCGGAGTCGCCGTATGAAACATTCGTCCCTTGGTCGACTCGTGGAAGGGGCGAAGGAATGCGGGGAAGGGTGATACATTTTTCTTCTTTTCATCCTATTCGCCGAGCTCAATTTCATATCCAGCCCTCTCTTGCCCCTTCTCTTATCTCCGTGCGGGAGGCCACGTCACAAAGCTACCCGCTGGACCACAGAGAGCTGCGAGTTGCTTCCCTCTCCCCCATCCCCTCCAGGGTGCCAAAGGAATGTGCGGGTGTGTCGCCTTGAAACGCACCCCGACCCGCGAGGGGATGAAATGCCTCTTCTCTCGCGACACGTGCTTCTGCCGCACAAAAGTCACCCCCTCCAACCCGCTAAGAACGTATTATGTTCCCCCTCTTCCACCTCATATTTCAACTGCGATTTCGCTGTCGCCTCTCCGCGGACGCCAGGCCGGGAAGTGTTGTTTGCGAATCGCGGACTTGGCCCTTCTACAAGCTCCTGAAATTTAATGTATCTGGCCATTGTGGAAGTGCCCTTCGCGCGGTGGGTTTGTGTGTCTGTGCACATGCCATGAGTTCGCCATGTCAAATTCTGTCCTGCAATTGTTGCTGCAAAGCACTATTCACGTTTCGAAATTATGTTTAGAGACACTAGAAAATAGCAAAAAAATAAATAAATTCAGTAAACACATTTTCGATGACAATCACTCGATTGGATGAACAAATGTTTGACTTGGGAAAGTTCTTTACATATCAATAGGGATAGGAAAATATCGCGAATTCATTTCCGGACAAGATGGACGTAATAATATATATATTATATATAATAACGCATATACAGTGATGTCACCTTTGCAATTGGATCACAGTTTATTGAACATGCCCTGGACGTCTCTGAGCCAATAGCAGACTTACAATGAAACACGTAGCAAGTCCCATACTGCCAGGTGTGGTGTAACACTGGCTACTCTGTGAAGCTGCAGCCAATGAACACATAGGTGAGGGCTATAGTATACGCAGGACTGTGGAGTCTAGCCTACAGGTCATTGAACTCGCGAAATTTTCCTATACCTACATATCAATTCACAAACTTTCTGCTTTGGAGTATCAGAATCCCCATTGTCGCAATTAAATGGGAGAGTAGTTTCATAATTGCATGGGCGCCAATAAGGAAATGAAACTGTCGGACATGTGTAGAGAACTTTAAATCCCAAGGAGTCGGCTTTTCTCGTGATATACCGTCGTCTCTGATAAGGTTTAGGAACACCCGATTTTCGCGAATATATTTCTTGACTAGCTGTATGTCCAAATTTTATCGCCCTGGTCCACTTTCCATTTTGGATGATTTACTTGTTCCCTTTTCATGATTCTGATTGCGGATCATAGGCTTCATGAAGGGAATAAGGTATTTCTAATTGGCCAGTCAAGTAAAGTACCACTGTCTTCTCGTTAGCTGCCAATAAGTAACTTACCTGCGAAATTCGCGTTATTTTGTGGCTGCAAACTAAACTCCAATACGTCATATGCTGGTTTGACGTCTGCTGCTAGCCGACAACTTGACTGGCACATCTGAAGTATGCTATCAGCCAATACTTACAGGTCGAATGGTTGAGAAAACAATACACAGATAAACGGTTTCATTAGATAATGATGCATTACAGTTGCAAGTAGCTAATGAATCCACGAGCAGCGTTTATGTAGATATATGGAAATCAAAAATAGCACCTTTCCAGGTAATCGCGAATTTTGCTGGCCTCTGCCAATAAGTAAAGAACTGCTGGAATGTCAGGTGGGTGTTGAAATCATAGCTGCGTAGAACGCTACTCGCGAAAATCAGGTGTCCCTAGTTCACGGTGCGAAATTTCCTGTCGCCAGGTCACCATTGGGGACCAAATATTTGAGGGTGGGATGGCTTGTCCGTTCTTGCCTGTATTCTGGTATTGAGTAAAATGCACACAGTCGCTTGGATAGTAAAAGTATAGGCTGTTCACGGTAAAGTGAGCACTTTTGAAGTCCTAGTTACTTTTTTATTTGAGAAATGTTTTATCCTATAACAATGTTTTTACATAAATATTACTACGTAAGTGCTACACACAGAATGGGTATTCCATTGCAGTCGGAACGTAACGTCTAAGGTTAAAATAAAATATATTTATTGAATATTATTTCAAATGAGACGGCTTTCAAACGTGCTCACTTTACCGTGAATAGACTATAAGCATGAAAACGCAGCATAATGATATATTTATTATGACATTCTCGCCTGTGTAGCGTAAAGTATTGTCTAAACATTATTTTTAACATCCATAACCAGATAATGTGGCTTCCTATTTCAGCGAATTACCGCTCTCGGCAATGAATAGGCATTTTCAGAGTAATGAATTAAAAATAATAGTGGCGACCAAATATTTTAGTCTGGCTAGTGCCTTCAGACTTGAAATTTCATGCTTCTTCCTGGTTATTGCTTTTCGACTTCCCCACGTTATCCTGAGAGTCTGATAGGAAGACAGCCTGTATAATCACACCAACATAAACTTTCGTTTGAAAACAAAACGCACATCCAAGACTAAAAAAATGTGAATCCAGCATAACCTGAATTTTTCTAAGAGAGAATCGATCTCGGCCACAGAATCGAGAGGGATATGGCATCGTCCTACTGAGTTTCATGCGTGACCGCATCACAGAGTACTCGATAAGTTAGTGGCGAAATGACGACATGCACTGTGGACTCCAGCCACGCACACGCCAGCAAAATGGCGGCACTGTCCATAAAAATGTTAAAAAAGGGCGTTCGCCAATGAATGCCTGGGGGCGTATTCGCCAATCGGCAGCCTAACCAATAGAGAATTTTTCGCAAGTGCTGTAAATAATCAGGCATGAGGCCCGTTCAGTATCTCGTGCAGCCAATCAGAAGAAAGGCACATCGGTATCACTGAAACCGCCACTTATCTAGTCTGTGTCTCAACATGGGTAGTTAAATACTTTAGATATCAACGTAGATAATTTCGGATGTTATGTTTTCACTAGAGACAGGAAAACAATTCTCGAGTTGAAAGACCATTACGTTTGATTTTACAGTCGCTTGTATACTCAACCAGATGCCAGCTACTCATTAGATCTTTATTACCATAGCTGCAATCCATAATTGTATCTTCTTTTTTTTGTGGTTTTATTGGTCTAAAATCTACCAATCATGAGTGAATTTTGTCGTAGAACAATGTGAAATTAACATGAACGTACCAGTGTTGGAAGTCAACTTGTCCCAAAACTAGTCTGCGATAGTTTTAGGTTTGTAATATTGAAGTTTAACAAAAGGTGAGAAAGTAAGCTGTACATAAAGTGCTTTTAAGGAACATAAACCACCATGGGAAACGATGACTACCCACATGTCAGGCCGTACGCCTTCATGCGAAATAAATGCGGAATATATATTTATTTTCCTTCCGGGTCGTTGCATGCATTGCGAGCGGGCAGTTACCACGACGGGGCCGCGTTCGATCACCGATTCTCTTTCATAAAACCAAGCCCGCAGCGAGGCGGAGTCCCATTGTGAACAATTCTTTAATGATAATGGCCGCGGTCGATGGAATCGTCAGCGGCGAGCCAATGAGGAGTTAACCCCGCTCAACGCTTCATTGTTTTGCACCAGGCGATATTCGTGGGTGGGGTCGCCAAGGCGTACCCACCGTGTCTGTATAGCGGATGAACTGGGAATGTGTGCGCGGTTTTTAGATGGAAATTTATGTTAGCATAGCTAGAGACACTGGAAAATTGCGGAGAAATTTTTAACCAAAAGGTTTTTTTTTTTTTTTTTTTTTTTAAAGAAAAAAAGAAAACACTGCGGCGTGTTATTCCTTTCATAGTTAGATGATACATTTTTTGTCCCATGCTTGACACTTTACAGACCAATAACAAAACTTCAGTTTTAAGTGTCGGAATTTTCATTGGCTCAGAAAAATGGGAATGTAGCATCAACACACAACCAATAACGAAAGGAAAATTTTTGGCATGTGTACGGTATATTGGAACAGTAAAAAATTGTAACGTTCCCCGCGATAAACTATTATTTATTCTGTGAATACGAATCAGCGGAAAACTGCTGATCCGCAGTGAAACTAAACTACTCTAATCAGTGCAAATAATCGGTGGACAACCACTGGTTGTTTCAGTGAAATAATTTCATTGCTTGAATAAGTTACAACCAACTGCAATCGTGTGTGTGTGTGTGTGTGTGTGTGTGTGTGTGCGTGTGTATACACTCACGCGCGCGCACACACACGCACACGCACACACACTAGTTTTTACCCGTGACTTCGCTCGCATGAAATTTATGACTTGAAATAAATATTGGGTTCTCTAGCCACTGAGCTACTGCGGACCCACTATCGGGTGCTCTAGCCACTGGGATACTACGGCTCCACTATCGGGTTCTCTAACCACTGGGCTACTGAGGCCCCACTATCGGGTTCTCTACCCACTGAGCTACTGCGGCCCCACTATTGGGTTATATACCAAATGAGCTACTGCGGCTCTAGGGAAGGAATTTAAGACAGCCCATAAACAAAAAAGAAAGGAGAAATGAGATTTAAAAAAAAATGCTTTTTTATGCAGTAATCCTAAGAAAAATTTAATCCAGTACCTATGTACATCCCTGATCATTATATTTTCGGAACCGTTTGAAATATTTTTCTGGGATAAAAAGTAGCCTATGTCACTCTCCGGCCCTCCAACTATCTCTGTGCTAAAAATCATGTCGATCCGTTGCTCCGTTTTGACGTGAAAGAAGGACAAACAAACAAACACACCTTTCGCAGTTATGCAGTAGTAAGGTTATATATATATATATATACACACACACACCACACACACACACACACACGGGTTTTATTAGTTTATGCGTTGTTTTTTAATTTGTTTGCTACACCTTGTTTAAGTGGTCCACCTGTCAAAACACAAATCACTGAAAAAACAGCGAATGATATGGTTAATGAACCAGTGTAAAATTCAATGAGTGAAGGAAAATTGGCATTTTTACTAATTCATCAGTTAAATAGAGTGCAGTGACTGTTGAATAAGTCAGGTACGATTAACTGATTTAAACAGTACAATTCTTACTGCTTCATTTTTAGAGTGTATTTTAAAGCATTTATTTCAAGCTGATACCATCGCTCGGACCCCCCCCCCCCGACCGTCTAATGCAATGACATAGTATAGCAGCGAGAGCGACAGTTTTGCTCCACTGTAGATATGTGGGCTTCCTTGTAGCCGACAACTTCATCGCCTGGCTTTTTTTTTTTTTTTTTTATCTTTGAGTGTATCTAAAAGAGGAATTAGGCTTTCAGGAGTTTGCACGTATATACTCGGGGCTACGTTTATATGGAAATTTATTTGCTCTTGAAGAAGAAACTAACACTTTTACAGTTTTTCTATTACGCTGGACGTTATCGGAATATAAGCAGCATATCACAACCAGTTATCATTTTAAGTTCTTATGAATAAAACTGTTACTTTCTATGATTTCCTCGAAGATCACGATGGATTGTAAAACGTGTTACATTTGTCGCAATAGATTATAGATTAATTGCCACACAGTCAACGCGCAACTTCATTGGCCGAGAACGAACCAGTAATAAACGTAGCAGAGTGCAATAGGCGTGGCCAGTGTATCCAGGACCAATAGGACGGTGGTAAGTGGAAATGCAGAGGACAACTCAATAGTAATTACTAGAGACCTGCAAATTTTCGCGTTATTTTCTAGCATTATGCTAGAATTCAATGTCCTACAAATATTCGTCTCGGAGTCGTTTGTTTATTGGCTTCTGAAGCAGTGAAGACACACATTCACTTTTGAGTTGGTTGGACGCGATTGGACCATCCTCTCAGTAGTCGCTTACCATTGATCCAAAGGCGCCCAGGGCCTGTCCGAACAAACTGTAGTCCAATGAGAAACGCAATACAAAATCACAAGTGTTTGAAATCTAGTCTGTCTTCAAATAATAACGCGAATTTTGCATGTCTCTGGTAATTACTGTAGTGGCAAGTATAGGCAGCTCACTTCAATCTTGTCCTCAGAGCCTGGGAATTTGCGCCGTCCTCAAAGGGTTAAGTTTATCCAACCGTCCCCTCTCTCTTCTCTCTCTCTCTCTCTCTGCCTCTCTCCCTCTCTTTCGAGTGTTGACAGGTCTTGCAGCTGTAACGAAGTTATTGGAGGGTTTTATCTCTGCTTCGTGTGAAACAAGAACAAACGAACTGTGAGTCGGAGTGACCGCGGGTAACATGTTGGTCCATCATGCCACTTCTCTACGTTATGACAGGTTCAAGTCACTGATCACTGAATGCAAAGCCTACAGCTTCCTGGCTGTGATAACGAAAAAGGTTCTATGCCAATTTTAAGTTTACAGCACGCATCAGAAATATCTTATTTTCAACAGCAAAAGCCCAGCCATTTATGTGAGAATGAATTGGTTAACACTTTGTAGACTTTGCTCGAGTGTAGCTCGATCATATCCAATTTGAAAATTTCTTTGCTGTTCAGAACAAACCTCGCATGGATGTGCAGTCTTTGTTCGGCTAGTGTTTAACATGACCTTACAAGAACACGACAGCGCAGTAACAATGGCATTGCTAACGATAGATTTGTTATTTTGTTATAGCCACTCAAATGGATATACTATGATTGTAAATCCGTTTATACGATAAAGGACATTTGCTCGAGTCAGTATCAGCTCGTCTCTCCATTGGTTGGTGACCGACCAATAATAAACGCTATGTAAAGTACAGGGTAGTTAATGGACCAATAAGACGATGGTGCTGAGTTGTAATACAGACACCAACAGAACCGGTGTTTTTGAAGTAGTGGGTGTAGGTGACTCACTTCTAATTTGTCTTAAGAGTGGGATGGACCCCCGTGGGAACCCTGCGTCCAAGGTCAAGAAGCGAAGGAGCTATACGGGCGACACTAACACGCAAGCCTAGTGCCTCATCGCTCCTACTAGCAAGGCGTGGAGTGTTTCCGCCGTGACGCTGTACTGTGCAAATTAGATCTGTAACAGTGGAACTTTATTAATTACACACGATGAAAGTCCACAGATTAAACTACGCCCGTACCTTTGTACTTTTCTCTTGTTACTTAAGGAAACTGCATAGGCGATATTTGACTATTTTCACGAATTCTTTTCTCCAAGAATACACTTCATATGAAAAAGTAAAAAATAGGGGACTAGGTAATTATTAGAGGCCTGCAAAATTCGCGTTATTATTAGAGGACATGTTAAACTTAAAACTTCTCCTTTCCAATGCTCGAGTATATATAGTACTATGAATTTTAGCATGATGTCAAAAAATAACGCGAATTTTGCAGGTCCTTAGTAATTGTTTTTTTAAATCTTTTATTACAAAAAACCGTACTTGCAGAACAGTGGCGTGTGGTGAAGTGTTGCAAGGTAAGCTGATCTTAGCTGTGCGCTGTACCCTGTTGTTTGCTACTTCACACTTCCTCCACTGAAACGTATTTCGGCAACTGACGCCACATGTGTGTAATGGGTTCCTCGCAGCTCGCTTGTGAGTGATCAGAATACATGCAGTTTCCCTAGGCTGCACGGTGTTTACTAGCTTCTGCTGCGTGCACCGAGAACGTACAGCACTGAGCTAGCACCAGCTTGCCTTGCAACAGTTCGCCACACGCCCCTGTTGCAGAACATTTCACAAAAAAAAAAAAAAAGGCGGGGGTCCATCCCACTCATAAGTGGCAGTAAATGCGTGCAGACCTCAATGTGTTAATTTTGTCGGGCGCAGATGAGCAGCCACCCGGGTGTGTGAATTTTATCTTCAAAGCCACTATCTCTTTGTTTGCATTTTCGTTTACTTTTTGTTCGCACCGTGCTCCTCTGACGCCGGGAGTTGTGGACGCTGGGGTCAGCTCGAGAGGGCAGTGCAATTTAAAACCGCTCCACTTGAAAACCGTGCAGTCGTGTGAACTAACCTTGCCGCTGCTTCAAAGTCGAGTATCCCAGCCAGTGTAGCCTCTCTCCACTCAACGACACTCGAGCCCTCACGTCGTCGAACCCGCAACCTTACTGTGAAAAAATCCCGGTAAACTTCCTAAACTATAATGGAAGTTTTTAACTTATACGTTGTATGGAAATAGCACTACGTATCATGTTGAAAATATGGGAACGTTTCGCGTTGCTACCATACAAAGTTGGGAACTTCCGTACGCATTTGACTCTTTCCCGAGCAACTGTAGGAACGTTATCAAGAATGAATGGGGAAATATTTTACCATTCTTGCTTTGTCACTGTACGTATACACTGCTATGGTAAATTTACAAATTGTTTCTAACAGTGCTCTATTACCTTCGACATAAGATCAAGGAGCATCCCGGATACCTGACGCTCATCTCTTTGGAAAACATTCACAGCTCATTCTGTCTCTGGTCGTGAACGTAGTTCGTCCTTTAAAGTCCTGTCTAAATTAGTAACTTGACGCCAATGCAAGTTATAGTCCATTCCCAGTTGCTTCACACTTTTATGAAGTCCTGGTAAAGTTCTACATTCAGGATATTCTTCCGCCTCGTGTAATCTAAACTTCGTGGTGTGCATAATGTCTCGGATATCATTATGTTTAGTTAATTGTTACCAAGAAATAGCTTCATTAAACAGACGGTTAGTGAACAGACTGTTTCCATTTTATGTTAAGCTAAACATAGACTGCACGAAAAACGACACATATACGGCCATGACAAGCGTACGATTTGAGTACCTAATGTCGTAATCGAAATACGCTGTAGTAAACATCGGAGTTTGAGGTCGCAAAAAAGTAATTTTAAGGAACAAATTTAATTAAAGACTGAAGCAAATGAGTTCCCAACGAAACCAACATTTTAATCATTCCTAGACACCCGTAAATTTCGCGAATTCATTTGAGAACAAGCTAGACTTGAAACAAATGTACATTTGAATTTCTTTTTACATTATGATCGCAGTTTATAAACCACTCCCTGGATGGTATTTAAACCATTACCTAACATGTAATAAAAAGAGAGCTGAATCCGGTGCTACCTGTTCTAGCGTGAAACTCGAGCATCAGCTAATGAACGGCTAACTGAGGCTCGAGTGAGTGAGTGAGTGAGTGAGTGAGTGAGTGAGTGAGTGAGTGAGTGAAGAGATTCGGGCGGCTCTTAACAGCGAGGCCTTAAGAGCCGATGAGTGTGATTGAGGTGAGTAAGGAGCAGCACCGGAATGAAAGGGTGGGGGAAACGGGAGATCCCCGAGAAAATCTATCCACCAACAACATCGTCCGGCACGATACTCACATGCCAAAGCTCGGAGTGACTGAGCCGGGTATTGAACCCGAATCGCCGTGGTGGGATGCAAGCAGGCTAACCGCTCAGTCATAGTGGCCCCAACTGAGGCTCGAGAATACAAAGTATTTTGTAGCCTAGCTTGTTTCCAAATTAATCCACGAAATTTCTGGGTCTCTAATAATTCCATTACATACCCAAATCACAAAGTAAATAAATGGATAGAGACGAAATGGCATGGCGGTCCCTTTGATGCGGGCGTACCCATTCTCCGGTTGGCTACGTGCGGCTCTGGGAATGCATCGTGCGTCTTATTGGCTACTGCATGCTGCAAATGTTTCCTTATTGGCTGTGCAGCCGGCTGGCGAGTAGATTCCCAGGCGCTAATTGGCGAACGACGTTCCAAAATTTTAATGGAGCGTGCAGCTGTGAACTTCGCGTTATAATGCTGGATTTACAATACTACGACGAGAATGTTCCGACAAGCAGACACGACGTGACAGCCTGACAATTTCAGCCACGAAAATTAGTTCATTGTCTACAATACCCCGACAGTTTCCTTCCGACAAGTGTTGCGTGGCTTTCCGCATATCCTAGAACGGCTAGTAACTTGCTATGGAGTGTGAAGAAATCACAAATCATTCTACACTATTTTGTTTTGGTAACTTTGTAAACTAAGTATTTTGTGGGTTTTGAAGCAGCTATTTTTCCACGATTATATACTTACGTCTATTCATTATCCTTCTGTTACAAGATAACCATGATGTACACGTGCATAACATAGGTTTAACGTGAAATTTATCACAGTAGTGAAATCCGCAAGATATTCTGTTTTGTTAGGTTTAAAAAAAAAAAAAATTTCTACTGCCAAGCGAGGCCGAGCGGGTCCGACGCCCGACGAAGTAGAAATATAGAATCTACTTTGGTCGGGCTGTTGGGGCGGCGATTTTGTCGGGGTGGCCTTTCTCCTGTTTGCTGATGAATAATCTTCATAGATGTCGGGTCTGTTTTGTCGGACTGTCAGGTTATTGTAAATCCAGCTTAAGCAGCTGTTACACTTCTGTATTCTTAAGGCTCGTCTTCGCCTCTTCTGCAGACATTTTTCGTTTTCGCATCACGAATTCCGATTCGTAGTAATTACTGAAAGTTTACGACTATAGAAATTTAAATTTTATTTGTGTTTTTTTTTTTTAAATATATTTTCGTGCGTAATTTTAATTGTGCGTTATCTGTTAGTCGTGAAAAGTCAGGAACATATTAGCATTATGTCAATAATTTTCTGTCTTTTTGCAAGCAGACAATAACACTCAGTGAAAATTAGATATAAAAGTATTAAACAACTAGTAAACTGTAAATTTTCTATAATCAATAATATCCAATAATACCTCTGAAACTGAAATTATATATCAGAACCCTCTTTATTTAAACTTGAATCAAGCTTGTGGCAAGCGTGGATCAATATTGAATAAAGCTAACTAGTCTTCCCATAAACAAGGAGATTGATTTGTAAAACTTGCTGCAAGCTTGCCTTGGTAGACTGATAATATAATTTAAAGCCTTCATCCGTAAGCTTCCCATCAGTTTTTGAAATCTGCCTTGATTAAAGCTTGAATCACAGTTTATATTATAAAATTTCTCAGTGAGGCAGCTTCAAGCTTACGTATTATATGTGTATACGCCTACTTACTGAAATTAACAACGTATCTTCGAACGACCACACGGTCGTCCGTCAAGACAAAAAAAAAAATTAATCCTGAAGGAACTGCTCGACTACACCAAGCAAACCCGATAAAGAGATCATTACATGAGATCAAATTGGCAGTTGAGAAAGAAAGTGTGAGTTTAATGCCAACACCGACTCGTTCAGACCTGTGGCGTGTGGTGAACTGTTGCAAGGTACGCTGATGCTTGCTCACTGCTGCACATTCTCGGTGCACGCAGCAGGAGCCAGTAACCACAGTGCAGCCTAGGGAAACTGAATGTATTCCGACCACTCACAAGCGAAAAGCAAGGGGCTGTCGAGCCATGTTTTACTGGTGGAAGTGCAAACTAGTAAGAAACAGGCTACAGAACTGAGCTAACGCCAACTTACCTTGCAAAAGTTCACCACACGCTACTGGTTTATACCTATCCACCCGTCAGCCTAAAGTCTACTGTGCAGGTCAGTATGCGTATTCCGCGAAAAAAGTTTTTGTAGAATCAAACAAAGTTCGTTTGGTACAACCAAATCATTTGTTTAAGTCGACCATGACCATCTGACTGGGGAAATAAGAGGCCACGCACATAATAAATGCAACTTGAACTTTAGACTGCCCAAGAGACAACTTGTTGCTGTCTTTCATAATCTGCAAAACTATGATGCTCACTTTCTCATAAAGCCATTGGCTGAACGTCATGTAACAAAACCCGATGGAACAATGATAATCGAAAACCCGGGTAGAATGGAGGTGACTGGAATGACCCTTGAAAAGTACAAGTCCATTAGCAAATGTATTCCCAATGGGATTGACTCAAATGGAAAGGCGTAACATTTCAAGTTACGTTCCACTGATTCTTTTCCGTTCATGAGCGCCTCGCTGGATACTTTGGCATGTAATTTGAAAACTGCACATTTGAGTATCACCAGCTCGATGTTTCCAGACAACGCCTAATTTGAATTGGCAAAAAGGAAGGGAGTGTTTCCTCATGACTTTCTTAAGTGCGAAGACAGTCTGATGTGCAGATCACTCGCACCAAAGGACGCATTTCATAATGTCACGGAAGGCGAAGGCATTAGCGATGAGGATTACGCTCATGCCCAAGCCGCATGGGATGCGTTCCAATGCTAAAACCTGCTGCAGTACGCCATTCAGTATTTACATGTGGACACTTGTTTGCTGGCAGACGTTTTTGAAAATTTTAGGACTGTATGTTTGGCTCATTATGTTCTTGACCCCGCCTTGTACATCACAGCTCCGTCTCTTGCATGGGACACTTTATTGTAGATGACAGATGCGCGGCTAGAGCTGTTGACCGACCCTGATATGTACCTTTTTCTAGAATGCGGGGTTAGGGGAGGCAGGTTTCCAGAAGGCGTGCAGAAGCCAATAAAATGTATATGGGTGAAGAGTACGACCCCAGTGTGGCATCTAAATACATCTGTTATTTCGACGTAAACTGCCTGTACAACCATACTATGAAGAGCAAGCTTCCTATTGGCAATTTCGAGTGGGTCGAGGCTGACCTGTTTTCATCGTGGGATTTTGCGAACACTGTGAATGATGGGGACACATGCTTTTTCGTGGAAGTGGATTTGTCGTTTCCAGACGAATGCCACTATGTGCTATCTGATCTGCCTCTGGTTCCAGTAAATGGCATGCCTCCTAACGGCTCTCACATGAGAAACTTATTTTGACACTCGTGGCGCAGAAAAATTATGTTATTCATGGGTAAACACTGAGGCAGCACTTGATGTATGGAACCACACTTGACTCTGTTCATCACGTTTTGCACTTTGAGCAGAAGGCTCGGATGGCTCCGTACATCGAGTTTAATATTGAGATACGTGCCCAGGCTGAGAACGACTTTGAGAAATCTTTTTTAAACTAATGAATAATGCTGTGTATAGAAAAGCGTTGCAGAATGTCCGCCGGAAAAGGGACATAAGAGTCTTTACAGGGTATGACACTATATATGGAGCGGGAGAATTGATTGGGCGTCCTACATTCCAGGCACGACAGATCATTGATGAGAATATTGTACTTATCGAAATGTCAAAGAGCTCTGTTACGTTTAATAAGCCTTTGCACACTGGTGTTGTCATTCTGAATCTTCCCAAATTAACCCATACGAATTTCACTTAAGTACATCTGTGATAAATTTCCTCAGCCAGCCTTGCACCTTCTCTGCTGTGACACCGATTCATTGACATACGAAATTGCTTGTAGAGATGTTTATGAAGTAATTACCCCAGATTTAAAGACACGGTTTGATACATCTAACTATGCACTCGATAACCCGCAAGGATTCTCACACGAGAACAAAGACCGTACCGGAGTGATGAAGGATGAATGTTCCGGCCTCATCATCACACAATTTGTAGGTTTACGTCACAAGCTTTACGCATATATTGTTTCGAATGAGCAGTGTATACGTAAGGCGAAGGGTGTAAAATATAGAGCGTCAGTTTCTGATTCGGTTGAGCCGCCATCTTGTGACGTCATTCGACCGGAATCTTGGATGTCATTGACATTTCATCCCCGACCTGTGTGACCTTTGACATTGACCTTGACCTCAAAAACACTAAAAAACATTTAAAAATCCCAAATCTCCTAAATATATTCTTTAAAAAATTCAAAAAAAAAATATTATTACAATTATTAGAAATTATTAAAAAATATTTTTAAAAATTTTAAAGGATCTATAGAAATGACCCGTTTTTTCCAGGAATGCTGACAGCGATCAGCGACCCAGGTGACCAGGAGAGCGGGATCAGTACCTATGACCTTTGACCTTGACTTTTGACCTTGAAATGACAAAAATTCTAAAAAATGTATAGAAAAAATTCAATTAAAAAAATCGTTAAAAAATTTAAAAATTAAATAAAAATGTATTAAAAAATATTTATTATAAAATTTTACTTAAGATTTATAAAAAAATATATAAAAAATAGTTTAAAACCTCATTTTTATGAAATTTTATTTAAAAAAATTTAAAAGTTGTTAACCCCAGCGGTTATTTTTCCCCTTTACTTTCGAAATTTCCCTTTTTCCCATATAATCTCCTTTAAAATTTTATAAAAAATTTAATTAAAAAATACATTTCCTGAGGTCTCCCCCTTCCCACAACACCAATTACTCACCACTGTTTGACACCCAGCAGAAGACTGACTCCCTCGTCTCCACTCCCTTCACATATACTCATTCCACCATCTTGATTTCTTCGTTCGCAATTTGTTTACATCCTACTTATGACAGCCATCTTTGTGTATATGATACTGGAGGCCATCATATTTGTTTTTCGTTCGTCATTTGTTTATATGATTCTGGTGACAGTCATCTTTGTTTATATGTTACTGGAGGCCACCATATATGTTTTACGTTCATCATTTGTTTACATGCTACTGGTGGCAGTCATCTTTGTTTATGTTACTGGAGACTGCCTTAATTTTTTTCGTTCGCCATTTGTTTATACATTAATAGAAACCATCATATTGGTAGGCGCCTCCATCTTGGTAGATGACGGCCATTGCAATTTTCCATCGTGTGTATGAAAAATACTTGTTTTTGAATAAATGGTATAGCTACATGCATGATGCATGACTGACTACATGCTTAATTTATTAAATATTTTTAATACATATTGTTATTAAAAACTAAAAACCAACAGGACGATACGGCATACAAAAATTAAGAAAAACAAATTATTTTATTATAATAATTTATTATTATTTTGTAAATATATTTTCAGAAGAAAGCACTTCATCACATCATCTGATATAACCCTGATCCTTAAGTGCTCTTATGATCAAAACCACCTCATTCATGGTCGAGTAAGCCCCACGTTGTTGCCTATCAAATAAATATTTTAGAATTGTCTATAAGTTTGTTGGAATGTCTATGTCTTCTGCCTTCTTCACATCTCTTGCTGAAGGAAACTCGTTGGGGAAATATGTGGGACCGTCGAGGGACTAATCATCGTCTTCAACACTATCGCTGTCGTCATAGTCATCATCAATGCTATCTTTATGATCGGCTACACTTCCTGCTGCATCCTCAATATCAAGTTTACTATTACGGGTAGCAGGAATTGTATGTTCATCAGTATTTAGAGATGATGAACGTTTATTTTTGAATTTGTCGACTTCACATGAACATCTTGCAAGTGTACCTTCCGCACAAACCGACTGTACTGCACTCATTCCGTTATTAGAATTAACTGTGACATTATAATCGTCTGCTGAAACGGTACCCATCGATGTTGCAGAAGGTATTGATGTAACAGGATGTATTGATAGCATCACTTGCTGGTTACCAGAAGACGAACCCTCTCGACAGACAGCGATGAACTGATCGAACTATTAACGATCGTCAAAAACCCATATTTCTCTTTCCAGCATAAGGCACACATATCTTTGACATTTGATAGTCATGTCCGTATTAACATGATCACCGTAAACGTGGAGTAAATTCGTATCGTCCATGCGAAACAGCACCAACATGTTTGTGTTGTGGCGAAGCATCTGTTTGTGTATGCCCGAGTAAGTCTGATCGAGGTAAACACAGTCCACTTTCGCGTGTCGACATATGCTAAATTATTTTTGAATTCAATTTTGTTTCTCGCAGGCAATGTCGATGGGAAATTGCAATGGCCGTCATCTACCAAAATGGCGGCCGCCTACCATTATGAGGGCTTCTATTAATGTATAAACAAATTACAAACGAAAAACCAATATGGCGGTCTCCAGTAACATATAAACAAATATGACTGCCACCAGTATCATGTAAACAAACGACGAACGAAAAACAAATATGGCGGCCTCCAGTAACATATAAACAAAGATGACTGCCACCAGTCGAATCTAAACGGATGACGAACGAATTAATCAAGATGGCGGAATGAGTAAATGTGAGGGGAGTGGAGGCGATGGTGTTAGTCGTCTGCTGAGATTCGAACAGCGGTGAGATTTTTGTGACGGCGAAGGGGGGGGGGGGTGGTGGTAGGGGTCCTCAGGAAATATAAGGTTTTATTTAAATTTTTTATAAAAAATTTAATGGGAATTTTTTAAGGAAAAGAGAAATTTCGAAGGGAAAAAGAAAAAAAATGGCCGCCGGAGTTAACGAATTTATAATAAAGAATTTTTAAAAATAAAATTACATAAAAATGAATTTTTAAACAAATTATTTTATTTTTATAAATCTTTAAATTAAATTTTATATCTTTTTTTTTTAATTTTTAAATCAATATTCTAATTTTTAAACGATTTTAAAATTAATTTTTCGTTATAGATTTTGTTTAGAATTTTTGCATTTTTAAGGTCAAGGTAAAATATAGGTATTGATCCCTGACTTCTGGTCACCTGGTGAGTCACTGATCCCTGGCCCCTGGGTCGCAGATCGCTGTCAGCATTTCTGGAAAAAATGGTTAGTTTCTGTAGATCCTTTTAATAATTTCTAAATAATTTTAATAATAAATTTTTCGAAATTTGTTAGAATTTTTTGGAATTTTTTTGTGTTTTAGTGTTTTTTTTAGGTCAGGTCCACGGGGTCAAGATCAAGGTCAAAGTCAAAGGTCACAAGGCTCGGGTGTGAAAGGACAATGACATCCAAGATGGTGGTCGGGTGACGTCACAAGAAGGCGGCTCCCCCGAATCCGAATCCGACGCCCCACGCCCTTGCGCCAAAGTCGCCATAATCCTACTACTGCAGTGTTATCAGGTTTAGACGATAAGCGGTTCATTGAACCGGATGGAGTATCGACTTTACCCTGGGGGCACTACAGGATCCCACAGTAAATTTTTACTTCCCCAACAACTTTAGTTTCAGCACCATTTTAAATATAGGGTTGCCATCAACATCACCACCACCACTGCCACCATAGCACCCAACACCACACCCTACTCCGCACCGCAATCTGCATCACAGCTTTTTTCAAACCTACTGCATTTGCTGCATCGACATCACTCGAGATATCGTTCCCACATATTTCTTCAAAGCTACTGCTTTTCCCTAGCTGCAGGGCTTTTAACATTGACGTATTAACCCCTGTTGTCCTTCATGTCACCCAGGAATTACTCTTCGCAGTGTGGGATTACATCATATAAGAATCTACAAAGTGCTATGTGTGTATGTGGAAGCATCGTAAGTGTTGGTGCGTGTGTGTTTGTGTGTGTGTGTGTGTGTGGGTTGCTTACCCGGATGTGTCATAGAGGACGCCAAACATTGCGTCTCAACGGACGTATGTATGTATGTATATATATATATATATATATATATATATATATATATATATATATATATATATATAGTGTGTATGTGTGTTTTTTAGTATTCAGATATAAATATAATATTAAGGAATGTGTTTGTAGATGATTGTGAAGCTGTAAACTTGTGAATATTTGTAATAGTTTGTGAAAAGTTGTTTATGAACTTGTAAATATTTTGAATTTAGTATTAAGGATGATTTTATTGAAAAATTAAAAATTCAATGGTGAATAAAATAATGTGACTTGTTTAATAGTTTGAATTACTTTTGTCACATTTTAAATATATTTTTGGAATTACTGGAAATTGAGTATTTGTGGGTGAGTTGTAATAATTACTATTTTTCACCAACAAGTATGGAAATGGAAGTCTTCGAGAAATGAATGAACTGTGAAAGTAGAGGAGTATGGAGAATCTTGAGAAAATCTTGTGGATGCACTCTGAAAGTAATGGAATGAGGGGGAGTTTGAAATCCTAGCTGAATTTGAAACACACGCACAATGGTGGGACAAGGCAAGATTGTCGGAAGGGAAAGTGGTTTGGGAGAATTTCAGGTAAACAGACTGTGGCGCACTCTATGTCCAGAGGACGCAACAAGGCGGCTATCCAAAAGCCCTAAGTTGCCCGGAAGTGAGTGGTGCAGAGAAATATCAAAGAGGCACCAATGTAAAGCTAAACCATAGCAATGAACCTGAACTGTGATTGGAAAATTCAATCAGTAGTAAAAAAAATTTACTGTAGAAAATATTGAACATTTTATCTGACTTATCACTGATTTTTCAAAAAGAAAATTCATGTATATCTCTGAGTTCTATTCAGACTTCACCACAAGCTGAAAAGCCAAAGTAAACTTCTTTAAATAACAGTAATCAGAAAACAGTGTTAAATATACTTTTGTTAAATTATGCTCACTGACAACATGTTCCAAAAGTATGTAATGTACTGAACTGTAAAAATAACTTCATTCAATAACAAGGTGGAATATAAATTCATTTATTGAAAGTCTACTCATTGATCATAAAATATCATAAAAATATAAAAAGGACAGAACACTACTTATTTGTTTATTGCCCATGGCAAAATTCTTCAATGAACTTGACAGTCCCGACTGTCATTGCAAAAACTGATACTGGTAAATTGTGACAAGTTTTGTGGAATATATAATATATTTGTGAGAATGGTTATCGTGTGCCACAACTTAAAGGCCAGCAAAACCAATACTATATTTATCGATTATACTAGCAATATTTCTATTATTCTAATTACTTGGCCATTGCCATCATGCTGAAGGCCATAAAATAGCACTATCTGCAAACAAACTAATACAGTAGTATATGGGTTATACAAGCAAAATTTGAAACTGTATATGGTAATTTCTTGGCCGTAGCCACAATGCTAAATGCGATTAGATGCAAAGCAAACAAAATACTGGAACATGCGACTAATTTAGTGTTACACAAGCAAATATGTAATACTAGGTGATTTCTTAGTTGGCCATAGCTACAAATGCGAATAGGCCAATTTTCATGTCAATTACTAACTGATCCTTAAAATTTTCCATTACAATATTGGATTGTAAGCCCTTTTAAAATCTTTAACAGGAGCATGTTACATTAACTATCATTTGAAACCTTAGGCTCCATAACAATATTGATGGTGGATTAAAAGGAGAAAGATGGCAAAATATTTTCGTAAGGCCATCATTTTAACACTTCATAAAATTACAACAGGAATTTTCATAATTTTCTCCAAAAATCTCTTAACATTATCTAAGAAAATACTTCCCTGAATAGGGAAAGCAAAATTGCTATCTGCCCAAAGCTCCTACTAGGACCTCCCAACTGATCCAACCTGACTCTCATGCCTGAAAGGCATAAAGTTCAAATGTTCAATAAATGTTCTCAAAATACTTAACTTAAGAAGCCGTCTGATCACCATGGAGCAACCATCTCTCCCGAGTGGCTATCCTGGGCAGGTATTTATACAAAAGTCAGCAAAATCTCAACACACTGAGCTCGGCCAATCAGAACTGTCTCTTCAATGTGCGTCCAATAGACGCCACCAGCACACAAAATCTCCATGGTGGGGTAAATTCAGGGGGCGCCTCCAATGAACGCCGATTTCGTCCCCACCATGCCTCCTGGAGTCTTAGATGTGCACCAAATCGCAAATCGCCTGGGAGTCGACCGCCCGCAAAGTAGAGAGCCTCGCGCCATACCGCTGGGAGACTTTGGCGAGCGCGCATGCTCCAGGTTGCATCATATGGTAACCGAGTTACGCTGCTCAGTCGGCCTTGGGGGCCCGCTGCGCGCCGAACCCACGTCGCTCCGGGCAACGACCAGCATCAGCCGCACGTCCGGGCAATGAACTCTTCAGCTGAACTCCACTATTTCGCTCGTTGTGGGCACACAGCAGAACTCTTCGAGATTACGACAAAATACAAGTAAGTGAGGAATCAACGAATACAATAGCGTAGTTAGAGATTTTTTAGCATAAAGACATATCTTCGTAGCCCGCGTGAACGCTGTCCAAACGGGGCAGCCATATTTTCTTGACAGCGATTACATCATAATATATTTGAACATCTTACCAAAGTGTGTAATAATGTTTTCAACTAGAGAATGTGTGTAGAAATTACATTTTCTGCACGTACAAATTGTGTACTAATAACTTCGTTCAAATAGGTGGCAGATTCCGTTTTTATCGTAATCGCAGAGCAAATAAAACAGTAAATTCAGTACGTATTTCAAAAAGAACCAACATATTTAAAGTCACATATTGAGAAAAATATTGAGCAAAAATCATTTTGATCGTGTCAGTAAAAAAGTGTGGGGGGGGGGGGGGGCATGTTGAGAAAATTGAGAACCCCCGTCTCAAGACTCTTGCCCCGCAGAGTAAGGCTAAGTGGCGAGCCTCACTACCTGGCATCGACTTTGTTTTATAACCAACCAAAATACTTTAAACCAGTTTCCAAGGAATTATAAACTTATAAATAACCCGGGTATCACTTTAAATAAATAACTACGACTGTTGTCGTTTTTGTCTGCTGTGAAGAGATATTATTCTTCAAATATGTGCTGAAATGGATGGTTTACACACTTATTTTTAATATTGAAATGAATATTTTTTCAACAACACTATAAAAAACATTATACTATTTGCAAGACTGGTCCTCCTCCTCCCCCTCCACAATTAAGACTTAACACTAAAGACTTAAAACTTAAGACTTAAGACCACATCTTGCTCCACCTGCTCCACACCTTGCTCCACACCTCACATAGCACCTTATATAGTACCTCACACAGGTCTGCAGTTGGCTCTGCAATTAGCATCGCAATCTTGGGGTAAGTTAATGTAATCAATAATTTTTGTAAGGCTTTAGGTGGAAGATTGTTCGTCTGATTTAACCTGTATTTCTATTAGTGTTTAGATAGCCAATGAGGGTGAAGTATGCATGAGTATGACTTCGTGTTGGGAGATAAATTCAGTTAGCATTTGTGGATATTAATATAAATCGCGTGATTAAAGTCTTTTGGTTAAAGTAACTTTTTAATGGTTCATACTTATTTCATTTGCTTCGCCGAGATAGCTCGTTCCTTTTATGGTATTCGAGGAGTGATTATGGTTAGTATTTGCTCGATTCGTACTTTTAAATTAATAAATCGTCTCTTTTCATTAAAACATATTTACTTCGCCGAAAATAATACATTTCTCCCGTATCTACACTATAGTCCATTCTCCATTGGAAGCAACTTTCTCGGAGCCCTGCTAAATATCTACTTGCAGGCCCGTTTCGTATCCTTCCGCCCAATGTAAATAAACATTGCCATGTGACTGCCATGTAGCATCTATCAAAATCAATGTTTACATGACATTGTGTGTGTATACACGTGTTCGTATACTTTAGCTACACCTAAAAATAAACATTGCAATGTGATTTCTACTTTTATACCTGTCAAATGTGTTATTTACTGTTTTCAACTTTTCAAAGAATTCTGTCTTAGGTCAATTTCAAAAACCATTACATACTAATATTCACAGTTTAGGCTTATAACATTATTTAGGACAGCTTTATGACGTTTTAAAAATACCTGAATCAACGATATTTCTTATGGTTATGTTACCGTAACATATTTGTTTTCCACGACATAGCACATTATACCTAATGCACGTTGAAATTTTGCCGCGATTGTGTTAAACACTGTTACAACAGCAGGCGAGGTAATGAACTGTAGTATTTAACTTTGTTATTGATATGTCTTGAGTTATTTCTTTAAAAGGACGGCCTCAGTTCGAATAACGAAGGAATATACAGTCCAACGAAAAAGCGAAATTAAAATCAAGCACGCAACTCGTGTCGCTCATTTTTTGCTATAGAAACTTAAAATATAGCGGTGAACATGCACACAAACAAGCCTTCCGTAACTTTTAATCCGCTCATATTTAAATGTATTGCTACTTACTGTGTATTAGGTTTATGGAAATTTATTGGGGCTGGGCTTGGTCATTTTGTTGATTGGTGGTAAATCACGTTACACGACTGTGTTTCAAACACCCAGGGTAAAGGTACAATGTTGTGATAAATAAACAGACATGTGGATGTAAATAAATAACTTTACCATAAAAACAGTTCACATTTACAACGTATAAATAGTTAATATCAAATATTTGGAATCACGCGCACACACGGCCAGCGTATCGACCACGATGCACAAAGGCACGCCATTTCACAGACGCAGTGATTAACGAAACACACGTCACAGTATATTTATTACTGCTGTGGAAACACAGATTTGTCACAACACTGCTGTGGAAACGCAGATTTGTCACAACATCGTAACTTGCGTAGGTAGGTTTAAAAAAACACAAAGTCTACAAATGTGATGTGGTAATTAGAAGTATTTTTCGGAGTAAGTATAATTTACGCTTCGTTTGGAAAAAAGCAACACGCCATGTCATGGCTCGCCACGTCTGCCAACTTTACTTTGTTTCTGCCCCGTCACCATATCTAAATATATTAAAATAAGTATTCAAACATTAAAATCTCTTTTCAGTTGTATATTACAAATTCAAAAATCATTATTTTGCTGTATAAGTATGAAATATGCTACAATTGAAAACAGGTACAATAATGCCGCGTACTAGCGAAGTGAAACTTCCCGAGTGTGAAAGAGACACAGAGAGAGAGAGAGAGAGAGAGAGAGCGACAAGCCTCGCTCAGCAGACAGTTGCTTCTAAGTTGCTCTCTCTCGGTAAAACAACACAGTACCATTACGGTCTACTCACGATATTTTCCGCTGTTATTTTAAACTGTAAAAATGAGATATCTTGCCATCGGGGTTACCTAAATATTTAAATATTTCAATAGGCACCGTTTAATTTATAAATAGTATATTAAAAAACCAGGTTAAAATAATATTTTAACTGTGAACTATTTCTTACCGCCCGTCGCCAACACGTCGCTGCTCTCGCTGTTGTTAATTCATATTTAAAAATAAATAAATATTACAAGTTGTATAAGATACTATGGCAAAGATTCATTCACTCAATAATACACAATTCTAAAGTTAACCACAGTGTTATATATTTGTGGAATACATGTTATTGAAAAAACAGGTTGACATGTTATGCCTAGAGTATTTTTTCAAAGGTTGATTTTAATAAGTCGCTTCCAATCGGGAATGAACTATAGTTAAATCCTCAGTATACCTTCATTATTCGCATATCAGTCGCAAACAAGAAAAATATGTAATGGCCCTTATACCACTCTTACACCAACATTAACTACTATATAAACAATTGCAACCCACTCCTATGGTAAGTCGACTCCAGGACGTCACAGAGAACACATCAATGCTGCTCCGCCATTTTAACCCTTCTAACACCAATAAAATAAAATAATTCTTTAATATCAAATAATTCTTTAATTTAAAAAAATTGATATCAAAACATTATTATATTAATCTTTTAATTGAATTAATCAATTTAATTTATCCATTTATATAATTCATTTAATTAATCAATCAAAGAATTACTTAATCTCATTTGCATATCATAATTCGACACTTACACCACTCTGGTACCAAATGTGATTTAGGCCACTCTTGCGCTAAGTGGGCCAATACATACAGGCTGTCTCTACTTGCACATATTTCAAATACATGGCAACGTGCGTAGATAAATATGCCAAGTTTTACAGCTTTACTTTTCAGTTTTTTGTCGAACTGGTTTTATTAGAATATTTCTAGCATTATTAAGCATCATTAAAGGCACTAACAAACATGCATTGTTATTCTAATTGCCACAAAAAATACAAACAAACTCTCAAGCTGTATTTTCGACCAAAGACAACCAAATAAGTGGTCAAACAAATATGTTAAGTTGATTCAACAATATATTTTGTTTGCGGTCTAATTTATTTTGGCACGACACATAGGTTTTGCTTATTCAAGCGGGTGTTTTGCTAGATGAACATTAAATTAGTTGATTTTTAAGATTTGTTTACTCAACAAAATATTTTGTCGGGGAAGCTAAGTAAATTTTTGGCCCTTAACAAAGTTGTACTTTGTTAGGCGGAACAAACCATTCTGTCAGTGACACTCACAGAAACAGACAAGAGAGATGGGATGAATACATGCGGACATTGGTAAGTCGCGAAATTTTTTTGGGGCCAACACTTTTTCCAAAACACCGTAGCGTGCTGATCCACTTCTGATTAAATTACTCATTTTTGACTCGTCTTCGCACTTAGCAAACCAATCATGAAGGGTTAGTATTAGTGTGTCGTATTCTCATTGGCACAGACAAATGGGAAAGCAGTGTCATAACATACACACGGCAACCGACAATGAAAGAAAATTTCCTGACGCGTGTACAGTACGTTGAAACGTAAGGAACAGTCAGCTTCTCCCTCGATAAACAATCGTCTCCAGGTAAACATAAGATAATTACCACGTCGGAAATAAGAAATCTTCCGAGAAGGAAGACTGGCAAGTGTGTATATTGCGTAACATCAGCGAACAGTCTCGCCAGCTAAGTATTAATCAGTCATCTTAATTGGTGGAATTATTCTGACAAACTTGAGCATCCTGCTATAAGTAGGGGCAGTGAAATTTCGCGAATAGATTTCAAGACACGTTATATTTCAAAACACTGTAGGGGCCGTTTACTTTTATTGATGAGCCAAATTAATTTTTGATACGTGTTAACTGTCTGCACACGAATCATGTAGGAGACGTGCTGACTTTGCGGAATTCTGAGTGGTCCGGTATTATATAAAAATACCTTCTCAAGCAGAGAGCAACCGATGGAAATAGACTAACTGCTGTAAGGTACTCATAGTATTGAAGTGTACCGCGTAGCCTACTCATATTTTTTCACGAAAAATCACTAGCTATATAGCTATAAGTTTGGTGATGATACGGATGGAAGCCCACATGCATCACGCTAAACATACACAGGAAGATATTTTTGTGACCTGGGACACAATATCAGATGCGAATAAAGACCATAAGTTTATTGAACAAAATCATCTCACAGTGACACAACAAGATATTAAATCGTATCTTAGCAGGCACAGTCAATCAAACCTCTGCCCATGAGAATTATATTAATGGACCTGCGTAAAATATAAATACCAGGCAAATACGCTTTCAATTAATAATAAAATTCCCTGTGGCGTGTGTGTGTGTGTGTGTGTGTGTGTGTGTGTGTGTGTGCCGGCAGGGAGATAAATTCCGTCACGCTGGCTGAATCGGTTTTGTTTCTTTTCTTCAGAGGAATCGATAGTCCACGACTCCATAAACCTAAAACGCTGTATTTAACGTAACCATCTACCAGAGTTCACAGAAGCGTTGTTGCGAAATGGCTAAATCCAAGTTACTTAGTTGAATAAATGTGTGTGGATATAGGTAGGGATAGGAAAAATTCGCGACTTCATTTCAGAACAAGATTGATTTCAAACGCGTGTAAACTGAAGTCACATTTGCAATTGGATCAGAGTTTGTTAGACACGCTCTGGACGACCCCACGACAATAGCCGACTTGCGAGGGAACAAGAAGGGAACCCTGTACTGTCACATGTGGTGTAGCACTGGAATCAGCAAACATCTGAGGTTCGACTACATAAAGGTTCGTGGAGTCTAGCATACAGGTCATTAAACTCGCGAAATTTTCCTATCCCTTGATATAGGTGAGGCAGGGGATATATGGTTACTGCAATAAATTGGCACTATACTAATAGTTCCAAAATTTCCAAAAATTGCACCAAGCGCTGTGCATACAGAGTTCCTAGAACTTGAAACTTTCAGTGGCCATTATTAAATTTAACAAATACGAAACAGCATGTTTTACTATTATATTTTATGTATAAATATTTGGTTATAGCATACATTTGTTATATTCGTTAAGATAGTTTTATGCAACGCAAATATATATAATTAAAGTAAAGAATCATGGCTTGAACTGTTATTTAAATGAAATGTCGAAGGTATGCTGAAATTAATCTGTGTACAGTAATGTAGGCCTATTTATAGAATTTGGAAGGTCATTTCCCAAATCTGTACCAACGAAAAATAATTGTACTATATGATATTCACGGTAAAGTGAGCACTTTTGAAAGCCATCTCATTTGGAATAATAGTAATTAAATATCTTTTGTTTTAGCTTTAGACATTAACTTCCGAGTGCTGTGGAAAATACACACACTATTTATTACTGCACTGCATTATTTATTTTTAAAGGTGGTTAAATAATTAAATATGGCTGAAAGTAAAAAGTAACTAGGGCCTCAAAAGTGCTCACTTTACCGTGAATAGTCAATAGTAAAATAAGAAATTTAGAAATGGCGCGGCTCTCCGTTGAAGTGGTCATAGAGGACTTTGTCGAATAACATAGATTCTTAAAACAAAATATAAATCGAAGTAACGGGAATATTTAGTTTTATTTGTTTAAAACTACAGTCCAAACCTCTGTTTAAAAACCAAGGACGTTTTATGTGAATATGAACCCATGAAGTTTGAAATGATAGAAAATTAAACTGTCCTGGGAAGACTTTTGCTTTCATTTTGTTAGTAATTTTAACAAATTTAATCTTCTTTCTTTTGTTATTAAGTAAGAACTATCGTATTCTTCAGTAGTTGCAATTATCAAAATATCATAATATTATATTCTTTCCATTCTTAAAGTTTACGAGGAAATTTTTTTGAACTGGACTGCAATATTAACACAAAAAAAACTGCTTTTTGGAAATAACTACCATTTTCAGAAATCCAGAAGTTTTTTTTAAGGTTTCCTAATTGAAAATACAGTTTCAAATAATACAACAGTCTTATTTCCAATGGCAGCTGAATATAAAAGAGTAACGTTTTTTTTTATAATAGCTTGTTAGACCTACCATGTAAAAATCTCATTGCTTTTAAGATAAGCTTTTGCCGTTTGAATTTACTTCCATAATATGTCCTTTGAAATGTGGCAGTTTCCTCTATTCAAATGTAAACTTGCCCTTAACAACTGGGCTGTCGCGGTATTTATTGTAACAACGCTAGTTATTTTGTAGTTTTCGAGTTGGCTCTGTGTATGCAACAGACCGCTCATTAGGAAAGTGTTCAAACTATGATGTTCTCCCCCGCGATAAATGTAGCGCTGCACGCAATTAATTTTTTTTTTTTTTTTTCGTTTTATTTGTTGCTTTCGTTGTACTAGAGGAATATGGTCTCCATGAGTCCTTGGGGGAAACATCGCAAAATGCGCCCTTGCTAGAGTTGGCCAGTTAAATTAAGGCGTTAACGCCTGGGTCCTTGTAATTACCAATTACTATAACACTGGCGTACACTGGACACTCCTTTTGCTGATGCACACCGAGGCACGTCGAAACTAAAGGCGCCTGTTTATTGCCATTAAGAGCACTGCCTACCAGCTTGCAGCGGCGAAATTTAAACAGGAAATCAGTGCTCTGATTTTAGAGATGGCGTTTCAAACAAAATGTATTCTTCTCGAGTTTTTTTTTTAGGAAAAGTTCACTACAGCGGAGATGTTTCCAGCCTGTTTGCAAGGAATTTAAAAAAAATTTAACGTTTTTTAAAAAAAAAGTACATATTGCCTATAAATTCGTGGATAATACATTTTGTTGGAAACTTTTGAAGTGAACCTTAGAAAAAAGTCACTGCCCCTGAAAGTATATATTTTGATGGCCTCACTGAGTAATATTTGTCCAGTAAAGTTGGTAACGATGGATGGAAAATTGCTCCATATCTTAATGTCGAATAAAAATTGTTAGGTAACCATTTGTGATAACCTATATTATTTATTTCGCTTTCTGTTTTTTTTTTTTTTTTTTTTTTTAATGCAACGAAGTGTGAAAATGAGCAGATTTGTATAATATTTACTTTGCTAAAATTTGACAGTTTTGCCTGACGGACGCATGAATAAAGTAACGAGGCAAGTGGGAATGTTAATTCTACATAGGGCGGAAGAAAACATAACTTGCATAGCAGTAGATCTTAAGCAGGGCTTTCAAAAGTGCTCATTTCATCCGTGAGCAGCCTATACTAGCCGGTAGGTCGTGCCCTTAAAAGCGTTCCCAGCCCATCAAGTAAACTTCTTGCTCGTGTTCTTGGTGAAAAAGTACGAGGGTAAAAGGGGGTGGGGGGAGGTAGTAGGATGCAGAAGTCCATCCACGAAATAACAACAGGCAGCGCGGGTTACGTGCCGGCGACGGTAAACTATCGGCCAAGTATTTTGTGGGATGTGTGTGGGGAAGGGCAGGAGGGGGGGGGAGGAGAGTTGGGAAATGCCAAAACAACCCTCGCGAAACTAATCTCCCAAAGAGGCGCCGGGAACGACTTGAGTTAGGGGCCCAAGTTTTTATTGGGCAGCCGGGGGCAGCAACGGCAGCAGCGTGTGCTCCCACTCGACCTGAATCCAATATCAGACACACGTAACCACGGCACGGGGATGGTCGGCCGAGGGGAGTTGCTCACGTTGTAGAGGTGGTAGAGGGGGTGGGCGGGTGAGACGCGGGTCGCCGAACCACAGGGAGGTGAAGGGGCGAGGTGGGGTCGTAATGCGCTTCCTGATTGACGTGCATCTCGAGAGGCCAGGAGATGAGGCGGAATCTTGATTAATTACTTGGCGCGGCGTCGGGCGCCGCATCCGCTGCTACGCCTAATCGGGCAAGTGTGGAGGGGGGGGAGAGGGGGGGAGAGGGGGGGAGAGAGAGAGAGACGACTTAGGCGAATTAACACGTTTAGCCGCGCGCGACAACCGAAAATATTTGCCCTGCGCGCGCGAGCGGCGCGACTACGAAGCTCCAGATTGGCTGGTAAACACGAGAGGCCATCACACGAAACACGCTGCACTTAGTTCAGACACACACGCAAAGGCGAACACGGAGAGATTAGACCTGACCCGTTTAGTCCCGAATTCACTTACGAACTTATTATTTTTATTATATTTGATTTACAGTGTTATTTATCTGACATGACAAGGCACATACAATGACATAAAAATGAAAATACAATAGTTGACAAGTACACAATAAAGGCTCATGTCTTACAGGGAATCGCAAAACTAAAAACAAGAAAGGAATATCTCGAGCAGTGAATGTGGCAAAATAAATGTAGCAATTACTTGAAGAAAATGACAATACATATAAACAACAAATACTCCTAAATTTAGTAAAAAGAAAACAAATTCTAACGAAGAATATAAAGTAACGTGGCGGGCGACAGCACAATGACAAGGTATACACAGCAAAAAGAGAGATAAGAAAGCAAGAGTTAGTGATGCATCCTTGATCAGTAAGGGGCATGAAGCAGGACTGCCACAAATGCACTTGCTGCCATGTGTACAGCGACAATGGACGTGATGTAAAATAAATATATAATATATAAATAATAAATTAAAGTAATAAAGAAAGAACAGTGATAACAAAAGGGGAAAGAGCTAAAGAAAGGGGGGGACGAGTATTTCTGTGAAGCAGGGTAAGCCAGCACCATACGTGTACACGCCGTTGTAAAGGTAGTGAGAAAAGGAGATGAATGGTGACAAACAACATTAAGAAGAGAGATAAGTGGAGCACCGCGCTGTACCCGTGTCGAGCGCGGCTTCTGGCAAACATTGAACAACACACTGCGTGTCTGTCGATGCCAACATTAACCATTCACAAAATGCGAGTTTCAGAAACGTTAACAAACCAGATTTCTCACAAGTAAGACGCTCATTACTTTGGCTGCTGTGTCCGTGTTGTGCACTATACTATAGGATATTCACGGCGAAATGAGCACTTTTGAAAGCCCCGTTTGAGATCTACTTTTATGCACTTATATGAAATTAATATTGCCATGGACCTCATCACTTTATTCATGCGTTGCTCAAGCGAAACTGTGAAATTATTAGAAAAATAAGTATTTTACAAATCTGCTAATTTTTACACTTCGATGCATTAAAAAAACAGAAAGCGAAAGAAAAAATTTAAGTTATAAATAGTTACCTGACACTTTTTATTCGATGTTAAGGTATGGAACTACTTTCCGTCTATCGTTACCAACTTTACCGGACGCATGTCGCTCAGTGCGCCCGTTAACATGTGTGTAGGCACGAGCAGTGACTTTTTTCGAAGGTTGGTTTCAAAAGTACTCATTTTATCGTGAACAGTCTTTAACCATAAACATCCTTAATGTGCAACACGTTCTCGATGTTAAACGCGGGGTCTGAACAGGTAAACCATTTCAGTAACAGATAAATAGATTGCTCTAGGCTTTGCAGCGGACAAACGTTTTGCTCGGTACTGTTCTAACATCGGTTATAAAGCTTTGTCATATGTCATGATCAATAAACACGTATACGAGTCTTATTTTATTGACAACGTCTGGTTATTAGTTTGCAGAGTACAGTCTCAATAACGGGCGATTCCTCGCCCACACGAGGAACTTATTCGACGCTGTTTTCAATACTGTACTGTACAAACCATTAAAGCCATTTCCTGTGCATCGACTCATTTATAGAACACTGTGACTGAAAATGTTCATGTAACTTACAAACTGTTGATGACGTCATCAAGACGTGTGAGCGTGTGTCTATATTTTTATGGTTTCACAAAGTCATTGGGTCTGCTAGGTTCAAGGGATGTATATGTAAATTAAATAAAAGCGTTTATAATATTATCCTAATTTATTTACAAACCCTACAAGTAAAATACTCTCAACTTAATATCTCACAATAAATGGCTATCACTTGCTATTGACAATTAGTCTATTTATCTATACAATTTACGATCACCTGACAGAAATCGATGCAATCAAATAACTAAAACTCAGTTCCAATAAATAGGGTATCTATCTAAATCTACTGAATTCTTTTATAAATTATATGTTCAAATTTGACACTCCCAATATTTACAATAAAGTACGCATTACATGCGCATTTAGTCACGCCTTAATTGAGTTCAGATTCCATCAATCCGAAAAGTCCGAGAGCCCCCATGCACAGTTGCTTTGTATCCGTCGGGTATCACGCACTCTTCTCCGATCACACTACAAACACCTCACCCGCCGTCATTTCGCAACCTCTGTCGTCCGTCCTCTATTCGCCGATGTCCCATACATTTCTGTCCCATACAATCTTTAGCCAGATGTCTACCACAAATACTGCCGACGCGCCAGCTGCGGTGGTATTTATAGTGTCGTAGTCCATAGCCCAGAAATTTCTCCAAATGCCGCGGTACGCCGAGTGACATACTGGCCAAAAATTGTTGTTCATTCTCGAAGTCGTCGACTCCTCTGGCAAGGGGGGGGGGGGGGCTGTAGCGTCAGCCAGGTCAGATGTCAATCATTCCCCCCCCCCCCCGACCGTAGGGCCTCGGAGCAGTGATGGGATCTGCCTTGGGAAGGAAGGGGGTTCGAGGTGGGTCGTGACCTCTTCCCCCTAACACGACGGATCACGCATAACCAAGTAACCAGGTGCCTGCGTCCAATGTGGGAGTAAGAGCGTAACATGTATATAGATACATATACATATATACATATACATAAATATAGATAAATATACATATTAATACATGTATACACACATTGATACATGAATGCCTGAGTGGTGGATACGAGTTCGTGAGGGATCGAGGTCTTAATATAAATAAAAGAACGACATTAAATTATTATGCTTTAATTCTCAATGCTACAAATAGTCAAACATATGTTATCTACCAATCTGCGCGTTCTATTAAATTTTATTATTCTTATTGAGCACAATATTTAATTAAAATCTCCATTTCAATTAAAGTCTTTATCGCAGTATTTTACTCTTGCCAATTTCCCTTAAACTGCTCAAATTATTTCCATACGTTTAGTTAAAACTGTCTATTTCCGTCGTCCGGAATGTCTTTTCACCCACGCATTCAGTCCACAGTCCCGCAGATCAGTCCCACTCTTCACTGCACACAAGCTCGCCGAAGTACTCTTGCAGATCTCTGCAGTCGTCCCTCGCCGCTCCGGAATCGCCCAACTAACTGTCACTTAAGGTCGCACAAGACGACCAAACACTCGGCTCTTAATCACTCTCCCCTCAGAGGCCCGCACGTGGAATTTATACTTGAGGTAGGTGCCGTCTAGAATGTTCTCGGCAATCCAAGTTGTTCTGCGAAAGGTAATGGCGATGTCGACGACTTTCCTGCGTGTTAAATGGAGAAATATGAGCTTTTATGGTCAGCGAGGTGCGAAATGCGATAAGTTTATCGGCGTGTGCGGCGGCGTTTTTTATGTTAGGCCGCTCGCTTTGTCTAACGTTACGAACTTGACCTACAGCTCTCGACACCCTCCCACGCGAAGAAAATACCAGGCAGTGACATGCAACAATTATATATATATATGTGTGTATATATATAACATATATATTATATATATTATAATAGCTAGTATTATAATATATATAATACTAGCTGACCTGTGCGACTTCGTTCGCATGATTTTTTTAAGTTATTAAAATAAAGCCCACCATAGATTTATTAAGGTGTTATGCTTAAAATTCTAATTTCTTCTTTCAGGTTTAATTGAGTTATTAAATTACACCCTGCCATCGCTTCGCGCATGTTTTAGTTAGAACGATATTGAGGACTTTGAATTGATCTAGCCACTTCTTTTATTGTGTGATCTAGCCACTGAGCTACTTTGGTCCCTTTTTTGGGTGCTCTAGCCACTGAGATACTGAGGCCCCACTATTGGGCACTCTAGCCCCTGACCAGCTGCGGCCCCACTATTGGGTTCTCTAGCCTCTGGGTTACTGAGGCCCCACCATTGGGTGCTTTAGCCCCTGACCAGCTGCGGCCCCACTATTGGATTCTCTAGCCTCTGGGTTACTGGGGTCCCACTATTGGGTTCTCTACCCACTGAGCTACTGCGCCCCCCTCATTGTGTGCTCTAGCCTCTGACCAGCTGCGGCCCCACTAGTGGGTTCTCTAGCCTCTGGGTTACTGGGCCCTACCATTGGGTTCTCTACCCACTGAGCTACTGCGCCCCCCTCATTGGGTGCTCTAGCCCCTGACCAGCTGCGGCCCCACTATTGGGTTCTCTAGCCCCTGATCTTCTGCTGCATCCTTATTGGGTGTTCTACCCAGTGAGCTACTGCGGCCCCACTAGATATATATCTATCCACTGGGTCACTGCGGCCCCACATGGAATAACTCTAGCCAATGGGCCACTACGGCTTTTTGAAAAGAAAGGAGAGATGACGAAATTGTTTTCTTAACAATGCTTTTTTTATGCAGTAATCCTAAGAAAAGTTTAATCCAGTACCTATTTACATCCGTGATCATCATTTTTTCCGGAACCGTTTGAGACATCGTGATGAAACAAAAACTAAGTTCGTCCTGGGGTTATTGTCTATAAACTGTGTAAATTTAATGTCAGTACGTTAAGTGGTTTTTGAGTTAAATCCGTTCGGACAGACAGATAGACAGACAGAGAGACACGAAAAAAATGAATATTAGATATGGCTTAGTTATCAATTATACGATATGAAAAAATAATTAAAAGTGAAAAATTCGAAAATCACATACACACACTTCTATTTTTTTTAGTTATATATATATATTATATAATAAGGATACGATCTCTCTCTTTCTGTCTCTGTCCCTCTTTAATATCTCTAAGTCCCTGGAACTCAACAGAAGTGCTTCAAATTTTGCAGAGCGAATCCTCAGGGTAAAATGCAGGCCAAGTTCGAATCTCAGCAAGATCAGATTACGCAATCATTATATTTCACTCTAAAAACTCATTTTTAGTTACCTTTTTCCTATGAAAAGTTTTGTATTCATGCGTAGAGATTATTGCATACAGTAATAAAGGTAATGGAATATCATTTTTGTTTACTTTAAATGTCTCGTTTCAATGTTGAGTTAAGTGGGGCCTTAGTGACTCAGTGGATAGAGAGATTCCAAGTGTAGCCGCAGTGGCTTAGTAGGGCCTTAGTGGCTCAGTGGTTAGAACTATATCAAGTGGGGCCGCAGTGGCCAAGTGGATAGGTATATATCAAATGGGGCCTTAGTAGCTCAGGGATAGAGAGATTCCAAGTGGGGCCTTAGTGCCCGGTGTATAGAACTATGTTAAGTGGGGCCACAGTGGCCCAGTGGATAGAGATATATCAAATGGGGCAGCAGTTGCTTCAATGTTGAGTTAATTTCACATCATATACGTATGCAATATTTATCTTTTTCAGTCTTTGTATGATAACCAAATATTTTGACATGTTAAATCTTCTAGCCCCGTGACGATACAAAAAAAGTCACAGGCTGAGTCTCCTAGTGAATATATATTTAATATATGCACTAGGGGACCCAGACCCCTAGTGTGTGTGTGTGTATATATATATATATATATATATATATATATATATATATATATATATATATATATATATATATATATATACACACACACGCGGGCGTGTAATACGAAGAGAAGATAAACATAAAAAAATACTTACAATCCATTACAGGGATGAATTTCTTCTTTCCACTGAACAAATCAGCAGAGAAGTGACATAACAGTTACTCAGGGTAGCAGCAACCAGACTTCTGTAACTGTAACAAAACGTTATGTTGGCATGTTTGTTTTGGGAGCAATCTATATAATATTACTCATATTTTTTTCTGTTGAAATAACTATTTGTTCTGTAGGAGGAACAGAATACTCTGCTGTACGAACTGTATTCATAGTTACAGATTAAATTACAGTCAATACCTCAATATACAGTTCTGTTGAAATTACTGTCTACGATATTAATATTTATGTGGTACCAACAATCAGCCTGATTGCTGTCCCTGTATTAACAGTGAGGGAAGAGATTTGGGCGGCTCATAACAGCGAGGTCTTGAGAGCCGATGAGGGTGATTGAGATGAGTATGGTGCGGCACCGGCATAAAGGGACGGGGAAACGGGAGATACCCGAAAAGACCCGCTGACCAACGGCATAGTCCGGCACTTTTCCCACTTGCGAAAATCCGGTGATCCGGGCGGGGATTGAACCCGGTTCCCTGTATTAACAATATATCGGCTGTTCACGGTAAATTTAGCACTTTTGAAAGCCCTGCTTAGGATCTATTTATATGCACGCTGCGTGTTCTTCCGCATCATGTAACATTAACATTGCCATGGGCCTCATCACTTTATTCATGCGTCGGTCAAAAGAAAATGTGAAATTATGATATAAGTAAGTAACATACAAATATGCTCATTTTCACTCTTCCGATGCATTCAAAAAACAGAAAGCGAAATAAATAATTTCAAGTTATCCCGAATGGTTACCTAATCCTTTTAATTCGACGTTAATACGTTGAACTATTTTACCTCCATCGTTACCAACTTTACTGGACGCATGTCACTCAGTGCGCCTGTTAAAATGTATGCAGGTAGGAGCAGTGACTTTTTTCTAATGTTGATTACAAAAGTGCTCACTTTATCGTGAACAACCTTTAGTTGGGTTATGTGCACAGGTGTTTGGTTCGTGCAAACATATTTTACCCTCCGAAACACTGAACTAAATAACTTTTTATGGAAATATGGTGTAATCATTCACTTTGAAAATCGATCGTGGAAATACTGAACGTTTCAGTTTTACCTATTTCAAGTTGAAGCCTGCCGCTACGCCCGCCAGGAATTTGAAATAGCCACTGAATCTTGCATGTGGCAGGTAGAAATTAAACTAAACATTTCCCGCGGCTCGGCACGCCCGTAATTTGAATTTGTCAGTGAAATGTGCTCTCGGAATATGGAATTAGCCATGCATTCTGTAGCTCTTCAAACGAAATAGAATATATTACTCTGAATATTCCTTCAAAATACGTATATTAATGTACGTCATTGCGGGAAAAAATATTATTTTTCTAAATACTACAGCTTAGATAGTCTTTAACGTAGCGTTAGCAACTGCATATCGGTTGTCACGATAATGTTTTTTAACAACAGTGTAACGTTTTTTAAGTTTATCCGTTAACGAGGGGCCGCGCTCTAGCGCTCGCCTCACACCAAGATGAACCGGATTTAATTCCCGGCGCGGTCGACCCCGTATTTTCGCACATGGGAATCACGCCGGACGATGCTGCTGGTGGGCAGGTTTTCTCGGGAAATATCCCCCCCCCCCCCACCCTTGAATTCCGGCGCTGCTGCATATTCACTTCACTTCGAACCTCGTCGGCTCCCAAGACCCTACTGTTAATAGCTGGCCAAACATCTTCACCTACTACAATAATGATAAACGCATAAAAACCCATCCAGAAGAGAAAATTTCGAGAGAAAACAATCAGTTAATTTTGACTGCACAGCCCCCTATTGCTAGGATGTGACAACACACACACACAAATAAAAAAATTGGTAATACCTACTTTGTACGAGAAATGCCCCCATAATGTATCAAGTACAGGCTGTTCACGGTAAAATGCGCCTTTTTGAAAGACCTACCTAAGATATACTTGTATACTCGTTGCGTATTCCTCCGCCTTATGTAAAATCAACATTGGTATGGGCCTCATCACTTTATTCATGTGTCGGTCAAATGAAACTGGGACGTTATTAAGGAAGTAAATACTTTACAAATCTGCTCAATTATACACTTCGATTAATTAAAAAAAAACAGAAAGTAAAAGAATTAATTTTAAGTTATCACAAATGGTTACTTAACACTTTTAATTCGACGTTAAGATATGGAACTACTTTCCATCTGTCGCTACCAATTTTACTGGGTGAATGTCGCTCAGTGCACCCATTAAAATATATGCATGCAGGGGCAGTAATTTTTTTTTCTAATGTTCATTTCTAAAAGTGCTCACTTTATCGTGAACAGTCGTTAGTCGCGGGAACAAATGGACAAAATATAAGTAAGAAAGTATCCCTGGGCTCATGAATACTTTAACCCGTTTGGTCACACATTAATTTATAAGTTCAAGTTATGCAATCGCTTAGTTTTTTAGTGCACGCTGGATTTGTGTTCAGCACTTGCCTTGTAACAAGTGAACAACGTAATGGGTGCTCGACGATACTGACACTAACCATTCACGTCAAAGTGCTGTGGGGAAACTCCAAAATTCAGATTAGCCACAAGAAAGACTTGAATTGCGCATCAAGAAAATATTTGTTTGGCACGAGCAGAATTATTTTTTACATAAATTATTTGACTTCGTGAACAAATTTCATTCATTTGGAAGAACTGAGGCTTGGTTGTACCAACATGATATGGTTTAGCTGAGAAAAAAAACGCCACTCAAACAAATGTATTTGGTATACTGAAATAATAATCATTTCCCTTAGTGTGGGCACTGTTTAGTTGTTGTACAGCACCAGCCATGAATATCAATCTTGTGCAACGTGTACTCTGTAGTGGACGTGACATTAAACGGCTTAAACAGTCGGTAACGATAATTTTTTTCACGCATTTTACAGTGCACTTTTTACCACTTCGAATAATTTCGTGATCATAGGCTGTTCACGATAAAATGAACACTTCTGAAAGCCCTGCTTAAAATCTACTTATATGCACGTTGTAAATTCTTCCGCCTTTTGTAAGATTAATATTGTCATGGGCCTCATCACATTATTCATGCGTCGGAAAGCGAAACTGCGAAATTATTAGAAAAGTAAATATTTAACACTGAAAGCAAAAGAAATTATTCAAATTATCAGAAATGGTTGCCCAACACTTTTTATTTGACTTTAAGATAAGGAACTACTTCCCATCCATCGTTACCAACTTTACTGGGCGCATGTCCCTCAGTGCGCCCGTTAAATCATATGCGGGCAAGGGCAGTGACTTTTTTCTAAGGTCGATTTCAAAAGTGCTCACTTTATCGTGAACAGTATTTAGTAAATGATTTTAACGATTATAGCACTGTGCAGTGATACTGACTCGGAGATATAAAAAACCCAACGCAACTTAAAACAAGATATCTTGTGGTATCCAAAATGAATCTGATGAACTGTTAAAAGAAAACTTTTGAAGCGAACATGTGAAAATTTAGGTGCCCGTAGACTGCTAGCGTAAAAATGTAATTTTGCCAGCTAGTTATGAAACTTTGTATTGCCTCTTCAAGTATTGCTAGAAATGTGTCGTTTAAACTAACGTCAGTGACATTGATTACTAATAGGTTTCTTTCTGTTTTATAGAAACTGTAGTGCTGTTCTTGTCTGGTGTTTGGGATTTTGGCGCGTGTTTATGCATATTAAGAACTAAATTAATAAATGTGGAAAATAATTATAAATACCCTAACCACTGGGTTTCTAGGCTAGTTCCACAACTAACACAGGTTCAACAACTTTTCAAAAACAACACCTCGGGAAAAGAAATAATGCATCTCAATACCTAGAAAAAGTATAACTAATGTGAGCATTACAATTTTTTTAAAGAAGAAATAACTCATCAAAAATTATTTGTGTTAGTGTGACAGGAAAGAAACCTCGCACAAATAAATTTTGGGTTTTGTCAAAAAAATTTGCTCGATTTACTTCATAATATTTGAAATATTACTTAAAGCCATTAAGTTTAAGGTACAAGCTAAGAAATGATATTTCAATGTTAACGTCAGTTATACAAGTTCAACACTTATAATGTCACTCGGCTCACTCGTTCAATTGAGAAAATTATATTGGGGTTTTCTCTTGATACGCAAAAAAATTAATTTAGCTAAAGTTTCTTTAAACTGTGTTATTTATCTCACTAACACATTCGACGACAATTTTATTAGACGTGTTTGCAGTTGTAATTCGGCCTGTGATGTCAGTTATCTTTAGAACAGTGCGACCTTAACACATCACTAATGGTGAAACAGAGTAGGGACAAAATTTTATTTAAAACCCATTCTTTACATATTTCTGCTTCCATGCAGACCTTAAGTCTCTTGCTTGCCTCTTTTAAGTGCCAAGTACGTTTCTGCTGTAGTTTCAACAGATTCTTAACAAAACGACGCGACATTTTACAAAACATTTTCTAAAATTACATCGCGCAATTTAAACTACATGTTTTCTCCAGAACGTTTACCCTGCGAGAACGCGATAAATTTCTCCCTTCCTCATATGAAAAAATTTCTCCGGTTTTAATTCCAGCCAATTAGCACTCGTCCAGCGAGTAGTATCATAAACTAATGTCGAAAACGTATGTTTACTGTCAGTTGCATCTGAAACGCAGATATCAGCTTCGCACAATAAATAAATTTTTACGTCACGTCACTTATTACCACATCCCGTGTGCTATTTATGTGTCTGTTTACAATAATTTAAATAAATAAAAGTTAAAATCAGTTACCAAGCATTACAAACATAAATTCAGTCCCAAACTATTAAGTATACATTGTAAAATATTTTGATAGTAAAATTATATGTTTATAAAAATTTGACACTGTCACTATTGACGTACGAAAAAATCTCGTAATTTCCAAGGCAGTATTAAATTACAGATGTCGCAGGGTTACAAAATGTGTAAGCAGGTCTAAAAACTAAATAATAAAATAACGAAAATCTTCGTAAGTGCTCAGTTATTTGTGAGCCACCTGTACGAATATTAATGCATTTACATTTTACTTCCTCGAACTTCCACTCGGAGTTTGACATTGGAGTAGTAAGTGTAATTTTTCAGGAAGAAAACACTATTTTTTAAAAGATTTATACGTTAAAGTCTATCAAGTGTAACATTTTACGCCGAACCATATTTTCCCTCGCCGTGTTACATCAATTCCGGTAATATCAATAAACCTCATAAAAGAGTAGAAAAATGTACAAAGTGGACATCCATTTCATTTTTATAACTCATAAATGTATTTTAATGTGATTTATATCATAGTCTACTATAGGTATTTATCCATAATATAAGTAAAACTTTACAAAACGCGGTCTGGAGCATATAGAGGAGTTTACTCAGGTCAGTGGCTAATATTTAAAGGGAGGGGGGAGGACAAATTTTCTAGGAGGGGCTAATCAGTCTGACCACGGATCAGTGACGTCAGCAGCTCTTGGCGGCCGAGCCGAGGTAACAGGTCTGAACTGTTCGGTTAGGAGAATCATAGCGCGTCTGGCACTGCTATTCAGATAAGTGTTCTTGTTCGACGCAGACAGTGAAAAATGTTGAAAAATGAGTTTATAGAAACGTGATAGTTCGTCACATATGTAGTTCTAACATATCAGTGTTAAATCTTATAGGCTCGAGAACAAAAAAAGAAAGGCAGCTATAACATAACAAAAAAAATGTACAATTTAAATTTTACAAAACTTTTGTTGTAGAACTGTGAACGCAATTTTATCCCAGAATATTGTTTCCACAAATCACGTTTGCAAACTTATTTTTTTTAACACAACGGACATTGTATTACAGTTTAATAGTTATCGAAACATTAAGTTATAAATTCCAGTTTCGCGTTCTGTGTTTCTGTGGCCATCGCCAACATAACATACGTCCAGGAACGACTCCCTACCTCATACAGTACTTTCCAAATTGGAGATTTTACTGTTTATATTCTATTTACTTCTTACTTCGTTACCATGTCTGTCAAAATTTAAACTCCTGTTAAACGTAAAATGAAATGGGGAGACGCACCACAAGGCGCGTGCAAACACGCCTTTACACGCAGCACAAAAAATACATGGAAATGATTAAAATAATTTTTCGAAAATATTGTAATGCCACTCATTGCTACAGTCTTGCGTATATTGGTTTTAGCAACATATTTTTGTATTAAGACATCAATTTTGGAGCCTAGCACTCCTCTGATCTGTTTTTATTCAAAGGAAATAAATTTAACTAAATATGAACAGAAAAAAAAATTCATTTTGCTCTCGGTGAATGAGTTATTTTCTAAAATATCGAGACAGCTGTGGATTAGTACACGAAGAGTAAAGTGGAGTGCTGTAAGTGTACATTTTTTATTTCCATTTCAGGTTTCATGAAGGGCCCAGAAGATTGAATACTACCACGAGTTTAGCCGGACCTTCGCAAAATTAATTAATTAATATAATTTGTTTAGTTATCTACGTGCAATCTAAAGGCTGTTGCGTTATGATATGTTTCTAAAATATCGAGACAGCTGTGGATTAGTACAAGAGGAGTAAAGTGGAGTGCTGTAAGTGTAAATTTTTCATTTCCATTTCAGGTTTCATGAAGGGCCCAGAAGATTGAATACTACCACGAGTTTAGCCGGACCTTCGCAAAATTAATTAATTAATATAATTTGTTTAGTTATCTACGTGCAATCTAAAGGCTGTTGCGTTATGATATGTTTGTAAAATAAATACAAAATACTCCGTATACTGCAAATGTTTCATGCATTACGAACAACAAATTTTTTTTTGTTCGTTTCTGATAGAGCTATTGCCATAAACAACGACCTAAATGTTTGTATTACACCGATATTCTTATTCGCACGGCTTAGCCACATACAACATATTCACGCTAGATTGCTTGTTAATACAGAACTATATGTTGTTAAAGGTTAACTGAAGATTTTCTGAAATTGACCTTTGAAAAATGTCCGTGCATCTACCGGCATATATTTTAACCGACTCACTGACTGACATGCGCCCTGTAGAGTTTTAAACGGTAGAGGGAAAGTAACTACACGTTTAATGTTAAATTAAAAGAGTTAAGTGAACAATACAATGATTTCCTTTGCTTTCTGTGTTTTAATGCATAACAATTAGTAAATTTATAAAACATTAATTTTTTTAAAAATATTTTCACAGAGTCACTTGGCCGACGCATGAATAATGGAATCAGGTCCATGGAAAATATTAATTTTACGTAGAGCCGAATAATACACTGGGTGTGTCCAAAGTATAGCCTAAGCAAGGCTTCCAAATGTGCTCATTTTAACGTAACAGACTTTACCTATCATCTGATGCACATAGATCGGTCGATAGCTCCTCGTCTGGCGAGGTGCCGTTTTGCAATTCGCAAATTTAGTTTTCTAAATGATCACACGACTCGATTAAGAATACTAAAATGATGACATATTTAGTAGTTTAGTATTTAGTTTTTAGTATGTAACGGATGTTACTAAATACTAATTTGCCAAATTCCAAATCGCTACCATATTTGGTTTTTAACCCGATGAGGCAAACAAAATGGCGAAGACGACTTCATACTATACACAAACGTATATATATCTTTATGAACTCAAGCAATTTAGTACATATATGTGTAAGTAAATAACTGTATGCATAAATTTAATTCCAACGACACATCGTGTAATGCGATAGATCTGAATCCAGATGCAATCAAAAAGATATCGTATACACTCGTATTATCATATAAATATTTATTTATGACAATCGTCTCGTGGAAATGCCATGCCAGTTTGTGCTGTGCAATACAGACTACAATTTTATTCAACACCAGGTGTTCCCATGACTTCGTTCGCGTTAACTTCAGGATTTGTTTCACATATTTTGAAAATAGAAATTACGCTTCGCTTAGGTTTCATGAAGTTATTAAAATACAGCCCGCTATCGCTTCGCCCAGGTTTTATGGAGTTATTGAAATACATACCTATACAATATATTGGTTTGAAATATTTTTACTTTACTATCGGAAATATTTTTTTTTCGTCGCGATAGTGTTGGTTGTTTGATAATATGTTAGTTTACTATGTTTTTCCAAAAAGTATAATGTATCTATTTTTGTGGTGCGTATTATATGAATGATTATAAAAAAAAAAAAACTACTTTTGTTTCAACGATGCTTTTTGACAATAATTCTTTTGGAAAAAAAAAAAAAAAAAGATATGAATCATTAAGAAAATTATGCGAATTTACTTCATAGCCATTTTATATATCAAGATGAAATAAAGATCAGATTTGAAAAAGAAATAACCTCTATGATCTCTGAAAATTTTATCAAAATCGATTCAACCGTTTCGGAGCCTATTCTGGACAAACATCCAGACAGACTACAATTTTAAAAACAGTTATTTATGCTGTAAGATTGTTTAAATAGCATATTACACTTATATGTTGGTATCAATTTTGAAATAACAGACATACACTTCAATTTAATTCATTAGTATAGATTTAGCACCATCGGAGTTAACACGTGATTATCAACAGAATTCCAATTGAACCATACGAAATTATTAATTACTACATTACTAAATTTTCAATTGGAAAACGTATCATAACTGGTAATAAGTTTCCGTGTACGACAAATAACGATGACGGGTGTCAGCACTTGAGAATCAAGCCACCATCCTCTTTAAAACTTTGACAACTGGCCGACCAAACAGTTACTTTCAAACACTTTGTATCGAAATTAAGTTAAAATGCAGCAGTTTTCTTTCACTTATTGAATACGTGACTGACATTTTCCCCTGCACTGAGAAAAAGAATTTGCTGACATGCAACTAATGATTTCTTTGGTGCAACTTAAGATTTGGTTGGCTTCCCGTACATTAAATAGTTTGGGTTGATATAAAAACTTTTGGAAGTTCGGCTGAGGTTCCAAACTAGATAACCTGCGTCCGAGCGCTACGCCTTGTAACCTCAGCTAATGTGACTAGTGATAAAGTTGGAATATATAGTCTAGTATTTGCAATAAATATATTAATATAATCCAGTATTTGCAATAAATATATTAATATAATCCAGTATTTGCAATAAATATATTAATATAATCCAGTATTTGCAATATATATATATATATATACACTTGAAATATTTGTTCCCCCGCCTTGTCCAATATATATAAATATATATATATATATTGGACAAGGTGGGGGAACAAATATTTCAAGTTTTACAGCTTTACTTTCCAATCTCCTATTGAACTTGTTTTATTGGTGTGTTTATACGATTAATAAGCATCAGTAGATTCACTGACAAATACTGTTACTATCCTTATTGTTATAAAAAATACAATAAAACTCTCAAGCTGTATTTTCGAACGAAGGCAATCAATTTAGTGGTCAAACCAATATAAAAAGCTGATTCAACAAAACATTTTGTTGGCAGTATAATTTTTTTTTTGGCACCACACAGAGATTTAGTTTACTCAAACGTGTATTTTGTTAGATGAACAAAAGTAATTGCTGTTTAAATTTTGTTTGCTCGCCAAAATATTTTGTTAGGACAAATAAATATATTTTTGGCCCTACGCAAACAAATATTTTGTTCGAATTTTTCTCGGTGTAACTTGTTAACCAGCTAATCTACTGGTCCTTCAGTGTTATAGTTTTCGACTAATCAGTTAGTTATTGTACGTGATAAGGTTGTAAATAAATATGTTCATAAACAGGTAAAATAGAAAATAACAAATGTATGAATGAAAGCAATAAACAATTTTTTTTAACGCAGTTCACGTTTTCATAATGCCATTTTGTAAGATAACATGAACACTCTTGACTAATTTCGTTTTAACATAACCATTATGGTGCTTACATTGCGTCAAATGTGAGGGACTGAGTACGTTAATACCTACTATCTCTATAAACAATTCTATTGTTACGTATTGAACTAAAAACGAAACTAAATGGCCATATCGCCCAACATATTCCCTTTTGAAGTAAACATTGGCTTGGTAACTCAGTTTTTTTCTAGAATTATAAATTATGTTATAAATTAGACAACATGAACAGCGAATATCAGTAATATATTTACTTCTCGTACTTATTTGGCTAAATTGAATATAGCATTAACGTATTTAAGGTTTTCTGCATGAAGTCTGCTGTGACACTTAATCAGCGAAATTGTTTCCCAGAAGCAACAAGTTATTTTCACCGATTTGTGTTATTGTGCTAATAAACGTTTATTTCAAGCATGTTGCCTGTTTACTGGACACAGACGATTTTAAAAATAAAAAGATATATCCGTTTTAAAATTTATCAACTTTGATTACTATTTGAATGTAAGTTCAGAAATAATTTATCTCTCACATCTGGTTTTGTTTTTAATTTAGCCACTCAGTTTATCGCGGAAACACAATTACTCGAAATTTTTTGTAGACAGTAAAACAGAAGTGCGCATCTAGAAAAATTCATATAACCTCGAAAGGGGGATTAAAATTTGGTTCTAGTAGCGACTTATTTATTAATAACTGAAATATATTATTTGAAGTTTGGATTCTAGGAATTTCACTAATAGTTATAAAAAATATTCGGGATTTACACTAATGTCTGGTTCGGCTTTCAGATTGTGAGAAAAAATTCTGTAAATAACGTTTCATTAATATTTATGAGCAATGGCTGCTTAAGGATAACCTTAAAGAAGCTTAAGAAACACCTCAGAATACTGGTTCCCGTTTTCTGTTTCCGCCTCTAATATGCATCTTTTTAAAAAGTGAAAATTGCTAAAACGCGCTTGTGTCACGAAATGTCTGCTGTAAAATATTTAAAGCGTCATAGGGGTGAGCAGCGCACCTGTACAGTTATTATTTCGTCGTAAAATGTTAGTGTAAGCGCTGCAAAATTGCATAGAGGAAAGTTCAGTACCTTGCGAAGAGAGACGACGACGTATCAGATGCACGTTCCTGGGTTGTTATCAACGCTCTTGCGTTTCCAGGAAGTCGGTGCGAAAATAATAACCTGGTAAAAGGAACCTTTAAAAACGAGTATCTGCCACAAATAAAATTACAGAAACGCCGACTGAAATGAATTGAAATGAAAGAAAAAGGAGGGCATGTTTGAAAGCGACGTGGTTGGTAGATATGTTCTTATATTAGTTAGAATGCGCATGTACTTTCTAAAGTTATTTTAGCGGGCGTCCCACGTACACATTCATACGTCTGAACGCGCACTTATATCGCGTGAATAAAGACAGTTCCAAGTGCTTATATTTGTTTTCGAAAAAAAAAAAAAAAAAGCTTATTTCTGAGTTGAAAAATAATTATTTCTCCTTTAGTTTAAGTAAGCAACTCGAGCTAGGGAAAAACGATCACAGATTTTCTCCTTCAAGCATTGTCTTCGACATTAATCACGCGCTGAAAAAAAAACGCTTTGGTAAACTTCTACTTTGCGATCTTGCCATCAGTTTGATACAGTGTAATTATCTGTTGTATAGTGTATTAACAGTAAAGTGAGCACTTTTTAAGGCCCTCTCAACAGGCGTTAACCACTAATAAACATGGTTCATTGCAGCCTCAGACGTTAACATTTGAGAGTGGTGAAATCTTGGCACTGTATTTACTAGTAACGTAGCAATATGTACATTAAAATGCGGTAAAAAAATTTCAAATTCACTGAAAAGTGAAATTTCGCAAGGGTTTAAAGAGTGCTCACTTTACCGTGAATAGCCTATAATAACCTAATATGGTAAGATGAATAGTTGAAATCCTGCAACTGAATTACGTAGAGTCACGTACATTATATTAAAATCACAAAGTTAAAACTTAGTTTAAGTCAAAGTAATTTCAAATTCAGGCACAGGCAGCCAAATGAAAGGAATACTGGAAAAATTTAAGACTTACAGTGGTGGAATTTATTAATAATTCTCTATTATTATATCGTAAACCTGAATTTTCGTAGCAATGAATAATACGCTTTGAGTAATTCCGTAGCGAAATCTTTACTACATCCAGTGAAGTGATTTAAATTTATGTTATACAATTAGGACGGATTTATACATTTCTGCACAAAAGTTACTTCATACTGTAGGCCTGCGTCTCAATATTGAAGCAATTCCTCTCAGAACCACAATAATTTTACATTTCGTGGGCGGAGAACAATACGACGCTAGACGTTTTGACGCAAATAGTAACAGAGTTACCAGGTCTCTGCGTCAAGAAGCGTTTTAGGATTGCGAAATTATGTTCATATTTTTGTAGCGGTCCTGGTTATCAGCGTATTACTTCTATAAAGTGAGCCCTGTCTCGCACTTACCAAGAACGATAATGGGATGTGTTCGCACACTCAATATAATAATCTTTGCCTTACTTTTTTTTTACTTCACTGTCTACACAAATATGTGAAAACCTCACATTCACAGTAGACTGACATTGCAAATAATTATTAACTTAATACACTCTATTTGGGGAGGGGGGGGGGGGTACTGTGGCTGAGCGGTTAGCGACCCGGGTTCCATCCCCGGCCGGGCCACTCCGGATTTTCGCATTTGGGAATCCAGCCTGACGATGCCGTTGGTCGACGGGGTTTTTTTTTTCGGGGATCTCCCGCTTCCCCGCCCCTTCATTCCGTCGTCCATACTCACCTCAATCACCCTCATCGGCTCTCAAACCCTCGATGTTAAGAGACGTCTAAGTCTCTTCACTCACTCACTTTATATGGATTTCTATAACTACTGCAGTGTTCTACTTACGAGAGTATTCTACTGGGAATGCGAAATTCGGAAGCCGTCTAAAGGAAGTTATTTCCCGGTGGTCGAGTTCATCGAATGCAACGACGGCTGCTTGCAGGACCCCGTGACCATAAAGTCTACAGCTTCGTCTCTCTGAAAGGGGGTGGGAAATCGCAATGTGTTTTTAAAGGACGTGGGCGTGTTTGGAGGTAGGAAACCAAGTAGTGGACGGGGTGGTTGTCGTGTCGCGGTCAGGCCGCGGGCACAGTTGAAACCCTGCTCGTTAGCAGCCTTGTTCCACGGCAGCCTTGTTGGGGATGGCCGTCACGTCGCTGTGAATGGTGGGGGTGATTGCCGCTCGCACAAGTCCCGAGCAGGCGGTGCGGTGCCAGCCGCTACTCCTGAGGCCTGCGAACAAGTCTCAGAGTACTTCACTCTAAAGGCCGTTCACGATCAACTGAGCACTTTTGAAACGAACATTAGAAAAAAGTCACTGCCCCTGAACGCAAATATTAAAATGGGCGCACTGAGTGACATTTGCCCAGTAAAGTTGGTAACGATGGATAGAATAGAGTTCCATATCTTAACGTCGAGTAAAAAGTTATAGGTAACTATTTGTGACCACTTAAATTATTTCTTTCGTTTTCTTTTTTATGCATCGAACTGTGAAAATGAGCATATCTGTACAATATTTACTTTCATAATAATTTCTCAGTTTTACTTGACCGACGCATGAATAAAGTAATGAGTCCCACGGCAATGTTAATTTTACATAAGGCGGAAGAATACAAAACCAGCATACAAGTAGATCTTAAGCAGAGCTTTCAAAAGTGCTCATTTTATCGTGAACAGTATATACAGAGGTGAAACCATACACTAAAGATTAGGACGATCTCGCTGGCTGCGCACAACCAATATCTGCGTCCCGACATTGAACTGTTTTTCTGCCTACACCAGAGATTAGAGAAGGTACAGATGGAACATGATGTGTACTTTTAGACGAGGGGACTGAGGTCATGAGACGGAAGGGGAAAGTAGACGTCCGCCATATTGCGACGTGAAGGAAGTTGTTTTTTCCCACAATAGAGTTGTATAGCGGTTGACGCACAAGTGTTTCGTATTTAATAACATCCTTGTCGCTTGAGAGCAGTATATATGTGATGCACAACAGGTTATCAGTTTTCGTTCCTAATATCATGTGATGCCTAATTACTTCTAAAATATAAGTTTCTCACATGTGTAATGTGCTGTGGTGAAATGGACTTCAGTTTCAATATTCGCCTGTAAAAGTGAAGTGAAATGCCGTCCTGTGTAGTGTATCGGTGTACCAACAGGAATGCAAGAACGGTAGCAAAGCAAGTGTTCATTGATCGTGTCACTTCATTGAATATTGTTTCTATAGGACATCTCTGTGCTGTGTACGACTGCGAGAAAGTGCTGTCCCAACAATATTTCCCGCACATCCACCACACTTTCAGCAGGTAGATAGTGGCTCTAGTTTATAGCTTTTGCTATTTATATTCATGCGTGCTTCAGATTTTCTTTATTCCAGAAGTGTGCTGACTGAATTGTGAGGTTATATTCTAGTAAGGAATGTGGAATCACAGGCTTCTTGTGTGATTAAGTTTTACGTTTTTACTCTACAATTTACCTGATATTCACATATCCCCTCTACTGTGGAGTTTTTTAGGTTGTAGGTTACATACAACAATGTGTCCATGTGGAAATGAATATGAAACTTACACGGGCACTATCTGTCTGGTGGTATTTTGACAGTGTGATACCTCTATGCGTGGAAGTGCCAAGGGAGAGTAGGCACCCACATCAGGGCCCTATTTCATAAAACATGACAGGTGTGACTTATTCGAACTGCACCTGCAGAAAGTGGTGGGAATTTCTACTGAAGAAATTTAGTGTCCAGACTTGTATATTTTGTATTGGAACACTACATGACTTTAAAAAGGCATCTTCTTGCTCACCTGGATGAGCATTCAGACGATCAAGAACCTTTAAACATCTGTATTCATTTTATTTCGTACAGTAGCTGAAAATTATTTTCAGATTAGTGTACATTATATTTGCAAGAAATCAGTTGCCAGGTCAGAAAGCAAAAGGCAAGTTTGGAACAAACTTATTCTTTTTAAAGGGTATTAACTGTAGTACACTGATATATTAAAATTGTTACATTTTCTTAAACAGTCACTTTGTTTTTTGTGTGTGTGAACAGCATTGTAGTGTAATACAGTAGAATCCCTATTTTACTCTTTTCTACGGACAAATGTAAAAATGGTGTAAATAAGGGGAAAGTATGAATATTATTGAATGACTAGTTACTCTAAATTGTTTTTACAGAAATGTAATGAAAGTTACATTTGTTTTGAGAATTGTTTCCCCATTCAAATTATATTACTCATATGTTGCGAGTAAGCGATGATTTAATATCTGTAATGTGTTTCTTTTGAATGACGTGACATTTTTGTGTATACTGTTGTAACAATTTTATTTTAATGCACTTTTGAGTAGGCGTACTTGTATTTTTTTCAGTGTAACCTAAAGTTGAATTACACATTTTGTTTAGTACAGTTTATATTTGGTTTATTACATAGCCTTTGTAATCTCACTTATCTACATTGAATATTTTGTTGTAGTGCGTCTGTGGAATTGCTGTTTTTTGTAATTGATGGATTTTTCCTGCAATAGTTTTGGATTTGGTTTTTTCATTGTTGTTGGTGAAATTACTTAACGTAAATGTTAATTTAAGTGTGCTAGTGGCAGACAGTACCGTAATTGTTGTAATTTTGACATTTTTTATGCTTATCAATCAAAAGTTGTTTACATGAAATCCACACAAATTGAATTTTTGTTTACAGTGTAGGCCCTACCATTTATCATTGGTGCTATCACATCTGTGTGTATAGTGTACTTTTAGAATTTATTTTAATTCCTGTTGTATTTGTTAGGGTTATGTATGTAAATCAAATGGTTGCATTTTTGTACTTTACCGAAGAAAAAAAATATACAATGAACAAGTAGTTATTTAGTACAATGCCTATTTTATATTAAGTTACCTTGTTCTTGTTTTCTTGTTATCTTGACCAGTGTAAATTCAAGATAAAGATTACATGCACTTTTTAATATTTCATAGACCTAGGGTCTACTTTTTATTGACATTGTAGCAGGCTGAGACAGTATTTTATAGTTCTTACAACTGTGGCATTTTGCAGTACAATACTGATAAAGTAACATCTACCATAATGTTATATATCTATAGACACACACACCCAACCACTTCCTTAAAAAAACTGTTGCGTCCACAGAAAAAATAGGTAAACTTGAGCTCCGAGAAATTGCGTTAGCAGAGAACGGCCGCTAAAGACAATATGCAACAAGCTTATGTTTAAGTCCTGGCTTTGTCTGCTTATAGGCTAAGTAAAGTTCTCATGCAATGTAGATAGTTTGCAAGGTGTGACATCTACACGTCGTTACATACATATTTCTAAATTTCTAATGAAATAATTCAAAGGCATGTGGGAATCTGAATATTTTATAGCAACACTGTAAATAGTTCAGTGAGGGCACAAATATGAGCATGAACTAGTATTTTAATTTGTTAATAATATTTTTACTGGAATAATCACAACTTCAATGAAGGAAAAGGTGTGACATAGCATTGGGAATTCCTTAGCCTATTTTGTTGAAAGAAATATCTTATGGGACTGTCTCAAAATACAGTATTCTGTCACCCTGTTATCTAATAGGCCTACAGCACTTCTATGCTCAGTGCAAATATTAGTGAATTGGCACATCTTTGTTGAAGTGATAAATGTTTGATTTTAGGCTAGATACTGCCCACAGTTTAAATAAACCCCTCTATCCCGATAATTTAAATGCTTTTAGACCAAGTTAAATGGTAAATACAGCTTGTTTTCACAAGTACTTGGGATTATACCTGACAACTTCTACTAATTCAGGCGATGACATTTTAGAATGCATATTGATGAATGAGGTCAAGGATAACCACTTGGTTATATTTAACTAATGACATGTGATATGGAGTCCAATGAAACAATTTACTGTATAAGCATAAAACTTATGTCCCTTTAGCATTCTTCTTGATTTAGTGTAATTTTTGTCCCTAAGCCTATCCCAGCTGGTGGTAATGCCACTTACAGGCAGGCAGGTATGCCTGTAACAGTAACATTATGAGTATTAAACCACTTTCACACACATACATAAAATTTATAATCAATCCTGATTTCTTTTCATCTCGTCAAAATTAAATATTTGTCACCACCTTCAATTGAGTAGTTTTGACCTCCTACAACAGGCAATAAGGTGGAAGTCGAATTATATGATTTCATATCTAGTTTCTCTTTCACAATCACCACCAGGGATTCAATTACAGCTTCCTGGTTCACGCATGGGTCTGCAGTGTCTCGAGTACATGGTGTTACGTGTATCTTGTGCTAGGCCATGTCTTAAATAATAACCTACTACTTGTACTACCTAATAAGTAGGCCATGCAGATTTTCAGTGGACTTTCAAGCATGGCAGATGTGCCTCCATAATGCACACAGCATTTCCAGCAGAATTACCACAAGCACTTGCTGGGTTGCAGTATTTCAACCAAAGGTTAAAAAGTGAATGTAGGCCTAGATTAAATAAGATTTGATATACACATACTGCAATTTTTAAATCAAACATATTTTAAAAAGAAATAAAAGGCAAGACAAATTCATTCCAAGTTCTGTAAACAGGGATTACTTTGCATCTGAAGGGGTAACATTACACAGCTCAGAATGTTTAGTTTTTGCAATTTGGAAAGTGAACATCGAACTATTTTTGACATTTGGAAAGGGAACATTGAACTGCATCTGAGTATTTTAAACTTTGAGTTTTATCTGTCCAGGTCAAATTTGATATTCCTTCCACGAAAAGGCACAAAAACAAACAACTTTAGTGATGCAAAGTTACCTGCTTTGCAGGTGCAAAGTAACCCTGGTTTATGGCAATGTTAAAAAATATTTTCCTGTCGCTTGAAAATGCTGACGATACAAATTTAGAATATGCTAAAATATACTGTGAAATGTATGAATATGCATGTCATCGTAGTTTGGTGTTACAATTGACAGGTAAGGATTCAGATGTTTTATACTAATATATATATAGACTTACATATTCACTCTTAAAAGGTTGATTTTTGTATTTGCAAGTTAGCCTCCACACCTCGACTGCATGTAACTTGCAAGGTCATTCACAAAAATATCAAACGCGCAGTTACAATAAGCAGTCGTGAAGACAAAGTGGCATCCACGTTGTACAGTACAGGAGACCAAAATTACTTTTCGTAGATGCTAGAAATAGACCATCAGATGAACTCAGGCAACATTGCTAAGAATGTGCAAACATTAAATACTGATAAATCTTAATGACATGGCTTCTTGCACTGTTTGCTTAGGCCTACTGTTAACACTGAAGTTTACTGATATAAATTTATATGCAAATCTGACTGGATTTGAGTATTTGTAGAAATTTACTGGGTTTACAAAATATCTCTGGAGGAAACAACTGCACGTAAGAAAGTAGCCGGCGTAAAATTCGATTTTTTTTTTTTTACTCCCGCAGTTGGTACAATTTGTTGTTTTGAGTTGGGTGGTTGCTACTGCACGCCACGGCGCTGTACTCTCTCGTTTTATATCCGACGGATCCCGGAAGGAACGGCCACGAAATGCTAAGTAGGCTGGAGGTTCGCGGGGTCTGCCACGTCGCCTGGATGCATCGGCCGCGACGGCAGATTGTTCCGCGAGGGTGGGCCAGGAGGAGCGAGTAACGGGGTGGGTTTGTCGAGAAGGTAGACTTTAGAGCTTTCCCCTGCGTTTGCTTTACGGCTGATTCGACGGGAGGCCGGGCAACTCCTTCGCTTCCGACTTCCCGTCGCGGCGGAGGCGAAAGCTGCGCGGAGACGCCTGGCCGGGTGCCGGAAGACGGACGGTGAAGAGGGGTGGTTTTGGCGAGGTAGGTAACCCCCCCCCCCCTTCGTGGGGTGGGTCTTGAGCACACCAGGCGACTCCGGCTGTTGTGTCTGCGGCAGTTTCCCTCTCCCTGGCTGGGCCGTAAAAAGCGTCGTTCGCATACAAGGTCCAGCGGGACGTACGTGCATACGCCCTGTTCTATAAGCCGTCGTGGGGTCCTGAATTGCTCTATTCACTGCAAGCAACTTGACGTAGTCGTAAACTGTTAATTTTAGAAATCGATGAATTTTATTCAATGTGATTAAGGCCCCCGTCTGTTTGAAATACACTTTTTTTTTCTATAGACTGTTTCCGGTAAAGTGAGCACTTTTGAAAGCCCTTCTTAATCATTTCCGACCCACTTTAATTTACTGTTTCAGACATTGCAAACAAAAAAATGTTATGACGCGTGCTGCACTTAAGTCGACACAACACTTGTTTCGTTGTCACAGCCAAAGAGTCGTAGGCTATATATTCAGCTACAGAATTATGAACCAATTATAACCTAGACCAGTAAGACGGTTTGCGAATCATTTTCCACGCGAAAAAATCATTGGTCTTTGAGATTCGCAGTGTGCAGTACAGACCAAATTTTACCTACACCTGCGTAATGTACACAACTGTGTACACTGGATCTGAATGAGTTAAGATCTACTTGCATGCACATTGTGTATTCATCCGCCATATGTAAAATTAATATTGCCCTGAGCCTGATAACATTATTTATGCGCGGTCAAGTGGAATGGTAAAATTCTAGAAACGTAAACACATAGTAAATTTGTTACATCTTACACATGCATCATAAAAACAGAAAGCGAAAGGCATTCACAAATGTTTACCTAACATCTATGTTTCAACATTAAAACAAGAGATTACTTTCTCCCCTGCGTTACCAACTTTACTGAGCGCATGTCAGCCAGTGTGCCCGTTAAAATATATGCAAGGTATGGGCAGTGACATTCTTCAAAGGTTGGCTTCGAAAGTGCTTATTTTACCGTGAACAGAATAGCCTATACGAAACTATTAAATGTGCGTCACATATACTGTCTACAGAAATTAACTCGCTCTTCAGACGACGATTGTTGAGTGCTTTTAGTACTCCACGTACATTACAAGCACCACTTTATAGAACCCCCAGCACAGCTGAATACAGCTTTTAAGTACGCTGTGCCTCAAAATATGCGTGTCAGATGCATGCCAGAATACGCATGGGCCCTGTATTGAACCTTGCTACAGACTCTACCAATGGAATCATAGGGTCACCTCTTAACCCGTTCTGTCACGCATTAAATGGTCAGCCAAAGTGTTGAAATGGTGTAATATTTTGGTGCGCACTGTACTTGTGTCTAGTGCATCAGTGAACAACGTACTGCGTTATCATAGACGTTACCACAAGCTATTCATTAACGAGAGGTGTGGTGCCTTTAACAAATCAGGTTGTGACGGCTGCACATCGAACCAAAGATAAACCGACGGTGCTATAATAAGTTGAGAAAATGTTGGCCGTTTGGGATGGCTTACCTTCGCTGCGACGGGGGGGGGGGGGTGTTTGACGAGCTCCACGCCTCACGTCCGCTGGGCGGGCCTGCTGGTCTGCAAGTGTGGGCGTCGCGGGGCTGTGCCGCCCACGAAATCTAAGACTGATTTCCCCTCCCTCGTACGTCACCTTGCCCACGTGATTCCAGCCAGTCACGTCCACCAAGGTACCCTTCCAGGACTTCCGAATATCGACGGAGTGAAGATCATTTTCCAATGTTCTCGATTAATTCAAATTAAATATAAATACAGGTGTCTCGCCCAAGTTCGGGGAGACAGCACAGGGTTTTCACTTGGGCACGAACTGCTGTTGCTTCAACATTTTAAAAGTGGGGGGGGGGCCTTGCTGCCATGTTAGTCAAGTATACGTTAAAAATTATGTATAAGTATACTTTAATGTAACCTGCATGTAGCTGGAAAGAGATGTAATTTTGTAAAAATGTAAAATTTGGGGGGAAGTTTTAAACAGAATCATTTTTGATACTAACTTTTTATACCAAATATAATCAGTGGGAAAAGTGAATTTTTATATAAAGTTTATTTTTTGTGATCTTGGGGCAATAACTTTGTAAACTGATTTGAAGTTATATTATAAATGCAAAGCAACGAATATTTTCAAACCTTTTCACTGGAACCAACCCAAATCCCTTTATTGATATCATTGGGGGGCTATCGGCTGTTTTCAAACTTAAAACATCTACATTCAGGAAGCAGTTGAGACAAAGTCCTCATCCTGTATGTGTTGGCAAACACCGTCACAAGGTTACCCATTAGAAGACTCTCGAGCTATTGAGTACTGATTCCTCATGTACAACACTGGACATTAATATCTTTCACATTGTTATGGGCAAGCCCATGCTGTGGTGCTTTTATGAACGCACCAGCACACATCCAAGACGAGCGAGTTCACGGAAGCGAAGCGCCGCCGCGACAATCTGGACACGAACCGCAGGAACAGTTTGCAAACAAACGGAGTAATTCGTAAACCACCAAGTACATAAGGAAGCCAAGGAGTTAAGCTCGGATCTTACTACATCCAGCTGACGACTGGGCAACATGGACCAGCAGATGGAGATTCGTCCGCCGTAGCCGCAATAGCAATCAGCCTTCGGCAACGCAAAGGTAAAGCCGTTCCGGCAGTTATAGGATGTTCACGGTAAAATGAGCACTTTTGAAAGCCCTGATTAAGATCTACTTGTATGCACGTTGTGTATTCTTCCGCCTTATGTAAGGTTAACATTGTCATGAGCCTCGTCACTTTATTCACCCTTCGGTCGAGTGAAACTGCGAAATTATTAGATTTTTTTTTTTACACTTCGATTAATTAAAAAAAAAAAAAACAGAAAGTGAAAGTGAAAGAAATAATTTAAGTTGCCACAAATGGTTACCGAACACTTTTTATTTGACGTTAAGATATTAAACTACTTCCCATCCATCGTTACCAACTTGACTGGGCGCATGTCACTCAATGAGCCCGTTAAAACATATACAGGTAGGGGCAGCGAATGATTTCAAAAGTGCTCACTTTATCGTGAACAGCCTTTAGGAGAAAGACTCTTAGTTCGATGCGTGGCTTGCTGTATTAGATAATGTATAAATACTTGCAGTTAAAGAGTAACTTAATGTAACACGCTTCCCCCCGGTGCAGTTTAAGGTATTTACGTAAAATGTAAAGTGTTTTATAATTTATAATGCAACAGCGTGTACATTTAACGGTTTAAATTACATGAAGTAGTGAAATAATATTGTGTTATCGATCAGAGTTACGTTTCCCCACATAGCTTGTGCGACCTCCTTAAAGAAACCGCAACAACAAGCAACATGTCCACGATCGTGGACGTAATGACTGAACCTATACAGGTACACACAGCGCGACGATACCACTGGACGCCAGTTCAGGGCCTTGCGCGTTGCGGCGATGTCATACTTGATGCGCGTTAGTAGTTTAGTCCTTATCGCCCCCACGCTTCTCTACCTCGGACGCAAAAAATATCTCCAGGTAGGTGAGCGCCTTAACGAAGCTGTTTTAATGAGCTATCTCCACAGATCGCTGTACAGACACCCGAGTGAGAAAATTTTTTTTTGTTTGTAACCGTAAAATTATTTTGTCAACGTAAACCTTACAAAATACTTAGTTGCACCAACAAATACTTTTCTTGTAATCATACTATTTAGTTACATCTCGAAAGGACATATTTAGTCACCAATGGATTCGGTGTGTTGGTACGCAATAATGTGTTCGTTAATCGCACGTAAAATGTTACGATGGTAGCAGCTGTACTGGTTAATGGGGCTCACCACAGATCGAGTCTGGATCATCTTGAATGCGAGTTCAATGTGTTATAGGCTGTTCATGGTAAAATGAGCATTTTTGAAAGCCCTGCTTAAGATATACTTGTATACACGTTGTGTATTCATCCGCCTTATGCAAAATTAACATTGCTATCAGCCTTATCACTTTATTCATGCGTTGGTCAGATGAAACTGTGAAATTACAAAGAAAGTAAATACTTTACAAATCTTCTCATCTTTACTCTTCGATGCATTAAAAAAACGAAGTGATGGAATTAATTAGTTTTCACAAATGGTTACCTAACACGTTTCATTTGACGTTAAGATACGGAACTACTTCCCATCCATCGTTACAAATTTTACTGGGCGAATATCACTCAATGCGCTCATTAAATATATATGTATGCAGGGGCTGTGACTTTTTTTCTAAGGTTCATTTATAAGGTGCGCACTTTATCGTGAACAGCCTTAAACACTGCATCACCTCACCGAGTGTCGAGGGATATGACTTGAGCATACACATACCAAGTCTAATAAGAGGCACGCATGGCAAGGCCTCAACACTTCACCTCACGGAATGTTTATTTTTCTGGAATCATTTATGTGTAACGTTTACATACTTCGAATAAAGGGATAATGTAATTCTTCCCTAATTCCTTAAGAATATCCATCGTGAGTTAGTCCCTAACGCTATGCAAAGAGACGAACACGTACAAATATGGCGCCGTAGCCGACAGGCAGCGCGCATGCGCAAATTTGTAGTTTTGTAGTCGCAGTTAGAATGTTTTTACTCCGGACGACGCGATTGCTACTGGTCCATCTAAATATTTGGTAGTAGCCAGTGAACATTTTTAAAATAAAAAAATCCTATATATTGGCTGTTCCCGATAAAATGAGCACTTTTGAAATCAACCTTAGAAATATGTCGCTGTCCCTGCCTGCATATATTTTAACGGGTGCACTGAGTGACATGTGCACAGTAAAGTAGGTAACTATGTAGGGAAAGTAATTCCATATAGTAACGTCGAATAAAAATTTTTAGGGCACCATTTATAATGACTTATATTATTTCTTCCGCTTCCTGTAGTCTTTTCTAATACACCGAAGTGTAAAAATAAACATATTTGCGAAATTTTCGTTTTCTAATAATTTTACAGTTGCACTTGACCGAAGCATGCATAAAGTGATGAGGCGTATGACAACGTTAATGTTACATAGGGCGGAAGAATACACGAGTATACAAATAGATATAAGCAGGGTTTCCAAAGTGCTTAATTTTCCGTGAACAGCCTTTAGAGAGCAATCAGTGACTTTAGTACTTGTCAATCTACGTATTATTTTGCATCACGATCTGTTTTTCTTTACCAGCAACAAAATTTCGCCTTGGAAATCATCTACTAAGTGATTAGATTTCTTCTGTGGGTCACGCCGTTATTACTCGCGAGACACATCAAAGGCAAACGAAGTTAAACATATCGGATACAAGAGTTTTTGAGAGAGTTCGTGTTTCCGAAAAATCCAAGTGGCTCACAGTTGAATTAGTTCAATACTTTGTGCCACAGTTCATTCACAAGGAAGTAATTAAACAATTTTTTGGCGACGTTGACAATAAATGTATTTCAAAAATTTACACACATGCATATCACAAATGAAAATATGTGTAACTTTCCGTTTGGCTTTTACAACCTGGCAACACGGGAATTCGCGATTTTTCTTGGAAGGACGAGACTGTTTAATGACCTACCCGCCGCTCGTCTTTTCCTTCCTTTAAACAACTTTTTTAATCATCTAAAGTACTGTAATGAATTTTCAAGTCATGGTGTGTGCTTCTCACCCGCAGTTCGAGGGTAGGCTACTGCTCAGACTCACGTAACTGTTTAAGGGTACACTGTAAAAAAAATTCTGGTAAGCTTCCAAAACTGTAATGGAAGTTTTAAACCTATTTATTAGAGTGTAGGCTCACTCCCACATTCCAAAACTAGGAAAAAATACATATTATACATACATACATACATATCGTATGTCTTAACTTTAAAAACATAAAATAATTTTAAAAAATGTAAAACATAAGTTTCCGAGATCTCATTACACAAATTCTAGGCTTTAATTAAAAAAAACTTTCCGAATTTAGTTTGGTGATTTTTTTTTTTTTTGCGAACACGTATTATTTTCTGTGAAGCTGGATTTTATGATGACCTATACTAAAACAGTGGAACTAGACAGTTGTGAGAGTTCTGGATGAATAAACGTCAACGTGAAGTGAACCTTTCCGTTATTTTACCTAACACATAAGGAAACTGTTAAGACATGCGAAGCACATTTGAGCCACTTACAGGCAAAAAGATCTGCTGAAAGTGTGTGTGTTCATTATACTCCCTTTGCAAGGAAATTTTAATGTGTTCATTTAACTTTATAAAGTATTTTAATTAATACTTGAAATTGCTGTTTCTTTTTTACATCTTACATAATAGATACATTTTTAAAATACGTTTTATAAATTGCAACTTTATACGATTGGCAAAGTCTAGATGGCTATGAGGTAGATAACAATATAGTATAGACAGTAAAAAACTTAACAAAAATATGAACTTCAGGAACAAGAAACTGCAACAAACAACTTTGGAAAGTTGCCCTCCTTTCATATAGTAAAAAAAAAAAATGAGTAGGCAATATTGATTATTTTCAATGTGATCTGTAGACTAAATTTAAAACATCCGCATAGCTATTCGATCTACTTATATATAGGCTAAATAAAAACTCTGGCGTTAAAACTTACCAATATGAAATCGAAGACTCTAATTCTGAGACTTTGTCCTACCATCAAAGATTCTCAATTTATAATTATGCTAAAGTAACTATTTATATATGACACCAACTCTCCCGTAAAAAAAGTTATGTTCTGCGGTTCGCATGATAGTTGCGGCAACACGCTACAACTCATCATGCGTGGTTAAAAGTTACGTCAACTATAGCAGCCATACAGAATGCGCGAAGTGAAACATGTACGTATGTCTATTGAGCAGGAGAAAGCATCTGTCAGTTGAATAGGATGTTTTGATGAAGATTGTCAACGGCGTTGGAGTGGACTAGAAAGTATGACAGCCCGTGAACAAGGGGGACAGAGAGAAACGATAGGGACTGGACTAGAAAGTATGACGGCCCGTGAACAAGGGGGGCAGAGAGAAACGATAGGGACTGGACTAGAAATTATGACGGCCCTTGAACAAGGGGGACAGAGAGAAACGATAGGGACTGGACTAGAAAGTATGACGGCCCGTGAACAAGGGGGACAGAGAGAAACGATAGGGACTGGACTAGAAATTATGACGGCCCTTGAACAAGGGGGACAGAGAGAAACGATAGGGACTTCGAAGAATGAGATGTGAAACGATAAAAGCATAAAGAGGAGTGATAAGAGGATGCTTCATTTTCCTGACATTGTTTCGTGTATTGTTCACGAAAACCGAGTACTTTTGAAAGCCCTACTTAAGATCTACTTGTATGTACAATATATTCCTTCGCCATGAAAAATTAACATTGCCATAGGCCTGATCATTTTATTCATACGTCTGTCAAATAAAATTATGAATTAATAGAAAAGTAAATATTGTATAAATTTGCAAATTCTTACATTTACGAGAGTTATAATAAAATAGATTACATGAGTAATAATTTGAATAATCAACACCTGTATGTTAAGACATGGAACTATAGATTGTTCACGGTAAAATTAGCACTTTTGAAGGCCCTGTTTAAGATCACGTTATGTGTTCTTTCGCCTTAACCTTATGTAAAATTAACATTGCCATGGACCTCATCGCTTTATTCATGCGTCGGTCAAGTGAAACTGGGAAATTATTAGAAAAGTAAGTATTGCACAAATATGCTCATTTTTACACTTCGATGCATTAAAGAAAGCGAAAAGAATATTTTAAGTTATCACAAATGGTTACCCAACACTTTTTGTTCGACGTTAATATATGGAACTACTCCCCCCTCCCCCTCCTACACGTTTCCAACTTTACTGGACACATGTCACTCAGTGTGCCCGTCAAAATACATACGATATATACAGCGATATTTTCAGAGTATGATTACAAATGTTTTCAGTGAACAGCCTTTACAAACCGAGTGGAGGTGGCCTTGGAATGTGCCAGTAAATTTATTAGAGGGATGAATCATTTAATTTATGTAACTTTTCGGTTTAAGTCTGGCAATGACTAAGTAAATGGCTTTCATATTACAATTAACATAAGTTTTGTGTATTTTTTAAAATGTTATTAAATGTAACTTCTCGTTGATCGTAAAGTCATTAGAGATAGAATCAGAACCCATATACTTGTACAGGGAAGAAATCGACTGTGGCATGTAGTAAGGAACAATCCCAGCATTAGCTTTAGTAATTTCGCAAAAAAAAAAAAAAAACCGCGTGACAACTAAACCAGGGTGTTAAACTTGGCAACGTTGGAGGGAAAGTGGTTAATTATCTTAACGTCGAATAGAAAGTGTAAGACAACCATTTACAATAACTTAAATTATTTCTTTTGCTTTCTGGTTTTTTTTTTTTTTCATGTAGCGAAGTGTTAAAAATGAGCAGATTTGTAAAATATTTACGTATTTGATAATTTCACAGTTTCACTCGACCGACGCATGAATAAAGTGATAAGGCCCATGGCGGTGTTAATTTTACATAAGGCGGAGGAATACACAACAGGCATACAAGTAGATCTTAGGCAAGGTTTTCAAATGTGCTAATTTTACCGTGAAAAGCCTATACCAATGTGTCTCCTCGCCCGTGAACTTATTTTTAAAATCTGTACTCATACAACTCCTTTTCCGAAAGCGCAGAATCTATAAAGACGACAGCACGGAATCAGTAAAATATTTTAGTGTATCTGGCATTAACTAGATTTAATTTTATCGTCATTGAAAAAGACATGGGTCTATAATCGTAACGTGTTTTGTTTTACTATTCAAAACATTTATGAACATGGTTACATAATTATAAATAAATTAAAACCTTGTAACATTTCAGTTAAATCAGAAGGTCGAAAGTTACGGCTTATCAATTTTTTATTTATTTTAATCGTTCTCCTTCTGAAACAAATTAAGTAAAATATTACTCGTTCGTACTCTCAACCAAATTATACAAATGCAACTCTTTCATCTTCGCAAAAAAAATTATATCATCATTTTCCAAACATCTTGCAGTAATTAAATTCAATATTAATATATATCTATTTAATCGTTAATTAAATCATTAAAACTTCTTCTACCATCCACGCATATCCTTAGCCGTGGTTGCATGATTTCTGTTAAAGAAAAAATATGTTCGATTTTACTTCAGTCTTACTTATGTTTTACCTGCTCTCTGATTGGCTGTCGTCTGACCACGCCACATCTATTCTGCAACTAGCAATGGCTATACGACAGCCAACCAGAATAATTTTCTTTCGTTCACGTGCTTTATAAGATTCAATACTTACTGTCCTCTAGGGAATAATAATTAACAATACCAATAAAAATTGTAATACTGAATATCCACTAAAAACAATTGGAATCTAACTTACACATGATCTATATGTAGAGATAGGAAAATTTCGTGAGTTCATTTCAAGGCAAGGTAGACGTTCAACACGTGTACACTGAAGTTGAGTTTGCAATTGGATCGTAGTTTATTAGACAAGCCCTGGACGACTGAGCCAATAGCAGACTTGTAAGGAAACAAGTAGCCAATCTCATACGACCAGGTGTGGGGTAACACAGGCTACTCTCTGGGCAGCAGCCAATGAACAAACAACTGAGGCTCGAATATACACAGTATTGTGTAGTCGAGCCTAATGGTCATTGAACTCGCAAAATTTTCCTATCCCTATCTATGTGTCAATAAACTAGTAAAATAACCAAAGATTATACTGTACCGTACTTTAAATCATATAATAAAGCTTAATTTTGAAATTATATTAGATTAACTGTCACCTTAAGCAAATACTCTGTAATAGTATACAAGTATAATATCTAGAACGAAAGTGAAATTTAACGGCGGAAAATCCGCAATATTACAATGTCTGCTATACTACATAGATCACTGCAGTATTGGGACCTTCGAACTGTTGCACTGTTCCTTCCGACGGATGACAGAAGTCTACTATGTATCCTTGGAAGTATGCCAAGTACACCCTCTCAAACACAACGCACTCGCAACCCGCTAGTTTCACGTCACAAATATTCGCACAGTTCGCTGATTTCATGTTCTGTCCCTTGCACAACAGTCACTTGCAGACCCAAGGCAATGGTGCTACTTGTAACTCAGAGTGGAGTTTATCGGTCTATGAACTGCCGCACGACATGTCTACGAGTACAAGAACTCGCTTACAAACCACGAAATGAATAACTGACACTCGGATGCAGGGTATCACTTCAAATAGCTTTACAGATATTTCCTTGAGATTGTTATGCTCTTCCGCGTTTCCTACGCAATGAAAGGCCTCCTGCTTCTTGGATGGAAAATGCAACCGATGCCCTTCTCTGAGCCATGGCCATAAAAAAAAACTGCGATGTATCAGATGATAAGATAAATCATGTATAAATCCGCGCGATGAATAATCAGTTCCCATTAACCAGACAGGCTACGAATTTCCAAGAAGAATGAAGCAGGGATGCCGGGCCCGGTATACGCGACTCTAGGTTGATTTATAGCGCGATTATGCTAATGCTGCAAACTGGAGGCCTACTTAATAAAACTACAATTCACAAGTAAATTACCTCGTAACTTGTGGATGAAAATGAGTTTGTCATCTGAAAAACCTAAAGCAAAACATGTGTGACGTACTACAAGTGAAAATATGCTGTTTGTGTTCCGTTGCTACAGTTATGTCATGTATACCAGCACGCAATTTCGTAGTTGTATTTCCTGAAAACATTTTTTGAAATAATTAAAATGTTGTGTAGAATCTGTGTGCTATTTATAATTTTTTTAAATATATTTTCTTGGTGATTTTATTTGCAGATTATTTTGTTGTTATGTAACACAGCCGAAAAAATTTCACAGCCAGGTAAATATAACTGCACAGAGCAACAATAATTGCATGTATGTAATAATGGTGCAAAAAGCAAATTCCAGTGATGTGAGCATATAAGTAGAATATGCCACAAATACAATTTACAGAAATTTTTGAAGAGAAAATACTTTACACTGCGCTTTGTTTACGAATGGCTTATTTCTGCTCGATGTACCAGTATAACGGGCATAATTCTCATTGACGCATGATGTTGATACTGGAGTTATTGAAGTTCGGAACACAGAATGGAGATATTTGGGTGGCTTCTTAACACCGAGCTTTTGAGAGCCGATGAGGGTGAAGCGAGGTGAGTACGGAATGCAAGGGCGGGGGAAACGGGAGATCGCCGAGAAAATCCGCCGATCAACGGCATCGCCCAGCACGATCCCCACATGCGAATATCCGGGAGCGACCCCACCAGGAATCGGACACGGTTCGCCTAGGTGGGTGGCGAGCAGTCTAAACACTGCACCAGCCATGTCATTTCAGACCCGTAAGTAGGACGTAAAACTTTATGAGTACGAGTCACATTACTGTGACTTCAAATTCAGATACATGAGCGAATACGTTTTTTTCATGTTTAAAGGAAAGCTCTACAGTTAATAAATTCAGTTCATAATGCTTAGTTACGTCTGGTTATTTACAAATAGATTTGGTTATTTACCCTCTTTCTTCCAATTTTACCAAAGTACATCTTCAATGTGTATACATACTTTTCCTCAAAAGCCGTAGACCTCAACCTTAGTCCGAGGATGTGATGAACAAGTATATTCTTGTGTTTTTTTTTTTATCTGGTGTTGGGGGGGGGGGGGGCTGGAAATATTTGGTACTGATCGGTGTTTATTTATCTTGTGCTTGATTGCAATATAACATTTACATTAAACTACGCATTTAGCTAGCTTTCACTCAATCTTAAACTCTCCTGACTTGCATTTTTTTTCCCATGTAATCCGTTTACTATTAAAAAAATTTATTTGCAGCTTGCAACTTATTAACAACAATGTTTTATACAACAGGCACAGGATATTTCACATTTATATTAATTCAATTTCCTTGTGTATTAATTTCGTTTTTAGAAATTTATTCATTTTATGGTTGCGTTGAAGTTGATCTGACCGAGAAACTTTGTTACCAAGTGGGAATGTATCAGTGAATTATGACAAAATATACTCCCATAACCGCAGGGAGCAACTGGTGTTTTAAATACTCGCTGCCACGTGTATTTTACATTCAAATGGGGTATACTCTTTCTTTTCACTTTTGTTTCACACACTGCTTTATAAATTGTTTATCTATGTCAGTACCGTTGTGAGTTGAGTATCGGTATTTTCATATGGTTTCGTGTGTTATTTAACAATGACCCTGCATGCTTGTCTGCAGGCTGTAACGACAAACTAAGTAGTTCTGAAAGCCCTGTTTAAAATATACTTCTATGATTTTACTGTATCCTTCCGCTATGTGTAAAAGTAACACTTCCATGGGTCTGATTACTTTATACATGCGTCGGTAATGTGAAACTGTGAAATGGTAAATATTTTACATATTTTCTCGTTGTTTCACCTACATGCATTAAAAATGAAAGCAAATAAATAATTTAGGTATTTTCGAATGTTTACCTTACACTTTTAATTCAACGCTAAGACATGGTCTTACTTTCACTTCCGTCGTAACCAAATGTACTGAGCGCATGCCAGAGATTGTGCCCTTTGTAATATTCGCAGGTAAAAGCAATTGTATTTTTCAAAGGCTGATTTCAAATGTGCTGAATTTAACCGCGAACAGCCTATGCTTGGATTGTGTAGATAACAAGTCAGGAGATCGAAGCGGTTCGAAATCACAGAAAAAAAAATAGGGCAGAAAATGTTAGCTTTGAGTGAAATTTTTCCATTTCAAAGCTCAATCGAGCATGGTTTCGCGTTCGCCAGCGGAATTTGCGACTAGACAGCGAACGCCCCTCGTTGCCTCGCAACAAGAACGCGGGTAATTAAAAGACATAATGGCATTTTGAATACCTGCTCGCATACGTGAATAATGCGTGCTGTACAGGACGCGCAGAACATGATACCTGTGATATATTGCTGATAAATTCGGAATACGGGCAACCCCATGCACCAGGCGCTGGTTTTATTTTTCATGTGCCCCCCCCCCCTTTTTTTTTCTCCCCCGTCATTCACCCGCACCTCTCCAGCGCCCGCCGCGCAATCAATTTAGAACGCGTAACACGTGTATTGTTTGCAGAGGGCACGAAACGTGACACTGGAGCCCCCCCTCCCAATCCTCCTGGACTGTATCTGGCGCTCGACGGATTACCGCCAAACGCTGTTCCCCTCCTCTGGTGAACGTTCACCCCTGCGTCACGTAACGAATGAAGTGACGTGCCCCTCTTGTCCATCAAGTATATTAGTGGGATTAGCGCAGCGCCTGCGGCATCCGGGGGTATGCAGCCGGTCTACTTAGGCTCTACCCCGCTGGCACAACAGATTATATATATATATATATATATATATATATATATATATATATATATATATATATATATATATATATATATATATATATATATATATATATATATATATATAGAGTTCAGTCACGGTTCTTCCAACTTTTCTGAGGCCCTGCTGAAGTCCTACCTCTCAAGGTTACTCCTCCGCCTCGTGCAGACAAAACTTAAGGGGGAAGTATCCTTGCTATCTTGGATTTAGGTATTTTCCTCGTTAACTTAATTTTCGGAGTCAATATTTAAAAACCAAGCTAGTCGTGACATTGGGAACATTTTAACTGTTATTTCTAAATCCTACTTATTTTTCTTACATGATTAGTGTCACATCTGTAATCCTAATCAAACATTATCTAATTATTTAATAATTTCAGTCCCACATGGGAAAATACACGTATATTTGAAACCCTATAAATTAAAAAAAAAAATCGTTAAATTGTTTTTTTATCTTTACTGAGGAAAAGTCGTATTTGCAGAACATTTATTTACCGAGATACGGGTATTCGCGCAAAAAAAACTATTTCACAGAAAATGTCTCAGTACATCCTCCTCTTAACAGAGTGTGGAAAACTACACCAGAGAGACAACGCGCCGAATTCGTGCGCACTCAGTTGAAATAATATTTTGTGTAAGAACTATTTCTTACTAGGCGTTACCGACACTTTTATTTTCTCTCTGATTTTATTCCTAACAATTATAAATTAAATATTATAATGCATAGATAAAACATATGCAAAAGTTAAACTTAACCAAAAATAAGTTAAATTTGTGTAAATACACGTACAAAACACTTTCTCAGACTTTTTAAATCAAATATTTGAAAAATCACCACACGTATGCTGCGTTTAGTTATTTTCTAAATATTTCATGATCGCAAGCGTTTCATACCTCTTAAAACAATACAATTTTATCCTATTTTTTCTTAAATACAAGTTCGACCAATATTTTATTAGTAAATTATGTTTCATTTTTAATAAATCTGTATAAAAACAGTGCGAATACATGCGAGTTGGTAACGCCTAGTAAGAATTTGTTCTCAGGCACAATATTATTTCAATCGAGTGCCCATGAATTCGGTGCGTGGTCCTTTGGGGTAATTTTCAGGCTTATTTATGTAAGCTTAGTTTGTACGAGGCGGAGGAATAATCTGGAAGTATAACTTTAGCAGGGCTTGAGAAACGTGTAAATTAACCGTGAAAGGATTATGCTATACTTGTGAATGGAGAGGTGAAACGCCGCTTGTATAGTCTATTCACAGTTTCTTCACTCTTTTTGAATCAAACCTTTGAAAAATCACACCATGTATAAAGAGTTTAGTTGTTTCCTAATTATGGTATATGCCACAAGCGTTTTATAATTGTTTTAACATTTAAGTGCCTTATTTTTTGTTTAATTAAACTTCTGTTTAAATTTTATTCATAAATTATATATTTCTTATATAAATAATATTAATAAAACAGTGAGAAAATAGGTATGTTGGTAATGCCTAGTAAGAAATAGTTCTCATGCAAAATATTATTAGACTGAGTGCGCAAGACTGTAATGCGTTGTCCCTTTGGTGTAGTTTTCTGTAAGCCGTTCACGCAAAAATGAGGACTTTTGGAAGCTCTGCTTAAGATCTACTTGTATGCAGGTTGTGTATTATCCCAACTCATGTGTGAAATTAACATTGCCATGGGCCTCGTCACTGTATTCGTGCGTCGGTCAAGTGAGACTGTGAAATAATCACGGAAGAAAATATTTTACAAATCTGCTCATTTTTACACTTCGGTGCATTAAAAAAAAACGCGGAAGAAACAATTTATGTTATCACAAGTGGTTTTATCACTTTTTATTCGACGTTGAGACATGGAACTGCTTTCCCTCCTTCGTTACCAACTTTACTGGGCGCCAGCAGGATGCTGGAAAGCTGTCAGCAAATGAGCGCCTGGTAACCTAACCTCAAGCCGGCGGCCCGGCCAATAGGGAAACCCTTTCTCAGCATGCAGCAGGCCCGTTCCTGGAGTCCCGCGCAGCCATTCGGAAAATGGGGTACTCCCGCATCAAAGGAACTGCCACGTCGTTTCGTCTCTCTTGTGTGCTTGTTCACTCTGTGGCCTGGGGTTGCGAAGCCATTCTTTGTTCGCCTGCACAGACGACCTCGCAGTCGGCCTAGGAGGGGAAGTGGTGAAATAATATACGCTGGAATTTATGTGACGAACAACTCGCAGCTTTTGACATGCAATGTCGGTTAGAGCATACATTTTTGTTCTGTGACGATGACTAAAGTCGGATCACTGCTATGTAAGCAGTTCTGGCCGGAAATAGACTTTTGAAAATAAAAAATAGTCACGGAATATGCGCACCTTCTGTGATATCGGCTGTGAATCATAGAGAGTAGTTCTGTGTCTTATTGTGAGATTAAAAACGTAATGTTAGACAATTTGTGGCAGTCGATGTGCGGTTACACTCTAAGGCCGAACTTGTTAATGTGACTGTGGTATGCCACGGTAGTCATATTTATACGCGTCTAATTAAATGGATACCAAAGTAAGGTTTATTCTACTCAGTGCTTTTTAGTTCGGCAACTAAAATTTATTGTCACTAGGTAAGCACTAGTGTCGCATTGTGTACCAGATTTTTTATATATTTTTTTATATTGAAAAACAAAATAATTGCAATAATCATAAACCAAATATAAAATAACTACTTAACTGAGTGAAATTTTTCTATTTTACTACTCACCTAGCTTAAAATTTTTATTTAAGGTGACCTCTTTGGAACACTAGCGCTTACCTAGTGGCAGAAATTTTCCCTATGCCACACTCCCCCCATAAGGAAACTAGTTTTGTTCATAACATGAGTAGAATTAACCGTAACCAATATAAACAAATTCACATGGTTACGCCTTTGTAAATGCACGCAAGCAAAAGGAAGCCCTACCTCAAAAACACGCTCTCGTAATTGTTTATAATCACTTCCAATATTTTATGAGTTTTTTTTTTAAACAACTTGACTGTAATAATATAAGGTATATCACCACTTGACCTAACTTTCCATTTTTTCCAACTAATGCAAAAAAAAAATCCCGTAAATTACAGCCATCTTAATAACGCCGTTAATTTACTTCATAATAACTAGTCGTTCTGGTGTATCCACACGACCAGTGTATTTTGAACAAAAAGTGATTGCGATCATAACATGCCCGGAGCCAGTGAGGCTGTTTACAGAGCTCAACATGTTTGAGGTGAAGCAGTTCTGTCCCCCCCCCCCCCCCCCGCGGCCAAAAAAAAAAAAAACATTTTTCTACGTAATTGGACTAAGAAATATTTTAACGGTGACATTTTTATGTATGTCAAAATTTCACAATTTCAATACGTCGATGTAAAAGCTGTTCACGATAAAGTGAGCACTTTTGAAATCGACCTTAGAAAAAAGTCATGGCTCCTAACTTCATATATTTTAACGGGCGCACAGAGTGACATGTGCCCAGTAAAGTTGGCAACGATGGATGGAAAGTAGTTCCATATCTTTACGTCGAATAAACAGTGTTAGGTAACCATTTGTGATAACATAAAATATTTATTCCGTTTCCTGATTTTTTTAATACATCGAAGTATAAAAATTACTATATTTGTATAACGTTTTCTTTTCCAATAATTTCAAAAGTTCTCCTGACCGACACATGAATAAAGTGATGAATACACATGGCAAAGTTATTTTTACATAAGGTGGAAGAATACACAACGTGCATATAAGTAGATCTCAAACAGGGGTTACGTACAATGCCACCACATAATATTTAAAGAATGAAAAAAAAATTAATTTTTAAGCATCGCAAAAAATATGGAAAACAAATTTTCACATTCAAAGAAATGCTACCGATATATATATATATATATAAGAATTGCCATGAAATATTGCTTAATATTATTCATTTTTGAGGTAATTCTTTAATGTTATTTAACATGTTGCGTTAAAACCCTACTTTTTTTGTTATCAAAAATAACTATTCCCTTTTTCTATCAGAAATTGTGGGATCATTGTTGGCTGTGAATTTTCAGTACTCAAAGCCTTTTATGAAGACGAAATAATATGTGGGTATATTTTCACTCAAAAATGTTCACTGTAAATGCTGCGCACAAATAATAACAAAATAAAAGCCAAACTGTTGACTGTTGTAGTAACACATTTTAATTGGAACACAAAAGCACTAAAAAGTACATATTATTAATTGCAGTTACCTTTTAAAAGGTGTTAATTAAAAGTTACCTGATTTTTACGTCATCTATTAGCAACATGATTTTCTTTGCCACCGAATAAAATATAGATGGTATTATTTATTCCAAAAATAAAGTTACGCATAAAATAGATATTTAGTTCCCTCGTCTTCCTTTGAATCTGCGAGCTTGTTTCTCAGTTTACGCAATGCATGACTGGCCAAAAAAAAAAAACATACGCCCTACTATCCGTTTCTATCTATCTATCTATCTATCTATCTATCTATATATATATATATATATATCTCTCGTAGCTCGCTCCGCTCCACGCACGACGCAGGAGAAGCGGTCCAAATGAAATATAACAAAGGCGAAGCGGCGTGGAGTGAAGCTGGTTGCCTTGAGTGATGATGATAAAATACGCAAATTTCTCCGCCTCGTTTCGTCTAAGATGCAGCGAGTCGTGAAAGCGTTAAAATATCTGCTCTTTGTGATCGCAATGTTCCCCTCTCCTCTACCCACTCCCCCTCCCTCATGTATTGTGCCCGCTCACACATCGATCTTCCGCGCGTCTACTTATCACGGTCCCCTCCCATACAGTGCGTGAGGTGCGAACCTATATGCCCTCCATTTATCACTTGCTGCGCGCTCTCGTTTTCCCCCGAAAAAAATATGGAATATTTGACGGGAATTGTTTGTCAAATGCCCGTACGATGATGTATATATAAACATTATTCTCCCCCTTCATCCCTTTTTTACTGGCAGGTAAATGCAGCAAGTAGATGAGGTGTGTGTTCGTAGCAGTCCAATACATGTAGTAGGACCTTGCATAATGATAACGACGTTACGTACAGCTGCTAACCAAGAAACGTGGGGCAGTGGTAACGCAGATTATAAATTAGTGATCTGTAAGCTTTGTGTTCGGCGATAGTGTTACGGAATAGTAGAAAACCTACAATGTAAAAATAATTTCTGGTGAACTTCCTAAACTGTAATGGAAGTTTTTAACATATACAGAGTATGGAAATAGTACTACGTATCAGGCTGAAAACATGGGAATGTTTATCATCGCTACTATACAACGATGGGAACTTCCCTACGCATTTGACTCTTTCCTGAGCGAATGTAGGAACGTTAACATGGACGTGTGGGAAAATAATTTACCATTCGCGCTTTTTCTCTGCACGTATACATTAATATGGTAAATTAAAAAATATTTTTAGAGTGTACACTTCCCGTCAGAATCAATGAGCGACGGAAAAAGGTTAGTCCCCTTCGGCAATCTTCGGCTTTTGACAAGACGTATCGCCTTGGCTCGTAGGCAACCAGCAGCATAACTATCCGGCCAATCTTTCAGCGTTTTAACTGCGCCAAGAATCTCTTAAGCTTCTTTTGGAGCATCAATCTGAGATCAGTTTCTTCAAGTGAATATAACGCATTTAATTGGATGAAGCAACTCGTTCTGCGATTTATTAAGTCAATGCAAAAACAGAATATCTCACATAAACTCCTCACTGGAAGTCCGTGTCTCACGCGCAAACAAGTAACACTTAATGTAATAAACAACCAATTATAATGGCGAGCTGAGCTACAGTGTTGTGCAACATAGCTTGTCCCGAAATATTTTAGCGGAATTACCTCACATGAGCTCCACACTAAACGTTCGCGAGTCCTGCAAGCAGCCAGCGGAAAGAAAACCAATCGTAAATGCGTGTTAAGCGACAGTGGTGTGCAACATAGCTTGTCCTGAAATATCTGAGCGGAATTACCTCACATGAATGTTCGTAAGTCGTGCAAGCAGGTAACACTTAGCAAAAAGAAAACCAATCATAAAGGTGAGCTGAGCTACAGTATTGTGCACTATAGCTTGTCTCGAGGTATGTAAGCAACATTAGATACTTCAAACAATGAAACAGTAAACGTATGCGAAATGACAAATTACAGATAACTGTAAAATAGAAATGCATAATTCCTCTCTTAATAATTGTAATATAACCTATTCTATGTAAGACGTTAAGTAGTTATAATATTTGTCTTCTACTAACGATACACAGAAATGAATTCCTGCTGTCGTACGCATTTGCGAAAATCGAATATCACACTTTAGCGGAATATATGGTTATATTAATCAGTAAATAAGACCACTGAACATTAATTAAACAATCGGCGAATGTTGCAGGTGTACTTATTGTATGCGCACGTCTAGAATGTTTCTCTTGCAAACTAACTGCTGTCTGCATGAAAAGCCACGTCCTATATAACCGGGTCAATTTCTACGCTGCCAAATCAAATCCTTACGTAGGTTTCGTATTATCCACTGTAGCCGACAGACGTCTGTGCACGTCTGAGCGGGCAGAGCGTGTTAAAAGGTTCAACAAGGTTGGGGGGGGGGGGGGTTAAAGAAATGCGCACAAGTCTGGCCGTACTATCGCCTATTGTATTATCGGCTATTCCACAAACATCAGTTACGGTGGGCTCAGGTAGGCATATGAAAGGCAATATAGGACGAAGGACGTTCGCAGAGGTAAAGGAAATTTCTGTGTTAAAAATTTGCACTTGACCATTTAATTGATATAAAACCACATATAAAAATATACAACCGGAATACTACTTAGTTTTTAACACTCGGTGCAATTCCACGTGAATTAATGTATACGTACAGTTTATCAAAGTATAACAAAACAGTAATTTCAGGCCAGTGCTTTTCTTTTGAAACTAAAGAAAATGTTTTATTTCTTTATTTGCACAAAGTTGCGAAAATGAGCGTTTTTACTCATAGTGGACTGACCCGCACTATAAAGAATATATACACACAGTGTTTATAAAACAATAAATAAAATAATAAAATTACAATCTACAGCATCGTGTTCATCTACTTCACAAATTCCACCCAATTAATCTGTGTGTAAGCATTCTTGCCGTGCTAAATGGTAGTTTATGTGAAATCGTGGTCTACATACGCCTAGGTGTTCAAATTAAAAAGCTCACGAAAATCGCAGTAAATATTTCGAGTTTATAGAAGAAGGTGTCAAGTATTTTGTCGGTTTGTATGTTTTTTCTTGAATTCCGATTCACGTGTAAACTTAATGCCACCTGTAAATATGTTTTTCCAAATAATGCTGGCTTCAGCAGACGGTGTAACCAATATAAAAATATTTCTGTAGCATTTATGATACAGTTATTTGTACTAACTTAACAGTTCGTAATATACGTTTGTCTATAATTTATGCCAGTAAATATTATTCCAAATGCAATGTTCATTAAGAGAAAATATTTTCTCGATAGTGAAACAAAGATTGTGGAAATGTGTAATCCTATTTGAAATTCATTAAAAACTGAAACATTAACTGTTTAAAATGATATGGCTGTCAAATTATTACACAAACAGATTCGAAACTAACGATATCGTATGGCTATAGTAATAAGTAAATTAGTTTGTTGGTGTTGAAGTTAAGGCCACACGTATTTGCTCAAGAAGTAGTAGGTTCGATTTCTAGTTGGAACGTATTTATTTAAATATAATATAAAATATAATAATCTTTGTATTATATTTGTGGTATAGATACATATATGTTTGAAAGTATGTTGTATATTAATTTAGATTTTCTATTTACAAATGTGACTGAAATAAAGGTTGACTGTAATGTTAAATATCTATATATTGCAAGTCCACTTAGTAGATGGGTTAATATATTACAAGAAAAGGCATGTATTCTTTTAGTTACTAGTTTTCAAGGTTTTATTTGTTAAAGTAGCATAAAATTCACACACATTTCCAGATTTAAAGCACTAATGTTTTTAATTCCGTAACAACTTTTTTCTCATATTTTTCCTATTGGAAGTGACATTTCCCATGAAAGGTTGACTCCTACGGACAAATATAAATCACACCCTTGCTCTATCCGGGATTCAAAACCGGAACTACTCACGCTCGACACTTAATCGACTGCGCTACAGTGGGCAGTCAATAGGTCAACCAGAACACTGTCAGTGGTTATAAGAACTTATTTTAAGTGAACAAAAAGCAGCTTATTTCATTGGAGATAGTTTATAAGTTACAATTTAAGTAATATTTTGTTGCGTGCTGCAGCTGGCGCCGACTACGCTGCCCCGCGCCGTAATCGAAGACCCACTTCGCCTTCACCTCTTCCTGGAACGAGATGCGCTCGTGGCTGTCAGCCTCCCTTCTGGGAATCCTGCGAATGCCAACAGTGGCGAGACTTGCTGGCGTCACAGACCTCCTCTCGCCTGCTAGAGTTTCCGATACGTTTAGCGACGATGCAAAAATGTTCTGGTGAGACTGGTTGGCGCCTCAACCCTCCGCTACGTATCACCCGAGTTGGGAAGATTCTAGGTAGCGACCTAAGGCCTATATATACTGCCGCAACCCAGCGGCCAGCAGTCTTTGACGGAGGCCATCTGGCGAGTGTGCGCGAGCGAAGTGAAGTAGACGACGACTGAAGATTGCGGGACGACGGCGAGTGAAGTGTTCGTGGCTTGAATGGACGAGAGGGTATGATACCTACTGTGCGTGAGGTTGCTTGGAGGACTCTAGAACATAACGACTAGTGGGACATGGACTAAACTGAGGTGGGACTGAATTGAAGTGTACTACTGATTTTATTGTAAATTTTAGAGCTGTCAAATACGGAAACAAAAATGATCAAATAATTGAATAGGTTGAGAAGCTGTCTATTGGGACTGATCTCTAATTATTTGATTTAATTGATTTCTTTGTCCTAATTATCAATTTTATTAATTTGTGTCAATTGTGAACAGTAAGCAATTTCAATTTAATGTGAGAATTTGAGTTCAGGGAATTTCGCTGCAGTTATTGTAAATAGAATATGGAAATTATAATTCTTTTATTTGATTAAGACCTCCGTCCCTTAACGAACTTGGTATAGCCCACTTAATTTCTAGAGAGAGAAAGTGTAACAATATTAATTACTTGTTCCACATTGTACCTATAATTCACTGCCACATTGGTCGGTATTCGCATGCATATATTTGCGCTAAATTAAATGCAGAAACTGCAGACAAAGTTTTTATAGTTTAGCTTAACCTTCATACATCACTTTTCTTTGGAATAAAGAACTGAAAATAAAAATATATCTTTATCCTTGTATCAGTTCTATTTTGTGTTATTGTGTAGCAGCTATTGTACTAAATATTCTTTTATCATTTAATATAACATTATTATAGTTAAAAATGTTTTAAATTTATTGTTCATTATTAAAATAAATTTATTCGCTGCTCCGTACTGTGATTGATGATTTCGACAAAAGACACAATTCAAGAATTCTATGTCATCAAAAATATCGTGCCAACAACTGAGGATATGTTACATAATTACATTCGGCACTGACTAGATAGATGACAACTATGTACGACATTGTGTGTTAATATTTGCATGTTTTGGATTTTTTTAGAAGTAAAACTGCTATGCTGTAAAATGTGTTCAAATTGGCTTAGTATTGTGCTGTCTCAAGCCTCTCAATGTTTGCAAATTTTGTAAACAAATGTTGTCTTGAGTTATGCATTCCCATTGAGATATTTCGTCCACCGCGCCGTAAACCTGCAGATCAAATATTTATATCCTCCACTCACCCCCATTTTAATGGTGAAAGATATTATGAAAATGTGGAAAAGGAAGAAGTAATCTGTTCATGCATCAAACCACACAAAGTATTCCACCTCCATTGTTGTTACTTTTATATAACGTGATTTTAATTCGATACTATTTAATATTTGAACAGAAAAATTGCTCTCAATAACAGAAAAGCAATTGTAGTCTATCGAACAATACACGCAGATGGTAAAGAAATCCTCCAGCACACACTGTCACAAGAGCATTGCTACCTGTTGTCGCCAGCAAAAAGTCTCAGTGTCCGGTTTTGCATGTGCTGTTACTCAAGACAAAATACCGAATGTTTTTATGTCCGCATGAATACTGCCGGGATGCAATCTTGTCGCTCAGCTAGAGACCGGACCGTGCCGAGCAGCAGTCTAGGGAATAAGATTGGATTCGCGTGCACAGACGTTTTCCGGTACCAGTAGATAAGTCTATATTTGTAGTCATTTTGGAAAACAGCAATTTGACATCAGTGAAAGTAATGAGATCGTTAAAAAAAAACTCAGTATAATTATATTTCTAATGTACTGCATTTTGATGCATATCTTCAAGTAAAGCTTTGCATGTAGTAGTATACAAACGACAATCTAATATGGGCTTGGAGCTGCGGGCAAGGTAACTAGGCAATCACCATCTTTGATGATGCCGCACGGGACAAATTTCCCATTTTCCCCCAAAAAATTTTCAATTTTCCTTCATACCCATGGTGGCCATCTTGGATCCCAACCTCCAGCTCTGGCAATATGATGCCAAGGTGTTGGGACCATTACACCTAGCATTCTGGCGGGTGCCGAGTCTCATGCTCTGTCATTCCTTTCAGGTTATGTTGACCTAGCACCATAATGCGGTTCCGAATACCAGCATCGGCTTACACGCTCACCAGACCTAACATATAAACATAGTTGACTGTAATTTCCGAACCACATACGATTTAGTTGCTAAATTCATAACATAGACATCACCCATGACAACGAGGAGGTTCGCAGGGTCAAGCATACCCTATAATCTACTTATAATCATAGGTGGATATAATATCCGAACCACATAAGATATAGTTGCCAAATTCATAACATAGGCATCAAACATCAACAGGACTGTTCAACGTTAATATTCACAACCATAATCATGCATTTTACAGTATCTACGACCAATAAACATGCTAAGGCAAAATTACACCATGTCTATCCTACTTTAGCAGCACAGTTTTGCATGCCTTAATATGCCAATAAGTTTGAAAAGATCTGGTTTCTCTATCCACCAAGAGTACTTTGATATCACGAGTCATTGCCAGATACACCATTATTCGCAAGGAAAAAAGTCGTAAGTGTTAAATTCGAATAATGGGAGGAAAAATATGTTTCACCAGCTGATTAACTCATTGTCATCACCATATTGCCAGCAATGCTTAACATACAGCTCGTTGCCAAAAATGGGCCTTGTTGCTACACCAGTATAAATCATCAGCCTTATGAAAACTCCTAAAGAGAAATATCTGTTTAAAAAACATCAAAGCAGGCGGATGCTTTTCCACATAGTCCATTCAGTGCATTCAGTTAAAAAGGTCACATTTTTTCAAGCTCACAGCATTTTTAATCTGTTATTGGTTTCTTTGAAAGGTGGCACATATCCCAGGCCCACGATGGTTTACCAGCTGCTAGCTGTATTTGTGCAATTGAGGGAAGTTTGATAATGTTGAGCGGTTCATGCCGAATTTTTCTGTTTACGCACTTAGGTATCCAATGTCTCAGTATCAGAATTCGATGGTAGTGAGACCAGAAATGACATCCACATAAATATTTGCGAGGCGAAGTGCATACATATGTATTGTATGACCCAGCATCTGTAGGGTAACATTCCTGATGCTATGAAACATAACGAGACACTGCCATGATAAAACACTGTATGTGCATTCGGGAGGACCCAGGTTCAGTTCTCAATCCACACATCCTGATTTGAGTTTTTTCCATGGTTTCTTGAAATCACTCCAGGAATACACTTACGTGGTTACTTAATGTAGGTCATCTTCGATTCCTTCCTCCGATACTGATTTTGTGTGCTGCCTGGTTAAAAACAAAGTGCAAAAATTTTTTCAACAAATGGCGAAGCTTGTTGGATGCCCGCCATGGTGCTAGGCAATTTTTTTGCAAACTGCGAAAACAATTTACTTAGTAAGCTATTAACTATACCGTGGGACCTATATATATGTTTATATTTATGTATATATATACATATAAGTGTACATGTATATATACATTTATGTGTATATATATATATATATATATATATATCAATTTCAAAGCGATATTACTAAATAAAGAATAAAAATTTTAGCTTTGGAAGAAGACGACACAATTTTACTTTAAATAAGGTAACTTTATTATAACTTGTGACTCGCACGCACCATAATCAGCACCACATGTTCCACAATCCCTCTACATGCTCCACATTTTCCACAATCGTTTCGTATGCTCCACAATTGTTCCATACACTCCACAATCGCTCCACATGCCAAGAATTGATAGAAAGATTGACGCCTCCCGACTGACTCCTGCCGACGTCTCTGCAGCTGCTACACGCGAGGTATAAAGATAATATCCGAGAGAGCAAAGTGTTTTTGTTACCCCTAATCCTTAATTATTTATCAATTTAACATACAGAAATTAAGTTCATACATGTGTGTGTGTATATATATATATATATATTATATATATATATATATACACACACACATGATGGCCAGAGTCTTATTGAATATAATTTAATTTCTTTAAATTATAATAAAACCGATATACTAAATATATCAAATATATGTTTTCCTTTACCAAAGGTGTTTTGTAAACTTTCGTGAGCAGTACATAACTCGAGATACAAAACATTTAGTTTTAAAACAAAACACATTTATTTATGCACACATCACACAATATTCTTCTTCAGCATAGCAAATACAATACAAGGAATTTCTATTTATAAACGAGTTTTATCTCTGAGTCAAGGATGGCATTAAACACATAATATTTTTTTAATGTACCACGGATTTTCTTTACTCCATAGTCGTACGGCTTCTGAGTTGCACGGAGCACAAAAATGATTTTGATTATGGCACGCATGACGTCTTGTGGCATACATCTCGACGAGCTGTCGAAACGGCGCTCAGCAGCGCTGCTTGTTAAGGTCAAGGACATTCGTTTCAATGGGGCACGGATTGTGAATCGCCGGCTCTTGGCATATTCCAATCACACACACAGAATACTATCTGATTAGTGACACCTCTAATATGTTGGGAATGTTTTCATATGGAATAAGAGTTGTTTTTCTAGGGGAAAACAATAGTCCACGCTGAATGACCGCTGATTGATCGGAACGAAGGTTTCCGAAAACACACGATTAATTAGCCAATGAGAACCAAGGGTGGTGATGGCAGGGGTTGAATGAAGATAAGTAATTTGCCAATGAAAAATGTGTGTGGGGATGGAGGGAACCTGTGCCATCGCTCACCTGGCGGCATAACCGAGAACATAGCACTACCCAAACATTGAAAATAGAATCCAATATGGAGAGCGCCATCAGCACCACCTATACTTTAAAACATAATTAATGATGGCCGCCACCTGGTGGCTAACTCGATAATTTATATACTAGCACCGCATAGGTGATGTAAATGTAAACATAAGAAATCCAATATGGTGGCCTCCAGTAATGTATAAACAAAATACAGATAAAGATCCAAGATGGCAGCCTTCAGCAATGTATAAACAAAGACAAACGAAAAACTAAGATGACCGTATACGACAGAATGGGTATAGGTGAGGAATCTGGAGGCGGTAGGTGGGTAGGTAGTTTGTTTAAAGTATCGTCGACAGCGAGGTCATTAGAGACGGAGCAAATTGCACAGGAAAAATTGAGGAAGGAGTCAGCCATGGCCTTTGTTACGGAACGATCCCAGAATTCACCTGGAGTGATTTTGGTAAACCATGGAAAACCGAAATCAGGGTGGCCGGACCGGGAATCGAAGCCGGGTCCTCCCGAATGCGAGTCCAGTGAGTTACTACTGCGCCACCTCGCCCGTAGAGTGGGGGGTGGAGGGGGTCAGTCGTCTGCTGAGCGTGGTGCTTGTGGACTTCCGGAAATGTGTTAAAGTAGTTTTTAAGTAATGTTTTTAATAATTCTTAAATAAAAAAGGCAGAAGTAATATTTTTACAAGTTTTTGTATATATTTTGGATTTTTTAAAAATGATTTATATTGTTTTAGATATCTTTGAAATATTTAGTAATTTCTGGGTTTTCAAAGTCAATGTTCACCGGGGTCGAGGTCAAAGATCTTGGTCAAGGTTAATGGTCATGGTCAAGGTCAGCTACATCTAAAATGGCAGCCAGGCGACCAGAATGACAGAGCATGAACATATCTGATGATCCGATCCCCTTACCCCTTGTGCAGGCTTCCCCAAATAATTCTACTTACTGGAATACTACAAAGGTAATCATTAAGTACACATAACGCTTAGTACACTGCTGGCCTTTCGAAATTCATCACGAAGGGCGCAACGTATTGATCCGACATTGGGAGACTGCGTAGCATAGGGTATAACAATGGCGTAATTAGTTGTTCGTCGAGTGGCACCACACTGTGAAGCTGTATACAAGTGGAGGTCGGAGAGCAACTGGGATGTAGTGACTGTATGTTTCGCTGCTGTTTGTGTGCACAAACGAATCAGTATGTAGATTCGGAGAATACGACGACCTCACAAACATGTTTCCGCTTTCGACTGCGGAAGAATCTTAACCTATCAAGATTGTGGATTATCCTAATGCGAAATTGGTCCTCGGATTGGAAGAGGTGTAACTACAGCGAAGAAGATATGAGATCAGTGGTCGAGGAGGGACGGACTGAGCGATGTGCAGGAAGCCATAACGGCCCCGTCGCACCAACGAACGCCAGGGCAGACATCTGTAACGCATGACGATTACAGACCATACAGTCACATCAAGCACTTTCGCTCGGGATGTCAGGTGTCTGGTACATCAATCTGTGTTCTCACGCACAGTTGTCGCCGTCTAGACCATCGACGCCTCATTCCAGGCGCACATTACTGCGGCTGCCACTGAATTCTCACATACTGTAGGTGCCTGCGGCTGCAATGGTGCGTGAAACGTCGGACATGGACTGACGAATAACTTGCGTTAGTCTTCACCAGCGAGTTCCACTTCTACCTGTAGCATGACTATGGTCGCATTAAGCTCTCGTGGCACCGTGGTGCACGCCTTATCGAGTCCTACATAACGCATAATCATACCGACCTGGCACCTGGAATAATGACATCATAGGGTGACATTGTATTCCAGTCCCGCTCGTGCCTAGTCCACATCGCTGGTATGCTGACCAGCAACCGTTACATTGCGGAGGTGTTGGAAACTGTTGTCGTCCCCTTACCTCAGGGTGAACTTGGGACATGTACGAATAGGACAATGTACGATCTCACGTGGCACACATCGTCCTACGGCTGCTGAATGACCAACATGTAACACTACTTTCCTGGTCTGCATGTTCACCGGATCTCTTGTTAATCGAAAATGTGTGGTCCATCGTCAAACGATGATTGGGTTGTGACAGGATTCCCGCCACTACATCGGATGAACTTTGGGCACACATCGAAGCCACGTGGGTGTAGCGGCGGTTAATTCTGTCTGAGAGGGGTGCGAAGTGGGGCACGAAGTAATGGTTTCCTACAATCCATACGTAGTATCGTGCTGCAAGTATAAACATGTCACCCGTGTATGATGGCTATTCTTGTCCAATATATCCGGTTGTGATGCCTCATGATCTTCATGGTATTGCAAGTTTAGTGACCAGCGATGTATTAAAGCATCGAGCCCTTTAATGTTATAGCATGTTAGAGTAATATAGTCGCAGGTATAGAAAATGGTATTCCATAGAAGAAAACCAGTTTAGAGATAGTTTCGGAACAAACAAGGCATGTAATATTTGCGTTGACCTCCTTGGTCACCAGATCTGAATAATGATAGAACATTTGTAGCCATAACTGAAACGCATTCTGGAAGACAATCAACATGACTCCACAATAGACTCCACAATATATACACATGATGTACTATAGGAGGACATGTTTCATGAACAGAAGTAGTTGGAATGCAGTTTGAATTTCATGTTAGGAAACAGTAGTTAGAAAGATATGTAGGACCGTATACACTGCACAGAAGAGTATTATATGAATATGGTTGTGTATTCCAATATTAATGTAAAGATCTGTTTTAAAATTGGATGCTAATAAATATTAACGGCCTTTTAATGCAACAGAGAAATTACTCATCAGAATAAAATACTATTAAGTAGTCATTTTAAATGTATTACTTACTTTACGGAATTGATTTACTTGGTATAGTCTTATAATACTTATGCATTGGGTTGATTTCACGAATAACTAGACTGCACCTTTTTAACCGGTGCAACAGTGTAACATACTTAGCACATAAAACCACAATCAGGGCAACGTCGTCCTATCGGTTTAGAACATAATTACAGTGGTACTGTAAAAAATTTTGAAATTTAGTTACGAACCTTTAAACGCATTAAGTGAAGTTATGAATGTTTGCTATAACTTTATTATTATTTACGTGATGAAATTATCAGTTGTAAAACTACATTGACATCACGAAATAAATCCCGTTTTAAGTAGTGGTCACTGAACGTATCTTCATAGAATTTATCGAATTCACTACGTAGTGACAAATTCAGAATTTCGTTGGCTACTGCCTTGACGTTTTGTCTTTTTACTTTCGAGACAAATAACTTTACACAATGCTGCGATTACGGTCCAGGAAAACTATTCTTTCGCAGCTACAGTATCATCATTAATACGCTGCCCACGATTAACGTAGTACAATGTTGAAAGCCCTTCCCACTTCCTCGTGTCTTTCGCCTCATGCAACATTGGTGTTACTATAGGTCAATTGACTTGTATAGATATGTATGTTTATCATGATATTGAGTAAGTATGTTTATCAAGCAACACTGTTAAGTTTATTTGCAAAATTAACGTGTTTCTACGCTGCCACTTCTTGTTCAGTGGTAGGCCTGCACAAATTATAGGAATCGATTTTCAGTGACCAATGGTTTGGAACATGACTATTATAATACGATGGCGAAATAAAGAACCCGCTTACGCTAGTCGCGGCTAGCATTACAGCAGTACCTCAGCCGGTGCACATATTAAACTATATGCGGTTACGGGTACTGTCTATTTGCAAAAGTGCGCTAGTCACACCGAACAACCTGTAAACGTAAAACCCCACGAAACAGTAGAACAAGGAGGCAATTGTAATATTAACAACCTTCTGCTTGCCTATTTAGACTCTACATAGTCACTAGACATCCGTACGGAGTGAAAACTACAAGATTATTGAAGGTTCCTAGCGATCGTGGTATAATTACACTACAAAACCTTTAAAGTGTGATTTTTAAAACGTTTCAAGACTACATTCCTATAATCATTACGTTGAAAAAATGGTAGTGTTAACGTAATATTTATTAAGGTCAGTAAAACTAAAACAGAAATAAAATTGTTGCGTGTGTGTTTAATGTGAAGGAATATCTGAAAATACCTTCATAGTTATAGTAATCGCTGTGTAGTAAATTACTTTGCATATAACATATTGTGCGAACTGTCTAAATAATGAACACATTAACATAGTGTCTAATAAAATATTCAGTATAACAACCATTTTGCCTCTGAACAAAACGCGGATTCAAGACAAGTAAATAATAAGAGTGACAATTACTCTCAAGTACTTTAAAATATCCAGTTAACACTTGAATATTTCTGTTTTATATCGAAAATGAACAACCTATTTATTTTAATGATGCCAGAATGCTGCTGTAAAAGTCCCTGATGCCAAGTCAGATGACTCGCAGAGTGTGTGCGTTAGTCATTCTGTGTTGCCTGTTCACGCAATTAGATCGTTTTGGGATGAGCTCTTTTTCTCTTATAAGTATATGGGTGTATAAATAACTACAGTGAATATATCGTAGACTGTGGTATACATAGTCTAAGGAGATCAGCTGTTGTCTTCTTACGTGGTGTTTGTATTGTGATAAGGTGTTATCGAGAAGCTACAGCGCTCGATGATGTGAGAATGCCGATTGTGTCGAGAGCTCGTCCTGTGTACTGCTGAATACTGATAATTGTCAAGAGCAGTTAAATCAATACGGTAACTTGATCACACACACCGCGATATTTAAAAGGCTAGTCCAACTACTGTACGTCCACTGCGAATGAGCATATGTTGCCTAAATTACCTCAAGATTAGACTATGCATTTTTCTTCTGCCAGTTCATCACAAAAACAGAGTTGGTTGTGACAATACTAAAAACATTTTCATAATTATTCTACACAAAACCGACATACTCTCTCATTGTAAAATATAGGAATTTAATATATATAGAAAGTGGAAGCCTCAAGCATAATACCCTAAACAGAGTAATTATTGTCATAGGTCGACAGAACATATGTTTGGTACGTGCAGATTGGCTATATAAATGTTTGAATTGTATTATTTATTTTATTTCACACGTTATTGTAATTTGAATATTAATTTTCACACATTTCTCATATGTAATGGTGACATTTTTAAATCGCGTAATTTATGATTTATGTAAACCATCAGTTCACTTCATGTCTATACTCTATGATAATTTTCATGTAGTATTCTTAGTTTTGACACATTGTTATTTCAATATTGTAATATTATGTTTATGTTTATTTTTGTCTTCAGTAATTACTTTATGATTTTTAAGCTTAATTATTTACTTCATTCTCTTATTAGAAAGATTGTTAATTTTGGTTTATTTTATTTTAAGGTCTAGTCGGAAGTAGGCCGCGATTGGCTAGTCTTGAATGGAGATGCCAGAAGGCTTGCTTCTGGTTGGGACTTTCAACATGGATGGTTAATTGTATTTTCGCTGAGATTTCAATCTTAGGGAATCCCCTGCGCCAACCTAAGAATAAGTTATTTATAAGTCCCAGAAGTAGTGATTAGGTAACTGCCACAAACGATTATAGAGGAGATTGATGGTAGGTGTCTAACTAATTGTATTAGTGAGTTTTGTTGGAGATGCCAGGATACCGATCTCTAGACGCCAGGCGCCATATCAACCACGTTAGCGGCGCATCAGAATACAGGTGACGCCAAGGAGTTTGAGAGTCTGGGTGCAGACCTATGTGAAAGACTTCACTTGTAATCTATTTCTACGAACTTATATTATTTTTAGAAGAATATTAACTTATGGACCTAGTCATTTTCTGAACTTTAACTTGTGTATAATTAGTAGTCCTGAGATCCCATATGAGCTAGTAACGCCGGAGCACATTAACATCTAAAAACTATTGAACACAGTGTAATCTCATTTGAGCAGAGTTTAACTATTTGAGGGAAAGTGAGGAGTAATTCTTCTGAAGTAATTAAAACTTAAATTGACATTTTCAAGTAAAGGTTTGGATCGTGAGAACTGTAAATGCAACTAATTACTTAGGAGCTTAGACAGTTTCTTAAACAATTAGAAATTGAAAAAGCTACTTCCGGTTATGAACAAATTTTTATTTCTGAATTTAATTTCAAGTCAGTTGTCAGTTAATTTTGCAGCAGCACTAGTCATATTTAATTTTTTTTTCTTTCAATTTGTTTTTATTTCCTTAATTTTATAACTCTATACTGGATGGCGGTACTTCAATTTTGATCATTAGCATAAGTTTAATTTGATTTTTCAGTAAAGTGATTTTTCTTACACACATTTAAAGTTTAATAAATATTTCACATCTGAATTTTACATCTTGTTGAATTGCATAACACATTTGGTCTGATTCTATTTATTTTTCATTTCATTAATAGATTAATTATTCATATTTAACATGTTGTATTTTATATAAAGTGCTGAGAATGTATGCAAGGTGCTTCTGACCATGTTATTTACAGTGATTCAGATGTCCTCAGTTTCTTCTATGTTGCTAAATGTTGCAATATTATTAAGGTGCATATAGACACGTAAAAGCCTACATCTGAGACCTTCTAACTCAAACTACATCCAACATATACTTCTGGTGCACACATACATATTTTAACCTTCTTTTCTTTCCTACCGTGCGTTCACCTAACAAATAGCGAATGTCACGGCCCTCCGCACACAACTCCCCTAAGTTCCAAACCTCTTTCAGAGCTTTATTGCGTACCTACTGCTCGTTTTACTGGGCTTGGCACACGTAGCAGTACTGACAGCACATTTATGTTTCACTGATAATGTCCATTCATTTAATTTGTGTGAAATAAGTAACAACCTACAGAATGTAGGATATAAACTAAGTAATGTGTCAACGCTGACCGTAGTAAAATTGTTGACTACGAAAATGTGTACTTCGAAGTTGTTTTATCACTTAGAAAATGTGAGGAATATGAATGTGTATACATATATTAGGTAACTTTGTGATCTGACGCATCCCGACGCGCATTCGCCAAGGAGGCGGTCGATTTTATCTGCAGGAAACCTATTTTTTCGTTTACTACTTTTTCGTCTCTGCAATAGGCTGCTCGTGGTAAAGTGAGTACTTTTAAAGACCCTCCCAACAGGCATAAACCAATAATAAATATATCGTATTGCAGCCTCAAGCATTAAATTTTTAGGGCAGGGAATGTATACACTGTGTTTATTGGTCACATTGCAATGTTTATATTAAAAAGCAGCAGGGAGATGGAAATTGGATGAAAGGAAATATTTAGAAGGGCCTTAAAAACTGCTCACTTAACCGTGACCAGCCTAAAATAATACTATGTTTATCAGCTGGTTTGTTGGTGTTTCATATAGTAAATACAAATATAATACAAATAAATGTATTGGCAAAAAAAAAAGGGTTACTCTCACACAAAATATCATATCTGTGTTTTACTGTTCATATTCGTGTCATTATACACCTCTGTGTTTGCGCGGTGATGGTAGAGTTTGGTCCTGATTGCCCATGCATTTTCATCCCTGAACTTCGTCACGTGATCAGTTGAGGACCTTACTGCAGTTTCGGACGCGCCTTATGGTCTCCATTTTTAAACAGTTATCATCTAACAACATACACATTTCGCACATCTTTGGTCCCCATTCGACTCTGGGAAATGCATACCTTCTACGTCACAAACATGTATACAACCGTTTTAATACACGCCATCGTGTAGCGATGTCTCGCCAGAGCCAGGCGGTACAAGGAAGTGAAACGTCATTCTGCAGCGATGTCTCACCACAGTCAATCGGTTAGGGAGAGAGTCATAGGCCTTGTTGAGGCGGCAGGTTTTTCCGCCGCTGAAGTAGGCCGACGTTAAGGGTGTTCCAGAGAGCACTTCGAGTCGATGGGTACGACAGTTCCGGGACATGGGTGACGTGACACGTCGCAGAGGAACGGGTTCATGGAGGGTGTAGACTGCAGCCGACGACAATAGTCTGATTACCCAGGTGCAGTTGACTCCTTTCAGGAGGGCCATTCAGCTAAAACGTGCCACGCACTTTCCTGGCAGCTTGAGTACCGTGCTTAGGCGCTTGACGGCGGCGTGACTGAAATCCCGGCGTGCTTCAAGGAAGTTAAGGCTCACCGATGAGCACAGGATTGCAGAGGACAACATTGACCGTGACTGGTCAGATATGGTATTCTCCGACGAGTGTGTTTTTTCCTCGGCTAATGATGGGCCAATGCGTGTCTTCAGACCTCGTGCGACCTGGCACAATCCGGAATATGTGGTCGAGTGCTCGCGCTATGGTCATGTATCCGTTGCGTGTTGGGGATGGATGAGTACACGCGGTATAGGCGTGTTGCACAGAATCGACGATCGAGGTCCGAATACACGCGGCCTCATGCCGGGCAGTATTTACATATTCTAGAGAACATTGTGATTCCCTCGGTGCGACTTTTGTATCCCGATAGTGTGCTGCGCTTCCAGCAGGACCATTCTCCGATATACACTTCTCAGAGTGTTCAAGAATGGTTCGCAAGGCAAGACCAACTAGAGCTCGTAGATTGGCCACCTTACAGTGCCGACTTGAATCCAGTTGAGAATGTCTGGTCGGAGACGAAGCGCACGATGGCGGAAAACTGGCCTGATCCACAGCCAGCAAATAAAGATGCTCTCTGGGAGCTAGTGGCGTGGATGCCTGGGATGAAGTAGCTAGTAGCCAACGCTATGATACTTCTCTGGTCGCCTCTCTACCACGACGACTGCGGCAGGTGGTTGAGAATGAGGGATACTGGTCCTCTTATTGAGGTTACACCTCACGTAAAACGTGACACAAAAAACCAATGGCACACCACGTGGCATAATGACCACATTGAGATATAAAATTAAAGGTGCTAGGTGGTTTCGAACCCGAAACAGCGGACGTCAGAACCATACATGCGAGACCACCTTTGTTTGTTACATGTGTTTTTTATATGGATGCAAACATATGCTAACAAATAAAATACATTCTATGATACTGTAACATTTTACATTACAACGAAACAAAATAACAATCAGTAGGAATGAAATTCAAGGTCGAACTCCAGAAACCTAATGGTATTATATTTCTAACATGACAATGACCCCAAGCACACTGCGAAATGGATCGTCTAGAACACACCCCATATGCCATACAATACCCAATCACTCTCACCTGACCCGAATCCTACTGAGAATCTTCTAGAGGAATTGGAGAGAAGAGTGAGAAAAAAAACATATTTTTTCCCACAAAACACAAACGAGGCGTTTTACCTAATTGTAATAGCATTGGGCCGGACATTACTAGAAAACTGGTTAATTTAGAGCTAAATAGACTGATGGACGTTGTTCGCAAAAAGGGAAGTTAACAAATAACTGTAGAGTGAACAATGATCAACACTTTGCTGATGTATGTCCAACGTTTATAAGAACTGGAGACAGATGATGTAGTCTTATGCAGTGATACCGTAGTTTATGTTGTTTGTTTTGTGTGTCATATTGTACCTCACTAAGTAACATTAAATGTGGCTGATTACCTATTCTCTGCCTTTAGGCTAAGCTTTTCTACGAATGTCACTAATTGTTATTTACCACTGTTATATTTCTGCCCGTTTCCGCATATACGCGACGTTTAAGTTGTTTTTGTTTTCAGACTGAAAACATTCTAGATGTTAGTGATAGGCAGATCTGTGTATATTAAGTCTGATGTCAGTAGTCTCTACTGGCTTAAAAGTTGTTCAGATTGCTTAAAATTAAAGTAAGGTCAAATTGCGAATGTAACTAAATCATTCTTGTGTTTGAAGAATACAACGGAAAGCATTTTCAAATAGAACAGGCCCTAATATGTCTATACAGTGACGATCACAAATATTTATACTTCCTGTTCCTTTCACGACTTCTGTACAGTAAGCAATTATGTTGACACACACGTATGGGTTCAGCTGTATTTTATATTCCATTTCATCAAATACAATAAATAAACAACATTCCTCATAAAATAAACAAAGTAATATATTACACAAATGTAAATAAATACACGTTTTCCGAATCAGAAATGTTCATACACCTTCGTACGAAGAACTAATGTTTTCGTACATCAACATAAACACAATAAATTCTCAATTTAATATTTAGCATGCCCTCCCTTTTGCTTCAGAACGCTTCCCAAACGCGCTGTCATTGACTTTACTACCGTTTGTATGACACTAGAAGGGATATTGTTCCACTCATGAAGAATTTTCTCCTTCAAGTTCCGCGTGCTTAAAATATGATGTTTTCGTAGCTTAATGTCTAAGTATGCCCAAATATTTTCTATCGAATTAAAATTTGAGGATTGGGGTTCAGTTTCTATTACACGAGGACAATTATACAGCAGCATATTCGTGTTGCACAGGATTTACGCTTACTACCATCATCCTGGTAAAATGTGCATTACTACATCAAGTTGTATGGCATTAGGTCGCAAATTATGCTTAAACTGGTCAATATAGTTTTATTGATTCAATAGTCAATATATAAACATCAGTTCATCTACACCACATGCACTCATGCACCCTCACACCGTAACTGAACCCCCACCATGCTTGACTGTAGGACTGTCATGATCGAAAACCTTGAATTTACTCTCATCTGGAAATATTACGTCTGTCCAGTAATCGTTCTGTAAATATACCTTCGCGAAGTTAAGTCTCTTCTTATAATTACATTTGCCTATGTACGATTACTTCTGTGGTGTTAATGCATTATAGTTACTATTGCTGAACACTCTTCTCACTGTCATTGGTTACAGTGACTTTGAAAGTATTTAGTAGCTCTCTTGCAATAGCGCATTGACTGGTAAAAGTTTTCTGACGGATTTGTTTCACAATATAACTTTCTTCTCTACGCGAAAGTACGTTTGGCCATCCACTCCTCGGTTTGTCTCAGCATGTTTGTACTTGTATATCATTTTACGGTACATCGCACAGTCGCCTGGATGGGAAGAACTACGGGTGTCATTAGATCATATGAAAATATTTGTTATTTGTAACGGTTCGTATGAATTCTTTGGGGTTTAATAATTTTTCCTAAGCTGTTATTTTATGTTCTTGCATGTATGTATGTACTCAACATATTTCTCAAACCTACAATTTACTCTTTGATTTATTCACTTTGATTTTTGTTAGCAAACCTTTCCTGCAAAATGTTTGAAGTAAAATGCAGAACAGCGTGGTGTTTGTAAGTCATTCATCGGCATTGTATGTCTTTTCCACCTCCCACATCATACGCACAGGGATAGCATACATTCAGTTTAACTGCACAAACCTCCTTGCCAAGAGCCTTTATTTTGTAAGTTGGCGTGTATCTGTCTATGCCGTGAATGCCTGCATTTTATAGGCCATTCATGGTAAATTGAGCACTTTTGAAAGCTCTTTCATTTGGAATAATAGTCAATAAATATATATTACTTTAGCCTTATGCATTAACCTCAGAGTGCGGTATAATATTTACACTGTGGTTATTACTTACATGGCCATATTTAATTAAAAAGGTGGTTAAAGAATATAAAATGGCTGAAAGATAAAAGTAGCTAGTGCCTCAAAAGTGCTCATTTTACCGTGAACAGCCTTTAGCAGATAATGTACGTATGTCGGCATGTTTGCAATAAAAAAACAATACTTGAACAGATTTCCCGATTTCTTTACAACGCAAAATCGAGCCACATCAATTTCAATATATTTTCGCCGTGGTTATGACAGATATTAACTTGATCTCTTTTTCCTCATGGCCAGGGGCAATTAAAACGCCTTGCCACTCGCCACATACCTCGCAGCGTGAAGTAATGGGTTGTCATTAAGTTCCTGAACATTGACTCACACTGATTTGTACATCTGGCAACCCTGCAGGGTTCTCGCTCTCTGTACACTCTTCTCACGCTAACCGCGTGTATGGCGTCAGTTCAGCTGCAGTGGCACTTTGATCTGCGACGGACCCACGTAGAGAGGCAGACTGCTTTAATAGAATGGCCAACTTAGCCTGCGCCATCTAATGGCTGCATATGCACTGGTACCTGCCTTGAGCTCTGCACACGTCGCTGCGTGTACTGTCCGTAATCATGACAATACATACTATATGTTTCTTTACATACTGTATGATTTACATTAGGGAATCGTATTCCTGACGTCGTACACTCCACACAAAACTAAAGAATCGTAAACTATGACGTGTAAATTCATCGTGAATATAAGCAAAAATGAGATTGGAACATGATTACATAATAAAGTATCCCCACGCCAGAGATCAGTTAGTATTTGTTGTACTGGCTGCGAAGCAAGAAGATGACTTACTACTGCATGTTTTAGAGAAGTTACAAAACATTTTGCAGCGTGAATCCAGTAGAGATTTTTGTACGTGGCGTTACCTAAATTAAATCTCGGGTGGAAGCAAACGTTCGTCCACCAGACTTATTATTCTCATTGTTTTCTTCTGCGTTAGTGTATGTAGCATGGAGTCAAACTGAACGTTTTTGTTTAAACCGTAGCCTACCTCATTTCATCGCTGAACCAACATAATCTTAAGTGCATATCATAAAGCTATATTATTTAAGTGTAACTAGAAATAATACATTATTAAAAACAATCTCAACATGTTTGCACCCTAACCTTGGTTTCCAAAGATATTTTTTCCTGAACAAAAAAGGAAGTCAATTTTATTTCGTAAGCGGAAATTCGTTTGAATAAATAGGCGAAGTAGACTATTTTTTTTTTTAACAATGCATGCCTAGTGCCGAGACAAAACGAACAGGCAGTCAGGTGGTTTCCCCATTCAACTGCTTCATAGTCCACCTGGTTGTGTGCGGTTGCCACTACTTGCAGCTCGCACTACTGCTCGCGCCAGACATCGTGGCCCTGTTGAGATCCCTCGTCCTTCAGTAATGCGATGGACACGGACGGGCGCTGCAACGGGTAGAAAATACTAACGGCACGATTATCTGTACTCGTTACTAAAATCATTTTCAAAGGTTTCCCTGTCTCCCACTAAGGAGAACCTGGTTCAATCCCCGGCCGGGTCACCGAATTTTCGCAAGTTGGACTCGTGCCGGACGATGCCATTGGTTGGCGGGTTTTCTCAGGGACCTCCCGTTTCCCCCACCCCTTCATTCCGGCGCCACTCCATACTCACCTCAATCACCCTCTTCGGCTCTCAAGACCTCGCTGTTAAGAGCCGCCCAAATCTCTTCACTCACTCCAAGGTTTCCGTTGGATGATTTCACACTAAAGCCTGGTTCAGTTCACATCCACACCAATCACGCCAAACGAAGCCGTCCAAATGTAAATAGATATTCGGCAATGCACTACAAGAAACTAAAATCTAAATATATATTTACTTTATTGTTTGGTAATAAGAAAGCGTAGCAAATATTTTATGAAATAGGCTTAATTTTAAAGTCTTCTCAGAGGTACGTTTTGAAGGTAAGACTGCACACTTGTTCAGTACCTTGCACATAGAGACGATGATGCATGTGATGCGTGTGCCTGGGTCGTTCTCAGCGTCTCGCCCTTTTGGACAAAATACGTCCTCGTAGGCGGAATGCTTAATAAGCGAGTGAAGACATTTGGGCGGCTCTTAACACCGAGATCTTGAGAGCCCTTGAGGGTGAAGCGAGATGAGTATAGAGCAGCACTGGAATGCAAGAGTGGGGAAAATGGGAGATCGGCGAGAAAACCCACCGACCAGCGGCATCGTCCTGCACGATTCCCACATGCGAAAATCCGGAGGTGACCTCGTCTGGAATCGAACCCGGTTCTCAATGGTGGGAGGAGAGATGTCTAACCACTACATCACCACGGCCCCAGGAATGCTTAACGTTCACTATCCGATTATAGTTGTTATGTCTTACATACGCAATGACGTCGCAACAACAAATTTGTACTAACATGCTAAAGCCAAGTGTTTTTACGTATGTTAATATTAGCGCTACGCTTTAAACGGTTATGTCTGCCTAAAAGCGCTTACTTTAAAGAATGTTTTATTAAAAAGAATAAAAACAATGTAGCTGAAGAAACCAGATTAAAAGAATAGCCGAAAACATAACTTTGCAATATCATGAACTGGACATAACGCAGATAAATTATCTGTAATATTTAGGCGCGGAAAATATTTCGAAATGAGACGACACTGCACGCCCAGTTGCAGGGATATTTGTACGAGAATGACTTAAAGCTTTCCAAATGACCTATAGGAGTGCTTGGCCTAGTTATGGAGCAGACATGTATACGCCCGCTCGACCAGGTCCGGGTCAGCGTACAAGAAGCACGCTACTGTCTGCGCCAGATGTTGTGGCACTTGTCTGAACGTGGTTTCGGGGGTTCGTTGGGGAGAGGTGGAACAACTACGTACGCGGCTCTGGCTTTGTAGCATCCGACCTAGAAACATTACCCCATCACATGCAGTTTAACTGCCAATTTAGTTTTCAATAAATGTCAGTGAATATTTAGAAATATATAAAAAGGCTATTTATGGAACAGAAAGGGAAGAAGTAAAGAAGTATGAGTAGGTGTTATGACCGCGAGTCTAAATAGGTATGAGTGTTAAGACATACCGATCAACAAAGTAGCTGATAGGGTTGCCAACAATTCTGGAATCAGTAACAGGTTTATCCAAAGGACAATGAAGGCTTGTGGTATGGTAGTCCATATATATCGCCTTGTTCGATATCACGAGTGATATATATGAATATGACAGCTATAAATTCACCATATAAAAAATTGCAGGCAACTGTACCTACCAGAAGACATAACGTATAATAGCCAAATCGCCTTGTTCGAGGTCACAAGTTGCAACTAAGACATAAATTTGGCAGTGATAACTTCAGTGGATTGAAAAGGGCATACAACTATACATACAAGAATTCTAAAGCGTGTATTTTTTCTCGAATTTTTGTTTTCAAGTTCATTCAAGGTTATGGGAACAAGGTCAAGGTTGTCTGTATCTAAAACGATAGTAGTAGTTTGTCAAGTAATATGCTTGCTGACTTTTATGTACCTTTTCTCTAGGTTTTGTTTTTAATGTCATTCAGCGTGATTGGGCTACGGTTCAGGTCACTTGCATCTAATAGGTGTTAGTAATGTAATATTTTTGTTGACTTTTATGTATTTTTCTCGCGTTTTTATTTTCAAGGTAATTCGAAGTCATAAGGTCAATGTTAATTTCACCTACATCTAATATGGCCATAGTAGTTAGCAATGTAATATGCTTGTTGACTCGTGTATTTCTTGTCGAGATTTTGTTTTCAAGGTCATTCAATGTAACAGGGTCAAGGTCGAGGTTGCCTGCATCTAATACGGTGGCCGTGATGTGTAATGTATTATGCTTTCTGACTTTTATGTATTTTATTAAGAGTGTTTTTTTCAAGGTCATTCAAAATCATGGGGTTAAGGTCAACATAGTCTGCATCTGTTATGGTGGTAGTTGTTACTATTGTAGTGTGCTTGTAGACATTTATTTATTTTATCGAGTTTTGGTTTTCAAGGTCATTCATGGTTATGGGGTCAAGGTTAAGGTAGTATGCACCTAATATGACGTTAGTAGTATATAATGTGATATGATTGATGAATTTAATGTATTTTATTGCGAGTTTTTATTCTTAGGGTCAATCAAGGTCATGATATCAAGGTCATGGTAGTCTGCATCTAATATGGTGGTAGTAGGTAGTATTGAAATGTGCTTGCTGACTTTGATGTATTTTTCTCTAGTTTTTGTTTTCAAGGTAATTAAAGATCAAGGGGTCACAGTCAGGTCACCTGCATTTAATATGGCGGTAGTAATTAGTTGTATTACGCTTGTTGACTTTTATGTATTTCTTCTCTAGATTTAGTTTTCAAGATCATTCAAGGTCATGGGGTCAAGGACGATGCCTATCAAAATGGTCACCCCTTGCACCTACCAAGAAGGTTGGATGTGGATGGGTGAGGGGTGACCTCTCGAAAGTTCATTTTTTAATACATTTAACGATTTTTAATAATTATTTAATCAATTTTTATAACAATATTTTATAGATTTTAGAAATGATTTCGAATGAATTTTTAATAATACATTTCATATTGAATTGTTTAAAGTTTTATAAATAAATTTAATAAATTGTTGATGATACATTTTCAACCATTTTTAAAATACGTTTTTAAATATTTTTGAAATAATTTTTTAGTACTTTTAATAATATACTTTTTGGGATTTAAATTTTTTTTTGGAATTTCGTCGAATTTTTTCACCTTTTTTTGGATTTTTTGGGTTAAATATCATCAAAGGTCAAGGGCAAAGGTACTGGCCCTGCTCTTCTGCCCCTGGGGTCTCTGATCCCGGTCACCGGGGTTGTTGATCCTTGACCCTGGGTCGCTAATCCGTCTCACTGCTCTACCCAGGGTCACTGATCTGCCTGGGAAAATGGGATTTTTTTTAGGGGAAAAAGGGACGCTTTTACTGAACAACTAAAATTTTAGGGACATTTAGTTCATTTTGAGGAAAACAATGGAAATTTTGAGGGGGGGGGGGAAAGGGGAAAAAGGGAAATTCCAACATGATGGCGGGCGGTTCCTCCACTCCTATCCCCCATCCCTTTGCGCCAAAGTAATTTTTATATAGTACTCACTACATTACAAATTAAATTGTTATTGTGAATTTTTTCCTTTTCTGACTTGCACTACCAAACCTAATAAACGGAGAAGAAAGGGTTAGAAAGTAGAACAGATTGGTGGTAAATGATTAAATATTTCTAAACAACCATTGCGAAATATAACTTGAGTGGATCAGGATGGACCTTCCTGTACGACATTTTGGAACTCTGGCTCAGTAACTTTTCATTTGACTGCATGTCATATTACTAATATTTAAAACGTACCTCCACTCTCCCAACCCTTTACGTCACTATAACCTCTGCGATTTTGGTAAGTATGAGGTCAAAGTGCGGGAACTTCAAAGTCAGATGTTGGTAGATGTGTTATAAAGAAAATGCAATTCTCTATCTCTATTTGTGTACATATTTCATATAGGCACTGAATACGGCCTTCCACCGGTTAAATTTTCCGTTTTTGGTCAACCAATTTGGACTCAATCTTAGAAACTGCAATATCTTATTCAGCAAGGAAGGAAATTCTTAAAGAAACTTTCATTTAGTAAATATTTATATACGTGAATGTTTCGTGTGTAAGACAGTCCAAGATAACGCAAGTATCAAATTGGTATATATTTTGCTTATTTTGTAGTTGTGGGACTGACAACGATATATATATATATATATATATATATATATATATATATATATATATATATTATATATATATATATATATATATATATATATATATAATGTTGGCGAATCATGTTTGTGATCACAATGTGAAATATTATCAAACGAATGTTAGTTGTGTACGCCAAAATGGCTAGCATTCGCATAACATGACGCGAAACACCGAGAGGCCAATTGATAGAAAGCACACTTACACATGTATCCACCAATCAGTTAGGTGCCTGGTCGGTGTGCTGTCTGCCAGCTACCAAGTATTTCAAATTGTGTTACTTACCATTACTAACACGAATCGCCACTGGAGGCAGTTCGGTGAGAAACCACATCATGACAAAATACTCCGAGTGGAACTCTCGAGCTTAGATATAACGGTACTATAGACTGTTCGCGCCAAAGTGAGCTCTTAACACTTTTCGTAATCGTGCTATAACACACACATGGATCATGCAAGCAATTTTATTTATACTTCAGTTTGTGTATAAATGAAAATAAAATCTGAGTTACGACTTAACACGTAATCTTTATTGACATTTGGGTGCATACGTCCATATATAAAATGCGACAGGCATCAAGAAGTGCTCACATTAATGCGAATAGTTTCCTTCGAAATATATCTAGTAGCTCGTTGCATCTATTCTATATGTTGTTATGTTTTAAAAGGTGAATATTTCGAGTATTTTTAAATAACCGTAGATCTTTCAAGAGACTATAATCACTCCCGCAGATAATACTGTAGTAAATTCGTGTTACAACACTTTAATAATCACTAACTATTTACTGTAATCCAAATTTGGTTACTGTAATCCAAATTTGGTTAAGATATGTCGGTGCATGTAAATAGGCCTTTACTTTATGAATGGAACAAAGCAGGAACAGGAAACCTGCGCGGATTATGTTGAGGACAAGCTAAACTTTACACACTTATAGACCTAATCTACCTTTGCATTGGATTACAGTTAACAAGGCTCACTCAGGAATGTGAGAAGTAAATACGAAACTGGCAAGGGAAGGCGTTTAGGGATCACGTGCTGTATGTTTTAGAGTAATATTGGCCACTTACTGGAGAAACGAACAGTGAATATAAAGTAGTTGATAGGGTATTCATTGGACTGTAAAGTCTATAGACTACAGGCCATTCATTTCGAGACATTTCATGGTCTCTAATTATCATACATATGAAAACATTATTCCATGTTATGTATTATTTTATGTTTTTAGTGATTATCACTTTATGTTTTCAAAGATCTCGTGTGTGTTGGCAAGGGGAATTATAACATAACACCTCCTTTCATATTTGCAATTATGCATGATTTGGAAGTAAGTTTTATATAGTACTCACAACATTACAATTTAAATAGTTATTGTGAATTTATTCCTTTTCTGACTTGCCCAACTAAAGATAATAAACGGAGAATAAAGGGTTAGAAATAAAGGGTTACAAATTGTTAATAAATCAAAAAATATTGCTAAACAATCACTGAGAAATGACGCTTGAGTAGATCAGAATGGACATCCCTGTACAACATTTTGGAACTCTGGCTCAGTATAATTTCATTTGATTGCATGTCATATTAATAATCTTTAAAACGTACCTCCACTCCCTCAACCCTTTACATTAGTATAACATCTACGGTTTTGGAAGTCATATTTTGATAGATGTGTTATAAAGAAAATTCTATTCTCTATCGCTATTTGTGAATTTCTTACAGATACTGAATACAGTCTTCTGACCAATTTGGACTCAAACTTAGAAAATGCTATACATTATCCCGCAAGGAAGGTGAAGAAACATTTATTTAGTAAATGTTTATATGTGTGAATGTTTCGTGTGGAAGACAGTCCAAAATAACGCAAGTATCAAATTGGGATATAATTTGCTTATTTTGTAGTTGTGGGATTGACAAAGATTTATAACAAAATATATACAGAATGTTGGACTATCATGTTTGTAATCACAATGTGGCATATTACTAAACAAATTGTGTACGCCACAGTGGCTACCATTCGCATAACATGGCGTCAAACATTGAGAGACCAATAGCTAGAAAGCACACTTACAAATGTATTCACGAATGAGTTGAGGGGCTGGTCAGTATGGTATCTTCCAGCTATTAAGTGTTTCAAATTGGTTTACTTAACATTACTAGCACGAATCGCCAATGGAGGCAGTTGGGTGAGAAACCACATCATGACAAAATACGTCGAGTTGAACTGTCAAGCTTAGATGTAACGGTACTACAGGCTGTTCGCGCCAAAGTGAGCTCTTTACACTTTTCGTAATGGTGCTATAATACACACATGGCAACTGCAAGCACTTTTATTTAACTTCAGTTCGTACATAATTTAAAATAAAAACTGAGTTACGACTTAATACCTAATCTTTATTGAGATTTGGGTGCATACATCCATATATTAAATGCAACAGGCATCAAGAAGTGCTCGCTTTAATGCAAAACATTTATTTAATGCGAATGTTTTCCTTCGAAATATATCTAGTAGCTCGCTGCATGTGTTTTATTTATGTTATTACCTTTTTAAAGGTGAATATTTTGAGTATTTTTAAATTACCGTAGATCTTTCAAGAGACTATAATCACTCTCGCATATGATATTGTAGTAATTTCGCCTTATAAAACTTTAATAATCAATAACAATATCCTGTAATCCAAATTTGGTAAAGACATGTCGGGTAATCATCACGGTTCATGTAAATAGGCTTTTACTTTATGAACGGAACAAAATTGTTTAACTTTTCCGCATTATCATCACATGGAACAGGAAAACAGCGCGGAAATATTTTGAAGACAAGCTAAACTTTACACACTTATAGACGAAATCCACCTTTGCATTGGATCACAGTTGACAAGGTTCACTCAGGAATGTGTGAAGCTAATACGAAACTTGCAGTAAAAGACTTTTGGGATCACGTGCTGTGTGTTTTGGAGTAATATTGGCCGCTTACTGGAGAAGCACGCAGTGCATATACAGTAGTTGATCGAATATTCATTGGACTGTGAAGTCTAGACTTCAGACCGTTGATTCCGACACATTTCGTGGTCTCTAAATTTCTTACATATGAAAACATTATTTTACATGATGTATAATTTAATGTTTTTAGTTATTATCACATTATGTTTTCGAATATCTCGTGTGTGTTGGCAAGGGGGTTTATAGCGTAAAACTTAATTTAAATGTAAAATTATGCATGATTTGGAAGTAGTTTTTTCCAGTGTTTCAGTATGGTCTGTTCAAATGTAGCATTTACTATGTGTTGCTCAGATGTGATAAAGGCTATTTCATAATTCCGACGGTTTTCACCGCTAATTTACTTTAACTGCAATACATACAATGTGTTGGAATATATTCGGACTGAACTGATCTGGAAGAAATATTATTCTAGTTTTGTATGCTTTTTCCTCCAAAGTCATGTTCCCTACAGCAGTTAGCCACGCCCTCTCCGCGGCACGCACCTTTGACTTGGGAGGGGGCAGCCTGCCGATCATACCCGAAGTGGGACTTAGAAATATTTTCAACTACACGAGATAGCTCATTTTTTGTGACGAGAAGAGTACATAAGTAAAGGCTGTTCACAATAAAGTGAGTACTTTTGAAATCAACCTTAGACATAACGTCACTGCTCGTACCTGCTACCTACATATATTTTAACGGGTGCACCGAGTGACATACGACCAGTAAAGTTGGTAATGATGGAGGACAAGTAGTTTCATATCTTAACGTCGAATAAAAAGTGCTATGTAACCAGTTGTGATAACTTAGATAATTCTTTCGATTTCTGTTTTTTTTTTTTACTGCATCTAGGTGTAAAAATTACCATATTTGTACATATTTACTTTTCTAATAATTACACATTTTCACCTAACCAACGCATGAACAAAATGATGAGGCCCATTCCAATATTAATTTTACATAAGGCGGAAGAATACACAGCGTACATACAAGTAGATCTGAAGCAGAGCTTTCAAAAGTTTTCATTTTACCGTAACATCCTATACAAGCGTGTTAAAGCATGTGTTAACATAATAATGCCCTAATCTTAGTTAAATTTAAATCTTACTTACTTATGTTCTATCTGTAAATTATGATCTTTTATTTCTAAACTAACAGGAATACAACCCGCGAGAAAACACGTTTGTTGGTAACGCCTAGTAAGAAATAGTTCCTACGCAAAATAACGTTACATTGAGTACGCACGAATCCGGCGTGTTTTCACTTTGGTGTAATTTCCTGTGCTTGGCTAAGCTTTGTTTGCATGGGGCGGAGGAATATCCTGGAAGTAGAACTTAAGCAGGGTTTCAGAAAAGTTGGAAATAACGTCGCGTCTACAGCGACGTCAATGTATGCAGACGGAGGAGGTTTCTCGGACAGGCTGGATTGCGGAAGATACCAGCATTCCTCTGGAGTGCTTTCAGGGAACCAACCGTGGGGAACCTGATGTCAGGGTATCCGAACCGGGATTCGAACCCAGGTCCTCTGGAATTCGAGCCCACGTCGCTCGGTATTAGCACACCAGATTTCCCGTATTTCAAGTCTTGGGCATGTATTTTATATCCACGTCAATAAATATTATTATGGTCGCTGCCTAAAACTATTGTTTGGGGCAGTATGAAACAATGGCTGTGCATTTTCCGATGTTTGATTTTTACCGTGATTAATCATCCCTGCCGCAACTGAATTCACTTACCCTCATCAATACGTCTGTTCAGGTACTGATTTGATGCTGTATTTAGCATTTTTCACGACCCAAATTGCATCTTTCCTTAAGGTGCACATCAAAACTTCATTATCACATTATCACTGTCCTGGAAGGGCGACCGTATCTAACTAACTTACTCCTTAGCAGTATAAACTGACCAGAGAGGACACACATACACTTTTATAGCAGCTAAGCAATTTTTACGTAACATTTAAAATGGGGAATGAAAGTGAATGCGCACAGATACGCGACAGTTATTATAAATTACGTAATTATCACTGATTGATTAATTATCGAGAAAAAAAAAGTAAACTTTTTGTGTTCCATGCGAATTGGAAACTTTTTACTGTTCATTATGTAAATATTTCGCTGACTGGTAAATTTGATTGATTTTGATATCTTTCAATTTCAGGTTTTGGAAAACGAAATTACTAGCTTTTATTTAATTTTATCAAACATTCATTAGAAAATAAAATACAGCGATAAGTTCATATCACTTTAATGACAAAACGTATCTTCTAATAAAGATGTATGACAAACTCCTAAACAAATGTCTGTACAGAAAAAAACTCTAGAATTTCTTGTCATTAGCATTATGCGCTTTAAATGCGAAGTCCTGCATATTTGTTCGCAATTAGCATAGTAGATACTAAAATAGTACAGAAGTTTTCTGTATTTTACAGTACTTTATATCTAAAGAGTAGGTAAATAAAGACGAGAATGAGAGACTCATTAAAAAGCTAGACTCTTGGGAATATAAGGCGAAGGATGACGAGTAGCAAGAGCTCAGAAATGAGTGAATAAGAAACAAGATAGGATGCCATCGTCTCCAAAGAATATAGGGAGACGAACAGGCAATTAATTGTCTGTATAAAAGAAGGGTAGAGAATACTCAGCGAGAAAAAATATTACATTCAAAAAATATAAATATACATTATATATATATACACACACATATATATATATACACACATATATATATATATACACATATATATATATATACACATATATATATATATATATACACATATATATATATATATATACACATATATATATATATATAATATATATATATATATATTTTATATATATATATATATATATATATATATATATATATATATATATTATATATATATATATATATATATATATATATATATACATATATATATATATATATATATATACACACATACACACACTCGCGCGCGCACACACACATATTTGTTTTCATCAGCTAAGAATGTTTTGTGCGCTCAAAAGAACGACGCAAAGAAAAAGTATCAAATCATACACAAAAGTAAATGTATTAGACTCTTTTTGGTAGAAATTGATTCATGACGTATAACTGAAGGTACACTTTTGAATAATCTTTGACTGACTTCTTAACGTGAATTATAGATTATTAGCACTGAAAATATTTTACCAAAAAAAACTCGGTTGTACGTATTGTTCACAACATTCACACAAAATAATTAGCCAAGGGACTTTAAGTTGTAAATGTATTCGCGACATAAATAAAATACTTAACAAAAATTTAAAACTTGCTTGACATTTGAATCTTCAGTTATACAGTATCTTCCAAGCTAAGATCTATTCATTTTAAGCCACCAGACCTCTGTTAATTAGATGTTGTTATGCCTTCACGGTTTCACGCAAGTTTCAATGGCCTCTCTAGTATCTCGTCCATTGTTAATTAGATGGTGTTATTCCTTCACGGTTTCACGCAAGTTTCAATGGCCTCTCTAGTATCTCGTCCATTACCACTTACATCCACAGGAGCTCATTAACATTTCTCATTTGTACATCTGCTGCCGTGGACCAAGCATTCCATTTGCGAAGTATTTTCTATGCAGATGAGATGAAGATTATATGAATATTCAAATACGAGACTGTTTCTACGTATTACGGAGCACCTTAATTGATTCTGCTTTTGCTCTATAACCATAGCAAAGGTTTACAGACTTATATAAATGACAACCCCGAGATAGCCTTTAAAATATGCACTGTGCGTTATGAAACAAACAATATAGAAGTCGAAAATTCCATTACACAAATAAATAGTTAATGTCAATGTTTTTAAGAAACCTGTCGGTCAATTTTTAAGCTTGAGTGCATTTACGAATGATAACCTTATATCACAAGTCCGCAATATGCTTAAAACCTAGTGAACACTGCTCAACATTTTTTATCAAAGTACTTTTTACGTTAAAAATACTTCAATTCAGAGATTGAATTTCAATTGATATATTTTATGTCGAATTGTTAATATTAACAGTAAGTTTAATTATTAAGAAGTGCAGTGCAGAATTCACAGAATCATGATGCTGAAATGCGTGGATTAAATTTAGCTTAATGGATAAACATATACAAAATTATAAAAAATATAATAATAATGTGACATTTTGCTCATACATGGCCATGGTTTTGTTTACATGTGGCAGAAGAATGCTTAGTTGGTGCCCGAAAGTATAGCTTAAGCAGGGCTTCTGAAAAGTTGAAAGTAACCATGAATAGAATACAAACGAAAATATGTTACAGTTCTTAAGGGTACTATTTTATATTGGGTACTGTTTAACTTGTAGGTAGGTAGGTAGGTAAGTGGGCTTAACGACTCGTCGACAGCGAGGTCACTAGAGACGGTGCAAGTTGCGGAGGGAAGAGTGACTGGGGAAGGATGCGTCCATGGTCTTTGTTAGGGACCCATCCCAGCATTCGCCTCGAGTGATTTCGGAAAACCATAGACAACAGCAAATCAGGATGGCTGGACCGGGAATCGAACCCGGGTCCTCCCGAATACGAGTTCAGTGAGTTACCACTGCGATACCTCTTTCGGTTTGAACTTGTAGGATAGCGTGTAAAATTTCTAGATAGGTCTAACGTATATTTTCATTTTTTTAATATTTGGGTAGTTCATGCCAAAGTTATAACATGCTGATCTAATTACGCTCGAAAAATAATAAATTATTCAGTTTTAAAAATAAAAGAATGAGTGGATTATATAATTACGCTAAAAAAGCATACTGAGTAAGAATAGGTATGTCACAATTTTATCTTCAATTTGCAGTTCATATTGACTATAAAAATATTTCAGTGCTTAAGTAATATGTACGTCACGGTATAGCTTGCAGCATTATAAAACAAATTCTTTCACTTCCCGTATACGGGGAGGTTACGTTTTTATCTTCAATTTGCAGTTCATATTGACTATAAAAATATTTCAGTGCTTGAGTAATATGTACGTCACGGTATAGCTTGCAGCATTATAAAACAAATTCTTTCACTTCCCGTATACGGGGAGGTTACGTTTTTATTTTTATGACTATAACTACGAACGTTTGAGCAGATATTTAGTTTTCTATCAACTACATTAAATTATTAGAAATAAACATTACACGTAATGGCGGAAATGTGAACAGTATTCAGTAAATACATAAAATTTTATATATTTACGTTCCTGAAAATTTCACATTGTTAAAAGATCAGCGCATGGATAAATTGAAACGGTCTGTGGCAATGTTAATTTTTGTATAGGCTTACGGCGACATGATACAAAACGGTCATAAAATAACGTTCTAATGAATCCCCTTCTTATATAACCATTTCGTATAATTTCGCCTTATACAAAATTAACACTGCCACGGACCATATCACATTATTCATGCGCAGATCACTTTTAGGCTGTTCACGGTAAAGTGAGCACTTTTGAGGACCTAGTTACTTTTTACTTCAGCAATTTTTTATTCTTTAACCACCTTTTTAAATTTAATTGTCATGTAAGTAATAAACACAGTGTATAAATGGCACCGCATTCTGATGTTAACGTCTAAGGCTAAACTAAAAAATATTTATTGACGATTATTTCGAATGAGAGGGCTTTCAAAAGTTCTCACTTTACTGTGAATAGCCTATAACAATGTGGCTCGAAATCGAACCTCTTCATGTCTTCAATTTGGTTCCTGCTCCCTTTAGTTACCAATGGACACTTAACTTTCATAACTAAGGCCACCTCTTTTTTTGCGAAAATATTCCACGACTAGTTGTACTGGAAAACACGTTAGTTGAGAAACAATTTCGTGGTTGGATGATTTGAACTACCACGAGTTTGAGCTGTATGCCAGGCAATCACGAAAGTTCAGTGTCGGAGTAACTTAATTTTGGCAGGCCCAGTCAAATAGAGAATGTATCCTCACACAGAACCCCCCCCCCCCCCCCCAATATCCGAAGGATACCTGCTTGTGTGTTGACGTCTATCCTGCACATAAATCTTTTCGCGAACAACAGTTGGCCTTACTCGTAACTATCGAGCAACGGAAAAGTAATTCTCGGCTTGCCACTTGTTGGAAACGTCGCAAAGACGTACAAGATAACAGGTGTAACGTCACGTAACCTGCGGTTACATTGCGGCGCGGCCGTTTCAGGAGAGCATTGCGTCATTTTTTTTTCGCGAAAAGATTTACGTGGAGGCTAGACTACAATGTCCTGTGGCATACGTGCAGTTTTCGTTTGGTCATTGGCCACGTGTCTTCTGTCAGGAGACAGTTCCTTTCAATAACACCGACACAGCGACCGTAATTCGCGAGCACACACCTGCAGTGCGCCACATTTAAAATCATCCAATCACGAAAGAGGATGTGAGCTCTGGTAATTTTGGAGTACAGGTAGTCCCGCAATCTTTCCGCGGAAAACGGGTGGCCCTAGTCATGAGTAGAGACCTGCAAAAATTCGCGTTATTATTTGAGGAAATGGTAAACTGAAAACACTTTTCCTTTGCCACACGTGTGTCATTGGACCATTCTTTATTTGACACGCCCCGGGATAACTCTGCGCCAATAAATGAACACTTTCACAATTGTGTGCCTCAACCACGTGCAGATCACACAGAAAGGGCGTGACTTAACATTAGTGCAGCAACCAATGGAGAAATGACGCTGGCTCGAGTACACTGTAGAAATTTTCTGGTAAACTTCCTAAACAGTAATGGAAGTTTTTGTATGGAAATAATATCACACGTCAAGCTGCAGATATAGGAATGTTTAGCGCCGCTACTAAACAAAGTTAGGAACTTCCCACACACATTTGACAGGGGCCACGGTAGCTGGGCGGGTCCGATACCCGGCCGGGTCGCCAGATTTTCCCTAGTGGGAATCGTGCCGGACGATGCCGTTGGTCGGCGGGTTTTCTCGGGGATCTCCCGTTTCCCCCGACCCTTCATTCGGGCGCCGCTCCATATTCACTTCAATCACCCTCATCAGATCTCAAGAGTTCGCGTTCGTCCAAATCTCTTCACTTCACTTCCCTACGCATTTGACCGTTTCCTGTGAAAATGTAGTAACGCTACAAAGAATGTATAGTGGGAAAAATTACAATTTCCGCTTTCTCACTAAGCGTATACACTGGTATTGTAAATTCCCTACCCTAATTATCTCGTAGAGTGTGTGTGTATATATATCTACGAATTTTAGCTTGATGTCAAAAAATAACACGAATTTTGCAGGTCCCTAGGGGAGTGAAGAGATTTTGGAGCCAAAGGCCGCTAGGAGGCACGCCCTTGGTGGTCGACCGGAAGTCTAAACAAGAGTTCGCGCTAAGTGAAGAGCGTCGTCGTTTTATACTGCACGTCGTTTTATACTGCCGCCGCGCCGGGGTAGGACGTGTAGACGGCAGAATTGCGAGCCGGCGGCAGTAAACGCACGCGAACGATGCCTACGTGTCGTGTCGTGAGCATGCCTCGGCGTCTCGCAAATTTCTTTTTTTTTTTTTTTTATCGTTGCGCCCCGTTTCCTATTTCCTTTTCACCGGGGAGTTAAAGATGCGAGATAGGAGACGTTGTGCAGTTTCCTCTAATGTCTCCCAGCGGCTTCTCGTCTGCAGGGGAGGAAACCCTCCCTGACTTTTATGTGCAATTTTTTTTTAAACGTCGTCTCCCCTTCTTTTTTTTATTCTTTTCTTCCTTCCCCCCCCCCCCCCGGTGCAATTTTTGCATCCACTTGTGTCTACTCGCTCGTCAACAAACCTCCCTTTCAACCAACGTCGTTCCCGCCCCGCCATAACTCCGCGCTCTCGTATTCCCCACAATCTCGAGGTTTTCCGACGCAGTAAAAATCCGCGCGTAAATCTGCTTTTCTCTCCCCCCCCCCCCCCCTCTACCATACGTCGCTTCGCGTACGCACCAGACGAGTTTACGATCGCGGGTGAATTTCTTCCCTTCCTGCGGCGTGGTTGACTCCTCGCGGATTGCGCGAGCAAACTCTTCCCAGTCAACCCGCCGTTAGTCTAAACCGCAGGATATAATCTATTCGCGGTTTCTTGGAATCAGGCCTTTAAAAAATCATCCCAGGTATTAAGTGTTCTGTTGCTTCTCAAATATTTTCAACTATAGGGACATGCGAAATCCGCGTTATTATTCGGTATCAGGCTAGACTTCACAGTACTATGTACGCCAGACCCGTCGTCGTTTTACCATTGGCCGCTGCCTAGATTAGAAGCCACGCGCTTCCTGACTGAACTACGTGTGATTGGGGGCACACAATTGTGAAGTGGTCATTTACCGGCGCAAAGGTTTCCTGGGCGTGTCAGATATAGTATGGTACAACGACAAACGTACTGCAAAGGTACACGTGTTTAAATTTTAACGTGCCCCTAAATAATAAGGCGAATTTTGCAGGCCTCTAGTCGTGGATAACGAGTGCTTTATATTTGTATTAACATAAACTTACGTTGTTTTTGGTAAGAATGAACTATTACTTATATTTTATTGTGCATTATAATATATAATTTATAAGCAGTATGGAGAAAGACAAAGAGAAAACAGATGTGTTGGTAATGCCTAGTAAGAAATAGTTTTTATGCAGAATATTATTATACTAAATGCGCACGAAAACAGTGCGTTGTCCCTATGATGTAATTTTGTAATGTTTTTCTGCACTAGGCAGAGGAATATCCTAGAATTATAACTAGAAATCTGCAAATTTCGCGTTATTAATTAGGGATACGTTAAATTTTAAACACATGTACAGTTGCAGCAGTACGTTTGTCGTTGGACCATACTATCACGCCCAGGAAAATTTTGCGCCAATAAATGAACACTTCACAATTGTGTGCCCCCAATCACGCGCAGTTTAGTCAAAAAGGGCGTGGCTTCACATCTAGGCAGCAGCCAATTGTGAAATGACGACGGTTCTGGTATGTAGGCATACAGTACTGTGAAGTTTAGCCTGATACCGAATAATAACGCGAAATTTGCGTGTCTATAAGCATAACTTTAGCAGGGGCTTCAGGAAAGTCGGAGGTAACTGGGAATGGACTATATATACTTAAGAATGCAGAAGTGAATCAGCCGCCCATGGCGCTATCTCCAGCTGCACACGCCCGTAGAATGGCTTCACTGGCTAGCAACATGGCGGGGCGCGATTTGCCGATCAACGCCTAGCAACGCAGGCCTCCTGGTGTCTCCCCTGGGAACCTACGACCACGAGGTTCGCTGGAGATACAACAGGCCGAAACACCTTCTGAGTGAAAAGTCTCCTTAATTAACCCTTTGAGGACGGCACAAATTGCCAGGCACTGAGAACTAGATTGAAGTGAGCTGCCTATACTTGCCACTACAGCAATATCTATTGCGTTGTCCTCTGTATTTCCACTTACCATCGTCCTATTGGTCCAGGATATACTAGTCACGCTTACTGTACTCTGCGACGTTTGTTACTGGCTCGTTCTTGGCCAATGAAGTCGCGCGTTGACTCTGTGCCAATTAATATATTGCGACAGATGTAATACGTTTTACAATCCATCGTGTTCTTTGAGTAGGCTTACCATACGTCTGGGGTTATCCCAGACAGTCCGGGATTCAGGCATGTGTTTGGGGAAGTTACCGGAATTAACGAATGTCCGGGATTTTCGGATATCTGAGTAAAAGACCGAGTGGCCGGGAAATTTCGCTCTGTTTTGATTTAGCGGTTGGCAACCTTGCATGCAGCTAGACTGTCGAAACAAAGCAGAAGACAGTCAGGCAGTCGACATTGACAAGCGCTCGTTGACAAGCCGCTGTTTACTTCGTTTTAGGATTAAAACTTTAGTTGTATCTATTACGTGGTGAATTGTCAGTTAGTTGCTGGAAATAGGCCCGAGAAGAAAGTGTTCGTTTAATGAAAAACTTCAAAGTGAGTATAAATTTCTCAAATCACATGAAAACAGCAGTGCTCGAGTACGGTGTCTGACATGTAGCTCAGAATTTTCTACAGTTGACATTTTTACTCTCGAAATAATAATGTAGAAAATAATTATGTCACTTGTAAACCAATTTATTTTAACCAAGTGGAAAACATGATTAATAACTAAACAAAAAAATATATTTTTGAAGTTATTTACTAAAAAAAAAACATTTTCCTAAACAAAATGTTCGGGATTGGAGTCCAGAAATTATGATAAACATATATTTGAGGGAATTATTAAAAATAACAGTTTTATTCATAATAACTTAAATGTTGACTTGTTGTGATGTACTACTTATATTCCGATAACGTCCAGCGAAATAGCAAAACTATAGAATTGTTAGTTTCTTCTTCAAAAGCAAATACATTTCCAAATAAACGTAGCCCTTAGTATATACGTGCATAGTCCTCAAAGGGTTAATTAATTTTCACGCCAAATCACCAAGCCTTGTTTCTGATTGGCTGCTGCATGCGGCGAAAGGTTTCCTGTTGACTGGGATCCCTGGCTGACGAGCAGGTTATCGGGCTAACTGGCGATCGGAGTTTTGGCATGTAGCTGGCCAGTAACGCCATTTTGTTGGCTAGTGGCTCCATTTGGCTGACGTTTGTGGCTGGAGTGCGGTAGAAACTTCTGTTCCACCTCTTGATTTTTAATTACACTGTGGCTCCACTTTAATTTCATCACAATAACGAGAGTAAATGCTTTTTGATTATAATTATTTTTAATAAAATAAAATGCAATCAATATAATTGCAACAAAAGTGCAATGATAACGTTTTACGGTTTGCTAATTATAGGCTATTCACGGTAAAGTGAGTATTTTTGAAATCAACCTTAGAAAAACGTCACTGCTACTACGTGCATATATTAACGGGCGCACTGAGTGATATGCGCCCAGTAAAGTTGGTGTCTGTGGAGGGAAATTAGTTCAGTGTCTTGACGTCAAATTAAAAGTATTAGATAGCCATTTGTAACAATTTAAATTTCTTTTCTTGCTTTCTGTATTTTTAATGCACCAAAGTGTAAAAATCAGCAGACTAGTAACGTAAGTATTTACTTTTCTAATGATTGCACAGTCTCATTTTACCGCCGCCTGAATAAAGTTATGGGGTCCATGGCAATGTTAATTTTGTATAAGATGGAAGAATACATAACGTGCATTGAGGTAGAACTTAAGCAGGGATTTTCAAAGTGCTCAATTTACCGTGAACCGTATATAGAAATTATAATGGGATAAAATAACATCTTAGATCTGCGTACTATATTGTGTGAGAGTAGTGGATAGTGGAATGAATATATCTATATGAGCGGCTCTTAAGAGTTATATGGACCTGCACGTTTTTACGCGAATATACGTATCTCAGTAAATAAATGTTCTGCAAATACGACTTTTTGTTAGAAAAATAAAGAAAAAATAATTACCCATGTCCCTGTTATTTTATTTCTGTGATATTTAGAATATCCTCGGAGAAAAAAAATTCGTGAAGATGGTCAAATATCGCACTTTTAAAGCTTGCCTTCGCTGTTTCCTTAAACGGCAAGAGAAAAGTACAAACATAGGGACGTAGTCTAATCTGTGGTATTTCATCGCGTGTAATAAAACCCCACTGTTACATATCTAATTTGCACAGTGCAGCGTCACGACGGAAACACTGCACGCCTTGCGCGTAGGAGCGATGAGACGCTAGGCGGGCCTGTTAAGTGTCGCCCGTATCGCTGCCTCGCTTCTTGACCTTGGACGCGCAGCTCCAACTAATTCTTAACGTCGAGATCTTAAGAGCATATGAGGATTAAACAAGGTGGAATGCAAAGGCGGGGGGAAACGGGATATCTCCGAGAAAACCCGCCGACCAGCGGCATCGTCCTGCACGATTCCCACGTATGAAAATTATGAAGCGACACCACCGGAAATCTAACCCGGTTCGCTTTGGTGAGAGGCGAGCGTTCTAGCCGTTAAACTACCGCGGCCCCTTTCGAGAGAGTACTATTAGTGAGTATGACGTCATTAATTTTAAAAAAATTATTGGTGGGAGTTGTGACTTCTACCGCTTGATATTCCGTGAAATTCGATTTGAATCGAGGTCGGAAACCAAACACTAGTCGAACTTAAGTCAGCGGAGGCAGGTGAGATGGTTTAGATGGATACGCGATGCATTTAGACTTGCTTTGCTGAGGAACCTATCCCGAGTTTCCTGGGTACCTCGTGTATGGATTGGTCGCTTCTCTGCGGACTTGCCTGACATTTCAGTAGGCCACTCGTCCCGGACACACTAGGGCCGGGCTCAGCTTCCACGTGAACCTCTGTCTGCTGTTCTTTCTGCCTCGGTCTATGCAGGCGACGCCTCTCCCTGCTGCTGAGTCATTCGACTTGTTCTCTTTTCGGCTGTCTTGATGGATATTTGCATTTTGGTCTCGTTTTGGTGACACGTTTTTAACTTCTCGGCGCTGCTGCTTCCAAGTTTCTAAAATTAATAATATTAATAAAGCACCCGAAGATAGAGAACGTATCGGACTACATGATAATATAATCGTTTTTCCCAAATTCGCAACACAAAAGGGGTTATTCAATTTTGTAATCCGATGGTCCGACACAGAATTGCGATTTTGATGGCTAATTTTAAAGAGTCGCCACAGGAAGTATTATTTATAGATCAGAATGGTTTAGTCACCAAATGGTTTGCGCAACATTAAGCCCTCGAACGGCAGATGTGTCACTCTAGAGAGAAGGGATCTGACTGAACCGTGGGTGTCGCCGTGGAACGTGTTTTTGTCCCACGCACTTTTGGAGAGCATAGTGGCCGACCGAGAAAGACGTTCATTCGAATTTCACGTCAATAACTTTCATTGCAGCTCTACGGGCGTCTTACGGCCACCATTCTGAGAATAAACGTGCTATTTGGCTATACGAACGGCCAATTACAATTGTCATTTGATAATCCGGTGATTTCCTGTCCTCAAACGTTTCGCGTTTTGCGCCCTCCTCCTGGTCCTGTTCACGTGTAACGACTCAAGAATAATGACATTTGCTACCCAAAGTTTTAGTTCTGCTGTTAAATTAGAAATATACGTTTTGTAATTAAGACTCGGCTGTCCTTAATCTGAGCTGTAACAGCTTATTCGAGTAGCGGCATCAAGAATAAAGTATTATCTTCTCGCGATTTTTTAATGCATGCTTTCAGATATATTCCATACAATAAAAACTTAATTAGTTGCACAGTTTTCGGAGTTCTTGTAATAATAAACACAGGAAGCACTTTTATTACCGAGTCCGAACGTGTTTATTTTTAGTGTGTTGTTTCTTCAGAGCACAAGCAGTGTCAAAGATAAAATTTCTTAAATGAAATTTCCTCATGGCTGGCACTGCACAGTACGGTGGCCTACAATATGAGAATCAACAAATACCTGGCCAGTTGAATCAAGCGGATTCAGTCTTCAAATGGCCGGTATAATTGAGTTAGTTCGTTGCAATACCAACTTACTGCAGTAATAGTCATATACTCGATTCGTAGGTACGGCGTTCGAAGTGTATGCTCAGTTCAGGTGTAAGATTTAGTTATTAAATTAGTTGATAAGCTGCCTCCAACTGGTAAGCCAGCAAAAGGTTGGAGCGTATCTAAAAAAAGAATTAAAACAATCCGTAGCCTAGGAGTAAACAATGTGGGCATTTATATATATTTCTTCTTTTTATACATACATTTTATATTTGGTTCAAATTTCATTGTGGCGCATCATAAAGACACGTCATCAAAATGAACGTGAGAAACAGATCAAAGAAACAGTGAGCTATTTCTCGGAAACGGGATTGCAGGAAAAAAAATTTTTTTTCTTCAGTATTCTAGCTTCTGAAAATATATTTACGAATATTCGATGACAATCTAGGTATGGGCTACGTAACAAAGCCGTGAACAGCGTAGTTTTCATAATTTGCGGACAGAGAACACGAGGTACATCAGAGAATATGTAGGGGCATTGCGTAAACTAGGGAAGCTATGAATATGGGAGCGGCATCCATTAACAGTACATGCATAACTTGTGGCGTATACTATATCCTTGAGCGTTATATCATCACAGAGAGAACGCATTATATACAAACAGTTATTCTGAGAGTAATGAGATTTTCACCTTTCGAAATGAAATACGAACCAAGAATTAACTTCTCGTGACAGTAATGCTGGGGAACATTCGTACGCCAGTTATTTTACCAAGAAAAACTTCTCGTATGTATAAGTTTATGTTAATAACACTAGAAACATTGAAAAAAAAAAACGCAATTTGTAAACAAAGCTTACTTTTTACACAAATATTTCCATAATTTTAAAGAAATATAGGTTTTTTTTTTTTTCGACACGATCAGTTTACATTCACAAACGGTCATCCAGTTTTATACAATCACGTTTAGAGTTTCCCGAAAAACATCAGTGGGATTCTGTTCCTTTTGACGAACATTACATTTTGCACAGAACGTTATTTATGATCTGCATTTCATTGTGTCTCGACTTTAAAGCAGCTAGTGAAATGCAATATGAGTCAATTTCCTGTGAAAATAGTTTAAATGTGTGTGTGAAATAAATAATTCACTGGTTGCTATTTTACCTTTACAACACTAACATATTACGTACAAGGTTAAAAAAAAAAAGCAAGACAGTGCATCAGAAGTTGAAATACGGTCACTTCATCATTATTCTTACCGAAGAAAATTTTCATATGTAACGACAGATGCCCAAACTGGATATTTTGAATTTTCCAAAGGCTTTGGATTGCTATTGCGTGATGGGATAAAAACTTCGCTTTGTAACATCACAGCTATTTTCATTTTGAATCAAAGTCTCGGTTTCAATTTGGGAAACATGGCAAAAAATTATAACATTAAACATTTTGGAACTGGTAGTGAAATAAACTATGAGATAATTATGTAAACGGAGATTCTATACTGCTCAGGATATAGCACCGCAAAATTGAAAATATGTTTGATAATCAATAAAGTGATCAGGAAATGGAATTGGAGCATAGAAATTAAACGCCTTCCATTGTCCGAAGGTTCCGAATGGAATGATTTCCCCGTCCTATTACCATGGTTGTTTGATACCATTCAACAGCCACGTATTCGGAAAAATAATTTCATCGCTTTCCCGCAGAAGAGATTCCGAGCGAGGTGGCGCAATGGTAACTCGCCGGACTCGCATTCGGGAGGAACCGGGTTTGATTCCCGGTCCGGCCATCCTGATTTCTGTTTTCCGTGGTTTCCCGAAATCACTCCAGGCGATTGCTGAGGTAGGTCATTAACAAAGGTCGTGGTTTCCCCAATCCCTCTTCCATATGAAACTTGCACCGCCACTAATGACCACGCTGTCGACGAGACGTTAAGTCCTACTACCTACCTAAAGAGTAGATTAAAATAGGCGAGTGAAGAGATTTAGGCGGCTCTTAACGGCGAGGTCTTGGGAGCCGATGAGGGCCATTGAAGTGAATATGGAGCGGCGTTGGAATGAAGACGCGGGGGAAACTGGAGATCCCCAAAAAATCCCGCCGACCAACGGCATCGTCCGGCACGATTCCCACTTGCGAAAATCCGGTGATCCGGCTGGGGATTCGCTCAGCCACCGTGGCCCCATAAAAATAGGTGCTCCAAGCACAGATGACGGACTAAATAAGTACACATAGACGAAGTAGTGTGGTAGTTTCTTTGATGTGAGCTTACCCTTTCTCTGATTGGCTGCGAGAAGACTCTGGGAACGGGCCTTGCGTCTTATTGGTAGGGACACACAAATTTCGCGAAAAGATTTCACGACCAGTTGTGTTTCATAACAGTTAAGCTGAGCTCAACTTTCGTGATTGGATGATATATATGTAAATACCTCTTAGGTGTCTGCCCGCCAATCACAGACGTACAGTATCGGAGTTACCTAATTTTGATTAGCCAGTCAAGTAAGAAAATGTTTTGTCACAAAGTTTCGTGGCCAATAAGCAAAATAAAACTCCTGGTATGCCCATAGGGTATTGAAATATATAGCATTCGCGGAAATCTTTTCGCGAAATTCGGGTGTCCCTTCTCATTGGCTACTGCGCACCGCTAGAGCTTCCCTATTGGCTGGGCTGCCTGCAGGCAAGTATGTTACCATGCGCTGAATGGCGTTCCAACATCTTGCTGTCCAGTGAGGTAATTTTTCTGGCAAGTGACGTACGAGCAGCTCATAAATTTATGTATTTTTTAATATTCATGTGAGGGCGCTGTTCCTTTCTAGAAAAATGTGTGTATTACCGTGCTTACTGGAGAAGTCACCGAAAGACTTTTGGTTAGACAACTATTGCCAGCACACAAAGACCTTTACAGCAGCCAAAATGCTGGTGGTTGCCCTAAATATTTCAAATCGGGTGAAAGCTTGGAGCACTTGTGATGCATCGACAACGGAAATGTCGTACCAGTAAATAGGGCAAAACACAACTTTGCGTTCGTTTTCGATAACGTCGCGTGCAAGGAACCGAGTTGCATTCAGGAATACTTCAACATCGAAGGACATGCAAAACTGAACAGGTTCTACCTTGAGCCAGACTTATTTGCGCATACATAAACAATTGCTCTTAGACAACACGAATGTGCTGTTGATGTTGAATTCTAGGGTTCTCTGCCCTGCAGAAATTGAAATGTACAGCCTGTTGAAAATAAGAAATGTGTTTCAAGTACGTTTGCGTGTTTCTGTTTAGTTTATTTTTAAATGTGCGTTTTATTTGGTATGTTTTTATAAACATCGCTTACTAAACTGAATTATTTTACGTGTAATGTTTGAATAGCAAATATCAACCATAGGCTGTTCACGGTAAAATTATCAGTTTTGAAAGCCCTGCTAAGTTCTCCTTGTACACACGTTGTGTATTCTTCCACCTCGTGTAAAATTAACATTGTCATGGGCCTCATCACTCTGTTCATACGTCGGCCAAGTGAAAGTGTTAAATTATTAGAAAGGTAAATTATTTACAAATCTGGTCAATTTTACACTTCGATGTTATAAAAAAAAAAACAGAAAACAAAAGAAAGAAATTTAAGTTATCTAAAATGGTTACCCAAAGCGTTTTATTCGACGTTAAGGTATGGAACTACTTTCCATCCATCGTTACCAACTCCAATGGGCGCAGGTCCCTCAGTGCGCCTGCTAAAATTTATGCTTATGCAGGGGCAGTGATTTTTCTCGAAGGTTTATTTCAAAAATGCTCAGTATATCATAAAAAGCCTTTCGGCTCTAATATATACCTAATCTCGTAAGTCGAGATCCACAAATAATTAATTCTAAAAACATTTTTATTGGGTGGTTTTAATACTTTTATGTCGATTAAAGGTTTATCCGGTTTTTTGTTTTACTCTAAATGTGACAGCATAATGAATTAATATAAGACTTTGGAATTAGTTGAAAGTTGCGACGACTAAATATGGCACAGGCCATTCCAGATATGGCCGTTGCTCCATGTGACCACCGAGTAGCCTATTGTCTACTCGCGGTTTCTTCACACGGTTTTTAATCAAACTTTTGAAAAATCACCCCATGTATGACGTTTTTAGTTATTTCCTAAATATGCCATATATCACGAGCGTTTTATACGTGTTTTCATAAAAGTATTTTTTTTTTTTGGTTAAATGGAAACGTTATTTATATTCTCTCTATAAATTATAATATTTCATTTATAATTAATATGAATTTAAAACGGTGAGAAAACATGTGTGTTGGTAACGCCTAGAAATATATAGTTCTCTTGCAAAATATTATTACAACTGAGTGCGCAGGAATACTGTGCGTTTTCCTTTCGTGTTATTTTACAGACTTAGTTAAGCTTAGTTTGTACGAGGCGGAGGAAAAATCTGGAAGTAGAATTTTAGCAGGGCTTCAGTGAAGTGTGAAGTAACCCTGAATGGATTGTAGATAGTACAGAGAGACGTAACGGTGTGGTGGTTCCTTCGACGTGGGCGTGCCTGTAATCGTATTGGCTGCTCGAGGCTCCGGGAACAGGCCTTGCGTCTGATAGGCTACTACATGTGGCGGAAATTTTCTTATCGCCCGGGCTGCCGGCCGGCGAGAAGGTTACCACGCAACGATTAGCGTCCCGCCATTTTGCTGGCTAGTGAAGTTGTGTTGTTGTCGAGTGTGGCTGGAGTTTGCGGTATGATGGGCTGTTTCGCCTCTGCACTCTTTGATATTCTGTGATGCTATACCAATGTTAGGGTGGTGTGAATGGCGGTCTTGGGTTGGAGATAACAAGACAATGAATTTCACTAACGAGTAACTTTATCTTATGGACCAATTTTAATATTTTTAAATGCATCCATAAAAACAAGTAGACGGCACCCAACGATTTTCAGAGTTGCGGACGGAATAAAAAATCCAATCGGTGCTTTAACAGTAAAGATAGCGCAAGATACATAGTAAACAGTATATTCTTGCATGGCATTTTAAATTTAAGCTGTAATCACCCCATTTTAAGAAGGTGGAAGTCGAAGCGAAATGGCATGGCTAAACAAAAATGTAATATGCAGCTCAATTTTTGGGGACATTTTCAAGCCTTTCCAAAATTTTGGTAGTTTTCAGGAGTTTTTAAAAGTTGGTGTCGCCATAGTCATAATGTCCACCGAAAGGTCTCGATTCATGGAAATCACTATGTTCGCCATTTAACCGTAATTGTGTACGGGGTACTACGCTGCACATTCTCATCCCCTGGGCTTTGGAACCAATGTCCACTTACTAGTCAGAAGGCCTGCAATAACATTGCACGTAATTCATCACAGAAGGATCACATTTGTATTTATCTTCATGCCAATTATGGTATCTTAAATGTGTTTAATTCTGAAATTTCATGGCTAAAATGAAATGATATTTGTGCTCAGGTAAACATGTTATCTGTGTCCGATTTGTCGCAATTAACAAAGACTCTTAGTCGCCGAATATGACACAGTATTTTCATTGTTATCATTAAATGTCCCACCCTACTTGCTATTAAATAGGTAGCATGCGTATAAAACTAACTATAAATTACAAAAAAGACACATGCGCGCGCGCACACACACCTATGGTCAATTCACTGTTACTTCCATATTTTCTGAAACCCTGCTACAGTTCCACTTCCAGGATACTCCTCCACCTCACGCAAACAAAGCCTAACCGAGTTCACAAAATTACACCAATAGGACAGCGCAACGCGTTCATGCGCACTCATTTTAATAATATTTTGCATAAGAAGTATTTCTTACTAGGTATTACTACAACTAATATTATCTCACTTTATTTATTACTATTGATTATAACTATAATGCTACACTGTTAAAAAAAATTCCTTCATTTTACGGGAAAATGCTGGTAAAACTTTATCCAGAAGTGTCCGTAAACTCTCCGTTGATTTTCATAAACAGACTATCCGTAAATTTTATGAAACCTCTCAGTTAATTTCCAAGTTAGTTTTCTGTACTTTCCGTTTAAAATAAAAAGAGATAGTGAAAATACCCTTAAATTTTCGTTATGTGGGTGTTCTACCGTGTAGAAAAAATGATTTAAAAAGTTAAAACATTTTGTACTTAAGCTAGTTTAAGCCCGAGTCAAGAAATTACCAGTCGACGACTCTGACCATTTTTTTGCCGTTGTAGTTGTCATTGTTGAGCTCAATTAAGACCAACTTGTTGACAATTTCCGGTGCGACAAGCGAACTTAAAATCTGCCACATCGGAGGCACCGGGGCGCGACCCCGCGGCCCTCCGACTATTATTCAGCCACCCTACCCCTGAGCTATAGAGGTAGGGCCCCATTTACCTACAACTCTCACTTGAACATTACGTTACAACTTTTATATTTGTATTTGAAAGACAAAAGCAAAAATGCAGTTTCTATTAAATTAAGTATATTTTTAGTGTTGCCAAATGTTTCAGACGCCTGGTGCTATTTTTTTATATTTGAAAGAATAGGTCATAGTTGCGTGGATAACATAACTGCAGCAGAAATGATAATTTTCTTGTTACATTGGTGAAGAAAGCTTCGTGTACAATCGGCATTGTTCGTCCCCGTAACTCGAAGCCAAAGGGAATGCGGAGACGTTCCGTATTTTGTATTTACGGACTTAACTCCGTTTTTCGTCATTACGGATTGCCTTTCCGTATACACACTGTACATTTCCGTAAAACATTCCGTAAATATACGGAAATTATAAGTAAGAGTTCAATTGAACCAAAAATAAGGCACTTTGATGTTAACACAAGTATAAAAGTTTTATGATACATAACGAGAGACCTGAAAAATTCGCATTATTATTTAAGGACAGACTGAACTACAAGTTAATGTGCGTTTAAGTGACTTCAGTCAATGGACGGAAATATGCCTGGCATGCCTCAGAGACTCTTGAGGAAGTAATATTAGCTCAGCGGCGAAGTGGAAGAACAATCACGTAGGTGTTGATTAAAACGCAGCCGCTAATGAAACCACGGATTGTGCTCACTTGTTTATACACTGTAAAAAAAATTCTGGTAAACTTCCTAAACTGTAATGGAAGTTTTTAACCTATACATATGGACAGGAACATTTCGCGAGTTCATTTCAGGACAAGATAGACGTCAAACACGTGTACACTGAAGTTGACTTTGCAATTTGATCGCGGCTTATTAAACACGCCCTGGACGACTCTGAGCCAATAACAGACATGCAAGGAAACATGCAGCGAATGTCACAATCTCAGGTGTTAAGTAACATTGGCTACTCTCTGGAGCAGCAGCCAATGGACAAACACGTGAGGCTCAGTATACACAATACTGTGGAGTCTAGCCTACAGCTAATTAAACTCGCGAATTTTTCCTATCCTTACGCTATACACTGTAAGAAAATAATACCACACATCAAGTTGCAGATATAGGAATGTTTAGCGTCGCTACTATTCAATGTTGGGAATTCCCCTGTGCATTTGACTGTTCCCTGAGCAAATATAGAAACACTACAATGAGTGTACACTAAGTGTATACACTGGTATAGTAAATTTCCGAAAAATTTCTAAGAGTGTAAGACAGTGAAGTTCATCCTCTCACCGAAAAAATAACGTGAATATTGCAAGTCTCTATAAATGACATGTTTAGGACGTAACCATAAAACACCATAAATGGGGTGACTTTTCAAAGGTTCGATTCAGAAAGTGTAAAGAAACCTCGAATATGCTATACAAAAATGGGGTGACTTTTCAAATGTTTGATTCAGAAAGTGTAAAGAATCCGCGAATGGGCTATACATAAATGGGGTGACTTTTCAAAGGTTCGATTCAGAAAGTGTAAAGAACCCGCGAATAGGCTGTACATAAATGGGGTGACTTTTCAAAGGTTCGATTCAGAAAGTGTAAAGAAACTGCGAATAGGCTATACATAAACGGCCGCGCCCCACCTACGGGCTCCCTCGTCTTCTTACTTCACGGGCTGTCTCGGCACGAAGATGGCCCGCGCGTATGAGGTCGTCGGCATGTCAGAGCGGCGAAGTACTTATAAATCTATTTCAACAGACGAGACGTCTGTTTGCAAGCATCGCCCCGGGCGCAGCGGCGGCAAGACGGATCGAGACGCACGGGGATGAAGCTGTTTTGTGTGCGTGCGCGCGCGCGCAGCTTATGGAAACCCTCGATGCTTCTTCCCTCCCCGGCGAAGCTCCGGACCCATTTCAGATCCTTCGCTTCCTCGGAATAATATGACGCAGTCTGTTCAAATCCTCTTTTCGCCTGCGCGCCCCGTGTTTCCCCCGCAAGAGGTAAAATCACTTTCGTGTAACCCCGGGCATCGAGAAGGCACGTAGGGCCTAGGAGATGTTCGGGTGGAAGAGTCAGGGGGAGGGGGGGGGGGCGAGGACGGGTGAGCTGTCTTTACATTATTAAACCTCTGCCAGGCTGGCAAACTTACCAAATCCCGCTGGAACTCCCCACCCTCCAATCTCTCTTCACCCGCCGGCCGTTTGTTCACCTGCCGCCACTGCCGGATTAAATACTGCACTTCAATATTTCCATTACAGAGTTTCCACTATAATTACGTATGCACAGGGCAGTGCACGCTTCTTACCTGCTAGCTAACCACTTCCCTTCAAGGGAAGGAGCTAGAAATAATTGTAATATTATAGTTAGGGATAGGAAAAATTCGCGAATTCTTTTCAGGACAAGATAGATTTGAAACGCGTGTTCACTGAAATAACCTTTGCAATTGGATCGAAATTTATTAGACACACCCTGGACGACTCCGCGCCAATAGCCGACTTGCAAAGTAAGAAGAAGCGAATCCCGTGCTGTCAAATGTGGGATAATACTAGGGCAACAGCCAATGAACAAACATCTGAGGTTCGACTATACAAAGGATTGTGGAGTCTAGCATAGAGGTCATTGAACTCGCGAAATCTTCCTATTCCTAGTTAAAGTGCATTCATGCACTGTAAAAAATTTTCTGGTAAACTTCCTAAAATTTAATGGAAATTTTTAACCTATACACTGTATAGAAATAATACCACACATCAAACTGCAGATATAAGAATGTTTAGCGTCTCTACTATACAAAGTTTTGAACTTCCCTACGCATTTGACTGTTTCCTGAGCAAATGTAGGAACGCTACACCGAATTTATAAGGGGAAAAAATACCATTTACGCTTTCCCACTAAGCTTATACACTGATATGGTAAATTTCCGAATACTGTCTTAGATTGTTGGTACTTTCAGACTTTTCCTCCGCCTTGTACAAACAGAGCTTATCTAAGTCTATAAATTACATCAAAGGTACAATGAGCCCTGTTTGTGCGTGTTCAGTTCAGTAATATTTTGCAGCAGAACTATTATCGACTAAGCACTGGCAACACACCTATTTTTCTCTGTTTTAATTCATATTAATTATAAATGAAAATGTAATTTACAGATAAAATATAAGTTACAGTTAAGTTTAACCAAAAATTATATTCATTATGTAGAGACCCGAGAATTTCGCAGATTCATTTGGCAACAAGCTAGACTCCGCAGTCCTTTGTGAACTGGAGCCTCCGTTAGTCGTTCATTGGCTGTTGCTCCAGTTGAGTCACTGACCAGGTAGCACGAGATTCGGCCCATGTTTTCCCTACACGTTCGTTATTGGTCGAAAGTCGTCTGGGGCGTGTCTTAACACACCGTGGAAGAATAGAAGCGAAACTTCGTGGTACATGCTGACACAGTTTAATATGTCCTTAAATTAACTAGCTCAATTCTCGGGTCTCTATTAATATGTTAACAGATGTATAAGAAGTTTGTGATTCATGACATACCCAGGAAACACCCACACATGACATACATTGGGCGATTTCTCAAAGGTGTGATTATATTTTTTGAAGATAATGCTCGGGCACAGCTCGAGTAACAATATTTTGATCTCTTTGACCTTGGAAACAAAACACGCAATATAAATATCCAACGTTTTGCTAAGGTTCAACGGGGGCTAAAATAATAATAATAATGAGTAAATCCCGGCATCAGTAGTTTTTCTAAAGAATATTACTTACTATTTATAACCAGGAAAGATAAATAATGACAGTAAATACTTTTACGCAGTCAAAGATATTTGATTGGGGGAAAAACAGACCCTGCTCTTCAATGGCATAAGACCAGCCGATAAGGAACGTTGTAGAGTGCAGTAGGCGTGTTTGTACCGGTGGGCAAGTATGGCGGTGGTCAGTGCGAACAGAGACCTATATTACACTGTAAAAAAAAAATTTGTAACTTTTACTATGAAATTGTTTGTAATTTTACAAATGTTTGCAACAGTACAAACATGTCTTTTGTAAAATTACTCGTTTGTGAAACTACAAGAGTTGTGTTTCTAATAGACCTCAATAAATGTTTGTACTATATTAACCCGTATCCACGAGCACAAGAAAAATTACTTACACTCAATAACTTAAAGCCGTATATAGCTGTTTGTACAAAAACTAGGGGCGATGTAAAGTGTATTTGCGTGCAAAAAATAATGTATTGCAAGTTTTAATTATATAAAACAATTAAAACAACTCAAATGATTATAATGAAACGACGACAATTTTGAAAACACGTCACGCTTTTAATCATTAACTCTTAATATGAAATTAATTCGTTTTTCTAAGCTGGATAACTTCGCCAATACTCTGTAGGTATGTATTGGTATATTTACGAAAATAAAATAATTTTACAGTTCGTAAGCCAATTTGTTCTTGTGGTTTTGGGTGTGGGATAATAACCAAGGGAAGTGGGTTCTGCTCTCTGTGCTGGAAAGATACAACATTGTTTCGTGATTTATGTTTTTAAATAATTTTCCCTTTTTTTTTTTGCTATTAATACATCACATCGGTTGTCTAGAAGAAAAGAAATAATTGTATGTACACTTTTCAATAATTTAATTAGTAATACAAGCCTATGATTTGTCATATCTAGGGACATGCAAAATTCGTGTTATATTTTGACATCAAGCTAAAATTCATATATATATATTCGAGCCGGCGTCATTTCTCCATTGGTTGCTGCACAAATGTTAAGTCACGCCATTTCTGAGTGAACTGCACGTGATTGGGGCACACAAGTGTGAAGTGTTCATTTATTGGGGCAGAGTTACCCGGGGGGTGTCAAATAAAGAATGGTCCAATGGCACATGTATTGCAAAGGTAAAGTGTTTTAAGTTTAACATGTCCTCAAATAATAACGCGAATTTTGCGAGGCCTCTAGTCATATCACAAATATAGGTTTTGCAGATTTTGCAAGAAAACATTACCGTAGTTCTACAAAGGATTTTCTTGGAAACTGAGTTTCCAAAAAAAAAAAAAAAAATTGTAAAAGTAGAAAGATATTGTACATTGTACCGTACAGTCACCGTACCTAGGGGTTAACAAAAATGCGCCAGTCATCGCACACAAGGAAAGTGTGTTCGGATGCCATTACAAAACGTGATCAATATGCACCCCGTTGTTACGAATGCACATGTCAAAGAGGTTTATGAATTCAACTTGCATTTAATGCGACGTTTGAACAGGAATCTGAAAAAAAACATCACAAGTGCGGCGCTGGAAGTGTCGCGTTACCTAAAACATAGGAACAATTGATGTATTATTTTAAAAATGGTGACTGGTGGCATAAATGATATTTTTAAACATTACTGTGTATTGTGACTTTTGAATCGCCCTGTAGTTCGTTTTGAAATCAGTAACCGTATGCACACCTCACCGTGTTTAGTCAGCTCTTCATCTAAAAAGAGATAGAAATAAATAGATCTTAGACTTACGGCTACTGGGAAATTACAAAGAAACTTACGAAGTTCGTCACAATTACCTCCGGGTGTGTCTTCACTTGTTCGCAGAATGCTTAACGAGGCCGTGGGAGCGATTTTCCATGCCGCTTGCACATTCCTGTTTGATATCGCCAACAGAATGGTTTTTTAGAATAATCTGAACGGGTAATGTTGAAAAATACCTTTATCTAAACCTGTGTTCGCGCATACACATTACTTCGAAATAATATATCGCATCTCATTAAAATGAACAATTTTTAGGTGTAAAAAGTATATTTACACAAATACATCACCTCTGGCGAAACTTTTGCCCTCGAAGTTATTAAAACCCATTATCTAGCACGTCTTTTCCTTGATTTTTATACATTATTCTCCAAAAAGCAACCAGTAAACTTCAACGTTTTTAGCTATAAATTTTATCCCACATTCTTTAATAAAAATAAAAATCTGCAATCCACGAGTAGTTTTCACGACGTAATAAAAATTCTTCAATGTTACGAGATGTTGCAACATGTGTCAGGCTTGCAGTTTTTTTACAGTAAATTCACTCAAATAGTGATACAGTCCACTTCGACCCAGCTTACAGTATTACTAGAGACAATGGAAAATCGCAAAAATAATTCTTGAGCAAACACATATTCGATAACACTCTAGCTAGTTAAGCCATTTGTGATCCGATGACCGATATTTTTTGACTCCGCTAAATTCACTGCAGACCAAATAGCAAACATTTTGCTTTAGCGTATCAGAATCCTGACTGACCCAGTGAAATGGGAAAGTAGTTTCATGTGTGCACAAGAGCCAGTAACAAGATACTTATGTCTGATATATATGTATATGTATGTGTTATATATATATATATATATATATATATATATTCATACATCACGTTTAATCCTAGTGAACCGTCAGCTTTCCGTTGCACATCTTCTGTAAGTATTATGTACCGCCGCATTTTAACTTTTACCGAACAATCCCTTGGGATTCCTATAGATAAAATGAGTGTTCAAAAATTCAGCGCGCTTCACTCTGACGCCAAACCGGTTCTCGCTTACACAACAGCTACACCAGTAGATAGTTTTAAAAAATCAAATGGTAATATCACTAGCTTCCTCAGTAGGTACACCTGAATATTGTATTTTAGATAATCGCTAACCAAACTATGGTTCGTTCAGAACTCTTTCACCGACTGTCTTTATACTTGATGGCTAACAGCATTTAAAACCGTACGAGTACTTGCGCACAAAATGAAGCAAGACAATAATAATAATAATTAAGAAGGCTAAAAATATTGTCGCTCACTTCATGGCAAATCCATTTTTTTTTATTGGCAGTCGCATTTCTTTAGCTCTTTTACAGTGTCCTACAAGCAGTGTTATTTGAATATTTTACACCGCGTTCTCCACAATTTAAGATAAGAAAACTTCTCCTCGGTGCCATTACAAAACATTCCAAACAACGCAAAAATATTCTATAATGGACTATGTCAGACTAAAAAAGGTTTATAATGGTATGTTAACCGATACCGGGTGACTTCCTTTAGAATTTTAGAATACAAACAGTATGCGTATAGTTCTATCATGTGCAAACACTAAACTGGCTTTTCATTGTGTATTACTCGCATATAATCCATTCACGGTAACGTCACACATTTCTGAAGCCCTGCTTAAGTTTTACTTCTAGGATATTCCTCCGCCTCGCGCAAACTAAGCTTAACTAAGTACATAAAATTACACCAAAGGACCACGCACAGAGTTCGTGCGCACCCAACTGTAATAATATTTGGCATGAGGAGGTGAGGACTGTCTTCTCACTGTATTCATTCAAATTTATTAAAAATGAAATAATATAATTTATAAATAAAATATAGGTGAAACTTCAATTGAACGAAATATTGGCTACTTATTTGTTAACAGAGGAATAAAACGCTTGTGATACACGGCTTATTTAAGAAGTAACAAAACGCTTCATAGCTGGAGTGATTTTTCAAAGGTTTGATTCGAAAAGCGTTAATAAACCGTGAATAGACTATGCACGTTATTTTCACGTCACTGATCAACTAGGGAACGACTGGAGTAGATTGAGTGAAGTTCGCAACAAATAAAGGAAACTATTTCTTTGTTTCAACGTCTTATCTCGAGTGTAAGTACACATGGACGAAATGGCGTGGCTGTTACTTTGATATTGGGCGTGGCCATTCTTTGAATGACTGCGCGAGGCTCTGTAAATGGACATTTTGTCTTATTGGTTGGTGCGTGCCGCAGACTATTCCCTATTGGCTGGGGTGCAGCCGGTTGGCGACAATATTACCAGGCCCTCATTCGCTAACGATGATCCAACGTTTCGTATGGGCCAGTAACAACATTTTGCTAATGTGGGCAGATAGAAGTTGAGACTGTTTTAACTCCTTTTTCCTTAAGTACTTTGTGGTAGCAAATAAGGTATATAGTCTATGCACGGTTTCTTCACACTTTTTGAGTAAAACATTTGAAAGATCACCCCATGTATGACGTGTTTAGTTATATCTTAAATACGCCATGCGTCACAGTCGTTTTGCACATCTGTAAACATAGATCTTAGTTTTTGTTAAATAGAAGTTCGGCAAATCTGTAAATTATAACTTAAAATATTTCATTTATAATAAATATGAATAAAAAACAGTGAGAAAACATGTGTATTGGTAGCGCCTATTGAGAAATAATTCTCTTGCAAAAACCGAGTGCGCACGAATTCAGTGAGTAGTCCTTGGGTGTAATTTTCTAGACTTAGTTAAGCTTAGTTTGCATGAGGCGGAGGAATATTCTGGAAGTAGAACTTTAGCAAGGCTTCATAAAAGTGTGAAGTAACCGTGAACGGATTATATATATATATATATATATATATATATATATATATATATATATATATATATATATATATATATATATATATATATATATATATATATATATATATATATATATATGAGTTCCTTTTACCACAATCTTCACTTGTAAGCCGCTGTTCTCTGGTGCGAGCAGCCACGAAATGAAAATATGGTTACGGAGGCTCCTTGCGGACAGTAAAGTAGAGTTTAAATATTACGGGGGAAACCAGCAGATGTTGTTCACGGATGTAAGCAGACGCTTTGTTGTGCTGACGAGTTCAGGTGTTGGAGGGGGAACGAGGTAAGGCTTGTAGAAAACGAAATATTTTGCTGGGATATGAAATTCACGGCTGTAGCTTGCATCTTCTTGTCAGGTTTCCCGTGCCGAGTGTATTATCTTCCTTCCCGTCTTTTGCAAATGCTCCTAGGAGAAGAACGACTTAAGAGTCGATAGCGTTGGAACGGTTCCAAGACGTGATAAAAAAAATCTATAAAAAAGATTACACATTATAAACAAAATACCCATTCAACAAAACTGAGAAATGATTCATTGCTCTCTGTACAAGGTCGATCCATTTATAAAAATGCTCTTTGCATATATGTAGGGATAGGGAAATTTCGCGAGTTCAATGACCTGTACACTAGACTCCACAGTCCTGTGTATACTCGAGCTTCACCTGTGTGTTCAATGGCTGCAGCTCCACAGAGTAGCCAGTGTTACACCACACCTGGCAGTATGAGGCTGGCTACGTGTTTCATTGTAAGTCTGCTATTAGCTCAGAGACGTCCAGGACATGCTCAATAAACTGTGATCCAATTGCAAAGGTGACTTCACTGTATGTGTGTTTGACGTCCATTTTGTCCGGAAATGAATTCGCGATATTTTCCTATCCCTACATATATGGTTGCAACAGTGGCAATTAGAATTTGCAATAGAAATTAAAAATTCGGGCGCTTTGAACTGAATTTACTTGACTAATATCTCATTACCTTTCCTTATTTCGTAACGGTGTGCTGGAAGCAGCCGTAAAAAAAAAAAAACATCCAACAACAGTTTTTGTTTCTACACAGGAGAAACGAAATATGATCTTTCCGCAGTAGCATGTTTGTGGCACCTGACTGCATCTGAGTCCGTTCGCGGTTACTTCCACATTTTCTGAAGTCTTGCCAAAGTTATGCTTTCAAATGATTCCTCAGCCTCATTCAAACAAAGCTTATCCATGCCTGTAAAACTACACAAAAGTGACAACGCGCCGCGCTCGTTCGCGCTCACTTTAGCAATATTCTGCACGAAAACTATGTCTTACTAGGCATCACAAACACGCCTATTGTCTCTCTGTCTATTCTCTTACCCATTACTACGACCACCTATTTTTCGCGAAAAGATTTGTGTGCAGGATATACATCAACACACAAGCAGATATCCTTTGGCTATTGGGCAAGGCAGACAATACTGCTGTAATTAGTGTTTTTGGTAATGCATCTATGTATTCACGTAAGAAGATGTAGATGGAACTTGGTGATTAGATTTGGGTGTATCGGAAATTTGTTGGTACTACTGGAGACATGCATATTCTTGGTCATGTGGAAATGTTTTTCATTCCGTGATTATGTGTTATGTATTTTTTATGGATTTTTCCGTGATTATGTGTTATGTATTTTTTACGGATTTTTCCGTGATTATGTGTTATGTATTTTTTACGGATTTTTCCGTGATTATGTGTTATGTATTTTTTATTTTGCAAATAAATTGGGCGGACTATTAAATATACGGAGTAATATAAATACACGTCAAGGACATCGCACTAGATACTCAAAAGTGCACCCTTCAAAATTTATATTACTAAAATTAATAGCGAAATTTATGGAGCTTCCTTAGGGAAATCTCCATCATGGTATACATAAATATATATATAAATAACATTAGATTGACAAAAGACATGCATAAGATTTAAATTCATTCCCCCCTCTTTTCCTCGCCATGTGATCCATTTAACCATGCCCGAAAGGAGCAATTACGTTTGTTAAGATGGTGGATCAAATTTTTATGTTTGCCAACGTGTTTGCACTTGTGTGTGTGTTGCATGTTACAGGATGTTGTTACCAGTTGCGATAGTGCATTGCGCTTGGTTGTAACCGCAAGTTGTTTATCGCCCGGAAGTGGCGGCTTGGTGGGGCCCGGAAGTACGAATTTCTTCAGAAATTCTACTCCTAAGAAGGTGAAATTGTGTTAAATGTGTTTTCGAGGCCTCATAAATAGCTCATTAGGGAATTGCAAAAATTCCGAGTTATTTTTCGGCGGGAGGATAGACTCCACTGTCTTGTAAACAAGTGTGCACAATCCGTGGTTTCATTGCCTGCTTCAATTTAATCAAGGTCACCTACATGCTTGGTCTTCCGCTTCACCGCGGAACTAATATTACTGCTTTAAGAGTTCTCGGAGGCGCGCCACGCACGCTTCCATCCAATGACCGTTGTGCACTTGGCTTCAAAAGATAGCCTTTGCGGAGTTCTAGAACAGAGTAAATAAGAATAAGGTGGAGAGATAGCCACTTGTTATACGAACTCCAGCCGTACACGCCACCAAGATGGCTTAACCAGCTAGCAACACGCCGTTGGATTGCCATTCGCCAATCAGCTCCTGGTAACTTACTTCCCAGCTGACAGCATAATCAATAGAGAACCTTTCGCAGCACGCGGCAGCCAATCAGATACACAAAACACGTTCCCAGAGCCTCGCACAACCAACCAGATTACGAGTACGTCCACATCAAAGGAACCGGCCAGCCGTTTCGTCTCTGAATATTTAATTACTCTGTGGTTCTTTTAAATAGGCGTGGTCATGGACGTCACCAGGATTTTTCTGCGGTTAGGAGGGCAATGAACTCTCACCTTTACGAAGTTCGGAGTGCAGCCAATGGACGAGCAAGAGGGACCTTTGATTTTCCACGCACATGCAGTACAGTCGCAAGCCGCCATTCAAATCACGTATGGTGACAAACATACATTATTAATAAGCGGTTGTGGTAGAGTTCTCGCGTGATGAAAAAACTCGAGTTACCAAGGGGCGCTCGCAGTAGAGAGTATGGGGTAGAGCGATCTCGCTGGCTGCGTAGGACCAATCTCTTTGTCCTAGCATTGAACTGATCTTCTGCCAACACGACTATCATAAACGACGTGGGTAAAAGCTGAGAACACTATTTAACAAATAAATGCTTTGAAAAGTGTGTATACTTCGTCTTACAATTTTTTTAAATGCAGTTTGACTAAATTTAAGTTGGTAAAAGTACTCTATTCACATAAAACTGCTTGTCTTTTAAAAATTAAGGTACAAACAAACATGTTTACCATTGTTTACCAAGTGACTTTAACGGTTGCGTTTGTTTGGGGTAGGTCAATATTGGGTACATGCGCGTAAGACAAAGAATCTGTCTACCTCATCTTTAGTCCATTGCGCCCACCCCTTGTCGACGTCTATAGACGCCATGTCACAGTATTATTGTCTGAAGGCTGTTCACGATAAAGTGAGCACTTTAGGAATCAGTCTTAGAAAAATGTCCGTGTCCCTGCATGCACATATTTTACTGGGCGCACTGAGTGACATTCACACAGTAAAGTTAGTAACGATGGATGGAAAGTAGTTCCATATATTATTGTCGAATAAAAAGTGTTAGGGAATAATTTGTTACAGCATAATATAATTTTTTCGCTTTCAGTTTTTTTTAATACATTGAAGTGTAAACATGAAAAAAATTTGCAAAGTATTAACTTTCTTAATAATTTCACAGTTCCACTTGACCGACGTATGAATAAAGTGATGAGGCTCAAAGCAATGTTAATTTTACATAGGGCGGAGGAATGTACAACGTGCATAAAATAATCTATAACTTAAGCAGGGCTCTCAAAAGCGCTCATTTAACCGTGAACAGCCTATATAAATATTAATTCACCAAGTTATCAGTCAGCACTTCAGTAACGTCTCTCATTGCTTGCGTTCGACGACGAAACTCACAGCTGCGAACTGATGTGGTGCGTTTTCCAGCGACCGTTCGTTTCACTCCAGCGCTGAGATCCAGCTGACTGGAGCGAAAGATGTACTGAGCAACATGGCAGCGCTCACGACACGTCCTGCTCTCGAGTGATATGACGTAATAACTAAAGTTTCGGATGTACACACTGTTACAGAGCGTGGCGCGCCGAATCGGATGCAAGAGCCGTTTCCAAACCATCACGTAATTATTCACTAGATACATGCAAAATTCTCGTTATTTTTCGGTAAGAGGATAGACTCCACTGCCTTATAAACAAGTGAGCACAATCTGTGATTTCATTGATCGCTGCATTTTAATTAACGACACCTACATGCTTGGTCTTCTTAAAAGAGATTGGCCACTTCACCGCTGAACTAATATTACTACCTTAAGAGTTATCCGAGGCGTGCCAGAGATATTTCCGCCCAATGACTGAAGTCAATCAAACTCACAGTAACTTGGAGTTCAGTCTGTCATTAAATAAAAACGTGAATTAGGAGATAAAATTAACGGGTGTAGGTATGGTGATAATGGTGGCTTTAGTTTCTAGCAACTGGTAACAACATCCTGTAACATGCAACACACACACAAGTGCAAACACGTTGGCAAACATAAAAATTTGATCCACCATCTTAACAAACGTAATTGCTCCTTTCGGGCATGGTTAAATGGATCACATGGCGAGGAAAAGAGGGGGGATATAAAATATTTTCACTCCTTACGAACCAGAAAATATTAACAGAATATAAGAATTGCATCATAAATTAAATGTAATATATTAACACATAAACAATAAGAATGATTGCACAATAAATGTAATAAATCAATTGTACATTTAATCATTATCAATATCGATAGGTTTATTAAATGAACAACACATCAAATATTATTTTTAATATTTTTATTTGATATAAAAAAAATTTCAAAACATTGCATTTCAATCTTTTAAGATATTGAACCTTCACCCACGATTCATGTGCTTTATAGAAGCCCCTCCATCGAACCAATGGCCTATTATTTCCCCTTTGAATGATTTTTATCAACCTAATATTAATTTGGATAACTGACATTTTGAAAGTCATGTTTGTACAAACTGCCTCTTATAGGCTGACCATCAGAGGTTTCTAGATAATATACTCTGAGAAATTAATATATAACTGAAATAATTCTAAATTTTTCATACAACCAATTCAACGTACATTTTTTCTCAAAGATTCCTTTCTGTTTCGACACTCGTACATACATGCCAACTTTGATCTTTTGTTTTCTCTCATCGATTACTTTAACATTATTATACAAAGTTTTCATAAAAGTATTGTCCATAACTTAGTCGGGTGCCATCTTGATTGTTTTATGATATTCGGAATTATAAAATTTAAGTATTTCAGGCAAAACATCCACCCATTTGTAAGTCCCTCTCTATGTGAAATATTTATATATTAATTGCTTAATCTATTTGTTGTATCATACTACAATACCACCTTTAAGCTTCGAATACATTACATAGTAATTGATACCATATTCGGTCATTAGTTTCTGGAACAGTACAGAAAAAAATTGGAACCTCTTGTCGGTTTGGAGCGAATTTGGCATTCTCTCTCTGAAAACAATCTTCATTGCATTGCTAATCTGTTTCCCAGTTATGTTTTTCAAAGGTATACAACAACAATACTTTGAATAAATATCTATTACGGTTAAAATATATTAGTATCCCTTATTGTATTTGGAAAGCAATGTCATTTTACACACATTGGCTTGAAAAAGAACATTTAAACATTTAGGGTTCACACCCCTTGCAGGGGTGTGAAGCTCTTAAGCAATCTTATTGAACTTCAAGGGTAATATAGCAGTCTTCTTTCAACTCTCCAATAATAGAAACTAATTTGTTTGTATCCGAATTATTCCCAGACTCTCGAAGCGATGCGAAGTTTTAATCTATCGACCAATTCACTATCATTGTTCCAATAACAGGAGAAAACCGATCACCAACTTCATCTTTATATACTTCACTTCCAACAATATCGCTTAATAAATGTAGTTACGGATGATTTTCATCATCATCTGAACGTTTAGTTACATTCATTCGACAAGAAGATCCTTATATTTCTCCAAATCGATATCAGAATAACCATTCAGAACTTTTTAAAATATTAATTCAAACACTCTTTCGCTAACATCAGTTACATAATCACCTACTTGAATTCTATTCTCAGGCAAAAATTTAATTACCGAATCTGCCAGAAGCCATATACTTCCATAATGATACATACCAAATATTGTATCGCACATAGGCGAAGATTGTTTTACAGCTAAATAACATGTTAATTGAGACAGCTTTTTGTTGTTTATAGGTTCTTCTGATTTAATTTCCACTGGTGTTCCATTAAACATATTTAGCACAAAATGTAATGTATCCATTCTGCTCGTAATAGGTTTTAATATTTCTGCATTCAAAACATCCTGTTCCATTCGAGCACGTTTAGCTTGTAAATATTTCGCCTTTAAAGCAGATATGACTATGTAATTCTGAAGGAGAGACAGAAATTCTTTGTTTGCATTTAATTCCAACTACTTATATATGAATTAAGTTGTTCGTTTTCTAATGGGTTTATTATGTTGAATAGTTTGCATTTTTTTCAATCTTATCGAATTTACTCAAAAGTATGTATGATTTACTCACAGTTGTAACCCTCAAATCATTACTAAATTAGGTTATTAGAGATTTCACATCAATTTGCTCTTTCAGTTCCATTTGTGTAGCTAAAGCAGATGTTTTAGTGATCAATTCAACACCTATATCTTGTGTCATTTCATGTAATTTGCATATTAAATTGTTTTGTAATCATAGTGCTTATCATTTTATTAATTGCATTTTTTAAATGTTCTGGACATTGGTTTGACTAGTTCCTATAGTTTGCAATGCAATCATCATATTTGTCAATATCCCCAAAATATAACTAATATTAGTAGACACGTCTGTAATGGTTTCAATTATAATTATTAATTTCTTTTGTACATCGATTGATTGTGATTTAAATACATACAACATAATAGTATTTAATTCTTCCACATAACGTTTATTTGCCATGTTGGTATATTTCATAGTCATACCAACATTACATAACATATGTCCATTCAAATAAATTTTCCCATTACGATTTCTTGTTAAACATGTATTGTAATGATTGTGTTTTATACTGCTATGTCCGAACTTTGAAGTACTCATTATTCTACATCGGGAAGTAAAAAGCTGTCAAATCCAGGCCTATATCTTTCTTTATATACGGAAAGCATTGATATAATTACCAGAAAACCATACTTGTTTTTCCTACAGTAAAGAGCTCACTCGAGCTCCGGCCCCCATGGCGGACGGCCGTGTTCTTCGTGAACCTGGGTGGCCCAACAATCAAGATGGAGGATGTTGGGGTATTCCGATGTACTGAAACATGATAAGTGTGGCAAACAACTCCACTGCTCGATTCTGCAGGCTGTCAACTGTTGTTGCGTGTATAATGGAATGGAACAGCATCGGACCTCGGACGACTTCCCCCGAATCAGAGACCCATGGGCTAGTTCGCCACCCTCCAGAGCTATTTAGCCACTGTAAGCCTCCGCAGGAGGATTCTTTTGAAGATGGAGGAGATGGCCTCCAGGAGCAGATCTCCTCACCTTTCACCTGGACACACCGTGTTTGGGTCAGCGGATTCGCCACCCTGGATAGCCTCTGTAAGCACCATCAGAGGTATGGTTTGGGAGGAAAAGGGGGCTGCCCTTTGTCTTCAACTATGGTAGATGTCGGGCTGAAGAGAGAAGATCGAGCAGGTGCCATGACTGAGCTGCCCAGATTTCTTGCACCCTCAGCTGGAAGCTTAAGGACCCTGTCTGAAGTCACTGCTGTCCATATTGCTGTGCGGGTAGTCAGGTTGCCCACACAGGAACATGGATGGCAGTTCCATCTCAAGTGCTCATGTGCCTTTAACATGCTGGCCCAAAGCCCCACCACCTCTCTAGTAGATTCTTTAATCCCATATTAAACAGCATGGACTCCATACATGCTATCTCCTTTAGTATTTTCGCTAGTTCTTCCACAAGTTTAACTCGTTTTCTGTCTGTATGGGTTTCACTATGTCTATGCATGTTTTACCATACCCTTTCTTAACGTAGGTTTAATACACATACACTTAGGGAGGTAGGCATGGCCCCAAAGTGCAGACCATGCCTACCCAATCCCTCTTGGCTGTGATGCCCACCTCCTTAGTATGAAATTCCCTCTCCTTTAGGCATAAGGGGCTCAGCCCTGAGATGCAATTATAACCCGACCTTACCATCGGACTTACACTAAACACTTAGAATTAGGTAGTTAAGAAAAAAGTCCTACAGTAAAAATGCATATCTTTAAACTTTGTAACCGTCATATAACCTAAAATCTGATCATTGTAAATATGTTGTAGAAACATATTGTACATTTTAAACACAATTAACATATTCACATTATCATGCAAATCATGTTTTGGAATATGTGCAAAAGTTTGTGATAGTTAAAAACAATTGACATGTGAATGTCTACCAAGACTAAAGTATTGCTATATTTCACCCTGCAGTTCACACCAAACATTGTCAACTATAAATAGAAAATTGGGTAATGTTTCATTTGGATATGCTATTTCTTCTTTATTTGTAAAAGGGAAATATCACATTCCTTCAGTTAATGACAAAATAGTCGCTAATTGTTGATATTTCTCTTTTAGAAGTGTTTTAGAAAACACATACACATTTTCAAACTTAAGTCCATTTCGATGTTCCAACATTGACATAATAATACCTGTTTTTCCACATTAAGAAGGACCACTTATAATGCAACATATATTTGGTCGCAAAATAATACTATGTTTCTGTTCAATTACATTTTCTTTCATATTTACAATTACTGGTAAATTATCATTATGTTTCATAACCTTCATTTCTACAGATTACATAACATGCTAAAGTAAAAACTATAAATGTTGGTCTATATATAGGTCGTCGCTCAGTTGAAAACAATGACCCATTCTAAACATAACAAAAAAAGGATGCTGAGTATTGAATACATTGATTAAAAAATTACCATTTGAATTGCATTTACCAAAATATAATTATTGCGGACCCGGAACTAAGCTCGCAAAAGGTCTGGCATGGAACAATAAAGGAATAAATGCTTTGGATAACACTTGCAAAGAACACGATATAGTATACGATTGAACAAACATTTTGAAAGAAAGATGTATAGTGGATACAACTCTAGCTGATAAAGCAGCAAATATAAGGAAGAATCAATCTACATCGACTGGTGAAAAGCTGCACGGTTGGGTCATTGACAATGCTATGGATGCAAAACTAAAAAGAGGCATGGACATAAAATGCAAAAGTAAAAAGAAGCATGGGCATAAAATGCAAAACAAAACAAAAAACCAAGAAAGGAGGCATATTACCATTCATATTTCCAAATTTATCAGCTCCTGGAGCTATAATGGGAGGCATTTCAGCTTTTGCTAAATTAAGTAAATCAAGTGGAAAGCAGATGCATCTTAAACCATATAAAGTTAGTCAAGGACTAAAAAACTCCAGACGTGGAAAGAAACACAGAAAGTCCTAAATAGTCCACCAAAACATGCATTAACAGACAAAGACATTAATGTATTTGTAAAGAAACTGGATATTCTCTATTTCTGAGGTGTGTATATGAGAGAGAAATTACCAAAGAAACCAAACTTTCGCGAATGTTTGATTGTTAATTTAGATTCGAAACAAAACCAAGGAACACATTAGGTTGCGTTAATTAAAAGCATATATCAATCAATGTATTATGACAGTTTTGGCAATTTACATCCTCCAATTGAAATATGGAATTATTTGAAAAACACACAACTAAGGTACAATTACAAAATGGAACACATACCAAATACAATCAATTGTCATTATTTATGTTTACTTATTTGACTATAAAGAGGATATATAAGTCAATGTATTAGAAAAGCTGTTAGTAATATGTTAATTACATTGATATTAAGGAGAAACTCTTTGCAATTGCACTTGGTATATTTCCCAGCTTTGGAGTTAGAGGGACACTGGCAAATAAGTCAATTCGAATTCGATACTTACGGTAGCATACCAAACATCGATATATACAATCAATCATTTACAGTCAAAAACTGCGAAAAAATGTATAAGATTGTGATACAGGTAGGATCTTATGAGTTGAATGATTTAGAAATGTTCATTAAAGCAGCATTACCTGAAGATGTACATTTCCGATTTCATGGAAATCCAAATACTTTAACTAGTGTAATGTATAGTAATGTCGATATCAATTTCATGGAGGACAATTCCATTGAATATATGTTAGGTTATGAAAGGAGAGTACATCCAATGAATCTATTGCATGAATTATCAAAATAGGTTAATATATTGTCAGTTAATGTATGTTGTATAAATGTTAATATTGTAGGCGGATCATATTTGAATGGAAAAATCAATTAATACAATACATGAATTCAGGTGTGCGGTGGCTCCAGGTTACAGAATAATTGAAAAACCAAATACACTAATATATCTTCCAGTAATAGTGAATTAAGTGGCTGAATTAGTTGTTAAATATGTCCATCAAGATGGTAAACTGATGTATTTTAAAAACAAAGAAATTAATGTTTTATTATATTTTTAGAAAAAGCTATATAAACACGTGCATTCCATGTTTATTACAATCAAAATGCGTATTGTGTATAATACTCATGCTGTCATAAAGTAGGTGCTTCATTTAAATAGTATGTTTCTAAAAAAGTATTTCGAAGTAAGTAGCTATAAAAAGATGTAAATAGAAGCATAAAACAATCATTTCAAACAAGGTAACTGTACAGTTAACACAGGGCAACGAATTGTTTTTAAAGGAATTAGGATATACCATTAATAGAAATTGAAGACATACTTAATGTTGAAGAACCAATAAGTTATGACTTTGCAATCACCAATATAAAAATACATGTATATGAACTGCTGTTCCCAGCAGGTCTGTATACATTTGCATTGGCTATAAGGATTGCTATACAAAACAACATTTATACATTACCATCAAAATCAAGTTGAAGGTTTAGAGGAACAATTAAAAATACAGCCAATGCAACTAATACAGTAACTACAGGAATAGTGAGAAACAGAATACTTAATTTAATCGATAGAATTGCATATCTGCTCAATAGTGTTGAAATCGACCAATTACAGGATGTTGGAATTACTTCCACAATAAAACAATATATCTCTGAAACTGTAATGGCTGGGTGGAGCAATGCTTATCATTTTACACTACAAATAAACTCAGGTGGAAAATAAAAAGTTGTTATAGAGTTAAGCATGATACTTGGATTTTCTGAGGACTATAAAAATATAATATTAAATGGTAAACAACAATTAGTTATTCTATTTGGTAATACACATTTGAATGCTAAATACAACACAGCCTAATAATGAGGAAGGTGTACCATTTGAATTAAACACTTTTGAAAGCCTAATGCCACATATTGAAATAACACTTGTGAACATGTAGAGTTTATAAAATATAATACATCGAAAAAGGGAAGAATCTAGATATTGCATTCAGATTGTGGGCTTTGAAGACATTTCAAACCCTACCAACATGACAAAAAGTGATTTGGAATGTGAAATCAAGTTTTTCATCTGAGAATCCACAATTTGTCATTATCTGTTTTCAAACAAATCGACAAAACAATTTAAAAGCTGATAGATCAGTATTCAATAATTGTGATATGAAAAATATTAAATTGTATCTTAACAGTCAACAAGCTTATCCCTCTACCGATTTAAATCTGAACTTTGGAAATGGGGAATTCCTTATTTAGCTATGGTATGTACTCTATGTTACAGGAAATGTATTATAACATATTCAGCTCACAGATCCTATAACCTGAATCATTTAAAACCAGTTGAATGTTATTTGTATTTGAGGTATGCAACCAAGTAAACACAATTACCAATAAAATAATTGATTCATGAATTGAAATTATTGCAGATACACCAATTCTGGCAAATACATAGGCTTATGCATTGATAGTTAATGATAGAGTGGTAAGCTGTTGTGAAGAGATAAGCTGGTGAAAATAATAAATCAGTCAACGAGACACTGTATTAACAAGATCTTTGCATGTGCAAGGATTTCAATCCCTAGAGAAATTTATCATTAAAGAATTAGCTAATACTGATATGTAAGAACACACAACGGTATTCAACTTCAAACCACCATTCCACTGGAAATATCTAACCCCAAAATACATGAAAACAAATAGATTCATAACCAAACACCACCACAGTCTAAAATGGGAGAGTGGTTGTGTGGAGTATGAGAATATTTAAGATATTTGCAAACAATACTTAAATAATAGCAAAATATAAGTGGAGTCGACCAAAATGTATTTTTGTATGTGCGTGGAATGGGAAAGTAACAGATATTAAAAAATAATACAATTATCCTTCATTCAAACAATTGTGTAACATATATGGTTAATATTCGAACTTCTCTGCAGAGGAAAACTAGATGAAAGCTAAATTGGACATTAATGACTGACTGGGGTGAAACAGATATGATGATGCTCACCATGAATCAACCATGGATATTGTATGACTGATATGGCATTATCTGGGATGAGAGAACTAACAAGTGGAATTTAACATATAAAAGTATTTGGTTTGCACAAGCCAATACTTTATAAGATGGATAAAGACAAGAATATGGTCATGTGCTTGGGAATGTAGAAATCAAAGTGTAAATTGAACGATAGCAAGTTAATTGCACGATGGAGTAAACTTTCACAAAGTTTTGGAAAGTAACAGTTTTAGTGTCTTTGTAAATATGGATTTTTTCCACTCAACTGCTATTTGCATTTCTGGACACTCAAATGTTAAATTAAAAAATATCCTATACACATTAGAAGCTGAAAAATTTAATGAATTAATATTTTCTCCAGATCAGACAAAATGTTCTATGTTCTATGTTCTATATGTGATAGAATACAACTCTACCATCGAAGAAATGTATTCGCACTTTTCCTGCTTTAACCAGAATGTATAATACTACTGCAAGACACTCAAACAGATATAAATATTACAAATATTGTCAAAGAGAAGAAATGACGTAAATGATTGTTTGTTGCAAACATCTATTGTTCTCAATATGTTTTTATAACACAAATGTAGTGAAGTAAATAGTTTGAAACTACTTTTTTTTTGTGTTTTACTGACTTTACAAATACATTAATTTTATTATCCAAATATAAACTAATTCTAAGAACAAAATTATTTTTAAAATGTAATATTATGTAACCATTGATTACGTGCATTTAACAATCAAATCTAAAATTGTTTGCACATAAAGGTTTGTGGGCAGGATATTGATTAAAAAATAGTAAATTTGAAAGTAATTTCCTACATGAACATAAATTTCAAATGAATAATGTACTCCAATTGATTCCTAGAATTGTCTAAAGCTGACTATAAAAGGTTGAAACATTTCAGTTCCATTCTAGACTTGGAAGAGTACAAAGGCAATGATGATTTTGCTGTGTTACTTTTGTGATAAAGGAGTTACAGTTCTGCAGAACTTATAACAGAAAAGAACCTGTGGATTGAGAAATTCAAGTAAATAGTTTCATTGTGATTTCTGTAAGAGATTATCGAGTCGATATTTTGAAGAGACATTGTAAAGTTTGCGTCATTGGTTCTCCACAGGCTCCACAATTGGTTCTGCAATCTGCTCTGCATGCTCCACAGGCTCCGCAATTGGCTCTGGAATCTGCTCCACAGGCTCTGCAATTGGCTCCTGAATCTGCTCCACATGCCCCACAGGCTCCGCAACTGGCTCCGCAGTCAGCACCACAGTTGAAATTTCCTGCTCTACCCACTATATATCCTTCAAAACCGCAGTACCTTAATTCAGGATTGGTAAGTAATTTGCTTTCCAACTCCTCAGCGAAGAGTTTGCCCCAGCTCAATTATGAAATACAAACCACAGATTTTGCAGGCAGATTGACAGATATGCGAATATGCTATGATCAAGTAGTGTCTGATGTAGACTTTGTAAGATATTTTCAAGGTGTAGGAAGCCTCTGGTAGATTTAGCTACATCAGCAGCTCAGCCAATAACTCTTAGTGTAAATATATCTTGTAAGTATCAGAAATCCATCATAGCAGAGGAATCCTTTGCAGAAACTTTCTACTTTCAGACTCAAGCTCTCCCCATTCTACATTCCACCGATATTGGCGACCTTTATAACTCTACCATAGTACCTTACCTCACAAACAGACTTGAAGAATTTAGTGCTTGTGGATGCAAGTGGACTTTACAACTAATAACAAAATGGATGTATACGTTTCCCAATATAGACCACTCACCACTAGTCGGAAGTAATCCAAGTTATTGCTTATAAGAAGTAATGCAATCTAATGCTGTTCCAATTATCACTTCACCCTCATCAGCTCTCAAGACCTCGGTTTCGAGAGCCGCCAAAATATATTCACTTGCTCCGATGCACAGACAAAAAAAATATTTTTCTGCAAGACTACTGTCTATATCATAATAAATTCCGCTCAGCCACCTTCAATGATGTATAATACCATCTACGAGTGAATCAAGCTTACAACTGCCTCAAGAATGTGTGAATCATCTAGCACATAGTGGATTACATCTAATCTGACAGTCAATGAACTAACAATTCATCTAGAAACCATTATGAATAAAACCATTTCACATATTTGAGAGAATAACAAGTTTGTCTCTCTGCAACATATTGCCAGCCTCATATCTAGATATGAACTTCACTACATCAATTCAAAGTGTATTGTATATTTTAAGAAGAATGTGATTTTGTATATGTAAATAAATGTTATGTTTGTTTGAAAAAATGGAATAAAAACAATTGTATTTCAAACTGAAAATTAATTTCATATAACATCAAACAGACAATATATGTTAAAGAAATGAGTGATTCATTATTTACATAAAATTAAAAATATTACTTTATCAATCTATGTTAATAACTTTACAAAATGTTTGTGTGAGGAACAGGTGATTAATCATGGGTGTAACCTTTTTTTACATATTTATCTTGAACAAGCATATCAACATAACACAAACATTACTTGGTATGTATTTCATAACCAAAATACATAATTTACCTTCACTCAGTCTAATGACTGGCATATTGTTTTGTTCGCCACATTCCCATATCAGAAACCAAAACTGTTATAAATGATATTCACACAAATGGACAAATGGATATCACAACGAAATCATTAATATTTAGCATGCTAAAGACTTGTGTATACAGAGGATCGTTCACAGCTCAAGAGAGCTTTTCCCATAGTAAGCTAAACCACGACAGGGTTTTTTTCTTTTTATGAAACATGGCAGAATGCTGATGTAGAAGACCTGGCTAGAGCCAGGTAGGAATTTGATGCAGGCTGCGAGAGCAATGAGGGACGAGTGGTGCACAGATGGTGGGGTGAGGGAGGTGTGCTGGGACGTGCACAGTGATGCAATGCTGACAGCTGTGTGAAACATGGCTTTTGAGTTAACATGGGGAGGGAAACATTGCATGAAAGAGGCGAGTCGATGATGACCAGCGGGGTGAGGGAAGCGTTGTGTTCAATAAGATTTTTGTTCACTGAAAACATTGTCCAACTATCCATCGACATTTCAGGTCGTAAGCCAAACTCGTAATTTTTTTGTCTGCTTCCCGACACAGTCTTCTACCCCAAGCCGCTACTCTCTTCCCCGCCGTGCCGCCAAGAACATCGAAAAACCTTTTGTAGGTCTCATAACTGCAGTCACTGATCACAAGTTCCATCCCTTACTTCCCCTCACGTAGACCTGCCCTAACAAAAAACTGACATGCCTGTCTTGCTCTGTGTATTTCGATACAAGCCAGGTCAATGATATTCATTCATTGTATAAAATCCTAATTTTCTACTGTTTCAGTTTGCTATTCGTGTTAAAACACTTAAATTTAAAATATTGATTTTATTTGTTTATGGTGTGAATTCGATAGTATTTGATTTTCATTGGATGAGGAAACATTTTTTTACAGCAGGCTGGGAGAGGAATGTCGTAAGGATGTTATGTGGAGGGGGTGTGTATTTCGACAAAGTTGACCTATTTCGGAGTAGAGGGTGATGTTGGGAGGGGTTGAGTCTTGCTTCCTGCACATTTACCTGGGAGTTATAAATGAGTAAAAATAGGGGTTTAACCTTTAGATCTCTTCACTGTTTGACTTCAGTGATCGTTGGACATGTTCATTGTAAAGATGTCTGATTTTTACGATGAATATTTTGGTGGTATGTCCACTCAAGCCCATGAGAGTGAACTTATGAAGTATGACTAGAATGAGTACTATCCTAATATGTCATTACCAACTCAATCAGTGGAGGACGATATGGAGGTGTTACCGCAAGCAATGCCTCCGATTATGATCCTGGCAGTGATGACGCCACCAACGCTGTCAACACTGCCAATTTTGTCACTGCTTCCAGCTCCATCAGTGATGGCACCTCCAGTACCACCAACATCTTGGGTAATGGCTCCGGCAGCGATGGTGCTTCCAGCATCAATGCTGTTAAAATCGCCAAATAGTTTGAATTATTTTGTCACATCTATTATATTTTGTGAATTACTAAGGATTGAGTATTTGTGGATGAGTTGTAATAATTATTGTTTTTACACGATTTGAACACCAACAAGTATGAAAATGGAAGTGGTCGAGAAATTAATGAATTATGAAAGTAATGGAATTAGGGGGAGTTTGAAAGCCTAGCTGAACTTGAAACACACATTGGTAGGACAGGGCAAGGTTGTTGGAAGGGATAGTGATTTGTGAGAAGCTCAGGTAAACTGACTCTTGCCCCGCAGAGCAAGGCTAAAGAATGTTTAGTGGCAAGCCTCACATCACTAGCTGACAGCAACTTTGTCTTATAACAAACCAAAATATTAATTTCAACAATCACTTAAAAAATTACTATGGCTGTGAAACAACACATTAATATCTGCTGTGAAGATATATTATTCTTCAACTATATACTGAAATGGATAGTATATACAAAGTCTGTTTATTGCAGTGAAATGCTGCAACATATTTTTCACAGATAATTAAAAGTAAACATTTTTGTAATGGAACTGTTTCTGTACAAAACTTTCAGAGACGTCTTGGTAACAGTTTTATGTTGTAAACTAACATCAATGTTAGAACATGAAATGGAAAGGGTGGTGGAAATGTGAGAATCTTGAGAAAACCTATGAAAAATATGTTGATGATCCAGTAATGGGGTAAACCATACTGCCTGCAACACCAAACACTATGGCTGTTGGAAAATGTATTTTAAATACCAGTTTACAGCAATTAAAATATTTACTATATAACAAAGATGTTCACTTATTTTTGTAATACCTGTATAGGTTTGTAAATGGTGAATCGCGTAATATTAGTAAACTAATATATGTTTTACAAATGAAATCCATTTTGATGTATTTGTCCCATGCAGAACTAATATTCGTTACTATACTTCTCAGAGTGAAATTTTAGAATGTAGGTTTTACACATAAGAGTTTGAATTGTGTAACTTGGTTTGAAATATACATGAATCCATATAGATTTTAGTAAGGAAGACAGACTTTACATTTAATCATGTATGGCTAACAATATTTGAAACTATATTTTAGCAATATTTTAAATGTAGCATATTAAGATTATCAATTAAATTAGCTGCTTTTTAAAGAACAACTTGTAGGTTACACTTCATTAAATGTGTTAATGGAGTGTTGAGACCTGTTTTTCAATTAAAGAAAAATAATATAAAATGAGTTTGGTCTGAATTGTGTTATTTACATTGAATGTTTTATGAAAAAAAATGTAAAAAAAAAAAAAAAATCCCTTAACATTTCACTTCGGTGTGGTATTTGAAAGTTACTCAGCAAGCCAGGCTTGTCTCGACAGGTGAGTTTTGGTCCCCGCCAAAGCGACTACCCCACCTGTCACGATGTGCGATACTGAGGCTGTTTCTTTATCTCTAGTGGGAATGAGTCAGAGGGGTGACTCGTGCATTCTGCTTAGTTTCAGGAGAGGTTAGTTCCAAGTGAATACCCGAGGTGGCTGCAAGGTCTGGAACAGTGATCACATCCCATATACTATAATACACTTAAGTTTTCTCTCACATGTTTGGATAATTAATATGTTTGATTTATTTAAACATTTTCATTATTAATTTATGTTCGACGGGCTTTCGCAACGTTTTCGCATTAGGCGAGCGATAGACGCCAGCGTATGATTTTGTAAGAGCCACGGTACTGTTTTCTCAGGTATGATATAACAAAGTACGTGCGATGGGTTTTCTCACTAGGCTTTCACAATAGGCGAGTGTTGTGATGGTAGCATGAGCTACCAAAAGACGCATTTGTGAAATGCTTATACTTTACATGTTTTTAAAAACAGTTATTTGATGTAAACATTCAGTTTTTTAAAGCGTTAGTTGTTTGTATTTCGGTGAGTGTTTGGAATATTGGTTTTGAGAGCCAATGAGGGGGAAGTATGTTTGACTTAGTGTATGTGTGTCAGTGTGGGAGGGGATCTTAGTCAGGGGGAGGGGGTTTATGACACCTGGAGTAATGGTGAGTTGTAATTTTATATTAGCTTGGTTCTTGTCATTATTGATTGATTAATTAACTTTGTTTAATGACCAGTTAGCATTTGTTTTGTTCATTCTGGTGTTTAAAATATAATATATTTTGTTATGATATTAATATAAATGTTGTATTCCATTCTCTAATCGCATGATTAAAGTAATTTTTAGTGTCTTGTGTGATGTGTTTGGTAATTGCGTTATTAAAGTGAGATAACTCGTTGATTTTATGGTATTCGAGGAGTGATTATGATTAGTATTTGCTCGATTTGTATGTTTTAATTAATTTAGTAGACCATCGTGGAACATAAATCGTAGTGTCCCAGAAGTGGGTCGCGTTCTCTTGCTCCATCCACACCTCCCTCGTCTAGTGAGCCAGGAGCCCGCCGCATGCATGTGTTCCACTCAAATTTAAAATGTCCCTTATACCACTCTTACACCAACATTAACACCTATACAAACAATTACAACCCACGCCGTTGGTCAGTAGGCTCCAGGACGTCACAGAGGACACTTCGATGCTGCTCTGCTACAATAATTAATTAAATCAATTAGCAATTAATCGGCTATGCAATTAATCGATATACATGCGCATATCAATTAATCGATTTGCATATCTATTATCCGCTCTATCCTCATGTAATTCTAGCAGTGAGCCAGGAGCCCGCCGCTGTCTCTACTGGAAATGATTCGCAAACCGTCTTACTAGTCTAGGTTAAAATTGGTTGATATTACTGTAGCTGAACATATTGCTTACTGTGTTGTATCTACTTAAGTATAGCACTCATCATAAAATGTTTCGTTTGCAACACTTGAAACCGTAAATTAAAGTGGGCCTGAAAGGGTTAAAATACAGTTGGCAGCGTCGTTATGATCACATTGGTCACGTACTGTGCAACCTTTTCTTACATAACTTGGTGATTTTGTGGAACCTCTAAATTATTCCATTATAAGATAAATATAACAATATCACTTGGGCCAGGCAGGTTTTGCAAATCTCCAAATCCTAGTGCCATGCCAGGGATGCACACGGAACGTTTCTTAGCGAGGGTCGAAAGTGAAAGACTTACAAATTAGTACTTACGTTAGTCTCAATAAACCATTCTTTTGGACAAGAGACTTTACAGTGCCTATATGCTCAATATAACCTATTTTTTTTCATATAGGTATGGCCACTGTTAGTTGAGCAGTTTTGAAGTCAACCTTTGAAAATTGTCACTGTCCCTACCCGCATATACTTTAACGGGCGCTCTGACTGGCATGCGTCCAGTAAAGTTGGTAACGACGAAGGGAAAGTAGTTACACGATTTGGTATTGAACTAAAAGAGCTATATAAAGATTGTTAAGTACTAAAGTAGAATTATTTTCCTCTCTGTTTTTCTTAACATGTAAGTGTAAGCATTTGCCAATTTTTTAAATATTTACTTTTCTAATAATTTTACAGTTTCACTTGGCGAATACATCAATAAAGTGAGCAGTCTATGGTAATTAGTTAAAATAGGGTGGAAGAATACACAATGTAGGCCAACATACAAGTATATATTAAGCAAGGCCTTCAAAAGTTCTCAGTTCACCGAGTATGGCTCCACTGAACTCCCCCCCCCCCCCTCTACACGCCTACTATCGGATCAACACACATATCTTCACTTGACTACGTCATACGTAATACTTACCATAGGTAATACTTTCCCGTCCTATTGCGAAGAAACATGAGTACCTTCAGAAATATTATTGCTGTACGCGCTAATTTGTCTTTCAATGTTTGTTGCGAAATGTTAAGAGTATTAGAGTATTAGTTACATTTTCCTGGTATCGTCCCCCCCCCCCCCCCACTCCCGTCAAACTCCCATATTTTTGCATGCCTAGTAAAGATTGTGAAAATAATGTGCAGTAACAATTTCAGAACAAAGGAAATTTACATAAGTCAAGTTTTTCACATCTCAAAGCTAACTTTAAAAAAAGTTACTTCTTACGAGTAACTTATTCAGAACACATTTATATTATTGAATCTTGTTAATGTTAATAATCTTCCGTGGTAACTTGGACAGAAATATTTAATATGAGATGCTCAAGAACTATAGACTTTAGTATTGCAAGTCATATTAATACTATTCAGTTCAATGGAGTGTTAATAAACCTATATCCAAAACAAGTTCTGTTTATTTGTATAACCTTATAAAACGGTGGAATTTTCCTGTAAAGACACGAATTAATTTTCAACTATGGGGCAATATCCCCACCAGTTACACAGGTACATAACTACCAAAAAATGTACTTAAAATTATGTAATTCAAATAAAACATAATATTATTATTACAGTACTAACAATAAATATATTGGTTAGATGTTGAATAGTAACTTCTTAAATAATGATATTGTGCGCCAAACATACATATTTCTATAATATGGTCTTGCATGCAAATATTCCATGTAATAATTGGGAAGAAGAGCTTTTTTTATTGACGCTAGTATTTCATGCAATAAACGTCACGAGTCTCTTTTCAATAGGAGCAACGGCAGTTCTCTTGTGTTTTAATTCATTCGCGCGAGTCTCATGACACAGCCTTTGTCTGTCTCCTCTTCTACGTAGAAACCCGAACAATAAAAATGTAGGTCATTATTCGGGCGTTCACTATAATGGCTGATGCCAACCAGAGAACAAAAGAGGACAATGACGTCTTGCAAGAGTCTCACGGCGTTATTTGTTTTTGTTTTGTGCTGGGGTGAGGGCTGGGAATTCTTGCCAGCTACGCCATACAAAGAGGCATCAGGGGGCCGCTAACGGGCGTCTTTTGTCTCTCCCTGCTGTCCTCTTTCTAGCTCCACGCGAACAAGAAAACATTCTCCTCCCCTAAAGCGACTTTACAATGAACAACTACGAGGTGATGCAAGCTATAAGAAGAGCTCTTTGGTGTTTCTTAGAGGACGGGGAGAACTATCATGTTGGCAAAGCCACTAAGCTGTTTAATTATAGGTATAATATTTCGCCCGCCGATAACCCATTAGCAAAGTAGCACTTTCCTTGTAATATTTTTAATCATAAGTAATAATTACATTATCTTTTCTGCTTGTTTTTGTATAAAATTTCCGAGCGTAGCTTTGACGAAACTAAACCGTAAATAGCTCGACAATCAAAGCTAAAATATCAAACAAATATATTTTACATTAACTCTTCCACTCATCAACAAACATTTACGCGAGTAAAATACCACGTTTTTTATCACTATGAAAATGAACACGAATGACTCTAAATCACGTTCGCCATAGAAAAGAATATTTTATTTGAAGACTGTGTACTCGGCATTATATGGATTGAGAGCGGACCAATAAAAAAACATTGTGCAGTATACGGTATAGTTTCCAGTGTGGCGTGGGCTAACAGCTAGGGACGCCCGAATTTCGCGAAGAGATCTCAAGACCAGTTGTATTTCATAACACTTTAGCTCAGATTCACTTTCGTAATTGGACGGTTCCCGTATAACACGTCTTAGGTGTCTGCCAGCGAATCACAGATCTACACTATAGGAGTCATTCAGTTATGATTGGCCAGTCAAGTAAGAAAAGACACGCCGCCAATTAGCATAACAAAACTACTGATACATTGAAACCCAGCATGTGAGGATATCTTTTCGCAAAATTAGGGTGTCCCTAGTTATGAGTCGTAGTTAGTTTGCAAATACTCAATTTTCCTTCCACTTTCCACAAACCACTAATCCTAAGTCACGAGTCACCCAGTGCATTGAAATAATTTTCTCAAAATTATTGATTTTGAAGATTTCAGTAAAATTCCTTGTATAGATAAAGAGAATACTATCAACCACGTTCCCTGTAGGAACATTAATTTATTTTACGCATCGGCGTAGAAGTTAAGTGACCTGCAATGGAATAATGCACCCAAATGTACTTACAGCATGCAGAGTTCATTAAGATGCTACCATAATTATCAGTAAAGTACGATCTAAGTTACATATGAAAGAAGAAATCATATATGTTGTAAAACTCGAAAATATTTAGGTAGAATTTACTTATTTCTATTTTTTTTTAAATTACTTAATTATAATACAGCTTTTTATAAAAATGCAACCGTATTTTCATTCTGAATGCTTCAAAAAACATATGCAAAAGAAGAACAGCCCCTTCATGAAGCAAGATCATCATAATAATTATTATAATTGTATGCAATTAAATTAGTATCAATGGTTACAGTATTTGTAGGGATAGGAAAAATTTGCGAGTTCAATGACCTGTAGGATAGACTCCACAGCCCTATGTATACTCGAGTCTCAAATATTTGTTCAGTGGCTGCTGCCCTAGAGAGTAGCCAGTGTTACTTCTCACCTGGCAGTATGGCACTCGCTACTTGTTTCCTTGCAAGTCTGTTATTGGCTCAGAGTCGTCCAGGGCGTGTCTAATAAACCGCGATCAAATTGCAAAGTCAACTTCAGTGTACATGTGTTTGACGTCTATCTTGTCCTAAAATGAACTGCGAAATGATCCTATCCTTAAGTATTTGTAATAATAAATGTATTTCAACCAACGAAAGTTATTATTTATATAACTAAAATAGATGTACATAAAACCGATTATTAAAAATATTTGTAAACATTATTACTAACTTTTGTCACATACAAGTAGTGTAGTTATTATTATTATGATATTGCTTGATAATTTTTTTACGCAAAATGTCCATCAATAATAAACAATGCGATTGATAATTGGTTAAAAAAACATACTTTTATTGTTTGATGTTTTTTAAAAAAAATTAAAAGAGCAAAGGAAATTCTTGTAGAATATTTCTTATTCTTACAAAATATGTTATTTTTTTCTGTCATGTGTAGGACATGAAAATTCACACTATTTTCTGGGAGCAGACTAAACTACCAGACGCTATATGCTCATCTGAGTTCTGTTATTGGCTAACGGTTTGTGAAGCCCTCTTCCAAGGACAGTCCAGCCAATAACACACAGTGACCAATCACCTGTAAAGCGCTCTCACAGCGCAACCGCAAAAAAAAAAGTGGCTCAAAGAGTTGTGTTTGGGAGCAACCGCAAAAAAGGGGCTCAAAAAGTTGCGTTTGGTTAGATCGTAGTCTTTAGAAAATAAAGTTGTGTTAAACTTTGCATTTGAGAGCATCTGCAAAAAATATGCGTAAAAACATCCATTTGGGCGCAGTTGCAAAGAAAGTGGCTCAAAAAATTTGAATACGTAAAAATAAAATATTGTATATAATAAAGATGGATCAGTTGCTAAATGTATTAAACGGAACCAAACTATTTAGGAAACTTTCCGAACTTACAATTGGACAGTCTTATCCCATAAACCATGCTGAAATAAATGATACACGGTATGGATATAAAGTGGTAATTACGTCTGGAAATTTTAAAGTAAACTTACCAGACAGATATGTTCACATTTTCAGTGAAAAAGTTTTAAATGATTTTGATCGTGGAGGTATAAATTTTGCATATGATGGAATGTTGGATTGTGGTGTTAAACAAATGCATTCTATTCGGTTTCTTAAAGAGTAAATGATCATCGTCGTATAATTAGACATCAGATAATTTTTATTTGTGCTCATATCTCTATAAAGTTTTAATGGTTATCCAATCATTAAAACACAACTATCGCTCTGACTTCGGCAATGTGCTACAACACGGTCTAATTAAAAATTTACATACGCATCTCCAAATTCGACACATTAAAGTAGCCGAAACATTAAATTCTTTTTCTAAATCTTTCATTGCACTTTCTATAGAAATATTATTCATCTTTATCACATGAAACTTTAATAGTTTAAAAACTATTAATGTTATTATATATAGAATATGACTACTTCCAACCCAAAATATATCTATGGTCTCATCTCTAATACCACTGTTCTTTCGGACAAATCAAAGTTAATTAACTTACCTTTTTCGTCCTTAATTTCAACTATTATTTCATTAACTTGATTTGTTTGCACTGGAAAAAATTATGAATAAGCTGGTTCGTAATAGATCGTGTCGCCAAATCCAAATGTTGTTCTTGGTTTAAAAGTAGTAATTATGTTAGTTTCTCTATGATTATATTCATCATGTTTTAATATCATACCATTTACTATATTACAGTGTATATTTATTGTTTCAAATGGAGCAAATTTTGGAATTGTATCACCATAATGGTCCACGTTTGTTTTCAGCGTTTTATTTTCTACGAAACCCAAAAGTTTTCCTATTGAACCCCGTTTTCCAAACTGTAATTTAAGCGTACATTTTACTTTCACTCTGTTTGTTATTTTATCCAGCTCGAAAGATTTATCATTTTCTTTCCCATCCATTGAATCTACACTAAATGAAAAAATTATTTTTATGGTTTTTTCAAGATCTTTTAAGCTATATTGGCCAACTGGAATTTCAACTGCTGATTAAATGTCATTGTGACCCACAAAATGTATCTTAGTTTTCCCAGAGATAATGTTATGTGTTAGATTATTAGTATAGAACTGAACGAAAGCCAATGAGTGCCCCACTATCTCTAAAGGGTAATGTAGTCTCTTCTTCAACAATGATTTTTTATCTGTTAGTTTGAATAATTTACTCATTTATTATATTAAGAAATTCTATTAATAAATGAGCAAGAAACATGTAGACTGGGATATTAAAATAAGAATACCAGACAAGACTGTATCGACAAAACGTCATGGAGAATTATTACCTAATAATATTAGATGTTTGGTAGTGGGTCCTAGTAACTGTGGAAAAACTACACTTATGATAGATAATTGTATATATGCTCAGGGATAGTTGGACTTTGGTACTCTCTGTGTATGTTCAAAAAGTTTGAACCAACCAAAATATATCAATTTAATTAAAGATATAGATGTAGCATCAAAATGATTTAATGAACCAATAGCATACTTCTTTCCATCAAATGAAGAAATGGTTGATGTAAATGAATGTCATAAAGAGTCTGTAGTTGTTTTCGATGATATCATACTTGAAAAACAAAATATGGTAAGGGATTACTTTACTTGCGGTAGACACAAATATATTGATTCTTTCTATTTAGCCCAGACACACTCAAAAGTACCTAGGCAGCTTATAAGAGACAATGCTAATTTTCTTTGCAATATTCAGACAAGATGATACAAATCTTAAACATTTTCATTGTGATTTTGTTGGTGGTGATATGTCGTTTGAACAATTTAGGGAGACTTATTCAAAATGTTGAAATAATGAATATCGTTTTGTTACAATAGATATGACTCGTAAGTTAAATAATGGTAAGTACCGTAATAAAATTAAAGACTTTTTGAATTCTTAGATTATAAGTAAGTTTTTAATGGAAGTGTTTCCATTAAAAACTAACATAATCTGATATTTTAAATGTATTCATATACCACAATTATTTCAGTAAACACAATTGTACCTTCGGGTACATCGTGGACTTTTGGTATTTTAAAATATATCATATCATCAGGGTGTACTTCAAAAGTTTTATACATGTCAATTTTTTTCCGTTATTAGTATAAGTTGATAACACTTTTATATTTTTCTGGTTTTATTATTATTTCAACTATAGTTCCATCTTTCATTAGAAAATATTCTATTCGATTAACAAAGTAAAATACTTTTTATTTTGAACTGTATTTCCCAATTAAAGGAATAATGTTTTTTTTTTCTCTAAATTGACTGCATACATCGGTGCAATGGGATCTCCCACATGTCTTAGTCATTTTTGTTCAAAATCTATATTATTATCTACTTCCAAGTAAGTAAGATAGGCTTTATCCAATGATCTTTTATTTCTTGTTAGTGTGGCTATAAAGTCGTTGAACTGTGTGTTGGAAATAAAATCATTAGAATTAATCTTCTCAGTAGTTGTAGCATTGTCCATGTGTTCTTTAATTTGATCTTCAATACAAGAGCTCATTAATGCATTTCCACATATATCCATTGTTTATTAATAGTGAAATAATTTTTGGAAATTTAAAATTATGTGAAAAGTGATTTAACACAATTACACACAAATGACCACAAGTTACTTGATTGAAATGTTGAATTCTGTCATCGTTATAAGAAATATTACTTCCGAGATATGCTATTAATTGTTGGGGTGGATTTCCACCAAATGAATCGAAATAATATTTGTTGTTTGCTTTTTTCCAATTGCATACCCAGTGTGTACCACAGTTTGTTGAAACATCTAGATTAACAATCCCATATTCATTATCGAGTGGCGTGTTAAGTAGCTCATCGATCATAAATACACCCCAAAAATTTTTAATGTTTAAATTTTTAACCATTTTAACTGAGTGGAGTTACTTTTTTTTATCATTCTTACCCCACTTAACTTTCTTCAATCCCTTGCCGTGTTCCTCAATAGCTAAATTATGTCTGCGTTGTTCTTCCAATTCTTGGTTTTTCTTCTTAGCATTAATTACTTATGTAGCGATAGATGATGCACCGCCAGCTAATGCTCTTATAGCTCCCAATGCTGCGAAAATTAAGGGTAAAATCCACCCTTGTGAACTGTCGAACCATTTCCAGTTTTCATTTCTTAGGACATTTTCTTAAGCTGTGGAACTGAAATTGTGATAGTCATCCCTTTGTCCTCCTTTAATTCCTTGTTTTTATGAACCAGTTGGTTTTTCGTTAGTAAAGAATCAATATTCAAACCCTTCAACTCATCGTTAGGAACTTGAAATGCAATGTTTTTTACTTTAATTTATTATAACAAATATTTTATCATTTCATTTTAATTCCCCAACCAAGCTTACGTTTATTATGCATCGCAGATCCAGCAACACCAGCCCACAATCTCTCATTGAGATCAGCATCTGAACTTAATCTTTTGAACGCTTTCTTTTCTAGTTCTCTGTCAGCTACATGTCTTTCAGCTAGATCTTTATGATGATAAGCCATATCATGTTCCATCTAGTGGATTAATGGGTTTATCACCACGCTCAATTCTGTCTTTTAATCTGGTACCCGGACCTAAGTACTGATAACTGGGTGCATGCAACTCAAAAGGTAGTGAATTTATTATGTCATTAAGTAATCCTTTTCCATGATGCTCCGACTCCCAAAAAGTATGTGGTATCGTGTTTAACACTCGTATCAGACATGGATACCTTTTGGATTATTCACAACAAAGTCACTGAACTTGCGGTTGAGCATATTCATTTTTCCAACTTTTTCATTGTAATAGTTATCATTTCCGCATTTTCTTCGCCATAAATAACGAGAAGTTGGTCAACAAGCACCCTAACATCATCCATCCATATGTATTCTTTGGGATAGTCTGTATACTTCTTTATACCTTTCCCTTTTTTAGGTGAGGGACGTTTCTTTTTAATCGAATCGTAAATAGGTTTAACAATAATTTTCCATTTATTCCCTTTACTCGATTTTGGCGTTCCCAAGTTTGGATCATTGTTTTGAAAAACTGTGTTCGTATCTGCTAGGATACGACTATAGTGTTCATAGTCGGTTGCAGTGTAGTCACTTTCTGTTACTTTCTTAGTAGTTAGTAATTTCATTAAACCATCCGTTCCAGTGTTTGTCCAACCTTTTACAGTAAATTTGTCATTGTTGAATGTTACTTCGCTATCACCGATATACAATCTACCTTTATCAGCCTTTAGTCCAAAAACATCGTCTTTGCAGTCAATTAAGAAATTGGCCACTTTCTTATTAATAAATGTTGTTTTGTAGTTAGTTAACTGTGAGATATCAGTTTCAAACACCCCAACGCTTCGTCATAGCATTCATCGTCATAGTGTTCATTGTCATCGTCAATACGTTTAACACCATCGTCGTAGCGTTCATCGCCATAGCGTTAATCGTTATAGCGTTCATCGTCTTCATCAATGCATTTAACGCCATCGTCATAGCGTTCTTCGTCATCGCCAATTCGTTTAGTGCCATCATCATAGCGTTCATCGGTGCCTGTTTTACCAAACAGTTTTCTTTCAAAAGATGTTTCTGTTGGTGTCTGTGGGTAGTCTAAATTCTTAACATCATATGGTACAGGTTTTTTTATTTAGTTCTTATTCTCATCTGTTACGTGTCCAATTTTTCGCCCCAAATCTTCTATCGCATCTATCAATAGTTCGTGTTTTTTTATTTTTATCAAATTCATCTTGGCGAAATTTTCTAAAAGTTATAAACTTTTCAATTAGCTGTCTTCTTCTCTATACTGTTTACAATTTTTTGTTGTCTCATTTATTATATAAATAAATAAAATGAACAATGGTAACTTAAATGTATACTGTCTCGAATGTATGAAAAATACACTAAGTTCATATGAACTTACAAATAAAAACAAAGTAAGAATTAAATGGTTATATTTTGATAGTAGTCATAATTCTTAGGTTGATGAGAAAAGTATAGTTGTTTAAGAATTTTTATTTCTATATAATAAATGGATCAACAAAAAATTGAAAGTTATGAGCGTCAGTCGTTTCTGCCAAACGACCAAACAAAAAATAATTTGAATGAATACAACAAGCGCATTGAGTTTGATATTCCTATTGGTGATGCATTTTTACATCCGAATGAAGCTTATGTATACCAACAGTATAAGCTAACTAAAAGAGATACAAATACAGATTATGAAAAAACCAACTATTGATCTTTGTGAGAATTTTTTCCCATTCCAGTTCTCAAGAATAGAGATCTCTAAACATGGTTGTATAATCGAAAGTATTGACAACCCTGGCATCATTTCAACAATGATGCATACATTGCTAGGTTCGGAATCAGAATCAGCATACTTCCAAATGTCGGGGATAGAACTAGGTAAATATGTTAGGGAAGATAAGTGTAACGACATTTCCTATCCATTAAAATATTTGTTTGGGTTTATGAGAGATTGTAATGAAATATTCTGGAAATTCTAATGATGATGTTTCTTTTTACAGAAGACCCCCAAACAAAGCAGATGAATCTGATGATGCAGATAATATACCAGATGCTGGTAAAATTGTTATTGAGAAAATGGAAATTCTGTGGCCAATTGTTGAATACGATCCTATTTATGGAGACGAAATTAAAGCAAAATTATACAAACACCCCAAAATTCCAATTGGTTTTAATTATTGGCAATGTCTTGATAAACCAGTACCTACTAATGCAAACTCATTTCAGTTTGATATAAAAGATCAGTTCAATTCAATCCAATTCGATATGCCAGACTTTATCATTGTTGGTTTTCAGCAAAACAGAAAAGATACTATGCAATTCACACACAGTTCAATGTTTGACTCTTGTTTTGTCAAAAATATTTGTATTAAGAATGGACGGAATGAAGTGTTTCCCAAAGAGAATTGGAATTTAAACATTGATGATAAAATTTTCGATAATATGTATATTGCTTACAATTATTTTATAAATTCAAAGACTAAACTAGATACTCCTTATCGTAATAATGAACTGCACTTCAACTCTGCGTCATTTATTGGGAGAAGACCATTGTATGTTATTGATTGTTCTTGCAGGAAAACAGCTATTGTAAAAGATCGAACTAATCTGAAACTTACAGTTGACTTTAATAAACCAATATCGGATTCAACTATTTGTAATGTGGTACTAGTAAGCCAAAGAAACCTAATTTAACCTAATTTATGATGTTAAATGTGAAAGAATCACGGAAGTCCAATAGTGTGCAATCATGTATGGTTATTAGTTTTTAATTGATGGTTGTCCATTAAAAATGCTTAATGTTATATAATAGCGCTATAAGAGCATTTTAAATGTTCTCTGATTGCTTCTTTCAGATACCATTAAAAACATAATATTTAAGTGAAAATTTGATGCATGGAGATCGTCTCCATTTGCATCACTAGCTTTTTGAACTGATTAAGGATATCTAAGTATGAGGATGGTAATGTAGAACACTTTACATTGAACACTGAAAGATCAAATCTGTCAGCTCGGGTCAACATGTTTGTAAACTCACTGAATGCATAGTATGTTGTGTTCTTGAAGAAGTATAATAATCCATTGGTGTATCTAACAGCAGAATCTAGCCTAGCTCGTAAGCCCGGAAATTTCTTTGAAATTAAACCGAAAGATTTAGATCTGAATAAGCACTCGTCCAATTCCATAAAATACATTTCATCGTAAAATACAATGGTACGACCAGAGTAGGTGTTTACAACTGCTTTTATTTTGGGATTCTGAGGTATACCCATATCATAAATAACCTTTGGATATCCAGACACGAGTTGCAGACTAGGATATTCAAATAAATAACTATATATATATATACATTTGACTCGATAAACATAACTATTTCCCCCGATGGTCTCTGATAAATCGATGTAAAGCTTTCAAAATTAGCAGGTAAGAAAAACAGCCAGTTAGTGATAAGCTCTGGTTTACTAACTATTTTATCTACTATGTCATATGTCCAAACAAATTTTTTATAAAAAATATACATCACTTGGTTGACTACTAAAAATGTGTTGATGTTTTTTAAGTTACACAAATCTACTTCTTTTGTAGGGAATAATATGTTTGGTTTAGTAGGGGATAACGAATGCACAGATCTTTTAGGTTTACCATATAGACTCTGTATTGCCAAAATATCATCAGTTTGTAATGTTAGTCGATCTAAGACATAAATTGGGTACATAACAGACTCGTAAACATTCGAATGATGTATTCCTAATGCATGTACTATTTCATGCAATAGCACAACGAAAAGATTTATTTTTCCTTGAGATTCGTTGTCATGTTTAAGATACCAATCTTCTTCAGCATCAATGTGAATTTCAACTGGTGAGTTATCTGATTTCGGGGGGGGGGGGGGGAAAGCATGAGCAAGCACTCCTCCTCTCCCATCAAATTTGCTATTACATAAATCCCGAGACTTTTGAAATGTATGGATACTTCGTTTGTTTGATATTATTATGTGTGGGTTTTCAGTATCATGTTTAAACATAATGTCAGTATGTTTGGCCCACGTATAAAACACTTCTTGAGTTAGTTGTAGTATGTCATAATTGGCTAAGACATAATGCCATTTTATTTATTTTGTTGTCCATTTGGTAATAGATGTAGAAAAGCCAAATATATTATCTGGTACCCCACATCTAGGAGTTTTGAATAGTGCCAGTGTTTCTTTACTTATTTCGCCACTAATTGTTATGTTGTGATACTCTTGGAAAAGTCGGAGAGTGTTTGAAACTATTGATGAATTTGCATATGTAATATTTTTGTCAGGTACTTTTAAGTATCCAAAATCAATTAAATATTTTATTGTGGAAAGTGTTTGATTTTCACCTCTGCTGGAAGCTATCAAAATTAAGATGATAATCGTAAAGGTAATAATTTTATTATAATTAAAAAATTAATTTGTACAAGCCTGGTTCGTTGATAAATGTTGTATGAGGATGTATGTTTTCCGATAGCGCTAAAATGTTGCTATTGAAATTTTGTAGTCCCCCCCATGGTAGTGTATAATGCCATCTCTAAGAATAAATCTTTTATCATCTTTGGGACTTAATGCTTTTTTCCCCATCTCAATCGTAGAGAGTTCATGTTTCCTACTTCTAATAAGATTCACACTTTTGTACAACACTTTTTTTTTACCAAACAAACACTTTCTGTAGTCACCAAAACTAATCTCATTCCTGACTACAGTGTTTTTCACACCCTTTGCTCTTTTCTTTACACCACCCTCCACATTTATTGCATACATTTTCGATTAAAAACCAATAAATTCTTCCATTATTTTTCCATTACATTCATCTTTCATTTTGCCAATAATTTTTTTGTTAACTAATGGTATATCATATGGATTATCTTTTCTATAGTCAGAAGTAGCAAAATGATCGACCATTTCTTTCATGTCACTGTAGAAGTCTGGTGTTTTTATATAATAGATGTATGAATCAGTGTCTTGGTAGCACAGTTCAATATTTTCCCCATACTTTGGTTTCATTATATTATAGCAAAAATCGTACATTAAGACTTTCGATAGATCAAGTATACTCATCCCAACATAAATGGGTTTGTTAAAGCACAGTTTTGTTTTAATCATATGAACTGCAACCAAAGAGTTAGTAAATATAGTTCTATATTTAAAGTTTGGTTTAGCCACTAGTTTATACATTCGCTTAGAACTTGTGCGCAACCGTATATCCACTTTGTTTCTAATATTTTGTATTGTTTAAAAAAAAAAACAGAATTGTTCATTTATTTGTAGAAATCTTTTTCAAAGTCATTTGTAGACTTTGTTCGCATATTAGTGTTTAGATCAAAATAGGACTTGAGCCAATCTGATTGATCAAACTCCAGAACTCTATAGATCTTTTACAAATTCATTCCGAGAGATAGATATTGTTTAAGATTTACATAGTGTAATACATATTTTTCTTTACCTTCCAGATTAGTTAAGAGTTTGGGATTTTTTGAACCTTCTGATATTTTATTCTCTGGTGACAATGGCAGATCTTTGTGAAGATCGTGTAGTTCGTGTGGATATTCCAAATCAACTTCCAATATATAACCTTTGCTAGAATCATCTTCTATTTTGGTTACATCTGAATTTGTATTTCCCCACTTAAACCTACCATAGGGTAAATACTGACTCATAGCCCATCCATATAAGTTATTGGTGTCCAGATATGCAAGATAAAAATTTCCTTTGTACTATCATAAGCATTCATATATTTATTATCTGCTTTAGCTTATTGCTTACAACATTGTGAAATTCCACCATGAACCCCTTTTCCTATCACCAAAATCATGTCATAATATCTTAATAATTCTAGTTATATTTTAGTATGGTTGAGCATAGCATCCCACGCTCAAAGTCATGTCGTAATCTCTTAATAATTCTAGTTATATTTTAGTATGTTTGAGCATAGCATCCCACGCTATCCCTGGGCTGTGAAATACCACGCTGGATCTAACTTATATGTTTTGAAACATACATCTCTAAAATTTTCCATTATATCAGACAATATTAATACATCAGATTTGTTATAGAGTTCTGTGTACTCTCTTAGAGATTTTATGTAGAATTTTTCCCACACCTTTCTCGCAAATTCGTAATCTTCATCTTTAATGTCACATTTATTGAGTTTGTTGTAAAATGCATCTTTGGATGGAAGTGATGTCTCGCAAAATTTTTCAGCACTATCCATGTAGTCATATGGATAAACACCTTTTCTTGTAACAAAGTCAAGAAGTTCATTGGAAAAATGCTTACACGTTTCTCGGAATTGGCTTCTGGAAAGGTTGCTAGAGAGCTTATCGATACTATTAGCCATAAATTTAAATGAATCAATAAATCTAAGATTTACACTTTCACATACATGTTTCGTAAAATAAATATATTTGTCTTCGTTGTTGGGAATTAGATCAATTTTATTTTCATCGATGCCAAGATCTCTTATGAATAAATGTGTATCATAACCAGATAGATTGTGTATAAACACTGGGATAAAACATGGATTTCTATACAATAAGTTACAATCTATGTGCGCAGCTCCCATAAGATGATCATGATCTCTCAAAGAATCATCATTCAAAGACTTTTCACATATATGACAATGGGTAGCTGTATCGTAAACAATTTGTTATTTCTGAGTTAGTGGAAGCATTGGTTTCTCATTTGTGTATATATTACCAATAGACTTTGCTTCTTCCATTAGCATTTTAACGAATACACTAGATCCTTTATAAGTTGCTGGTGGCTTATAGTATCCATGTTCGTATTTTACATAGTAACAGAAGCTAATAGGTTCGTATTTCTGGTATGGTTTCGTGTAACATTCGTCGGGGTTTGGTTGGCAAGTTTCAATTTTGTCAACAAACATTCAAAATCAACATATATCACAAACGGAACTCTCAAAAAATGATTTTGGTTTTTAAATCTTAATATGTCATTTTTTCCTTTAGATGGGAGTTCAACTCTAACACCATCGTGATCTCGGCAGTCTTGTTCGTGATCTTTTAGTTTATTTACAGAGTAGAAATATTGCAAACATCTATTGCATATAAATATTTTGTTACCATTATTTTTTACTTGTGATGCGATAAGTCTCCAAAGACTTTTTATCCAGCAGTAGTAGTCGTTCTTGTCTTTGATATAGGGTAGGTTTATATGCTTATTCGTCTTATTTTTTGTTGTTTTTAATGGACAGATTATACATTTCTTACCACATCTTCTTCTTCTTCATATGCATATGCATTAATAGAAATTCCACTTCTTTTCTCAAAGGTTGGTATGCTATCCAATTTCATTGGAAATTCCAAAGTGCATCATCCAACTCATGTTCGTAAGCTATGTATTTATTCACTCTTTGAGGGTCTCTTTGTACTTGATGCAATGCAGATAGACAGACCAAAAAAATTTTGTCATTGTTTAACATTAATTACGCTGCTTAGTTTTGATTTTTATCACATAAGAACTCTTGTGAATATTATATGCATCTCTTAAAATTGTTGTAGTCATGTATTTTTCAACATCTCAGCTATGTTCATCTGTTGTATAATTTTACCAGATTAGTTGATTTCAGTAATAATTTCGTTCTTTGTTTTTGTAGGGGCTTTCTACATATTCAATATTCTCACCAATTTCCCCTTTTGTACTCAGTGAAGAATTTCATGTTCTTTTGAGTGATTTTAAATGTTTACTAATTAGTCCCGTGACAGTTTCTTTTACATTGTTAGGAATCATTTGGGTCTTTGTATAATTCACATTCTTTACAACAGAAGTCTTGATCCTACTTTGAAATGCTGTTTCGATTTCTTCTACGCTGAAGCTGGTGTGTACTTATGAATTTTACTTCTAAAGTGACTTCTTATGAGTTTGGTTGTAATAGTGACTACACGTTTCACATTTTAATTGTTTCCCCTCGTGGAACTTCTGTTTTGATATTAATGTTGTGATATTTTAAAAATTTTCCCGTGCATTTGTTGGTTCTGATTGATTTATTTATATATTGGTTAAGAACCTTTGTGCAATTACTTTTAAGATGACTTCTTATGAGAGATGGTTTGTAAAAGTGATTACAAGTTTCACACTTGACATATTCTCTTGAGATTTCTTTCTTTCTTTCCGCAAAAATGTCTTTCTTAAATTTATATCCTTTCCAAACATAACCAGTTGCGTCAGCCTTTTTCATTGCCATGGTCGTCATCATATTAGGCATGAGTTGATTTTTATTTGCGCCCATTTATTATATACAATGTTTTATTTTTACATATTCAAGTTTTTTGAGCCACTCTTTTTTGCAACTGCTCCCAAACACAACTTTTTGAGCCACTTTTTTGCAACTGCTCCCAAACACAACTTTTTGTGCCACTTTTTTGCGGTTTCTCCCAAACGCAACTTTTTGAGCCACTTTGTTGCGGTTGCGCTCGAATCGGCATTTGATGTTTTGGATCAGAATAGGCCTATAGTATGGTCCAACGACAAACGTACTGCAAAGGCACATGTGTTTAAAGTTTAACGTGTCTATAAATAGTAACGCGAATATTGCAGGTCTCTAATCATATGAGGCGAATTTTCAAAAGTTTAATTCAGAAAGTGTGAAGAAACCGCAAATAGACTACACTAAGCGAGTCCGGTGTTGCGTGACACAAAAGAGCAGTTTGTTGTAAGTAGGGATAGGAAAACATAGCTAATTCATTTCGGGACAAAATGGACGTTAAACACATATAACGTGAAGTCACCTTTGCGATTAGCTCACAGTTTATTGAGCATGCCCTGGACGTCTTTGAGCCAATAGCAGACTTACAATGAAACACGTAGCGAGTCCCATACTGCCAGGTGTGGTGTAACACTGGCTACTCTGGGGAGCTGCAGCCATTGAACACAGGTGAGGATCGATTATACACAGAAATGTGGAGTCTAGCCAACAGGTCACTGAATTCACGAAATTTTCCTATCCCTAGTTGTAAGTGGCAATATAGAGACCAACAGAACTGACGGTGGTGCAGTCGTGAATATATGTGACCAACGTCCAGCTTGTTTTTCTTTTTTGTAAATATTTACCCCAGCTAAGTGTAAAAAAATGCACGCTGTTTTATGTTATATTAAATATCCTGTGTCCAGTATTTGAGGATTTATAACAAAAGTAAATAAACAGTGAAGATAAATATACTGAAATCTGTAAAAAGTTTGACGAAATTAACCCTTTGACATCGTATTCAGATTACACTCGTTCACGATAGAAAAGTTGCAGAAATGTATCCGTCATGATCGGTGCTGTGCAAGGCAAGAAGTTAGCACCAATAGGAACCGCATATTTCCATGGGTAATGTTTGTTGCTGACACACTATTTTATGATTGGTTGCGTCTTGTGCCACAGAGCTACTGAAACTCTTTCCCTGGGTTTGAAGTGCCAGTAGGTAAAGGTTGAGGCCTGAAGAATTCGCGGATTCATTTTAGGACAAGCTAGAATTCAAAACACGTGTGTTTATATAACTTCAGCCATTGGTCCACACAGTGTCTGACACCTCCTGGGTAACGGTGGCCTAATCTTCGTCTTCCACTGTGACAGCAGACAACCAATGCGCAGTTGACATCGGCATATTTGTACATAAGACTGTAGGGTCTAGTCTGCAGGTCATTGAACTCGCGAATTTTTCAGGTCCCTAGTTATAGGCCATTCACGTTAAAGTGAGCACTTTGAAAGCCACATCATTTGAAATAATAGTCAATAAATATATTTAATTTCAGTTTTAGACGTCAACTTTCGAGTGCGGTGGAATATACACACTGTGTTTATTACTTAACAATATTTATTTAAAAAGTTTATTAAAACATACAAGAATGGCTGAAAGGAAAAACTAGGGCCTCAAAACTGTTTACTTTACCTTGAACAGCCTATATAAGAAATTCGTTATTACTTTTCACGTTATAAGTTCCCTCTTTGGCAATATCTGAAATTAAAAGTTTATTTGTCTCTTAAGGGGTTATCGTCCAATCGCGGCTACTTGGCACTTTTCTGGAGCCCAGCTAAAGTTCTACTTCCAGAATATTCCTCCGTTTCGTGCAAAGAAAGATTAATTGGGTCCGGAAAAATACACCAGAAGGACAACGCACCGCATTCGTGCGCACTCAGTGCAATAGTATTTTATATAAGAAATATTCCTTACTATAGGCTTTAACAACACACATATTTTCTCAATCTTTTATTTCTATTAACGGCAAATGAAATATTGTATTCTATACGTGAAATATAAATAACTTTTCAATTTAATCACAAATAAGGTATTTTTATGAATACAAGTATAAAACGCTTGTGAAACATGGCATATTTAGGAAACAGTGAAACATATCATGAACGGTGTAATTTTTCAAATTTTTTATTCAAAAAGTGTGAATAAATTGCGAATGGACTATAAAGCAATATTTTTTTTTTACTAAAGACTGTTCACGATAAAGTGAAATCAACGTTAAAAAAATGTAACTGTCCCTGCTTGTATATATTTTAATGGGCGTACTGAGTGACATTTGCACAGTAAAGTTGGTATTGATCTATGGAAAGTAGTTCCACTTCTCAGCGTCAAATAAATAGTGTTAGGTAACCATTTGTGATAGCTTCAAATTATTTCTTTCGCTTTCTGTTTAATGCATCGATGAGTAAAAATTAGCAGATTTGTAAAGTATTTACTTTCTAAATAATTTAACAGTTTCATTAGACCAACGCACGAATAAATTGATGAGGTCCATAGCAATGTTAATCTTACATAAGGCGGAGGAATATACAACGTGCATACAAGTTGATCTTAAGCAGGGCTTTCTAAAGTGCTCATTTTAGCGTCAACAGCCTATATATAGGAAGATTTCGCGACTTCAATGACCTGTATGATAGACTCCATAATCCTTTGTATAGTCGAACCTCAGATGTTTGTTCATTGGCTGTTGCCCTAGTACTATCCCACATTTGACAGTACGGGATTCACTTCTAATTACTTTGCAATTCGGCTATTGGCGCGCAGTCGTCCAGGGCGTGTCTAATAAATTTTGATCCAATTGCAAAGTTGATTTCAGCATACACGCGTTTGAAATCTATCTTGTTCTGAAATGAATTCGCGAATTTTTCCTATCCCTACCTACACCATAAAGTGGTGGTTCAACGTGCCGCATTAAATTCCCAGAAGGCCCGGATCACCTCGCCAACCAGAGTTATCTCTCTTACAGAGCCGCGCCCGCGTGATTGAGTTTAGGCTTTCGTGATGGACGAGGTGCGGGCAAATAGTCTTGGGTCGTTCCGCGTGATCTATACGTTACTGGCAGGAATCGTCGATCCTCCCTGTGAACGAAGAACGCATGGAGGGTTCGCAGGACGAGCAGGCAAGCTAGATCATTAACGCCACCTGAATGACAACACGTGGTGGGAAAGAGTGAAGCAGAACCTGGTCATTAAAACGGCAGAACGAGATACAATTGCGTTGAACTCATCTCCCCGTTTGTTTTTTATCATTAAATAACTGTATAAACACATACTTTTTTTTCGTTAGATAGAAATTAGTTTCCAGGTTGCACTTTAATAACCGAATAGCATATTTTTTAGCTGTATCTCACTGCAAATGATATCTTACTTTCCCGAAGAAAAATGCTACTGTGCCAATCAATTATCCATGCATCTATAGTGAAATTATGTTTTTCTTTGGTATTCAGAACTATCTTTCGCATATTTTTAATATTTATTATTAGTGGTTCTAATTTTACTTCTCACCTGACAGCGCAAAAACAATAAGACGTTCACGTTGGTTAGTGGTAACTGTTTACATACGTGATTTATTTTGATAAGAAAGTAATTGACGTGTACTTTTCATTTATCTTAAAGAACACAAAAAAAAAAACAGTAATAAAATTGTAAGACTTATTTGCGAGTAGATAGGGAAAAGGCGATCTAGTATACGCTTTAACAGGATTATGATAGTGGACTGCCAGTTTCTCATAATTTTCATTCCCTCACAGAATAGATAAGTACACAGATACGAAATAACGTGATGATTTCTTTGACGTGAGCGTACTGTTATAAACTGGCTTGTTTGGTCAGTTCATACTTGAAAGGTTTTAAGGGATAGCTAAATGAGTCATGATTAGGTAGAGCACAACAATATAAGATGGGGTTTATTGAACATAAAGATTATACAATAACTATTTACGCGACTATTGATCGGGAGAGCTTAAATGGAATACCAAGAAAATAATTAATTATAATAAGTTTAATTACCTCGCGCCACTACTATTACAATCTAATTAGAATGTCCCAACCTTGTTCATGTTGCCGGAAGCTGATTCTAGGAGGCGGTTAACGACTGCCGGACATCCCCATCTCCGTGTATTCTAGTTCCAATGGCCCGACAACAAAAGACCTCGCTCCCAGTGTTACGTTGGCCTATATCGGGCGCGCTATTCAATATTTTCGGCCTCGTTTACTGGCCGGTGGAGGGGGTTTCTGCAACTGTCTTTCGCAAGGTATTACTGCAATCACGCTCGTGTCCTGGTTCAATGTTTGTAGGTGTGAACACGCAGGCCATTCAGTTAAGGCCTGATCACTTCATAATGGAACAGATTCTCTGATTGGCTGCGCGATTCTCTGGTAATAGGCCTTCTGCCTGATTGGCCACTATACATGCTGCGAAAAGTTCTCTGTTGACTGCGCTGCTGGCCGGTAGGTAAGTCACCGAACGGCTGTCCAGTGACGCAATTTTGCTGGCGTGTGTGGTTGTAATTCGCGATATTAGCAACTCTGTTTAACCTCTGTGTTCTTCCGGCTCGGTGGCCTAGCTACTCGTCGAATGGCTAATTTCTAACCTTAAAAAATTCGCAGATGCTTCGCGAAATATTAAAGAAAGTCTTTGTACCATACACCGAACACAGTTCCATTGTTTCGTACTTATGTATCAAAGTTTGGTTTACACTGTCACCTAGGTATGGTAGGCCCTATAGGCTGTGCACGCTAAAATGAGCATTTTTGATAGTCCTGCTTAGGATCTATTTGTATGCCCGTTGTGTATTCTTTCGCCTTATGTAAAACTAACTTACATTGTCATGGGTCATCACTTTACTCTTGCGTCGGTCGACTGAAACTGTGGAATTATTAGAAAAGTAAATAGTTAACAAATCTTCTCATTTTTACTCTTCGCTGAATAGAAAAACAGAAAGCTAAAGAAATAATTTAATTTATTACGAATCGTTGCTTAACACTTTTGAATACACGTTAAGATATAGAACTACTTTCCCACCGACGTTACGAACTTTACTGGCCGCATGTCACGCAGTGCACCCGTCGAAATACATGCAGTGTGGGAGTAATGATTTTTTATAACGTTGATTTCAAAAGTGCTCACTTTATCGTGAACAGCCTTCAGATTACATAATTTATTTAAATTCCATATATATATATACACGTCTATTCGCGGTTTCTTCGCACTTTCTGAATCGAACCTTTGTAAAAGTTCACCATGAGTGACGTGTTTGATTATCTCCTAAATATTCCAAGTATCACATGTGTTTAATACTTGTGATAACATTAAAGTAACTTATTTTTGGTTAAATTGACATTTCACTTATTTTTATCTATCAGTTACAGTAGTTAATTTATAATTAAAATACATGAAGGGGGAAAATAGATGTGTTGGCAATACCAGTAAGAAATAGTTCTTGCGCAGCGTTTTATTATACTGAGTGCACACGAATACCGGTCGTTGTCCTTTTGGTGTAATTTCCTAAACTCGGTTAAACTTTGTTTGCATTAGGAGTAGGAATATCCTGGAAGTAGAACTTCAGCAAGGCTTTAGAAAAGTGTGAAGCAAACGTGACTGGACTACATTATTGATACATTGAAGTACCTGGTGCGATAGATGCCCAAAAACACGGAAGTCCGAATGTGTCAAGTCCGGGCTAAACGGTGGATGGAGAACACATTGCCTATGCCATGTGTGCAGTAATGCTGTTTTGGTTCGGGCCACACGAGGCCTTGCATTATCGTGTAACGACTCCACTCATCGTGAAAGAAGACCATCTACGGCATCGACGTTTTTCTAGCGACTACCTAGTGAAATGCGAAGTGTTAAAATGGCTTAATGAACAGGACGACACTTTCTATCGTCGCAGGGAATGTGGTGTAGTAGAGAGATTTGGGTGAGTATATAGAGCAGCGCTGGATTGCAAGGGCGGGAGAAACGGGAGATCTCCGAGAAAAAGCCTGCCGAGCAGCGCCATCGTCCGGCATGATTCCCACACGCAACAGTCCGGGCGCGACCCCACCGGGAATCGAACCCGGATTCGCCTAGGTGGGAGGAGAGTAGTCGAACCACTACACCACCGCGGCCCTGCAGGGAGTAGAAAACCTAATTTTACGGTATGACTAGAGATGATGGAAAATCGGGAACATTTTTTTAGCCAACACATATTCTATAACACTGTAACTAGTGTATGCTTTCATGATAGGATGAACAAGGTGTTGAATTAGCTCAGTTGTTTGCAGACCAATCACGAACATTCTGCCATATAGTATCAGAATCCTCATTGGCCCAGTGAAATGGGGCAGTAGCTTCATACATGCATGCCAGCCAATAAGGAAATAAAACTGTCGGGCATGTGAACAGTAAATTGAATCATAGCAAGTAGTCGACTTTTCCCACAATAAACCATCATCTCTAGCTATGACTAGGGTCACTGATTTTTCGCGAATAAATCGGAGCACACGGTAGACTTCCATACAATATATACACCTCGGCTGTTGTTATAACTCTATTGGCTGCTGGTGTCGTTTCCGCAATTGACCGAGCCACTCAGGATTCCGTAACTCCGACACTTTACCGTCGTGATTCGTGAGCAAACACGGAGCAGAACATGCTTCAGCTGGACGAGCCCACACTTCTTCGAACTGTATCTTGTCTCGAAGTCTTTTTCGCGAAATATCACTGCCCCTAACGAAGACGAATGCTCGAATCATTTTTTTTATTATGTAGGAAGATAAAGGAAAGATGCGAAATAGAAATGTATTTTATGTCCTGGCCTACATCTACCCGTACACCTACAAAAACAGGGGAACTTACTTTTTTCACTTTACCTCGTATTAATTTGAGTTTTCGTGGAGAGTCGTGTATACGCTATTCACGGCAAAGTGACCACACAATTTATAGCCCTCCCAACAGGCATTAACCACAAATATTATATTTTGTTGCAACCTTAGATGGCAATTTTTTAGGAGTAGCGTAGCCTATGCACTGCGTTTATTGGTCACATGGCACTGTTCACATTAAAAATTGGCGGGAAGATAGAAATTGGCTGAAAGAAAAATTTAGCAGGGCCTTAAAATGTGCTCACTTTACCGTGAATAGCACATAGCGTCCACCTAAACAGTAGGCGCCCATCTGAGTCAATATTGTACCCCTGATTCCGGAACATTGTTGGGTAGTAACTTAAATTAAGTAACAAGTTACGCATTAACGAATTGCTTTAAAGTAACTTTTTTTTGGGTAACTAGTTACATTTTTTGCAAGGTAACTTGTAACTTAACTAAGTTACTCATTAATTGTAACGGAAAGGAAAAATAGAAGTTACTTTTACATTACTTTTCGCTTCACAACAGTGTAGTTTCATCTCATGTACAGATAAAGTAGCCGAAGTAAGGGGAACTATGAGTCACGAGTTAAAGAAGCAGGAAGTGCTGGCTTGACGTTGGTCCACATTCCTAGATTTAGTATTGCTATCTACGTTGCCAACTGCCCTGTACGCTTCATGTTTATTTTTTCTTGCGTGTGGGTAGTGCATAATAACTAGTGCTTTCGAAACGCTAAAATGGAAACGGACAGTGAAGAAAATAGTTTGTAATTTCCTAAATATGAAGGACATTACTTTCTTATTATTTAACATCACGATGACGCAAATGTTAAAGGTAAATGTTTATTATGCTATATCAAATATTTATCTTCATCAAGAACGTCTTCTGGCATGAGTAAACACCATTCCCATAATTTGCGCAAGTGTGTTTTTATCAGTATGTACACAATAAGGTGTTGCTCGAATTGGCAGATTTATTCAACCAGAATCAGGAACAAAAAGCTACCAAATCAAAAATTATTCAGTTATATGTTGATTGAGACCTGAGGAATTCGCGGTTCATTTTAGGACAAGCTAGAATTCAAAACACGTGTGTTTATATAACTCCAGCCATTGGTCCACACAGTGTCTGACAACTCCTGGGTAACGGTGGCCTAATCTTCGTCTTCTCTTCCACTGTGACAGTAGACAACCAATGCGCAGTTGACATCGGCATATTTGTACATAAGACTGTAGGGTCTAGTCTGCAGGTCATTGAACTCGAAAATTTTTTCAGGTCTCTACCAATCGATAGAGGCGCGAGTATTTCGCGAATTCGTTTGGCACCGAGGTAGACCCCAAACACTTGTTATTTCCACTACCACTGTGATTGGGCCGTAGTTCTTTAGCCACGCCCAGATTAACTGCGAGCCAGTGATAATCAGGAGGCAGTAGTGTGAGTGAGTGTTGAAGAGTGCTGTACAAAGGTCTCACGTGATCGCAGTAACCAATAAGCAAACGACAGTGTCTCGAGTGTGTAGAGGATTGTCGAGTCTAGCCTGCTGCAACGTCAATCCGCGAAATAATCGGGGCTCTTTCAATTGAACAATTCGAGCACAGCCAAAGCACAGAGTAGAAAAATAAACAGAGACGAAATAACGTGGCAATTCCTTTGATATAGGGGTACCCTTTCGCTGATTGGTTGTGAGGATCTCTGACAACGGGCCTCGTGTCTGATTGGCTGCTACGTGCGACAAAATTTTCCCTATTGGCGGCGGGACTGCGCCGGCTGGCGAGTTGAATTGCCAAGCGCTGCTTAGGGAACAGAGTTCATACATGTTACTGGGCACTGGAGCCATTTTTGCAGCGAGTGCGGTTGGAGTTCGCGGAATATGCGGCTATTTCTCCTCTGTGTACCTAACTACTCTGGTGCGAAAGTTTTTGAAAATCTGGTAACTTTTTATTACTAAGTTACGCGACATGTTTTCTCATATTTTGCGCAAAAACTGTCGCAAATGTTTTAGCTGTTACTGTAATAAAATGTATTTACAGTTAAAACAAATAATAGAACTAGAGATGATGTTTCATCGCGGAAAAAGTTTAATGTTTGCTAGGATGCAACGTTCTGTACACATGTCCGACAGTTTTCTTTACTTGTTGGCTGACATGCATGTATGAAGATAATATACCCCATTTCACTGTAACACTGAAGAGTCCGATACTATAAGCCAGAACTTTCGTGATTGGTCTGCACACAACTTAGGAGAGTCAAAACCTTGAACAGCCAATCATGAAAGATTAAACTAGTGAACCTGTTACAGAAGATATGCTGCATCAAAAATTTTTCGCGATTTTCCAACATCTCTAAAAATAACTTATTTTGGAAATCTGCGAAATATCGAGGATGTTTAAAAATTTCCGTATGTATTTTACAAAACAGTATTTTTTGTTTGCATTTAATTTAATGAGTGTAAATAATGTTACTTCGTATGCTAGGTGAGCACATACTCTTATTATGTTTGATATCTGCAAATTAAACTAACTCTTTAGTGTTATTTATTTTATAAATAGCATACCAAAAATCAACTTGATAAGCATTTTACACAAAAACTACTGCCAACATAGTATATTACTCAGTGAGTTCAATTCAAATTGACTACGAAATTAATATAGAGTTATACGTGTGTATAAGTTTCATTTAAATCAAAAACTTGATACTTCTTAAGATAACGAAAGTATAAAAGACTTGTTATGTATAGTTTTGTGTTTTGACGTTTCGAAAGAAATGCAAAAAACAAGAATGTTATAATTAATCAATTAAAAGTAATTTCTGTTTTGGAATACTATTTTACTTGCAACTATTTCAACTGTTGTGTATGAATCCTTTGAAAAACCTGTCTGAATTATGCCATTTCAATTTGTCTGGTTTCAAATATTTCCTATCTTTTATTAAGTCCAAATACTTCAAGCGATACATCCACTGAAAAGAAACTCCTGTTATTTTATGTTTCCATTCTGTTAAGCGTATTACTAAAACTAAGAGTTAAATTTTCTGTATTATAATCCACGATTCTTTACCCTTCTTATACTGACACTATTACTACTCAATGGCGTTATTGTTAAACACATAGTTTGTTTAATAAAATATTTTAACGTTTAGTATATGCAGAGCTGCAGACGTTTTGTGTAGTGGTGTCTTACATTGATGATAATAGGAGATAAGTTACGATAAAATGTTACACCTAAAATTTCAAAGAACTGAAAAGTAATTCCTCCAGTGGGGAAAAAAGACATGTGCCTTACTACGTCCCTGACTATACGAATTGATAGGGAGGAATCTTATTTAAGAAAATTGTAGTATTTATGCCAGTTCAGAAGTTTCATAGCTATAAGATTTCCATATTTCTTAGGTGGTTAACTAGTAAGTTTATTCTTATAATAATGATATTTACAGCTTACTTTTACAATTATTGTATATTTTATAACATTTATTTTCTACAGTGTTCTGAGCTAAAGGAAACCCACACATATAAAAGTCACGTACTGAGTAATGGAGTTCAGTTAAGTTACTTTAAAATCAACTCCCAGTTAAATTTTATCTGTAAGTAACGAAAATCAGTTGAAGTTACTTTACTTTTTAAAGTAACCTAACTTTACTGAAGTTATTTTCAAAATTTAACTTACCGAATGCTGTTCCAGAACATTCTCAATATAGTCACATAATACGTAAACAAGCAGATGCGAAAGGGCATTACGGTTGTTTCTGTAATGTGTACGTAGCCATTCGCAAATTGGGTGGGCGAGGCTATGGAATCTGTCCTCACGTCTAACTACACTGTAAAAAAAAAATTGATTAATTTTTCACGAATGTACGTGGCAGCACAATCTCCACACATGTTCGTGTATGTTTAGACGTACATGTGTACGTGTACTTTTACTGGGTGTCCTGTGTATGTTTACAAATACAATGCCAGTGTAATTATACTATACTTGTTATTCTTTTTACTAATCATTATGTTCAATTACACGTACTCTGCATGTGTCATTTTACTTTTTTTGCTACCAATATCAATCCACATAATGTAAATTTACACAAACTTTGTTAGTGCAATTTTAACATACCTGTCAGTTTCTTTTACTAATCATCACATTAAATCACATGTACACTGTACATGTTATTTTACTATACTTGCTACTAATTTTCTACCACACATTGTAAATTAACACAATCATTGCTATGGTAATTTTACTACACCAGTCTGTTACTGTTTAATGTTCATCATACCTAATTGCATGTACACTGTAGGTGTAATATTACAATACCAGTTTGTAATTTTAACGTATTATGATGTTAAATAACATGCCCTCCGTGCATGCAAATTTGACTACGTAAAACATAGATTTACATGCTGTAAATTTACACAAACATCGCAAGTGTTATTTCAACACTGTTTATATGTATTTTCTCACTAAAAAACAATAATATCGCAGAGTCACTGCAATTGTAAATAACACAATTTCTGTACATTGACAGAGTTGTAAAACGCTATCTTCAAAATGTAGATAACGATTGACTTCAGAGATAGAATAGGTAGTTATATACAAAAGCCAGCATATACCATCAGTGGGAGTCAAGATTTCATTTTGAACACAAAAGGAGTTAGAAGTAATTTTACTCCTGACCGCTAGATCGCATGTGTTTAGCAAATATATGTAGTTATATATAAATTCACAGGAACATTAGTGTAAAATTACAAATAGTTTACGCCTTTTAGGAAATTACACATAAAAATGTATGTAAAGTTACCGCAAATTTGTATGTGTAAATATTCGTTCATTAACTTTCGAATTTGTAATTTTACACCCTTGTTAATGTCAATATACCAGTACACTTGGTTTTTTTTTTTTTTTTTTTTTACTGTAAGATGGTACATTTTGAGGGAAATAGGAAGACATGTACTTTTACACTGATGTACTAGATTATACAACATTGGCATGGTTATAAAAACACACAGACTTGGGGTTTTATTACCATGATTTAGTGTACTTTTACACATACTTTCGCATTTGTAATTTCACGCCCTTTTCAATGTCAATATACCAGTACATTTGTGTTTTTTTTTTTTTTAAGTAAGATTGTACTACCTAGTGAGTGAAATAGAAAACTACGTACTTTTATACCGATGAAAGTGTTTTAATACCACATTAGCGTGATTGTAAAAATTCACAAGCTTAGGGTTTTAGTGCCTTGCATTAGTGTATTTTTACACATACTTTAGCACGAATAATTTTACACCCTTTTAAATGTCAATATAACAGTACATCTGTGATTTTTTACAGTAAGATTGAACTACCTTTTGAATGAAATAGCAAATTCCGTACTTTTACACCGATGTACATGTTTCAATACAACATTGGCGTAGTTGTAAAAATACACCGATTTGCGTTTTAATACTTCACGTTTGTGGATTTTTACACGTACTTCTAATTTCGTCCATTTACACCCTTCTTTTTGTTAAAATACCAATACATTTGTGTTTTTTTTTTTTAATAATATCAATATGTTATGAATAAAGTTGCACGTAGCTGTAGATTTACACGTACTGTACTTGTTTTTACAAATTACCCACAGAAAATGTAAAATTACCAAAAGGTTGTACGTGTATTTTTACACTTTTTTAAAGTGTACTAAGCGCTGCAAAATATTCCCTTGGTAAGTGAAGTTACCAGACGCTGATTGGCGAAGAGCGTTCGTGGGTGCCGCTGGCCTGTGCCGCCGTTTAAAGGTTGTTCACTATAACGTGAGCGCTTTTGAAATCAACCCTTGAAAAATGTCACCGCCCCTACCTGCGTGTATTTTTAACGTGCACATGTAGTGACATGCGTTCAGTAAATTTGGTAACGACGGAGGGAAAAGTAGTTCAACGTCTCAACACTGAATTTAAAGTGTTCGGCAAACATTTGTCATTACTACAATGATTTATTTCTTTCTGAATTTTTTAATGAATATAAGTATGGATTATAAAATTTGTAAAACATTTACTTTTATAATAATTTTACGGTTTCCCTTTATTGACGCATGAATAAAGCGATCAGGTACACGGCGATGTTGATTTTACATATGGTGGAAGGATACACAATGTGTAGGCGCAGTGATATTTCGCGAAAATATTTCAAGACAAGATATAGTTCAAAGCACTTTGGGCTTGTCCAGCTGAAGCATGTTCTGCTCCGTGTCTGCGCACGAATTACCAAGGTAAAGTGTCGGAGCTACGGAATACTGAGTGGCTCAGTCAAATGCGGAAACGACACCAGCAGCCAATGGAGTTATAACAACAGCTAAGTCTACCGTGTGCTCCGATTTATTCGCGAAAAAAATCAGTGGCCTTAACAATGTGCTTAGAAGTAGATCTTAAGCAGGGCTTTCAAAAGTGCTCATTTTACCGCGTGGGCCTAACTTCGCGCTACAAGTGACTGTTTCACTTCTGAATGGAGAGTGGAGAGATCTGGGCGGCCCTTAAGATCGAGATCTTGAGATCCGATGAGGGTGGAGTGAGGTGCCTGAATGCAGTGGGGGGGGGGGACCTCTCGAGAAAATCCGTCGGCAAGAGGCATCGTCCGACACATTTCTCACGTGCGGAAATCCGGGAGTAACCCCGCTGGGAATCGAACCCAGCGGGGAGGACGAGTAGTCTGGCATCCATACCATCACGACCCCCTTCACTTCTGAAGATTTAAACATTTTATTCCCGCGTTATTTGCTGTCCCAGTAATTTCTATGGGTGCTGTACTAAGAATGGTAAAGCACTTGTTTCGTTACCACAATCAGTAACTAGAGACCCGAAAATTTCGCGGATACATTTGGCAACAAGCTTGACTCCACAGTCCTTTGTGGGCTTGATCCTCAGTTAGTTGTTCATTGGCTGTTACTCCAGTTTGATCACTGACCAGGTAGCACGGGATTCGATCCTTGTTTTCCGTACAGGTTCGTTATTGGTATGGACGGAGAATTTCGGGACAGGAGAGACGTCAAACACATATACAATGAAGTCACCTTCGCAATTGGCTCACAGTTCATTAGACACGTCCTAGACGCCTCTGAGCCAATAGCAAACTTGCAAGGAAAAAGTAGCGAATCTCACACTGCCTGGTGTGGTGTAACACTGGGCAGCAGCCGATGAGCAAACAGTTGAGGCTCTAGTGGAGTCTAACCTACAGATCATTGAACTCGCAAAATTTTCCTATCCGTAGTTATTGGTCGAAAGTCGTCCGGGGGGTGTCTAACGAACTGTGGTCCAATAGAAGCGAAACTTCGTGGTACCTACATGCGGATACAGTTTAACAAGTCCATAAATTAACTCGCGAAATTCTCGGGACTCTCTACCAATAAGACATAAGACGTAGGCCTTGTGTTCAGTGATCAGTTACGTGATCCAGTCACAGCGTAGAGCAGTAGTAGAACGGTTTACGAGTTAGGTTACCCGCAGTAAAGATATTGGCACTGAGCACTGGGCGCTGAGATTCGCAGTGAACAGAACCGGCCGAAGATAACCTTAGCTGTGCACAGTTGTCTACAATGAGCATGAAAAGGAAAGTATTCGGTGCTCAAGTGGTAATGGTGGTTGTCGATGTTGGCAAGTTGAAGTATCTTCTTCGCGACGGAGCTGAAAGTCAACCGGAAGGTGAGAGCGTGATCGCGACCGCCGTTGTCCTGGCGACTCCGCTGCTTATCTGTTTGCGCGCGTTGTTGGCATAGAATACATAACAATACAATTGTGAAACAGCGAACTTCAGCCGCACACGCCAGCGAAATTGCGTCACTTGCAAGAAACGTGCGGGGACGACGTTCGCCAATCATAACCTACTCGTACAGCCTACATACAGCGCATCCAATAGGGAACCCTTCGCTGCATGCTGTAGTCAATCGGTCGGAGGTTCTCACAGCCAATCACAGGGACCGTCACGCCATGCCGTCTCTGTGTTCTTATATGCCACGTGGCGAAGGCTGGCGGGAGCCGAGGTTTATGCTGCAGGTGTGTAAATCATCGCCGGTCGTAATCTCCAATAAGACACCGGGGCGGCGGCGTCGGCCGCTGTCTCCTGCTATTGGCCCGCCCGTGAAATACGACCACGTGAAAGGAGCACGAGAGAGGTTGCCGAGAGGGGACCGGCAACTACTGGATTAGTCCACCAACAAGCCAGATTAATGTCTCCGGCACAATGGATGCCGGTGCGTCTGTTTACGGGTCGCAAGAGCTCGCTCGCTGCCCCCTCTAGCAACTAATGGAACATAATGGAGGCCATTCTCTCTCCTCGCCACATCATCTCCTCGCCCAGCGACCCCCAGGAACCCAGATACCGGAGAAATTAGAGACAGTTGACAATGGCTCGCCTGTCATTTCGCTTTGTTTGCCTCCGCCATACCCCTTCGGCACGGTCTCAGCTCCTCACCGGAGAGCAGTCAAGTTTTGGTTTCGACATGCGGAACTGAATACTGCTTCGTTAACTAATTGGTTCCGTGTCCCCTGACATTGAGTTTGGAACTAGGGAAGGGATGATGTCGATGGCGACCCTCGGGGGAAGAGGAGACCGGATATTCGATACATTGGCCGTCGGTGTATGGTTGAACGCGGCACCGGTAGGTACTTGTCCTGGGGGCTGATGTTGATTCCAAGATTTTCGTTAACTTTTCCTATTCATAAGGTTTAGAAAGCTCTCAAAATTAGTAAAATCTTCGAGCAAGGCAGTTCTTTATTCTAAGTCATTTTAGGGACCTGCAAAATTCGCGTTATTTTTTTACATCAAGCTAAAATTTATAGTTATATATATAATTTATAGTTATTTATATATATATATACACACACACACACACACACACACACTCGAGCCAGCGTCATTTCACCATTGGTTGTGCTCAAATGTTAAGTCACGCCCTTTCCGAGTGAACTGCACGTGATTGGGACACACAATTGTGAAGTGTTCATTTATTGGCGCGGAGTTACCTGGGGCGTGTCAAATAAAGAATGGTCCAATGATACACGTATTGCAAAGGAAAGTGTTTTCAGTTTAACATGTCCTTAAATAATAACGCGAATTTTGCAGGCTCTAGCCATATTTCATAATAGCCCTAAGAGACTTATGGGTAGAGGCACGAGTATTTTGAGAATTCATTGTGAGGCGACATAGACTTCAAACACTTGTCCTCTTCTCCTACTGTTGTGGATGGACGACAGTTATTTGGACATGCCCTATTTAACTGTGAGCCAGTAATAAGCAGGAAGAAGTAGTGTCGGTGAGTGTTTAACAGTCCTGTACAGAAGCCTCACTTGGTCACAGAAATCAATAAGCAAACGATAATGTCTCGAGTGTATAGAGGACTGTCCAGCCGAGCTTGCTGCCAACTCAATCCGCGAAATACTCGGGGCTCTACTTATGGCAATGTTCGAGTTTTCGTTAGCGAATGCAAGATGGCAATACTGCTCACCTGAACCTTAGCCGAAATATGGGAGGTTGTTTATGCAATAACGAATACTTAAGTTTGTAAACATCAATAATCCGACAGTAGAGCTCTTAAAATATTTTGTTTGCATTTGGAGTGTTTTAAATAACGAATATTAAACAAACAGTGTATTCTAAGTAAAAGTCACATTTCTTTCGTCGACTTTCTCAAATTTTCTGTCGACATCGGTGGTAATTATATAACTCGGCTGAGACGTGTGAGTGTGACGTATTATGAACACACTAAGATTCTGTGATTTCGCGGGCACTTTTACGCCGAGAATAGAAACGGACAGAACTTTGGTTGTCACATTTAAACCGTTTTGTTGTTCGGCTGCCGGTTGTATACGACCACTCAGTTTCGTTCGTATGTTTCAATACCGAGATTCCAAAATAAGCTATGGACAACAAACTAGACGCTGTCATGTTTTTAGTCAATTTTGTTAATTTAAATGTAGTACGAATTTTTACTAAATTATTTTCAAGAGAGAGTAATTCTGTTTTATGCTCCAACGAATTACTCACAATTTATCGGTTTATTTTCAAACTACGTTTTTAAAATTATCGTATTTCGTTAAAAAAAAATTACGTACCTAATTAAACATATAATACAGTATGCATACACTTATTTATAGAGTTCATAAATTAAAACAAAAATGTTTTGTAGGTGCAATCCGAATATTTTTGGTTTGAAATAAGGCCTAGGCCCTTATATATTTATCGCAGTTACAATTAGGAACCTGCACCATGTACTCGTCATATCTTCATAGTAAAACTCCTTAACGAGACCTCGAAGGGCTTCGTTATCGTTACGAATGTGGTATCGAACATAGCGACGTTAAATGGACACTTAAAATACGTAAGTTTGTTACGAAAATTCAAGTAATAACAAATATTTTTGTCGAAAGGAAACGAAACGAATAACTTTAGAATAAGCTCCCTGCTCTGTACGTGCTTTTGTTTTATCAACCCTTTCAGGCTTACTTAAATTCATATTTGCAAATTTTTTGATTAGATCTGCACTTAAACCGAAAGAGTACATGTTTCGTCATCACAGCCAATAAGCTGTATACTTTGGTTCACGTTATTCTAGCCGAATACATTCAGAAACTAGAGCAAGCAGGGTTTACGCAGTTACGTGTGGTGAAGTGCTGCAAAGCAAGCTGGTGCTTGCTGACTGATGTACATTCTCGGTGCACACAGCAGGAGCCAGTAACCACCGTGCAGCCTAGTGAAACTGAATGCATTCCGACCACTCACAAGCGAGCAGCAAGGGATCCATTACACTCATCCCGTGATGTCAGCTGCCGCGAGCTACGTTTTAGTGGTGGAAATGTGAACTAGCAAGCAACAGGGTACAGCACGGAGCTACCGCCAGCTTACCTCGCAACAATTCACCACACGCCACTGGGTTTCCGAATCAGTTACCTACAGGGAATGTCTTTGGCCATCGATAGGGGTAGTGATAATAGGCGAAAGAATTTCAAGACAATATACATTTCAAAACGCTGTATGGTAGTTTATCTATATTGATTGGCTCATTTACCTTTTGCCATGTGTTAACTGTCTGCACACGAATCACGTAGGGGCCGTGCCGATGTTGCCGAATTCTGAGTGGCCCGGTCAAATATAAACAAAATACTTCTTAAACAGACAGCAACCATTGGCAGTACATAAACTGCTGTTGGGTGCTAATAGTATTGAAGTCTACCTTGTAGTCATATTTTTTCGCGGAAAATCACTAGCTCTAGCTATCGAGCATTGAAGTGTACTACTACATTAAAGGCTGTTGACGTTTAAGTGAGCAGTTTTGAAATCAACCTTAGAAATAAGTAACTGCCCGTACCTGCATATATTTTAACGGGCGCACTGAATGACATGCACCCAGTAAAGTTGGTAACGATGGATGGGAAGTAGTTCCATATCTTAACGTCGAATAAAAATTGCTGGGTAACCATTTGTAATAACTTAAATTATTATTATTATTATTTTTTTTTTAATGCTTCGACGTGTAAAAATGAGCAGATTTGTAAACTAATTTTCTTTTCTAATAATTTTACAGTATCACTCGACCTACGCATGCGAGTTGGTAGCGCCTCGTAAAAAATAGTTCTCATGCAAAATATTATTACAACTGAGTACGCACGAATTCTGTGCGTTGTCCTTTGGTGTAATCTTCTAGACTTAGTTAACACTTTAAGAACTACGCTCGAGTGTAGCTCGAGAAAAAATATTTTGAAAATTTCTTTGTCATTGAAAAGAAAACTAGCATTTTCATGCGGTCGTTGTACTGCCTGTGTTTAACAAGATCCTACAATAACTCTACAGCTCAGTAACGATAACTTTCCTGAATACAAAAATATGTTTGTCACATCTTCGCAAAAGTACAGATATATCTTACACAGATAAAGACATTTGATTGGGACAAAATCAACTCAGCTCCTCAGTGACTGATGGCCAGCCAATAATGAACGTTGTAGAGCACAGTAAGCGTATCCATTGTCATGTTGGCCACTAGAACGCCAGTGAGTGGGAACACATAGACCAATAGAATAGGTGTTCCTGCAGTGGTGTATATAAGTAACTCATTTCTAACTTGTCTCGGCTGTCTTGTAAATGTCTGCTGACCTCAAAGCGTTAAGCACAGTTTGTACGAGGCGGAGGAATATCCTGGAAGTAGAACTCTAGCAGGGCTTCAGGGAAGTGTGAATCACACGTGAATGGATTGTAATGTAGAGGTGTGTCTGTGTGTTCGACGCAGAAAGGTTGAGTCCTCGCTGACGGGGGATGGTGGGTGATGTGTGTTGCAGCTGGGAGCAGGGAGGCGTCCGTGCCCAAGTACCCGGTGCTGGTGTTCTTCCACGGCGAGTCGTACGAGTGGAACTCCGGCAACCCCTACGACGGATCCGTCCTCGCCAGCTACGGCTCCCTCGTCGTCATCACCGTCAACTACCGCCTCGGAGTGCTCGGTGAGAATCAGCGGAATTTAATTAGCGATGGGAAATCACTTGTAAAATAATCGATTATTATAATCGATTCATCGATCATTTTAAAACAATTCAATTATTTACAATTTTCAGTTGTTTATACTTAAAACAAACCAACATATTGCATATACCTACATGTTTCACATTTATTAAAACTATGAAAATAATTTTAAAACAAATTTCCAAGCATATAATGTAAATACAATATATATTTTCTGTACATATTACCTGAATAACATGTTACTACTAAACAATTAGGCAATTTAACTAAAAGGTTATCACAAATAAACACAAGTCTTTAAAACTATATACAAGATACGTTTTTGAAACAACGTTTTGGACCCATTTTATCCGTGAAACCCCTCACAAATTTTTTTAGATAGCATAAATTATTATAAATATATACAGAAAAATATTTGCTGAGAATTGTTTTAAACAAATGTATAGAAATATACAGCATTTGCCTTCCATTTTTACTTGTGGATTAGAACAAGACAATCGATTCTTTTACCGATTATTTATTTCATTAAAAAATATATTCGTAACCGATTCATTCGAATTACAAAATTATCCGACTATCCCAGCCTTTGAAAAATGTCGCTACCCCTCCCTGAAATTATATTTAACGGCTCTACCGAATAGCGCGCGCCCAGTAAAGTTGGTAACGACGGAGAGAAAGTAGTTCCACGCCTTACCGTTGAATTAAAAGTTTTAGGTACAAGTTTGTGAAAACCTAAATGATTTATTTTTCTTTCTGGGTTTTTAATGTATATAGTTAATTGTGAAACGTATAAAATTTGTAAGATAATTACTTCACGTTTTGACTTTATCGTCGCATGAATAAAGTGATCAAGCCAATGGCAATACAGTATTAATTTTACACCTGGTGAAAGGATACACAATGCGAATACAAGTAGATCTTGAGCAGGGCTTTCAAAAGTACTCAGTTTACCGTGAACAGCCTTTAGTACTGTAGAAGGAATTAGCTATAGTCCATTCCCCATTGGAAGCAACTTTCTCGGAGCCCTACTAAATATCTATTTGCAGGCCCATTTCGAATCCTTCCGCCAAATGTAAACAACCATCGCCATGTGACTGCCATGTAGCATCTGTCGAAATCAATGTTTACATTCCATTGTGTGTGTACATCTGTTCGTATACTTTCGCTACACCTGAAAATAAACATTGAAATGTGATTTCTACTGTTATACCTGTCAAATGTGTTGTTTACTGTTTACAGCTTTTCAAAGAATTCTGCCATATTCCAAAAAACATTCGGTACGAATATTCACAGTTTAGGCCTCTAGCATTATTTAGGACAGCTTTATGGCGCTTTAAAAATGCCAGAATTGAAGACAGTTCTTACGGTTATTTTATATTAACATATTTGTTTTTCACAACATAGCTCAATACATGTAATGCACGTTAATATTTTGTCGCGAATGTGTTTAATACTCTTACAACTGCTAGGTAAAGGGTTGTACTAATTATCATTTTATTATTGATATGTGTTGGGTTATTTCTTTTAAAGCATCGCTTCAGTTGAAATGAATATTAAAACCAAGGAACAACCAGTCAAACGAAAAAAGCACATTGAATTCAAGCACGCAACTCGTGTATCTCATTTTTGTCATACAAACTTTAAAAGATAGCGGTGAACATGCACACAAATAAGCCTACGGTAACTTTTATTCCGCTCATATTTCTATGTATGGCTAATTACTGTTTATTAGATTTATTGAAATTTATCGGGCTGGGCATAGTATTTTTCTTCTGGGATTGTGGCAAATTACGTTACACGACAGTGTTTTAAACCCCTTAGGGGAAATGTACAACGTTGTGATAAATAAACAGACGTGGATGTAAATAAATAACTTCGTCATTAAAACATTCCACAGTTAAAACGTAGAAATAGTGCTAATCAAATATTTGAAATCACGCACACACACGGCCAGCGTATCGACCACGATGCACAAAGGCACGCCATTTCACAGACGCAATAATGAACGAAACGCACGTCACAGTATATTTATTACTGCCGCGGAAACACAGATTTATTACAACATCGTAACTTGCCTAGGTAGGTTTAACAAACACAACGTTTACAAACGTGATGTGGTAATTTGAAGTATTTTTCGGAGTTAGAATAATTTACGCTCCGTTTGGCAAAAAGAAACACGCCATGTCATGGCTCGCCACGTCTGCCAACTTCACTTGGTAACTGCCCCGCCGTCATATCTAAATATACTAAATTAAGTATTTAAACATTAAAATCTCTTTTCAGTTGTAAATTACAAATTCAAAAATCACTATTTTGCTGTAATAAGTATGAAATATGCTACAATTGAAAACATGTACAATTTGGACGCGTACTAGCGAAGTGAAACTTCCCGAGTGTGAAAGAGACAGAGAGAGAGAGAGTGACAAGCCTCGCTCGGCAGAGAGTTGCTTCTAAGTTGCTCCCGCTCGATAAAGCAACACAGTACCATTACGGCCTACTCACGATATTTTGCACTGTTATTTTAAACTGTAAAAATGAGATATGTTGCCATCGGGGCTACTTAAATATTTTAATATTTCAATAGGAACCCTTTAATTTACAAATAGAATACTAAAAAAATTGGTTAAAATAATATTTTAACAGTGAACTATTTCTTACCGGCCGTTGCCAACACGTCGCTGCTCCCGCTGTTGTTAATTCATATAAAAAAAATTAATAAATATTACAAGTTATACAAGATATTAAGGTAAAGTTTCATTTATTCAATAATACAGTACTCTAAAGTTAACCACAGTGTTACATATTTGTGGAATACAGGTTATTAAAAAAACAGGTTGACATGTTATGCCTAGAGTGTTTTTTCAAAGGTTGATTTTCATAAGTCGCTTCCAAACGGGAATGACCTATAGTTTCATCCCACGACGAAAGGTGGTTCTGCAATCCTTTGTTTCATAACGTCTGTGGACGTTCGTAGCAGTGACTACTGTGCATGCGCGTCAAAGCCAGCCACTTATTCCCCAACCCTCTTAGGTTATGAGGTATCTTTGTTTAGAAAAACTTAAAACGAGTCAAGGTCACGCCCTGCCGTAACGAAACATTGCGACGGCGATAGAAAATTACGTTTGTAAACTTCGCTCGTGTTCTGTTTCCTCGAAATTTTAAGCAGTTACTGTAGGGTTTTAATCGAACAATCTGTTCAGAAAAGATAGATTTCCGTTATATCTATAAAGATTATGTTAAGGCTGTTCACGATAAAGTGAGCACTTTTGAAATCAACCTTTGAAAAAAGTCACTGCTCCTACTTGCATATATTTTAACAGGCGCCCTGATAGACATGCATCCAGCAATGCTGATAACGATGGATGGAAAGTAGTTCCGTATCTTAACGTCGTATAAAAATAGTTAGGAAACCATTTCTGATAACTAAATAATCTCTTGCGCTTTATGTTTTTTTTTTATGCATCGTAGTGTAAAAATGTGCAGATTGGTTAAATATTTACTTTTTTAAAAATTGATTTCACAGTTTCACTTGGCCGACGCATGAATAAGTGATGAGGTTCATGACAATGTTAATGTTAACATAAAGCGGAAGAACACACTTAAGAGTTTTCCAACTCTAGCTTGTCCCAAAATTAATCCGCGCATTTTTCAGGTCTCTACTGATATGGTTTTTGATTCACTTGTCCACACAGAACTCACCAATCGTTGCCGACAAGTGTTTGATATTTATCAGCTGTGTTAGATGGTGTGGCAGCCTGCAAGTCCCACGTAGCGATTCTACTGGATAGTGAATATCAGTTCTTCATGCCCAGTCACGTATTTGATGATAGAAGTGTTCGTTTAAGCCACGCCAAATATTTAGAGGACATGTTTGTTACTGAATGCTTATTTCTTACTAGCCAATAGAATTACATTATAAATATTGGTATAGAAGGTTTTTTGTAACGAAACAGATATTGATCAGTCGTTGGCCGTATGGGATATGGGTAGGGATAGGAAAATTTCGTGAATTCATTTCGGGACAAGATAGACGTCAAACACATATACACAGAAATCACCTTTGCAATTGGATAACAGTTCATTAGACACGCCCTAAAAGTCTCTGAGACAATAGCAAACTTGCAAGGAAACAAGTAGCGAATATCATATTGCTAGGTGTGAGGTGTCACTGTGTGTAGACAGGACTGTGGAGTCTAGCGTACAGTTAGTTGAACTCGCGAAATGTTCCTATTCCTAGATATGGGTACCGTGTTGAAAGTGTTTACGTGAAATTCTCGTGATCACGTAAAATATTTAATCCGAGTGCGACAATAAACGCATTGGTTAGAGACGATGGTATATCGCGGTAAATTTATTTAAAAATATGAAATAGCGTGATATTCTAGTGATCAAATGTATACATACTAAACCGGACTGTTTACTACTAGGATACAACGTACTGTGCCATGCCTATGGTGGTTTTTTTTTTTTTGTGTCAACGGAAGAGGCTACCGCGCAAAACTTCCATTTCTGAGATTTCAGATCGACATTTCCGCCCTTTCCGTAGTCAGAATTCCTCATGAAGGGGTACGGGGTAAAAGGTAGGAAGGTCGTAACATCTCGTCGACGGCGAGGTCATTGGAGACCAAGAAAATCTTCCATAGAATCAGACTGAAGCTCCCAGCTCACCTTAGCGGTCGACTTTGGTATATTTCATAGCTTTCGATGACTGAAAATGCCCCAACACCACTTGTGAATAGCCGAGTTGCGTGAGATAAAATACTTCCGTTTGTATTCCATAGCAAAATTAAGGTGTTTTGAATTCTAGTAATGATAATTTCTTTGTCACGTAAAATCCTAACCTTATATGACCATAAACTTGAGCGCGAGGAGTCATTAGAAGGACGGTGTCCAATTACAAACACGATTGCTTTTAAGAGCGCTGGTAGGTTGACCGAAAAGTGAATTTGAGGTTCGAGAGCTCTGAATCATCTGCATTCGCGGCCAGGTTTGAAAATATTACGCTTTTATGAGAACTGATCAGGTATAATTAACTCAGCTGTACTGATAAAAGAAAGTATTTTTCTGTGGTTACAAATAATATTTGGATGACGCTTTCAAATGCGTAATTCCATACTACAAAAATCTTTTATTGTCTTAAAGACAAAATGCAAAATCTATGCACTTTGCACTCTCTACAATGCCACACAAATTCAGTTCCTGTCTTCCGTTCACAATCCCAGAAGTCGTTCTCGCTTAGTAGATGATCTTGACATTCCCTCGCACAGAATTAATTTCTACTCCAGCCCATTTCCCGTTAATATCTGTCCCCTCTGGGACTACGAGTAGCCAACTCATCAGTGATTACTCAGTACTACGAACCTAACTGAAATGTATATGTTCTTATACAATAGTGTGAGCGTATGTGTGAATTTGCGTTTCTTATTTCTTAACTCTAATTATGTTCTAACTTTTATTTATTGTATCATTTTTTCTTGTTGATTAGAATTTTGCAGTTTTAATTCGGTCTTCCGAGTAGATGTAGAAAGGGAATTCTGTCTTACCTCACACTTTCATCGAAAAATCAACAATTTGAGGCCAAAATCAATGTTTTTTGCCTCAAATTCATGGTTTGAAATTTCAGAACTTTCGTTAAAAAAAAAAAAAAAAAAAAAAAAAAAGCAAATTTACCCCAAAAGTAAGCAAATTTACCACTTTTTTTTCCTTAAAAAATATCGTGCAGGTTTGTCTCACCATTATAAACATTACATTTTAAGCAAAAATCAAGCGAATTTCTTACTTTTCAAGCAAAATTCCAAGTTTTCCAGAAATAGCAATTTTGCAAGCGAGCAAGCAAATTTAAGAGAAAACCAAGCAAAATAAGCAAAAATTTAGTGAAAATAGTAAAAGTGAGAAAATTTTAATTAGAAAAATGATTGTTTATTTGATCAAAAGTTCGTAAAAAATTTTTAATGCAACCACTTAATTATGAGTCTAAAATATTGTATTAAAATATCGAAGCATTTTGTTGATTCTTCCATTTAATAAAATTCAAATTTTACATATCTTCAGTGATATTGTCTTTCAAATAATCGTAAGTTAAATTTCGTTTCCTAATTAAAACAACATTACAAATTGTACCAGACTCAACAGCTTTTGAAAATTCACACTAATTTTTATATTTGTTTTATCTTTAACTATTGCTGTTTTTCTGTATAGGCAGTCAACAACCTAGGTCTTCGTCTCCAAAATGAATAATAATTGATATCACCATGATAGTTTGTAGTTGGCCTATAATAAAGTTCATTATTTCTGTATATAGTATGTCATTTTGTTCTGTAATTTCTAGAATCATTAGAAGCCAGAAACATTTTAAGACAATGATAGTTTTCAATATCTAGATTCCAATTTTTTTTTGGAAAAATTTCATTACTTCCATTTTTAACAAAAATATTTCTCACGTTACAATGATCAAACATTGAAGCATGCACATATTGCTCAACGTGATTTTTTCTATTAGTTTGGAAACCCACAATTACAAAATCAGGCATGTCAAATTGCAAATTATTTAACTGATCTTTTATATCAAAATTAAAAACAGTTGCCCCAGCAGGAACTTCTTTTTCTAAAAATTGCCAACACTTAAAACCAATATGAATTTTATAATGTTTATATATATTTTCTTTAATTGCAATTAATGTGTTAGATTCGTATTTAACAATAGGCCACAAAATTTCTAATTTTTCAATAAAAATTATACTTGGATCAGCATAATCTCTATCAATTGTAGGACTATCTGCTTTTTTAGTTTCATAAACAAATAAACTATTGTTATCAGATAAATTTATAAAAAAAGTGATTTTATAACCACCTTACCTGTAAATTTAATTATTATCGCGAATAAAGCCAAACAAATATCTTAATGGATACATTGCATATATTTTTATCACTACGATCAGTATTTACTCGAAATTTACAATCAACACACGTAGACTCTAAATAATTTTGTTCGCCTGGTGATCTTAGCCACATTTTCATCATTGTTGAGGTTATTCCTGGATTATCAACAGCATCAATAATCTGTCCATGTTTTGAAATTTCTACTCTGGAAAACTGAAATGGAAAAAAAAATTAGAACAAACATCAATATTATCTCATTTTTCGTATTTTGCCTTATCTCCTACTTTATCTCTTTTTAGTGGGCGATATTCTTCCAAAACATAAGCGTCATTTGGAAAAGAAAGGACATCTCCTATGGGAATATCAACCAAGGTTCTATTATTGTAAATATTTCAATTCCCCCTCGTTTGTTCATTTGGGGGAAAAGTTTGTCTCTCAAAACTCTCAATGCTTTTATAACTCATTCATAAGTAAACAACTTATATATAAATGACAGAATCAAAAGGAGTTCATCGAGTGAAATTGCTCATCGAGAAGTATAGAAATTATAGAAAGAACCATGAGGAAGAATATGAAAAAAAAAAAAAACAATAAAAAAGATCTACCATTCATTTGTAAATAACGAAACATTGGTAAAAAAAAAAAAAAAGTAGAATAAGTAAGTGAAGAAAATAAGAATTTCATAACATCACTAGTACCTGTTGTTGCAAAATTTTAGATTATTCACCAACGCCAAAAGAAACATCTTTTGAAAAAGTATTATTTGCCGAACAAGAATCTCCTAATTTGGAAGAGCAAATGGGACTACTACAAATCTCGGAAAAGAAATTTCTGAAGAAATTTCTTTTAAAACACTATATGGTTTACGAGAAAAAAATCGTCATTTATACATTGGAGATACAGAAGTAATGATAAATAATGATAAACTATCTGTTAATGGCAAAGAAAACACATTAACAGAAGGCCTTTCTAATATGTTAACAAAAGAAAAAGAAGAATCTTGATGATAATTTCACCGTTAATGACTATGAAAATTACAAAGATATTGTAATAGACACAAACGTTACATCCCGAAAACAAATAGAACGCTCAAAAATGAATGTGTTGTGGTTGATTTTGATATTTCAATGTATTCTGGCACTCACTGGGTTTGCTATTTTAAATAAAATAATAATGTTAGTATTTTGACTCATTTGGAGGCAATATTCCTAGTAATTTAACTAATTAATTCGAAAACAATAATGTTTATTACAATGATGATTGAGTTCGTAATTTTAATTCTGTTATCTGTGGAAATTTATGTTTAATTGTTTAAACTTTTTTTTTCATAAAATTTAAGTTTCGCGATATAATTTCTATGTTATTAAATGACAGATATATTTGGGAAACCATTAATCGTTCTTTAAATAAAAACTTTGATAATATTGCTGAAAATTTAAAAACATATCTAGATTCAAAATGCAATTCGAGTGTTTCTTCTTTACAAAGTGAGCTATACACATGTTTTAATTTTACAAAATAGTATGTCTCATTTTTTGTAAATTCGAAATATAAAACTATTGTTTCTGATTATGTATTAAAAAATGATGTATCAAAATGCAACACTAGTGTTTCTGATTTAAAAACATATGTAGATTCAAAATATAATACTATTGTTTCTGCTTTACGAGAACAAATAATTGAAGTTTTTGTTTACACAACAGAAAATGTTTCTATTCAAATTTGTAGAATTAATAAAATGGCTGATCCTGTGAATGGCAAAGATGCAGCCAATAAAAGATATTTCGATAAAGAATTACAAAATTTAAACAAATCTGTTTTGAATTACTGCGACACACACAACACAAAAGTCGAAAAAAGCAAAGAAGCTGTCGATAAAGAATTATATGTTTAATTACAAAATTTAAGCTAATCAGTTGACAGACTTGTTAAAAAAAAATGTGAAAAAAGCAAAGAAGCTGTTGATAAAGAAACAGATGTTAAATTACAAGATCTCAACAAATTAATTCTGAATTATTGTCATACACTTATTGACTTGAAAACTGAAGAAAAAATTCATAATGTATTTTATTAACATGTAAAAAATAACAAGTTTACCACCAGTAATTAAAAATGTTTTTATTTATTCGTCCTTGCATAAATCAATTGGTTTATTTTCATTAAAATTATTTTGTGGTGGTGGCCCATATAAGTTTTGAATACTTTGAATATCGCCTGGTTGCAAATCAACCAAATCATTGTTGAGAATTTGGTATATTATTGCATTTTTATCATTTGTATGTTGAAGACCTAATGCATGTCCAATATCGTGGATCAAAACCGCTAGTAAATTAATTTTATTTTCAGGAGTGTTTTTACCATCATTATACCAATATTCCTGCCTATTGATGCGAATTTTAACGAGGCTAATTTGTTGATTTGGAAAATATGAATGAACCAGTGCACTACCAAATCGATATAATGTATAAGGACAAACTCTGCACAGCCTATGATTACTATGTGGGCCTTGTTTATATGATATAAGTATATCTGGAGAATTTGTATCATAAACAAATTTCAAATTTGTGTGTTTTCGCCTACTGTTAAAAACCTCCTTTGCTAAGTTTGTAATTGATTTATTTGCATGTGCAACATTCCATTTTAATGAGTTTTTAATCGATTTTGCTGTTGATAAGAGGTCCACAATTATCTCGTCCTTAACACTACATTTTGGCTTGTTGTTTAAATTAAGTGTTTCTTCATTGTGTTTACCATCAAATGAAGAGAGGTTGTGATATTTTTGAAACACTCTTAAAGAACCTTCAAACTTTTCAGCATCAGTTTTTGAAAGCGAATTTGCATGACTTTCTAGATATCAATATTTAATTTAAGAGATTATAACACATTTTGTCTGGTTCTGTTTTAAGCATAGTGCAAAAATTATATTTGTAATGGCGAGAATAATTATACAAGTCTTCCTTTTCATACAAAGAGTTTAAAATAGCACCAACAAAACTCCAATTGGAGAAACCCTTCACCTCATTTTTATATTTATTTTTTTAGTGGAGAGGTGATGGAATTATTTTTTTTCTTGTACTCTCTCATATGCTGCAGGCCCTTTCGCCATATGAGAAATAAACACATTTTTTTTGCATCATACTCACATACAAACATATGGGTAAGAGCAATTTAAATAGTTTTTGTCTCAAGTTTTGAATGGTTTGGTGATGGTGCCTTTTCAAACAATTAAATTATCCTCTTAACCGGGGATCGAACACCGAATCTCGAGTTACAAACCAAACACTCAGCCACTGAGCCAAAGTGGCTGAGCGAGTGAGGCGCTGATAAAAATGCTACATATATTTAACTACAAGATTAATAATGAGAGTGTCCAATCATTGGTGAGGAAATAATTTATTCACTCTTGCTGCGTGAATTCTAAACTGTGTTCTTTGGGAAGAGTAAACTTTCTGCATCTTTATGGTTGCACTCACCGAGAGCAATGTGGCCGAGATATGCGTTTAGTGATAACATGTTTCCTGTTGCCGAAAGAGATTGCTGAGGAGGAAAATGTGCACCACGGAGGCCAGAGTGTGCTGCAGTTCTGTGTGGCCTCCCAGCACATATATTTTTTTACTAGTAGAGAGTGCTGAAGTTTGGTTGTGACGAGAGAGCAGATAAGCTTTTTTCTGACACTACAAGAATGCACTGCAGATTAGTAGATGAAGATGCTAAGCTAATTTGTAAAAGTTATTGCTAGTCGCAGCTGTGCAACTAAACAAATATTGAATTCACAAGAATGAGTTAAAATATTAAATTTATTTGATTTCTATACTTTTCACAGTCCATTTTTCTACTCAAATCTAATGTTAAAAAAACCATAATTATCGTTCCAGCACTTAGCACATATCTCTTTAAATTTCTCAAAACTCATGTCTCCTCCAACAAAATCGTTTATATATATATATATATATATATATATATATATATATATATGTGTGTGTGTGTGTGTGTGTGTGTGTCTCAAATTTGGTTCATCTTCTCGAAATATACACAGAAAATTTGTGTTATCTCGTACTAATTGCTTAGGGACTCTGGAATATGTCTGCACAAGATAAAAAACATCAATATTTATATGCCATCCTCTAGTAAAATATTCAGGGACTACATCTTGCTCATCCAATACTACATCATCAAAAATTATGAGAGAATTATGTTCACATTGATCTAGTGAAACCATTTCACCATTGCTACTTTAAAAATAAGCAATTCTTCATTAAATTTTTTGGATATCCATTCAAAATCGTCTTTTAATTAAATATATTTTGGTTGATTCAAACTTTTATAGCAAACATAGAGTTTATTAAAATTTAACCATCCTGTCTTATAAATATCAGTAAATTTGTCTTCAAGCAGTTGCTGGGCCCAACTACCATACCTTTAATATCACCAGGAAAAAGTTAACCATTTTACTTATTCTTAGAAGATTCTTCAATAATTAAAACATCAAAACCCCAGATGTTTTTCATTTAATTACAATAATTTTTGTAATAAATGGATAATAATAAAGTTTTCACGTTAACAAACAGTGAATCTATTCTAAAGACGAAACTTCAGTATGATATAATTTATAAAGATAAATCTGTAGCATTAATTAGTTTTCATGAAATTTTTTTAACTCCAAATGTAGAGAATAATACTATAACTACAGTTGAAAAAATGAGCCCAGTTGTTGATAAAAATACCATTTTAAATATTCCCAGAGACCAATACGATGTTGAATAATTAAAGAAGCTATACATTTAATGTGGAAAATAGAATAACAATTAAACTTGATGATCAATTGTCTGATATCATTGGTTTCGAAAGAAAATTAACTATTGAAAAATATTAAAAAAATCGTAGGCACCAAATTACCATTTTTTCCATTCAAAACAATCAATGTTCATTGTAATTTGGCATCAGGCATGTTTAACAAATATGATGAATCTAATAAATTGGAGACTAATATGACTGCTAGTTTTCCACCAAAAACTATGTTTGGTTTTAGAGATTATATAATTTATGAGCCCCCATAATCATTTTTTTTATAAAATCAATAATGAGCAATTTAATAACATTATTCTAGAAATTAGAGACAAAATGGAAATTTAATTGATTTTGATAGTAGTGATATCGATGTTGTTTTGGGAATTAAGTACGTTTAAAATGTTGTTCTTTATTAGAAATCACAAAGTGCGCCATCTTTTAGAGCCCCCTTTTCTTCTTAGAAAGTTTGAAGGTGAACTGCCAGTGTACCTTAAGAGCTACATAAAATACAAAAATTTTCTTTCAGAAATAGATGTGATGAATAATTTTTGTATAGCACCAAGTGTCGATGTTTTGCCGACACCTTATTCGCCATAGTGCTTTTAATATTTTTTCTTACTCTTCACACCTGTCATTCATAAAATTATGAAGATTTGACTAGCAGTGTTTCACCGCTAGTGGGCAATAAAAAAAATTATAAATCTTGATATCCATATGGCAAAGTTTCAATTTTATTTTCTAGTATCATTCTCATGTTAGCACAGGGACTCTCAGCTATTTTACTAACTTCTACTGTATTTATTTTGTGTTTCTCATTTCTTATCAAATTATCTGTCTTGTATTGAATTTTCTCATCAAACACACATTTCTTACAGTCATCAAAATTAATTATATTATCGAACTCACATTTTTTCTCTATTTGGATTTTTTGTTTTCGTTATCGCCAACTTTATATGCATACATTTTTGCTCTTAAACCGATAAATTCTTTCTTTCATTATTTTCCCATTACACTCATCTTCCATTTTGCTTAAAACTTTTTTATTTATTTGAGGCATGTTATAAATATTGTCGTTTGGATAATCACTTGTATCAAAATTTTCTGTCATCAACTTCATGTCTTCATAAAAATCATCTGTTTTAATGTTATAAATGTATCAGTTGGTATCTTGATAACACAACTCAATTTTATCATCATATTTTGGCTTCATAATTTTATAGTGGAAATCATACATTAATGCTTTCGAAATATCCATAATGGTCATTGCCACGCATATTGGCTTATTAAATTTTACATTAGTTTTATTCAAGTGAATAGCTGCAAGACTGTCATTAAATATACTACTTTTCTTAAAACTTTGTTTTCCAACTAACTTTTCGCAAATGTTTTCACTTTAAACTAGTATTATATCGATTCTGTTTCTTACATAGAATTATTCATCAGTTTATAAAAGTCCTTTTCAAAATCTTTTTTTTTTTTGTCCTCATCATTGTGTTGAAATCCATCTACTTCTTTGACCAATCAGATTGATTAAATATCATCAATATTGTGTGTATTTTTGAAAGCTTCAGTTTCAGTCCATTATATAGGCACTGTTTTAAGTTACAAAATGGAAGATCTTTGTGTACATTATGTACTTCTTGTGGATATTCTACATCAACTTCTTATATATATATATATATATATATATATATATATATATATATATATATATATATATATATATATATATATATATATATATAACCAAACTCAGAATCGTTTTTTCAAATTTAATATTTTTTCGCTCCAGTAATCTAAGTCATATATTGCATAGTACACCCACTCGAAACCTCCATATGGTAAATATTGTGACATTGCCCAACCATATAAATTATTAGCATCGAGATATGCTAAATAAATTGACTGTTGATTTGAGTTAAAATCTTCCAAATATTTATTTGCTTTAACATATTGCTTACAACATTCTGAAATACCACCCCGAATTCCATTTTAAAACATTAAAATCATATCATAATCATGCAACAATTCTAATGATTGTTTAGTCATTTTTAATATCCCATTCCATGATAAACCTGGTGCTGTAAAGTACCACGCAGGGTCTAGATCATAAGAATTTATCCATGTGTTACTTGATCTCCTGGAAAATGTTTTTGTGTGTGTTTCATTTGATCTTTACTTAAATTAAATGATAATTTATTTAAACTACCAGCCATAAATTTGAATGTGTCTGTAAATTTCATTTATATATCTTCTGTGTTTTTCCCAAATGTTATAAACTTTTCTTCGTTATTTGCAATTAATTCTAAATTTTTATCATCATATCCTAGCTCTTTAATAAATAAGTGAACATCATAACCAGCCAAGTTATGAAAATAAATTGGTACAAAATTTGGTAATTTTAATTGTAAATTACAATTATTACATACTGGATTAATGAATTTTCCACTTCTGTGATCATGATGATGTACTTTTATATTTTCCTATGTATATTCGCATTCGCATACAGTACATATTTTTGATTTCTATATAGTATTTTTTCTTCTTTTGTTAATGGGTGCATTGGTTCAATTTGTAAATGTATTTCACCAATTTCTTCTACGTCTCTTTTTATTCATTGTATAAATATTTTATGAGCATTTGGGTCTCGATATACAACTGGTGGTTTATAATTGCCATAAGCAGATGCAATATAATAGCAAAAAACAGAAGCTTTGTAAAGCTGATATTTAATTGTGTATGATCCATAATTTAACTTTAAATCAATGTTATTTATTTTATTATTTGTAAGTTTATATTTTTCTTTGAGTATTTATTTGTAAAGGCCATTATCAATGTCACCTTCTGTTAAAACTGGATATTTTTTAGTTTGTTTAAATCTATAAATTTCTTTTGAATTTGGTTTAGTTGTTGATATTTTCTTTTGAAATCATTCAAAAACTGCATATATTGTGAATGGAACCTTCATTGTGTGTTTATAATTTTTGAAAAATATTTGCTCTCCTTTCGGAGTTAATTGAATCTTTACTGCTTCATTTTAAGAGCAGTGTTTTGTGTGTTTATTTAATTTTCCTTGAGAATAAAAGAAATGAAGACACATATCACATATATAAGTTTTACCATGCTTATTATTTTTTTGTGCTGAAACTAACCTCGACAAATCTTTAATCCAACAGTAATGTGAGTTTGTATCATTTTTGAAATAAAGTAAATTTATATGCGTATTATTTTTATTTTTTGTGAGTTTTAGTGGATATACCATGGATTTCTTACCTTCATCTACAATAGAGTATACATTTATGGATATGTCGATTTGATTTTCTATTTTTGGTATATCATCAATTTTTATAGGATATTCAAATTTATCTGTTACTTTATCGATGTTAAGGCCCCCATTTTTATATTTGGTTACTCTATCTGGATATTTGTCTGCTGGAAATAATGCAGATTTTATTGCCCAAAGAAAGCATTTTTGATCATTGTTTTTAACATTTATGCATGCTTTCTTAATCTTGATAAATTCAGGTAGTTCAATATATGATGCAGCATTGAATGTATTATACTTATTTATTGCTAATTCTATCCCCATTATTCTATCTAAAGTCCACCCCAAATCTCTTTTTTTGGAAATCAGAAAAATTTGTAATTATTTCTTGTATTATTCATTTATACATTCTTTTAATATCTCCATCATTCAATATTGTATAATTTGGTGATTAAAATGTAAATAATTCACCTTGATTATTTTCCTGTTTACAAATGATAAATAATGTAATGCTGGTTTTTAACCCTGTAAATTTTATAAGATGTTCATGTATTTTCTCAAATACCATATTTTTTACTGAAGTCAAGAAATGAATAGGTTATATTAAATTAAACGAATTTTCAATGTTATATATCGATATTCTACATTTAAAAGCTTTATTTAGCTATATAAGCTTCATTGGTTACCTTATTAATTTTATTAATGAAAACGTTAGTAGAAAATGGTAAAATTTCTTGAAATTCGTTTTTATCTTGTTTATACACTTCGTTGATATGAGTATCAGATAACGATAAATGTGAAAAATTATTCTTTTTTCTCCATTCTGTTGCCCGCTTACTTTTATTTATAGGTTTTATAAATACATTACTAGAAAATGGGAAAATTTATTTTAGTTGTTTTTTTTAGTTTTTCTATATTTACTCTATAATTTTAAAAGGGGAAATTTTTAAAGTTTCCTTTTCTTTGTTGATTTATAATAAATGGTATAATAGCTGCAATTAAATCAGCTTTCCACAGCCTGTACAAATATTTAATTTCAAATCTTCTACCCATAATTCTTAACACTCTGACTGTATTTTCACTCATCATAACTGTTACATTGTTTGTCGCCATTTTGTATTCTATTTATAAGTGAAACAAATATTGAAGACGACAAAAATTATCTATAGAACGAAGAGCTAAAAAAAAAAAAAAAGTAAATATATTGAAAAATGAAATCAATTTAGGGCTGTCTAAGTTCAGCGAATTTCTTGTTAACGTGATAATTCTTATTATATTCACTAATACAATTGGTACATGTTGTTCTAAGTTTGTCCTTATATCTGTTATGAACTGAAAATAATCTTATATGTTTATTCTCTTTACATGCTGTACATGTTTTTGTTGGGTAGTTATCGTGCTGAGTTTCATTTGGAATATTTACTAACACATTGTGTGATTTCGTATTTTTATGCTCTTTGAGAGATGCAACACCAACATATTTTCCACATTCGCATAGTATAGTAAGTTCTCCTTTTTTAACTCATAATGATGCCTAGCATTTTCTCTACGACAATTTTTACAGGTGTTAATGTGCTTATATTTGGTGTGTTTATGTGGTGAAAAACGTTCTATATTTAATACTTCGCCACACTTTGTACATTGCTTTTCTTGTTTTTCCATTTTTCATTTAATAAGAAAAATAATTAATTGAGAGAATAAAAAAAACTTTTCTTTAATAATATGTTTCTTCGTATATAACACACAACAAAAAATGGAATCTCTCCTCAAGAAGTTGAACAATTCGTATGAATTGACTAAACTACAAGATCTAGAAACAAATAAATGGCTTGCTGCTACAGATTTTGAAATTTATGATTCTAAGTTTGGCAAAAAAATTAAATGTATTCTGGATGGCAAATTTAAAATTTCATTGCCAGAGTGCTATGTCAATATACTCGATAAAAATTCTTTGAAACTAATAAATGAGAAGGAAATTTTTAGAGCATATCGAGGCATAAAATAACTGAAAAATGGAAAGTCTGTGCATGATATAGAGTTCTCTTAAAAAGATATATAAATTTCTATTGATTTGAATCTTTTTAATATTTCATTTGATTTTGTCTTAAATTAGCTTGCTCGCTTGCAAAATTGTTATTTCTAGAAAACTTGAAAATTTGCTTGACAATCAAGAAATTTGTTTGATTTTAGCGAAAAATTTAATGTTTCTAATGGTGAAACAAGCCTGCACGATATTTTTGACAAAAAGTGGTAAATTTTCTCGATTTTTGGGTAAATTTGCTTTTTTTTTTTTTTTTTTTTTTTTTTTTTCCTAAGCGAAGGTTCTAAAATTTCAAACCATGAATTTGGGGCAGAATTCCTTGATTTTGGCCTCAAATTGCTTTTTTTTTTCTACAAATATGCTCTTCCGTGGAATAAAAAGCACCCCTGTATTTACAGCGTAGGCAAAAAAATATTAATAAAGCATTATGTCAGAACTATTTTTATACTTTGCTGCCAATATAGGTGAAGGTACTGGTAACTAGGGATCTTAAAAAATCGCATACTCTTTTCGGGACAAGCTAGAATGTTAAAAACTCGTACATGTGTTAATTTTGCAGTTTTTGCACGAGTTATTTAACACATCCTCCAAGCGGATAGCAAACATGCAATAAATTATAAGCTTAGCCATTGCTTTCCATTCTGACAGCAGACAACCGATGAACAGTTAATTGCTGCATGATTGTAAATTACCTAAGTATAGGGTCACCTGTTTTTCGCCAAAAGATTTACGCGGAGGCTAGACTTTAATACTCTATGTGCACACTTGCAGTCTTCACCATTTGGTTATTGGCCGTTTGTCTGTGTGAAGAGAGTCTGTTACATTAGTGAGCCAATCAGAATTAAGTTTCTTCACTACTGACCGTCCGTGATTCGCGGGCAGATAGACAAGACGCGTACTAATTGAAATGGTCCAATCACCCAAGTGGTTCTGAACTGGAGTGTTTTGGAACCCACCTTGTTCGCGAAAAATACGTGCTTCTTTTTACCCGTGTATCATTGAACTCGCAGAATTTTCAGGTCTACTGATTACGGTGAAGTGTATAGAACTAAAGGAGTGGATTTTTTTTTAAATTTTAATTTCAAGGAAGTTGTGTAAAGGGAGTGCTTGAAAGAAGACGTGGAAACCGCGGCATATGTTACTTGCCTGGGCGCAAGGAGTACGAACTCAGTTTCACGCCCCGGCCAGCTTCAACTTCCGGGAAAGGACCAAGCAGGGCTTATCAATTATAGAGAAGGCCAAATGGAGCATGCCGCTAAATAAACGCTCATGCAGCGACCGGTTAGGCGCCGCCAGAAGAAGAAAAAAGGTACTCTTCGTGCAACAGTTCCCAGTCGGAACTTCAGCTACTGAAGCAAAAATAGTGCAACTCTTCCTTTATTTGCTTAACACTTTCGACACTTGGTGAAATTCTGTAACGAAGGGGATGCGGTGGCTGAGAGGTTATCCTGCTCGCCTCCCATCAAGGCGAACTGGATTCACTCCCCGGCCGGGTCACTCCCAGATTTTCGCAAGTGGGAATCATGCCGAGGCGATGCCGCGCCCGCCCATGCATTCCAGCGCTTCTCCTTTCACCCCCATCGGCTCTCAATACCTCGTTGTTAAGAGCCGCTAAAATCTCTCAACTCATCTCTGTAACAAAATCATTGTTACCAGCAGGCTAGACCTATATCTCAAAAGTGTAAATATACGCCACACTGTTAAAAATTTTCGTATATTTACGGAATGTTTTACGGAAATGTACAGTGTATGTACGGAAAGGCAATTCGCAATGACGAAAAACGGAATTAATTCCGTAAATACAAAATACGGAAAGTCTCCCTATTCCCTTTGGCTTCGAGTTACGGGGACGAATAATGCCGATTCTACACGAAGCTCTCTTCGCCACTGTAACAAGAAAATTATTGTTTGTGCGGCTGTTAAGGTTATCCACGCGACTATAACCTATTCTTTCAAACATGAAAAAATAGCATCAGGCGTCTGTAACATTCGGCAACACTAAAAATACACTAAATTTAATATAAACTGAATTTTTGCTTTTGTGTTTCCAATGCAGATATAAAAGTTATGCCACAGTTCTCAAGTAAGAGTTGTAGTTGAATGGTTAGAGTCAATGGCTCGAAAATTTTTGACTCTGGTTCAAACTTCGCTTAAGTACAATATATTTTAACTTTTTTAATATCATTTTTATTCACGGTAGAACACCCACATAACGAAAATTATAGAAATTTTCATTATAACTTTTTATTTTAAACAGAAAGTACAGAAAACTAACTCGGAAATTAACGGAGAGGTTTCGTGAAATTTACGGAAAGTCAGTTTCTGATCAATGTGTCCGTAATTTTACGGAGAGTATGCGGACACTTCTGGATAAATTTTTACCAGCATTTTTTCCGTAAAATTAAGGAAATTTTTTTAACAGTGCAGTACAGAGGAGAATGTTTTATTGGCTGTTGCATTTTACTTTCGTTTTGGTTTAAATCTTTTGTCCACACATAACGCGCTATGTTGTGCCGACAGATGTTTGATATTTATCTCTTGTGTCAGAGAGTGAGGCGACCTGCATGTGCACCGATAACATTGGCTATTCTAGTGGACAGTGAATATCAGTTCCATATGCTCAATCACGTATTTTTTTATGTAACTTTTTAAGTAAGGCACGCGAAATATTTAGAGGAGATTTTTTTTTTACCGGATGCTCATTTTTGATTGGCTAATGGAATGACATTAGTCAGATGAGTGTAGGAGGTTTTATAAGAGAATGAATATTAACTAATCGTTGCCCGTATGGAATACTGGCAGCTTGTTGAAATTGTTAGCGTGACAAAGTTCAATATTTAATCCAAGTACGACATGAACCCCAATGGTTGGATACGATGCGATGGTCTATCGCTATAAATGTTGAGTGTTTACGAATATTCGACGTACTATACACATGTACGACAGCTTTCTTTCGGCATTGGCTGTCAAGAATGCATGAGGCTTCTATCCCATCTCACTGGGCCAGTGAGTAGGGACACCCGAATTTCGCGAAAATATTTTACGAACAGTTGTATTTCATAACAGTTTAGCTGAGAATCACTTTCCTGATTGGATGATCTAAGTGTTGCGCGTCTTAGGTGTCTGCCCGCGAATCACAGACATACAGAATCGAAGTTACCTAATTCTCATTGGCCAGTAAAATAAGAATATGTCTTCTCACAAAGATACGCCGCCAATCAGCAAAAGAAAACTGCCGGTACGCCCGTAGGGCATTGTAATCTAGCATGTGAGGAAATCTTTCGCGAAATTTGGGTGTCCCTACCAATGAGGATTCTGATATTCTAAAGTTACATTGGTCTGCAAAGAAGCCGTGTCACAAAAACTTGGTCATCCAATCTTAAAAGAATGAACTAGGTAGAGTTTTATCGAAGGCACAGTGGCTAAAATGGGTCCTCGTTGGGGGAAGGAGGGAGGGTAGGCTGTGCACGTAAAGGTGCCAGGTTTAATTTCCGAGGTTGGGTCGATGATGTTTGCGTTTAACACCCTGCTGAGCTCAACGTATGTCCAACTACACGGTGACCACGAGGTTTGGAGGGAACTTTAATCATAACGATACTCTTGTCTTGCGACGAGAAACATGCCATGGAACTTCGAAATGCAGTGCTCCCCTCACAGTGTGATGAATTACGTTTGGCCAGTAAAAATAATTCACCAGGCGTGACTACTCGTCGGCTGAACAAACCTTACAGAAACCAACTGTTCAGTTATACACACCGCTATCATCGCTTCACAGTTCAAGCTGAGTGATCTGGGACGTGACCGCTGTAACAGACAATCGGATAGACCAGAAACCATTCCCGAATGGGATTACCCGCCGGTCGATTGCTCCCAGACGTGAATACGTTAAACTTGTCCCCGTTACAGAAACTGTGCACTAATATTTTGTAACTTCCGTTTGGTAGTCGAGGGAGTTCTTCTCTGCAGTCTACCCACGTTTAGTTCGTCGTTTCCCTAGAGTTACAGTCCCTGGTTCCGCACTCTAAGCACGAATCAGTGATATGTCAGTGAAATGACATTCACTTAACCCTTTCCGACCCACTTTAATTTATAGTTTCAGATGTTGCAAAACATCATGTTGCGTGCTGTACTTAAGTCGACACAACACTTGTTTCGTTGTCACAGTCAATGAGATATATGCTATATATTCAGCTACAGAAATATGAACCAATTATGACCTAAACCAGTAAGATGGTTTGCGTATCATTTTCCCATATCATAAAACATTGGTAAATGAGATTCGTAGTGTGCAGTACAGACCAAAAATTACCCACACCTGCGTACTGTACACAGTTGTGTACATTGAGTCTGAATGGGTTAAAGTCGGTTGATAAGCTACTGCCGACTGGCAAGTCAAGAAAATGAACTGGGTACAAGTGACTTGCGGTAGTGGAATCCTCGACATTCAGGGGGAATCACAAATAAATCGGTGAAAATCAGCCATCATATTAATTAGTTACACGGCACAGATTATCACTGATTTGGCTCAATTCTCACTGCTTCAGGTTTAGAGTGTGCATTATAGCTTTATTTAGTTTCAACGTTACTGCCAGTGGAGTTTATTCCATAAACGCAAGGTAAGCAATACTTATCCTATACATACTGGAAATATCCGACTCTTTATAGTTTTCGCCTTAACTTTAAACACATTTCATTCTGAGTTTCCTGTTTCCGATTCGAGAAACAGAGTTTTCGTAACTCCCGTACTGTACACGCATAGTGCTGCTATCTAGTATTTTTCCACAAACGGGAGCGACTAGCGAGGAGTCGAATTCGCAAGCGAGTTACCCTGCCTCGTTCCTTCGGCAGGGTAAGCAGTCGCTCTCTTTGCGTCCTTCAGTCCTACTTTTTTTTTCCTTAGAAAGTGGATGAAAGTGTTCGGGAAAATGGGAGTTTTATTATAATTTGTAATATGCTCTCTAGATAATATTCATTTTAATTATTATTACATTAGTTCCGTTTCCGTTTTTATAGCTTATCTTAGGTATGATAAAACGGTAAATACATGTGGAGGGTAAGCAAAGTTGGAAGTTGCGTTTGTTAGTAGAAATTGTAGTGGGATTTAACTGAATGTTATCTAAACCACTCAAATATGTGTGGCTATTATATTGCTGACGCTGTAAAAAAATTCACTACACGCCACTGGTTACTGCTATAATTTTTGCCACGTCTTGGCTATGTACGCACCAAAGTGTTTTAGCAGAACGAAGGAGGTGGTTTACATAAATGCCAATGTTAATTTACGTCGCACGGTTGTGCTTAAAGACTAAATACAATGGGACTTCATAATTATGCGAACTCCAAATAATTGTCCTGTGAATCCGAGCTTAGAGATTCTTGATTCATGCGGGGGTTTGTTCCTCAAACGGCTTCCTGGTAACTTTATTAAGAATACTTGCCCCGAAGTAGATTTACAAATAGCATACGTAAATACATAATTAACACCTCTTCTTTGTTCAGATTATTTATCAAAGTAAGCAGAAATATAAAAAAGCTGACAATTTAATTTGAGGTCAGGTGACTCGTTCGTGGTATATACTAGATCTGTATAGTTTATTCAAGGTTATTTACAACTTTTCTAAAACCCTGTTAAAGTTCTAATTTTACGATATTCCTCTGCCTCATGCAAACAAAACTTAATCAAGTCTAGAAAATTACACTCACTTTAACAATACTTTCCATAAGAACTATTTTTTACTAGGCATTACCAACACACTTTTTTCGCTGATTTTTTAATATTAATTGGAAATGAAATATTGTAATTTATATACAAAATATAGGACTATTTAAAAGTAAATGCTATCATAGGAATAAAACCGTTGTGGTAATTACTACAGACATGCGGAATTCGTGTTATTATTTGCAATCAGGCTGAACTTCACAGTACTGTACAGACCGAGGTGTACGTCGGTTTTCCATTGGCTGCTCCGTATATGTGAAGCCACGCCCTTTCTAACTGAACTGCATGTGATTGGGACACACAATTGTGAAGTGTTCATTTATTGGTGCAGAGTTATCCAGGGCGTGTCTGATAAAGTGTGGTCCAATTTAAAACGTATTGCAATAGGTACACATGTTTAAAGTATAACGTGTCACCAAATAATAACGCGCATTTTGCAGGTCTCCAGTAATTACATATTTAGTAAACAACAAAACACGTAATATATGGGGTGAGTTTTCAAAGGTTTGATTCAAAAAGTGCGAAGGAGCGTTGGATAGACTATAGCTAAGGGATATTTGACTTGCAGAGGAGAGTAGCATCGCACTTTTGTTTGTCGTCCGTGTGATGTTTGCCTTTGCCGGGGAAGTTCGCCTGCGACGTGTCAGATGTATCCCGCGACCTGCCCCGGTTGACGTCGGAACGCTGCCACCCATGTTTACTTTCGTACATTACTCACCCCACGCCTGCGGTCCGTGTGTTAAGAATGAGTGGTGCGAGGTGGAGAGTGGGAGGAAAAAAAAAAGGGGGGGGGGAAAGAAAGAAAGGGCTGAAAATTGTGAATTTAGCCTGCGTCAAAGGGGAGTGCTCGTGACAGTGATGGAGTCTTGCTTGCCAGGGACGGCAGGGGGATGATGGATCAGAAGTTGGTAAACCGTTAATATTAATGGCGCACGGAAGGGCGAGAGGGCGGTCTCAAGGAGCCGCCAAGCCCTCTTCTTCTCCTCGTCGTCGTCGTAGGCCCTAAGGCACCGCGGGCGAGCCGAGGGAAATAGACAAGATAACCTCCTAGGTCTTCGCCGGGGCAAAAAAACCCCCGTCGGAACGAAACAGCTTCAGTCGGGTCTAACCGGGAACAACGGCGTATGTGAGGATTCGACCACGACGTGTTGTAATATTCAGCAACACCGTGAACATGCGCACTTCACTGCATCTCTCACAGAACGGCTTGTTCCACTCAGAAAATTAATGGCCGAACATTATGCTTAGTAGCCACACAAGAAGTATTTCGTTGAGTAAACAAAACCTGAGGAGAAAGAAAATTGAGTTCGTTCATACAACAAAATACACATTAGAATAAACACAATCTTGTGTCGGGCAAAATTATACCTAGGGATAGGAAAATTTCGCGAGTTCAATGACCTGTATGCTAGACTCCACAATCCTTCGTATAGTTGAACCTCAAATGTTTGTTCATTGGCTGTTGCCCCAGAGTTACCACACATTTGACATTACGGGATTCGCTTCTTCTTCCCTTGCAAGTCGGCTGTTGGCGCGGAGTCGTCCAGGGCGTGTCTAATAAACTCTGATTCAATTGCAAAGATGACTAAAGTGTACACGCGTTTGAAATGTATCTTGGCCTGAAATGAAGTCGCGAATTTTTCCTATCCCTAAACCGTTTTAGACCATTCATAATAAAGTGAGCACTCTTTAAGGTCCTCCCAACAGGCATTAACCACTAATAAATATATCTTATTGCAGTCTCAGGCATTAGATTCTGAGGGTGGTGAAATGTATTCACTGTGTTTATTAGTCACATTGCAATGTTTATACTAAAAAGCAGCAGGAATATGAACTTTGGATGAAAAAAAATTAGAAGGGCCTTAAAAAGTGCTCATAATAAAATATTCAGTTGAGTCAACTGTGTTTATTTGCTTAGCCATTAATTTAAATGCCTTCGTAAAAATGCAGCTCGAGAGTTGGTTTGAAACTTCCCTGTCAATCGGGATAGTAACTATGTTTGTTAGTGCAGCTGACGGCACATCTAGCTGCGACGATTATCTCGAGAAAAGCAGCAGCAGACTTGTTACAGCCTGGACAGTGACTGGAGGTTCGATTGTTGATCACCGGCTAGTTATGTTTGATTTGAATTTTGTTCCAACCCGAGAATAATCTCAAGTACTGAGACCACGCTACATCCATTGGGGTATATACTGGAAGAGATCTGATTAGGTACTGTTGGAGAATATACAAAGTTATCGAGACGAATACTCAGAAGATCCAAGACACCTGTCTTGTTACCGTAAGAACTTCTGAACCTAGGCCCTTCTGAAAAATAGTAGAACACCTGCACCGAGACTTCAAATGGTGGAATAATACCCTCGACAAATAAAAACTTATTAAAGACTTCTGAAGGGGGAAAAAACGAAGATCCTTGGCGGCTGGTATACAAAATTCTTGCAAACAAGTTGAAACGTTAGCAGTGCGTGAAGAGGCTAACAATAAAACGGAGAATATTAATTGATGATCTAGGGAATGCACAAGATTTAGTTATATATCTCCTGCCAGATGATAGTTTGAACGGAGAAACGCAGATTTATGATGAGATGGATGTGTTGCCGTCCAACCAACAACTGTATACAAGATAGAAGGAAGTTTTAATGCGTGTGTTGTTATCCGGGAGCGACTACACGTCGTATGCACTCTTCACTACGCTACCATCCGTCGTCGTCGACCCACGAATAGACAACCGGGAATTTCACGGGGTTCAAACGGGGCTAAGGTATACTTTAAACACTTGTAACTCAATGTTACTTTTATGATTGGGCTACTCATTCCCGACACCCTTTCGGGACTATGGACCAGTAATACACGTCCAGAAAGAGGCCGAACGAATTATGCATATAACCCATTCACGTTTACTTCACGCTTTCTGAAGCCCTGCTAAAGTCCTACTTCCATTATATTCCTCCGCCTCATGCAAGCTAAGTTTAACTAAGTCTAGAAAATTACGCCAGAGGATAACGCACCGTATTCGTGCGCACTCAGTTGTAATGATATTTTGAATGAGAACTATGTTTCTCACTATTTTTATTCACATTTAATTTAAATGAAATATTATAATTTATAATTAAAATACAGGTAAAATATCAATTGAACGGAAAATAAGATACTTTCGTGTTAACAGAGCCTATAAAACGCTTGTGATACATGGCATATTTGGGAAAAACTGAACACGTCATACATGGGGCGATTTTTCAAAGTATTGCTTCAAAAAGTGCGGAGAATCCGCGAATAGACTATACAGCATAATACACAGAATAATGTACTCACCATGACGGAACCCGACAAGAACAAGTGGCAGCGCCTATTAGAAAAAAACAGAAAAATGGATGACTTATTTAGTTACTGGACTGCAGATGGTGGGGTTGGTTTTGAGAGAAGGGAAAGGTACAGGTATTGTAGTTTTGGCCTTATGGGAATGCTGACTTTAAACGACAACATCCCAGCTGCTGTGAGAAGAGGAGGACCAATGGTGCCACCAGTGTTGGTATCGGCTGTTCACAGTAAAATGAACACTTTTGAAAGCCCTGCATAAGACCTACTTGTATACATGTAATGTACTCTTCCACCTTATGTGAAATTAACTTTGCCTTGGGTCTCATCAATTTATTCATGCGTCGGTCAAGTGAATGTGTAAAATTATTAGAAAAGTAAATATTTTACTAATCTACTACAAACGGAAATCGAAAGAAATCATTTAAGTTACCACAGACGATAACCTAACATATTTTATTCAACGTTAAGATATGGAACTACTTTCCATCCATCGTTGCCATCTTTACTGGGCGCATGTCACCCAGTGTACCCGTTGAAATATATGCCAAGCAGGAGCAGTGACAATTTTCTAAGGTTGATTTCAAAAGTGCTCACTTTATCGTGAACAGCCTTTACCTGGCTGCATTCGTACCCAATGATCCCTTCACCGCACGCAGATCAAAGAATTCATCATTAACAATGCACATTGATGCTGATGAAGAGTATTACTGCAATTTAATGTGTCATAATTATTTATAAAGAAGTATTTATTGCTTGTGGTGTGTTTACTGTAAAAGTTAGAATTGTTAATGTTACTCATGGTTTTTTTTTTATGTTTTGTGCGTACGAATGCGGCGCGCTGTCACTTGGTGTAGGTTTGGATACATGGTTAATCTTTGTTTCCATGAGGCGGAAGAATAACTGTCAATGTATTTTAGCAGAGCTTCAGAAAGTTGGAAGTAACTGTGATTGAACTACAGACGAACCCTTGAGCACAGGTTGGGAAAAAATGTGATTTGAATGTTTTCGTATGCACTGGTGGACTAAATTGGTAAAGGTATTTTTTGCTCCTCTTATCGGCAGAATTGTACCAACTTAAGTCATCCTTCATTCTTGCTCATTTGGGTTTTTTGTGCTTTAATATATCAATTAAATCGGGTACTACTGAATCAACGCAATTATATTTAAAAGAAACACGAAATGCTCTGAATAGAAATTAAAAATCTTTCACCAGTGTGTAAAAGGAAAACAGTGAACTAGATCCTGTACTGCACCATATTTGGATTACTGACATAATCTACGCCAAGTATGCGTAAGCTGATTTTAAATATATTCTGTGACGATTACTGACTACACATGAATAAACCAAGTGAAATATTTATTGACGGGTCGAAGCATGGGTGTTTTTTAAATGTTCTATTTATGCACAATAGAGGATAGCTGTATACCAGATAAACGAATTTTAAACACCATATATTTTCGTTTTCACTGCGTGTCATGAAAATTAGGTTTTGAACGGAAAAGTGTAGGATATGTGATTTACTAACAGCTTTTCATTTACGGTTTAAATACTATAAATGTTAGGAATTCCGAATAAAGTAAACTTTCAATTCCGCTCTAATAAAACATATTATTTTTCCTGAAGCAAAAATCACTATTCGGTTCGTGTAATAAGTAAGTTTTCATTTTAACAACTATCCGTAATTTTCAGATAACTTCTTTTTCTGGGATTAATTGAAGTCGTGTTCAGTTGGTCATACAAAGTAGCCTACTACTTCATCGAAATAAAATATAATTACAACCGAGTGACTTAACAGGCTTCCAAGCAAAGTACTATTGAGAATGGATTCCTGTAGTGCGTGATTTACTAAAAGATGCGTTACTATCTTTGCTAATTACACTAATTGGAGTGGTAACGCGTCAAATGTACTAATGTACAGATCGCGTCTGTATTCTTGCTTTCCTTTGCCAGTGATGCCTTTTAAAGCCTGACCTCCAACGCCAAGCTGAATTGCTGCTTTATATTTTATTTCAGTTGTTTAAGAGACCCTTAATTTGTAATTACGACTATGCCTCTCTGGCAACGTACTTTATGCAGCTGAACAAACATAAATTCTGAACTTTTGCCAAGTAATTATAACGCAATTAGTGCAGAATCATTTTAAAATTATGACTAGATTATTGCCGTTGTCCATTAACTAAGGCTGTTCACGATAAAGTGACCGCTTTAGAAATGAACCTGAGAAAAAAAGTTACTGCCCCGGCATGCATATATTTTAATGGGCGCATTGAGTGAAATTCGACCAATTAATTTGGTAACGATGGTTGGAAAGTAGAGCCATATCTCAAAGTCGAGTAAAAAGTGTTAGGTAATCATTTGCGACAAAAATTACATTTATTTATTTCGCTTTCTGTATTTTTAACGCATCGAAGTGTAAAAATTAGCAGATTTGTAAATTATTTACTTACTTAATAACTCCACAGTTTCATTTTACCGACGCATGACTAAAGTGATGAGACCCATGGCAATGTTAATTTTACATAATGCAGAAGAATACACAACCTGTATACAAGTAGATCTTAAGCAGGGCTTTCTAAACCGCTCATTTTACCGTGAACAGTTTATATATAGCAAGTGGTTTAAAATTCGGTGACTACGTTTGTGAAATGTAAACGTGCTGTGATATTCAATATTTATAAATTTTATTGAACAGGAAATTACTGGCACATGAAGGTAAAATGCAAAATGTGTATCTCCCTCTATTTCCATTGCCCCACGTCTGTGTGGGACGAGCACCTGTCGGGAAGAAGCTGTGAACGCACACATGGACGGCGCTGCTATTTCGCGAGATGACCGTAAATATTCAGCAGACGCGCGCGGGGCGTTTTCAGGATCGATGCCGCGACCCCGAGCCGCGGCCTTTCCGAGTCCGCGTATCTGCAGGAGTCTCTCTCACTCACTCTCTCGCTCACTCGCTCTCTCACAAACACTCTCACTCACATTCACTCTCTCTCACACACACACACTCTCTCTCTCTTTCTCTCTCACTATTTCACTCTCTCTCTCTCATTCTCTTTCATTCTCTCACTCTCTCACACTTTCTCACACACTCTCTCTCTCACGCCCTCACTCACTCATTCACACCCTCACTCACTCTCTCACTCACACACACACACACACACACTCTCTCTCTCTCTCTCTCTTTCTCTCTATCTCTCTCAACTGTACTGAACCCCGCCGACCTCCCGTGGGGCAGTCGGTTGGTACGCCTCCGATCTGGGGTGCGGAAGGCTCTGGGCTCGAATCCCGGGTAAGGCATGGGTGTTAATTTCAGTTGGGTTATAAGTTAGTCTGTAAGCCGTCCCCTGCTAAGCCTTCAAATATAAAACCGGGGGACGTTAGAAAACCGTTTACAATACAATACACTGTACTGGACCCCGAACCCCTGCTGGGCTGTTCTGCTGATGCACCGCGCCTATACGGATCATCCAAAATCAGCGAGAGAAAATCTCGCCTAGTCCATGATGACTATAAGGCTATAATATATCACTATTTGTCCCTGCAGTGGGTAAACTGACTCACGTGAGCCCAGTAAAGTTGGTAAAGGATGTTCACGGTAATGTGAGCACTTTTGAAATCAACCTTTGAAAAAAGTCACTGACCCCTGTCTGCATATATTTTGACGGATGCACTCAGTGACATGCACCCAGTAAAGTTGGTAACGATGGAGAGAAAATAGTTCAATGTCTTAGCGTCGAATAAAAAGTGTTATATAACCATTTGTGATAACTTAAATTATTTCCATGGCCTTCTGTTTTTTTAATACGCCGAAGTGTAAAAATGACCCTATTTGTAAAATACTATATTTACTTTCCCAACAATTTTACAGTTTCAGTTGACCGACGCATGAATAAAGTGATGAGGCCCGTGACAATGATAATTTTACATAAGGCGGAAGAACACACAATGCGCATACAAGTACATCTTAATCAGGGCTTTCGAAAGTGCCGTAAAGAGAAAATAACACATGAAAATCGGAGTGTGGCTGTGACGGGAACATGGCTGTAGGTTTTACGTGAGTAAGTCTGCGATAGTGGCTAATATTTTCTTTGAGATATGGAAGTGGAACGAAAGCAACGAAATATATAGTTGGCGTTTATAGCTTAAGTTGAGAGATCTATACGAGATCTTTCGTTTAATTCACCGGAGTCCGGAGATGTGCTGCCCGGAAAAATCTCGTCTATGCCGAAAATTACCGCCAGTCACCGCGGGGACCCACCCACACCTTGCGCGTGCCCGACGCCAGCTCAAGGTCATTCTCACATCGTAGTCGCGTACCCAATCGAACGAGACCGGATTTATTTTAATCCTGTTATTGGTCACGAAGTTATAGTATAGGTGCCTATAGGCTGTTCGCGGTAAAGTGAGCACTTTTGAAAGCCCTGCTTAAGCTCAAGCACGTTGTGTATTATTCCGCCTTATGTAAATCTAATACTGTAATGGACCTCATCACTTTATTCGTTCGTCGGTCAAGTGAAACTGCGAAATTATTACAAAAGTAAATATTTCTCAAATATGCTCTTTTTTACATTTCCTCTTCGATGCATTAAAAAATGTACAAAGCGAACGAAATATTTTACGTTATTGCAAATGGTTACCTAAGACTTTTAATATGACTTTAAGGTATAGAACTATTATCCATCCATCGTTACCAACTTTACTGGACGAATGTCACTCAGTCCGCCCGTTAAAATATATGCAGGCAGGGGCAGTGACTTTTTGCTAATGTTGTGCTCAAAGGTGCTCACTTTATCCTGAACAGCCTTTATCAAGACTGATCTCGCAGGCTGCGTACAACCAATTTCCGTGTCCCAGCATTAAACTGCTTTTCTGCCAACACGTCTAGCGGAAACAGCATGGTTTGGATTTCAGGTTAGAAAATTTATTTATAAACTAGTGCTTATAGATGTTTTTACACTTCCTCTAACGAATTTGTATTTTAGTTTGACTAAATTCAAATTGGTAAAAGTATTTTACTGTTACAATAATGCACGTAGTTTAAAAATTAAGACATAAACAAATACGTTCGTCACTGTTGACCATGCGACTTTGATAGTTGTGTATGGTTGGGGTATGTCAATGTTGGGCACATGCGTAGAAGACGAATACGCGGTCTACCTCATCTTTAGTCTATGGAATCACCCTGCCAAAGTCACATCGGCGTTTCCGTCCTGGTGCCAACGCGTCGATCTACTTTGAAAACGCATTCACGTGGAAGCCAAGCTGCTGTACTAATTACAAGATGAGCAGGACAACCTACGATGAACAGTAAACTCCAATACGATCTTCACTCCCTTCTATTTATTGGCCGACGTGTTTGTGAGTCCCGTCGCAACTTAACTTTAGTCCTCGTAAAACAATTTGGAATTGCGTGTAATAAAGCAATCAAGCAATTCACGTTGCAAACAAAGTTGGCGTGTTTTTATACACAAATGGGAACGGACGATTTCTAGGTTACCGAATGCTACGCCTTCACAGCGTGGCCATTCGGAGACTTGCGGATTAAGTCACGTTTCTTAAACAAAAAATGATTGTGGACGTACGCGTTTTCAGAGCAGAGCCATGTCGTTACAGGAAACCAGAAAATGAAATTAAAACATACTATAGTCTATTCGCGGTTTCTTCATATTTTTTTTAAATCCAACCTTTGAAAAATTGCCCCATGTATGACGTGTTCGTTTGTCTCGTAAATATGCCTCGTATCACAGCCGTTTTACACTTATGTTGAAATAAAATAACCCTGCCTTATACGTGGTTAAATCAAACTTTTACTTAAAATCTATCTATAAATTATAATATTTAATTTATAGTTAATATGAATTAAGAAATAAAGAAAATAGATGTGTTGAAATTTCCTAGTAAGAAATAGTTCTTATGCAGAATGGTATTGCATTGTGTGCGCACAAATGCGGTGCGTTGTCCTTTGGGTGTAATTTTCTGGACTTGGTTCATCTTTGTCTGCATGGGGCGGGAGAATATTCTTAAAGCAGGACTTTAGCAAGGCTTCAGAAAAGTTGGAAGTATCAGTAAATGTATTGTACCACAGTCAATAAGTTCGTGGACTGGCGCCTTGAGTAGGCAACCACGCACGACTTTCACGAACTTACTGTAGTACCACAGAGTAGGTAAATTATGTTCACGATAAAGCGAGCACTTTAAAAATGAATATTAGAAAAAAGTCACTACCCTGCCTGCATATATTTTAATGGGCGCACTGAGTGACATTCGCCTAGTAAAGTTGGTAACGATGGATGGAAAGTTGTTCCATATCTCAACGTCGAATAAAAAGTGTTACGTAACAATTTCTGATAACTTAAAATTAATTTAAACTTCCTTTATTTTTAATGCATCGAAGTGTAAAAAGGAGCAGAGTTGTAAAGTATTTACTTTCTTAATAATTTCACAGTTTCATTTGACCGACGCATGTATTAAGATGCTATTTTGGTCGTAATGCGGAGGAATACACAACATGCATACAAGTAGATCTTAAGCAGGACTTTCAAAAGTGCTCGTTATACCGTTAACAGCCTATAAGTACGCAGAGACGAAATGGAGTGGCTGTTCCTTTGATCTGGGCGTGCCACTGCTCTGATAGGTTGCGCGAGGGACTCTGGGAACGTGCATTGCGCCCGACTGATTATACTGGACGCTGCGAAAGGTTCCCTATTGGCTAGACTGCCGACTGCGCGAGTATCTCAGGCGCTGGTTGGCGAACGGCGTTCCCGCAATTTCGCTCACCGTGTCCGAGATCACTATTTCCGGTGGTAAGGTGAACTCGTTCTGGGCGCAGGATAGGTCGTTGTAGGAAGTTAGGTAGCGAGCGAGAAAGATATTTAAATGAATCTGTTAATCATTGAAGTTCTTAACGTCCTTGTATTGCTAATATCTAAATTTAATTATACTTCTACTTGGCGTTAACGTATTGTAAATGTAAATACGTTTGTATGAAATTGAGAAGTAATCAAAAAGCGAGTAGCTAGCCTTTATTGGAGAGCAGCCTTGCAATCTGTCTACGTTTCCCTACAGTACAATTAAGGACGACGTCAATATAAATATTTTTATATTTTATAGTAACTATATCTGTTAAGAGTATTCAGCAGTAGAGGTATAGTCAATTCACGGTTACTTCAGCATTTTTTGAAACCCTGCTAAAGTTCTACTTCCAGGATATTCCTTCGCCTCGTGCAAACTATGCTTAACTAATCCTGGAGAATTACACCAGGGGGACAACGCACTCAGCTGTAACAGCATTTTGTATAAGGACTATTTCTCACTAGACGCTACCAACATACCAATTTACTCCCTGATTCTTATTCAGATTACTTATAAATGAAGCATTATAATTGATATATATTATACGATTAACATTTCAATTTAACAGAAAAAAAAAAGGAATTTTTATGAACACAAGTATAAAACGCTTGTGATACAGGGCGTATTTAGGAAATAACTAAGCACGTGATACATGGGGAGATTTTTCAAAGGTTTAATTCAAAAGGGCCGAAGAAATCGTGAATGGACTATATTGTTTGTTAATTTTTACTAAATTCCTTGTGAGAATTCTTGTTAATTTTTTTGGTATCTGTTGCCTGCAGATAATTTTGGCTTGTTTTCAGTTTTTTTTTTTTTTTCGCATTACTGCCTGGGTTTTCTGTTTCATTTAATTACTTGCCCGCATCACAACGATCATTCAAAGGACGCACCGTGTTTCTATTTACCTTCTTATAAATCAACGTTGCAGAATGTTTAAATGCGGCTATTTTGATCTGAATCAATTTTGCCAATGCACTTATATTTTCTCAAGATTTACTTCCCAACGAAGAGCTAGGGGATGTTCAGTGTCAAAATTAATTTTCTTGTTTCCAAATTTACTGTAATAATGGTGTTACCAAGTATTGCAAGCGAGCAGCAAATACGACCGTATCACCCGTACTTTATAATGTAGGACAATTTATAGCTCCCAAGATCGACTATTGAGTTTTTTTTAACAATTGCTAGTTGCTTCGCCCTGTTTATTTTTTAAAATGATTAATTGTGAGGTTGTACCGCAAATAGTTTTATGCAATACGTACGCCATTTAGAAATGCAAATAAACCTGTGAATGTTTGATTGATTACCGAGAAATACTGGAAATATTTACAAGAGCGGTTATTTATCTAACAGAGTTTGAAAAAGATCCGAATTATTTTGAGAAAGAGTAGGGTACTTATACACACAAAAATAAGCCTTTAAGTGGACTAAACTATCGTGTTAGTAGATGATTGGCGCATATGTGCAGGTGGTATGCCAAAATTCCAACGCGAGAGACATTACAACAGCTCATTTTCTGATTGGAAATACGTTTGTAGCAAAAAGTTATTTAAAAAATAATCTGTAACTTCGTCTGGAATTTCTTATTCCAGAGAATACCTAATCGCACCAAATTCTATAAAAAATGTATTTAGATTTCTTCCTAAAATATTTAATGGACTTCTTCTTAATAAGGCTTTTTTTTTTTTACAGAAATGTTGTGAGAGATCCCCTTCAAACTGAAGTATTAACAAGCAAATATAAGAGAATAAAAGGAGAAAAATGTTTTACATCGCATTTAACTTTTAAGCTGGGTACAAATAGGCTTGTATGTTAGTTTTAGACTGCATAACTGAGCTGAAGCATTAGTAAAGTTGCACAACATTGTAAAGCCATTAAAAACATCCAGTTTTGTAAGGGTGAAACAAAATCTGGCTTATTGTTAGAAGTATATATTCGTAAAAGTCTAGCTACAAGTTAACGTAATTTTAAAAATAGCTTACAAATATTGGTGAGAATGAAAACACTCATATGGCATATGGTATAATTATTTATTAAAATCAAATTTTATAGTTTGCGAGTATTTATAATTTTGAGCATACTTTAACATATTTTAGGGACACTTATTATAGCATAATTAACGAGACACTTTACCAAGAACAAGAAATGTTCTAAGCAAGTACTCTAAGATTTTAAAATGTTTTTAGAGGTAATTTTTTTAAATCTTGCCTGTATTCGTAAAAGTTCGAAATTGAATAAATAAGCGTGATTGCACACGCCAGTAAAATGGCGGCGTAACTGGCAAGCAACACGGTGGAACGCCGTTCGCCAATTAGTGCCTGGTAACTGCCTTGCTATTAGTAGGGGCAGTGAAACTTCGCCTAAAGATTTCGATAGAAGTTATACTTCAAAACACCGTGTGGTTGTTTACCTTTCTCGACTGACTAAATTAACATGTTACTCTTAGTACGCGAATCACTTTGGTGCACTGCCAAGGTTGTTGCTTTCTAACTGGCCCGGTTAAAAACAGAAACGGCTTCTCACGCAGAGGGCGACCTATGACTAGGGACACACAAATTTCACGAAAAGATTTCCGCGCATGGTATATTTCAATATCCTAAGGGCGCTACCAGCAGTTTTATTTTACTTATTGGCCACGAGACTTTGTGACAACACAATTTCTTACTTGACTGGCCAATCACAATTAAGTAGCTCCGATACTGCACGTCTGTGATTGACGGGCAGACACCTAAGAGGTGTTAACACCTAGATCATTCAACCACGAAAGTGGATCTCAGTTTAACTGTTATGAAACACAACTGGTCGTGAAATCTTCTCGCGAAATTTGGGTGTCCCTACCTATGACAAAATAAAAATATCTGATTGTGCTTAGCACATTGTGCTCCAACTTTTTTCGGGAAAAATCACTGGCTCTAGTTATTAGACATGCCGGTCAATACGGAATATTTCGCGAGTTGCAGTAGCCAGTCAGGCACGGAGCATATTCCCGAGGCTAGCGCAAGCGGTCGGCGAATGGGTGCGCTCACGTCAAAGGGACAGCTGACCGCGTCGTTTGACTTATGTAGCGGAGTGGAGAGATTGGGGCTGCTCTTAACATCGAGGCCTTGGAAGTCGATGAGAGTAAAGCGAGGTGAGGTGAGTATGGAGCAGCGAGCCGGAATGCTATGGCGGGAGCGGGGAGATCCCCGAGAAAAACCCCCCCGACCAGCGGCATCGTCCAGCACGGTTCCCCACTTGCGAAAATCCGGAGTGACCCGTCCGGGATTGAACCCGGTTCGCCTTGGTGGGAGGCGAGCAATATCGCCGCTCTGCCACCGCGACGCCCGGGAAAAATTCTGTTTCAGATGTGTCATGAGGTTTCACTTGAGTTTATCGCGCAGTAAGTTCCGGTACAAAACTAAATAGTTTTTTGCAACGCTTAACTTTGTTTTTGTTACCAGTGACTGAAATGGTATAGTTGGTAAGAAATCTAAGAATGCCATGAGGTGTAGGCTGTTCGCGGTAAAGTGAGCACTTTTGAGTCCTAGTTACTTTTCCCTTTCTGTCATTTTTTTTATCTTTTAGCCACCTTTTAAAATAAATATTGCCATGTAAGTAATGGGCGCAAGTGTATATATTCCACCGCATTCTGAAGTTAACGTCTAAGGCTAAAATAAAACTTATTTATTCACTATTATTCCAAATGAGAGAGCTTTCAAAAGTGCTCACTTCAAGGTGAATAGCGTATAGGTGAGAACGAGCAGCCACAAGAGGTGGTAATGCACTCCACGAGCGGTCCTTGCCGTTAGCAGTCAGTCGCCGCACGACTCTCGCGCGGGGTAGTTTTAATGCCGACTGGGACCCGACGTCCGAGCTGTCTGCGGCCGCCGGTATTTGTGGCTCGCCTGGAGTGGGATCAGCGCCCCTTAGCACCGGGCGCCGAGTGGAGCGAAGCTAATAAAGATAGGGGAAAAGGGCTGGCGATCATAAACCCACCCCCCACCCCTCCCCTCCAACCATTCACTCCCTCATCGACTCCCAATCGTCGCCCCATTTAACGAGCTGCGGCTACGCGGAGAACACAGAAGATCGCTCGGCAACCACGTGACGTCCGGGCCAGAGTGCTTTCCTAAAGCCCCTGTCACACTGTCAAGTTGTTCCGTCGAACTGCTTCCAATACGTTTGGTCAAATAAAGTTGGACGGTTAGGACGTTATCGAAACGTTATAAACGCCGCCATTTTTGTCTTAGAAAGTTGAATGGCTTCAGTTTTCATCAAATATTTGAAAATTTGATGTTTGACGGTCTCAGGCAATCAGATCCGTGCACGACAAAAATGGACATCAATAAACTTAAAATAACAAACAACTGTTGGAAACAAAGGCTTGGCATGAATGCTATTGTGAGTGAATAGTGCATATAATACATATTACGAACTCAGAGGCAGTTATTTCAAAGTGTAGGAAACATATGTTATAAATAAAATTCTAACTTAGTAAAGAAACGAAAATAAATTACAATATTACTTACATTTCTTCCTTTAATGAACCACATGGAAAAACAAAAGTAATATCTCATTATGAAAATAATTTTTTAATAATTTCTCAAATTAAATTCTCCCAATTAACAAAAAATGACAATGTGACATTTTCAAACACATTCAAGATTATTTGTTACAATTTGTTGGAAGTAAAAGTTTTATGGCCGTATTTTGTCCTCAAATTTTATTCTCAAATATAGTTGAAGGCGAAAATTTTATAGTGTGACAGGGGCTTTATACACTTATATAATTAATTAGCGGTTTCTTCACACTTTTGGAACCAAACCTTTGAAAAATCACCCCATTATGGCGTGTTTGTTTTTTTCCTAGATAGTTAATGTATCACAAGGGTTTTATACTTCTGTCAGCATAGAAGTACCTTATTTCTGGATAAATTCATCTTTTATTTATAACTTATCTATAAATTAAAATATGTCATTTATAATTAATACGAAGTAAAACAGTGAGAAAACAGGTTTGTTTGTAATGCCTAGTAACAAATAGAGCTCATGCAAAATATGATGTAACTGAGTGCGCACGAATACGGTGCGTTGTCCCTTTGGTGTAATTTTCTAGACTCGATTAAGATTTGTTTGCTTGAGACGGGGGAACGTCCTGGTAGTATAACTTTATCAGGGCTTCGGAAAAGCTGAAAGTGTCTGCCAATACACTATTCCTCTTTCCTCGAACTTCTTGAGGAGCGTTTCAGAGGTGAAAAATATCCGGCATTGAGAACAGGTGAACCTGTTATATTAGCAAACCACGGAGTAGGTAAGTGCATCGCGAGGCTCTGAGAATAGGCCTTGTAAAGGCTGTTCACGATAAAGTGAGCACTTTTGAAATCAACCTTAGAAAAATGTCACTGCCCTTACCAGCATATATTTTAACGGGCGCACTGAGTGACATGCACCCAGTAAAGTCGGTAACGATGCAGAGAAAGTAGTTCCATATCATAAAGTCGAATAAAAAGTGTTAGGCAACCATTTGTGATCACTTATATTATTTATTTCGCTTCCTGTTTTTTTTTAATGCAACGAAGTGTAAAAATGAGCAAATTTTAAAAATGTTTACTTTTCTAATAATTTCGTAGTTTCACTTGGCCGACGCACGATTAAAGTGATGAGGCCCTATCAATAATAATTTTACAGAAGACGGAAGAATACACAACGTGCACATAAGATCTTAAGCAGGGCTTTCAGAAGTGCTCAATTTACCGTGAATAGCCTATTCTTGATTGGATACTGCATACTGAGCCGTCGTCCAACAAGTGGTTTTCTAGACGCTGATCGACGAACGGCGTTGCGCTACGCTGTCGGCCAGTGGACGCCATTTTTCTGACGTGTGCGACTGGAATTTGCAGGGCAATCAGCTGTTTTACCACTGTATTGGCAAGGGCATGTCATCTCGCGAAAATGTTTCGATACAAGATACAGTTCAAAGCACTATGAACTCTTCCAGCTTTCTTGAATAGCTGAAGCATGATCTGTTCCGTGTCCACTGTTTGCTTGCAAATCACGAATGTGACCGTTATTCACGGTAAAATGATCACTTCTGAAAGCCCTCTCATTTGGAATAATAATCAATAAATATGTTTTATTTTAGCCTTACACATTAACTTCCGAGTGGGGTGGAATATATACACTGTGTTTATTACTTCCGCGGCAATATTTATTTAAAAGCTGTGGTTAAAAGTATAACAAATAGCTGAAAGAAAAAGTAAATATGGGACTCAAAAGTTCTCACTTTACCGTGAACAGCCTATACAGTGTTGGAGTTACGGAATCCTCTGTGGCTCGGTCATATGCGGAAACTACACCAGCAGCCAACGGAGATACAACAGTCGAGGTGTAGTATCGATGTTTACTGCGTGCTCCGATTTCTTCGCGAAAAACCAGTAGCCTTATGTACTGGTATTTAGTTTGTTGTAGAGACTTTAAAATTTACGGTGGACTTTAAGCAGTTGCCAGTTTGTGTTACTCCTTCAACTGGCTGACGACGAACTCGACTCCTCGTGAAGGATTCTGAGCCATTAACGAATAAGGAATAAAACGTAGGGCCATTCGCAACGTATCACTAGAGACCGTGAGTAGTATATTAAAGGGAATGATGGCGCAGGTTCAGCCTGCAGCCGGAGCTAGGGCGGCCATCTTGAATGGCGCCATGCGAAACTTCCAGCTCTGTCATTCCTATTGGGTGGCGGCCATCTTGTCAGCCCGTATGTAGTCGGTCATCTTGTCAGCAAGTACACTGTATCTTCCTGCTCTTGCATTCGTCTCCGATGGAGTCCATATTGGTTATCACTTCCATTCTAGCATTCCATCGTCAAGGGTTTCCTCAGGATCCTCCAGCGTTTTCTTTCTTTTGAATTCCACTTTTTTCCTCTCTCACTTCCTTCGTTCTCTCTCTCTCTTCCTCCGTTCTCTCATTCCCAGAGGGGGTTTTCCTTCCATCTCGTTTGTCGTCTGCTGGTGTCGGCCATCATGCTTTGTAGTCCTCTTCTGGTGGCGACCATCGTCTGCTGGAGGCAGCCATCTTATTGCCGTCCATCTTTGATTCCCACATTGGCCACCAGAGTGAAGTACCACTGGTGGCAGCTAGGAGTGATGTCGGCCATCTTGTGTCCGCTTATCGTCCACCAGATGTACTGGTAATATATTTTAAGTGTGAACTCAAAAAATCCTGGAGCCATGCGGTTTCGTTCCGGCGACCCCTAGGTCACCAGACCGGTGTGCTAACCACAAGGCTACCAACGCATGTGGACCGAGAGGAGTTAAAATTAAAGGCAGATACTACAGCGTGCACATGCCAGACAGAAATGAAATCATGAAAAAAACAATTTGTATAGCATCCATCTTGTTTGTCGTATGCTAGAGACGTCCATCTTGTTTGCAGTCGCCTGCTGTAGGCAGCCGTCTTGATCTACTTATAAGCATAGTTAGCTGTGGGTTAGAGGACTGGAGGAGAGCCTGACCGCCATCTTGAATGACATCAGGGGAAGGAAATTACATATGACTACTTATAAGATTAAATGATTGTGGGATTGGGGCTGAGGACTGAAGGACAGCCCAACCGCCATCTTGGATGTCGTCACAGGTGTGAAGTTAGCTATGTCTACTTATAGGCATAGTTGGCTATAATTTCCGAAACTTTTAAGATATAGTCACTAAATTCAAAACATAGACATCGCCCGAGATGGTGAGAAGGGACGAAGGGTCAAGTATGTCCTATGTCTACTTATAAGCATAGTTGGCTGTAATTTCCGAACCATTTAAGATACAGATACAAAAATTCATAACAAAGACATCACCCGAGATAGCAAGAAGGGTCGTAGGGTCAAGCATGACCTACACCTACTTATAAGTATAGTTGTCCATAATTTCCGAACCTATTAAGCTATACTTACCAAATTCAGCGAAAAGGGTCGAAGAGTGGAGTAAGTCATAAGTTCACTTATAAGCATAATCGACTGGAATTTCCGAACCATTTAAGATAAAACCAACAAATTCATAACAGGCATCATGCTCCGACAACAAAAAGGGCTTAAGTGTCAAGAATGACGTAGGCACACATATAAGCAGAGCACTGTATGCACCACATTTTCCAATGCACACACCTCAGCACTGCATGCACTGCACACACTACAGTTAGCACTGAAAGCACCACATGCAGTGCAATTAGCACTGCAGTTATCACATCATGCACTGCAGTTAGCACTGCATGCATTGCAGTTAGCAACACATGCACCACATTTAGCACCACATTCTCTGTAGTTAGCACTGCATGCACTACAGTTAGTACTGCAAGCACCACAGTTAGCACTGCAAGTACTGTTGTTAGCACCACAAGCATTGCAATTAGCACCACAGTTAACATCACAGTTATCATCATATGCATCACGGTTAGCACCACCACAAAACATGTCTTGTTTGCCTTTAACCTCGTCGATCATGGAGCTATGAACTACATCATGGAGCTATGACCTACATCATTGCTAATTGGTTGTCTCTAGTACAGATTCTGTGATCAAGTCTTTGCTCAATTATAAATATTCTCCTTTTATACAGTTTCATTTCAGTATTATTCTAGACATGAAACAGTGTGGACATCAAATACCAATTATGCATCTGCTTTGTCACTTCTGCAGTAAAGCATTCACAGTTCTGTGCAGCATGCGTCGACACGAAATAACCACCTGCAGGATAAAAACATCAAGAATGTCATTTCAGTGCGATTTATGCGAGAGACAGTTTACACAAAGTGATAGTTTGCAGATATTCTAAAACATGTAGTACTGGTTCCCTGCAACTACAATCAACACCACATCAATCAGCACAGCAGACATCACAGTCAACAGTGCAAGATAGTGGTGATAACATACATATTATCAAGCAAGATGTTACTCTACTTCTACGAATTCATTCTGAAGATAAAGATATTTCCAACAAATCACGACATGGAAGCCTATTTCCGAATACAGTGAGGTGCATCATCCCGGGACCATCAAATTGTGGGAAAACATGTGTCCTACTGAGCCTGCTGGAAGGAGAGAATGGCCTTCGGTTTAAGAACATAAACTTATATTCAAAATTGCTCCAGCAACCGAAATACCAGTGATTGGCTCGAGTTCTGCAGACAGTGGAAGGCGTAGGTTATTTCCCTTGCAGTGATAACGAAGCAATCGTACCTCCGAGCTAGGCAATGCAAAACTAAATAATTGTTTTCGATGATATAGTCTGTGAAAAACAAACTCGCATTCAAGAATACTTTAGCAGGGACAATATGCGAAGGTGGACTGTGTGTACCTCGGCCAAACTTATTCACGCATACTCAAACTATTGCTTCGCGACAATGCAAACCTGTTTGTGCTGTTTTGCATGGACTATATGAATTTACGCCATGTTTACGATGATCACATCAATACGGATATGTCACTATCAGTCTTCAAAGATATCTGTGCCTCGTGCTGGAAAGAGAAATATGGATTTTTGTCTATCATTAAGGACTGTCTGCTACATAAAGGCAAGTACACGCATGGGTTCGATCAGTTCATTGACATCTGTCGAGAATGAGTTATGCAAAATAACTGGTTGCATATATGTACAATTTTGTAAATTAAATATATGATATGTGTTACATTTTATTTATTTTATAAAAACCTTTAACATTCCAAGAGGATCCTTTCACCTGAGGGCTTGGCATGGCCGAGTCTCATGCTCTAACATTCCTGGGAAAAAAATAGTTGTAAGCACTTACCAACCACAAGTTAGGTGCTGTAGGCTATGTTTTAAATGATGCTAGAGAAGACCAGGTCGTCGTGGCCAGTACAACAGAATAGTATATGTCTTTCTTACGGACCATTTGAAACGAAACCATCAAATTCAGTCAACACAAGCAGCAGAATGCGCTCGCCCTGTCCGACATTGTAAGATCGACTAATATCTTGATACTCTGTAAGGCAACCCTGCTGGGTCTCACCAGGTCTAAGAGATGGTACGTAACACTAGCTGAGGGAGAGAAATTGTCATATACACTTACCTATACAAGAGGAAATCAGTACAGGGTAACAATTTATTTCAACATGTACTTATTTTGGATACAAACTATTTATAGTGACCGAACATTACGAAACGAATCGCTCGACACAATTTTTTTTCGAAATATCATAAAATATATGATCTTTGTAATGTCGAGGAGTAAGGACATTTCACAAAACACATATTTCTACTATGTACTTTGCTTTTAAAATATGCAAAGACAAGAGGTTTACTTAATGTAGCTGTTTGTCAAGACCAGCGAGTACATCTCGATGCGAACTCGACGAGTGCACACACCACAATGATCGTCCTACCTATTCGTACACGGTATACAATATCGAACAAGAAAGCAACTCGGCACTTGCAATTACATCCCCCTTGACAAAATGTACTTACTTTTCTACATATGCTATTGAAATATACAAGTACTGTAAGCATGTTACACTTGACAAAACATACACGTGCTATAGGAAATAACTCATATGCCCTGACAGACGTTCGGAGACAGTGCACCATCCTAGAGAGATCGATTATATTACAAGTAAAAAAATTCATCAATATATGTAATAAAATAATTGGTGTGTTATATATCTACATATTTAAGTGTCGCAAACTATGTACCAATCGTAATGAAATATCCAACACATTATGTATTTTTCATACATGACCATACTCAATGTATGTTCTTCAAAAATACATGAATCCTGCAAGACATATATGCTATTGTAATAAATCACGTACCCTAACAATTGTGGAGACATGACACTGTCCTTGTGAATAAGGTATCGCAAGTTCAATCTTCAAAAGAGTCCAATCATTTCACAAGTAAAAAATAATACGTGATATATAATTAAAAAACTTCATACATGGCCGTACACAATGTATGCTCATCCCAAATACTTGAAGCTCACCAAACATTTATAAGTAGCTAACAAGCAGGCCAATAAGCACTTACAAACCATTGCGATTACATATTACACACATGCACCAGGTGACATACGCTGTATTAAAAGATTGCAGACAAGACCAGACTGCCCTGCTCAGTTCGATACCTTCTGCACGAGTCGAGTGAAACGAAACCATAAAATTCAGCCAACACTCACATCACTGGAAGCAGAGCACATCCACCCCGGCCGACGACATGGTGGTCGTTCAGCGATGCGAGCACCGTACAGTTCTCGCCAAGTGGAAGGAATGGTACAGAACACTAAGCGTGAGAGATGTGTCAGTCTCCAAGGTGGCACTCCTTGTGTGTTACACAAGCACTTCATTTTATGAGGGGATTTCAGTACAAGGTAACAATTTTTTTCTTTTAAACATTATCTATACATGTACTTATTTTAACATATATCATTTCTGGCATCAGAACTGTAAGCACGTACGAAATAACTTAAACAATTAGTCGTGCAAGAGAGACGACACTGATATGTGCTGTGGCAAATAGATTTAAAATAGTAAAATAGTTATATGTATTTATCATCAAATGCATATTGCATGAGCGTCGGGCGCTGTACTTAGGCGAATAAAAAAATTACCATTGAGAAGTGTGTAGACTATAGATATTAGCATGCCTCTTTTTAAACAATACAGATTCGAATAAACTGGTGTTGGTAGAGAATATCACTTCTGTCCACCCTACTCAATTTTAGGTCTACAAAAGCAGTTTGTACCCACATTCATAGCCAAGAACGATTTTTTTCTGTTTCCGCGTGAACATAGTAAAAAAGATAGCTTGCTGTTCTAACGGCCAGAAAATTTTATCAGCTTTCGTGGCATATGGAAAGATTTAATCACTTGCAGCACGCGCCAAAGATACAGAGCTTGCATACCTGCCTAAAGAATTCCTTCTTGCATATGCTCAGCACGAAATAGAATCCATCTACAAACACCTACCTGCCTATCTGCAACAAAATAAAGAGATTCTTGACTGTCTCCCATACCTAGAACGCTGTCTAGGTAGTGGCACCATTATAGACACACCACATCCTAGCACCTGGTGTAAGACACAATGGGAGCGAGCAGCAAAAGAAAAACAAGGCACTTCCAACATGAAAAGATGAACGAGTTTAAAGAAGTTGAGTGGTCGAATTGTCAACTTTGAAGGCTAGATAGCGAACGTCTGGATAAAGTAACATATTTAAGTCCAGCAACCATGCAGGTGTTTGCTCAATACAGCCAGCAGTCATCTACTGAAACACCCCGAGATGAGCAATGCAATCTAGCATGCAGTGTGAACAGTATACAAGCGAGCAAAATGTAAAACAGATGCCCGTGCATGACCACGGAAAGCAGATCGCGAACTCTACTACACTATGAAGGTGGAATCATCACCCGAAGACTTACCATCGCCAACAGCAAGGGCGGCTGGAGATTTGCTACAAGTATTACTATATCCATGTTACTATTGTGGAAATAATTTTAGTAACAGTATGAATGCACGCCGACATGAAAAAAGTCATTCCTTGTTCAGCTCAGCATACAAGACTTTCCACTGTGATAACTACAATGTAGTATTTACCTATAGTGATAACCTACATAGTCATAACTAGAAGTACAAAGGAAATATTTTCCGTTCATCAGGAAGCGACTACAAGTATTGTAACAAGACATTCGCTAGCCACACCAGTGCCAAAATGTCATGAAGATAGTAACTGCTCATTTACAATGTGGATAAGTGTGCCTTGATTGCCCACGGCAGGAATCGCTCGAATGAAGACTAAGTCGAGCATGTAAGATGAGTGGACATAAAGAAGTCGAGAGGTTGAATTGACAACATCACATCAGGCTAGACAGCGAACGATCGGAAAAGGTAACATATTTCAATCCAGCAACCATGCAGTCAGCAGTCATCTACTGAGACAACTCGAGATGAGCAACGCAAACTAGCATACAGTGAGAACAGTATATAACCATATATAATTTAAAACAGTCGTCAGTTCGTCGGTGTGAATTGTGGAAAGAGCATCGTTAAGACTACATTCATCTACTACGATCTTGTACTCTCCTACAACATGAAGATGGTTGTAGACTTGCCATCTGTAACACAGCCAACATCATCAACAGCAAGGGACTCTGAAGAGTTGCTACAAGCATTACTGAAACAATGTTACTATTGTAGAAATAGCTTTAGTAACATCAGTAATGCGCACCGACATGAAAGAAGCCATTGCATGTTCATCCCAGCATACGAGTCATTCCACTGTGATAAGTGCGATGCGGTGTTTACCCGCAGTGATATTCAGTAAAGACATAACAAGAAGTGCAGAGGAAATGTATGTACTTCAACAGGAAGTGGGCGCAAGTATTGCGGCAAGACAGTCGCTAGAAGCCACACTACCAAACGCTATGAACATAGTAACTATCAATTTGCCATCATCTAAAAGACCTACCCATGTGTTAACTGCAGTTTAGTATATGTGAATAAGCGATGCTTGAAGGCTCACAGCAGGAATTGTTCGAATAAAGACTTTGTTGAGCAAGTAAGATGAAAGAGCATATAGAAGATGAGAGCCAGCAGTCTTCTATTGAGACAGCTCGAGACGGCCAACACAAAATAGCATGCAGTGTGAACAGTATACAAGCGAGTATCATGTAAAAAACAGATGTCAGTTCGCCGGAGAGTGTGGTGGTGAAAAGCAGACCGCTACGACGACATTTATCTACTACGACCATGTACTCTACTAGAATACGAAGGTGGAATCAATGGTTGAAGGCTTACAATCTGTAACACCGTCAGCATCGTCAACAGTAAGAGGTCCTAAAGAGTTGCTACAGGTATTACACTATCAATGTTACCACTGCGATTGAGTACTCTGCTACAATACGAAGATGGAATCAATGGTTGAAGAATGACCATCTATAACACTGCCACCATCATCATCAGCAAGGACCCCTGAACAATTGCTACAAGCAGTGCGGTATATATGTTACCACTGCGACCGTGTACTTCGCCATACTATTAAGACAGAATCAATGGGTGAAGACTTAACATATGTAACAACACCAGCGTCATCAACAGCAAGGGATCCTGAAGAGATGCTACAAGCATTAAGGTATTAGTGTTACTATTATGGAAATAGCCACAGTAAAAGTTGCGATGCACGTCGACATGATAATGGACATTGCTTGTTCTGCCCATCATACAAGTCGTTCCACTGTGATAATTGCAATGCTGTGGTTACCTGAGGCAATATCCTGTATAGAAATATCTAGAAGTGCAAAGGAAGTGTTCGTCGTTCATCGGGAAGAGAATGCACGTATCGTGGCAAGACATTCGCTAAGCGCATCGGTGCAAGATGATATGAAGAGCGTCACTGACCATTTGCCACCGTCTACAAGACTGCTGTGTGGTATATGCGAATACGAGTGCCTGGAATGCTCACAGCAGGATAATTAATATTTTTGTATTGTGTCAAGTCTCGAACTCGGCTCCCTACCATCAGCTGTTTGAGAAATACACACACAGATACTCTCGCCATCTTTGTTTCTCCAGTTGATCACTGAAGTGCACGACCATCGTCTGCTAGGGTCGCGGAGGTCTTCGACCATCTTCGTTACCCCTGTCAGAGGGAAAATCAGCAAAACTTTCGACATTACCGATGACGATCGCTAGGAGCACTCGCGTCGACACACATGTCCGAATTCCTACGTACAGCATGCATAACACTCACCCATGCGTACAGTACACTATTCAACAGTGGTAATAATTTTAAGACATACATTACATGACTTGTAAAGCCATACATTTAAACCAGTGGCCATGCAAGAGTTGACAGCACTGCTACATATTGGTGATGTGATATAAAATGGTAATAATCACCTACCAACCAACGCATATTGCACATGCATCAAGTGTTGTACGCCAAGTTGTATGATGCTTATTAACACCAGATGGCTCTGTCTAGTATGCTAGAATAGCAAACGACTTCCTTACGAACCAAGTGAAACGAAACCGTCAAATTTAGATTACAGCCAACACTCGTAACAGTACCAGCATAACACGTCTGACACGACCGAAGGCAAGGAAGCTATTACAAAGTGACTTCTTGCAGAAACAGCACTAATGACTTTCTGGAGTAATTTTCCATATTCGCTCGAGATGATGTTTGCTTTTCGAAATTCAACTAACTTCAACAAAGATAACTCCACCAATACCACATGATGTACACTTCTCGTCACTAAAAATGATCGATCTCGTGTAGCTGAAAATATTTCTAAATCCCACTTCGGGTTCGGCAGGCTCCCCCTCCCAAGTCAAAGGTGCGTGCCGCGGAGAGGGCTTGGCTAACTGCTGTAGGGAACATGACTTTGGAGGAAAAAGCATACAAAACACGAATAATATTTCTTTCAGCTCAGTTTAGTCCGAATATATTCCAACACATTATATGTATTGCAGTTAAAGTAAATTAGCGGTGGAAACCGTCGGAATTATGAAATAGCCTTTATCACATCTGACCAACACATAGTAAATGCTAAATTTGAACAGACCATACTGAAACACTGGAAAAAACTACTTCCAAATCATGCATAATTTTAAATTTGAAATGAGGTATTACGCTATAAACCCCCTTGCCAACACACACGAGATATTCGAAAACATAATGTGATAATAACTAAAAACATTAAATTATATATCATGTAAAATAATGTTTTCATATGTAAGATATTTAGAGACAACGAAATGTGTCGGAATCAACGGTCTGAAGTCTAGACTTCACAGTCCAATGAATATTCGATCAACTACTGTATATGCACTGCGTGCTTCTCCAGTAAGCGGCCAATATTACTCCAAAACACACAGCACGTGATCCCAAAAGTCTTTTACTGCAAGTTTCGTATTAGCTTCACACATTCCTGAGTGAACCTTGTCAACTGTGATCCAATGCAAAGGTGGATTACGTCTATAAGTGTGTAAAGTTTAGCTTGTCTTCAAAATATTTCCGCGCTGTTTTCCTGTTCCATGTGATGATAATGCGGAAAAGTTAAACAATTTTGTTCCGTTCATAAAGTAAAAGCCTATTTACATGCACCGTGATGATTACCCGACATGTCTTAACCAAATTTGGATTACAGGAAATTGTTATTGATTATTGAAGTGTTATAAGACGAAATTACTACAATATCATCTGCGAGAGTGATTATAGTCTCTTGAAAGATCTACGGTAATTTAAAAATACTCAAAATATTCACCTTTGAAAAAGTAATAACATAAATAAAACACATGCAGCGAACTACTAGATATATTTCGAAGGAAAACATTCGCATTAAATAAATGTTTGGCATTAAAGCGAGCACTTCTTGATGGCTGTTTCATTTAATATATGGATGTATGCACCCAAATCTCAATAAATGTTACGTATTAAGCCGTAACTCAGTTTTTATTTTCAATTATGTACGAACTGAAGTTAAATAAAAGTGCTTGCAGTTGCCATGTGTGTATTATAGCACCATTACGAAACGTGTAAAGAGTTCACTTTGGCGCGAACAGCCTGTAGTACCGTTACATCTAAGCTTGACAGTTCAACTCGGCTTATTTTGACATGATGTGGTTTCTCACCCAACTGCCTCCATTGGCGATTCGTGCTAGTAATGTTAAGTAAACCAATTTGAAACACTTAGTGGCTGGAAGATACCATACTGACCAGCCCCTCAACTCATTCGTGAATACATTTGTAAGTGCGCTTTCTAGCAATTGGTCTCTCAATGTTTGACGCCATGTTATGCGAATGGTAGCCACTGTGGCGTACACAATTTGTTTAATAATATGCCACATTGTGATTACAAACATGATAGTCCAACATTCTGTATATATTTTGTTATAAATCGTTGTCAATCCCACAACTACAAAATAAGCAAAATATATCCCAATTTGATACTTACGTTATTTTGGACTGTCTTACACACGAAACATTCACACATATAAACATTTACTAAATAAATGTTTCTTCACCTTCCTTGCGGGATAAAGTATAGTATTTTCTAAGTTTGAGTCCAAATTGGTCAGAAGACTGTATTCAGTATCTGTAATAAATTCACAAATAGCGATAGAGAATAGAATTTTCTTTATAACACATCTATCAAAATATGACTTCCAAAACCATAGATGTTATACTAATGTAAAGGGTTGAGGGAGTGGAGGTACGTTTTAAAGATTATTAATATGACATGCAATCAAATGAAATTATACTGAGCCAGAGTTCCAAAATGTCGTACAGGGATGTCCATTCTGATCTACTCAAGCGTCATTTCTCAGTGATTGTTTAGCAATATTTATTGATTTATTAACAATTTGTAACCCTTTATTTCTAACCCTTTATTCTCCGTTTATTATGTTTAGTTGGGCAAGTCAGAAAAGGAATTAATGCACAATAACGATTTAAATTGTAATGTTGTGAGTAGTACATAAAAAGACTTTGGCTCAAAGGTAGGGGTGATAGAAGCGGAGGAACCGCCCGCTGTCTTGTTGGAATTTCCCTTTTGCCCATTTCGCCCTCAAGATTTCCCTTTCTTCCCTATGAAATGTCCCTACATTTTATTCTTTTTCCTTAAACATTTTTCATTACACCCCCCCCCCCCCCCCCAATAATTCTTGTTTTCTCAGGCGGATCAGTGACCATGGGTAAGATCAGCGACCCAGTGTCAGAAATCATCGACCCATGTGACTGGGATTCGAGACCCCGGGGTCAGGAGAGCAGGACTCAGGATCTTTGAACTTGACCTTTGACGGTTGATCCAATGTGGAACAATTAATTAATATATTACTTAAATTGTAACCTAGGAACTATCTACAATGAAATAAGTTGTTTTTTGTTCACTTAAGATAAGTTCTTATAGCCACTGACAGTGTTCTGGTTGACCTATTGATTGCCCCCTGTGGTACAGTCGGTTGAGTGTTGAGCGTGAGTGGTTCCTGTTTCGAATCCCGGGTAGAGCAAGGGTGTGACATATGCTTGTCCGTAGGAGTCAACCTTTCTTGGGAAATGTCACTTCCAATAGGAGAACTACAAGAAAAGAGTTGTTAAGGAATTAAAATATTAGTGCCGTAAATCTGGAAATTTATGTGTAATTTATGGTACTATTACAAGCAAAACCTTGAAAACTAGTAACCAAAAGAATACTTGCCTTTTCTTGTAATGAATACATTAATCTACTAAGTGGACTTGCAATATATAGATATTTAACATTACAGTTAAACTTGTATTTCAGTCATATTTGTAAATTGAGAATCTAAATTCATATATATATATATATATATATATATATATATATATATAACATACCTTCACACATAAATTTATTTATACCGCAAATATAATACAAAGATTTTATTTTATACTAGCTGACCCGCGCGACTTCGTTCGCATGATTTTTTTCAAGTTATTAAAATAAAGCCCACCATAGTTTAATTGTGGTTTTATGTTTAAAATAATAATATTTCTTTTTTCCGGATTAATGGACTTATTAAATTACATCCTGCCATCGATTCGCGCATGTTTTATGTTAGCATGATATTTAGGAATTTGAATTGATCTTGCAACTTTTTTTATTGGGTTTTCTAGAAACTGAGATACTGCGGTTTCACTATTGGGTGCTCTAGCCCCTGACAATCTGCGGCCCCACTATTGGATTCTCTAACCACTGAGTTACTGCGGCCCCACTATTGGGTGCTCTAGCCCCTGACCAGCTGAGGCCCAACTATTGGGTGCTCTAGCAACTGGGCTACTGTGGCCCCACTATTGGGTTCTCTACCACTGAGTTTCTGCGGCCCCACTATTGGGACCTCTACCCACTGAGCTACTGTGGTCCCACTATTGGGTGATCTAGCCCCTAATCAGCTGCGGCCCCAATATTGGGTTGTCTAGCCACTGAGCTTCTGCGGCCCCACTATTGGGTGCTCTACCCCCTGACCATCTGCGGCCCCACCATTGGGTTCTCTACACACTGGGTTACTGCGACCCCACTATTGGGTTCTCTACCCACTGAGCTACTGCGGCCCCCTTATTTGGTGCTCTAGCAACTTCGGCCCCCTTAATGGGTGCTATAGCCACTGAGCTACTGCGGCCCCACTTGGAATATCTCTAGCCACTGGGCCACTACGGCTTTTTGGCAGGAAAGGTTTACAGCCCACAGACAAAAATGAAAGGAGTAATGATGGAAAAAAAAATTTAACAATGGTCTTGCTTGCAGTAATCATAAGAAAATCTTAACCCAGTACCTATTTACATCCCTGATCATCATTTTTTCCGGAACCGTTTGAGATATCTCAATGAAACGAAGGCTTAGTTTATCCTGGGGTTATTAATATTAATATATATATATATATATATATATATATATATATATATATATATATATATATATAATGTGTACATTTGATCTCAATTTGTTATGTGGATTTTGAGTTAAATCCGTTCGGACAGACAGACACGAAAAAAATTAACATTTTTATATGTAAAAAAAATAATTAAAAGTGAAAAATTCGAAAATTACAGACAGATACTAATATCTTATTTAGTAGTATAGATTATATTTAAATAAATACGTTACAATTAGAAAGGGAACCTACAACTTCTTGAGTAAATACGTGTAACTTGAGTAAATACGCCTTAACTTCAACAACAACAAACTAATTTTACCTATTACTATAACGATAGCGTTAGTTTCTAATCTGTATATCTAATAATTTAAAAGGCATATCATTTTTAACTGTTAAATGTTTTAGTTTGTAATGCTTTTCAAATAGGATTACACATTAGCAAATTCTTTATTTCATAATCAAGAAAATATTTTCTTTCAATGAACACTGCATTTGGAATAACATTTACTGGCGTAAATTATAGACAAGCATCTATTACGGTCTGTTAAGTTAGTACAAATAACTATCATAAATGCTACAACAATATTTTTATAGATACACCGTCTGCTGAAGCTAGCATTATTCGGAAAAACATCTGTATAGGTGGCATTAATTTAGCACGTGAATCGAAATTCTAGAAACAATGCATAAACCGTTTACCAATGTTTACTGTAATTTTCATGAGCTTTTTAATTTGAACTCACAGGCATAGGTAGATCACAATTTCACATAAACTACCGTTTAGCATGGCAAGAATGCTTACACGCAGATTAATTTGGTGGAATTTGTGAAGTAGATGATCATTATGCTGTAGATTGTAATTTTATTATTTTCTTTCTTGTTTTATAAAAACTGTGTGTAAGTTATGCATTATTTATAGTGCGGGTCAGTCTACTATGAGTAAAAAACACCCATTTTCGCGACCTTGTGCAAATAATGATACAAAACCTTTTATATAGTTTCAAAAGAAAAGCACTGGCCTGAAATTACTGTTTTGTTATACTTAGATAAACTGTACGTATAAATTATTCCCGTAAAATTGCACCGAGAGTTAAAAACTAAGTAGTATTCTAGTTGTATAATTTTTTTATATGTGGTTTTATATAAATATCACGGTCAAGTGCAATTTTGTAACACTGAGGTTACATTTCTTGTACCTCTGCGAACGTCCTTCGTCCTCCATTGCCTTACATATACCTGAGCCCGCCGTAACTAATGTTTGTGGAATAACCGATAGTACGGCCAGACCTGTGTGCGCATCTCTTCCATCACTCCCCCCCCTACCCCCAAAGTCGTTTAACACGCTCTGCGCGCTCAGACGTGCACAGACGTCTGCCGGCTGCAGTAGTTAATACGACACCCACGTAAAGGATTTGATTTGGCAGCGTAGAAATTGGCCCGGTTAAACAGGATGTGGCTTTTCATGCAGACAGCAGCTCGTTGCAATAGAAACAATCTTGATGTGCGCATACAATAATTACATCTGCAACATGGGCCGATTGTTTCATTAATGTTCAGTGGCTTAATTTACTGATGAATATAGGCATATATTCCGCTAAAGTTTTGTATATTCGGTTGTCGAAAATGCGTACGACAGCAGGAAATACATTTTTGTGTACCGCTAATAAAAGACAAATATTATAATACTATTAACGTCTCACATAGAAAAGGTTTATTTTAATTATTAGCAGAGGAATTATGCATTTCTCTTTTACAGTAAGATGTAATTATACTCATTTCACATACGTTTACTGTTTCATTGTTTGAAGCGTCGAATGTTGCTTACATACCTCGAGACAAGCTATATTGCACAACACTGTAGCTCAGCTCACCTTTATGATTGTTTTTCTTTTTGCTAAGTGTTACCTGCTTGCACGACTCGCGAACGTTTAGTGTAGAGCTCATGTGAGGTAATCCCGCTAAAATATTTCAGGACAAGCTATGTTGCACAACACTGTCGTTTAGCACGCATTTATGACTGGTTTTCTTTCCGATGTCTGCTTGCACGACTCACGAACATTCATGTGAGGTAATTCTGCTCAAATATCTCAGGACAAGCTATGTTGCACAACACTGTCGCTTAGTACGCAGTAATTCCGTTAAAATATTTCAGGACAAGCTATGTTGCTCAACACTGTAGCTCAGTTCGCCTTTATAAGCGGTTGTTTATTCCCCTAAGTGTTACCTGTTTGCGTGTGAGACACGGACTTCCAGTATAGAGTTTGTATGAGATATAACGTTTTTGCATTAACTTCATAAATCACAGGACGAGTTACTTCATCCAATTAAATGTATTATATTCACTTGGAGAAGCCGATGTTAGAATGATGCTCCAATAGAAGCTAAAGAGCTTCTTGGCGCGGTTAAAATCCTGAACGATTGGCCGGATAGTTCTGGGGGCTGCATGCCTAAGAGCCAAGGCGATACATCTTGTCAAAAACCGAAGATAGCTGAAGGGGACTTTAACTTTTCCGTCACTCATTTATTCTGACGGGAAGTGTACATATTTTCATATTTCGTCAGTGAAACTTAAGCTTTTTGTATGCATTCTGTAAACATAAATTGCAGGAACCGTGACAAGCAACCATGACCTTGACCTTCGATGATGACATGCGACCTTTACCTTGACCTGCCCTTCGATGATAACTGACCTTGGCTAGGGATGCATGACCTTGACCTGGGATATGTGACATTAGCCTTAATATAACCTTGGATGACATCATACGAACTTTACCTTCACCTTCGGCCAACACCCCTAACAAATCCTTACAAATTATCAAGATATTAGTCGATCATACAATGTCGAACAGGGCGAGCGCATTCTGCTGCTAGTGTTGGCTGACTTTGATGGTTTCGTTTCAAATGGTCCGTAAGAAAGACGTATACTATTCTGTTGTATTGACCACGACAACCTGGTCTTCTCTAGCATCGTTTAAAACATAGCCTACAGCACCTAACTTGTGGTTGGTAAGTGCGTACAACTATTTTTCCCCCTGAAATGTTAGAGCATGAGACTCGGCCATGCCAGGCCCTCAGGTGAAAGCATCCTCTTGGAATGTTAAAGGTTTTTATAAAATAAATAAAATGTAACATATCATATATTTAATTTACAAAATTGTACATATATGCAAACAGTTATTTTGCATAACTCATTCTCGACAGATGTAGATGGACTAATCGAACCCATGCCTGTACCTGCCTTTGTGTAGCAGGCAGTCCTTAATGATAGATAAAAATCCATATTTCTCTTTCCAGTACGAGGCAAACATATAATTGAAGTCTGATAGTGACATATCCGTATTGACGTGATCATCATAAACATTGCGTAAATTCATATAGTCCATGCGAAACAGCCCCTACAGGTTTGCATTGTCGCGAAGCAATTCTTTGGGTATGCTGAATAAGTCTGGCCAAAGTACACACAGTCCACCTTCGCATGTCGTCCCATGTTAAAGTATTCTTGAATGCGAGTTTGTTTTTCACAGACTATGTCATCGAAAACAATTATTGAGTTTTGCATTGCCTCGCTCGGAGGTACGATCGCTTTGTTATCACTGCAAAGGAAATAACCCACGCCTTCCACTGTCTGCAGTACTTGAGCCAATCGCTAGTATTTTGATTGCTGGAGCGATTTTGAATATAGGTGTATGTTCTCGAACCAAAGGCCGTTCTCTTCTTCCAGCAGGCTCAGTAGGACACATGTTTTCCCACAATTTGATGGTCCCACGATGATGCACCTCACTGTGTTCGGAAATAGGCTTCCATGTCGTGATTCGTTGGAAATATCTTCATCTTCAGCATGAATTCGTAGGAGTAGAGTAACATCTTGCTTGATAATATGTATGTCCTCACAACTATCTTGCGCTGTTGACTGTGATGTCTGCAGTTCTGATTGATGTGGTGTTGATTGTAGTTGCAGGGAACCAGTACTACATGTTTTAGAATATCTGCAAAATATCACTTCGTGTAAACTTTCTCTCGCATAAATCGCACTGAAATGACATTCTTGATGTTTTCATCCTGCATGTGGTTATTTCGTGTCAATGCATGCTGCACAGAGTTGTGAATGCTTTACTGCAGAAGCGACAAAGCAGATGCATCATTGGTATTTGACATCCACACTGTTCCAAGTCTAGAATGATACTGAAATGAAATAGTATAAAAGGAGCGTATTTATAATTAGGTGAAGATTTGATCATAGAATCGCCACTGGAGACAACCAGTTAGCAATGATGTAGGTCATAGCTCCATGATGAAGGTCATAGCTCCATGATGTAGGTCATAGCTCCATGATCGACGAGGTTAAAGGCAAACAAGACATGTTTTGTGGTGGTGCTAACTGTGATGCATATGGTGCTCACTGCTGTGCTAACTGCAAAGCTTGTGGTGCTAAGTGCAGTACTTGCAGTGCTAACTGCAGTGCTTGTAGTACTAACTGCAGTGAATGCAGTTCTAATTGCATTTCGTGCAGTGCTAATTGTGGTGCATGCAGTGCTAACTGCGGTGCTAACTGTAGTGTGTGCAGTGCATGCAGTGCTGAGGTGTGTGCAGTGGTAACTGTGGTGCATGCTGTACTATGCTTATATGTGTGCTTACATCGTACTTGACCCTTAAGCCCTTTTTGTTGTCGGGCTATGATGCCTGTGTTATGAATTTTCTGGTTTTATCTTAAATGGTTCGGAAATTCCAGTCGATTATGCTCACAAGTGTGCTTACGACTTACTTTACTCTTCGACCCTTTTCGCTGAATTTGGTAAGTATATCTTAATAGGATCGGAAATTATGGCCAACTATGCTTATAAGTAGACATAAGGCATGCTTGACCCTACGACCCTTCTTGCCATCTCGGGTGATGTCTTTGTTATGAATTTGGCATCTATATCTAAAGTGGTTCGGAAATTACTGCCAACTGTGCTTTAAGGTATACATAATACATACTTGACCCTACGACCCTTCTCACAATCTCGGGCGATGTCTATGTATGAATTTGGTGACTATATCTTAAACACTTCGGAAATTATAGCCAACTATGCCTATGAGTAGACATAGCTAATTTCACACCTGTGACGACATCCAAGATGGCGGTTGGGCTGTCCTTCAGTCCTCATCCCCAATCCCACAGTCATCTAAGTTTATAAGTATTCATAGGTAATTTCCTGCCCCTGACGTCATCCAAGATGGCGGTCGGGCTCTCCTCCAGTCCTCTATCCCACATCTAACTATGCTTATAAGTATATCAAGATGGATGCCTCGAGCTGACGACCAAAAACAAGATGGACGTCTCCAGCAGATGACAAACAAGATGGATGCCAGACAAATACCTTTTTTCATGATTAAAAGTCTGTCTGGCATGTGCATGCTCTGATATCTGCCTTATTTTAACTCCTACTAGTCCACTTGCGACGGTAGTCTTGTGGTTGACACACCGGATGGCGACCCAAGGATCGCTGGAACGAAACCGCATGACTCCAGGATTTTTTGAGTTCACTCTTAAAATAAATTACCAGTGCTTCTGATGTGCGATGAACGAACACATGATGACCGATAGCTGCCACCAGGGGAACTTCACTCTGGTGGCGAGTGCGAGAATCAAAAATGCCCGCAAGCACACACTCTAGTGGCCGATGAGGGTAATCAAAGTTGGACGGCAAACAAGATGATAGATGGAAGGAAACCCCCTCTGGGAAAGACAGAGAGTACGAAGGAAGAGAGAGAGGAAAAAAAATGGAATGTTAAAGAAAGAAAATTTAGGAGGAACCTGAGGAAATCCTCGACTATGGAGTGCTAGAACTGGAAGTGAAAAACAAGATGGACGCCATCGGAGACGAATGCAAGAGCAGGAAGAGACAGTGTACTTTCTGATAAGATGGCCGACTACATACTGGCTGACGAGATGGCCGCCACCCAACAGGAATCACAGAGCAGGAAGTTTCGCACGGTGTCATCCAAGATGTCCGGCTGGAGGCTGCACTTACCTCATCTTTACTATACTACTACCGTGCCATTGCCCGTCATTATAAGATGCCAAGCTAGACTACACAGTCCTCTACACACTCGAGCAGAAGTCACCTTGTTCATTGCCTGCCGCCACAAGCAGAACTAATTCTCTTGTTTGACCCGGTCACACGGAACGTAGCTACTACAGTGCTGAGAGTTTTCTGTTGGTTGTGGTCCTGCAGGGTGTGGCGTATGAGCGGATGTCCAATGACACACGTGAAACTCAAATATGCTGTCCAACTTGGTATTAAATCAGAACGCAAAATGATAGGGTCTGTTCTTATCACTGTAGCAGCAAAATGCTCAGGTGTAACTGCGTACGAGCAAACGGCGAACAAAGCCACAGAAGCAAAAGGCGCGTATCGCAAACACAACTGTCGAAATCACCTGTTATAGCAACTGCGATAATGTTTGTTTAAATTTGGTTTTCCGCCAAACCAGAGTTTTTGTTCACATGCATATATTCCAGTAGCATATATAGATAATAGAAACACTTAGAAGACAAAACTCAATTTATTCATTAAGTATAGCCTGCAATTTTAAAGTGAATCGACAAAAGTTTTTTTAAGAAAAATTTCCCATAGAAGTAAATGTAACGAGGATTGAGCAACGTTAATAATATTTAAAATTTAACTGTCTATTTCTCTATGGCTATAAATAAGGCACATTAACAGTCGCTATTGGTGGCGAGGATCTTAGAGTAAATACATGGATAGAGTGTTCTACGTACATGTGCAATAGCCACTCACCGTGTCCCAACATTGGGATGCTTTTCCGACTACACAACTGTCATGAACCAGCTATACGACGGACCATCTTTGGCCAACCAGCACCTGGGGGCTAACTTGATATAAGAGCAGCCCGACCAGTAGGCAATCTTCCACAACATGCAGTGGCCAATCGAGCAAAAGGTCTGTTTTCAGAGCCTCACGTGGCCAATCAACGACCGACACCAAAGGAACGCCATGCCATTTCACTTAGGTTTACAATGCATTCGGAATATATGAACGCTTGAGTCACATCCCAAGACTACGTAAGATGGGGTAGTTTGAGAGAGGGTAAAAGCTATGTATATTCCTTTCGTTGCTTTCACTCCACTTCCATAACTCAAAGAAAATATTAGCCACTAACGCAGACTTATTGACGTAAAACCATTTGACATGTTCCCAATACAGCCACGCTACGATTTTTTCTACTATTTGTTGTTGACGGTAAACAGAGCATATGTGAAAGCACTGATTAAGATCTACTTGTTTGCACACATGTGTATTCTTCCCCCACGTGTAAAATTTACAGAGATATATGCTGTTCACGGTAAAATGTGCACTTTTGAGGCCCTAGTTAATTTTTACTTTGTCATTTTTTATTCCTCAACCACCTTTCTTAAATGAATATTGCCACATAAGTAATAAAGCACAATGCGTATATTGCACCGCACTCGGAAGTCAACGTCTAAGGGCATAATAAAATATATTTATTGACTATTACTCCGAATGAGGGGGCTTTAAAAAAATGCTTATTTTTATCGTGAATAGCCTATAGGAAAATATGTGTGAATATCGAAATGATTTCTCAATCTTTATGTTTTTCTAATGCAAATAAATGTGAGAATTAGCTAATTTGTAAAATATTTACTTTGATAACATTTTTACAGTTTCACTTGAGCTATGCATGAATAAAGTGATCAGGCCAATGGCAATGCTAATTGTACTTATGGTAAAATAATGAACAATGTGTATACACGTATATATTTAGCAGTGCTTTCTAAAGCGTTCAGTTTACCAAAAACAACCTACCTATACATTTCTGCGTAACCCTGCGGAGGGTGCGACCGTAAGGCCTATAAATGATTCGGTGTACCGGCTTGGTTGATAGGTTGGTATTAACGTCTCGTCGACAGCGAGGTCATTAAGAGACGGATATACCAGACTGTAGTATTGCTTTGAGTCAGCAACGACGAGAGCTGGGAACCCCTGCGTTGATGTGGTACGATCTCTGTCCTCCGAAGATTGGGAGGTCAATGTACGGAAAGGCAGCGGGCTTTGACTGCCGCATAGAAGTAGCAAAAATCAGTACTGGAGTGAACACTTTTGTACCAGCAAAGAGCACTATGAGCATGTAGATATCCGCGTGAGTGTGCATTATAATGTGGAATAATATACCGCAGGCCACTGAACTCGCAATATGCTCTTTAAACATGTGACACATTCTCATCTGGCTTCACGTGTCTTAACAAGGATTATGGCTAGAGCCGCGAGTATTTCGCGAATTCGTTCGGCACCGAGGTAGACTCCAAACACTTGTTGTCTTCCACCACTACTGTGATTGGATAGTAGTTTTTCAGCAACGACCCGATTAACTGCGAGCCAGTGATAATCAGGAAGCAGTAGTGTGAGTGAGTGTTGAAGAGTGCTGTACAAAGACCTCACTTGATCGCAGCAACCAATAAGCATACAATAGTGTCTCGAGTGTGTAAAGGACTATCGAGTCTAGCCTGCTGCCATGTCAATCCGCAAAATAATCGGGGCTGTAATTATGGCGTACTTTATTTTTCTATCATATTTGCAACAAGTTTGTCAAGATGTGAGGAAGATGCATCGCCGGGTTGCACTTGTTATTCGCAAAGCAGGAGTGCTCTGCCAGAAGCCACATAAAAGATCTGAAGGGGAGAATAACGCTGTAGTTCTAATGGTTTTCGCCAGCCAGGATGTCCCTGAAGCTACAATTATTATGATTGGAAGTGTACTGTGTAATACACAGGTCGGATCTAGATTAGCCTTGTTCTTTGTCTTACCTTTTTCTGGCTACTCTAGATGCGAGGTTTACAAGGAGGGGATCAGGGCTATATCCCTACGAGTGGAGAGCTAGGCAGTGGTTCAGGCTGCGCCTTGTGTACCGAGCAGTGGACAACTCTATACGGGAGAATGAGTCATTCTGCTCGAATCTGTAAGTATTCAGTGGAAATAACATTTTTCGGAGTTCACAGTTGGAACTTAGTCATAAGAAGTGACGAGTTTCTTTCAAAAGAGAAAGACGAGAGAAGTCATATATTTAGAGATAACCTTTATGAAGATAGTCAACAGTTTTAACTCGATATGCACTGCCAAAATAGTAATTTTATTGGGCCAGACTTTTGGATGGCCTGAAGACACTCGTATACAGAAATAATAATCCAAAGGTTCGGCCAACGAGAGATTTTTGGAGGTGATCTACATAGTGAGTCCTTTAAAAGAGGCCCCGTGGGATATGTGTGCAACGGAGCGAGGGAATGAGGAAATACAGTCCCACGGGGCCTCTTTTAAAGGACTCACCCTGTAGATTATGGGACTTCATTGTTGGAAGAGTGATTTATGAGTGAGTGCGTGAGTTTATGGAGACAAATGAGAATTGCCTGTGTGGTGAGGGGAGTATTCTTGGCTAGTTATTCATGAGACTGGATGCTGGCCACACTACTAAGAGTGAGTGTTCGAGGTAATCTCTTCAGGCTGCCCAGTTCATCTATGACAGTGATAGAAATTATGTTTGTGTTTGAGAAGGGAGACTTCTTCGAGTTGTGCTACAGCATCAAAGATCAACGTTCAGTTTTTAGTCCAGCCTAAGCGTGAAGGGATAAATTAATGGTAGTTAGGAGTCTCTCATCTAAAGTTGCGATATTCATGTGTTTGTAAAGGCACACAATGCTTTATTAGATGTTTTTAGTGCAATCTGAAAATATTATCTGTTATAAAAAGGAAATGTTTTACAAAAAAGAATATGTTTGATGTTTTGGTATGTTGTAAATTTAATACAATTTAGTTGTATCTGAAATATTTAACCAATTCAGTCCCAGTGTGCTCAGTTGTGTACATTACGAACATATAGGTAATTTTTGCCACGAAGTGAGCATTGCTAAATTCAATAACCGATGAATTTACCAATGGGCAAATTATTCGGAAATCGTCTTATTTTTAGATATATGTTATATATTATGATTCGTTAATATTATTGTAGCCAAACGCAAAAAGTTCAGCCCATTGGCTATGAGAATGAAACAAGTGTTGTGTCTACTTAAGTACAGCACGCATCATACAATGTCTTGTATGTAATACCTGAAACCGTAAAATAAAGTTGATGCGAAAGGTTAGTGAATTACAGCATCTGTGGCCTAAAGAAACTAGTTTTTATATTAAGATCGTCTTTCGAGCATGGATAAATCGCCCAGTCACATTTTCTTCTTATCCTTATCAGTACAGATATTTATCTCGGTCGATGAAGGCATACGTAATGCCGACAGGACTGTCTGCATAGTACAATCCATTTGGATACATACCAACGGGGATTAAAGTGGAAGGTAGTTACTGCTATTTTTCGAACAGCTAAGTCAAGTCCGATATTTCCAGCGCGCGTCTCTCCTTTAAGGATTTGCTTCACCCACCATTTTGGATTCTTGGTTTTTTCTTGCTTATTTATATTTTGAACATGAAAATTACAAAGGTATGTTCATAGCGCATTAACTATTGACCTTGCCCTGTAGTACAGACATAAAAACGGCCTTAGAACTTACAACTATGTCAAAATATCGATTCTGCCAAATTTTGTTATAATCGATATTGTGACATAGTTATAAGTACGTAGTTTATTTTTTACGTCTGTACTGCAGCGTTAAGTCCACAGCTAGTTCACTGAGTGTGGAGCTACACTCCACAGTCATCTACACACTCGAGCAAAAGTCACTGAGCACTTGTTCATTGGCTGCTACCACAGACAGGACTTGTTTTCCTATTTATCTTTGTTGCTAATAATGAAGTTACAAATAGTACCAAGTGTTTACTATTGGTACTGATTCTAACAGGGCGTGTCGAAAGACGAAGGCCCAATGTCACGTGTGCAACTAGCATATTTTTATGGTCTACATTTCTACTGAATTACTACACGGAATTATATAGGTCTATATACAACACGTAACTAAAAATCACCTGCAAACTCCGAGAGGTGATTCCTGCCGAAAATAAAGGACGAAAATGTATGCATAATTTTCTCCATAATTGATTATTATGTGAGTTATGCGCCCCCAAAAATCGAATTTTTTGAATTGATTTTCGTTACAAACATCAGAAACAACTTCCAATTAAGCAACAAATCGGTGAATAGTGTTTTGTACAACGTAGATCATACACCTGTAAATGGTTGATAATATCATCCCCTTTCATTTGGAAAATAGCGGTTCCCTCCCTGTGTTTAGTTAAGAATCAGCACCACTATTTTTCAAATGAAGGAGGAATGACATTACCAACCATATTTTCACAGGTGTTAGGTCTCCATTCTGTAAAACACTATTCACCAATTTGTTGCTTAATCGCAAGTAGTTTCTGATATCAGTAGTGAAAAATTTTTTAAAAATTCGATTGTTGGTGGCGCATAGCTTTAGAGGAAAATGGTACATAAATGTTTATCTTATATTTCCATCACGAATCACCTCCCGGAGTTTGTCGGTGGTTTTTAGTGACAAGCTGTATTAGCCGCGAACAAGCTACACGCAGAATAGCCAGGAGTTCCCGGTGTCTCCCTAAATTAAGTCGTTCAGTCATAGTGTCCAAGGTTTTGGACATGTTGCAGGTGAGGGATATTTATGACAAGTACGGTACACAGCGAGTAAGAATGGCTAATTGTATCGCACTTGAGCAGGCAACGTGCCGTTTATTGGATCCAAACTGTACACTAGACAAAATTATAGTACGCGTCAAAATATGACATGGTTGCAACACTTGTACCTACAAATTAATGCGTGACGGTACGAGCCAAGTGTTTATTATTCCAAGAAACAAGGGAGTCAACGACGAGGAAGCCTCCAAAGGTACGGGAAGTCGACGCGAGCGACGGAAAGTGATTCTCGCCTTTCGAGACGACAGTCTGCCTTATCGCTCTCTCGGGCAGTATTCGCCCTTGAGGTGGCTGTAACCCCGCGAGGGCGGGCGCCGATCCCCATCAAGAACTACTAAAACATCTTCGAGCGCTGCTGCAAACTTTACTCCGCGTTAACGCGCTCGTGGAAACAAATCCTAATTGAATGAGCCTCCCCCCCCCCTTTTCCCTCATCCTTCTCAACGTCGCGACACTGCGTCTTGAACCGGCGTCGCATCTGGGTCCTCGCCTTGGCGACGACGGCGCGCGAACTTGGTAATGCGTTAATGCCGCCAAGAGAAGAGAGAATGGGCTCCTTGCTACTAGCGGATGACGGCCTTCGCCGTAATGAACCGAGAGGGGAAGTTTGCTTAAAGTAAACCTGCTTGAAATCACTATATCTCGCCCGGGATAATATTGGATACATCAACATCCTCGTCTGCTCCCCTACCCTCCCCCCACCCCTCCCTTCCGCGTCATCCCTCCCGTCGTCTAAAACCCCGACGGCCAATGCTCGTGCTGGGGCGAAGGCATCGCAGCTTATTAAGAGAAAAATTAATCTGAAAACAATACATTCAACAGCTTACTTAAATGAAGACAGATTTTAAATAATACGGATTAACAAAGGAGTGAACGTAAATAGGAGGGTTGGTAGGAGGGGGGAGGGGGCGATCAGTTCACAAAAGTTCGGACACACTTCACAATGCTAAACGAACGATTTCAAGCTTACGCACCACACAGTGAGAAGCACAGTGTTGATAAAGCTATGGTTCCTTATTTTGGACGTCATGGCTGCAAGAATTCAGTCAGGGGTAGGCCAATAAAGTATGGCTATAAACTGTGGGTTGGTGCAACGTATTCCGGTTACTTGATATGGATGTAACCATACCAAGGTGCTAGATATATAATTCGAGAAGAGTACAGGTCTCTTGGCCTTGGACCATTGGTCGTGGACCAACGTAGGGATAGTGACATTTCGCGAAAATATTTCGAGACAAGATATAGTTCAAAGCACTGTGGGCTCGTCCAGCTGAAGCATGTTCTACTCCGTGTTTGCTCACGAATCACGAAGGTAAAGTGTCGGAGTTACGGAATCCTGAGTGGCTCGGTCAAATGCGGAGATGACACCAGCAGCCAATAAAGATATAACAACAGCGGAGGTGTATATATTGTACGGAAGTCTACCGTGCGCTCCGATTTATTCGCGAAAAATCAGTGACCCGAACCATCGGTCGTTTTGCAATATACAGAACTTCTTTCGCGTCTTCTTTAATAATTTTTTCACTGCAATTCCTCTTCTTCATGAATTAAAAAATAGAATACTGAAAGAAACTGATGCAATAAGAGACAACAGAAACTCAAAGCGTCCATTGGAAGCAAGTGTCAGTATGAATAAAAAGGAGCGTGGAAGATACGAGCCAAAAGTTACAAAATACACGAGCATTATTATAGCACAGTGACATGATAACAGCATTGTCAGCGTAGCATATAATGCGGAACCGGTAAATCCATTACACAATGTATCCGGACTTTCAAGAATGCAAAAGAAAATTGTGACATTGTATGTATGCATATAACACTGGAATGGGAGGGGTCGACCAAAGTGACCAAAACATTAGCTTGTATCGCATAATCATTTGCGTCAAGTAATTGAGCTTTCCCCTAATTGCGCATTTAGTAGCCGTTGTTGAACTAAGTGCATGGCAACTGCCTACAATAATCAATGGAAAGCTGAACCATTTATAATTTCGGAGAATAATTACCCTTGCATAGTTGGAAACGAACCAACGTGGCGAGGGAAAAAGCGGAGTCGCCCATCAAGTTTTGAAAATGTAGATTCCCAATTTTATCGTCTTGACAATCTTATAATTTCTCAAAGAAAGGAAACTAAGTGCAGGGGGTGCTACAAAAAAGTATTAAAAATTGTCAAAAGTGAAATGTGCTTCGTGTAAATTGTTTTGTAAATTATCGTACAAACTCACGAAAACTGGCCAAAAATTTAAAACGAAAGGAAAAATGATAATACGTCAATGTATGTATGTTGATTTTAGTGACAATTTTAGTTAAGTTTTTGCAAAGAATAAAAAGGAATGGTTTTGTACGGGTCCTTTTAAAAGGACAGCCGTTTTTGAGTAACTGAAAGTGAATACATAATGTGAAACATTTTTAGGTGTTCTTTCATACCATTAAAACAACATATATATTTTAAAAATAATAATTAAGTAGAATTTAGGCATATCTGAGTTAAGGGGGAAAATGGAGAGCGCCCTGGCTTTTTTTTTTTTTTTTTTTTTTACGGAACGTCTCTATCCCTTTTGGCGATAAACACACGCGGGTGACACTAGCTAGGTCCTTTCGAACCACTATAACAATTTATTTCATTTGTTTAAAAATTATAAACTTATGAACAACCAAAATGCCTTTGCTTAGTTTATAACGAAAAGGCTGATAGAAATATAAGTTGACTTTTAATACCTGGAAAATTACAGAACGACAATTTTGTAGCTTCGTTCGACATTTGCGCAGTTGCTGCCTTGTTCCATTTGATTCTTTGTGACTAGCCTGCTGTTATGTTTACTGAGATGATAGCGTTGATTTTCGATTTGGCTTGTTGGAAGGGCGTTTAAAATACAAAGGTTTTTGAAAATATTAAGATTCGTCAGTCTACATTGCCTAATTGTAGATAGTATTAAAGTCAGCCCCCGAAATAATGTATATCAGTTTCCAATCGAGGGAAGAGTAGGAAAAAAGCTTAAAAGATTAGTCGTCACCTAGACTACGTTTACCTTGACGAAGATGGGTTCCCTAGATTCATCGTGGTAGATAATATCTGAATTTACATATTTTCATTGTATTTGTGTGCGTGGACGAATGCTGTTATGTTGGCATTATAACTGCGAACTGTTTACATTTTGTAGCTCAAAATAAGAGCTCGACGCAATACATGGCGGTGTCGCCTCTCTACTTCACTTGCTCTGTGGGTGAACAATTCGAGGATGTGAACTGTGCTATAATTATAGTATTTATACTATAATTAACAGCTTTGTACGGTGTACTATGGCACATTCATTATGGTACGCGACAATTCTATAATATTTACTTAGGACCGTAGCCCTAGTATTCTGATGTTCATAATTCACAACGGCACGTATTCCGTACGTCAACGTGGCGAGTATACGGCCAATAAAACACTGACATAAAGGTTTTATAAATACGTTTCAATATAAGTAATAACAGAATCACCTAATAAGTGGAGTACTAAAGTAGCATACAGCGCATAGTAAAGCTGAAATGGCTGCCAAAAGAATTTTCGTTAACGTACAATAATTTTGTACTAAATACTATAATTTTCACAGACTCTGACGCGGCTCATTCCTGTGGGATCAGTACGAGCGGCTTGCCCTCAGCGTGTCGCGTCCACTTGATCGTCGAGCGGCGGCAGGAAAGTGACCTGCTTCCCCGACGTTGCTCGTGAAGCGCCTGTTAATTCCGGCGCCCCCCGTGATTGATGGGCCGGCGCACGTCAGGGCCGGGCGCTGGATTCGAAAAATAGTCGCCCCGGGGGAGGGGGGAGGGGTTTGCCTGCGCCCGGTAACGAAGACTTCAAAACCTCGCGGGGTAACGGGCGGTAACGAGGAGGGATTGGAGCGTAAAGGACGACGTGCCCCGATTCCCTGAAAACTGCCTCGAGCGCTGCGCCGACCTTCCCCCCCGTTTCCATCCCCTAGCTTACGTCTCGTACTTGCCTTTATCCCCTCTTTCTCTCTCTTTCTCACACTCTCCCTTTCTCCTGCGCGCTCCCGAGGGAGCAGACCGCAGGCAAGGCCCCACCCCCCCCCCCCCTTCTTCTTCCCAGGGTCCACCATCCCCTTCCGAGTGTGGTCCACAGGAAGCTGTGGCTCCAGGAGCCCAGTGCATGTGTCTAGTTCTATCCATCCCCGGGGAGAGCCCGCCAGGGTCCTATACAGGTTGCGAACCAACATTTTCCTGGAGGGGATTTTTTTTCCAGTGAACTCGAGACTTTTGGAGATTCGAGTTTTACATGAAAGTGGCGGATATCTCGTGGCGGGAATATGTAAAGTACTATAATGAGTCCCAAGTGAATACCAATTATCCGCAGTCAGGAAATTACGCGGTGTTAAACGAACAAGCAAAAAAAAACACGAAACAAAATTTGTGTCATTATATGGTAGTGTATGAATAAATTGTTCCGTTAGCTACCCACTGCAGTCTAAAAGTGAGGCGCATCACATCTTATAGGTTATAAACAAACTGCAGAGTGCATGCTGTGAAATTCGGTACACTAACAGGGACACGAAATTTTGCGTTACACCGGAAACCTGGGTTTCGACAGTTAGTATATCCTACTTGTCTGTGGCCTCGTGAATTTCCCATCCAGTAGGTACTTTTCATCTGGAGTATGCATCAAGCTTAGTTGTTATAATTTGTGCGTACGAACGATTAGTCCCATCGATCATGGGGACAGTGGTAGTGTAGTGGTTATACTACTCGCCTCCCATCTAGAGCGAACCGGGTTCAATCCGCAGCGAGGTCACTCCCGGGATTTTCGCATGTGGGAATCGTGCCAGACGATGCCGCTGGTCGGCGAGTTTTCTCGGGGATCTCCTGTTTCCCCCGCCCTTGCATTCCAACGCTGCTCCGCACTCACCTCGCTTCACCCTCATCGGCTATCAAGACCTCGATGTTAAGAACCACCAAAACCTCTTCGCTCAATCGTTATGCATTGTTCCTACTCTTCAGGGAGTGAAATAGTTTTTCTTTCATGTGCTAGGGAAATTTTTATTTGAGGGAGAATTCTCTGGCACCCCTTCATCACCCTCCTTTTCCCATACTGGGCTTTAAGAGATTTTCTGTAAAGTCGTTCTTTGTGCGTATACACGTATCTCGGTAAAAACAGGTTCTAGCGATTCTACTTTTTGCAGAAAGTTAAAAACCAATGATACTAAGGACACATTATTTTATTTTATCATGTTATGTGTATCCAAAGAGAAAAAAAATGTGAAAAGGGTAAGAGAATAACGTTTTCGGAGGACATAGTTGAACTGTGGGAATTCATCGCATGTAATAAACTCCCACTGTTACAGATACATATATTACAGGTCTAATCTGCGTAGTAGAGAGCTACGACGAAAACGCTCTACCTACAATTGGGCTGTCCCAAACTTTTGTCTTAAGACAAATATACGCTGATTAGTGCACGTTACCCTCTGACGTCATGGCGCTATCTTAACCTCCCGTGTCCCAACTCACAACGAATCTCCGTGCCCCAACACCGAAACGCTTTCCTGCCAATACGACTAGCAAAAACGGCGTGGACTGGATAAGATGTTAGAACAGTGTTTAGTAAACAAGTGCTTTGAAGATGTTTGTATCCTTGCTCTAACCAATTTGTAATGCAGGTTGATTAAATTCAAATTGGAAAAAGTGTTTTGTACATATAAAAATGCTTGTCTTTTCAAAATTAAGATATAAATAAACACGTTCTTCATTGTTGACCATGTGACTGACATGTTATTTTGGGGTACGTCAATGTTGGATATCGCACAGAAGACGAATAAGTATTCTAGTTCATCTTTAGACTATGACACTACATCGATGTGATGTCACTTGTCGAGATTGGGGCAAAGCCACGTCGGTCGAATCACAGATCACTTCAGAATACAGAGGTACAACAGCCGCTTATAAAGCGAACTCCAGCGGCACACGCCACCAAAATGGCGTCACTACGTAGAAACTTGCCGTAACGCCTTTCGCTAGTTATCGCCTAGGTGCCATCTACCTGGGTCATCATCGGTTTATCCCTGGGTGAGACTAAGTCCTAGTCAGAGATGTGTGTCGTCTTGATCTACGAATGAGGGGGAAGGGGGGAGGGAGATATGAATTCATGCTTGGTGTAACTCTCCACATTTCTAGTTCATCCAGTCATTTGGTCAGGTGCAGCCAGGAGGGGGGCCTGTGGGCCCCTTTTCGATACCCTCCCCCCGCAGAATCCCTCCCTCAGACTGGTTTCCCTCAAGGGGTAAACTGTCTGGTCATAATCGGAATGGTGTGAGCATAGCTTAAGATGCCGGCCGGAAAGGACTAGTACCGGACCACAGGGTACCCTGTGAAGAGCTTGCTGTAGTCAAAGGCACGCCTCCCGTATGTACGGACGGCATCCTTGATGACGTCAGATTCTTCTAATCTTTCACCTCTACGCTAGTAGCACTCCCTGAGCAAGCTCAGGAGTGCGTCCTTCTGCGTTGGTAGACCCGTCTGAGCGACGACGAGCCTATCGACTGCCTCAATTCGGGAGAAAAGGATCTTATAATCCCCCCTCCATTTACCTAACTACCATGGCAGCCCTTGTCATTAGAGTATTCGGCTCCTCTAATTTACTCAGGTAAGTGCCTCGTACGATTTCATCGTACAACCAAAGTGGGTCTTTCGAGTGCGCCCCTACAGGCCAAGCCTGTACGGCCGCATCCCCCATGTTTTTCTCATCCGGCCAGTTAATAGTCAATGATTTATCTGTGGAAGGGGCTGCTTCATTCCTTCGCACCAGTTGTCTATGAAGGAACACCCATCTCCCATACCTTTCTGGCACAGTCCATGGCGCAGACTATTCTTCGTCTGTTATCTCGTTTGAGCTTGCTCATACAAGTGATACGAGTAAAGCCCTCCGAACAAACACCACTGGGTTCCAGGCACAAGACCACCTGTCTTCCACCTTTTCCAAATTACCCTGGTCTTGGTTTCCTTGTTGTTCCAGGTCTATAACTCTCGTTGTAGACCTGGACTTGGGCAACTCCGTCCTCTTTTTCCTATTTCTTCCTCCATTGTCAGGCAGCAACCGGGAGAGGAGCGTGTGGACCCCTATCTGATCCCCCTGCTGAACTCGTGCGTTGGAGGTGCTCTGATTGTGCTCTCTGTGTGGACAGGAACTTCTTCCTGTCGCGATGAGCGCGAGGTGAGAGGGCTCCCCTCACACTCATTTAGGACAAGAATTCTTGGGAAGACGTATTCATCCATCTTGGGTGTTCACGTCATCCCCATCCTCCGAACTGTCCCCAATCTTACCGCTCAAACTGCGGCTCGACCACCAGACATCGAACTCTTCCCCCGTCTTTTGCCGATAAACGCGAGGTATCTTAGCACCTCTGACGCCAGGTTCCTGTCCCTGAGCATTTCCCAGAGCCAAAGAGGTCTATGTTTCCCTTCAAATTCTATGCGCAGGTCCTCTATCTTGTGGCACTCCACTGCGTGGGCTGGGGTGTCAGGCACACCACACAGTTTGGGTGTGTCAACCAGGCCCATTGACGACAGCTTCCCCCTGACATTTCCGTGCCCGGTCAAGAACTGTGCAGAGTAGTGACCTATTACTAGGGATAGGAACATTTTCGCGAGTTCATTTCAGGACAAGATAGACGTCAAACACGTGTACACTGAAGTTGACTTTGCAATTTGATCGCGGTTTATTAGACACGCCCTGGACGACTCTGGGCCAATATCAGACTTGCAAGGAAACAAGTAGCGAGTGTCACACTGCCAGGTGTGAAGTAACATTGGCTACTCTCTGGAGCAGCAGCCAATGAACAAACATTTGAGGCTCGAGTATACACAGGACTGTGGAGTCTATCCTACAGGTCATTGAACTCGCGAATTTTTCCTATCTCTACCTATTGCTAGCCACCGACCAGTGGCATCGTCCGGCACGATTCCCACTTGCGAAAATCCGGGAGTGATCCGGCCGGGGATTGAACCTGGTTCGCCTTGGTGGGAGACGAGCGAGCTAACCGCTCAGCCATCGTCGTTCCCATTCCTCTGTACTTAACCGTGTGTAAATTTTAAATACCCGAAAAAGAAATCGAAACAACTCGAAACTATTAATTTTCTTTTAATATCGAAACTCCTAGTTTTTATTACGTGGTATAAACTAAAAAAAATTTAAGCTCAGAAACGAATAAGTTGGCAATGAATTCTGATGGAAGGCGAGTAGTCTAACCGCTCAGCCACCGTAACAATACCATTCGTGGATTAGATTTGAGATTAGAACAAAGCTTATGAAGGAAGTACTTTGATTTCTGTTACACTTACCTTACCTAATTTCAATGCAATTAGAATATACTGAAGTTAGCCAAAACATTTTATTAATATAAAAGGGTGGATCTGTTAAAAAAAAAACTCGAATGCGGAAAAAGCACGTTCATCGATGTTGATTTTGTGATTTCGGCAGTTGTATTGGCGATGGATGAGTCAATGTCGGGTGTACGTGTAAAAGGACGTCGACGAGGGCCCTTGGGGAGAGGGAGGAAGAGGTCGTCCTACCCTGTTGCGCGTGGCTGTGCCTCGAGGGACGTTGGCGCGCGAATTTATAGTTTTAATTTGGCGGGGCGTGCTAGCCCGCATACTTAGGGCGCCGATCATTCACTGAGCGTGTCGTCCGTGCACAAGGGCAGTACTTCCCCACGGCTGGCATGCCACTACTTAAGAGTCAACTGTGTATATTGCTGCCGCGTCCATGCTAGGCTCCTCCCAGTGAATTAGAAAGCGACTTCATGCCCCCCCCCCGGGGGGGGGGGGGAGACGAGAAGAAAAAATTAGCTGCGGTACTACAAAGGGTAGGGCATGTTTTCGAGTTACAGGCTCTTCAAGGTTGATTTGAATAACGTCACTGCCCAATGTTGCGTACATGTAGAATCATGCGTAGGGGTAGCGAAATTTCGTGAAAAGATTTCAAGAAAAGTTATATTTAAAAACACTAAATTCGTTTACCTGTGTTTAAAGGCCTGGAGATTTCGCCGAATTAATTTGAGGACAAGATAGAATTCAAATAATTGTACGTTTGTTTTACATCTGCGGTTGGCCTGTAGCACCTAAGACACTTCGTAGAGGACTCTGAGACAATAACAAGAAGGCGATAAAATGCACGCCCAATTCGAGCGTGTGCCTGGTGCAGCAAGGAACCGATGTGCGGTTGATGTCCACTCAAGTGTCCAAACGAATGTGGAGTCTATCATACAAGTCACTGAATCCGCGAATTTTTTCGTCCTCTACTTATCTTGAGTGACTGAATTACCTTTCGGCACGCGTCAATTGTCTGCACACGAATCACATAGGAGAAGTGCCGATGTTGTCAAACTCTGTAAAAATTGTGTAAAAATTAGCAGATTCACAAAATGTTTACTTTTCGAATCATTTCACAGTTTCACTTGACCGACAAGTGTATAAAGTGATAAGGACCATGGTAATGTTAATTTCACATAAGGTGGAAGAATATACAATGTGCATACAAGTACATCTTAAGCAGGGCTTTCAAAAGTTCTCATTTTACCGTGAACAGCCTATACAAGTATTTATAGGCTGTTCACGGTAAAAGGAGCACTTTTGAGGCCCTAGTTACTTTTCCCTTTCAGCCATTTTCTATCCTTTAACCACGTTTTAAAATAAATGTTGTCATGTAAGTAATAAACACTGTGTGTATATTCCACGGCTATCGAAAGTTAATGCCTAAGATTAAAATAAAGTATTTATTGTATATTATTTCAAATGAGAGGGATTTCAAAATTGCTTACCTTACAGTGAATGGCCTATAGTAACTGTGGCATTCGAAAGTGCTCAGTTTGCTGTGAAAAGTCTACAGAAAGTTTTCCACCTAGCGTTTTATTTTGGCGACATGATAGGTGTCACAGGAAATGTATGTTAGCTTCTGAGATGTCACTGGACCTCCGCTCATCAGATACGCCTTGGACACAGAGCAGATGGGCGCACAGAAGCGAATTAGGGTTTGGGTTCCTTTTGAAGTTGGCATACCCATTCTCTGAATGGTAGCTCTAGGCTCTGAGAACTGATGGCCTTGTATCCCGTTGGCTACCGCATTCTCCGGGAGGTCCTCTACTAGCTGGGACGCCGGCGGCTGGCAAGCGGGGTACCGCAGGCGCTGGTTGGCGAACGGCGTCCCCAGGGGCGTACCCTGAAAATTTCGGCAAGGCGCTAAACTTATTTCGGCACTTCGCTTTGCACAGAGGAATCAAATATTAATAAATAACAAAGTAAAAATAAAAGGTTGCGCGAAATGTCCATGTTCTTTAGTACCTTTTCCCTCTCACTCTTACCTTCATCTGTGTTGCTTTGTGCTCAAAAGCTTCTCCAGATTTAGATAATTCCCCTACGTAGGCGTACGTAAAGTGTGAGAGATCTGTACACTGTCAATCCTGAAGAAAATTGAAGTACTGAAGTAATACAAAAATATACAAATCACCACATTTAAATACATCGACACATATCACTGAACATAATTAAACCCTAAATAAAATTATAAGTGGCACTTTAAATTAAGAAAAATCATAGGTAAGATACTTCAGCTCGTAAGATGAAGAAAATAAGAAAAAAAACTTAATCCCTAGGGTAAAATGTAGTGTTAGTGTAGGCATGTATTAAAAAAAAAAAAAAAAAGTATTGTAGCCAATTTTTAAAGAAAACCAATTTAATTTTCCAAATGAGAGAAAGTCAAAACATAAATTCAGGTGTCAAATAACGAGATTCACTGGTCAAAACGAATAATTTTTAATTTAAAGTTGAAAAGTTTAAAATTATTTTAAAAACCCAAAATTCACAAAACAACTCAATTCGCTAGTAGTAAATCACTTAATTAGGGCTAAGGCTAATATACGTTTATTCTTATTAACAAGAATAATTTAAAATCTGTTAGAAGTGTTAATATTTGCCTGTCTAAAAACTGAATTTTAAAAGTAATTTAAAATTACTTTTAAATGTTCATAAAACATAATTTACTTTTAATTTTATGTTTTCAATAATTATTTCCATTGATACATTTACCATTAACAGAAACGATTTATTAAATAAACTTATTACAATGCCACTAACAGTCACCATCCATCTTGCGAAACTACTGTTTAAAATGCTAATTCAAATGTAACAGTAGAACACGCAAACAATCAATCACTAAGAATTTAATATAAAGATATGAACTCGCTGCTCGCTAGCACGCTGAATGCAATGTCACCTCGCTCATGCATTTGTCACATTTCGCGCAAGCTTGCTGTGACGTCACACCAGCTGAACGAATGTTGAGAATACCACAGCGCTATACCTCGACGTTTCAGGGAACTATTACGATCGATTATCGACGTACTGCGCGCGCCTCCCGTCAGCGCCTTGCCGCGAATTTTTGAGTAACTACTAGCATGAGGCGTGCAACCCATTCCCATGTGTAGCGAGGAAACGAAAATTTATTTTTAATTAAAAGAAAAATGGGAAGTATTTGGTTAAGAAATATGTGCGTGTTTGAATTTTATTAAAGCATGCACTGCATGCATTACATTCATGGAGAATACGCCCCTGGGCGTCTTAATATGTTTGCTGACAGTGACGCCATTTTGCTGGCGTGTGAGACTGTTTCGCTGGTTCAAACGTTGCAATCACGTACTTTTTTGGTATAAGCTGTTCACGGTAAACTGAGCACTTCTGAAAGTCCTGCCTAATAACCCGTGTATGAACATTGAGTATTCTTCGCCATATGTAAAAGTAACGTTTCCATAGGCTTGGTCACATTATTCATGCGTGGGTCAAGTGAAACTATGAAATTACAGTTAAAGTAAATATATTACATATCTGCTAATTGTTACACTCTGATGCATTAATTAAGAAAAAAACAGAAATCAAGGAAAATGATTTCAGTTTTCATACATATTTCAACTAACGCTTTTAATTCGACGCCAATATGTGGTACTATCCGCCCCCCCCCCCCTCCCCGTTTGCATTTTTACCGGGCGCATGTAACTTAGCACGCACGTTAAACTATAAGCAGGTATAGCCAGTGACATTTTCCAAAGGTTGATTTCGAAAGTGCTCACTTTATCGTGAACCGCCTTTATAGTCCATTTGCGGTTATTTCCAAATGTTCTGAAGCCCCTGCCGAGGTTCTACTTTCAGGATTTTCTTCCCCTCCATGCAAACAATGCTTATAGTCTATTCACTATTTCTTCTCACTTTATGTTTCAAACCTTTAAAAAATCACGCCATCTCTGACGTGTTTAGTTTAAACATGTCGTTTATCACAAGCGTTTTATACCTTTGTTAACATAAAAGTATTTAATTTTTTACTGAAATTGTAATTTAACTGTATTTTATTTACAATAATTAATATTATATTTATAATTTTAAAAAATATGTGATAAAAAACCTGTGTTGTTAGCGCCTACTAAGAAATAGTTATCATGTAAAATATTACAACTGACTGCGCACGAATTCGGTGCACTGTCGCTTTCGTGTAATTTCCTAGACTTAGTGTGCATGAGGCGGAGGAATATCCTGGAAGAAGAACTTTAGGCAGGGCTTCAGAAAAGTATGAAGTAACCGTGAATGGATTATAACCGTGCAGACAATGCTTAAACGAGTCTAGAAAATTTCACTAGAGGGACAACGCACCGCATTCGTGCGCACTCAGTTTAGTAATATATTGCATAAAGACTATTTCTTACCAGGTATTACCAACACACTTATGTTTTCTCTGTTCGTATTAGTATTTGTTGAAAATTAAATAATATAATTTATAAGTAAAACGTAAGTGACAGTTCAATATTTAAACAAAAATAAGGTACTTTTATGTTGAAATAAGCATACAACACACGTAACACACGACATATTTATGAAACAAACAAACACGTCATACATGGTGTGATTTTTCAAAGGTTCGATTCGAAAAGTGTGAAGAAACCAGGAATAGACTATATGAACTTTACTTGTGTAGAGCAGTTGTCTTACAGCCAATGAACAACATGCTGATATTGGTATTAACAATTCATATCAAAGAGCTGTAGAACATTCCACAGTTCAGATTAGCCACAAGTAGGACTGGGTACTGATACCAGGCGGTGTACAGCACCTGTAATAAATATAATTTATGTGCAACTTGGGTTGGTGTACGAACTACTCTGTGTCGCAACCAAGTCTGTCTCGACAGAACAAGGTGCTTGGTGTGACCTGGAATTGAACACAGGACCTCTCGACCGGGTGCCGTTCGACGTTGCAGCTGCAGCGACCTCTAAGTCTGGATGACATTTCCCCGGGACTACTTGCAACCCAGGGGACCCGGGTTATCGACCCAACACGCCAACTAAAACTGACGACTATTTTTAATGGGCTCAGCTTTGTCCTTCTCGCTCTTCCGTCCTATACTAGGACTGAACACATGAGCACGCCTCGTTCTACAGTCTGTGACCTCTGTGGCCGAGGTCGTTAGGTAGTCTTCTAATCAAGGGTGAGCCATGTATTTGTGTTTCCTGTTGTATTTGGGAGCGAACTGTATAAAGGCTAGTACCTGACAACTATGCAAAAACACAGGCAAAAGTGAGAAATTACCTCGCGACAGGAGACACAATAAATATTTTACAAGATTTTTTTTAAAGTAACTTGCAATTATTACCTGGTTTCGTCCACTTTCCTCTTAGCAAACATCTCACGTGTTTGGATTTAGATTTCAACATTCAATATTGATCATTATTAAAAAAAAAAAAAAAAAATTGGAAAAAGTTAAGTCTCCAAGTACGTCACGTTGGTATCCTAAATTTCAGTTCATTTGAATGCATTAGATACGTCCCTAACAGTAGTTCCTCTTAGTAATGGGATATTCGCATAATTTTGTAATTCGAATGAATCGATTACGATTATTTTCAATCGAATAAATAATCGGTAAAAATAATAGATTATCTTATTCTAATCCATACATAAAATTTGACCGCAAATACTGTATATTTCTATAAATTTATTTTAAAATATTCTAACCAAAATTTTTTATGTTTATTTTTTATTAATTTCTGCTATTTTGAAAATAATGTGTTTCAATATTTTTAATAACTGTGAAACATGTAGGTATCTTCAATATTTGGTTTTGCTTAAGTATAAAGAGTTGTAAATCATGAATAATCTAATTTTTTAAAAATAATCTATGAATCGAATATAATTAAATAATCGAATTATCGATTATTTTATAAGCGATTATACCATCACTAGTACTCTGTCAGTTGGCTATATGTGTTAACACTGCCAGGTTTTCTCGTGAAATTTGTCCGGTACACCCTAAAATCGAAACAGTAAAAACCGCTCTAAAATCAGCGCATTCGACTGCTTGTCCGTGGAAACTGCTGCACTTAAATCAGTTAAATTCTCCTGATCATTTCAGTTTCTGGTATTCACTGTTTAAATAGTTATTCCTACTGATTCCTAGTGAATCACGCTGGTTTTGCAGTAAAACCCATAGACTAAAGATGAGGTAGACCGCTTATTCATCTTCTGCGCATGTACTCAATATTGACCTACACGAATCCTACACAACTGTCAAAGTCGCGTGGTTAACAGTGCTGAACGTTTTCGTTTACAGCTTAATTTTTAAATAACAAGCTCTATTATATTAATAAAATACTTTTACCACTTTGAATTTAATCAAAAAGCATTGCGAATTGATTAGAGGAAGTATAAAAACATCTCAAAAGCACTTGTTTACTAAACAGTGTTCTAACCTCAAATTCAATCATCGCCATTTTTGCTAGACGTGTAGGCAAGAAAGCAGTTCAATGTTGGGACACGGAGATTGGTTGTGCGTAACCAGCGAGATCGATCTACCCCATCTTTAGTCTATGGTAAAACCTTACTGCATTCCACTGGTTCGCCAGTAGATAACCAGCTCCCTGACTGACGATTCAGCAGAATAGTTATAGTGATTAAATAACTGATTCACATTTAGTGCCAGCGCCTAAGGAACCTGCTTCCCGTTTCTTATTTATGTGCTTATCTACTCTCTAATGATGATGTTTAACTGCGTTACATGAATACATTACTTTGTACAGCAGCACAAGTCAAGTAATTGAATCGATTACGGAGTATTTTTCGCATCTTCCTCTCGCAGCAGTTTCCACTGCGACAGTTGGTAAAACGCTCTCACCATTGCTGCCAACCGCAGTGAAATCACGTACCATGTTCGTATCTACTGCAGTTGCAGGTCGTCAAGTTTCGTTTCGAAAGTCGTTGCGAATGTTTGAGAAGAGGAGTGAAGCCAAATGACCCTCTGTAAGCAGTTTATAAATGCCTTTCGGTGATTAACTGAAAATAAGAAAATGGGACTATTTCATATACAAAGCCACAAAGCGACTAACTCTAACAGAACAAACATACCTCCCGACTACCGAGGCCACGGTGACTGAGCGGTTAGCCCGCTCGCCTTCCACCAAGGCGAATCGGGTTCAATACCCGGCCGAATTACCGGATTTACGCAAGTGGGAATCGTACAGAACGATGCCGTTGGTCGGCGGGGGTTTTTTTTTCGGGGATCTCCCGTTTCCCCACCCCTTCATTCCGGCGCCACTCCATATTCACTTTAATCGCCCTCATCGGCTCTCAAGACCTCTAACTACCATGGAGGGGAGAACAACACTACAGTTACCGGGTTGCAGCGTTTAGACGCAGAATTACGATTCCAAGGAGGAAGGAATTGCATGGATGCTTTTCCACACAATTGACCAAGAAATACGAATTTTGAGAATGATACTATCCCTCAGTACGAATTAATTATATGTTATAATGTGAGTTTAATTCCCGTTGAAAATATGGTCGAGTGAAAATAGCCGAGTTTGCAAGGCCACTTAAGATAGCGAAAGTTTTTATAGGCTGTTCACTGTAAAATTGGCAATTTTTAACGCCCTGCTTGAGATCTACTTGTATGCACGTTTTGTATTATTCCGCTTTATGTAAAATTAACGTTGTCTTGGGCCTCATCACTTTATTCATGCGTCGGTCAAGTGAAACTGTGAAATTGTTAGAAAAGGAATATTTCACAAACCTGCACATTTTTTACACTTCGATGCATAAAAAAATACAGAATGCGAAATAAATAATTTAATCATTATAAATAGTTACTTAACATTTTTTATTCGACGTTAAGATATGGAACTACTTTCTCTCCATCGTTACCATTTTTACTGGGCACACGTCACTCAGTGCGCCCGTTAAAATATATTCAGGAAGGGGCTGTAACTTTTTTCTGAAGTTGATTTCAAAAGTGCTCACTTTATCGTGAACAGCCTCACGTAAAAAGTTCGGTGAAATTCGATGGACTAGTTGGAAATTTTAAGGGTTGAAGGGACACGCAGGCACGCTCGCTCCCCCTCCCCCCCCCCCCCCCTTATCCTACCACGCAAACACGACGTATGCCAAAATTAAGGTGCCTTCCTACCTGTAGCTGTCTTCCGCGTTTGAGGCAGAGGAAGCGCGGGAACAACAAGGGCGACATTGCCACGCTAATCAAGTGCGCCACCGCCGCTAAGCGAAAGGCTCTGAACTGGCGTGCAGTGTTTTATAGTGAGTGAGTGAAGATATTTGGACAGTTCTTAACATCGAGGTCTTGAGAGCCGCTGAGGGTAATTGAATTAAGTATGGAGCAGCGCAGGATTGAAAGGGCGGGGGAAACGGGAGATCCCAGAGAAAACCCGCCAACTAACTGCATCGTCCGGCACGATTCCCACTTGCGAAAATCCGGTGCCCCAACCGGGGACTGAACTCTGTGCGCTATAGCTGTGGGAGGTGAACAGGCTAACCGCTCAGCCACAGCGGCCCCCAGTGTTTTAGTCGCACTGCGTTTACCTATAGGACTTTCAGTGGTGACCCTATTATTTTATTGGTGGGAAGTCTGAAAAAAGGTTCAGTGCAAGGCCTTTAGTAGTTTTGTATGTATCTGATGCGTGTATTTTGAGATACAGTATTTTGAAAAAACCCGCTATTTTGCCATTTTGGAGTACACTGAAATGGTGTTCCCAACGTGCGTTAAAATTTAAAAGTACTCGAACACCTTTCGCCTGAAGTGAGTGTTTCTTTCTTAGGTCAGCACAGTGGCCGCACGTTTAATAATTTCGTATAAAACGTGTCTTTCGTACACTCTGTAACGCAGTTCAGGCGACAAATAGACGAGAACCTTAATCGAGTCATTCGATAAAGACGCGGAGTAGGTGTATATATTCTATTCGCGGTTTCTTCACATTTTTTAAATTAAGCCTTCGAAAAATCACCCAATGTATGAAATGCTCGGTTGTTTCGTAAGAGTGCCATGTATCACTGGCGTTTTATATTCGTATTAATATAAAAGTACCTCTTGTTTGGTTAAATCGAACCTTCACTTATATGTTATTCATATTCCTCATAAACTAAATATTATAATTTATAGATAACAGCAGGGATAATTTAGGTGTGTTGGTAATGCCTAGTAAGAAATAGTTCTTAAGCGAAATATTATTGCATTGAGTGCGCACGAATGAGATGCGTCGTACCTTTGGTATAATTTTTTAGATTTGTTGAAGCTTTGTTTTAATGAGACGGACGAATATCCTTGAGGCAGAACTTAAGCAGGGCTTCAGAAAATTGGAAGTAACCGTGAATGGAGTATATAACAAGATGTAGGCTGTTCACGGTAAAATGAGCACTTTTGGAAGCCCTGCTAAAGATCTACTCGTATGCACGTTGCATATTCTTCCGCATTATGTAAAATTAACACTGGCAAGGACCTCATCACTTTAATCATGCATCGGTCCAGTCTAACTGTGAAATTATAGGAAAAGTAAATATTTTACAAACATTCTCAATTGTTATACTTCGATACATAAAAAAAACAGAAAGCGAAAGAAATAATTTAAGTTTTCACTAATCGTCACCTAACTCTTTTTATTCGGCGTTAAGAGATGGAACTACTTTCCATCAATCGTTACCAACTTTACTATGCGTATGTTACTCAGTGCACCCGTTAGAATATATGCAGGCAGGAGCAGTGACTTTTTTTCTAAGGTTGACTCAAAAGTGCTCACTTTATCGTGAACAGCCTTTAGTAGTAGGCCACCCTCTCTGTGGGCGTGATGACAGCACCTCCACTGGAGATGCCCTTTTTTCTTGGCTCGCCCTTCTACGAGGACGGAAAAAAAAAAAGGGGGGGGGGTTGACGGGCGACTGAAGTGGGACGACGTCTCGCGTGTTACGTCAGAAGGGGGACGACAGAGTGAGCCATTTGGTGTGGCAACGGGGTCCAAACGGCCACGCAAGAAGATGCCCGGTGACGGTGATGGGGGGGGGGGGGGTGTGGAACCGGACCAAGATGGCTTGACGTGCTGCTTGCCGAATGTAGCCACAGAAGAGGTGAATATACAGAAGTGAAATAGCTTGGTAATTCTATCGATGTAGGCGTACCGATCCGGTCTCGCTCCAGGAACGGGCCTTGTGTCTGGCTGGCTAACACGTGCTGCAGAAGGTCCCTTGTTATACTCCATCTCATATAAGTTCACTAAATTTTGACAGCTCTAGGAAAGTAGCGTGTCCACAAGAAAATAATGTTTGTGAACAAATGATGTGGTTAATGTAGGTTACCATTCCAACATATTTCATTTTTGTTACGGCCAAGTTATAATGCTGGGTCTTATTTATTCTATCGTAAGTGGCTGGGTTGTTAAGGGGGAGGGGGGTTGTAAATTTGTTTTTCATGAGATGGCTTTGTTTTGCAGCTCTTCGGTATCATTTTGAATTGGATATTATATTGTTTTAATGGACCAGTGGAAAATTTTGATCGTACAGAAGTAGCATTCAGATTATTATAAAGTGGAAAGTTTTAACCTCACCGAAAGAAAAAGCGATAAATGTATTGTTGTTCATACCGATTCTAATAACAAACATATTCGGAACGTATTGTACGTAAATATTTTTGGCGAAGTTGGATTTCCTATAAAATAAAGGTGTTATTTTCACACTACAAAACAGAGTTGAAGCTGTGGTTTTGTAGGCCATGTACATTCCAAACATTTTAATAACCGTTTCGAAATACTTTACAGAACACACTGACTTATTGTTTGCCATTCCTATTTGCAACTCCTGGACAAATGTTGTTCTATGGCAATCCTTGGACACATTTGTCTGAATATGGATGGATGGAATAACAGAGAATGAGTTGGTTGTAAATGATTTCACATTGATGGTGGACACCGCATCAAAATCGATCATGTAGTTTAGAAGCCTTATCCGAATACACTGACACACGATATTGTTTTATACTCTGTGTGTGTGTGTCTGTGTGTGTATATGTATATAAATTAACATCTGTTGTGCGAACAAGGATACAAATATCAGGTGACTCTCTAAAATTGGTAGAAACGTAGATATTTCACCATTACGCCAAGTTAACAAACCCAAATGAAATGTATTTCAGTTGCCTTAAATTTGAAAGAGGCCACGGTGGTGTAGTGTAGTCTCACCAAGGCGAACCACGTGGGTTAGATTTATCGCTGGGTTAACCCACGTTTCCGTATGTAGGCAACATGGCGGACGTTGCGATTGACTGGTAGTATCTACACGTTTTCGTAATTGTATATTCGCTTTCGCCCCGACTGTTTTGTTGTATATCTTTTGCAGCTAGTAAGCAAAATAAAAATGATTGTCTACAGTCCCTAGTTATTTGTTTTAGTTTGTAGTAACAGTAAGTTGTTGATCCATGGTTATTTTTTATTTTATATATCCAGAACTGCCTAAAATGTAAGATTTTAATTCTCACAAATTCTGTGCTAACTCTACGCACAAAGTAATTTGTACGACGTAAAACATTAAAAACAAAAATTTATAGCGGTGACTCATTACAATAATAACAAAAACATGCCAAAAGTTATGAGAATATTTTTGCAACTGCGTTGCTGTATTTCTGTCCGTGGAGACACAAGCGGTGTACCATTTATTTCGAACATTAATTATTTTCGTCCTGACAATAATCCTGATAGTTAATGCAAAGTCGTTGTGTTAAATAATTGTAAATTTAAACGTGCCATGGTGTTGCTTGAACACCACAAGATTAACATTGAGCACTCTCGTGTGCATTGGTTGCTGAAATTTCATTTAATATCCAACACATGGATATACGTTTGCAAAGTTTTCGTCAACAAATGGAATAACAATTGTCACTCAAATACGATATGGATAAAATATTCATGTTGTAGCTTAGATTCACCCCAACTCGTTTCTTGTACTGAAACCACGTTATTGCAACCTATGAAATTTGACAAGCATGTCGAGCCAAAAGAGTATTTACATTTATTGGAAACCAATACTTCGTTTTTCACATTTGAAAAAGATAAGTGAAGGGAAAATGTATTAATGAAATAAATGCGGTGATTTCAAAGCAAATACACTAACACAAATCAGTGATACTTCTCAATAACAATGCTAAATTGAAATCAGTTAAACTGTTACAAACTACCAAACTAGATTAATGAGCTGGAAAATAGTATCTTGCAGTGGTATTTCATAGTCATATCTGAAGATAGATCGTAACATACGTTGGCCATTTTTGTGCATTTTTTTTTTAATGGAAGCTTCGATATTTCGTACATAATTCATTGCATAGAAAAAATGTGGTATCAGTATCAAAGAAATTATTTTAGTTTGTGTGCGTGTGCGTGTGCGCGTGCGTGCGTGCGTGCGTGCGCGTGCGCGTGCGTGCGTGTGCGCGTGCGCGTGCGCGTGCGCGTGCGCGTGCGCGCGTGTGCGCGTGTGCGTGCGTGCGTGCGTGCGTGCGTGCGTGCGCGAGGGGAGGGGCGGGTTTGTGATCTAACCGCCTGTGAAAATATACAGTTCACCAAGCGGTCACAAGCTGAAAGCCTGCGCATTATTTCAACACGTCACGTACAGCCAGCGTTTCGCCACGTAAAAATAGCTCACTCTTTAGAAGTGAATGTCTTGCTCTGTACAAAGTTACTTATGCCAGCGCTTGCCCAGTTGCACTTCGGAAAGCGCATGCACACTCGTGAAATGGCAGACGCAGATTATGTCACCCGATATTGAAGAGCTCGTGCTAACGAGAGTGTAGGATGGCGACTACGTGAGGCTGACGAAGCCATCGCCTTAATGGCAGATACGTGGCAGTTGAAGGGAGAGCGGAGGGATTTGATGCAAAGGTGGATGCCATTAAGGCGAGCTGCATTACTTAAAGAAAAATAAACGCTACTAGTAGTTACTTGCAATAACACAGAGCCGATATGAAAAAAGAAAAGCGATAACACATCATTCATCACACTGTATGGGGAAGAGTAGAAAGGGAAACTGTAGCCAAACAGACAATTCGAGTGCAAATTACACCCACTGTGCTGTTTCTTTGTTTCTATCTTACGTATTGAATACATGTGTTGAGAAAGTAAATTTACTTAAATTTTAATATTTTTCAAATTAGAAGTAGAGTGGCCTACAATAAACCACTGCGCCAGACTGTACTATATTCAGAGTTCGCTAAAAATAAGTACAGACATGACCAAATTGTCATAATTTAAGTTTCATTTGGTAGAAGAAAGAATGTTGTTTATAACTGGAAAATATGTTGCTAGAATTTCCTTATTTACATGTGTTTTAATGAATTAATGAAAGTCTATTTTTTTTAAACAATGTAATCGTATTTCCTTTTTGGATGCTTCATAATAAATTTCTTTAATGTTCTTTTTGAAGTATTTAAAATGGAAGTACATTAAAATTTTTATTAAAAGTATGTGTTACCTCTAATGGTCGAATTTCTCTCTTCCATGGTTATTAAGTCGCTGTATTTATCTGTGTGCTATGTGCTAATTGTATAATTGATGAAACTCTAAAAGTTAATACACAGTATTGGCAGCTTGTGTATTGCGTTTTAACTAATTCTGAATGTTCTACAGTCGGATCTAGTGCTCCATTGTAAGCCAACCTACCTCTACTATGTAGCTGTTGCAAAAAAAAAATAATGCGAAAAAACCCCAAATTTGGATACTTACGAATAAGAACCAAGTTATAAACGTTACGTCGCAGTTAACTTTTAGAGTTTCATCGATTATACAATTAGCAAATAGCATACAGACACATACAGCGTCACAATAACCACGGAAGAGAGAAATTCGATCAATAGAGGAAACCAGCATCAAGGACTTGATGCATGCTTTCAAATCGGGCGAGCAAAGCTTACAGTAATGGCTTCGTTGCTGGAACCCGGTACATCTACAACGGAAGGTCTTCTTTTTTTTTTCCTCCCCTTACTTGCCTGCTACACGACTCGCCTAACCGAGGCTGCATAATGACCGTCCAGTAGCTTCAATGTACGGCAGTGCCTTTGCAAAATTCGAGAAAGAGAGAGAGAGAGAGAGAGAGAGAGAGAGAGAGCTGGGGTGAGGGGAGACACACGTGAGACTATTAAATTCCCTGTGCGACCGGCAGGTAATCGGGGGAATCCTTGGACGGCGCAAGTCCCGATGTAGCCGGGCGTCCGCCTACAAATTGGTGCCTCGGGAACAGGGACCCAGTATTTTCACGGACCCAGATTCCCCATCCTCTCTCCTCCCTGCCAGACAGTTGCTCCTTTTTGGGCCGCGGTCGCTTGGAGCAAAAGGGCACCGGCGATTAAATCGGCAAAGCTGCGCGGAATTCCTCTCGGAATATTCACCCGGTGCCGTGAGCTTTGTTAAGCCTCTCCCCATTGGAACATCGTGGAAAGGACCCGGCGCGCCAACCGAGCCGTCGACAGTTGTTCTGGTCAGAGGCCTGCTGGTGAGGGCAAGCCGAACTTTTGACTCATTTATCGCGGATGCAGAGGAGTAGGAGTGTGTAGGGGCCGAGGGAAGGAAGCAGTAGGACCAAGGGAGCGAAGAAGGCCGGGGATAGGTGAGAGGGCGTAAACGGCCACCGGAGAGGTGGCGCAAAGTATGGACCAGATATTGCGGGATCAACCGGAGGGGCAGCGTCGTGGCATGACTCTGGCCTCGAACTTGAGAACGTAAAGATGCAACACTGCCTTCTTAAAGCTGCCCGCCTCTTTTCCAGACATCAAACAGAAAGCAGAGCTTCAGAAATAATAGTTTTATACAGGAACTACTGGAAGCTGTTAACGGTTTGTATAGGTTGTTCACGGTAAAGTGGGCACTTTTTGCAGCCTTCTCATTTGGAATAATAGTCAATAAATATATTTTATTATAGCCTTAGACGTTAACTTTCGAGTCCGGTGAAATAGATATACCGTGTTTGTTACTTAGGTGAAAGTATTTATTTTTAAAAAGTGGTGGAAGGATAAGATATTGCATTTTGAAAAAAGTAACTAGGGCCTCAAAAGTGCTCACTTTACCATGAACAGCCTATATCAATGAATTGCATTTAAGAAAAATTTCACGTCCGAAGACTAGTTTCCAATTTCCGTTTCTACTGCGCATTTTTTCCTGAGTGTCAGTGGCTGAAACATGCATTTTCACAGTCACTTTTGTAGAGCTGTCCAAGGTGAACAGAGAACTTTTGAAAGCCTTGCTTGAGATTTATGCTGTTTGTGTATCCTTCCATGATGTGTAAAATTAACATTGTCTTGAATAGAATGAAAAAGGGAAAGCTGGGAAAACCACGCTTCTGGTTGGGGAGCCGGAAGCCACGACGGCCATCTTGGTTGTCCTTTTTTCTCAAGGAATATATTTACCTCAAAATCGCAAGAATTTCCCTAAGAAATTTCCCAGATTTCCCTTAAAATCAGCAAAATTTCCCCCAAAAAATGTGCTTTTCACAATGTGGCTGGCACTGGCACAAGACGGCGGAATGCGGCGAAAATTGTACAACAGCCAGCTACAATGGGCAATCATTTACAACCAACTCGTTTTCTATCATTCCATGCCAGCTACATCCATTTCGTCTCAAGAATTTTCGAGTTCATTGCCTGTTATGCAATTTCATTCTCCACCTTGTTATGCACATATATTCTACGACTTATGCTAAAACCGCGTATGCTAAGGATGCCTATACCAATCACACACATTTATATGCTAATTGTATATATACTAAATGCACTAATGCCAATCGCACTCACGTCAATCACACTGCCATCTTGTCTTCGTCGGCCCACCATCTCGGATTCTCGCCACCAAACTACCATTCGTTCCCGCTAGAGTGTAGCATCAAGATTATAGGGCCAAGGACACCTTAAACCCTCTTAGAAACATCGTTTGCCACCATTTTTGAACTGTTTAAGATATAGTCACCAAATTCATAACATAGGCATCAGCCCTGAAGACGAATAGGGTGGTAGAGTCAATTGTACCTTAAACCCTCGTATAGGCATAGTTGCTGTCATTTCCTACCCACCGAAGCTATAGTCACCAAATGCATAAGATAGGCAACACCCCTGATGACGAACATGGTCGCAGGGTCAAGTATGCCTTAAGGCCACTTATAAGCATAGTTGGCTGTAATTTCCGAGCTGTTTAAGGTACAGCCACCAAATTTATAAGATAGGCATCACACCCGGTGATGAAAAGGACTGCAAAGGACGTATACTTTAAGTCCTCTTATAAGCATAGTTGGTCACTATTTCCGAACTGTTTCAGATACAGCCACCAAATTCATATCATAGGCATCATTTCTAACGAAGAAAAAACCGCAGGGTCAGGTAAACCTTAAGCACTCGTATAAGCATAGTTGGTTACCATTTCTCACCTACCGAAGATATAGTTACCCAATTCTATACCATAGGCATCACCTCGGAAGACAAACAGGGTCGTATGGTCAAGTATACTTTAAACCCTCTTATAAGCATAGTTGCCCGACATTTCCCGCCCACCGAAGCTACGAACACCAAATTCATATTACAGGCATGGCGCCCGACATCTAGCATGGCAGTGAGGTCAACTATGCCTTTAGCCTTCCTATAAGCATAGAGACCTACCATTTACTTTCTGCTAAAGCAAAATTCATCAAATTCATATCACAGGCATCACTTCCGACAGCAATCAAGGAGATAAGGATAAGTAGACCTTAATCTCTCTTATAAGCATAGTTGGCAAGCATTTCCGAACCTTGGAAGTTTGGGAACATGTAATAACGATCCACACATGTAAAGAAAATAAAGTTATGTATACATACAATTGCATTGCAAAGTTACAGATGCACGTAGGTGTGTAGGGTCTGGAATAGCACATATATGTTTCGATCTGCACACACTCGACAATTGCCAACCACCACCCTCGTCGCCTGCTACCATGAGTGACTACTATTTCGGATCCCCTCGGTGACAGCAAGACTCCCTTCACCCACCAACATCCAGGTTGCATATATAAATGACAAAATATATACATAACTAAATGTTAGCATGGGCAGCATGCAACGAACAACTATATATGCGAAAAAATCAAGGTATATACAATTGTGCTACGAGCATGATGTGGGCCTACATAGTCGCATGTAACGGTCACCAGAGACCACCACAAGGGCCGGTGGCCCGAGGTATCGTTATCATGGATAACCCTTAACAACCAGCCATATATTGAACAAAAAGTAAAGGTGAATATAATTGCATCGATAACAAGACATACATAGTCGTAGGTTACATTAAAACATGTACGTGTTAATACAAATAAACACTGTCAGCCTAACAGGAGGGTCGGGGGAACCGAATGTAAAAGATATGAAACCAGTCTGTACCTGAAAAATCATTCACGTAACAAACAGTAAAAGGACTGCCATATACGCACGTACGTTACAAGCATGATGTCATAACGAGTCACAGTATATAAAAAAATACCCGATGGAGCCGCAGTCTGTAATAGTGATATTAGTCTGCTATCACCCAAAAAAGTTTAGTAAAAGCTAAAATGCTTGACGACATGAGAAAGAACGAATGAAAACAAGTAGCAAGCTAAAATATGACTGCAATGCGTCAAGTGCAATAAACATTATACGACTTGTAAAGACTATGTCCCTTTGCTTGCCACAAAACAACCTACATTTAAACCATTAGCAGCACAAGAGAAACGACACTGCTACGTGCTGATGCAAAAAGATATGGAAAGACATAGTTATAAGCATTTACCAACCAATGCATATTGCGCCATCATCGGGCGATGTTTGTCACATTATTCTAAAGAAATTCTGTTGCGCAGCCGAGAAGCACAAGAGCGTTAAGGACAACATTGCTACATACTGATGCAAACAGATATGAAAGTAAAATGTTAAGGAATATAGATATAAGCACTTACTAATCATTGCATATAACTAGATCCCCGATTATTTCGCGGATTGATGCGGCAGCAGGATAGACTTGACAGTCCTCTACACACTCGAGACACTATCGCTTACTTATTGGTTACTGCGATCAAGTGAAGCCCTTGTACAGCACTCTTCAGCACTCACTCACACTACTGCTTCCTGATTATTACTGGCTCATAGTTAAGAGGGGCGTGTCTAAAGAACTACTGTCCAATCACAGTAGCGATAAAAACTAACAAGTGTTTGAAGTCTACCTCGTTGCCGAACGAATTCGCGAAATACTCGGGGCTCTACATATTACACATGCATCGGGTGCTGTACGCTGCGTTAGATGATACTAGACTAGACCAAGTAGCCCTAGTTAGTAAACCAGAATAGCAAACGACCAACTTCTCGAGCACTTTGAGCTCCAAAACACTGGGTACCAGCTTCTGCGATCACTAGGGACCTGAAAAATTCGCGATTTCAACGACCACCAGGTTAGACTTCACGGTCTTATATGCAATCTTGCATATATCAATTGTCCATTGGTTGCTTGCTGTCACAATGGAGGGCGATGATTCGGCGTACATTTTGTTGTATGTTTCTCATTGACCCAGGCTTTCCCCAGGAGGTGTCTAACAAAGCGTGGACCAATGGTGAAGGTGGCACACAAGTAAGAGTTTTCCAATTCTAGCTTGTCCCAAAATTAACTCGCGGTTTTTTCAGGTCATTAGTGATCACAAATTACGTGTCATACCGCTATTCGAAATCGAACCATTGCCGTTTAAAGGCTGTGAACATTTTTGAAATCAACCTTACAAAAAAGGCTCTGCTCCTGCATGCGCACATTTTAAAATGTGCACTGAGTGACGTGCGCTCAGTAAAGTTGGTAACGTTGGAGGGAAATTTATTCTATATCGTTATGTCAAAATAAATTTTTAGGCAACAATTTGTGATAACTTAAATTATTCATTTCGCTTTCTGTATTTTTAATGCATCAAAGTGTAAAAAATTAAGCAGATTTGTAAAATATTAACTTTTCCAACAATTTCACAGTTTCATATGACCGACGCATGAATAAAGTGATGAGGCACATGTCGATGTTATGTCACATAAGGCGGAAGAATGCACAACGTGCATACGAGTAGGTCTTGAGCAGGGCTTTCAAAAGTACTCAGTTTACCGTAAACAGCATTTAGGCTGCCTCGCCACATAAAAGAGCTACCACCTTGATCAACAACTCATTATACTGCTGAAGGTCATCAAAAATCATACTTGTGAACTTTAAGTTTTAGACATACTATTAAAATACTATGTCGTGTTTAAATAAATAATTTTAACTTCATAAACGGTATTATTATGAATGACTAGAAATATATTCTTCGTCATTATGCAACCGGAAACAGCAGCCTTGATTGTAGAATGGCGCTACATCGCTCTTTTTATTAAAGGCATTTTCAAACTAATTTCATTCCATTAAAATGTATGTAATATTTAGAGATTTGTTATGAATTCATCACTAAAGTCTCGTTAATGTCCTTTATTTATATTTTAATTACGATTACGCCTGAAGAGTAGTTTGAAACACGAGCAGAAGACTGGCGTAATGATTTCCATAAATGATTTTGTTAAAACAATAAACGTTTCCTCTACTACGAACTACGACAGATACACAAAGTTATTTTTAACGCAAATAGGTACAATGAAGCAACGTAGAAATGTGGAAACAAAGTGCGTATTTGAACGTTAGGAGTTCTATTAACACAGTAGACACTTTACACAGAGAAGTCCGCGGTGGTTTAGTGGTTAGACAACTCGCCTCCCACCAAGGCGAACCGGGCTCGATTCCCGGCGGGGTCGCTCCCGGGCCTGGGAATCGAGCCCGACGATGCCGCTGGTCAGCGGGATTTCTCCGGGATCTCCCGTTTCCCACGCCCTTGCATGCCAACGCTGCTCCGTACGCGCCTCGCTTCACCCTCATCGGCTCTCAAGAACTCGTTAAGATCCGTCCAAATCTCTTCACTTACTCTTTGCACAGAAGTTAATCATTTGACACATATTTAACCTCAAGTATAGCATAATTAAGAGAAATGAAAATATCTACGTATAGCATAATTTATTTTGCTGTTAGTCCCCCCCCCCCCCCCCCTTTTTCTCACTCCAGTAAATCTGAAATGTTTGATTTCGCTCTGTCTCAGTTATGAGAGGCCATTAAACTTTACTGGCACAGCACACCATAGCCTTGAAATTCATTGGCTTTAAAAATAATACGCATAGCCTATAGGCCCATAAGAAAAAAAATTTCTGCGGTTATATTTCATATTTACATTATTTGAAAGCTAGAATTTCTTTTTCTTTTATTCGGTTTTTTCCATAATCTGACATTGAGAGTAGTTTAATTTGTGTAGATTCCCTTTGAAGTCATAAAAACTTTAGATCATTTTTTATTCACTCTGAAACCTGGGGAATTCAAAATGGGACCAGTTAAAACGACTCGCACTGATACGGTGGCTGAATTTTAATGATTTAACGTCGATTTACGATGAATTCCAGTGAATCCTGCTAATCCAAGGCACTAGTTTCCAGTTCATTTGATCGAATCGCCGGTTGCTAGTAGCTTGTTAACAGACGTCCAGATACTATAATTTCAGATTGATTTCTTAGTTGTGTAATAAAGCTACTTTCGTGATTACTTTTCCGGAGGTTGTCAGAATGCGCGGAAAGTCTGTGTAAATGTGATGTTTACAGCTGGTTAAATACGATGTGGGCATTTGTACCCGATGAGACAAAGTGACGAATGATACGTTGGCATCTAAGAATCGCAGCACGTATGAATGACGAGACCTCTACTGTCCTCCACCCGAACTGTCGATAGTTCCTACTCAACCTACGGCACGCGTCAATTTAGTAGCAACGCTCTAAGTAAGCAGTGTAGAGGTTACTTATGTTAGTTCTTAGCATAACCCTGTGACATTAGCTACAATCTTCGATTTTTTTTTCTCTAATGCTAAATTTTTAAAGACTAAAAACTTGTCGCATCTCAGTATTTTCAAAATGACATGCAACATCGATACAAGGGACCCACTAATCGACTGTTTTAAATGCCAGCTAGACTAACCTAAATGGCCCGGAGAAATTGTTAGAAAACCATGCCCATTACATGAGATAAGCACACGTCTATTTACCTGCTTAAGGCCATAGCTTGGTATTCATCCGGACAGAACTTTTAGTAGTAGATTACAGAGGCGAAAAGCACTCGATAATCGATTATATTAAACCTGGATATTTGTTTGTGAGAAACGTGACTGACCTTTCCGTTTGCCGGTGTTTTTTTTTTCGGGGTAGCTCCTGTTTCCACCATTATGTTATTCTTCTGCTTATTCATCTCAACCTCACTAATTCCATTCGGCGCAGAAGGCTGTAGATGATCAGTGCAGCCAAAATCTCTCAATCACGTAGAATTGGATTACCTTTTTTTTACATAGTTCGTATTAATATTTTTAAAAAATGTTTAAGTGCCTCGCTGATAGTTTTCTATTTATTTACTGTTACTTAAACCAGATAATAGACTTATCAACTATACAGTGTCAATTCATGCACCAAGGTAGTTTTAAAATAATAAATATACGCTACTTGTAGGTACTGACACAGTTATTAGTTACATAAGTGTGTCAATGCACAACGCAATTAGTGGGTGATACTACCAGTAGCGTCTTGAAAACTGAGTTCTAGCTACAGAAAATAAACAAGAGAATACGTGGTGGGATTTCGAAGTTCGCATTTCTAATCATTTATTCTATTTTTAATTGCAAAATTGTTTTCTATCAGTATGACGTGTGTTAATAAGTTTACATTCTAGGATTAAAATGAATAAGATATCCAGTGAAACTATTATTTAAAATACATTCATTAGAACAGCTAATAATAAATACGAATGTAGTTCAGGATTCGCAAATCTTAAGCGAATTTTTCAATGTGTAAAGCACAATTTTAAGTAATAGGGCATTTTATTACTCACGTCAAGGTGCCAGCACATTTTCGTGACTTGGTTGATTTCAAAATATTTTACTATTATATATGTTCAAAAATATATCATTAAGTAATAAAATAATACATTATATTTTTAATCTGAAATTTCTCATTTGATATTTGTAGGCACTACATTTATTTTTATGTAAGACAGACATATATTGTTTAATGTACACACGCAGGAAACTGTTTCTAGAAACAGCACACCAAATCACTTCTGTAAGTGAAACATGCGACGAACGGTAAATGGGAAAATAAAAATTGAAAGTATTATTTTCCTTAATTCCAATTCAAGGAACTGCAAGTTGCGTGTTATGTTTTTTTTTTTTTTTTGGTATCAGTTTTTCCTGAGTAATTCCTACTAAGATAAAAAAAATCTGCGTAATACCTACAATTTTGCAATAAACATTATGGAGATAAGGTAATGCCAGTAAACCGGAAAATTGAAGCGGAGTTTTGAACGACTGTTGCTCGTACTTGTTTCGCATAGTGGCTTGACTTGATTCGAGTGTGGGAGAGCTCTGCGTGTCCTAAAAGCTGTAACGGCTGCGCAGCGGGTCATTATCCGCCCGACGCGCAGTGTCTTGGCCCTTCAGAAGGAGCGACACAAGTTGGGGAGGACCTCCCTCTAGGGACTGCTGATGAAGCGTGAAGAAGACGGGGCCGGGGGCAGAGTGGGAGGGGGTGGAGGGAAGGTATCGGCGTAACAGTTGGTAATCCCGCAGTGTTGAAACTTGCCGCGCCCTCGCCGAAAGTTGCCGAGAGTAACAGGGCAGCCACCAGCCGTCGGTCGCGGTTGTCTGGTAGCGTTGGGGTGGTAGGTAGGGAAGAATGAAGTTGGGGGGGGGGGGGTAGGTGGCGCTTCTCCATCCTTAGTTGGCACACACTGCGCGCAAAGACGCCCTCCGCCCCGCGGGCTGGTCGATACAAGCCACCTCCAATTGCAACGGCAACAAAACTTTACCCAGTACGGCAGAATTAGGAAAGTTCGAGATACTAACATAATTTCCCAACTTTGTTTAGGGTATTACGTCCTTTACTTTTGGTATATGAGACAATGACTTTCCAAAAACTAATGAAACTAGTAATACGAAATTTAAATTTATACATTTCTACGTGCAGATCTCAAAATGAAAGGAAATCAATACGTTAGCATACAGCTCAGACCAACTATTTCATGAGAAATATTTCTTATGAATTTGTTGTGCGGTTTGCTTGTATTTAAGTTTTAACTTCTGAGATAAAAATTTTAATTCGAGAATAGTAAGAAGTTAAGCCCTTGCCGCAGATGAACCAGATGTCGCATTTCAAAAACATCCCAAGTTCCAGCCCTGCGACTTCAATAAAAACTTAAGCTGAAAGTAAACTTAGTCTTAATCCCTTAACGTTTTATCCCAATTATACTCGTTCCTTCTGATGTATCGCTGGATAGATGGAAACGTGGTCGATGCTGTGCAAAGTCAGAAGCTAGCATAATTTCAGTCATGGCTTATTCTCCGGTTAATGCTACTGGTTGCCGCCGACACGCCAAATGTTTTATAATTGGTGGTTTCTTGTGCAGGTATCTATTGAATCGTTTTCCATGGGTTCCGAGAGAGCTGCGACCTTGAAGATCAGGAATATCTGAGGCACGTCAACAAGTAGGCACGTGCAGTTTGTGCAATTAACGACATTTGAGCGAGTCCATGTAATGAGTCTCCATGGGGCTGGATGGCCTCATATGATAACTGCACAACATTTTAGACGTGGAATGCCAGCAGTGTATCTGTGTTGGCGTCGCTGGTCGGAGGAAGATATGTGCCGGACAACAGTGATATGATGCAGACCAAGATCGTCGCATCTTTCGACAGGTCGTAGTGGACCATACAGCGACCGTAGAACAGGTTTAGTGCCGTATCTATAATGTCGGCTAGGACTATCCACAGCTGTTTGCTTGAAGTTGGCTGCGTCTACGGTTGTCACCAGTGACTTCTACTCACGCCTTAACACTAGAGATAATGGAAAATCGTGAAAATAATTTGAGCCAACATATACTCGACAACACTCTAGATAGTTTATTCTTTGATGATTGGATGATCAAAGTTTTGACTCGACTAAGTTGTTTGCAGACCAATCACGAGCGTTCTGCCTTATAGTATCAGAATCCTCATTGGCCCAGTGAAATGGGACAGTACTTTCATACACGCATGGCAGCCAATAAAGAAAGAAAACTGTTGGACATGTGCACAGTAAATTGTATTCTAGCAAACAGTCAACTTTTCCCACGATAAACCATCATTTCTACTTAACACCTTTCACAGTGCAAATAAGCACACAAACGAAATGGCAAAGGTGGTTACTTTGATGTGGGCTTACCCATTATCTGATTGGTCGCGCGAAGTTTTGGGAATGAGCAGTCCGATTGGCTACTGCGTACTGCGCAAGGTTCCTTGTTTGTTGGGCTGCCAGCTGGCAAGAAAATTACGAGGCGTTGATTGGCCAACGGCTTCTCGACATGTCTCTTGGCCTGTGCCGCAATTAGGCTGTCATTCGCTGCTGAAGATGGCGGGACAAGCGACTGTCTCGCCTGCTCCATGCGACCATACAGTCCACCTTCGATGGTGTCGAGGAATGAGAACATGGAGGGACGAATGGCAAAGCGTCGTGTTGTTGTGACGTCAACATGTACTGCCTCGAGGCTAGTGGTTGTCGTTTGTCACCTGCATGTGTGGCGTTGACCACAAAACAGACGTCTGTGAACAAGGTGATGGGGACCCTAACTTACAATGTCTGTTCGCCTCCGCTGTTGGTACAGGTATCATCGATTTTTGCATAGTAGGCTACATCCTAGTCATCGTCCAACCTGTTCTGTTGTCATCCGCGAATCAACGGGGCAATGCACTATTCCAACATGACAATGCCCACCCACGTAGCGCTCCTGCATCCCAGCACGCTATCCACGGTGTTCATCAACACATACCCTGGCCAGCACGATCGCCAGATCTCTCCCCACTTATCATGAAGGGGACTGGATTGGGCTTCGTCTATCCCGGTCTCCGACACTAGCGACAACCTCATTTTTCTGAAATTAATGTCTGTTTTGGACATGAATATAAGTACTAAAAACATGTACTCACATACAAATGTTAAAATTTCTGAGCTCTTGAAAAGAGGTCTACATGAGTCTGACTTTATTTTGCCATTGATTATTCTTACGGCTCTCTTTTGCATGTGAAGCACTTTTTTACTGTCAGTGAAATCCCCCCAAAAAATTATACCATAACACATGATGGAATAATAATATGCAAAATATACCATCTTTGCTGTATTTTTGTTCAGAAACTCTGCAACACCCCGCAGGGCGAAACATGCTGAACTTAGTTTAGGTAAAATATACACAATGTGAGATTTCCAGTTAAGTAAATTGTTTGCATTTATGCTAAGAAACTTAATTACTGCAGTTTCATTATTTTTGTCTCTGTTACTGTTAACATATGTATTAATGTTTTTTTCTGTCCTTTATGAGGAAATTCATAAGATATGTTTTATCTAGGTTGAGATTTAATTTGTTTACAGTAAACCATGCATTTAGCTCTGTAAATGTGTCCGTTTTTTGTGTAAGATCATTTACTGAGTCTCCAGAGACTAAGATGCTAGTATCATTTGCAAATAAAATTGAAGTAGTTTCCGGAGTTAAGGCACATAGAATGTCATTTATATAAACTAGGAAGAGTAGGGGGCCTAATATTGATCCTTGTGGGACCCCATGCTTGATTATTCCTGGTTCAAAGTAGAATGAAGTAGTTTTTCCTTTCATCCGCACTTCTTGCCTGTTTGAAAGGTATGAGCATATTAGTTTATTTGGTGTACCTGAAACTCCACAAAACTTTAATTTTTCTATAAGTATGTTGTGATTTGCACAGTCAAATGCTTTTGTGAGGTCGCAAGATACTCCATTAGATGGCATCTTTTTATCAAGTGCATTAAGGATGCTATTTGTTAGTTTGAAAATTGCATCATTTGTTGACGTGTTTTTGCCTACAGCCAAACTGTAAATTTGACACGATTTTGTGATTCTCAAAATGTTGCAGAAACTCCCTGTATATTAGTTTTTCAATTACTTTTGAAAAGGATGTAAGAAGAGAGATGGGTCTATAATTGTTTACTTCAGTGTTGTCTCCTTTCTTGAACAATGGTGGTACCATAGACCATCATGAGCGTCTGGAAAAAATCCTGTATTGAAAATATCATTACAAATATAGCTTAATGGAACACTGAATTCAAAAGTGCATTGCTTTAATAACCTATAGCTAATGCCATCATAGCCACTAGATAATTTTGGTTGCAAATAATTGATTGTTTTCTCCACTTCTTTTGGAGTTGTGTTTGTAAAAGTTATAGCAGGCTATTCTGCATCCTGTAGTGTAGGAATATGATTTATATCTTGTTTAATGTTTTTGTTAATCATGTTTTCTACGATATTTAAGTAGTGTGAATTAAATTTATCTGCGATTAATTTAGTCTGAGGATATGCAGTCATTTACTTTTAGGTTTACAACTGGACATTGCTCTGTTGTTCTTCCTGTTGTGTTTTTTACAATATTCCGTGTATTTTTATTTTGTTTTGAGAATTCTTAATGAGGTTAAAGAAAAAATCCTTTTTTGCAGATGTTATGACCTTACTCAAAATTTTGTATTATTTCCTGTAGTGATTCATTGTATCAGGGTTGCTGCTGGTTCTGGCGGCCTTTTATAGTTTTCTTTTGTTTTCGCAGGAAATTTTTATTCCTTTGATGAGCCATGCATTTTTCTTTGGATTTGTATTACTATCGGTCAGTCGGGATGGGAAACATTTTTCAAAACAATGGATAACTTGGTTAAGAAAAGAGTTGGATTTTTCATTTGCTTCGGTACAAGTATACAATGTTGACCATTGCTCCCTGCTGAGCTCACTTCTGAATTGTAAGACATTTTTCAGCGAAATATTTTGCATTTTCTGATAAGAAATGCTTTTGGAGGACATATGTATGGAAGCCATAATTAATGTATGTACATCATGATCTGATAAGCCATTTATTATTGGGAGACAGTAGCACTCTGCAACTGTGTTACTATCAATGAAAATATTATCAATTGTTGTCTGGCTGGTTCCTTCTATTCTAGTAGCAAAGTTTACTATAGATGTAATGTTTAAGGTACTGAATAGACTATCAAGTTTCTTATTCAGTTCTTTGGTTGCTTTCTTTTAAACAATCAATATTAAAGTCTCCACAAAGAATAATTTCTAGATTGACTCTGAAAACGGCAATAAGATTTGCTTCAAGAAATTTTAATTAGTTACTAAAGTTGGCAGAAGGGGCTCTATATATAGTGAGGACCCCCAATTTTTAAAATTTGTCAGTTATTACTTCCACATAACTGCACTCAAACACTTGATCTTCGCATAACAGATGTGTAATTTGTACACATTAAATTATTTTTGATGGAAATACAGGTACCACCCTTAGCCATGCTATTTCTACAATAAGTGGAACAGAGGGAATAACCAGGAATTCTAATTTGCTTAACAGAGGATTCAGTTAAATTTGTTTCTGTTAGACATAATATTTGTACATCCAAATTACGTTCTGCTGATAATTTGTCCAAGCACACAGAAAGCCCATCAATTTTGTTTATTAAACCTCTGATATTCTGATGGGATAAATACAAATTATTTTCATTAATTATAGTAGGTTTTTTAATATTTTCACAGTTATTGAATGTTTCCAGTATTTAGTGTGAAAGTAAAACTTCTTTGTTACATGACGTAGGCCTTCTAGGCAGGGGTTTCTTTAGCCTAAAAAATTTCCATGTTTTCCAACGATTACGTGGATTTTTTTAAAATAGAACCGTGGTCTCTATGAATCCGACTAGCAATGAGGTCAGCAAGTTTCCCCTTGCCAGCACGACTCAGATGCAGATCATGTCTCGTGTGGTCAGCCCTGGTTATTTCCTCTAGACCAATTACACCAACATGGCTCAGTCTGCCAGACCTTGCACAGAGCTGCAGAGCAGTGGTAACTGCCCTGCACCTTCCTTTGCAAGAAAGGTTTGTCATGCTGTTGCAGTGTCCCACAGACCAACACATTGGTGTGACTGGTGGCCCTGGCAATGTTGCGGATGTCTCCTCCAGTTGAATAGTTTTTGTCCCGATCAATACTGTTGCCTATTCCCCCAACAAAAAAAAACTGATCTGACTTGCAAAAAGTCTTTACTTAAGCTACTTACATCTTCTACCAAACTGCCAAGGCCTGCGTTATGTTTACAAAACGTGATAATGTCATAACCCTCGTCCAGTTTGTCTTTGGTGCGCTCTCCTAGGCCTCTCGCGTGACTGCTTCCGAGGATAAGCACTTTCCTCTTGGGCTTTGCTGGGTTGTTGGGCGCTGGGAGGGGGATGAACTCAACTTCTTCCTGCAGGCCTGCGAGGACAGCAAAGCTGTTGCTACAAGGTGGTGTCTCGTGGACCTGTAAACTGACAAGTGGTGGGAACGGTTCACTGGTTTTCTTGATTTCCTACACTTGCTTGTAAAAACCCTGTAATCATTCCTGGCCTCTCAAGAGACTGACAATTCAGATGATGAACAGATGTTTCGAAGTAACTCTTTATTCTCCCTTGTTACTGCTGTCAGATTGTTGACAGTTTTTGAGTGCTCTGATTTCCAGTGTTCAATTTCATCTGTCATTCTTTCTAGTTCTCTCTCTCTCTCTCTTTCTGTTCCACTTGTTCCTGAAGCCCAACAGAAACTGTTTTTCTTCGTCCAGCTTTCCCTCAACATGACAATGAAAACACTTCCAGTTACCCTCAGGAACAACATTGGCATTAACTCTGTCACAAGGATAGTGAAACCATCTGTTACAGTGATCACAAGCGATACCTTCTTCAACAAATAACCCGTAATGTTTACATCCATTTATTTCTAAAAATTGCTGCAAATTTCATCTGCTCGGTTTCAATATCTGCTAGCATGTTTAAATCATGTCTGTTCCAGACGATGTGGAAAATATTTCCAGAAGTCATTGCCAGGTAAAATATTTTTAATTATAGGCCTAAATTAGTACGTAGAATCTTGTTCTCTACATACTACCTATAATGCCTGTAAGTATCAATCTCTTTAGACAAATATTATTTGTGTGTAGATACTTCTCCCGCACATAATGAGTTTTATATCCCAGTCATTCTCTCTCTCTCTCTTGTTCTACCAAAGTCACTTCAAAGTGTTTTGAGTTCATATTTGTTTACGTTATGTAACCCGTCAACTACGTAGCATTCCTTTGCCCAGAATTCTGCGCTATATAGCCATACAGATGACGATTCAAAATTAATAAACGTACGAAGCAGTTCTACTAGTTAATAACAGAGTACAACAACGCGGCAGGGGAGAATTCACAATATTAGACCAGCAAATACAAGAATTTATTATATTGACATGGGCTGAGGTATTTTTCCGGAGTGGCTACGTACGACTATCAACCGTGACGTCAACGTTTCGCGTATGCATATTTGCTCAATTGAACCACGGCACACTCATTCGCCGAAATGACATGGAAACACGCTCTGGAACTGCGTGTGGCCTCGGATCAACACATATCGGTAATCAACTATCTAAATATTGTTCTTCATACATACGCGTCGTTCGCCAGAGTCCACAGATGCAGCAGTCTTGTGTGCGCGCCCCACCCCGCCGATGCTTGCTAAACTAACCCGCTGCGACCAGTTGCTCTGTTTCCGGATCATGCGACTAGCGTAACGTTGTGATTGCAAATTATTCCGTAACCCACCCTTCTGTGATGTGCGATTTCTCGCCAGTATCATTTAAACTAGTAAAATTTTCTCTAGCTTCTGAAACCATAATAAAAACTGTTTCATAAATTGCTTTAGTACATTAACTTGTTGTGATGTGTTAGTGAATTTCAGTTCGTTCTAGTGTTAAGTTTGAATTGGAAAATACTGTATATTTATGTGGTTACAGGCTGAACTTCAAACACATTTCCATAAGTGTTACCCTGTGGTTCGTTCAGCCACGGATTTCCTGACTTTCCTGGATGTTAGCCCAAAACAAAACACTAGAAAATCTATATGGTGTCTACACCATCCTGTAGTAACAAGGTTTCTCATTTTGGCAATAGCAAATGGATTAAGTACATCGCCTTGATTTGGAAGAGAACTGTGTAACGAAAGACAAATCAACAGTCATTATAGGCTGTTCACGGTACAATGAGCACTTTTGAAAGCCCTCCTTAAAATCTACTTGTATACACGTTCTGTATTCCCCCACCTTATGCAAAATTAACATTGCTATGAGTTTCATTACTTTATTCATGCGTCGGTCAAATGAAACTATGAAATTATTAGGAAAGTAAATACTTTACAAATCTACTCATTTTTGCACTTCGATGCATTAAAAAACCAGAAAGTGAAAGAATTAATTTTAAGTCATCACAAATGGTTACCTAGCACTTTTTATTCGGCAGTAAGATATGGAACTACTTCCCATCTATTGTTACCAACTTTTATGGACTTACGTCACTCAGTGTGCCCATTAAAATATATGCATGCAGGGACAGTGACTTTTTTCTAAGGTTCCTTTTCTAAAGTGCTCACTTTATCGTGAACAGCCTTTAGTAAACCAGGGAACTTGGCGAGTTTATTTGGAAGTTAGGCTAATCTTGACTGCTTCCTACCATCAGAGTCCGAAACTACTAGGCATGAAGTTTTTCAATTGTGCGAACTCGGGCCGCACTTTCAAGCAAAATTGCGTCACTAGCTAGTAACATTTTTGGAACGGCGTTAGCCAACTGGCGCCTGGTGGTGTTGGCCTGGTAACCAACTCACCACCGGCGACCCTGCCAATAGCGGATCTTTTCGGAGCATGCAGCAGCCAATCAGACGCAAAGCCCGTTCCCAGAGCCTCGTGCAGCCAGTGAATGGGCAAAAGAACCGCCACGACATTTCGTCTCTGTATACAATCTACTCTTTGGCCACATCCAAGCGTTGCAATCGTTCGACCGTGTGATGTGAATTGGTGATGCTGTAATGTCATAACGCAATAATGTACCGTCATTTGTAAGCCTGTCCTAGTTTTTGCTGCTGAGAGCGTGGTGGTTTCGTTGAATAAAATAAAGTTTGTTTGGCGGAACCAAATAAATTGTTCACATAGTGGCAAATTAATATGTTGTTGTTGGAACCAAATTAATATATCCTTCATATTTGGTTGCCAGTAACTTGTAAGCATTGGTTGGTTCAGTTAAAAATTAGTTACGCTCTACGTACACCAATCACTTTCGGTTGTCATACAGAAATTAACCCTTTCAGGCCCATTTTAATTCCCGGTTTCAGCTGTTGCAAATAAAAAATTTTAAAATGTATACTGTACTCAATTCGACACAACACTTGTTTCGTTGTCGCAACCAAGGAACCGTAAGCTCTATGTTCGGCTACAGAATTATGAACTAATTATGACCTAGACCAGTAAGACAGTTTGCAAATCATTTACACACAGGTAAGATGATTGTTCACTGAGTTTCGCAGTGTACGGTACAGACTGAAAATTATCTACACGTGAGCAATGTACAAAATTGTGTACATTGAGCCTCAGTGGGTTAAGACCATTAAATTGTTTTAAGAACCCAGAACTTCTGTACTGCGTACGCTGCGCCTTATTAACCTCTGCTAACGCGACTACTACCGCGATGTGAATGTTTTTAAATACATTACATTTAGAGATAATGGAAAATCGCGAAAATATTTTGAGCCAACATATCCTTGATAACACTCTAGCTCGTTTATTGTTTGATGATTGGATGAACAAGGTTTTGACTCTAAGTTGTTTGCAGACCAATCACGAGCGTTCTGCCTTATAGTATCAGAGAAATGGGACAGTACTTTCATACACGCATGACAGCCAATAAGGAAAGAAAACTGTTGGACATGTGTACAGTAAATTTCATTCTAGCAAACAGTCAACTTTTCCCGCGATAAACCATTATCTCTAATTATACTTTAATATGGGTCATTCATGTAAATAAATGTGTTCACAGCTTTAACTTTTGTTTCCTGTTAAAATTGTTTTATCGGAAGGACGTTTTGTACACCACATTTTCGACCTCACAAGTGGCTTGCTTCGTGTGGCCACGTGGTTTTCTTCAGTTTCGTCGTTTTGCGTGAAGATCTTAGGAAAGATAATAGGTATTATGCAAATATTTTTCGAGATTGATCGTCATCGTCAGTTGGCATGGATGTTTGGTATGGACGACTGGTCTTGCTGGTTGGTATTGTTTATTGTTCTAGACAGTATTTTAGTAGTTGGTCTCGGCAGGAGTCTTTGTTGGGCGGTGTCCTCCAGTAGCCAGTCTCGGGTGGAGATAGTCTCGGGTGGAGATAGTCTCGGGTGGAGATAGTCTCGGGTGGAGATAGTCTCGGGTGGAGATAGTCTCGGGTGGAGATAGTCTCGGGTGGAGATAGTCTCGGGTGGAGATAGTCTCGGGTGGAGATAGTCTCGGGTGGTGATAGTCTCGGGTGGAGATAGTCTCGGGTGGTGATAGTCTCGGGTGGTGATAGTCTCGGGTGGTGATAGTCTCGGGTGGTGATAGTCTCGGGTGGTGATAGTCTCGGGTGGTGATAGTCTCGGGTGGTGATAGTCTCGGGTGGTGATAGTCTCGGGTGGTGATAGTCTCGGGTGGTGATAGTCTCGGGTGGTGATAGTCTCGGGTGGTGATAGTCTCGGGTGGTGATAGTCTCGGGTGGTGATAGTCTCGGGTGGTGATAGTCTCGGGTGGTGATAGTCTCGGGTGGAGCCGGTCTTGGGTAAAGTTATTCGTTGACCAGTATGGTTGGTCGGTGTGTATGGCAAGATGGTTGGTTGGTACTGATAGCTGGCATGGTAGTCCAGTATGGCTGATTAGTAGGGCCACTGATTTTTCGCGAAGAAAATCCAAGCACACAGTAGACATCAGTACTATATAGACAATTTGGCTGTTGTCATTCCTCCGTTGGCTGTTGGGGTCTTCTCCGCATTTAACCGAGCCACTCAGGATTCCACAACTCCTACACAGTACCTTCGTGATTCGTGCACAAGTAGTTAACACGGACCAAAACATGTTTCAGCCTATCAAGATCGCTGGACGGCCCCATCGTACATTGAACTGTGTCTTGTCTCGAAATATTTTCGCGAAATATATATCACTGCCCCTACTGATTAGTAGAGATATGCAAAATTCGCGTTATTGTTTGGCATCAGGCTGAACTTCACAGTACTGTATATACCGGAGCCGGCCTCATTTCTCCATTGGCTGCTTCACAGATGTGGAACTACGCCCTTACTGACTGAACTGCGCGTGATTGGGGGCACAGAACTTTGAAGTGTTCATTTATCGGCGCAGAGTTACCCAAGGCGTGTCAAATAAAGTCCAACGAAAAACGTATTGAAAAGGTATTTGTGTTTAAAATTCAACGTGTCTCTAAAGAATAACGCGAATTTTGCAGATCTCTGTTGATTAGTAATCGTCAGTCTGTATGATTGGTCGGTCCGTTGGTCTGCGCGGCTGGTATGACCCTTTGGTTTGGTCAGCTGTGGGTGATATGCTTTGCGACATTTTTGACAAGTTTGGAAAAGATTTGCACAGATTTTGCGAAAATTTTTCTCGAAGAGGTTAGCTACAAAATTCGTACTGGGCGACTGTTTTCGAACCCTGTAGCGGTTGCAACATGGTTCCTTGAGGAATTATATTTGTTATAAAATAAAACTTTGTATATATTTTATATAATCTTCCTAGTGTTATAAATAATGTCCAGTATTATGGGATTGGGCTGGGTAGTAGTAAACACGCGGGGGGGGGGGGGGGCAAAATCCTTTATTGGTATCAAAGGGTTAAATTAATTGAAATGGTTAATTAAATCACTTGTAAGGGTTAATCAAAAACTGAAAGAGTTAATCAAATTGAAATTGATAAATTTAATGAAAGGGCTGCATGTATTGAAACGGTTAATTTCTTATTATGTTTGTTGCAAGAGTGTACCAAGTGTCAAATTTATTAGTTTCTTTCTGTCTTTTTGTGGGTTGGGGATCAGCTCTAGTAGATGTCAGCACGACTGACACTCGATGAAGTGCGGCATGTTGGGGACTATGTGTGTGTTTGTGTGTATATATTGTGTGTGTGTTTGTGTGTATATATGTGTGTGTGTGTTTGTGTGTATATATAATGTGTGTGTGTGAAAGTGTGTGGTGAGTTTTGTGCAAGATTGGTATAATTGTAAATTTTGTGTCTCGTAGACGGTGTTAGTAGACAGGCGACTTTGAAAGATAGAATTTACGTGTTAGTAATGACAAACGATTAAATATATGATGACTGTTTCCGAATGCAATTAAACGTGAGAGAAGTTCTACGTATGAATAAATAACACGAGAGAGAAGTAAAACTACCTGATCTCATAAAGAAACAAGTGCAATTACGTGAGTCTCCTGTATGGAATTATAATGTAACGAAAATCAATTAAACATAAAGATATGAGTAACGTGATTTTACTACCCCGAGCTGTATGATAGAAATATAATTTACACGATAGAAGTATAACGAACGAATACAATTACGTGAATAACATCTGATGTCGACAACTACGCGAGTGTGCAGTGTGGAATTAACGAATCAAAAAATGTCCCCATAAATTAAACGGTTAACGAACAGAATAACAAGATATATGTAACACTACTTGACGCCTCTCGCACATACCTTACATGATACACGTCCGTTTGCCTGTGATGAACTTCTGAAACGTAATCCACGCGTTCAAAGTAATTAATTGATTAACACGCGTAAAAAAGAAAACATATCTACGCATATTCGCTCAGTGAAGAACTTGTAACCTACTTTGAGAGCAAACATATCCAACGTTTGGTTATAAACTGAGGTGAAAAACTCGGAAATTTTAAACAAAACGAATGTTTCCAAAATAATTTAAACGAACGCTTAATGAAATCGCACCTCTCCCGAAACACATCCGTCCGCCTCGGAGGATGGTGAAGGAATGGTGTCATTGAATGACGTGCGCCAACTTATATACGTGGAGCTTGCGGGCGAGTTGAAATTACGGCAAAAAAATTCTGAATACGATTGACTAAACGATTTTCACACTACTCATACGCATCCTGAATTACATCTAGAAAAAATGTATCCTTACCAAGCTAGTATTAACGATGTGCAATTTAAGCACCGAAATACACCGACAACGATTTAGTACTTCCAGTTAACACGGACAAATAAAGATTTCCAAACTCGCATTTTGAATTTTAAACAGGCACAACAGTGTAACATAAATACACGTAATGAAATCGAACCTCTCCCAAAACACATCCGTCCACCTGGGAGGTCAGTCAATGAATGACGTGCGCCTGCTATAGCTATTTATATGTGTGTGAGGTAGTGTGTGAGTGTGTGAGTGTGTGATGTGGAGTGAGTTGTGTGAGAGTGTGTGTGTAGAGTGTGTGTGTAGAGTGTGTGGAGAGTGTGTGTGTGTGAGAGTGTGTGTGTGTGAGGGGTGTGTGTGTGAGAGTGTGTGGGATGTGTGTGTGTGAGAGTGTGTGTGAGAGATGTGGTGTGTGAGAGAGTGTGTGTGTGTGTGAGAGTGTGTGTGTGTGAGAGAGTGTGTGTGTGTGAGAGGTGTGGTGTGTGAGAGGTGTGTGTGTGTGAGAGAGTGTGGGTGTGAGAGAGTGTGTGTGTGTGAGAGAGTGTGTGTGTGTGAGAGAGTGTGTGTGGGTGTGTGGTGTGAGGAGTGTGTGTGTGGAGAGAGTGTGTGTGTGTGTGAGAGAGTGTGTGTGTGTGTGTGAGGAGTGTGTGTGGTGTGGTGTGTGTGTAGAGTGGTGTGTGTGTGAGAGGTGTGTGTGTGGTGTGAGAGAGTGTGTGTGTGTGTGTGAGAGAGTGTGTGTGTGTGTGTGTGAGAGAGTGTGTGTGTGTGTGTGAGAGAGTGTGTGTGTGTGTGTGAGAGAGTTGTGTGTGTGTGTGGAGAGTGTGTGTGTGTGTGAGAGAGTGTGTGTGTGTGTGGAGAGGTGTGTGTGGTGTGAGAGAGTGTGTTGTGGTAGAGAGTGTGTGTGTGAGAGAGTGTGTGTGTGGAGAGAGTGTGTGTGTGTGAGAGGTGTGTGTGTGAGAGTGTGTGTGTGAGAGTGTGTGTGTGAGAGTGTGTGAGAGTGTGTGTGTGAGAGTGTGGTGAGAGTGTGTGAGAGTGTGTGAGAGTGTGTGTGAGAGTGTGTGAGAGTGTGTGAGTGTGTGTGAGTGTGTGTGTGTGTTGTGTTTGGAGCGCGGCTGAGTTGAAATTTACAACTGACAGAACCTGTTTCCCTACCAAGCTATTTATTAACGACTTTATTACACTCTTCGTCCTAAAACTACGTGGATGAGACGATTATACAACCACGTGAATGCATAAAAATGACATTACTTGATAAAAGAGAATTATTTAAAAATAACGGTCGTACTACAAAACTCACGGCACTAATACCGAAACGACAGTTTAATATCATACAGAGTTAAGTCTACCGAACACAGAAACGGGGTTTACACAATAAACGCACTATCACACGAAAATTTATATTTTTTTCGATAAATTAAAAACTTATAAAAAATATTTCACACTATAGTTTACTAAGTTTGTGAACGAGATCTGAACTCCAGAACATATAATATCGCTTAACGAGATTCGTAGCTATCACACTCCGAAGCCCTGTGAAGTCGAGAGATCCAATGTCGCGTCTATACAGGGGGAGGCTTGGCGAAGAACTAACATGGTGGAAACCAGCGAGAAGCACTCCGCGTCGCTCCTGACTACACTCCTCCCCCCTGCCCCTTCCACGCCACCAACGCAGAGTTCGTTTTCGCTCTTTCCAAAGCTCCGCGCCACGCGCCCTGGTATCTATCCAAAACTGCAAAAATATGTTTAGCGGCAAACACCCCCACCGCCTACACCAGAGAAGAACTGTCCCTTTCAACGCCACGCTTCGCAAAACCTGCCCTCCTCAAGGTCAGAAATCGTTTTACGGATGACTGCCACTGTCCGTGGAGGGCGCTCCAAAACCTTCACTTTCGATTCAAGATTACGCCCCCCCCCCCCCCCCCAACTCCTTACAAGAGCCAAGAACATGTTTCCAGAGAAATGCTCAATCCATGCAGTCCCGGTTCTTTACCCCAGAGCACTGCCTTGGCGATGAATTGAGGCTTGCTTCAAGGCCAAAGCTAGGCTTTCCCTAGGGGCAGCAGCGGATTTTGAACTGACCTGGTCTAGCCCACCCTATCCCCTATCAACTGCTATTTTTCGAGACATGAGTCTGGCGTATTCCCAACGAAATTAAAAAAATATTAAGTCCCGCCGATAAAACTTTATTTTCCCCATCACTAAGAAATACGTTCCAAGTGTCTTTAACACACAATAAATTCAATTAAAATATAAACAGTTTGCCACCAAACTTTTTCCCATTTCCAGTAAACTTTATTCCGTTTTCCAGCAAACTTTTAACTAATAAATGAGTAATTTTCATACCAACAAAACTATAAGTCATATATTTTTTTTTAGTAATGAAATACTCATATTTCCCCTTACACAAGCTAAACTTAGAACGCTATATTATTTTATTTGAACAAATACTCAAGTCAAAGTTTGTTTTCGAACATTTACATTGAACAAACTTGTTCGAAATGTTTTTTACTTTCAATCTATTTTTCTAAAAACATTTGTGCGTATTTTACGTGTAGTTTTCCCACTTCTGAATTTCTACCATAAAATGCATATATATTTTAAGTTATTTACAAATTTTTTTCCTTAGAAAATAAATCTTCAATGTGATATTACTGAAATAACACTTATCCAGCTTTGACTGTTATCGAAGCTGAAATCTGTTAAAATTCACGATATTTTAACTGATTTTCCTAAAAGGGCAAATTTAACATAAATTTAAAGGAAAATTGCAGCCATTTTCTACCCGTTTACTGTATAAGGAGGGATAAATTAATTTTTAAAGAAGTTTTTTAATTATGTTTTCTATGTATAAAGTATGAGTGTGTTTTTATCAGCAAGCATTTTCATTTTGAATCTTCAGCAGTAGCAGTTGTAATCATATTGCTGTGAGAAAAAGATTTTTATTTTAAAATTTCGTTGGATTCTCCAAGCTGTAGGGTAGCTGGAAACATTGTGTTGTGTCGTTAAGGGCTCTTCTTACCTGGCCCTGTAAGGGTTTTTGTGTGACTTTCAGTTTTGTTAAATTCGATAGAGTTCTTGAACTTGACCAGCAGCTCGACAAAGTTTTCTCGAGATATACAAGTCTGTTCCTTCCTTCTGTTTCAAAATTCATTCATTCAGACCTATTCGATTCTCTCCATCATTTTATGTAAGTTCTCCTCAGCTCTTCAGTGTGTGTTTTATTTCAAATATTAGTTTTTTTCCCTCATCAAATTGCAATCAAATAACTTGTTAATTTTTTCTTTGGAAAAAGTGAGCAAAAAAATAACCTAACTTTAAATTCGAACAAACAAACTTACCATCCCCCTACTCATCTCAAGAACATTTTTTTTTCATTTTATATACACGTACTTATGACTCATCCAATCATTCACAAAGTAGTGACACACGGGAAGTTTCCAAACTAGTAAATAAGTCACAGTATTCAATTTTAACACACAAGATTTGTTAACAATTTTTTTTTTTTAATTCATAAAACATTGCTTAGTTAACATTCGTAAAACAAATTCTTTACATATTCATATCAAACATGTTAATATCATAAAACTTTAAACATGTTACTAATGAAAACCTTATAAGCTTTAAAAATATCGCTACCTCATGCTACATCACAAATAATACAATTAATTACAAACGTTTATCAACAGGTTACCACTGAAAGTCATTCTGACTTTTTAACCAAAACACCATCTTACATCATAAAATTGTAAAAATAATCACAACAGAGTATGTTACGACTGAAAATCATTAAACATATTTATCATTACGTGTGTAAGCCATTCGGACTTTTTAACCAAAACACCATCTTGCATCATAAGACTTTAAAGTAATCTCAACAGAGTATGTAATGACTGCTAATCATTAAACATATTTATCATTATGTGTGTAAGCTATACAAGTTTTTTTTTTTACCGAAACACCATCTTACATCATAAAACTGTAAAAATAATAACACATTTCCTGTTACGACTGAGAAAAACCCTACAACATTTTATGATTGAAATAATAAAGTTTATTACAACTTTCCAACTTTTTACGTCATAAATCATTACCTTTCTTAGCAAATTTCCTGTGGTGAAGGTATGAAAAGAGGAGAAGGTGAGGAAATTAATTTATGCCGTGGTGATTCAGGTGATAATAATAATTCAGGAGATGGTAAACTTAACTCCGATGAAAACACAAAACTGAACTCTTATAAACTCTTCCAAATCTTGGTATAACTTTTTTTTTTTTTCATGCACATTATTTGAGGTTAAATATAGTGAAGAGCAACACAAACACATTGGTGGTTTTTTATACTTGCCTCACCTGACTTGATAACTGATGATAAATATAGAGATCCCAATGTCGAAGTCATTAACGTCGAAGGCAATGATGTTGAAGACATTGAGGTCGATGCCGCAGGCATCGTTGTAGACCTCGATGTCGCAGGCATCGCTGCAGACCTCGATGCCGCAGGCATCGTTGTATGTTTCGACCTCGACATCACAGGTGTCGCTGTAGACCCTGAGTCGTTGACGTCGAAGGCATTGATGTTGAAAGTGTTGAGGTCGAGGTCGCAGGTGATGCTGCAGACCTCGATGCTGCAGGCGTCGTTGTAGACCTCGACGACGAAGGCGTTGAGTTCGACGTCGCAGGTAACACTGTAGATCTCGATGCCAGAGGCATCGCAGTAGCTCTCGATGTCGCAGGCATCGCTGTAGACCTAGGCATCGAAGGTGTGACTGTCGGTCTCATTAGTGCAGCTTTCAAATATACTTGGTTTCGGCGTCAAAGACGTCATTGCTGGATTCGTCACTGTAACTGTTCTTAACGTTTAAGGTGTTGACAAGAGCAACGGTTGTAGAGTAGATCCACTTTGTTTGTCATCATCCAAAAAATCTAATAAATTTTTTGCCAAAGCATCTGGTCCATTCAATAGACAATTAAAATAATCCCAGTTAAAATCTTTAAATTCTTTGTTAAAATCTTGGGTAGATAAGCCAAGAAAATAATCTTCATATGAGTGTGACATGCTAACGCGAACCAAACTGACAAACATCTGGAAATAGTGGAAGGGGGCATGAATGTTAAAGCCCTATTTATACAAATTTCAAATTCCCTGGTAAACGTTCGAGAGGCCTGATTTCACCCCTCCAACCAGAAGTCAGAAGTCCAAACACCCAGCCCCCTCCCTTCCAGCACACCCGACTTTCAAATACCCTCAAACCAACACCCCAAACTCCGAGACAAGCAAACCTCTCTGCTAAGTTTCTTCCTCGAAGAAATGAATAACATTTATTTATAATTAAAATAACTTTTGCTTAATAACAAATAAATTTCGTTTAGTAATAAATTAAAAGGGTAAGCAAAGTAATAGAGATAAACACAGTCAATAAAACAATATATAATTAATAGAAAGAACATATTATTACATATTACAAAATATTACATAAAAACCATTCATGTTTGCTATTATTCCTCTTTTTTGCTTCTCTAATAATTACTAAAATCTTTTAAACTATTAATTATTCATTCCTTTTTGTTTTCGAAACTTTAAATGTAATTACTTTTTATTATAATGCAGTATTATGTTTTGTAATATTATGACATCAGCTAATATTTCTGCGAACCTTAAATTTTCCTAAAATATATATTTTATTCAAAATATATCTTATCATAGTCAACAAACATGTTATGCTTTACTATCTAATTTTAGTATGTATGTTCCTGTTTTCTTATTCCATATGTTGTTAATCATATCTACGTTAAACATATATGGATATTTTTTTCCGTTTACGTGTCCGAACATGTTTTCAATTTGGTTAAAATTATATTTTATAAAATATTTTTAAAATTTAGTGTGTATGGGGAAGTAAAAGTTGTTTCATAAATATTTTTTAAATTTTATATAGGTCTTCTGTATTTTTTAAATTTATTTATGTTTTCCTGCATAATGGAGCTTGCAAAGTGAATATTAAGGTTTATCAAGTACAAAACATAATATTTTGTTCGAGAATTTTCAAACAGCTAGGAAGATGTTTTGACCTTGCTATCCTTGATGGTTAAAATCATTGACCTGAAGTCTCCTCCCTCCAATACGGACCTTGGCAGTTTGCTTTGTGACAAGAGACACTTTCCCTAGCATATAATAAAACTTAAATGTGTTTGAGGGGGTTTGTTGGAGTCAGGCTGGCAACTTCTGAGATCTGGGGTTTTGTAGTTGGTACTATTGTAAAATTGTTTAAATTTAATCTTGAAGGTTTATAACTCTGGAGAAACTCGCAAGTCACACTGGTAAGGTCGTAGATCTCTAAACATGATGGTTTTTTTCACATCTGGAGATATTGGCAAATGCTATAAGTCAAAGATTTTGTAGTGAGTGTAAATTTGTTAGCTAATAATGTTTGATCGGAAATATTCCACACGATTCATTTAAGTTTAAACATCTATAAAATTGAGCATATCTAGCTTTTTCATGTGCAGGAACAAATTTGATATACATATATAATTTTTATGTGTTTAATTAGCTATTCCTTTTATGATCATATGGCCACTGACTTAAAAACTATTATCAAGCATCTCTTACCCAATATGGTATATTATATTGTTGGTTATGGAAAAGTGGTTAGAGTGCTTGCTTCCAGGATTTTTTCTCTCTTGGTTGAGAAAATATTTGTCTTAGGAAAAACAAGTTCACTTTTAATAAGGAATAGTTTAAAATAATGTGCAAAATTCATCTTATAGAATATATTTATTAACAAAAAAAATATATAAACACAAGCTGTTTCAAATTATCATTTTAACACTGAAGCAGCATAGTATGTTCAAAACATACACAAGTAACCAAAGGATGTCCCAAAACATGACATCAAACGAGTACAGAATAAGTCCAAACACATAAACAAGTAAAGGATGTCACACAATTATTTCTTTCCGAAACAAAGTCAAAATGGTTTGCTCCAAAGTGCTAATAACTTGGTGATATACACTTTAAATATTGATTTCTGTGTGCACGAACATGTGATTACGTTCTCTTGTTCCATCTTTACACACTATTAGATATTATACAAGCAAATACATTTTTATATTAAATTTTGCTCATCCTAAATAATGTCATATCACTCGAATAATATCCACAGGCGATTCGGGAGGAGAATCATCATAGTCTATTTCACCCCATTCAGACATCATTGCGCAAGTTAGCATTAATTTTGAGTTTTTCTCTGCAGAGAAGAATGATGAATTAGGTCCACATGTTTTACACAATTGTTTGAACGAAGGACAATTGTATTCTTTTTTAATATATATTACTTTCCCATTATACACACTTTCAAAAATGTGTTTTAGCTCAACTCTACCTACATATATTTCACAATTATTTAGCTAATATTTGCAAATATAATCAATATTCTTATATTCTATAAACCTGCTTTCCCAGGTTAAATTGTGGTTATGCTTAGTAACCCATTTATTTGTTTTCTTGTATTTGTGAGTTATATATTTCCAGTCAAATGGTGGTTTGAAGTTGAATACAGTGGTGGTTTGAAGTTGAATACAGTTGCATGTCCTTCCATGTCAGCAATAGCTAATTCTTTAATGATGATTTTTTTTTCTGCAGATTGAAATCCTTGCACATTTCAAAACATCTTGTTGTAGCCATGGTTTGTAGTCCACTGACCCAATTCATTATTTTCACCAGCTTATCTCTTACATTGTAACTTGCTAATGTATCATGAATTATCAGAGCATAAGTTTATATATTTGCTGGAATTAGTGTATTTGAATAATTTCAATTTGTGAACCATTCACACTATATGTAATCATGCTGTATTGTTTGCTTACATCAAACACAAATAATGCTCCTCTACTTTTAAGTGTTTTAGGTTCTAGGATCGGTGAACTGTTTTTGTTATAATGTTTCCTGAAACTTTGTATACATATAATACAAAATAAGGAATGCATCATTAACAAATATAATACTTAAATCCACATAGGGGTAAGCTTGACTGTTAAGATACAGTTTAATATTTTTCATATCACAAGTATCGAATACTGATCTATCAGCTTTTAAATTATTTTGTCGATTTGTTTGAAAACAAATGACAACATATCTCTGTTTTTCCAATGAAAAACTTGATATGACACTCCACTTGAGCTAATGGTAGAGTTGGAAAAACCTCAAAATCCCACTATCTGAAAGCAATATCTAAATTCTTCCCTTTTTCGATAAATTATAAAAACTTTACAAGTTCACGAGTATTAATTTCAATATGCAGCATTAACCTTTCCACGCTGCTTAATTCAAATCTTACACCTTCTGTGTTATGAACTGTGTCATATATGGCATTCACATGCATATTGCCAAATAGAATAACTAATTCTTGTTTAGCATTCAATATGACATGTTTGCAGTCTTCAGCAAAGCCCAAACCCATACTTAATGGTATAAAAACATTGTATTTTCCACCTGGTTTTATTTGTAGTGAGTAATCACTAGCATTGCTCTGCCCAGCCATAAGTCCTGTATAAAGATCGTTAACTGTTCCTGAGAGATAGTTCTTTATCGTGGAATTAATTCCAACATCTCATGTGTGATCGATTTCCACTCCATTTAGCAGATATGTATTTCTATCGATTAAATGACGTATATTCTATTTCTTACAATTTTTGTAGTTGCTGGATTACTTGCATCAGCTGTCTTTTTAATTGTTCCTTTAAACCTTAAACTTTATTTCTATTGTATGTGTAAATATCATGATTTTGTATTGAAATCCTTATTTCCGAAGGATACATATATGGACCTGCTCGGAATGGTTCATACACATGTATTTCCATATTGGTGATTGCATTTTCATAACTGATTGGTTCTTCAACATTAAGTATGTCTTCAATTTATATTAACTATATATCCTAATTCTTTTAAATACAATAAATTGCCTCGTGTTAAATTCATGGGCAACTTATTTGAAGTGAGCTTTTATTCTTGTATTTATGTCTTTTTATACATCTTTTCTTCGAAATATGTTTCTTAGGGACATATTTCTTAAAATAACTGCCTACTTTACATCCGAATTTAATATTGTACACAACACCCATTATTTTTGTAATGTGCAACAGAATGCAACTGTTTATATAGCTTTTTTAAAATGTAACCAGATGGTAATTTCTTAATTTCAAAAATTTATAAGTTTACTGTTTTGATCGCCAATCGTAACAATTATTTCATTGGAATGATTCACTATTACTGGAAGATATATCAAAGTATTCGTTTGTTCAAATATGTTATATCCTGGAGCCACAGCACACATAATCTCATGTATTGTATGTGTTGGTTTTCCATTCAAATATGAACTGCCTACAATATTAACATTTATATAAAACACATTTACCGAAAATATATTAACCTGTTTTAGTGATTTGTGTAATTGATTAGCTGGATATACTCTCTGTTTCTAACCTAACATATTTGCAATTGAATTGTCTGCTGAGAATTCGATATCGATGTTACTATACATTGCACTAATTAACGTATTTGGATTTCCATGTAATCGGAAATGTACATCTTCAGGTAATGCTGCTATAATTGATTTTTCTAAGTCATCCAACTCGTAAGATCTACCAGTATCACAGTCTTGCAGGTTTTTTTCACCAATATTAGCCATAAATGATTGGTTATGCATATCAATGTTTGGTATGCTGTTGTAAGTAATGAATTCGATTAGACTTATTTGCCATTTTCCATCTAACTCCAATGCAGGGAAATAAACTGCACGCAATTCCGACAAACCTCCACTTAATATCAACTTAATTGACATATTACTACTATGTTTTACTAATACACTTACTTATATATCCTATTTATAGTCAAAAGATGTCAACATAATTGTCCACAATTTATTGTATTTGGTAATTGATCTGTTTTGTAATTGTACCTTAATTGCATGTTTTTTTAAATAATTACATATTTCAATTGGAGGACCTAAATTGCCGAAACAGTTGTAATACAATTAATGATTTACATTTATAATTAATGCAATCCAATGCATTCAATCATTTTGTATCGAATCTAAATTAACAATCATACATTCAGAAAGATTTGGTTTCTTTGGTAAATTTTCTTTCATTAACACACCTCAGAAATAAGGAATATCCAGTTTCTTTACAAATACATTAATATCTTTGTTTGTTAATGGACATTTTGGAAGACTATTTAGGACTTTCTGTGTTTTTTCCCCATTTGGAGTATTTTCGTCCTTGTCCAACTTTAAATGGTTTCAAATACATTCGTTTACCTTTTGATTTAACTGCTCTACTAATTGCCGAAACTCCTCCGAGGATTGATCCAAATGCTCTTAATGCTGGAAATAGCAATGGAATGATTCCTCCTTTCTTTGTTTTTGTTTGGTTTTACATTTTAAGCCCATGCCTTTCTTCACCTTTGCACACATAATTTTATTAACAACCCATGGTCCAAGCTTTTCACCTGTAGATATAGATGAATTCTTCCTTATATTTGCAGCTTGATCTGCTAGAATTGTATTCGCTATATGTCTTTCTTTCGTATTGTTTGTTTGATGGTAAACTATATCATGTTCTTTACATGCACTATATAGAGCATTTATTCCTTAATCATCCAATGCCGAATGTTTGTCAAGTTTAGTACCTGAACCACAGTAATTGTATTTCGGTAAGTGCAATTCAAATGGTAATTTATAAATCTATATATTCAATACACTGCATCCGTTTTTGATATGTTTCGTATGAGCCGTTGTTCTCAACTGAATGCAAGCCTATATATAGACCTACATTTATAGTTTTTTCGTCAGTATGTTACATAATACTATGTAATTGTGCACAAATGAAGGCCATAAAACAAAATGTGCATCTGTCTGTAATTGTAAATACTAAGGAAAACATAATTGAACAGAAACATGGTATTCTTTTACCATCAAATATACTATGTATAATAAGCTGTCATTTTTCATGTGGAAAAACTTTTATTATTATGTTTCTGTTGGAACATCCAAACTATTAGCAACCATTTTGTAGTTAATTGAAGGAATGCTATATTTCCCTTTTACAAATAAAGAAGATATAGTGACTCTGAATGAAGCACAATCCAATTCCGTATATTTTTGACGATGTTTGGTGTGAACCACAAGGTGAAATACAACAATATTTTAGTTTTGGTCGTTATTCAAATGTTGATTGTTTTTATCTATTGCAAAGTTATGCATGTATACCAAACCAAGATGTGTGTGATAATGCAAATATGGTAATTGTGTTTAAAATGGTTTAATATGAATCTGCAACATATTTACAATGATCATATTTTAGCCAATATGACCTTAACAAAGTTTAAAGATGTGTGTATTTATTTTTGGAAAGACAACAGTTTTTTAGTGATTGTACCAACACTTCACCCATATATAAAGGCAGATATAGGTCTGGTTTTGAGTTTTTTACTTCCAGGCGACGAACAATGAGTATTTCAAAGTTTGGTAATAGCAGTATGAAACATAATTATTACAATAGCTGTTTAACAAAAAATCGCGAGGGAAATTGTGATTTGAATGGACATATATTATGTAATATGGGTATGATTGTGAAAGATAGCAATGTGGTAAATAAACGTTATGTGGAAGACTTAAACACTATTATGCTAAATGAATTTAAATTGCAACCACCGATATTCAAGAGAATTTTAATAAAGTTATTTGATTTGAATGATAATATTTATAAAAACACGAGTGTAATTGCAAACATTTTAACCAATATTAGTAATGATTTGCAGAGTAATGAATTTAGAAAAGAAGAATGTTTAAATGGATTTAGTAAAGACATTAATGATATGACAAACATAGTTTTTACAACACAACTTACAGAAATGCAAGAAAATTTAAGACTAGTAATAAATTAAATGGTAAGCATTACTATTACTAAACTACTTGAAACACAAATGGAACAAATAACACAATATATAACTGATGAATTCATTCATAAAAGATTTGGTATAGTTACACAAACAGATTTGAGAAAACAAAATAATGATTTGGAAAATAAATTATTCTATTAATGATTTGAAAGCTAAAACTGTAACTAAATTGGATGTTGTGTTAAGTAAAATCGATAAGCTTGAAAAAACCAGAAAATTAATGGACCTAGTGTAACAGTTAGTTGACCTATTACAGCTATTCGAAAAGCAGCATTTTAATTAATATATAAATAGTTTGAGTTTAATGTAATATAATCAGAAAATGCCTGCCCCTACTTCAGAATTACATATTGTTATATCTGCTGTGAAAGAGAAATATTTACAAGCCAAATGAGCATGTATGGAATGGGACGTTTTAAGTGCAGAAATATTCAAACCTGTTGTGAGTAGAATGGATACATTGCAATCTGTGTTGAATAAGCCAAATGAAACAGTTTTGAAAATTAAAACTTAAGAAGGACCTGTAACAATGAAGAACAAAAAGCAGTCCCTTTCTCATTTAACATGATGTTATTTAGCTTTAAAACAATATTCGTCTACACATGATATGCCATTTGGTGTTTATCGACATGACAACATATGGTTCCTGGGAGATTCGGTAATAACATTTCCGCCTGGCAATAAAACTAAAATTGATGGTTACGTAACTAATGTGAGTCAAGGAATATGAAGTATTGTTTAAAAACTTTCCAAATGGATATTTCGATACTGGTTTGCAGAAATTCAAGAACGTATTCGTCGAACGAATGCTAACATTCGTTCAGGAGATGAAAACCACCTGAAAATACATTTAATAACCGATATTGTCAGAAGTGGAATATACAAAGATGAAATTGGTGATCATTTTTCTCCCTTATATTGGAACAATCCTAATGAATTGGTTTATATAGGATGTTCACGATAAAGTGAGCACTTTTTAAGGCCCTCCCAACATGCATTATCCACTAATAAATATATCTTACTGCAGCCTCAGGCATTAAATTTAGATGGTGATGAAATGTATACACTGTTTATTTGTCACATTTCAATGTTTATATCAAAAAGCTGCTGGGAGATGGAAATTGTATGAAAGGAAAAATTTATAAAGCCTTAAAATGTGCTCACTTTACCATGAACAGCCTATAGATTAAAACTTCTTATCGCTTCGAGAGAGTATGGGAATAATTCACATACAAACGAAATTGTTTCTGTTATTGAAGAGTTGAAAGAAGATGGTTATATGACCAATGAAATTTAGTAATATTTCTGAAGAGATTCATGTTCCTACAAGTATAAGATATCCTAGAAGAAGAGTTAAAATTCATTGTTTAAATGACCCTTTTCAAGCCAATTTGTATGAAATGACAGTACTTTCTAAATACAATAAGGGATACAAGTATGTTCTAACCATAATACACATTTATTCAAAGTATGGTTGAGCTATACCTTTGAAAAACAAAACTGGGAAACAGGTTACCAATACAGTGAAGATCGTTTTGAAAGAGAGAAAGCCAAATTTGCTCCAAACTGATAGAGGAACCGAATTTTTTTCTACACCATTCCAGAAATTAATGACTGAATATGGTATTAATCACTAAGCATCATATTCGGAACTTAAAGCCAGTGTTGTGGAATTTTTCAACAAATCTATTAAGCCGTGGTCTTACAAATGGCTTGAGGTTTTACCTGAAATAGTTAAATTTTATAATTCCAGATATCATAGAACTATCAAGATGGTGCCCAAAGAAGTTATGACTAATAATTAATGAAAACTATTTATAATAATGTTAAAGTCATCGACGAAAGGAAACCACAGTTTAAAGTTGGCGAATTTATATGTATCTCGAAGCAGAAAGGAATCTTAAAAAAAAAATTATGTTTAATTGGTCTTATAAAATATTTAAAATTATTTCAATTAGAAAAATACATGCCAGAGTGTATTACCTTGAAACCTATGACGGAGAACCAATAAAAGGCAGATTTTACTCACATGAACTGCAAAAAGTCAGTTCTCCAAATTAATATTTGGTTGATAAAATAATTTAAAAGGAAGAAAGATATGTCCTTGGTAAGATGGAGGGGTTTCTCAAAAGCATGACCCATGGGTGAAGAATCAAGATCTTAAAAGATTGTAATACAATATTTGTAAAATTATGATACTAAATAAAAGATTTTAAAATTATATTCTTAATGTTTTTTATTTATTAATAAACCTATAGATAGGTAATGGATTTAGTATTAATTCTACAATCAATCCCCATGTTGATTGGATTACCATTCCATTGGATTAACATTTGAGTGATAATCCTGTGTTTAAATAATTTAAATTATAAATTTCTTTAAAAATATTCCAAACTTATTTATTTCATAACTTAGGATTTTTTTAAGAAGTATTTGCAGAGAAACTGTGAAATTTCCCATAACCGTTGCCTATTATAAAGGGAAGGGAATATTAAACCTGCGTTAACTGTCAAATTCGAGGCTGTAAAGATGGACGCTAGAAGAACAAGAGAGATAGGACTAAACTTGTGTGGATGTTCATTGCGTGTTCCTAACATCACTTTCATCTAGTTTCTCTTAAACATCCGGATTGGGTTTACATAACCATACTCATAAGCTTGGGTTCCGGTGTTAGAAATGTTGTAATTTCAATTCCTCCATAGCATTAAATTTGATACTAGTTACAATGAAAGGAAATAAATTACTTTTTCGGAAAATTACATTAAATATTTGTTAAAAGTTTTCACTTCGTCATGCAGGAGTTGATAGGTTTCGGTACAAGAAGTGTTTAAATCATTTATTGTAATAGCGAAAGTTATTCGGAAACAATAAATTGCATTTCAGTAAACAAAGTTACACATCTACTACTATTATTTTCAATCTAGTTAGTAATGCTAAGGGAATAATATTTCAGCACAATTTCTGAGATATTTATTCGATGGAAATAATTGTTCAGACACTTGAGAGTCTAAATGCGAGAATTTTTTCAAACATTGCCTGCCACAAAGTTTTGAAGACTGTCGACCAGCTCTAGGTATGGCAAGTCTAGGGAAGGGGCAGGAGGGGAGTAAGTATTCCTCTCACAGAACCGGACAGGGCAGATTTTTTAGGGAGAGTCCACAATTCATGGGTACAGCGTGGTTTTGCAAACAAAAAAATGCTTTAGAAGAGTCCAACTTGGTGTCTTGAGGTCTGTCTGACAGTTGAAGAGTCCCTGAAGTTGTTGGACAAAAGATGCGTTCTGGGCTGACTGTGAATGGTGTGTACGATTGGGGAGGCGGGGGGGTACGTGGTCTTGGATCGACAGCGAGATCTGGACAAGTAGCGGGGGAGGGGTGTAGTCAGAAGCGACAGAGGCTTCTCGCTGCTTTCTGGCATGTTAGTTTTTCGAGAAGCCTCCCCCTGCATAGACGTGACACTGGATCTCTCGACTTCACCGGGCTTTGGAGTGTGATAGCTGCGATTCTCGTTAAGCGATACTATATGCTCCGGGGTTCAGATATTGTTCACAGTCTTCGTAAACTATAGTGTGAAATATTTTTTATAAGTCTTTAATATACTAGGAAAAAAATATTTATTTTCGTGTGATAGTGCGTTTATCATGTAAACTCCATTTCTATGTTCGGTAGACGCAACTTGGTATGATTTTAAACTGTCGTTTCCGTACTAGTGCCATGAATTTCACAGACTTGATGGAAAACATTTTTTTGTACTATTTCCATTATTTTTAAATAATTCACTTTTATCAAGGAGTGCTATTTTTATACATTCACGTAATTTTGTAATCGTTTCATTCACGTAGTTGTAGGACGAATAGTGTAATCAAGTCGTTAATAGTAGCTTGGTAGGAAAATAGGATCTGTTTGCCTGTTCCGAGGTGGACGGATGTGTTTTGGGAGAGGTTCGATTTCATAACGTGTATTTATATTATGCTATTGTGTCTGTTTAAAATTCAAAATGCAAGTTTGTAAATCTTTATTTGTTCGTGTTAACTGGAAGTGATAGATAGTTGTCTGTGTGTTTCACTGCTCAAATTGCACATCGTTAATACTAGCTTGGTAGGCATACATTTTTCTGGATATAATTCAGGGTACGCATGAGTAGTGTGTAAATCGTGTAGTCAATCGAATTCAGAGTTTTTTGCCATAATTTCAACTCGCCTGCAAGCCAAACGTATATAAGTTGGCACACGTATTACACTGACACCATTCCTTCATGAACGTTCGAAGTGGACGGATGTGTTTTGAGAGACGTGCGATTTCATTACGTGTTCGTTTAATTTTTTTTGGAAAAATCCGTTTTGTTTAAAACTCCCGAGTTTTTCACTTCAGTCTATAATCAAATGTAGGATATGTTTGCTCTCAACGTAGGTTATAAGTTGATGTAAGTCCTATATCCAAGTCAGTGCTTCACTGAACAAATGGACGTATATTTTCTTTTTATGCATGTTAATCAATTAATTTCTTTTAACATGGGGATTACATTTCAGAAGTTCCTCACAGGCAGACGGGCGTGTATCATGTAAGGTATGTACGAGATGCAAGTAGTGTTACAAATGTCTTGTTATTGTGTTAGTTAACCGTTTAATTTATGGGGACATTTTTTGATTCGTTAATTCCATACTGCCACTCGCGTAGTTTTCGTCACCAGATGTTATTCACATAGTTGTGTTCGTTTGTTATTCCTCTCTTGTGTAAGATATATTTCTAACTTACAGCTCGGGGTAGTAAAATCGCGTTATTCATCTATTTACGTTTAGTTGATTTTCATTACATTATAATTTCATACTGGAGGCTCACATAATTGCACTTGTTCCTTTATGAGACCAGGTAGTTTTACTTCTCTTGTGATTTATTCATACATATAAATTCTTTAACATTTAATTGCATTCGAAACAGTCGTGGCCTATTTAATTGTTTGTCATTACTAACACGTAAATCCCATCTTTCCAAGTCGCCTATCTACCAACACCATCTGCGACACAGAAAATTTACACTTATACCATTCTTGCACAAAACTCACCACATATATGCCCCGTTCCCAACACACCTTACCTCATCGAGTGCCAGTCGTCGTGCTGACAACATCTACCAGGGGGCCAAAGCTTGAACTGCACTCGTATACGAAATCTTCGAATTGCGGCCGTAACTCGCACGATTTTAGAAAACGGTAAGATCGAACCGTACGAGAGCCATCGTAAACGTCTCGACCGTGCGAGTGGCCACTCTCTCGATCATCGCCGTGCGAGATGTGGAGTCGTAGACGAGTAGAGCATCAAAACAAACAAAATATTAGACATAAGATGACTGTTGACGCTGTGTGAATTCAATTTCCACATAATTTATGCTGTGCCGAATGTGTAATCGTAAGCAAATTAAAAATTTGTTGAATCGACAAGACTTAAAATGTGTGTTGAGAGTGCAAATGATGTTATGAGTAACAGTGTAATATACATACGCCTACTACTGACGTTCATTATTGTTCAGTAACTCGTAGTTGGTTGGTTAGACGTCATAAGTTATTATTTGGTCAGTCTTGCATATAAAACTCTATAAATAACATATGTTATTGTTATTGCACAAACTTCCAATTTCACAGAAACTTCTTCCCACAACCGGCCGGCATCCTTGGCTGTCCAGTCAGCTGTCAGTTTGCCTTGGGCAAGTTTCTTGTTTGCCCCTAACAAAAACAATTACCTAATTTCGTTGGTATTTCCAACATACGTAGAGAATAAGTTAGGACAACACGAGATTTTATTTTCACAATTAATTCTCTGTAAACATCATAGATGAACGGCACAACACCATATATTCAATTACGTAACCTTATACGAATTCGAGAAGAATAAACTTCTGCTCGTAGGTAATTTTGGTAATTTTAGCCATTTGCTTATTCAACCGCGTACAGTGTAAATAAACAAACGCGTGTGATACAAGTGACATTTCTGATTGGCTGATGTCCGTTAATATTTGTTCGTCTCGCCGCAGGTTCACGAACATTACCAAACGTCACTCGTATACGCTTGCCTGGCACTCCTCTCGCACACTGAATACGTATGCGAGTTTCAGAGGTTGGAGCTTACAACTATTGTCTCGTATACGTTGCGGACTGTGCGAGACGTCTCTTATACTAACTGCACTCGAACGACCCCGAGATTAGGCCACCAGAGCTGCTCCCCAACCCACAAAAAGAAAGAGAGAAAAAATGAATTTGACGCTTGATACATTCTTGCACCAAACATAATAAAAATAACACTTTCAATACATTTAACCCTTCCAATAAATTTAACGCTTTCATTAAATTCATGCCTTCAATTTGATTAACCCTTTCAATTTTTGATTAATCCTTTCAATCAATATAACCCTTTGCTATCAATAAAGGCGGCAACCCCCTTTGGGATGAACCCCCCCCCCCCCCCCCCCCCCTTGGTCATACTACTCTGGGTGTAATCCGAGGCCGGTACGAAATCACGAAGAGGCCCATTCATTTTGTACTTGGCGCTATAGATATGCAACCCTGGCGAACACTTCCAAACCTACAATAGTTCGGATTGAGTCCTCTCTGCTACTATAGGCTGTTTGCAAGAAACTGAGCACTTGTGAAAGCACTGCTCAAATATACTTTTAAGGCATTGTGTATCCTTTAACCACATTTATCACTTGATCCGTACGTAAGTCATGTTGAAGCATGTAGTGATGACCGCTGGCTGCAGACAGGTTCTGATGAAATGTTTGTTCTGTTTGTTACTGTCGCAGGATTCCTGAACGCGAACGCTGATCCGAGGGAGAGGGCGCCGGCCAACTACGGACTGATGGACCAGGTGGCGGCTCTGCACTGGCTGCAGGAGAACATCGCGGCCTTCGGCGGCGACCCCACCAACGTGACGGTGGTGGGGCACGGCACGGGAGCCGCCTGCTTGCACTTCCTCATGGCGTCCAGCGCCGTGCCCGACGGTAGGAGCAGTTCTCGTCCCCCCCCCCCCCCCACTTCCCCTTACTATCCCACCAGTCCTATCACCAACCACTACGAGATTAAGAGTGGGTTGGACCAGCGCGTATTTTTGTAAATTGTTGTTTGCGCGAATACGGGTATCTCAGAAAATAAATGTTCTGCAAATAGAGTTTTTTGTTAGTAAAGATTTAAAAAAAAAAATTACCTATGGCCTAATGGCCTATTTTTTTTTTTACTTTTGTCATGTTAAGTGTATTACTGGAGAAAAAATTCGTGAAATTGGTCAAACATCGCATTTTTAAGGCTTGCCGTTACAGTTTCCTTAACCGGCAAGAGAAAAGTACAAAGATACGGACGTAGTTTAATCTGTGGGCTTTCATCGCGTGTAATAAAACCCCACTGTTACAGATCTGATTCGCGCAGTACAGCGTTACGACGGAAACACTGCACGCCTTGCGCGTAGGAGCGACGAGGCGCTAGGCGTGCATGTTAGTGTCGCCCGTATCGCTCTCTCGCTTCTTGACCATGGACGCGCCGCTCCATCCGGCTCTTAACCTTTAAAACTCATTAATGACGGAAATCTCAAATGAGACAGGCACAGACCAAAGCAGAAAGAGTTGTACCGAACGAGATATTTGAACCTAATGAGAGAGATTCAAATCGAATCAGTGAGAGTTAACCCGAATAACTGAAAGTTAAACAGAATAAGTGAGATTTAAATTGAATCATTAAGATTTAAGTCGAATAACTGGAAGTTAAACTGAATCAGTGAGAACTAAACTGATTTACTAAAAAGTAAACGCAAAGAGTGAGAATTTAACCAGTCCTAAACCGAATCAGTGAGAGTTGTACAAAATCATTCAAAATCGAATTGAATCAGTAAACATCTTCACCGAATAAAAAAATGCTTTTTAAGTAATAATTGAAATAAATTATTTTTGGTAAATTACCGCGCTCTGGTATGCGAACGACGTTCCAACATTTTGCTAGAACGTGCGGCTGGAGTTCGCTGTATAAGTGGCTACTTCACTTTTGTATTTCTAACTATTCTGGCCACTTGCCAAATTGTTTATATTTGAAGTTATCTGCGTCCAACCACCACTATAGCTGCCCGTTTTTCTTTTACATATTTGAAGTAAAACAGGACGTGGGAGGACACGAAAGCCCTGTAACAGCTCCTAAACACCGCACTACTAGTAAAGTAACCATGGAAGTACCAACAATGGAGATTTTCAAGTACTATACGATGAGCTGCCTAGTACAAGCATGCATAACCATGGCCGTTGCATGGTCATATATCAAGTTACCCAGCTTATCACTTCGTTGCGCGGGAATATATGCATAGTCTAATACATTGTCATAAACATACGTTCCCTCATATAACAGAGCTTTATTTTACTCATGTGCATGTTTACTCTTCTTTATATTTATCGGTGTAAACTAAATAACAATTAAATAAGAAAAAAGATAAGCTAAAACATTGATATTAAATAAAAACTTTCATAAATATTGAGGAAAGAAGTAATTTATGTGACAGGTTGGCAAACTTGAACCAAAAAAAACACTCCCTCAAAAATACTTGTTTGAAAGTGAAATCCGATTAGGCAATAAATTAAATCATCCTGTTATCTTACGACAATTGTAGCAAACATTTTATTACGTATGTTACAATTGTTGTGGGTATGGTTGTGGTGATGGTATGTCAAGTGTAGCGCGGCCGTAAGCCGCGGAAAGTGATTCGTGGTGATCTTTGTGGAGGACAGTTGCAGCCCCTGGAGGGAAGCTGACGCGGGAAGCTCAGTCGCACGACGTGTCGCGAGGTGACAGCGCGTGACGGGTAGATTACCTGCACCTCTGTCAGGAGGTTTTGTGGCCCGGCGACGCCCGGGCGTATCACAGGAGAGCGTCCGTCATGTCAGTATACAGTGGATGTGGATCCAGCCGTCTGGCACGTGGACACTGCGCACTGACGTCGCGGTAAGCGTAACGCTGTAGAGCACGGATGTGTCCTGTAACTACCACCTGACAAAAGTGAAATCCCACTTTCGAAGCTATACACAATCACAAGCAAGTCATATACGATCGGTAGGAAATCCTTATACAAGTGCGGATGTTAACAAATCTGAAATGTGGAAAAATATTTTACGCAGTATATTCATAAAATAAGAACAACCCTAAGCGCAAATATCGTGGTTGTCTTGTGGTACGAACACATAACCCCACTTTCACTGTGCAAATGGGAGGGGGGTTACGGTGGCTGAATGGTTAGCCTGCTCGCCTCTCACCCAGGCGAACCGGGCTCAAACCCCAGCCGGGTCGCCGGATTTTCGCAAGTGGGAATCGTGCCGGACGATGCCGTTGGTCGGCGGGCCTTCCCGGTGATCTCCCGTTTCCCCCGCCCCTTCATTCCGGCGCCGCTCCATGCTCACCTCAATCACCTTCACCGGCTCTGAAGACCTCGATGTTAAGAGCCGCCCAAATCTCTCCACACACCCCTCCCCCTCCCCACCATCCATCCATCTTCCTCGCCACTCTAGTCAATGGAAGTCCAATCAAATTTCGAATTAAGTTATATTTGCTATCATGATTGACTCATAAAATAACCGATTTCTTGTCATTTTTGTTCACAATTTTGAAACCACGAAAGAATTTCTTATGATTAACAGACGTGTCGCAGAAGTGGTTTTCGTTAAAGTTTAGAAACTGTTGAAGTATTCTCTCAAGAACAAGATGAAAAATAATCTGTCTTACGCACATGTATACATGAACACTTTCGATAGGACAGTAGCCTACGTTCTTGGCCTCCTGTACATGGTCGATGCAGATACGTAGTAGCTTTCCTGGGATTAGTTCCCGGTTGAATTCGCAGTATAAAATTTTCTGAACAAGGATCCACTTGAAGTTTCATGCAGACGTTTAGGCGACGTTTGTTGTATCGCCGATGGCCGCGCATACCATGACGTCACGACAGGCAGGTGTTGAGGGCCCACACTCCTGCACAACACGGTTTACGAGCGAACGGGTGAGGGCCCAAACTCCTGCACAACACGGTTTACGAGCGAACGGGTGAGGGCCCAAACTCCTGCACAACACGGTTTACGAGCGAATGGGTGAGGGCCCAAACTCCTGCACAACACGGTTTACGAGCGAATGGGTGAGGGCCCAAACTCCTGCACAACACGGTTTACGAGCGAACGGGTGAGGGCCCAAACTCCTGCACAACACGGTTTACGAGCGAATGGGTGAGGGCCCAAACTCCTGCACAACACGGTTTACGAGCGAACGGGTGAGGGCCCAAACTCCTGCACAACACGGTTTACGAGCGAACGGGTTCGTGTGGCTCGTGGCCAGCTGTAGTCAACAGATTCTCGTTTCTAGCATCTCAGCGCACGATCTGAGATACCAAAACATGAACCTTCAATTTTGTGTTTCCAGTGCCGTGGGCTGATCCATGTGTGGTGTGGCTGTGGGCCAGGCGGGTGGCAGTGTGCAACGTAACTTACATTCACATACGTCGTGCTAAAGTAAGTTAACCAAGCCCTATCAAAATTAATGTTTGGAAAAAACATATCCCGGCCCGTCGCTTTATAGTATAGTTTAATATAAGTCTTGACTGGCGTAGGTATAGTAATGTTAGTGACACTGGCAGCCAACTAGGTATATTAATTACGTGATAGCAGAAAATGTCGGTGTCTTTTGATCACTGCGTGAATTGTATTGGTCAAATCCACTACAACGTCCAATTTTTAAAGTTCTGTTCAGTATTATAGGTAATAATTGTAACTGCTAGTTGCTATAATCAGTGGCGGGTTTGGGAAGAGGGGCAAAGTACACAGGTAAGAAGCAAAAACATACCATATGTATATAACTGATGTGTATATGTAAGTATCTATTAAGCTCATTTGTCTACATGTATCAATGTAAAAGAAATTCCACCACAGTGTATCAAATTTTAGGAAAATGTAGGGACTTTCTGGTTACTTTACTCTCACTCTCTCTCTCTCACTCTCACTCACTCTCTCTCTCTCTCTCTCTCTCTCTCTCTCTCTCTCTCTCTCTCTCTCTCCCCCCACCCTCCTACCAATAAACATTGAAATGTGACTTCTACTTTTATACCTGTCAAATGTGTTGCTTACTATTTACAGCTTTTCAAATAATTCTGTCTTGCATCTATTTTAAGAACCATTTCGTACAAATATTCACAGTTTAGGCCTATAACATAATTTAGGTCATCTTTATGACGTTTTTAACGGTTACGTTTCAACGGTTACATTACATTAAAATATTTGTTTTCAACGACATAGCACATTACACGTAATGCACGTTAATATTCTGCCGCGACTGCGTTAAACACTGTTACAACTGCGGGGTAATGAACTGAAGTATTGAACTTTTTGTAATTGATATCTGTTGGGATATTTCTTTAAAAGGACGGCCTCAGTTCGAATAACGAAGGAATAGCCAGTCCAACGAAAAAGCGACATTAAAATCAAGCACGCAACTCGTGTCGATTATTTTTGTCATACAAACTTACAATATAGCGGTGAACATGCACACAAATAAGCCTACCGTAACTTTTATTCCGCTCATATTAAAATGTATTGCTACTTGCTGTATATTAGGTTTATTGGAATTTATTGGAGCTGGGATTGGTTATTTTGTTGGGATTGGTGGTAAATCACGTTACACGGCTGTGTTTCAAACACCAGGGCAAAGGTACACTGTTGTGATAAAGAAACAGACGTGAATGTAAATAAATAACTTCGTCATGAAAACAGTTCACATTTAAAACGTATAAATAGTTCACATCAAATATTTGAAATCATGCACACACAGAGATCCAGCATAACGATCACCACGCAGCCACGCCAAGTTATTCCATACGCAGCGGTTAACGAAGCACACCATAACAGTATATTTATTACTGCCGCGGAAACACAGATTTATCACAACCTCGTAACTGCTTAGGTAGGTTTAAAAAACACGTCTACAAACGTGATGTAATTTGAAGTATTTTTCGGAATAAGTATAATTTACGCTTCGTTTGGTAAAACAGCAAGACCCAATATCTTGGCTCACCACATTTGCCATCTTCTCTTTGTTTCTGCCCCGCCATCATATCTAAATATATTATAATAAGTATTCAAACATTAAAATCTCTTTTCAGTTGTAAATTACAAATTCAAAAATCATTATTTTGTTGTAACAAGTATGAAATATGCTACAATTGAAAACATATACAATTTGGACGCGTACTAGCGAAGTGAAACTTCCCGAGTGTGAAAGAGACAAAGACAGAGAGAGAGAGAGAGAGAGAGAGAGAGAGAGAGAGAGTGACAAGCCTCGCTCAGCAGAGTTGCTTCTAAGTTGCTCCCGCTCGATAAAGCAACACAGTACCATTACGGCCTACTCACGATATTTTCCGCTGTTATTTTAAACTGTAAAAATGAGATATGTTGCCATCGGGGCTACCTAAATATTTCAATAGGAACCCTTTAATTTACAAATAGCATACTAAAAAACTAGGTTAAAATAATATTTTAATCGTGAACTATTTCTTACCGGCCGTTGCCAACACGTCGCTGCTCTCGCTGTTGTTAATTCATATTTAAAAATAAATAAATATTACAAGTTATACAAGATATTAAGGTAAAGTTTAATTTATTCAATAATACAGTACTCTAAAGTTAACCACAGTGTTATATATTTGTGGAATACAGGTTATTAAAAAAAAAAATTGACATGTTATGCCTAGAGTGTTTTTTCAAAGGTTGATTTCCATAAGTCGCTTCCAATCGGGAATGGAGCCGATTGACCTCCCTAAATAGGTAACTAGTCGAGATTTCTGCATCATTACGATGGATTTAAAGCGATTTGTTTTGTATGTGGGCGAAAATCTACACGTTCCTGCCATGAGAATATATTTACAGAACTGAAAAATCTACGATACATTACTAATTTTTTTTTTCAAATAATAATAATATGATAAAAATTGTCTCTTGAACGTAATTTGTATTTCGTATGCAGCATTACTAGTTACTTTGCAGTAACTAGAATCAATTTTTTATTGTTATACATAAATGTAAACTATATAGACGTATACACGTTAATTTGCAAAATATAACAAGCTCTAGGAAATGTCCAAAATAAAAATATAATGATATTTTGCTGCAACGACAAAATATATTGAACAGATATAGTCATTTAAATACAAAGTTAAATTTTTTTCAGTAGATGTATCCATGAAACTGTTGTTTGGCGCCAAGTTGCTCGATTGACGTATAAAAAGCTCAGAAGTTGTGTCAGAATTTTATTTATTTTCTTCGCTTGCAAATCTCAAATAAATATAGAATTCATAAGGTTTTCTTGACAATACCCTATAAATGGTCATTTCCATGTTTTTTTTTTTTTATCTTGCAGTTTTTCACGTTCTACGTACGTTTTCTATTGATCCAAACAAATAAGATACATTTTTTAACAGTACAAGAATAAAATGCGTATTTCGAAGAGCTCCATTTAGTTCTTACCAGAAGAAAGAGGCGTCATAGTTTCAGCCGTGTCCTATTGGTTGAGATCATATGATGTCATTGTGATCAGACAAGATCGCGTATCTTCGTATTTGGTAACCATCCAAACTAAACTTCACGAATCCGCACGAAGCTTAAACTAAAATGGTCGGAGCATACGAAGTCTAGTGACTCTTGGAATATCCACTTCAGGAAGTATGGTCTATTAGCAGTTTCTTCACATTGTTTGAATCGAACACTTGAAAAATCACCCTATCTACGACGTGTTTGGTTATTTCCTAAATACACCATGTATATCAAGGGTTTTATACTTATGTAAACGTAAAAATTCGTTGTTTTTGGTTAGCTTACTTGTGTTTTAATTACAAATTATAAAATCTCATTTATAACTTATACAGAGAACAACAGGGAGAAAATGGGTGTGTTGGTAATGCCTATTGTCAGAAATAGTTCTCAAGCAAAATATCAATACACTGAGTGAGTACCTTTGGTGTAAAGGCTGTTTACGATAAAGTGAGCACATTTGAAATGAACCTTAGAAAAAAGTCATTGACCCTGCATGCATATATTTTAATGGGCGCGCTGAGTGACATTAGCCCAATAAAGTTGATAACGATGAATGGAAAGTAGTTCCGTTTCTTAACGGCGAATAGAAAGTCTTGGGTAACCATTTGTGATAATTTAAAATTATTTCTTTCGCTTTCTGATATCGTAATGCATTGGAGTGTAAAAATAACAGACATGTAATATATTTACTTTTCTAATAAGTTCACAATGTCACTTGACCGACGCATGAATGAAGTGATGAGGCCCGTGACAATGTTAATCTTACACAAGGCGGAATAATACACGACGTGTATACAATTAGATCTTTAGCAGGGCTTTCAAAAGTGCTCATTTTACCACGGTACCTTTGGTGTAATTTTGTTGACTTGGCTAAGCTTAGTTAGCACGAACCGGAGGAATATCCTGGAAGTAGAACTTCAGAAAAGTTGGAAGAAACCGAGAATGGGCTGTAGTGGTGCTTAACTTGTAGGCGTGTCTGTGGTCCTCTGTCTCCGACAGGGACGGCGGGGTGAGGTGTAGGGGGTAGAGGCCGTAGCAATTTTAATATATTGACCTTAATGTAAAGGGTTTTTTTAACGTCCCCGGTTTTATGCTTGATATCTTAGCAGGGGACGGCTTATAGACTAACTTATAACCTAACTTAAATTAACACCCATGCCTTACCCGGGATTCGAGCCCAGAGCCTCCCACACCCCAGATCGGTGGCGCACCAACCGACTGCACCACGGGATTCTGACCTAAATTTAAATTTTAACCTTGTCGTAAATTCTATTTTAATTTTGAACATCAGTAATTTTAACACTGTGTAGACTATGCTCGAGTGTAGCTCGAGCAAAAGCTAATTTTAAAATTTCTTTGTTGTTCAGAACAAATCTCCATGGATGTGCAGTCTTTGTTCGGATAGTGTTTAACATGGCCTCACAAGAACACGAGAAAGCAGTACCAATGACATTGCTAACGATAGAATTCCTTTTTTATAGCCACTCAAAGGGGCATGATTGATTGCAAATCCTTTAATACGATAAAGGACATTTGATTGGGTCGATATCAGCTCGGCTCTCCATTATTTGATGACCGGCCAATAATGAGCACTGTAAAGTACAGGGTAGTTTCCGGTGTGGTATGGACCAATAGAACGTTGGTGAGTTCTAACACAGACACCAACAGAACCGGTGTTCTTACAGTAGTGGATATAGGTGACTCACTTCTAATTTGCCTTAAGTGCCAATAAATGCGTGCAGACCTCAGTGTGTTAATCCTCTATTCAAACATGATTATTTTTAACTTTAATTTAAAAAACGTGACAAATTTTACTTTCGACACAATATAAATTCTTCTTTTAACAAATATAATTAAGACCAGTGATGGCCTTCAGCCATGGACTGGTGCCTTTCTAATATGTTCTGTTCTGTTGCGTGCACGTGGGGCGTGTGTGTTGTGTGTGGTCAGGACTGCTGTTCCACCGCGCGGTGATGATGAGCGGCTCGGCGCTGAGCCCCTGGTCTCTGGTGCGATCTCCCGCTCGCTACGCCGCTCAGGTGGCTCGACACGCGGGCTGCCCGCCCCAGCTCCCGCATCCTCAGCTTCTGCGCTGCCTGCGCGAGCGTCCAGCGCACCTCCTCGTCTCGGCCCCCGTCAGGGTGCCCAGGTACTCCCACGCCTTCGGACCCAGCGTCGACGGCGTCGTCGTCGACAGCGGCGAGACGTCGGCCGCCGCACCGCCGCCGCCACCGAGGTAAGTCACCTCGTCCTGCTGGAGCCGAGCGGTTACAATGCTCGCCTCCCATCCAGGAGAACCGGGTTCGATCCCCGGCCGGATCACTCCCGGCTTCTCGCGTGTGGGAATCGCGCCTGACGATGCCGCTGGTCGGCGGGTTTTCTCGGGGTTTTTCTCCCCGTCCTTTCATGTCTAGTCATATGACAGGAAATGGCTAGATTTAATCCCAGGTAAAGGCTCTTCACGATAAAGTGAGCACTTTTGAAATCAACCCAAGGGAAAAGTCACTGCTACTAACGTCATATAGTTTAACGGGCGCACTGAGTGGCATTCGCCCAGTAATGTTGGTAACGGTTTATGGAAGGTAGCTCCATATCTTAACGTCGAATAAAAACTGTTAGGTAACCATTTTTAATAACTTAAATTATTTCTTTCGCTTTCTGTTTTTTTTTTTTTTTTTTTTTTTTTTTTATGAATCGAAGTATAAATATGACCAGATCTGTAAAATATTTTATTCTCCAATAATTTGATAGGTTCGCGTGACCGACGCGTGAATAAAGTGACGAGGCCTATGGCAATGTTTATTTTACATAAAGTGGAAAAAAACCCAACGTGCATACAAGTAGATCTTAAGCAGGGCTTTCGAAAGTGCTCATTTTACCGTGAACAGTCTATACCTGATGTTTCCAGTTCAGAATGTTAATACGATGGTGGAGGGAGCACTTTTAAAGCGACCAACAAGACTTGCCCTGCAGGGCAAGAAAACGACTGGGGAATGGGAACTAACGATGGCAAAACGGGAGTCTTGTCATATTCATTCTGTCACGTATGTCTTCATGAGCTGTTGTCAAGGCCATATTTTTCATTTTTTTGGAATATGGTTATTTCAGAGAGGTTTCAAAAAAGGCCCCCTTAATGCGGTTTTTAGTTGTCAAATCATTATAGTTTTCAAAATATAACACTCAAATTCCAACACAAAAGTGTTATAGGCAGGTTCAAGAAGTTGAATTAGAGTTTAAGCGCGGCATACTGCATTTGTGTTGCAAGCTGCGAAAGGAACCAAAACTACTTTTCCTCTATAGTTTATAGTTAAAACTATGTATTAAATGAATGTAAACAGTTTCGCTTCAATGAACAAAAATATATTTACGACAAGTCTGACACCTATTTTCAACAGGATTCAGAGTGCCAATACTTGCTCACCTGTTTATAAATCGCACTCATACTGAATCAGTATATTCTGCGCACCACACACATTGCATTAAATACAATTTCATTGGGGAAAAAAATATCTAGGAGCAGATCCTAGTATGCTGCAGAATTCGGGACATTGAGACATTTGAGTGTTATATTTTGAAAACTATAATGCTTTTACAACTAATAACTGCATTAAGGGCTCACTTTTTGAAAGCTCTTTCAGATAACTAATTTTTTTTAAATGTGAAATATGACCTAAAGTAGTCAGTCTTACCTGACTGAAAGTCGATATATAAATGTTTCAATTACTGGCCTTAATGCAAAGCATTCCCTGCAAAGCACTTGGTGGTTCGGACAGTGGCAAAGGGTAGTGGAGTAAAATTAAAGATCTTTAACTACGGATATAACTAACCAAATGTGGAAAGTTTTTTCAACAATATAATTCTTACTTTGAAGTCATAACATTGTATTACAGGAAATACATTTTGTAACTTTTTTTAAATATAAAACGGTGTCGTTCACCAGATGTAGTTAAATGAATAGTGGAAGAAATTACAATTTTTGTCATTAATGAGAAAAAAATATTGTATTGTTTCAACCAGACATTCTCCTTGGTGCAACCAGAAGAGATCAGCCCCCTCCCAAGCATGCGCAGCATTTAAATGTGTATTGAAGAAATATTCCATTCACGGTTACTTCAAAATTGCCTGAAGCCCTGCTAAAGTTCTACGTTTGTGATATTCCTCCGCGCCTTACAAATGAAGCTCAACAGAGTCCAGAGAATTACGCCAAAGGGATAACGCGCCGCATTCTTGCGCACTCGGTGTAATAATATTTTGCATAAAAACAATTTCTTACTAGAAATTGCCAACACGCGTATCTCCTCTGTTTTTATTCGTATTAATTATAAATAAAAATATTATAACATAGATAAAATATAGGTAGGGGTAGTGAAATTTCGCGAAAATATTTTAAGACAAATTATATTTCAAAACATTGTAAGATCGTTTACCTATCTTGATTGGCTGAATGACCTCTTGCCACGTGTCAACTGTCTGCGCACGAATCACGTAGGAGCCGTGCCGGTGTTGCCGAATTCTGAGTGACCCGGTCAGATATGAAAACGCCTTCTCAAGCAGGCAGCAACCAATGGCAGTAGACAAACTGCTGTTGGGTGCTTATAGTATTTTTTCTGTGAAAAATCACTAGGAAGTTACAAAGCACGTCATACATGGGGTGATTTTTAGAAGGTGGGATTGGAAAAGTATGAAAAAACCGCGGATAGAGTATAGAAGAAAATCAAACTCGACGTGTTCACGAAAGGAGAAGCCGTGAACGTACTGGAACCACTGCTGATGTTTGTTCCAGAGGAAGTGTTGGCAGTGTCACGTTCAGGAGTTCGAAGTATATTAACGGTCGATTGTCACCTAAACTATTATACCCGGCGCCGGGCATAGTCCCGATTCACGTAGTCGGTAGTTCCTGTTAACAATGGAGTTCGTGCTCGATACTTTTTACCCCTCACTTCGTAAATTACACGTCAAGAAGGATACAGGTGGGGATAAGAACATTTCGCGAGGTTATTTCAGGACAAGATAGACGTCAAACAAGTGTACACTGAAGTTGACTTTACAATTTGATCGCGGTTTATTATACACGCCCTGGACACCTCTGAGCCAATAACAGACTTGCAAGGAAACAAGTAACGAGTGTCACACTGCCAGGTGTGAAGTAACATTGGATACTCTCTGGAGCAGCATCCGATGAACAAACATTTGAGGCTCGAGTATACACAGGACTGTGGAGTCTAGCCTACAGCTCATTGAACTCGCGAATTTTTCCTATCCCTAGATATAGGTCAAACAGAGACGTCCGATAGAATTCCATAGTTGGATTTGACCTACCAAATACAAACAAAGCGTATTTTCCCGTGAAGTTGCGTGGTGCCTCGCTTTCGGTAGGTCGCTGGTTCGAATCCAGCCGGCTACAGTACAGGTAGTTTTCCCAAGTGGTTTTTGTTTGGAGCTGTAGGCTACTTGTATCGGCATAACGCTATTTATAATACCAGGATCAAAAATGCGTGCACGTTTGACAATACTGGCAAAGGCTGTTTACTAGACTACGGGATATAGTTTGAACAATATAGGGATTGTTTCCCATACGTGCGGTATTATTTCCCTTATAGAATTCTATTTTCTTTTGTATACAATGTAAAGTGATGAGGATACTTCTTCGACAGCGTCCTATTTAAAGGACTGTGAGACTGAAATAGCTGGCATAGTGTTCTCTCTGTCTTCACTTTTATCTCAGAACAACGGTAAGACCTGGTGTATTAAAGGTAAAATAAAAAATAATTCTTAATACTGCACACAAAAATAAAAACTTCCGTACGTCCACTAAGAAATGTACACATTTCAGGAGATAAAATTTGCATGCAGGTTATTTGAAGCTCAAGTAAATAACATCAGTTGTAGAAATACGTGACAGGTTTCTCAGCCAAGACCTTTTAGCAAATGTGAGCACGAAACCAAAATTTGCGCTTTAAGGAATTTTACAAGAGAAAATTTAATTATAGGCTGTTCACGGTAAAGTGAGCACTTTTGATGTCCTTTCAGCCATTTTTTTAAATCCTTTAACCACATTAAAAATACTTTTTGCCATTTAAATAATAAACACAGTGTGTATATTCCACCGTACTCGGAAGTTAATGTCTAAGGCTAAAACAAAATATATTTATCGACTATTATTTCAATCGAGGGGGCTAACAAAAGTGCTCACTTTACCGTGAATGGCCTATACAAGCCTGGATCACTCGAGTGACTCCTGAAATAGATAAAACTGTACCTAGCTGACACACAAAATGTTACGGAACTGAGAAAATGACAAACAAAAATATCCATAATGGGAGAAGGGTAGCAAAGATAATCAAATTAAGTTGCGCTGGACGTGCTGCCTCCAGATTCTTGGCAGATTTCCAAGATTCCGCTCCGGATCCCGAATCACGAGCAGTCGCATGCTATATCTTGCCGTCCCAGCAGTGTCTGTTCCAAACATATCTCCGGGATGGCTTCGCCCCACGGATAAAGTCCAGCCAAAGTCACTTCGCAATCTGAAGAACTGCTGAAGTTCTGCTTACAGAATATTCCTCCGCCTCGTGAAAACAAAGCTTAACTAAGTCTGGAAAGTTACACCAAAGGGACAACGCTCCACATGCATGCGCACACAGTGTACTGATATTTTACATAAGAACTATTTCTTAATGGCTGTTCACGACAAAGTGAGTACTTTAGAAATGACCCTTAGAAAAAAGTCACTGCTCCTGCGTGAATGTATTTTAAAGGTTGCACTGAGTGACATTCGCCCAGTAAAGTTGGTAACGATGGATGGACAGTATTGCCATATCTTAACGTCGATTAAAAAGTGTTAGGTAACCGTTTGTGATAGCTTAAATTTAATTCTTTCACATTCTGTTTTTTTAGTGCATCGAAGTATAAAAATGAGCAGATTTTTTACGTGTTTACTTACTTAATAATTTCACAGTTGCATTTGACCGATGCGTGAATAAAGTGTTGAGACCCATAGCAATAGTAATTTTACATAAGGCGGCATAATACACAACATGTTTACAAGTAGATCTTAAGCAGGGTTTTCAAAAGTGCTCATTTTACCGTGAACAGCCTGTACTAGGCGTTACCAACACACCCATGTTCTTACTGTTTTTGTTTATAACATTAATTGTAAATGAAATATTATAATTTATAGGTATAATATGAACAAAATTTTACTTTAACCACAAATAATGTACTTTTGTGAAGACGAGTATAAAACATGGCATATTTAGGAAGCAACGAAACACGTCTACATGGGGTGATTTTTTAAAGATATGCTACTAAAAGCACCACTTGAGGGCCTTCCATTATTGGACGATGTTTTCTACTGTGCATAGTACAGGCCATTAAACTCCTTTCCTGCTCATAATTCAATGTTAACATCACCATGCATGAAAGTGTTGACGTCTCATCGACAGCGAGATCTTTACAGATGGAATTAAAAGGAATATGTAGGTAAATATGAAAATCCGTATGGTAAAATCCTTTTAATACTTATTTTTGTGACATGTTCGTGCGTCATAAATCATTGAGATAAAATGAGTAAAGTGAGTGAATATATTTGGGCGACTCTTCAACAGCGAGGTTTTGAGAGCCGATGGGGTGATTGAGGTGAGTATGGAGCAGCGCCAGAATGAAAGGGCAGGGGAAACTGTAGATCCCCTACATCCGGGCCACCGGATATTCGCAAGTGGGAATCGTGCCGGACGATGTCGTTGGTCGGCGGGTTTTCTCGGGGATCTCCCGTTTCTCCCGCCCCTTCATTCCGGCGCCGCTCCATATTCACTTCAATCACCCTCATCGGCTCTCAATACCTCGCTGTTAAGAGCCGCCCAAATCTCTTCACTCACTTTACCGTGAAAAGCATATACCATTTATAAACTAGTTGGTGTGTCAACATTAACCAATAACATTGTCCAGGGAAAAGCAATGCCCGTATTAGTTGCTAGCTAGTGGACTTGTAAAGCACTGGCCGTGATTTCACCTACGTGGACGCGTATGCTCGGAATAATAAGTTAAGAGGATAATAATCTCGATATACGGCAGTTTTTCGTTCCCATCGCCAGAATTTGTGAGCTGGTTGCTACTAACAAATTCCGACCGCGTGTTCAGTTTTCTAACGTCTTGTGTCAGAAAGTGTAATGTTTACAATTATGCTAATATCTGTGCCATAATCTAGTACAATTCTTGCACTTTTAGTCTTTGAAATCTCTTTAAAATATGCAATTCATTTCTTTGTTAGTAATCCCCCATTCAAAACGTAAAATGTAGATATTATTTTTAGGACGTCTGTTTCTTCCTGTCAGTATTTGGAATTCATATATCTCTTTCAATCTAAGAGACTATGTGAAATTTATTTCTTTCAAGTACCATTATCAGTATCCAATCAAGAACTTGGGCTAGACACGTCAACAAATGTTACTGGATACACGTAAGGCTCCAATAGTAATACTTGGTGGTCATTACTTGCCAAATGCTGTGACATTGAAACACGTACCAATTTGTGTACGTCACTAGAGAAGAGGTTACGGTAACGACCTGCTCAAACGTGTGCAACTACTTTTGATTGTTTTACGGTCATGATAATCATGTGTTTGCTTAAGCAGCAGTACTTACGGTTAATCAAAATTTTTACAAACCCTACGTTTTTTGCTCTGGTTCCAAGAATTGTGGCGTTTGCTGGTGCGGCAGCAAAAAGGGTAAAGGCTGTTCACGATAAAGAGAGCACTTTTGAAATCAACACTAGAAAAATGTCACTACTCCAACCTGCAGACATTTTAGCAAGCGCACTGGGTGACATGCGCTCGGTCATGTTGGTAACCATGGTGAGGAAAGTAGTTTTATGTATTAACGTCAAATAAAAAGTGTTAGGTAACCATTTGTGATAACTTAAATTATTTCTTTCACTGTCTGTTTTTTTTAATGCATCAAAGTGTAAAAGTAAGCAGATTTTTAAATATTTACTTTTCTGAAATATTCCACTATTTCACCTGACCGACGCGCAGGAAGAAAGTGATAAGGTCCATGGCAATGTTAATTTTGCATAAGCGGAAGAATACACAACATGCATACAAACAGATCATAAGCAGGGTTTTTTAAAGTGTTCAGTTTACTGTGAACAGCCTATAGCTATTTATTTACGCAAGGCAGTGAAATTACAGGGAGTACTTTATTCTCCTTGTGGAACTACAGTAGAGCGTGTTTTTTTTCCTATCCCCCTGTCCGTATTTTATTCTGTAATTCTTCTTCCTCGGGTTCGTCTACAGGATATAAGCTCGAGATGGAAGCCATTTTCGCACCACTCTGGTCCATAAATACACGTTATTTGCCTGTCTTCAAACATTCACAACGCGCGGTAAAGACAGCTCAAGTTTCCGTGGGTTCCGTCTCTCTTAAAGATAATAATGCATTAACTGTCTCGACATAAAGACGCCAGAAACTTACAGAAGACTCTCTCTAGTCTTATTTCTGTGAAAGGCGCAGTTTCGGTGCCGTTTACGAACATTTGGCACAAGAAAGGAAACTCCCCACCCTTACTCCCCTCCTTGAACTAGAAAAATGACCTCCCGAGAAAGGTTGCAGGTAGTAGATATTGAGTAGGTGCCCAGGCAAGCTAGAATCTAGCCTGGATATAGTCACAGGGCACATAAGTACATAGAGGCGAGATGGTGTGGCCCTTCCAACGATGTGGACGTACACATTCTGTGATTGGCCGCGCGAGGCTCTGGGAACGGGCCTTGTGTCTGATTGGCTACTGTGTGCTATAGTCTATTCGCGGTTTCTTCACCTTTTATGAATCAAACCTTTGAAAAATAACCCCATGTATGCCGTGTTTGGTTACTTTCTAAATATTCCATGTATCGCAAGCGTTTTATACCTCTGTTAACATAAAATTATCATATTATTCCGTTAAATTGAAGTTTCACGTATACTTTATTTATAAATTACAATGTTTCATTTTTAATAAATATGTATAAAAACAGTGAGAAAACATGTGTGTTGGTGACGCCTAGTTAGAAATAGTTCTTATACTAGATATTGTTACGTTGTGTTGTGTAATTTTCTAGACTTCGTTAACCTTGGTGTGTAGTAGGCGGAGGAAATAATCTGGAAGTAGAACTTCAGCAGGGCTTCAGAAAAGGTCGAAGTAACCGCGAATGGATTATACGAACGGTTTCCTATTGGCTGAGTCGCCGGGTGGCAAGTATTAAGTCACCAGGCGTTGTTTGGCGAACGACGTTGCGAAATGTTCCTGGCCAGTGACGTCATTTTGTGGGCGTGTGCAGCTGGGATTCGCAGAAAAAGGAAACAACTATTTCAACTTTGTGTGCTGTGTGTGTGTGATTTTAGTCACTACTCGTAACACTTTTTTTCATGTCAGTAACATTCCATCAAAAGTTACATTTTTTAATTAATATTTTCACTTTTCTTTTTTTGGAACGCAAACATCTGTCAGCTCGGAGGAAATGTTACTTGCAACGGCGGCTGTTAACAGTGGCTAGTTTTTATGAATCCCTTGAAGCTACGTCAATCAAGCGCGTGGCGCGAGCAACATCTGTCCATTCCATCTATCGTGAGCCTCCGGTGAATACACGGTGACGGCTTCATAGTTATGTGGTTTAGCTCTTGTTTTTTAACAAAATCATTTTTCAGTTCTTTATCACACTGCTGATGTACTCATATACAGATATTCATTATTTTCTTCCGATGTGCCTTATTGCAGCTCATGACCGGAATAAATAAACTGTAAAATAACCTTTTAAAACCAACCTGTTATGCTCTAAAAAGAGGAAAATAACTAAAGTAGTTATAAAATCTGTAGAACTTGTAAGACGTGGACTAACAGCCGTAATAACATTTACTACAAATAAATATGTTTGTATCAATTTATATTGAGTACATAAAAGCTTGGAGCGAATAGTTTGCAGCCTTACGCACGATGTGTGCTTATTACGATTACGTAAATGAGGTATAAGTTCTATATTGTAAATAGTTAACATTCTTACTCAAGACATGTGCGTACTACGCTTACGCAAATGAGGTATATGTTCCACATTGCGCCAAGCTTTAATATACTAAATATAAATTGATGCAAACATATTAATTTGTAGCAAAGTTTATTACGGCTAATCGACAACTTCTTACAAGTTCTACAAATTCTGTTACTACTATAATTATTTTTATCTTTTAAGTGTATTTATAAATAAAATGTTTTTTGACAGTTTATTTATTTTTCACTTTTTAGTCTAGAAGTTTTTTGATGTTATTGTATATGTAGACTATTTATACATTCATTTATACATTCGTAAGACTAAAAAGACTAAAAATTTGCAGTTAAACACTGGTGGCCCCCTTTCACACTTCGAGCAGCAGGCAGACTGCACACCAGTTCATTGCATAGAGGTAGGACAGACACTGTACATACAAACAATACAAATTAATAATAGCTTGTAAAAATGATATATTGTGTATACAATTTATGTGCCATTTATCAGAAAAACTTTGATAAGAGACCCACTCGTATGCTAGAGTAGGACAAAGACTGCTTTCTGCTTTGTAAATGTCTTAAGGGCGTATTTTCTCACCGGCTCGTGTTGCAATATTTATGGCTTTAACTTATCAAAGAAAATGCCTCACTTTTTAATATATATTTGAAATCGATAGAGTTAATCTATCATGGACTATTCATGGTAAAGTGAGCATTTTGGAAGACCTCTCATTTGGAATAACAGTTAATAAATAAATTTTATTGTAGCCATAGATATTAACTGTAGAATCCGGTGAGATACACACACTGCGTTTTTTACTTACATGGCAATAATTATTTTTTAAAAAGTGGTGGAAGGATAAACAATGACTGATAGGAAAAAAAGTAACTAGGGCCTGAAAATGCTCACTTTACTGTGAACAGCCTATACCATGGAGGTGCACAGTTTCCTTTTTTACAGCCTACGTTAGTGAACATGTAATGCTTACACACGCTTTGAACAGTGTTCTCTAACAAATTCGTCGGTAAAAAAAAAAAAAAAGTGTGACAGTAACAAATCCCTTCAACCACGCATTTACTCCCCTCTCAAATTTTACCTCTCACAAGAAAACTAAAACTGCGGATTGATGTGTTCTTTCCACATGCAAGCCTGGTTTCTTTTGATGTATAATTTATTTTTGTAAACATATATCGTTTATTGCATGTCAAAGTAGAATATATTGTCGGGCACGAACATCACGACTTCTGTCCAGAGACACGTGGTAGTTCCACCAAAACGCAGCATCTCTGCCAGGAGTATTTTCAGAGCTTGTCGCAGGCAAATCTTCGACCCCGACTATCTTATACATATTCGGTCGTTAACGCCCCAACATCGCAGCCTTCGTTTACATTGCAGTAGCGTCAGCAGAGAGCTGATAGGCTACCGCGTGTTTAGAAATGTTCTCTTATTGGCTAGGCCGCCGGCTGGCAAGTAAACTACTGGGCGCTGATTGGCGAACGGCATTCCGCCATGTTGCTGGCGCCTGCGGCTAGAGATCGCGGCAGTTCACCTCCGTGTTCTCAAGTCCTCCGTGGTGGGAAGCTACAGACCACAGACGCGCTGTCTTTATGGACGACTCGTGCTGTTATATGGGAGTGTATAACCGCCATTACAGAGTTGGGTGGAATGCAGGTGAGCTCTACAGCCGCAGTCTCACTTCACAGCGGCGCCCATCTGCTACTTTTTGGCGTGATGGACTGAAGAGCCGTAGTATATGATCCGTCATTAGTCAAATGCAGCGAATCTCAAGCAGTGGTCCGCAGATAGGTCCTAAGTTGTCAGCAAAATAATTTATATAATTTATTTTGGTTTTTTCATCATTTAAACCCTTTAATGCCAAGTTTTTTGAGAACGATAATCATTTTAAATAGGCAGTTAAATCTTTATTCCTACATTTTAGTTCTCACGTGCAAGAAGTGCAGAGGAAGTTATCCGTGTTAAAGGCGGTTCCCGTTAACGTGAGCACTTTAGAAATTAACCTTAGAAAAAAATCACTGCCCCTGTATGCATATATTTTAATGGCGCACTGAGTGACATTCGCCCAGTAATGTTGGTAACGATGGATGGGAAGTAGTTCCATATCTTAACGTTGAATAGAAGTGTTAGATAACCATCTGCGATAATTAAGAATTATTTCTTTTCCTTTCTGGTTTTTTAATGCATCGATGTGTAAAAATTAACAGATTTGTAAAGTATTTACATTTATAAATAATTTCACAGTTTAATTTGACCGACGCATGAATAAAGTTATAAGGCCCATGGAAATGTTAATTTTTCAAAATGCGGAAGAATACACACATGTATACAAGTAGATCTTAGGCAGGGCTTCCAAAAGTGCTCATTTTACCATGAACAGACTATAGGTTGGCATTCCACACCAAGTATTTTATGGTAAAGGAAAATTTGAGAACCATTGACCAAAGGTTTTGATACGAGGGCCATTAATGAAACGCACAGCAGTAATTGAAGACATCCTGGCTGCTTCGTGCTCTACCACCCTTCCTGGGTGAGAGTCCAGGAACCAGTTTCCAGGAAGATTATTCTCACCTGCACAAAACTCTTGTTTCCCCAGGATTGTTGACGTTATGTTTCATGTTTCAACACTTCTGTGGCCTGCCCGTTAATCCGATTTCCCGCCCATCAAAACATTTGTGGGAACAGACGGGATGCCAGCTTCATCCACGTCGAAGCATTGGCGATTTAGAGCGTAATTTGTAGCAGCTGTGGGCAAACCTGCCACACGATAACATACGGCGTTTGTTGACTCCATACTCGATCGTTTCGACACGCGTATCCTGGTATCAGGAGGTCAGATGAAGTAATAGATATGTCGTTCTGTACCGCATGTGGGCGGAATATTGTCCTGCAGTGTAGAATTCTTTTCAGATAATTTCGTAAACAGTGGTGGAATTCGTCTAACCTCCACGCAGTATGAAGAATTTACCATACCTCAGGCTGCAAATATAGAAATGATACTAAACAAAGCTGAGGACTTTAAGGCGCATTTGACTCTTTCCTGAAAAAATTGAGGAAAACTACCATGGTTGTGCGGTGAAAAAAAAATTTGCTATTCGTGCTTTCTCATCATGCGTATCTACTAATGTGGTATGGTTGCAAATCGTTTTAGTGTGTTATAAAATGATTCTTTCATCGCTCATCGCTTACTTTTGTCTGCATCGTGACGCTGATATAATTTTGTTTAAATCCAGTGGTTCCTCCTTGGTGTGCAAAAATTTATATGGCAACGAGTGTAGTAGGCCTGTCCAGATGTCAGGACTCGTCCAGAAGGAGAAGTAGGGAGAAGTGTCGAATTATTCTGAGGTGGGGTATCGGCACGGGAGCTGACTCGTGAACTCGATGTCTGACGCAGCGCCGTAATGACGCGATCTGCCGTCGACGCCTCGTCGGACCGGCCCTTCGCGCCACTCCATCCACCGTGAGATTGAATCACCGCATCGCTGCGCATCAGGCTCCGCCCTGGCGCCCACCGCCGGAATTTTCGAGTGCGGCAGACAACTCACCCCCGCACCCACCCCCGCAGCTTAGTCCCACGGCCGGGCCTCCACTTCATCGTCTCCTGGGTCTTCCCCTATTCAGACACACCTCACCTCGAGATCCACACCCGGAGCTCCCACCGACGACGCAAGCTCTTCGATTTTTACGTTTGTCGAGGATGCTCGTAGCCGTGCCCCAGGTTTTCTTTTTGTTCACACGGTCTCAGCCTGTGTTTGATCGACGACCCTTCGTCGAGGAGCTCTAGGCTTCCCTCTGGTATCACTGCGCCTAATTTCTCCGTTACAGAGCTCGCAGTTCCCCAATTTTGGTTCTGTAAAGGATGTGTGTAACTTTTCCCGACTGAGATGTCGTTGAGGACTGACATCTTGCTGCGATTTCCAGATCTCAGTTAGGTATACCCAGTTTGCCGCTGTGCAACGTAAGTTTTTTGGGGTAGTTTTTGAACGATAGAATACTTAAACTCGTTCGGTCAAACATAATTTCTTAGTTCAATGCGGCAATCACGTAATTTTTGGTATAGACTGTTCACAGTAAAATTAGCACTTTTGAAAACCCTGTTTAAGATCTACTTGTATACACGTTGTGTAGTCCTCCGCCTTACGTAAAATTAGCATTGCTATAGACCTCACCACTTTATTGGTGCTTCGATCAAATGAAACTGTAATTATTAAGTAAGTAAATTACCTTAAAAATCTGCTCATTTTTACACTTCGATGAATTAAAAAAAACCGAAAGTGAAATAATTAATTTTAAGCTATCACAAATGGTTACCTAACACTTTTTATACGACGTTAAGCTATGGAACTATTTTCCATTCATCATTACCAACTTTACTGGGCGAATGTCTCTCAGTGCGCCCATTAAAATATATGCATGCAGCGGCAGTGACTTTTTTCTAAGGTTCATTTCTAATGTAGTTACTTTATCGTGAACAGCCTTTGTCCGCTGTACCTGTGTTCATCGTTTTGCTTACAACCAGTGAACAAAGCGCTGATTGCTCGATGTTACTGGCATTAACTATTCATGCCAAAGAGATGTAGAAAATCCCACAAATCATATTAACCACATGGAACTGGAACGATTTGGGCGGCTCTTCACATCGAGGTCTTGAGAGCCGACGAGGGTGAAGTGAGGTGAGTGTGGAGCAGCGCCGGAGTGAAAGGGCGGGGTAAACGGGAGATCCCGAGAAAACCCGCCGACCAGTGGCATCGTCCGGCACGATTAGCAAGTGCAAAAATCCGGTAGTGACCCCACCAAATCCTGTTTGCCTAGGTGAGAGTCGAGCAGTCTAACCACTACACCACTGCAGCTCCCTTTGATTTAGGCAAATCAATTTGTGAAAACTTTATAACAAACCGCCATCTTGAATAATTATGCTTGAAGTAGTAGCTACATACTAAATACTACGATAAATCAGTTTTTTTCCCGCTTGGTAAGGCTTTACTTTATGCCGTTAGACTAACGAAAGTAGTTTGCATAATAGATCGGATCAGTTTCTTACACTACGTAGATTTGTAACCATACACAACACCTGACGTTAAGGATAGAGTGGAATGTGTTCACGTTCAATGTCACTGAAGATTAAGTTCTGCCCTAGAATCTGCTTTCCCCCCTTACTGCTATGTTCCTACAATAATCAATAGGTTAAACCTGTAGATATGCTATGCCAAGAACAAAGTCTGATTTTACGGATTTTACACCCTTAATTCGCGTTCGATTCATTCAGTACAGCTTCAAGCATTTTCGTATAGGTGTTTCAGTGACGCAACAGAATTGTGGGTATGAGATTCAAAATTATTTCATCAATTACTTTCCCATTAAACTCAAAAGATATCAGATTTTCTAGTCAGAGCTGGTGAAAAGAAAGTATAAAAGTGGTGAGGAAAGTGAAGAGGAAGGAAACTGTGCGCGCAAGGGAGAAAAAAAGTCTCACGAAATAAAAATATTCTAATAAATAAGACGAGGAAAAAACATAAAGAATAATATTATTCCGGAAGATGGAAGACATCCAGCTCTAGATGGTTTTATAAATGCTGGAAGGGGAAGAGTGCTCCAAGAAAGACGTTCAGAAAGGGCTCGAGAAACAGGCGGGGTTCCCCGGGAATGGAATCGTTAACTCAGATGAATGCCTCACAGCCATCCTCATCAGCAGAAATTGTATTATAGAATGAAAAGCACTGGCGTAAACTCCGAGGATAACGTAATAGTAAAACCAAATATGTAAATTTGTCCCCTAAGAGCACCGCCATATTGAAAGGACGAATATGTGGGTTTTCTCAGAGCTCTCCCATATTTCTCACAAATAAATTGTGTGGTAGAAGGTCTTTCGTGGGCACATGCTAGGCCCTTTACAGTGAAAAGAACCTATTTTAGATATAAAAATGGCAGTTGACATTCTGACACCGTGAGGCGAACATCGATTTGGACGCACTCTGTCGTCATACCACGAAGACTCTGCGATATAGTTTTCACCTCAAAATTCTCGGCGAAATGAGAGGAGTGCCTATAAGAAAAGTCCTTTTTGCGCGATGAAACATTACGACAATGGCCACACTCGACTATTAAAGTAAATATTTGCATGCAGAATATGAATAAAGATTAAGTTTGAAAAATGCATGGATAGTGTGGACTGTATACAAAGAGATTAATTATTCTGTCAACATGTACAATTTGGAGACAGTTGGCAAAAGAATGTAATATCTATACATGTGGGTGGAGGCAAACCGAATGCTTGATCGAATGATCGATCGAAGGATTGGGATTAGTGAGGATTGCGAAGGATTGTTGAGAAGGATTGTTAAGTATCGTGGAGGGTCGCAGGGGCTAGATTATGATTGATAAGGATTCAGGAGGATTGGTGTGTGTATTGGTGTGGAATGGTGTGTGGATTGGTGTGCACATGGAGCTAATTGTGGTGTGTGTGGTGCAGATTGTGGTGCATGTGGTGCAGATTGTGGTGCATGTAGTGCCGGTTGTGTTGTGTGCGGTGGTGCATGTGATGCTGATTGTGGTGTGTATGGTGTGCGTGGTGCTGATCGTGATGCGTGTGGGTATTTAATGGTCATTAGGAGTCATTTAGGAATCGTTTAGGGGTCATTTAGGGGTGGTCTACGGGTCATTTAAGAACATTTAGGGGTCATTTACGGATCAGGAGGGGCCAGTCTTGTGAGAGGCGAGTCTTGAGGGTTCATTCTGGCAGTAGTCATCTGCTTTAGGTGAGACAATGGGTTTAAGTTAAGCAAATAACTTGTCTGGAACAAACTTTTTGAATATATAACTGCAACATAATGTGATCAAGTAATTAGATATAATGTCTGGTTAAATGGAACCATAAAAATGCTTAAATCTCACTGATTAAATGTGTTTGTGTGTGTGTGTATGTATATATATATATATATATATATATATAGAGAGAGAGAGAGAGAGAGAGAGAGAGAGGGAGAGAGAGAGAGAGAGAGTACAATAGCTAGGTCAAGTAGATACATATGCTGCCACTGTGGAAAGAACTTCGTTTTTTTTTTTCATGAAGATGGCGCAAGCCAGTGATTGTACGAAGTCTACTGTAGAGCTTACCTCTACCAACATACCTTCTCCCACTGCCGGAAAATTACATGGAAAACAGTGTTGCTACTGTAGAGAGATCTTCAGCATAAGCTATCTAGCTTGTAGACACGAAGAAAGCCAATGTTGAAAAGGTTCGGTCTCCAATTCACTATCATGTACCAACTGTGGTACGACATTTGGTAGGAGCGATAATTTTCAGAGACACGCTAGTACGTATAAAGCTAACGTACCTTTGCTTGACTCGAGACATGTGTTGACTTCGTTATCTCATGTTAATACACTACATAAAATGTTCGCAGACGACGAGGGAACTCTAAAGGGGCCTTTCTACTGACGTCATGTTCGCCGAACATGACGTCACTCCTGACATCACGGGTGGTATGCGTACAGGACAGCGGGCTGTGGAAAAACCTTATTTGCTGTGCGTCGAGCGTGTGCTCGGGGATCCATGTAGAGACAATCCTCCAGGTAGCTGTTCATATACATGAAATATGCCGACGGAGAAACCCTTGTTCGGAGTGGGAAGAGACACACAGTGGAAACAGCGCCCTCACAGAGTGGGCCGTTTCCAAGAAGGGCCGAGCCTTCCCCCTCGCCCCTGTGCTGACTAGGATACACACCTGCACTGTAGTGTGCTCGGCTGGAAGACACGCACAGTGGAAATGCCAACCCTCCTCCACCTCGAGCATGAGCGGGTCATCGCGAGTAAGCGGGTCGTGCGTAGTCTGACCCGCCTGATTGTGAGAAGGCAGACGTCGTCTTGGAAGACCTACGATCACGTGACGTCACCTTGTGCGTGCGGACACACACCACTGGAAAGCCCGCTTAACGATGAAGCGTTACGACAATGGGTATATGCAGTTTATGTAAGGTGATACTTTGGAGAACCACATCAAGACCTTCAAGGATTCGTCTTTTGAGATCCAGCAAGTGTTGATAACAATACCTCTTGCTGCATCGGGGGTTACTGATTCGTCAGGCGAATATGACGAGTCAGTTAGTACTGATGACGGAATGAGAGACCTACGAGACGTGGTAGAGTAGGTGGACTTGGAGAGGAACGAGCTATGGCTTGTTATTGGGGGGCTAGAGTCGGGTGGTGAGTGGGTGGCTTGCATGGATGTTGATGGCAGCTGAGTTATGGTTGGGAACAGGAAAATTTCGCATTTTAAACCACCTGCAGACCAGACTCCACGGTCCTATGTATTTTCCAGACCAAGCTTTCTCTTCATTGGTGCTGATGCCCCATTGTGCAGTCAGTTTTACCTCAGACCATGTGACACGGGATTCGGGGCTAGTTTACTTGCAGGTTCGTTATTGGTTCAGATTTCATCTAGGCATGTCTAATAAACTGCGATCAAACTGGAAAGATAACAGAATTACACATGTGTTTGAAGTCTAGTTTGTCATAAGATGAATTCGCAAAGTTTTTCCAGTCTCTAGCTATGGTAAGTAAATGGCGAGGTAAGTCGATCGACGAGACATGTGATGGCCTGGGGTATGGGTGGGCTGGGAGGAATGTGCGTAACATTAAATTCAATAATTCGCTTTGTGGGTCGGAATATTGATCGGCTATACAACCAATTGCAATATAGAGGTGGAAGTTTAGTCGTCTGCTGATTGCCGTACTAGGGAGTGACTGTGCTCTGCCATCTTTACGAAAATGGAACCCTCATTGTCACACACATCCAACTTGGTTTGTTGTAGTAGGTATGTAATATGTTCAACGATTTTATTTTAAAATTTATTCAAATAAATATGCTTTTCTTCGTTTTGGCGCACTGGTATCTAGCATGTTGGATACGGATCCGTTTGTCATCTTGGTAGGAGCGGCTAGTGGCCATCTTGGTCGGTGCAGTCCACCATCTTGGTGTCCGGCAGACATCTGAGCAAGTCTTAGAAGGATGAAGCGAGGTGAATATCGCAAGAGAGGAAGAAATATGCTAGCAGCACTGGTCGAGCTACTGGCTGTCTCACAAACATCAGATGCGCGCCATTACTGCTGTTACCGAAGGCAGAAGACTGGGAGTCTGTGAGACGGCGCATGTGCCGCTGGGCCGTTCTGTTGCCACTCAGCTACAGATCAGTCCGTGATGGGCTACAGACTAGCGCACGCGCGCCCAGGCATCTGCCTGCGGGGGTGACACTAGATAGGGACTGTCGATCCACTATTTTCTCGGGTGACAGTCGTGTTGCCAACACCAAAAATACGGCGGGAATATATTCGTGTTTAAAAATAAAACCTACCTTTTGCCCAGATTGTAACTACGAGATGATTATAAATACAATTTTAATTTTAATATTTAGCAAATTACACGACAATTTTGTAACTTCACTCGATAGTTGCACAATTGTTGCCATGACCCACTTGATGCTTAGTGACCTGCCTGTTGTTACGTTCACCGAGACGAGATTGCTGATTTTTTATTTGCTTTGTTAGAAGGACGTTTAAAATACAAAGTTGTTTGACAAAGTGAGGATCGCCAATATTCAATGCGTAATTTTATAAAGAATTGGAAATAAACCCCCGAAATAATCTATACCAATTTCCAACTTGATGAACAGTAGGAAAAAAAATGACTAAGACAGACGTGGTTACCAGATTACCTAAACAATTTCCCTTGACGAAAAGGGGTTCCCTAGATTGTCTCATGAGGGTAGCCAACAGCGGTGTGTGGTGAACTGTTGCAAGGTAAGCTGGTGCTTGCTCAATGCTGTACATTCTCGGTGCCAGTAACCAATGTGGATCTTCGGGAAACTGAATGTACATCAACCATTCGCAATGAGCAGGCAAGGGACCCATTACTAGAGACTATCAAAATTCACATTATCATTTGAAGACAGAATAGACTTCAAACACACGTGCGTTTGTATTGCTCTTGTCATTGGACTACGGCTGGTTTGACACACCCTGGACTGCCATGAACCAATCGGAAGCAAGTAACAAGATGGCCCGATCACGCCCCGCCTAGTGAAAACGAATTGTTGGTCCTCGCTTTTGCAGAAGCCAATAAACAAATGACACGCATTCTAATGTATATAGGGCGTTGAAATCTGGTGTGGTGCTAATAACGCGAATTTTGCATGTGTCTGCCCATTACACACGTCCTATGGCTAGGGGCAGGTGTTTTCGCGAATAGATTTCAACACATGTTGTACTCCAAAACAATTTAGTTCATATGCACTTAAGTGGTTGGATGATTTTAAATGTCACGTGCCTCAAGTGTGTGTCCGCGAATCATGGATGTTCAGTATCGGGGTACTTTATTCTGATTGGTCCAGTAAACTAACAACTTGTCTTCTCACGTAGACACATATCCAGTAACCAGAGGAAGTTGTGGTTGTTAACGTAGGATATTGAAGTCTAGTATGGCCATAAGTATTTTTGCGAAAAACACCTGTCCCTATCTATGGCTTCACCTGCTGAACTACGTTTTATTGGTGGAAACTTAAACTAGCAGCAGGGAACAGCACAGCTGATGGCAGTTTACCTTGCAACAGTCCACCACACGCTACTGGTAGCCAATATCTGAATGCATAGCTTGTCATCGTGTTGATGTGCTTTGACGGTAGTTGTATTGGCAATGTAACTGCGACCTGTTTGAAGCTGCAGATACAAGAGCTGGACGCTAGTGTGGCCCTGTGTGTTGCACGCAGGGGAGAGACGTCGACGGGCAGCCGGCCGGCGACGACGGGTAGCGCCCTGCTGGACGGCGTGCTGCTACGCAAGGCGGCGGTTTCGCGGCTGTCACGCTACCACCTGCTGCTGGGCGTGGCGCGCGCCGAGGCCTACGCAGCCTTCAGCGCCGACGACGTGCAGTACGGCCTCGAGCCAGATCGCCGCGTCAAGGTTGTACCTTACCTCTCTCTCACGCACACACGCACTCACCTATAGGTAGGGATAGGGACATTTCGCGAATTCATTTCGGGACCAGATAGACGTCAGACACGCATACAGTGAAGTCACCATCGTAATTGGACCACAGTTTATTAGACCCGCCCTGCACGCCTCTGAGCCAATAACAGACTTGCAAGGTAACACCTTGCGAATCCCATAGCTGCCAGGTGTGGGGCAACAGCCAATGAACACACAGCTGAGGCGCCAGTATGCAGAGGACTGAGGAGTCTAGCCTACAGGTCATTGAACTGGCGAAATTTTCGTATCCCTACCTATAGGTAGGGGAGCCCGAATTTCGCGAAAAAATTTTCCACGCATCTTAGGTTTCAACATCCTACTGATATAGCAGCAATTTTCATTTACTTATTGGTAGAGATGATGGTTTATCGCGGGGAAATTCGATTGTTTGCTAGGATTCAACGTACTGTACGCACGTCCGACAGTTTTCGTTTCTTATTGGCTGTCGTGCATGAATGAAGCTACTAACCCATATCACGGGGTCAATGACAATTGTGAGAATATAAGGCAGAACGTTAGTGATTGGTCTGCAGACGAGTCACAACGATGTTCATCTAATTACGAAAGAACAAACTAGTTAAGAGTGTTATAGAAGATATGTTGGCTCAAATAATTTTCGCTATTTTTCATCATCTGTGGTTACATGTGTGTGTGAGAAAACATTAACTTACTTGGCTGGCCAATCAGAATTAGGTTACTACTGTAGTGTGCGTCTGCGATTCGCGAGCAGACATCTAAGACGCATAACACGTAAACAATCCAATCAAGAAAGTGTATCTGAGCTAAAATGTTATGAAAAGCAACTGATCACGAAAACGTTTCGCGAAAATCGGGTGTCCCTGCCTATAGGTAGACCCCTGAAAAAGTCGCGAGTTCAATGACCTGCAGGCTAGTCTCTACAGTCGTATGTACAAATATGCCGATATCAACTACGCGTTGGTTGTCTGCTGTCGATTGGGTCGGCGTTCTCCGGGAAGTGTCAAACACCGTGTGGACCAATGGCTAAAGTTATATAAATACATGTGTTTTGAATTCTATCTTGTCTCAAAATGGATCCGCGAATACTTCAGGTCTCTACCTATAGGTAGAGACATGCAAAATTCGCGTTATTATTTCAAGACAGACTAGATTTCAAACACTTATGGGTTTTGTATTTCGTTTGTCATTGGACTACAGTTTGTTCGGACACGTCCTGGGCTCCTTTGGACCAATAGCAAGCAACTACTGAGAGGATGGCCCAATCACGTTCAACCAACTCAAAAGGGAATGTGTGTCCTCACTGTTGCAGAAGCCTATAAACAAACGACACCGAGTCGAATATATGTAGGAAGTTGAATTCTAGCATAATGCTATAAAATAACGCGACATTTGCAGGTCTCTACCTATAGGCTAGTCGCGGTAAAGTGAGCACTTTTGAAATCCCGTTCATTTGGAATAATAGTCAATAAATATATTTCATTTTAGCCTTAGACGTTTAACTTCCGAGGACCGTTGAATCTACGCACTGTGTTCATTACTTACATTATAATATTTATTTGAAACAGTTGTTAAAGGTTAAAAAAAAATGGCTGTGAAATAAAGAACTAACTAGGGCGTCAATGGTGTCCACTTTACTGTCAGCAGCCTATAAAACCCGTGGCATACTGCCAGAATCGAACTCCTTGAAATAAAGTTGGTCAGGTTAACAGTTCCGCAGTTCCGGCGTCACCGAAACGTTATTATCGCCACCATGACTGCCTGGAGAAGTTGGGTGGCTCTAGTCGCAATTGAACATTGCGAATATTGAAGCAGTTATAAAATTTCTTGGATGTTTGACGGGCAGACTCAGTCAAACAGAATCGTCCATGACAATAATTGACGTTTCCAACATCACGAAACTTTAAAACGGCGAACAGTTGCTAGAAACTAAATAAGGTGATGAACATTATTAATTTATATAGACAGGAGCTCTTGTCTGAGTGATTGTTGCACAATAATAAAGAATTATGAGGTATTAAATTTCTTTGTGCAGGAAATATATCCGATGAATAAAATTTAAATTAGGTAAATAAGTCAAAATTAATTACAGCATTTGTGACATTTCTTTCTTTGGTGGACTTCATGTAAACACACCACCAGTATCTCACTTTGAAAATTAATTTCAAATAAAATTTTCAGACTGTATCTTTTCAGTAAAAAGACGTTTTCAACTTTACACTTTGAAACACATTCAAGATTATTCAATCAAAATAGTTAAAGGAAAAATTTTATCGTAGTATTAAGTCTTCAAATTTTATTGCTGGAGCCGCATCCGGTTGGTTTCTGGAACCAGCCGGATGCGGCTCCAGCCCAGAAGCCAGGACAGCCATCACGACCATGGTCGCCAAAGCCTGCGAACATACGTCACACACAAGTTGATTTTCAAAGATTCCATTTGAAAAGTGCGAGGACCTTGCGTATAGACTATATACAGGCTTGTATTTCTGACCGACTAGCTCTCACGTCAACTTGGAATGATCAACACATTGTCTGAACAGAAATACGTCCCTCTGCATCTGTTTATTTAGCCACACGTGACAACAGGTAAAGGCAGTTCATGGTAAAGTAAGCACTTTTGAAACCAACCTTAGAAACAATTCACTGCCTTTACCTGCATATGTTTTAACGGGCGCACTGATTGGAATGCGCCCAGTAAAGTTGGTAACTACTCAGAGGGAAAGAAGTTTCATATCGTAACGTCGAATTAAAAGTGTTAACATTTATAAATACTGAAATGATATTTTCTGCTTTCTGTTCTTATCAATACATACAAGTGTATGAATTAGCACGGTTTTTTTTTGTAATTTTGTAACGTTTTATTTCTTTTTGTAATAATTTCACAATTTTGCTTGGCATACGCATGAATAAAGAGGTCAGGTTCATCACAATGTTGATTTTACGTTTGGCGGATGAATACACAATGTGCATACAAGTAGATTTTAACGCAGCTGCCTAGTGCGGGACCGGCCAAGTAAAAAGATAAGGTTTTTACATCTTAAGAGTGGGATGGACCCCCGCGTTTTTTTGTGAAATAGTTGTTTGCGGGAATACGCTTATCTCAATGTTCTACAAGTACGACTTTTTGTCATAAAAGATTTAAAAAAAACATATCTATGGCCCTATCCCCCCCCCCCCCGTATTACGTGTATTGTGGAGAAAAAAGTTCGTGAAAATTGTCAGATATCGTATTTTTAAAGCTTGCCTATGCAGTTTCCTTAAAAGGCAAGAGAAAAGTACAAAGGTACGGGCGTAGTTTAATCTGTGGTCTTTCATCGCGTGTAATAAAACCCCACTGTTACAGATATAATTTGCACAGTAGCTACAGCGTCACGACGGAAACACTACATGCTTTAAGCGTAGAAGCGATGAGGCGCAAGAAGTGCGTGTTAGATTCGCCCATATCGCGCCGTCGCTTCTTGCCTTGGACACGAGGTTCCATCACATTCTTAAGGTTGAAGTAAAGCAACTGCCTATGGAGCACTGCACCCGACTATACAACGTGAAGAACTCATAAAAAAAGAGTGCAGACACCATAAAAATTGTCAGAAAAATGCGATTTATGCTGTACATGAATTAAGAATGTATATATTTTGCAACATTATAAAATATATTACTAAAATATACTTTTTTAATGTAAAAAATTAATTGACTAAAATAGTCTGTATTTTTAACAAAATTTAAGCGTATTTCCATTCTGGATGCTTCGGAAAGCAGAATTTGCTAAAATATATTTGTCATGGACTATTGTCATGTTTACTATGATTGTATGTAAGAAAATTGCAAAAATAATGTAAGTAATAATTTTTATAATGTATTTTATGTGCGTCTATTTTTCACAAAATGTATGGCTGAAACTTATGTAAGTAAAGTTAATTATAACATTGATATGATACATTATTTCTATGAATTTGTGATTACAGTAAAATTTATGACGACCTTTCTTGGAGAATATTTTCTTTTAAATACTGGTTTCCGAAGCATCCAAAACGGAAATGCGCTTAAAAAAAAAAAAAAAAAAAAAAAAAGGACTACCGATCGATTAATATGTTACTTTTAAAGAGTATATTTTAGTAAAATATTTTATAATGTTGCATAATATATACATTCTTCTTTCATATACAGCATAAATCGCACTTTTCTGCCAATGTTATGGTGTCTACTAATTTTTTTACGAGTTCTTCACGTTGTATAGTCGGGTGCAGTGCTCCATAGGCAGTTGCTTTACTTCAACTTTAAGCTGGGCTTTCAACGGTTGACCACGGTTTCAGTTGACCATGAACAGCCTTATGTCAGAATCATAAAGCCCCGACCAGCATGCCACCGCAAGCACGACACGACACTTAAAACTAAACAACCAATGAAATACAAGGTAGATCTGACGTAAGCCCGACAATTCTATCTTACGACCAACAGTTCTGGATTACAAATTATTTCTATTCTTCGACGCATCGTGCGGCACGACGCGCACACTGTACAACTTTGCAAAATAAAATTGTATGATAAGCTTTCACTACAATGGGAAATAAAGAACTTGAAAGGAAACAAATTATGAAAATTATTGCATTTAACTCTCATAAATAATAATTTTACCTTTGTATGCATTACCTATAAAACTTTGCCACCATAATGTATTCCAAATTTTCCGTCTACGTGGTTTTCATTTTAGGTTAGAAAACTGGTTTTGTAAAAAAATTATACTCGTGTCACTTCAGTAAGCACTGTCGAGCAGGCACATTGCAAATAGTCGTGGTTGCGGGTTTTTGTCGTGTCGTGCTCGTCGGGGCTACGTGGTTCCGGTGTAGTAGTGAGATTGTTGTTGTAACGAGTGCCGTGGCTGTAATGTTGTAAGGTGCTGCGCGCATACGTGCAGGCGGCGTACCGCTACCACCAAGCGGAGATCCTGGCGACGGTGGTGAATGAGTACACCGACTGGGAGCGGCCCGTCCAGCATCCCGTCGCCATCCGCGACGAGACGATGGAGGCCCTGGGAGACGCCCAGGTCGTGGCCCCCGTCGTGCGCACCGCGGACCTGCACGCTGCCTCCGGCCGCCGCCGACCCTACCTCTACGTCTTCGAGTACCAGACCAAGTACGGCGACTACCCGCAGGTACGTCGCCCCCCTTTGCCGCTCCCTCCTCGCACTTCAGTAAGGGCCCTCTCACAACTGGAAAAACTTTAACATTTCACTTCCCGACGTGTTTATTATGGAGCTTGACACACTGGAACTGTCAAAGGTAAAGTCAAGCACTGTTGACTTTACGATTTCGAAAAGTTTAAATTTAAAGTCAAAGTCAAGCAGCTTTTTTGCCGAGAATCTAACAGAGGTTATGTGGAAAGTGCGTTATTTTATTGTAGGGCGATTTTAATCTTGGTATATTAAACAAAGCTTGTCTTAAATATAACGTGCGAAGAACATATGTGATTTGACATATTTTTATAAAGAAAACAAATGAGTTTTATGTTTCGAAATTAATTTTAAGCCTATTTTTTTAAAATAGATACGTAAAATGCCTTCATGGGTAATATCATACTTTTTTCTACATAACAAGAGAAATTTTTACGAAGCTCGCAGAATCGATGTTCAATTGTCTGAACTCTGACTTTACAATTTTGTATTGTGTATTGGTGGTTTCGTCAGAGGAAAGGAAACGTAAAGTCAAATGCTAAAGTTTTCTATTGTGTAAGAAGCTTAAGGGATTATTCCATAGACCAAAGACGAGGTAGACCAATCTCGCTGGCTGCGCACAACTTATCTACGTGACCCAACATTGGACTGCTCTTATGCCAACACGTCAAGCGAAAAAAAAAAACGGCAAGGTTTGGTTTTTAAGTTAGAAAACTGATCTGTAAAAAAATGCTTTGAGATGTATGTATACTTCATCTAACCAAGTTGTAACGCAGTTTGATTAAATCCAAATTGGTAAAAGTATTTGATACATATAATAGTGCTTGTCATTTAAAAATTAAGACAAACAGACACTTTCATTACTGTCGACCGTGTGACTTTGACAGTTGTGTATGATTGGAGTAGGTCAATGTTGTGTATATTCTCACAGAAGGCGAATAACATTCTACCTCTATCTAGTCTATGGTTTATTCAACTCTGTTGGGAAGCAAAATGCTTTTAGTTTGACAACTACAATTTTTCGCCACTAGGTAAGCGCTAGTGTCGCATGTGTACCAAATTTTCTCTATTTTATAGATGATAAAAAAACAAAATAATTACAATAATTGCAATACCTAACTATGTAAAATATTTCTTTGTTTTTATTTTCGTATCTTTCCGCGCCTAGCGGGGGAAGTGTTCCCTTGCCAACCTCTCCCATAATAAACTCGTTTTGTTCCCAACCAGAGTAGAACTATCCTAACTAGAGATGAGGTAGACCGATCTCGCTGGCTGCGCACGACCATTTTCCGTGTTCCAACATCGAACTGTTTTTCTGCCGACACGACTTGCGAAAACGGCAATGTTTGGATGTTAGGTTAGAAAACTAGATTTGCAAAGAGATTTTCGAGATGTTTTTATACTTCATCTACCCAATTTGTAATGCAGTTTGAATAAATTGAAATTTTTAAAAGTATTTTATTCGTATAATAGTGCTTGTCATTTAAAAGTTAAAATATAAACAAACACTTTCATAACTGTTGGCCGTGTGGCTTTGTGTTCTTTTGGGGTAGGTCAATGTTGGTACAAGCGTAGAAGACGAATAAGCGGTCTATGACTTCCTCGACCTTTCCATCAGTCCCTCTCTAGGACGGCGTTCCAAAAAGTTGCTCCAAGAGTTGAAAAAGTAACGGAGAGTAACAGCGAATGAAAGCAAAAGTAAACGTGGTTTTCGAACGAGTGTGAGAAGTAAATAGTATCTGTGTTTACAAATACGAACGAATGTAATTCCCAAAAGATATTTGTCCCTTTCCCCAAATTTTTTTCTTTTTCAAAATATCAGTTTCATTCATGAACAGCTGTGCTTGCGATAAATCAAACATTACACCTAAACATACAACCTTCATAAATATTAAGTTTTAAATAAAAATACGAATTTCGTCTTTCGTCATTTGTAATTTTCCCGCGTGTCTGTAAACAGTGTCCACATGTCATTTCAATCGGTTTAATTCTACTACACTTTCCGCCGTTTTCAGTTCACCCTTCGTCACTCGCTGAAATAGTGCGTGTAAACGTTTTACTCTGGCAAGGTGCTCGGAGTAATTACTATGCAGTCTCGGGGCACTGCCGAGAACGAGTAATGCGTTTACTCAAAGTGTTTTGGGACAGCCAGAGAGGGAAATTTACTATAGGCTATTCACGATAAAATGAGCACTTTTGAAATCCCTGCTTAGGATCTACTTGTATGCACGTTGTGTATTCCTCCGCCTTATGTAAGATTAACATTGTTATGGGCCTCGCCACTTTATTCATGTGCCGGTCAAGTGAATCTGTGAAAGTATTAGAAAAATAAATATTTTATAAATGTGCTCATTTTTACACTTCCGTGGATTAAAAATACAGAAAGCGAAATAAATAATTTTAATGATCAAAAATGGTCACCTAACACTTTTCATTCTACGTTAAAATATGGAACTACTTCCTATCCATCGTTACCAACTTTATTGATCGCATGCCACTCAGTGCACCCCTTAATATATATATGCAGGTAAGGGCATTGACTTTTCTTTAGATTAATTTCGAAAGTGCTCGCTTTATCGCGAACAGCCTTTAGCAGAACGTTCCGGAACACCGCCCAGTGCGTTTACCTATCACTCAAGGGGCCGCGGTGGTGTACTATTCGCCTCCCACCTGCGCGAACAGGGCTCAATTCCCAGCGGGCTCGCCCCGGGATCGGGAGGAATCCAAGTTAAAATATTTGGAGTATCACTACACTTCAGAACGACATCAAATGTCTGCAGGAAGACTGTGCATTTGCTCAACGCTAAACAAGTTCCAACTCGGCGCGTAAACTTTTAAACATGACCGTTTCAAACAAGAAGTATTCAACGTGGTATTTCTTAAGGAATACTGGCACGTTAACAAATCTTGCCAGTTTTTATGTTTAGTAATTAGAAATTTTATAAAATTTAATACTAAATTTACATTTAAAAAATAAATAAATAAAACTATTAGAAAATTTCTTAGCATAGCAGTATTCTCAGAGAAATTTGCTTTGAATAATTTGTGTTTGAAACACTTATCTTTGAGATTGACGCATTGAGAAGGAATTTCTGTAACATAGATTTCCATTTTAAACTCTGTGGCTGCAGGTTTGGTAGGCAGTGTAACATCTGAGTTATGATTAGGGTTGATCTGAATGTTTGTTTTGTCTGCAAACTTAACGCGTGACAGCTACATCGCCCTAAGATACGTGAACCTCAGAAATCGCGCCCGGTTTGAAAAGAAGGAAATGTAATGGAGCGAGGAGGTATGGGCGGCTCTTAACATCGGGTTATTGGTAACCAACGACGGTGAAGCGAGGTGAGTATGGAGCAGAGACGGAATGCAAGGTTTCGGGGGAACTGGAGATCCCGGAGAAAACACACACACCAGCGGCATCGTCCATCAAAGAAGGAAAGGGGTATCAACCATAAATACGGAAGACCTGACATTTGCCTTCTGAGCGTTTTCTCTACATTGGCGCACTGTAAGACAACATATGGCTAAAGTAGCTTCAAAATAATGTGATCAGACAGTGGTGTGAAGATCGTTTACGTGTTATTTTCCAGCATGCTAGTAATAGAGTTTAGTTTCAATAAAACTCTGTGAAGGAAGTGTAAATAAACTTCCAGAGCTCGTGTTAGTGAGAGTAGCCAAAAATCATAGTTTAGACATTTCTGTCAACGAAATAGCCTTTCTGTGTTGAAACATACAAATGATACAGCTAAAATAGTGTGCACACTTTACCCTGTATCCCTGTGCGGTGTTTTCGCCCAAATAACATATAAAGTGTCGCTCCAAGCGTCCCTTTTCCTTGTTATTGGAGGATATGTAGGTAAAGGCTATTCCCAGTAAAGTGAGAGCTTCTGAAATCAACCTTTGAAAAATGTCACTATCTCTAACTGTACATATTATAACGGGCACACTGAATGGCGTGTGCCCTGTAAAGTTGATAATGACGGAGAGGAAGTAGTTCCATTTCTAAACGTTGAATTATAAGAATTAGGTAAACATTTATTAATAATTAAACTATCTCCTTTGCTTTCTGATTTTTTTATTACGTATACATGTATGACATAATAAATATGTTAAACATTTACTTTTCTAATAATTTCACAGTTCTAATTGACAGACGCACGAATAAAGTTGTGAGGCCCATCGCAATGTTAATTTTACATATGGCGGAAGAATACGCAGTGTGCACGCAATTAGACCTTTAGCAGAACTTTAAATAAAAAGTGTTCAGTTTACCGTGAACCGTGAAATGGCGTGGCGAGTTTTCGTTCAACAACGGTCAAGCGTGTTACCAAAACTTTACTCTCAGTGTTTTGGAGATATTTTATTGTTTTATAGCATGAACATAAATGATAATTTGGTGATGAACCTGGATCATCTTTAGTGTTATTCTAAATGTTTACATAGAAATATTAAGTCAGAAGCTTTTAAAATAGCAACCAAAGCATTAGTTTGATTTTAAATTGTGTCTTGATATCCGATCCTTGGTTCGGCAATACATATGGCATAGAATTTTTTAACTCTGTGGCTACTTTAGTTTCAAATGTTTTGGTAAAAGTTAAAAATGAGAGTAATGGGGATCCACATAATGAATTTATATAAAATTTCTCTTGGTTATTCTGGTGCAGAGACAAAGTATCAGCTGTAGCGGAATCGATTACTCACAATTTTAAAATTTGTGTGACTAGTTATACGGCTAAAAAGTTGTAAAGGGCCTTTTATTTATTTCAAAATTCAATGCCCGCCAATATTGTACTTTTATTAGAATAATTTTGATATTGTACCACTAAAGAGTACGCTGGAAATACTGAAAATATTTTCGGGCACTTGAACGCGTGCTCTCGGTCGTTCGCTGGCTGCACGTGGCAATTATACGGAAGTTTTGTACGACCGGCCATTATGGGCTGCAGTAGATTCCCTATTGGTTGGGCAGCACTGTGGTACGTTAGTCTCGAGGCGATGATTGGCCACACCATTTTGCTTACGCGTGCGGCTGTAATTGGTGATACACGCCACTGCTTGACTTCTGCAGTCTTGCCTCATCTGCGTCCTTAACGCTTTTTTCGCCCACGAGCGTAGCTAAGTTTTTAACTTGCCCGTGTATAGGCTGTTCACGGTAAAATGAGCACTTCTGAAAGCCCTGATTAAGATCTACTTGTATGCGTGTTGTGTATTCTTCCACCATATGTACAATTAACGTTACCATGGACCTGGTAACTTTATTCGTGCGTCGGTCAAAGGCAACTGTAATTTTTTTTTAGAAAAACTAATATTTCACAAATGTTTTTACTATTGCAGTTATATGCATTAAATAAATAAAACAAATTATTTCAGTGTTCACAAATGTTTACTTAAAAGTTGTAATGTAACGTTAACACAAGGGACTAATTTATGTCCGTCGTTGCCCACTATACTGGACGCGTTAGCCAGTGTGGTCGTTAAAATATAAGCAGGTAGGGGCAGTGACATTTTTCAAATGTTGATTTCAAAAGTGAACACCTAATCGTGAACTGCCTTTATTTCGCAAACTCATACAATTTAGTTGCCCAGCCTTAGTTTTGAGCATTTACACACCGAGAGAAAGGTTTGTTTCACCCAACTAAATACTTTCTTGTATAAGGTCAAAACTATATTTAGTTGCCCTAACAAAATATTCGATTCAGCAAACAAACCCTGGAAAAGTAACAAAACTGACGTTGTACGTTTTACAAAATACACACCGGAATTAAAAAAACCTCTGTATTTTGTCAAATGAAATTAGACTGTCAAAAAAATATTTTATTGAATCATATATATATATATATATATATATATATGTTTGGCCACTCATTTGACTGCTTCCTTTCGGAAATACAGCTCGAATGCTTGTTTGTACTTTTCGTGGCAATTAGAATATTAACAGTGTTTGTTACTGCATTTATTAATGCTTGATACTGATAATGAAAAAATACTAATAAAACAAGTTCAACATGAACTAAAAAAGTAAAGCTATAAAACTTTAAATATTTATTTGTTCACTTTGTACAGTATTTTAAATGTATGAAGGGCCAGTTGCATAACTAGTCACTTTTGCTGAAGTTTCTAGGGCGTAACATTCACGCGCAAGCTTTCAAAGTTCGGATCTTTGTCAGGCTTCAAGTTTTTTTTTATTAACCAGAACTGGTCGATATACGCATATTCAAACAAATCTTTATTTGTACCAACCAAATCACCGTTTGGGACAACCAAATAAAGACAACAAAATATGTGGTTTTAACAAAAAAAAATATTTGATCGGTCCAATAAAACAATTATTTTGTTGGCCTAAACAAACCTTCTCGGTGCAGCAGTACCTCAGCAGGGCACGTCAGGATACTTTATACATAGTGTAAAACAAAGTTGTCCCGGCCGTGTGTCTGTGTATTCGACTAAGGCTTCTAAACTACTTAATGGATTTTGATGCCGTATGCATCATAATTTCGAGAATTTCTTGAGGAAGGTTTACGTATATAATACATTAATATTTAATGCAAGGATTCTAGAGAAATGTCGACGTTTTAAAATCAAGTCGGAAAAAGCCTCTTTTCGGGCGTTTACATGGCTTACGCTGACTAAACCATAAGAATTACACCAAATAAATGTACTACAAAATTGTAGATCTCAAAAGTGTGCAAAAAAGTCCGCGACAGCAGAAGTTTATATTTTAAGAATGGCCCACGGTAACCTCCTTTTGTCTTAAGGGGTTCGCTTACGAACACAGCACAGTATTAATTCTATGTTAGTTACCTTAAGCATTTAGTTTATATAGTAGCTGTAAACCTAAACTACGCCGTATTTGTAAATCGCACCCGAGCGAGGACGGGGCGGGTCGCTAGTGTTGTATAAATACAACATCCGCCATTGTCAGCAGATTGCATCAGGCGGGTGCTGCGGTTGATAGCCACCAATCATCAAGCATATCCGGTTACAAACAGAATCGCATTGCGGGAATCCCTCAGTCGCCTCCTACTAATGCGGATAACTGAACCGTGAGTTAGTCCACTGCTCATCCAGTTAATTACCTGAAGACAGCCACTTGTCGGGCACGACATAGCCTGTGTGTGTGCCAATTAACGCACGTGACCCTGTGCATCTAAGCGCTAAATCTTCTCATCTTATAATCCAAAGTCAGGATGGAGTTTAGGAGGAAGGGAACGAGAAAATTTGTACGATTACATTTGGACACAGCACACTCGTGGCGCTTCAGTAAAACTCTATTATTACCTATTTTGTAAAAATTATTTTTTTAAATAGTTATGTTGGTATGAGCGAAGGATAATGCATGTTTATATCAAGTTCAAATACATTGTGTGATGTAACAACTTCAAATAAATTGTCTTAGTAGTATACTGATGGGGTTGAGTGTGTCTCGATACATTTTGAAATAAATAAGCCAGTTGAATCGAACTGACCCTTAATTTTACGGTGTGCTTCGTAACTTCCGCTTTAATATTGCTTCTAACAGGGATTCTAAAAATCATATTTCGGAATCTACGCAAAAGACGACCCTCCGATTAATTAAACACACAGAATATTTATGTTGAAAACTCTCTATCAAAGTCAAATGATTTAATAACACAGCAGAGTTATGAACTTGGAAAATAGCTAAGATGAATGTTTTTTATCTTTATATCGAAACATTTGTCGTTTTTTGTATTTAAATAGTTGTATTTTTCGCACAAACATAAAAAAAAAACACATGTTTCCTCTCTCTCTCTCTCTCTCTCTCTCTCTCTCTCTCTCTCTCTCTCTCTCTCTCTCTCTCTCTCTCTCGATGCCTTTATAGCTGGGTTTTGATTGTTTTCTACTTGTGTAGTTTATTTCCATGGATTTTCATAAAACTCACAAAATGCAAAATTTTTTGGACCTGTTTTGTTTGTGTCTGTTAAGATTTTTATTTTTCATTTAGCTTCAGACTAAATTATGTGTATGGAAGTTGCGAACTATTTAAGACTGCGATTCATAATCAAAGACGTGGAAAATGCTGAGTGCAAAGATTTTTATTGCACTTATATAAAATATTTCTACTACTAGAACCTATTTGATTGGTACTGGCGTACACTGCGGAACAAATTAAAATGTAAATGCAAACGTCGTGGCGAAGTCAGCAACAATTACGAGCCTCGCGATATTCATTTACAGCGGAAGAAGAACTAGAAACGAGTTTCTCAGCGGGGAACAATTAACGTCAAATCACAACGAACCCGTGGAAGTTCTCATCAAACGAGACAAAGAGGTTCGTTACATTCCAGCTCTAAAGCCACATGTCTGCACCACACGTACTCACTTGAACAATGGAAAGGCATGTCACTAAAATGGAGAGCAGCACAGAGGCTTCTCGTGTCAACTACCTCAGTGATTCTAACTGGAGAGTCGTTCACAAAATCAAAAGAGTCGGTTCGTTCGTGAACGATTTTCTTAAACAGCAGGTATTTGATAGCAAAACTCACTGCATTGATGCGGTGCACGAGTTATTGAGAGCGAACCGGTTCCGCTGCGATTACGTTTTTCATCCCTCCGAAAACGTTACCAAACTAAATTGTAGTATATCTTCTTTTTTATACCGAGGGTACTGTGAGCTTTTTTTTAATAATAAAATGTTGTGAGAATTAATAATCTTTATTAATGTATTTACAAAGATGAAATCAAGTTACGTCTCACTAACTCCTTTATTGTAGAGTACCAAGATAATATGGGAGTAACATAGGTGACTGTCAAAAACCACGGCTAAGAGTATACAATTCCCAAGCAATACATAAATGAAATAAAAAATATGCAGGAAAGTAATATCTTGAAGCTCGGTCACCACTTAAGAGCGTTGACCCCTAATGTCATTGATCGCATTATATGTATAAAAGACCTATCGCGGATGATCATACAAGAATTCACGGTCACACGTACGTTATCTTACAAAATATGCAGGAAAGTAATATCTTGAAGCTCGGTCACCACTTAAGAGCGTTGACCCCTAATGTCACTGATCGCATTATATGTATAAACACCTATCGCGGATGATCATACAAGAATTCACGGTCACACGTACGTTATCTTACAAAATGTAGCCGAGAACTAAAGCAGAACCAATACAAAAATCACAAGGTATTTATACTACTGGCATTAAAGTTATTTAAGTAGAGTAGTCTGTGCGTCTGAAACGTAACGTAGTCTAAACACCGTGTAATTTTACTTTTTGTTGGCCATCTTAAATAGCAGTTTTGTTGCACTTAACCGGTTATCAAAACTGTTATTAGAATTCATTTTTGTACCCACAACCTTACAACTGCCGATTTAATTTGAGAACAAGGTTCACTTTTCTTAGCCTAAAGTAACAATCGAACTTTACAAAAAATTTTAAAATTACTTTGGAGTTATCGCTAACTACTGGAATCCCTTTCTCAATATTGTTCCTTAGCATAAATTCTTATTTAATAATTTATTGCTGCGATGACATATCAATATAAAAATTTAATGCAAGTTGTCGCCAACTTCTTGTTGCATTTTTTTGGTTGATCACATACTGTTAATATGTATAAAACCGATAAACCATAGGAGTATGAAAATTGAGTGTGTGAAATCCACCTTGATCGCTAATGTATAAATACTCTGCTGAATTTGGCCATCCATGGTGACAAAATATTTTCTGGATGGTCAGGTAATGCAGTTGTTAAAATATTTGAGACAGTTTAAAGGGGGCATTTTTCGAATTCAAATAACAACTAAACTTTGATTCAGTTAACGGCCCTACACTGTGCCTGTTGAATAACCATTGCAGGTATATAAATCGCTTAACTTATTTATTTTTCGAAGTGACAGACACACGTGTATAATAACGGCATTCGAGGTCAGAGCGGAACCACGAAACAGAGGAACTGCTGCGCACTATATTAATTTAAAATTAGTTCATTCATTTAACAGATTTGGAGGCATAGCCAAAGATACGACCTAGTTACCTCGGAAAAATAGAACTGAATCGTTCATCAGGTGAACCCAGGAGAGGTGTAGTTATGTAAGCATTCATCGTTGTGGGCACAAAGCCAGTGTAGAGACGATTCCTAATTAAAACTATCAGCTCGCCTCCAAATATTTTCAAAATTCTGAGAATTGTGAAGGTTTTTTTTTCTGGTTCAGAGTAGCTGAAGCAACCACACACCATTCCCCATACCGCTCCAACGCTACTTTTTATTTTACAATAACCACGTTATGTCCTTTTTAACCTTCCATGCGCTCCAAATTTGACCATTACACTACGTAAACAATTTAGTTAGCATTCAGTTTACGCGAGTATTCAGTCTTGAATATCTGCAGCTCGTGATGTTGGAATCTAGTAAAGAAGGCAATGAACGTTAAAAATATTTAATTACCGTCTTTACAAAAAAATTGGTACATGTTTATCTCCTGGGAAATTTAAAAAAATTAATTTTATATAGTATTGTCTTTTAAGAGAAAGTGATGCATTAGTTAACTCCTGGGAACGTCAATTCACAGAATTTTTGAAGCCAACATAACAAAACAAATAGATAACTAAATTAGATAACTAGATAACTGTTTTTTCAACCTGGAAGCAACTATTTGCAATATTCGGGCATTTTCGCGTTTTTTTTCTGTTCAGATAAAAGTATATAAATTTACGGTGTCACAAATATCTCCGCAGACATACATCACTCTCATAAAATATTTTCGCTCGTGGTTAGTAAAATCAATTCTGTAGGATTGCTCTTTCTTCGTTTTTTTCTGCTGACTTACATTAAATTGTAAAATACAATTATCCTCTATGTAGTGTATTAGTGGTTTCTTCCCGCTTTATGAATCAAACCTTTGAAAAATCACTCCTTGTATTACGTGATTGGTTGTTTCCTAAATATATCACTTATAAAAAGTGTTCTATACTTGTGTTGGCAAAAAATACCATATTTTTGGTTCAACTGAACTTTACCTTATAGTTTATCTATGAATTATTATCATATTCAATTTACAATTATTATTAATATAAACAGGGAGAAAATAGGATCGTTGGTAATGCCTACTAAGATACAGTTCTAATGCAAAATATCGTTACACTGAGTGCGAAGGGCCACGGTGTTTGAGCGGTTAGCCTGCTCACCTCCTACCAAGGCGATCCGGGTTCAATCCCCGGCCGGGTGACTCCGGATTTTCGCATGTGGGAATCGTGCCGTTGGTCGGCGGGTTATCTCAGGGATCTCCCATTTCCCCCGCTGCTCTATACCCACCTCAATCACCCTCATCGGCTCTGAATACTTCTATGTTAAGAGCCGTCCAAATTTCTCCACAGTGTGCGTTGCCCCTTCGGTGTTATATTCTATAGGCTGTTGACGGTAAAATGAACACTTTTGAAAGCCCTGCTTAAGATCTACTTTATACAAATTGTGTATTTCTCCGCCTTGAGCCTCATCACTATTAATCCGTCGAGCAAATGAAACTGTGAAATTATTAAGAAAGTTAATACTTTATAAATCTGCTCATTTTTACACTTAGGTGTAGCAAAAAAAACCCAAAGCGAAATAACTAATTTAAAATACCACAAACGGTCACCTGACACCTTTGATTCGACGTTAAGATAAGGAACTACTTTCCATCCATCGTTACCAACTTTACCGGGCGAATATCACCATACATGCGAATGTCACCTGCCTGCATATATTTGACCATGCGCACCGCATGGTCAAATATATGCAGGCAGGAGTAGTGGCATTTTTCTAAGGTTCATTTCTAAAGTTCTCACTTTATCGTGAACAGCCTTTAAACGTGTTAAACTTTGTTTGCATGAGGCGAAGGAATATTCTGGAAGTAGAACTTATCCAACGCTTCAGAAAAGTGGGAAGTAACCCATTTAAGAACATTATTAATACCAGTAACAAGTATTGTATAATTTTGGTGCTTTTTGCCAGAATAAAAATACATGACCAGGTCAAATAATGTATTGTCCAACCATAAAACATCAATTAATTAGTGCGGTCTTTGATTGCTTCAGTTAAGCTATGCATATATCTGTGTTATTTTGTAGAGCCCTGTAAAGGAGGGCATCTTCCTTGGCTCATTTTAATATCCGCTTCATTGTTACATTATAAAATGTATTTGTTTGAAGTACTTTGTTCGCGAAAAAGTAGACATTTAGAAAAATTCACCTGCACGCCTTACCTAATAAGCATGTACACCTGGTTACATAGTGGGCCACTTAGTTGATAATTTCATACAGAACCTCCGGTCATCCTTATTTGTTTATGGTGCACGGAGATACTGCCTCAGAGAGAACTGACGTCGTTCTAGGATTACTTCGCGTATCTACCAATGTTTTACTGCTGTTTAAATCAGCAGTGCTTTGAAAACTGGTGAGTAAATATATTCAGTGCGGGGTTTAATGCTTGGTTAGCTTAGGTTTGGGCGATTCCCTATTTGAAATTATCGAAATAGTTGCGGATTGTATTATTCGAAATTGCTTATTAATTTCACAAATTAGTGGCAATTCACACGACGTTACATCTCTTTGTTTCACTCAGCTAAGCCCACTGCCACTGGAAGCAATTATTACTATTATTATTAGCACAATTACAAGTAGTTGCTCTAGCAATATAGAACGGTTAGTCCCTAATCGATCGCATGGCTGCGCAGTGATGTTTCACACACACACACGTAGGTGTGTTGTGCTTCAAACAAACGTTTCGTCAGTTAGCTAGTAATGAAAATCGTAACGTAATTAAGTTGCCGTGGAGAAGGAATTCAAGGAATTCGAAAACTGCTGTGCCCTGTTTGTCCGGCTTTGACTAGTCGAAACAAGTCATTAAATGGAATATGCAAAGTAATGAACTGTTTGTTTGCACGTAATACAATTGTCTGCTAATGAAATACTGCTGAAATCTTGTATGCGAAGCATAGTTCGTAACAGGATGCAGGTTTTTAATTTTTTACGTAATAAATTAACCTAATTTACTTAGCCACGCGTATAGAATTACTTTAGCAGCCACTGATGCAATAAAGGAGAACTTAGTACGGTTATTTCAAGTGGGGCCTATACACTAACACTTCTGAAATACCTAACACTTCTGAAAGACCTAACACTTCTGAAAGATCTGTTTAGCGAATGTTTCGTGCCCACCTTTCTGGCACACAGGAAATTTCCATGTAAATACAAAATATTGTCCATGTGAAGAACAAGGAAATCTGAGAAACATTTTAATAGAATGTAAGTGTATTGAACTTAATCTTACTCTTAAGGTATATAAAACACAATAAATAAATCAGTAGATAAAAGCTAATCATCGCATTTTTTTAAACAAGATGTTAAAACAATAAAATCAATTTTATGTTTTCGTTCTCAGAATTAGGTGCTTTTAGATGTATCAGTGAATGTACATTAAAATACATGTTTAAATTATCTTCTATTCCGTTAACGGGATATTATATTTGATTGTATATTCCTCATTTTCGTGGTACCTTTGTGGACAGTGTCATAATTTCTTCGCCTATTTCTGGATCAAGGCGCCCTTTATTAAGAACGTTCAAGAGTGATATCAAATAATTTTCTGAGAAAAGTGTGACAAAGGAGAAAGAGTGATATTTCCAAAACGCATTAAACGGGCTATGTGAATTTTAAAATTGTAGCTTTTTTTTTCGTACTAATCACAAAATTGAACAAAATTAATACGTTGAGCTAATGTTCGAAATAATTATTAAAAAGAATAGAATATCACGGGAAATAGTTCTTAAAAAATTTTATATGCGGTTCGCCTGTATTTAAGTTTTAACTTTTGAGATAAACTTTAAAGGATTAATACTAAGGCGCTAAACACTTTGCGTAAGTGAACCAAGTGTCAGCGCTTCAACATGTGATACCAATGATTTCAGTTAGCACTTTAGCTAAACTCATACATTGTACTATGATATATTTTTTTAATTTGTAAGAATTAATCACTTTAAATTAAAATTCTTCAACCTGTTAAAAAGTTATCAGTGGTATTTTTCTACGTTTTTTTGTTATTTTTAACTAGTTATTGATGACATCATGTCACGAAGTCATAAATATCCTCAAAATGTAGGAAAAAAAGTGGCTCTTGGTCGTTTTAAAAACTATATAAATATACGTGTTAGACGACCATTTGTGATACCTTAAATTATTTCTTTCGCTTTCCGTTCATTTCAATGTATCGGCGTTTAAAAATTACGAGATTTGTAAAATATTTTCTTTTCCAATGTTTTCACAGCTTCCTCTGACCGACGCATGAATAAACCGCCGAGGCCCATGGCAGTGTTAATTTACATAAGGCGGAAAAATACACAACGTGCATACAAGTAGATCTGAATCAGAGCTTTCGAAAGTGCTCATTTTACCGTAAACAGCATATAAGCGATTTTCAGGCGTGTCTCGACCACCTCCCACGACATCCGCTTTCAAACAAACAACACTGTGCATCTTTGCTCGGTACACATTTCCGAAATAGATATTTGGAAGATCTTAATATCCTGAGAATTGCAGGTAAGTTAGGATTTATACGCTCAGCAAGAGCACAAAAACTAAATTATTGTCAACATACCCCTACAACTTTGAAAGCGGTATCGTGTATAATACACGAGACATTCCTATAACCACGTAACACGTAAAACCTTATCTTCTCACTGGGCCGGTCTCGCACAACGAAGCACCCTCAGGTCTGGAAAAAGATCTCCGACAGTGAAAGCCTCGATTTCTTAATGGTGTACGCCGTAGAAACCCGTGTGGGGGCTGAGCTTAAAATGAAAGACAACCTCGCGAGGTTGTAAACGTCTGTCTACGCGAATGCTGGACCTACTGGCCGCTCTCATTTCGAACACCCGCAGGCTTCGTAGACTGACCGGGTGAAATTGAACTTGGACCCCGAGTTGGCGCCAAGCCTCTGGACGTCCCCTTTGTGAATAAACGTCTCTCCTCGTGAATACATACAGCCAAACTGACCGAGGCGCCGGACTATTACACCTCGCCGACAACGGCGTAAAGGCTGTTCACGATAAAGTGATAACTTTAGGAATTAACCTTAGAAAAATGTCACTGATCCTGCCTACATATATTTTACCATGCGCACCGAGTGATATTCGCCCGATAAAGTTGGAAACGATGGATGTATCTTAACGTCGAGTAAAAGGTGTCAGGTAACCATTTGTGATATTCTTAATTTATTTATTTCGCTTTGTATTTTTTAATACACCTAGGTGTAAAAATGAGCAGATTTCTAAAGTATTAACTTTCTTAATTATTTCACAGTTTCATTTGATCGAGGGATTAATAAAGTAATGAGTATCGTGGCTATGTTAATTTGACACAAGGCGGAGAAATACACAATTTGTATACAAGTAGATCTTAAGCAGAGCTTTCAAAAGTGCACATTTTACCGTGAACAGCGTATACCCAGAAGATGTCGCCTTCTCCACTCGGAGGACATGCCTCCGTGGATGTGCTCGCAATCCTCGACCTTCTGGCCGGGCCCTCGCTTCCTCCTCATAGCTTCCTTCTAGCGTGTACTGCGCGGATGTACGCCTGGTAGGACTGCAATCTGCTCTACAGTCATGAGCTGCAAGTCGACTGTCTATACGACTATAGCAGAGGTTTGAGAAGATGATAAGGTTTGGTTCACCCTTTTGGCAGATTCGTTTTCACGTCATAATTTCAAATTCATAGTAATTACTGACAATGTACGATTGTGGAAGTTTCACATTTTATGAGTATGTTTATATGTTGTTTATGTTTGTATTTTACGAGCATGTTTATATTTTATCAATAAGTTCCAGCCGTTTTACAAGCGAAAACTAAATACAAAAGTATTAAACAGCTAGTAAGTTGTACATTTTATATAATAAAACATTTCCAATATCTCCTATGAGACTGAAATTATGACACGAAAATGAATTTCTGCAAATAATAGGTGAAGCCAGGCCTTACAATCCGATGAGGGTGAAGCGAGGTGAGCATGAAGCAGCGTCGGTATGCGCTGGTGGAGAAAATTGGAGATCCCTGAGAAAACCCGTAGAGAGGAAAAAGGTAGAGAGAGAGAGCTGGCTGTGCAGAACCAGTCTCCGTGTCCCAGCATTGAACTGGTGTTCTGCCAACACGGCTATTGCAAACGACGTGGATAGATTTTGATGTTAGAGCACTGTTTAGTAAACAAATGCTTTGTGACGTTTTTGTACTTCCTATATATAACAAATCTCTACTGCAGTTTGACGAAGTTCGTACTAGTACAATCATATTATTCTTATAAAAGTACTTGTCTTTTGAAAATTAAGATGTAGACGAATACGTTCGTCTCTGTTGACCGTTTTACTTCGAGTGTTGTGTTGGTTTGGGGTAGGTCAATGTTGGGTACATGCGCAGAAGACGAAGAAGAATCGATCTGCCTCATCAGAAGACCCGCAAACCACCGGAAACGTCCAGCACAATTCCCACGTGCAAAAATCCGGGAGTGATTCCACCGAGAATCGAACCCGGCCTGCCTTGGTGGGAGGAGTGTGTTCCAGACGCTCCGCCACCGCGGCCCCAAACAGTCTGCAACCTTTTTCCTGCTGAGAGACGCGGCAGTCGGGAGACTTTCCCCAGCCTGCCTTAAAACTAAGAGGAGGGTCGGAAGTCCTAGGTGGGGATGGGACCTAGGTGCAAGCATATTCTAACTACAAGGGCATTTGCATCGCGGCTTTTCTGGGATTAGGGAAGCATTTCCGTGATTTTGATCCAGGATTACCTCCCGGGGAGAAAACCGTCATAAACACCGCAAAAAATAACCCTCGACAGCGATTAATTGCAAAATTGCGTGCAATTTATGAAGTAGAAAGGAAAGGTTTCTGCTAGAACAGAGAACGGGAAGAAGTAATCATAAAAAAAAAAGGTGTTGGAAACGCTCAAAGAGAACAGTTGGTCGGGAGGGTTTTCTTACTTAGGTGGCACTGGTAAAGTTTGTTTGTTATCTGGAGGGTGAAACGTACTAAAGGCTGTTCACGATAAAGTGAGCACTTTAGAAATAAACCCTAGAAAAAAATCGCTGCTCCTACTTGCATATATTGTAACGGTCGCATTGAGTTGCATGCGCTCAGTAAAGTTGGTAACGGTAGAGGTGAAGTAGTTCCATATCTCTTAACGTTGAATAAAAAGTGTTAAGTAGCAATTTGTGATCACTTAAATTATTTCTTTCGCTTTATGTTCATTCTTAACATCGAGGTCTTGAGAGCCGATGAGGGTGAAGCGAGGTGAGGATGGAGCAGCACCGGAATGAAACTGTGGGGAGAAATGAGAAAAAAACCGCCGACCACCGAAAATCGCGGGTGGAGCGACCCCGCCGGGAACCCGGTTCGTCCAGGTGGGAGGCGAGTAGTCTAACCTCTACGACACCACGGCCCCTCTTGTAATCGTAATGTTTTCAGTTATAACTTATAGATAGGGATAGGAACATTTCACGAGTTCATTTGAGGACAAGATAGACGTCAAACTCGTATACACTGAAGTTGACTTTGCAATTTGGTCGCGGTTTATTAGACACGCCCTGGACGACTGAGCCAATAGCAGACTTGCAAGGAAACAAGTAGCGAGTGTCACACTGCCAGGTGTGAAGTAACATTGGCTACTCCCTGGGGCAGCAGCCAATGAACAAACATATGAGGCTCGAGTATACACAGGACTGTGGAGTCTAGCCTACAGGTCATTGAACTCGCGAATTTTTCGTATCCCTACTTATCGAGTTCCGCAGAGAGCGTCCAGCGCCGCTTTGTCGTTTACATTACTTCATCTGCTGTCATTTTCTGTAGCCATAATATTCTTCCAAGGCCTTCTTCTTCGTGGCCTCCTTTCCCTTCCGCGTTGACGCGAGACAATCCCAGACATAACAGAACTCTTCAGTTTTTTAAACGCCGGGGGGGTTGTAATGGCGAAGTGAGTCTGTTGTGCAACGCAGTCCGGATGGCATATTGCAGGATTATAAAAGGAACGTAGGAGGGAGCTGTAGGTGCGAGAGAAACGCGAGAAAATGGAAAACAAAGAGCGAGGTGGAGAAAATGTGTGCTGGATGGGGCGGTATGTACAAGAGGAGGGGAGGGAGATAGATAGAGAGAGAGAGAAAGTTGTTGAAGCCGGATATGCGCGCACTGTCTGTACGAGACAGCGAAGCGACAGTTTTGTATAATTGTGGCGAGATGTTACGTCCCAGCGCGGTGCCATTGTCGCGTCGTGTTATCAGCACTGTGCAGTTGGACGAGTGTGTGTGCGAGGGGGAGGGGAATGAGGTGCGAATGACGTCACCACGCCTCCACCCGCTACCTCATTTTCCCTCGCGAATCCTGCATTCGCATATCCACAAAGTACGGAGGATGGGAGGGTGGGTTTGTTTTCATCTGCCCGGGACATCTCTACTGGCGCGTCAAATGCAGTATTCTTTCCCTGGATTATTTCCCTTGCTGAGTTCATCTCGAGTAATTAAATAATCACGGGTTCCACCAGTTACCGTCCTGGGAAATTGTTTATCTTTTTTTTTTGCCCCTCTACCCACGCAGTTTCAAGCAACGGTAGTCGTTTTGTCCCTGTTTAATGGAGGAGAAATCTCGTGCAGTACCTAAAAAGAAATAAGTAAAACAAGAAAACAAGTGTGTTAAATTATTGCGAAAAGTCAGCTGGAATTCATTTATATGCGTAATGTACTACAGATGTGCCGTCATATATCTTCTGAGAATAAAATCTGTTCTTCTTTGGGCGTCGCCATTTGGTCAGTTTTGTATCGATGAGCGCCATTCTGAATATTGATATTTATTCACTATTTTTACCTGTAAATGAAATGTTTAAATCAATTCCTTTGATTCATTTTTATGTTGTAATTTACTGTACAATCAGCACCGCTTGATTTGTGATTTCTTCTCACAGACAGGATGCCGCCAGATACTTGGAAACGTATTTATCTTGCCACTGATGCAATTAATAATGTAATAACTATCATCTCAGTCGTCAGATAATTTATCAGCATTTTATAATATATTTGTTTAACGTATTGTGGACCCACGTAATGGCTACAGAGTATTTGCTGTATGAATATTCAAAATTCACTAAACAAGGGCCTTGTACATAAAATAGTATAATTGGTTTTCGAATTTAACTTGATTCGCACCGCATAGCGGACGATAATTTTTTCAACGATTATCTACTAATAACGGCGTTATCTACTAATAACGGCGTGTAATGTGGCCATCAATAAGCAAAAAATAACTTTGATAAATGTACACATTTTGTTGTTTTGAAACTCGGCTACCTCCAAAGCTATCGACTGAATGTCACCAGCATATGAGAACGAGTATGAATTAGCAACAAACAGTTCGGCATCACAGTGAACTACAAGACCTTATTCCTTCTTCAATAATTAACTTTATAACTAATTGTGTAGATTTTTTATTGTTGCTCATTACTGCCTCCGCTTTCCACAAATACTCGATATACAGTTAAACACTGTACTCGCATACAAGTCTCGTCCGGGAATTCGAACCCAGAACCGTACACTTGATTCCTAATCAAATACTCGAAGAGACGGTAGAGACGTATTAGCAACAGTAGGTCCTGCCTGCTCCCTTACTTCACATTGTAATCGGCCATCTTTAATTGACTAAAAAAATAATATATATTTTTCCCCGTATACCGGAAGGAAATGCCTCAATTTCTTCTACGGTCCCTCATCCTGTCCCTCTCACTTTGCTACCACAATACCCATTATTATTTTTTTAAATCCTGTTTTGGGACGATGTATTTTTAATGGGGCAATGAGGGTCCTCAGGTCTAAAGGTTCTAACCACTCCAGTAGGAAAAATTCACTTTTAAAATTATTTAATCTACGTGGTTCAGTACGATTTCCGAGTTTCAGTTACAGGTTTCATTTATCTTGTCTATCTCTACGATTGAACCTACATAGCGATTTTTTCTTCTAAACATTCTCCCATTCCTTCGGGAGACTACCAGATTTTAGTACATCTCTGAAGAAAACTAGTCCCCCCCCCCACAGTTTCGTGTCTCATTGAGGATTGTTGGATTGTAACAGTTGCATATGGGTACGTACGTACACGTTCAGAAATTATCAAAAAAACATCGCTGAAAATTTATCGGCACTCGATCTGGCATTCGAACTACGGACCTCAGGTGTAGTATAAAAATAGCCTTCGGGTCCTATGTACTTTAAATGGGCCGACAAATGTTCTTGAGCAGCTGAGAAACAAGTCGGCCAGGTATTCATGATCTCTCATTCCAGTTGGACAACGACCACGTTGAGTACCGGACAGTCATGCTCAATGTTCATGACCATAGTTGTAAGTAACCTTCAGGCTGTTGCCAGAAGTCTGTGGCATAGGGTACCAAATCTAAAAATTTGTAATTTTCGATTGAAATTTTTTTTTTGTATTCTGCAGTACAGCTACGTATTAAACATTAACTACGCTGAGTTTTTACTAATTACACCTACATTATATGGTCTACTCACATTACTAAATTATTCACTTTACAAATCGATATTACTATTTTAAAAATAATTTCAATTTGAATTCAGTATTTTTTTAATTGATGTTGAAATAACGAGAGTTTGGCAGAGCCATGTAAAATTATGTCTGTCATAGACTGCGTCCGCGTCAGTTTTTTATTGAATCTATTTTTTAAATTAAAAACCAAGTCATTTTTTTATTCATAGTGAAATCTTACTTAGAATAAGAGTGTATTGTGTATGTTATCGTTCTATTGAGGTCTTTTATAGTAATTATGGTAAATACATGTGACCACCCTAAGTCAGACTGCGGAGTAGCAACTAATCTGCCATAATTCATGTCAGAAGAATAGTATGTCCCTCCCCTGCTCCCACGGACTTAAAGCATAGTTGGCCGCCATTCAGCAACCGTTGTCTTCAAGACTTCAAAAAATGGAACGTATCAGAACAACATTATCCCGAATAAACATATATTCCGCGTTAAGCTGTAATCCTTTCGATAAAAATAGTTCCAATTTCCCCATATGCGAGTAAAAGGTTGAGAGGTTTGGTATTAGTCTATACAGTATTGTTAACCTTCAACACTTGAAAACAGTTACAATTTGCCTGAGTTATCTCTTCACTTAACTTATATAAATTTTGGGTAAACTAGTAGAAGAAATTTATTTTGCAGCAAAAATAAAAACAAATTTGACTCATCATACGTGCCATTTGTTGAATATGAGAATAATGAAGGATGGTAATTTACTAGGACTGTCTCCAGTGGACGTGAAGTTGGATCTACAGGAGAACGCCAACTGCGGGGAAGCCGGAAACTCCGAGAAAACCCGACAGCTACTGGCAACATCCGCCACGGCTCCCATAAGCGAATATCGAGTTTCGAACCTATTTCCTTGGTAGGAAGCCGGGGATCTACTCAGGTGGCTACCGCGGCGCCTGGTATAGTGTTAGCTGGGTAAAGACTGTTTGCTCGTTAATTTAGCATTTTTAAACCCTATTTACATTGTTTATAATGTGGCTGCGAACTGTGATTACAAACTTAAGAGTCTAATGCGCCATACTGTATTGTTTGCGGTCGTGAATTTTGCCTTACGTGTATACAAATGTGTGTACTTACTTTACGTTGCTGCATAAACATCGAGGTTTCGAGAGCCGATGAAGGTGGTGAAGCGAGGTGAGTATGGAGTAGCACCGGAATGCAAGAGAATGGGAAACGGGAGATCCCGAGAAAAACCCGCCGACCAGCGGCAACGTCCGGCACGATGAAAATCCAGGGGTGACCCCGCCGGGAATCGAACCCGGTTCGCCTTGGTGGGAGACGAGAAATCTGACCGCTAAACCACCGCGGCCCCTTATTATCCAATGGAACAGGATGTCTTGGATCTTGAATTCGCGCGCTGCGATCTGCCGAGTCCAGTCGCCTCACTCCATTCCTCGTGGCTATTGTCTTCGCCTGCTGCTTATGGCCATTTTCCTTATTGGAAAATGGCCATTCACTGCTCGTGCGCGCATCGATGGTTGGAGTAATGAGAAAATTCCTCGCGAGGCAAGAGGACCCCCCTCCCCTTCCCCTAAACTTCACGAAGTACACTACTACACGGGCGCACCGCTAAACAAGCCAGCCAACCGTTGTTGGTTAAGTAGCGCCAGCAACAGGTGGCAATCCTGCCGCAGCGCCCACAAAACACTGCAGCGCATTATATTTGATTCACGATCAATTTGTACTTTCCGCAGCCACACTTAATGCCACGTGATTACCGAGGTGGGATTTCACCTCACCGCTTGAATAATTTGGTAGAGTTGTGCAGCTGCCGCTTATTTGTGAACACGTATACAGGTTGTGTCTAAATTCCCATTACACAATGTAAGGGTTTGTAGTGGGGACTAAGACGGTTACGTTTTGGTGCGGGAACGTACCGTTTCCTCGCGACAAACACAACACCACCACCAGATCACATGTTGATCTCTCCCACTCTGCAACACACTGTACGTTGTTATTCGTCAGGGTCCACTTACAAGAAGGGCTCGATGTGACGACCAGCGACGTCTACACAAACACGGTACCTACGTACCACCACGTTCTGATACACACGGTCACCAATATCTGAAAGTCCAAGATCTGCCGCAGCCATAATCCACGCCAGCAGGTCTTCCTCCGATTCCACAGGCGTCTCGTAAATCCAAGCCCTTCATGTGGCCCCACAGGAAGTAGTCTAGAGCAGTCAAGTCGGGTAAACGTGCAGGCAAAAGGACGGGCTGAACAGTTCGAGTTGTATAATTTTTTTGGTGCCATAACATGACTAAATAAGGGCAATTCTAAATGTAAAGAATTTCATGTGATTAACGTGTATACGAGTCACTACATGCGAATATCATTCATTTGGAACAAAAATGGTTACAAAACACTTTGATGCGACATTCCAAATGCGTATAAAATACCTATAGGGTATTCACGGAAAAGTGAGCACTTTTTAAGGCCCTTCCATAAACCATTAACACTTAATAAACATATTTTATTGCAGCATCAGACGTTAAATTTTGAGAAATGTGAAATTTAGAGACCGTGTTTATTAGTCACATGGCGGCGGTTATATTAAAAAGTGGCAAAAGTATATAAAGTTTTTGAATGGAAAACTTTTGCAGGCCGTTAAAAAGTGCTCACTTTGCCGTTAATATCCTATAGTTATTAAGCATCAGTTTCAAAGACAACACTTACGTTTTACCGTTCACATGAGGCCTCCGCTGATATAAGGCTATTCACGGTAAAATGAGCACTTTTGGAAGTCCTGCTTGAGATCTACTTGTATGTACATTGTGTATTGTTCCGCCTTATGTAAAATTAACATTGCAGTAGACCTCATCGCTTTATTCATGCGTCGGTCAAGTGAAATCATTAGAAAAGTAAATATTTTACAAATTTTGTTATTTTTACACTTCCGATACATTAAAAAACAGAAAGCGAAAGAATAATTTAAGTTATCACGAATGGTTACACGACACTTTTTATTCGACGTTAAATATGGAACTACTTTCCATCCATCGTTACTAACTTTACTGGGTGCGTGTCACCCAAAAAAAACCGTAGAAATATACGCAGGCAGGGGCAGTAACATATTTCTAAGTTTTATTTAAAAAATGTTCACTTAATCGTGAACAGCCTTTATTAACTAACACCTGTGATTGCACAATTCTGAGAGAGTAACAGAGTTGAAGTTTGCGGCCAACGATATTGTATTAAGTCGGATTACGGAGCGCTGTACACTGCGAAAACGGTGGCATTTAACCGTTTGTCTTCGGTTGTTGATGGCGTGATTGTGTCCATTTTTCATTCCGGGTGTTAATTTCTTGCCTTGCTTATCACATACGCATATGTACGTAACGTTTCCCTGCACGAGAAAACCCAATCACGAAAAATGTCGGCGGGTCCCGGATGTCGGCTGTCTACCACAAGAACATTCGAGCTGTCGCGTGAATTTCAAAATGAACTCGCCGCTGTTCAACTAACCAACAGCCCATTTCAATCGCAATTTAACCTCCAAGGATTTCTGACGTTTTATTTCCTTTGCGTCGCCGGTTTCAAAAAAAAAAGTGTTAATACATTTCGTTTTTTGTTACTTTTTCATTCCATTTTTAAACACGAGAGAAATCTTTTATTTTTATCACCAACTGTAGGGTGTATATAAGCGTATCAAATGTACGTAAAGTATTAAATTTTACTTTTCCGTTTAGTTTGCAACATTTCATAATACCGGTGTAACATCACCGACACTTACGAATTCCGTATGCCTTACGTGATACGATGGGATATTTTAATGCCGTGTAGTGGCAGTTAGTACACCAGGTATAGGAACTTACATACGAGACAGAAGAACACTCACAAACAGCACAACCAAATTCGATTGCAAAACAAGAAGTAGGCCTACCACTAGAAAAAAAATTACTACTGGAAATAATTACTCAGCAGAGACGTTGCAAGAAATATATGGAATTTAATTAGCTTTCTTATAATCAGATTGATTGCGGCAGGAACAGTGTAGTAAATTTATGGACTAGATTTTTGTGTATGGCCTCAGAAACACTACCCTCTCTCGTGAATGTGTTGCATTTACTATTCACTTGGCAAAAAAAAAAATTTAAGGGCACGTTTATACACGATAGTAATGCGCAATTGTTCCTATCGCGAGAGCTACTCTTGCATTACTATCGCCATGTAAACTGCATGATAGTTACTGTCGCGCCGTCGCGATAGCACTATAGTGATATTTACTCGAACTAGATACTGATAGTAACTATCGTGACAGAACATTCAACTATATTAGTGTAAGTCATGTAACGTCACTATCGTGATAGTGCCGGTTACAAATTTTTACATGTGTTCACGTTTAACAGTAACATTGCAGAATTATTTGGATTCTGTTAATATCTGTTGCTGTTTCTTACACTATGTGGCGATATGGCAGGACGTACATTATCATAGTATGACAAGACACTATTGACAGTAGGTCTATATTTACTATCATATAATAAAACACTGGAACAATATATGTTTACATGTCAATTAATATCCTGTCACGAAGTTTAACTACCCCAACAAAAGCCAATCTCTTGACAAAAGGACATAAATGAAGGCCTATCACTGTATTTACACAAGTGTTGTCGGACATGTCCCTTTGAGGTTAGCTATCACAGCATGTCTCGATGGTGTGTGTAAACAGGACCTCCCGCGGCAGTTACTTTCACACACTTTCGTGATAGGTACTAACGTGGTAGCTACTATTACCGTGTAAACGCGCCCTAACTTCCATAAGATTAAATTAATTGATTTGTTTCTTTGCTCCAGGCTAGCTCATGTTTTAAGCAAGATATTATATCCCCTGCCTTTGAACACCACGATGACCAGAAATTCCTTTCAAAAACTTAATAAAATAATTTTAAAAAACCATCTACAACTGATCAATAACGAGAATGTTAGCGAGAAGAATTGCTCATCACATCACTTAAGTAGTAGGGACAACGGGGTTTCAGATCAAAGGGATGCCGTCTTCTTTGATTTACCTAGTTAGTTTGATATCAAAGGGTTAATTAATTGATTCAAAGGGATATCAAAAATTGAAAGCAGCAATAAAAATATTGAAAGGGTTAGATTTGATGGAAGGGTTAGATTTTATTAAAAGGATTAAATGGATTGAAAGTGTTCTTATTTTTTCTTGATTTTGTTGTACTTCTTTATTTGGAAGGGGGTAGTAGGAGCTCTGTACGAAGTTGACTGGGGTGGTGACCTGGGGGCGATTTACCAGAGTGGTGGGTTGCAATGTTATGTATAGGTGTTGAATTGAGTGCAAGAGTGTGCTAAGGTTCATTTTTCTTATTTATTGATGTATTTTAGGGATATTGGTGGTAGAAAGGAGATTTTTAAGAATATATTTAACACACAGAGGGAAATTCAGAGTGTTTAAAAGATTTCTACGTATGAATAAATAACACGAGAGAGAGAAGTATAACTACCTGGTCTCATAAAGAAACAAGTGCAATTACATGACTCTCCAGCATGGAATTAAACGTAACATGATTTTTACTATCCCGAGCTGTATGCTAGCAATATAATTTACACGAGAGAGAAGTATAACGAACACAATTATGTGAGTATGGAATTAACTATCTACTACAAAATGTCCCTATAAATTAAACGATCACAATAAAAAGAATTATATGACACCTTTCCCACATACCTTTACACCTCCGTCTGCCTGTGAGACTGGCGAGGAGAAACTTTAGAAATGTAATCTAAACGTAAAATGTAATTTACTTATTAAACACGTGTAATAAAATTGCACCTCTCCCAAAACATGTCAGTCCGGCTGCGGACTCAGTGTAACACCTGTTTTTTTTATATACTTAAACTCAGAAATTTAAAACAAAACGATTGTTTCCAAATAAATTTAAAAAATAAACATGTAATTAAATCGCACCAGGAGCTCCCCGAAAACACATCCATCCACATTGGAGGTCACTCGATGAATGAGTGGATTGTATGACATGTGCCTGCTTATATACATGTAGCGCGGCCGGCGTCTTAAAGGGACTGAGTTGACATTTACGACTGACAGAACTATTTCCCTACCAAGCTACTATTAAAAGACTTAATTCGTCCTACAAGTACGTAAATGTGTAAAAGTTAATTATTTAGAAAAAAACAGATGTACTACAAATTTCCATCACGTCTGTGAAAATCACTGTAGGTATTTGGTAAAAAAAAGCCCGAGTTGAAAATATTAGGAAGTTTCGGCGACCGAACACAGAAACAGGGTTTACAAGATAAATGCACTATCACACAAGAATGTATATTTTATTCTCGATAAATTGAAAAAAAATATTTCACATTTTAGTTTATGAAGAATGTGAACGAGATCTGAACACTGAAACCTCACTTAACGAGAATCGCAGCTATCGCCTCCGAAGCCCAGTGTATATGAAGGAGCTATTGAGGTATACATCTGTCTAGTCCAAGCTTCTATGAGCAACAGAAGATGGCGGCGACTGGCTGGAAGCCTTCACATCACTCCCTGCACACCCACCTCCCACCTTCACCCTCACCAGAGCGACGTGTCCTGT